>CM046393.1:27951776-29365110 GCA_025413875.1 Rhododendron molle | reverse complement strand
TTTCTGATCAGAATTTTGACTGCCAAGAAACCCCCAATAGCTCTTGAGATCATCTGGAACCATCTACGCTTTAAGAGACAGAGAGAAACCAAAGATCCAAACGTGTGCACGATATCAACACATTATAACCGGAAAGATGAAATTACCCCAAATGGCATAACCAAAGGCTCTCCAATTGAGGAGCACAGCTGAAAAGATTGGGAAGATTGGCAAGCCAGCAATTTCAGCTTCAACGTTCTTAGTTTTAAAGGTTTAGAAATGGCTTTTACTGTATAATATTGAAGCGCTAGATTCTTTACTACATATCCTTTTCAGTTACAACAACTTAAATACCACCAAAAGGATATCTTTTTTAGCCAGCATGAAGAGTTTCATGCTTGATGTTGCGTTGTTTGCATAATTGAATTTATAAATTTAAACAGTTTATAGTAGAATAGTTTTTAGTAGAATATAATATTGAAAATTCTCTCCAAGTATGCCTGTGAAACGTAATATATAGGATACTTTCCAAATGACGCTTCAAAATTTCAACGCGATAACTAACCAACAAAATTTCAACCTGAGGAAAAAAAACGGCCTTCTAAAAATTCAATGCGATTCATTGATTTTAATGGTCAACTTACATCTAAAGGACCCCATGAAGGGGTCTCAAGTATAACTTATTGCGCCCCCCAAAAAAAAGCTCGATTTGCAACATTAGAAACAAAATGGTCTATTAAGGAGTATTAAAAAGGAGTGTTAAAAAGGTCTGTAAGAGGACTTCCCGATACTTGTCTAATAATTGTAAGAGCAGCAATTCCACTGCAGAACAAATTGATTTTGCAGTGCTGCCCAAGATCATGATCAATAGCAGCACAAGTCCTTATGTAGGAACGCTTCCACATATTAAACCTATGAAGCTTTTTACTGTTTCCAAATTGAAATCCGGGTGAAGCGAAGCTTCTGCAAGCGTCTCCTGCCAATTGCTTAACAAAGATGAGGGCATTGTTTATCTAACCCTCTTTGCTACATAACGTCCCCACGGGTCAAGCCAGACGAAGATCCCACAAAACATCATGTCCTCTTGGCCCCTAAATTCCTACATCCCCAACAGAAACAAAATACTACATCTATCAAACTTCACAGCCTAAGCAAAACCACATTTTCATTTTTATATTTCTCCCATTTGAAAGCAATTAGCAGGCTAAAAACTGTACATACTTGTGGAGTTAAATACGAGAACAACTGATGAGGTGAAAGAAATGAAACTCAGGAATGCATAGTCTGTGTGTCTGTGGTTCGATGTTGGATTTGTGGATGGACTTATCTCCCAAAGGAAATTGGAAGGAAATTAATAGCCCCTTTGGACGATGAGATTGCGAGGAAATAAAGGATTAATGTTTCTTAGCAAATATCACCACTTTGTCGAGATTTTGTGAAAATGCAAAAATGGACCGGTAAAACTTCACCATTGTTCATCATTCCCCCTTTTGCTCATCCAACCAAATGAGGGGATTCCACTTTCTATTGTTTTCTCGCCAGCCAAAGGGGCTTTAAACAATTAGATATAGTTTTTCAATTTTGACTTCATTATCTTCTCCTCTACACTTCCCTTTCGTTACACAATTCCATCCAAACGCAGCCACAATAACTGTCTTTTCATGACAAAAAAGGAATTAAGAACACATAATAGAAAAATCTGTAAAAGCATATACCTCCCCCACAACGAAGCAAGCTTGGTTCACACCCCTTTTTCACCTCTTTTGGAGAAAACGGATGCAGAATTGTCGAACCCATTTGCATTAACAATGCCTGAAGACCGAAGAATCAAGGCATTCTTCTTTGCTTCCTTCGCCATTACTTCCAGCCTCATCCCGACTGCATTTGCCAGAATATTGCCCTTTCTTGATTGAAAGTGATCTCACGAATCCGTTGAACATGGATGAAAAATGCTCCATATCACGCCCTCTCCGCATAATCTGGTTACCAATTCAATAAAGCACAGTTCTTATTGATTGTAGATTCAATATTCTAGGCAAACAATAGGATATACAATCCAAAAACGAACAAAAGGATAAGTGTGTATATGTCGCATAAACATACAAACGAGTAGAGTTGTGCTCGCCAGGCAAAAAGACGGAATATGAGTCAAAAAGCTAAGAATCCAAGAATTATAGAAGTAGACTACAAGCAGAAAGCCAAGAATATTCAATCTTACATAGAATTATAGTAGTACATGTATGTAACTCTTGTTTCAGTTGTGTGATAGCATTACAACAATGTACAAACACAAAAAAAAAAAAAAGAAAGAAACATTACAATTTTGAATCTCAAACTGTTACTTTTAGGTTAAAGAAACAGAACAAGTACACAGACAAAAGACCCTATAGCTAAACATACTTCAATTGCCTAAGTCCAAGACCTTTCTTTTATTTTCCTCCATTTCTCAGCAACCTAACAGATATGATTCTACAAGAAAAGGTAAAGGACTGACTCTCTAAATGAAAACCCACACAGAAATCCTAAACTCATTTTCTTTTTCCCCCCCATTCTCTCAGTAACCAAATAGGGGATATTACACGAAAAGAAGAAAACCACCTCCAAATAAAAACTCACATACCTCCCATTCTGATTGCTCATCACCCAACCACAGGAAGCACAAATCCGCAAGCACATCATTCCATGCCAACAAGAGCCAAACCACGGCGAATAACATAATTAAAAACTATTAAAAAAACAGACCAAATGCCACAAACTGGAGAGGAAAAAACCCTAATACGATAGGCAGCTGGCGGAGGAACGAACTTACCTGATGAGCACTGCAAAAATCTTAGAAGCACATCAGTCCATGCTCTTGAGGGAAATCATACAAACGAGCCACCACCCAAACTCAATCGAAGAACATGAAACCGACAAGACAAACACAACAAAGCCAAAGACATAGCAAGCTCATCAGTGATCTTTTCGAACAAAATCAATAGACCGAAACGATGCTAAAACTCCATCAAAGCAGTTAAACCGATAAAACCCACACAAAAAGACCAAACACACAAAAACCTCACAAACAATCTCCTGAAACTGAAATCAATCACACGAAACAGTACACCAACCTCATCGAACAACTAAAATCAACAGAACCCACAGGTAAAAGCCAAATACAATCAAAATTGCATTACGAACAACACTTGCCATAGAGCAACGATTTCAGGCGGAAAGGAACCCTAAACGTAGCTCAAACGCGATCGTAAACAGATGAACAGAACAAACGTTCGTTTCTGCGCTGACGAGGCGTACACGGTGCTAACGCCCGCATGGGAAAAAGCGCGAGGCAGAAGCCGCAGAAGTCAGAACCATGGCCTCATCACAACGACGATCGGGAAAAGAGAACACAGACGCACAACAACCGATCGGAATATCCACGGCCAAGAAACCCCAATTTCGCTGAAATCGTCTGGAAACATCTAGGTAGAGAGAGGAAAACCAAAAAATTTTTACGCTTGCAAAACGTCAGCGTGACATGAGCACAACAAAAAGACCAAATTACCCTAAAGGGCATAAGCAGAGGCTCTCCAATTGAGGGACACAATTGGAAAAATCAGCCAAAAATTGGCAACCCATCCAATTTGGTTCAATTCTCTTAGTTTTTAAGCTTAGAAATGGATTCAGAAAATTCATATCATTGTGTAGATGTGCAAGGAAGTCCTCAATGGTACTCATCTGCTTGCTTTCGAGATTCTTCATGAAGTTGTAGATTTTGACATCCTTTAGGTTGCACAAAAGATCGACAAAATTTGGCTCCTGGAGTTTCCAATATTCTCGTTCTTCCGAATTGTTATTGAACTGAGAATTATGAAATTAGCATGTCACAAACGAGTATAATAAGTTTACGACAATGAAATTTAAGAGAAAAAACAGTAGTCCACAATATCTGTATTGAACAACTCACTTTTTTTGCATTGATGTTATCAATACTGATGATCAGAGTCTTGATATTCGGTGAATGCCTCAGTAAGTGGCTAATTCCTGGTAGCTCTCCATTCGTCAGATCAGTCTTTAACGCTAGGCATGAAGCATCGGAGGACAGGCAGTTTAGACTTTGCTCCTCTTTACGGCAAATAGCCTGGCCATTTGTAGGCAGGAAATTACACAGTAAACAGAAAAGTCAGAAGTTTTATGAGAGAATATTCAGGGGGCTTCCCCACCACACTTTCTTGTGGGTGGTCACATACTTTCAAGTGGAACCTACAATAATTTGCAGTGGTGAGTCGCTACTGAATAATTTTTCAATTAAATTTCACAACAGTATACTAAACTGATTTTGACCGTCAAAGGACTCGATGTTTGTACCTGAATGTAGCAGCTACACAGTCTAAGATACTTAACATAGTGGACGTTATCAAGAATCTTGCAAATGGCATTTTCTTTCTCCACTTTTTATTGACCACAGTTCACTTTGCTACATCCAAAAACCTTGCACCTTCAAGAGATAGAATTCTGCTGAGGAAATAATACTTCCTAGACATAATTGTAAGAAGTTCAAGCGAAGCAATACGACCACCAATTGACAGCATAGAATTTGAAGAGCCTTGGTCACTTTCATGTATCTTTAAGGTCTTCATTCTACTCCCACAATACCTATAGACAGCAAGGTCGGCAGATCTTTGGCAATTCGTCAGAGATAAGGATTCAAGAATTGGAGTAGACTTAATCAAATCATTAATCTCCCCTCCAGAAAAGTAGACCTGCTCAAGTGAGAGCGTTTTAAGGAAACAGAGAATAAACTTGACCGGAAAATGTATCTCACATCTTACAAGTGACAAAATCATCAGCGATGTTGTGCTGAATAGAAAGTGTGGCAACCTGTAAAATGCGGATGGAGATGAAAAATCAAGATTCAGATCGTCGACGTTGCGGGTTTTAGCAAAGTAAATCCCTGAATCCACATGGTGAGTTTCTGCATCAGGTTACAGGAAAGTGAGGCTAAACTTGTGAATTGCTGGACCCTTGTGAAGAAGCAAGGACTGTTTGATAAAAGCTACTGTACTTCTTTAGATCTTGACATTTTCAATGGGGAAAACTTTAAGCAAGGGACATACAACCACATGTATCGCAAAGTGAAAAGAACAAAGAATGGGTGGGTGAACCTACATAAAGAAAGGAATTAGTGAAAGGCTGTATGTGTATATCAAGCATCTCCAGATCGGGGGGAATTTCTCAGTAAGCTAGCAATCCCAGGGAGGTGCCACCTTGTCAGTATCAACTTAAGAACTAAACGCCTCCAATTCATGGATGGGAAAGAACTTCTGATCAACTCCCATATTGCGAAAACCTAAGCAGATTGGAAATGATAACTTAGAAAATGGAAGATTTATAACAGAACTTGGTTACTACTCTAACACAGCAATCCGAAGAGAGAACAATAGAGGTGAACATCACATCACATGTAAAGCTGACTGAAATATCACATCACATGTAAAATATCTTAGAAAACGTAAATTAGGCAACGAAAAAAATTGCTACTCAGTGATGATGAATGTGGACCATCCATGTGATCTCCATGAAGGGTATTGTCCACCACGGTTCAGGCCCGTGAGGTGACATGTGGGCCAATAAGAGGCACTTGGCCCACCCTTTCATTCAAAATAAGCCTTGTTGACAAAGGCGAGCTGGATAGAGAATGGTGCTTGCAAGTAAATGTGCCTCTACGATGAATTTACAGTTTCACTCAAATTCAGTTTTCCGGTTTGTAATACTGTTAACATTCTCTATGGCTCCATCATGAAGTGAGCCACAATAGCACCTTAAGGTACTCTGAAAGGCAGATGTTCATGAGTGTCAATACAAAATTAAAGATATTCACCATAGAATTCAGGTGTTCAACGATTCCTATAGCCAAAACACAATCTACATGAAACAAATTGTTTCCTGTCACAGTAAATGTTTAAACTTCAAAAAGTAGAGAATTCAAAAGAAAAGATTAAGTTTCTGAAGAAAAAGTAGAGCATAAACGTGAACTTCACTAAGGAGAGACACCATACCAGGATAGCCCTATTAAACAGTGTAAAGACCTCGGCATAATATAGCTGCTCAAAAAGCATTTTCACCCTACGATATTCACCACGAGCACAATTAAAAAAATCATTGCCGAAACATTAATACATTATACAGATCCGTGCGCTTTATCCCTGAGATATTTAGCAACGTTACATATGGGCAAGAAACTTCTAGCCTTGAACTGTCATGGACGATTATTGAAATATTATCTAGTTGTCCAGTGCTCGAGAGTTTGTTCTTATACGAGTGCTACGGATTGCAAAAGCTGGACTTCACATCTTTAAATCTAAAGAATGTGGTGATTGAGCTCAGCTAACTTCAGCTCTGTAAGAAAATCACTAATGAAAACAACATTGGACAACATATGGTAACCATCGGGGCCAGAGTTACCACATGTCTTGAAATCAAGTTCGAGACTTTCTTTCTCAGAGCAAAACGAATCCATGTATCAATCTCATTAGCAAACTCCAATTGGCCAGGTGTTAACCATAAGTTGAGCTCAAGCTTCAGACAGAATCTATGAATATCAGAGCACTGATGGAGAATAAGTACATGACGAATAAAGTTAATCAACCTCTCTTCATCTACTGTGTCTGTCTTTGTAATTGACCTCGCTGCATTCGTGATACAAGCACACATCAAAGTCAAGGTTGTGTTGTGATTGTAAGACCAAAGATTTCCTAGTGGATTTCCCAAAAGTACTCAAAAGCTAGTGTGTTTACTAGTGGATTTCGGTGAAAAGGGTTTGCTGTGAATAGAAGGAACCCTGCTATGGAAACAGACCATAGCCTCTCGATCTAATCATCTAATTTTTCAAGACTGCAGCAGCAATCAAAACTCTCTCTTGACTGCAAGACTCAGACTGATTTCATCCTCTCTCTCTCTCTCTCTCTCTCTCTCTCTCTCTCTCTCTCTCTCTCTCTCTCTCTCTCTCTCAAACAAGAAGGTAAACTTTACGTATCCTCTGTTTTTTTATAAGGAACAAAGTCTACAATCATAGATGCTTATGAATTGGGGAAAGAAACCCTTGCGTTTTGTTGATTTGAACGGTTTAATTTTTCTCTATGCCAGAGTTGTTGACTATTTGACATTTGGTGTATGTTTTTATGGATCTTCTGGATGATACACTTTATAAAATTCATTGGCTTAGTGTTTATAATTTGAAATATTAGTGTATGCTATTTTTCTTATATTTCTCATTTAAGTTCTGACATTGTCCTCGTGGATGAAACTGCTAGAGGTGTTAATACGAAACTGAAAATTTGGAGGGAAGCATTAGAGTCAAAGGATTTTCGAATAAGTAGGAGTAAAACTGAGTATATGGTGTGTAGGTTTGGTGTGCATGAAGAAAGAGTGATGATCCAAGACCAGGAGATACCTAAGAGTGATTCTTTTAAGTAGTTAGGCTCAATTATTACTAGTGATGGGGAGATTGCCGATGATGTGACCACTAGGATCCAAATGGGGTGGCTGAAGTGGAGGAGCGCTACGGGTGTACTGTGTGATAAAAGTGTACCCACAAAATTGAACGGAAAATTTTATGGAACTGCCATCAGACCAGCGATGCTTTACGGGACGGAATGTTGGCCTATTAAGAAACAATAGGTGAACAAGATGAGGGTAGCAGAAATGAGAATGTTGAGATGATGTGTGGTAAAACTAGACAAGATAGGATTAGAAATGAAACGGTTCGTGAGATGGTAGGTGTAGCACCCATAGAAGAGAAGTTGAGGGAAAATAAGCAAAGGTGATTTGGGCATATCCACCATAGACCAGAAGATGCGGTAGTTAAGAGAGCAGATAGAATAGCAATGCTACGGGGAGAGGTAGACCGAAATTGACATTAGATGTTGTGGTGTGCAAAGATATGAGTATATTAGGTCTGTGCGAATAAGTGGCCCTTGACAGAGCTCAATGGAGGAAAAGGATTCATGCAGCCGACCCCAAGTGATTGGGACACAAGGCTCGGTTTGATTTGGTTTGGTTTGGTTTGGTTTGGTTATTTCTCATTTATGTTCGCCTCCCTTCAAAAAGGCTTTCGCCTCATCTCTCGCCTAGACCCTAGCAAACTTTATTGCCTCGGAGTGCCTTTCGCTCTTGACAACTATGGGTGTGCAATTGAAGCTTGGGAGAATTTCAAAAAAGTACCTTAGTGGTAAACTTTTTTGCATTCCCCCTCGCCTTATCCTTGGACCTTAGCGGAAAATTGAAAGCAAATTTCTATCCTTATTACACGTAATAATCTCGAAGCACTACAGAAAGCAAAAATTAACATCAAATCAAATCAAATGGAGATCACGTCATAAGCAGTCGCTCAGAACTCGGAAGATTACACACATCAACCTATTTACTCGCATCTCAGAAAAAAAAAAAAAAATATTAGGGACACATCAATCACCCCCCTCTCACATGCATGTGTGGGAATTTCACAATATATGCTAAGAACCCATCTAGGGACCCACATGTATGTGGGATTTTATGTACTTTTCAGATCAAGGACACGAGGACATCAAATACTTCTTTTCCTTGAGATATTTCTTTGAGTTAATTTGTGAGGTAAAATGTGAATTCCTATATAAGACGTGAAAACAAGCAGTGCCCCTAGCTTGTGGAATTTCAGAACCATTCCTGTGGAAAGGTAGATTCCACGGCAAACATGAACACCGGTAATGAGTTATGCATGAAAAACAGATCACAATAAAATAGTTTTCACATTCTAGAAAGCGTATGTTATTCACCAAACATATGGTTAATAAAGCCATCAATAGACAATGGAAAGTACCTTGTTGGAATTGGAACAGAGCTGGGCAAAATCCCACATACATGTGGGTCCCTAGCGGGTTCTTAACATATATTGTGAAATTCCCACACATGCATGTGCATGTGAGAGGGGTGTGATTGAGGTGTGACGCATTGATGTGTCCCTAACATTTTCCTTTCTTTTTTTTTTTTTTGAGATGCGAGAAAATAGATTGATGTGTGTAATCTTCCAAGTTTTGAACGACTACTTATGACATGATCTCCATTTGATTTGACGTTAATCTTTGCTTTCTGTTGTGCTTCGAGATTATTACGTGTAATAAGGATAGAAATCTGCTTTCAATTTACCGCTAAGGTCCAAGGATAACGCGAGGAATTAATTACATGGAAGCATGCCCACCGCTTCTCAACGTCGGGATTTTCAATTATGTCCACCGCTTCCAAGTCGGTGCCGGGGGGAAGGTCGTCTGGTTGTAGCAGAGAGAGAGAGAGAGAGAGGGAAAGTGGAGAGAGAAGGGTGCCCCACGTTCCATGTCATCGTAAATGCCCCACAGTCCCCAATTCGTACATGGACCAAATGGGATTTTACCCAGATTTTGTGAATGGGTTAACGGTGGGGAATTGGACTCCATACAAACTTTAAAAATGAAGACTTCAATATATTCTACATGCCGCATGCATTTCAGTTGCTCATTATTTCCAAAAAGCAGGTGTCATCATTCCCGTAAACTGGAAACCCAACGTTTGGCCAGTTTGAGGTGGGCAAGGTTGTACCATTTGCCACTTGTGATTGTGTATTTCCAGCAAGATTTGTCATAACATCACCTGATTTAGCTGCAGCAGCCATAAGAAGGGATTGTTGCTGGTGCAACATAGCAATTTGCTGTAGCCTGTTGGTGAAGAGCATAAGAAGGGACTGCTGCTGGTGCAACATAGCAATTTGCTGTTGGTGAATAGCAAATGACGACACCTTATTGGACTGCAAAGCAAACAAGGTATATGATTAGATACACTGACTTCGAAAGTAGTAGTTTAGCAGGCAGTAAAGTAATCCACAAATGCTGTAGTTGTTGGTCTACCCTTTGTTCGTTAATATAGAATTTACATATCAACCATTAACCACAAACTGTACTTCATATATTACCACAGAAACAAGACTTCTTCAAATGATAAAGCCACTCAGAAATTTACATTATCAAATAGGCTCATATCAATTTTAGCATCTTTTTGAGGCTTGTCCGACACCACAGAAAAGGTGAGTCTTGAAACAGATCTTCAATACCAAAAGAAGAATGGGTCTTCTTAGCATCTAGTTCTGTAGAGCCAGTTTGATCCTTCAGCAGCCGCTGCAAAGGGTCAAGGCCGGGATTAACAATCAATGTAAGGTCACAGCAAAAGTAAAAACAATCTTGTTCAAATGAGGCAAACAAAGACTTACATTGGAAACCTGCCCCATGCATTATCATCAGCAAAGGCAGCCAGAGCTATTTACATTAGGACCATCCATTGAAAGCATGTTGAAGATATCACTAGCTGGACTACATTCTACTCTACTGCCTGCTTTTGTTGATTTAGAAGACGCAGGTTCTGACTTCTTCTCAGTGATTTGTTGAGCCTTTGGCAGTGGAACACAAACAATGAAAGATCGTATTCAACATACTAGTTCAGATCTTTTAGGGGGTACATGTATACTAATCCTTGTAGTAGCTGGAATGATGTGCCTTGTACGATGTTTTTGAATTTCCTTTCCTCAGATGAATTTTCAGAATTGCTACCACGGTGATGTCCACTCCTATCTCCAGGTATCCGCCGCTGCACAGAAGCCTCGTCTTCCAGAGGTCTAGCAGGTGACTTTGAGTTGTTGTCTTTAGGAACCCATCTTTTATCTCCATACCTTAATTAAAACATTACATGACTTTTCCACTTAAGGCTGAAAAGTTAGAATAAGACAGCAGAAATTTGTGGTTTTTTTTTTTTTGGTCAAACGGAAATATGAAATTTATGTGTTTTGCAAATGTGAAAACTGTAATAGAAGGGGGGAAATTTTAAAATACCTCCCAAATTTTATACTCAATGTCTAATAGGCTCCCATACTTTGTGAAACTTCAATTTTACACCCAAACTATGCTTCTGTTATTCAATTTAACTCCTGCCGTCAAATGGATAATAGAATGTGCTGAGTTGGAACTAACGGTGGGGGAAAATCTGTTAGTGGGTGTTTGGCACCACCACTAGTAGTCCAGTACTACCACAACCTCCATCTTCATTTGCTTCACCTCTCCTCCTCTTCTATGAAAGATCTCTTCCAAATCAATCCTAAGCCCAGACCACACACGTGACACAGCTACCTCTCTCTCCACCTCCCTCAGCCGCTGCCTCAAGACCAATTTTTTGCTATTGAAATCACTATACAATAATGTTTTGGGGAGTTGGGACATGACGGCCATTTTCACTCTGGTATTACTACTTCTTTGTTATTCACTGTGTAGGAGCCCCCAAATCCCTCTCTAACCAAATTCTCCTCTACTACCAAACAGAACGAACCCGAAGAAATGTGAGGAAGTGTCGGCCACCACCTGTGCCAATCGGAAGAATTTGGATCGGACTCCAACGCGGAAGAGATTGGCAGAGGAACCCCATCAACGAAAATGAAATGTGTGCCGTGCAGGGAGGAGTATGTGCCGCGCGACAGCAGCACGTGCCGGGAGTGTTAAGAGGAGGCAAGCGAGCCAAAGATGACTCTCGTCTGGCCCAATCCAACAGTCAAAACAACTAGGAAACCAACTGTAATCTCCGATTACTAGATCTGGTGTGATTTTGTACAAAGGAGAGTAGAGAGAGAAAGAAAGTTCACATGGTTGACATATGGGTGATATGGAGTACGAGTCGCAAAACAAAGAAAATGGCGACATTGGTCAGCGAAGAGAGAAGGTTTCTCCGATGAGTTTCACCGATGAAAACAGTCTTGGCCTGGGTTGGACGAACAGTTAGGAATTCATTTAGACACGTGGCATCAATTGGGAAACGGGAGAGAGGATGGGGGCAGGAATAGGGGACAGAGGATCCCATCGTTTAATCTAGCAGTTTAAGACAGCAGGAGTTAAATTGACTAATGGAAGCATAGTTTGGGTGCAAAAATGAAGCTTTGCAAAGTATGGGAGCCTATTAGATATTGAGTGTCAAGTTTGGGAGGTATTTTGAAATTGTAAAAAAAACATACTTAGCACAAGCTCTTCTTCCCAACAGCAATTTGACTTCTCATTCCCCATTGCCGCATATGGGAATCATACTATCAACAACCGCTATTTTTCCTAATCTTGGACCAACATTGAACAAAAGAGTTGAGCACTTGAGCTCATGTATTTAAGAGAAGCTTACACTGAATAAATGCAACATGTTCAAGAAGCCATGTGTCCAGGGTAGCAGATCTCACCTGTGAAAGAAACCATGATAAGTGATAAGGATGCATAAAATTGCATTTAAGGGATCCTACTGATAGACAAATTTTTTGATGTTATTGTGCATATTCCAGTCTCCTACAGAAGCAAATCAATGCACAAACTATCACCTCCGATTTGTGGACTCCAAGACTTCTGTGGATTCCAGAACATGCATTGCATGCATATGAAGATGCCAAGATTAACACTAGCCCACCGTGTACCGCTTCATGAAAAACGAGTCAAATGCCAGACTAAAAAATCAAAATATATGGTAGTTATTTTCAATCAATAGCATGTAGCTACTTCTCAGGTATGGAATTGACACCAGACAGCGGGTCATAGTTCTTTATATTCGAAGTATAGTTTCTGGCCCAGTATTTGTGATTCTTCTGCTCGTATTGCAAGACGTAACATAAGACGAACGGGGTTCAGGCCGGGAGCTATTTTGGTTCTTCCATGCATAATATTGGCATAATTTTGCTATCTATTTCGTCATTTTTCATAATTTCCAAAAACTTGCATTTGCAGTCAGCACATTCCCTGTTCTCTGGCAATTTAAGAAGCCTTTCTAGTATCTGAGGATGACAAAAACAAAAACAAAAAAAAGAGTCAATTGGCCAAATGTACATAAATTAAAGGCCACATGCAATGGAGAAAGAATGGCAAGTTGGCAACAATGGAAATTATATTTCTTAAAGGAGGCGGGGACCTTCAATCATGACGAACCAATCAAAAGGGCCAAAGGCCTCCAATATTATATATCCAAAGGCCAAAATCAGGCATGAGAAAAGAACAACAAAAGGTAACTACCAATATAGAACCGAACCAACAATTTGTGAACAACCCTAAGCAACAATAAATGAAAATCTTTCTTTACTTTCTGTTTTTTTACTTTCTATTGTTTGCGAAGGCCCTCTAGGAATTAGTTAGGAATTTACAGAAAAAGACAGTGTTCAAAAGACAAAGTCCTTCGCATACGCATCAAATTCAGCACCAGACACTGGACCATGGCATCCATAATAGCCTGACTTCCTCACCAGCATACAGCAACTTAGGGTCCTACACAACCTACACTACCAGCTAAGATTTTAAATACTTCCTTTGTTTATGCTAACCCACTCTTTTTTCTATACCCTCTGAGAGCATCCAAGTGGCATTCCTTGATTCAGAACAAAGTGAAGCGCAGAGATTCAAACTATTGGAGACTAGAAACTGATAGCATTTATGGCAGCAATAGAATCAATAGACGTGCGGTGGTGATAATCATGCAAAGACCGCAACACCAGTAAAGGAGTAAGGCACGGGCATAACTTTCTGTCTCAAAAAAAAAAAAGAATGGGCGACTAAGAGAGAAAGTGTCCACCAAATGTTGTGCATACACCTCCATGACATCAGCATGATTGCGCATCAAGAATAGAATTTTCTGCCTCCCTAGTGAAGTTTGGAGAGGAAAATACTTCAATTCTCTTGTTATCAACCAGATGATGCCCAATTATAAAGAACCAAGAGAACATAAGTCAAGCGAGAACACTTAAACATGGACTAAACACTTCGGTATTCACCATACCCAAAGAATGAAATCTTATAGTCTCAGTGCTGTTGCATTAAATTTCCATGTGAATCGCAAAGGAAGGAAGATTCTGTGAAACAACCAAGCTCCAACCCAGAAACTAAATGCCAGGTATGTTGACAAATAAACACATGCAGTAAAAGTACAACCTCTTGAACCTAAAGAACATAAGAGTTCTCAATATCAAATGACTACACACTTCAGATACATATACATCAAGTAAGCCTTATTAGCAAACAAACCTCGTCCACAAGGCTTCAATCTGACAAATTGGAGTTTATAGAGCAAAAAAAAAAAAAAAACAACAGGCAACAAGTTAGACTAATGGGGATCACAAGGCCCAAGATCACCCACACCTCCATGAAATGGGAAGGAAGAAATGATCCTTATTTTCCCTCTCTTCCTTGAGTTCATTTACGATGGCCATCCGGCAACACAGACTCTGTGCCTTGCCTAGAAAATTACGTAAAGAAGGGACCCACACCTGTTTGATTTAATAATTGTCTCGACACTTACTGAAAAAAATTAGCTTCCATAACTTTAAATGTATGAAAAGCTGGAACTGTTTGATCTTAGCTTAGCATGCTAACTGCTGCTTCATTTCATATGTTACTAGACATTCAAGTCAAGATGTTTAAGAGTATTATTATATCCCAAAAAAATAGCTTCCAACAAATAGTGATGTTCCACAAACTGCAAGTAACCATCTAATTAAGCACAGAAAAAGACACCAAAACAGTGAACTGAAACGCAAAAACATCTGCAACCATAATCATTCATCATTGACCACAAATTTCAGAGTCTCTGTTTCTGACATCAGTCCGTGTCAGAATGCAAATCCATGTTCACAACTGAGATTCGATAACAACTAAATGTGTAGAACTTAGAAAATAATGAATTTTATGTTCAAACCTACATATCATGTGACTCCATAACTGATTAACAAAAAGAGATACCAGTCTATCTTCTTCTATGACATTTATGGCATCAGCGATGTGAATATTAGGCTAAATTCAAGAAGTCACATACCAAAAATGGACCTAAAAACTACTTTTTTTCCAAATAGATCAAATTCCCCAAGGAAAGGCAATAAGGGAATGGCACTTGTATACAGAAATGCGGAAACATAAAAAGGCCCTATACACCTCCATGACTAAACTTTAGCTCTATTAAGTCCAAGAAGTGTGCAACTAGTTTAAACTCACAGCTATGCAAAATGCTAACAAAAGACTTGTAATCCTATACATCGAACATTTTGTGCCAGCAAAACAGTGAACTCAAACGAAAATAAGGTTTTCGACCTCTCCATTAACAAAAGAACCATGCATACAGGTCAATAGCACACTAAACGATATAATTACAACATGTAGTAGCCAACACTTAATTACAAGCTCCTTAAAAAAAACAAAAGGCTACAAACCATATAATTTATGTGCTAAAAAAAAGTACCACACTAACAATTTATGTTCTATTTTTCACCCCGATGACAATATAGAAAACACTTCGGAAGCTTGAAAGAAAAAGAAAAAAAGAGGAAAATAATACAAAACCTTTAAGACTCACTTACTAAGTCACCAGTAGGAGAGAAACCTCAGAGATCTTAATCAACTTTTAGCTCCTCGGCTTTTGAATCAGCAAATTCGAGCATGAAAAATAAGATCAAAATGGGCACAGAGTTTTCATCAGAAATCTGTTATTCTGTCTATTCCACACATGTGTGCTTTAAGCCCAACGACTTGCCCTAGAATCAATGCTAAATAAAGGTAGCACTTGAAAAGGCAGCATGAACACTAAAGAACATGACCTTTACCAATAACACGGCAAGATCATGAGAAATTTAAACCTTAACAATTACAATGACCGCCTTTAGGAAGTAATACGGTAAATTCCTACCTTACAAAGCGAGGACCGAAATCGTTCAACTTAGTTCTACATATAGTGTGCCCTTATTCTTTTTTTTAGCATTTCAAAGATTATTCAATTTCAAAATATAAAGAAAATACTTGGTTCATTGAATATGTAATTGCACCCGTTTCAAGAATATGGACCTTAGTTGCAGGAACCTTCAATTATGCCCACATTTCTTTGACGAAAGAGGAAACTCCAAGAAACTCATTCAAATGACGACAGGAACTCGTTCCTTACCTATACAGGAACTTACACCCAAAAAACGGTTGTAAGACTTACGATTCGACCAATATTGGTGCCTTTAAAGTTGTTTTGTTCTAGAGTCATAAATCAGCCTTTAACTTACGCCTACTTAATATGCACAATAGCTCTATTATGTAATCATGTGCTACAATAACAATATTGAAATTTAACTAGAAACTCATAATTTTAATAATATTTTATGTGGCAGAATAATATTTTCATTTTGACAATTAACTATATAAAAATCCAAAATATATTTATAATTTTAATAATTTTTCCTAACCGCTCCCAATGGCGCTCCCACACTTCTATGATATCATCCGCTCCCCCGTCCCCGCTCCCACTTCGTGTAACTAAGATATGTACTCAAAGTGGAATCATTTAAGTGACGAGATGCCATGTAGCTAACTAATTACATTACATCAAAGAATTGTGGAACCTTTCTTCCACTCATTAAGCAAGCTAATCCATGCGGTAAACCTCAACCAACTAAAATTTTGCACGTACTCTATCAATAAGTAATCACATTCATCGCACTCTACTTGTTAACAGTTCAAGTGGACGCATGCATGGACTCAAATAGCTTGTCATAATTTTTTGGAATTTTCTAAATTGAGTAGAAATCTCATGCCTTCCAATAGTTCTAGCACTCTAAACACTCCTAAAACAAGTTGCATTATGGACCGACAAAATTAAGAAAATTTAGAACATCAAAATCATTGTTATAAATTTCTATGTGCATAGTTCAGAAACTACATAAGGTAATGCAGTCACGTTTAAAGGTCAATGAGGTAATCCGCACAAGCCTCAAACCCCAGTAGGGTAGAGTGGACTTTACCCCCAAAAATAACATAAGATACCAAATATGAAAGTGAAAAATACGTACCATTTTGGCCACCAAAGCTTGTACTAGTGTCTAAAAACTCTTCATGCAAAGAATGAGGGCGTGCGACACAATAAGCACATTCTTCCGCCCATCTTTTTTTGTGTGCAGGACATACAAATGTAAGAAGCAATTTTGTGCGTACGAAATGGCCATTGTTTCCACGATAAAACATCTCTCTCATGTATTTTATCAAACAACCATGAAAAGATGAGGCTCAACATATATTTTGCTTGAAAAAAACTTCACAAAATAAAGGTTAACTTAGTCCATTTGGTTCTTCAAATACTGGATACTTGAAGTATCCATATTCCAATATCAAGATCTCTATGAAACATGAGAACCCAAGTGAAAAAGCACGCAGAGTATTTATATTCTCATATCCAAAAAATGATGTCTGATCCTATATCCTACATAAGAGACACACTTAAAGCATAAACCTATCATATTGTGCATGCCTTGCAATTCTGTATCATAAAGATCATGAGTTGGATCCTTGACCTACCCAAAACAATTACACTTTCTCTAGAGAAAGAAGCATAACTACTCATTGAGTAGATTCAAACATCCAGCAAATTAAACCGAGAATGAGAAACCAAAACAAGCAGAAAAACCACACACAATTCAAAAGATTTTAACCTATGAAGTAATTGTTATAACTTAGGCAGGCAACAACAAAAGCACCGAGTCCTGACAATAGTTGCAAGAATATTGATGGGATTAAACAAAACTAAGAAGTTGCAGTTATGAGGTGGACATTTACTAACCTTGTCATCATCTTAGAGTGATTTATATGCTCTTGACCATGGCTTTGCTCATACGCGAGCTACAAATGAAATCTAATTATAAGACTGAAGGCATTCATTATCTTTGTGACAACTGACAAGTTCTAGTAATAACAACTACTGGTACTTTTTAAGAAACTAAATTTGATTATCATCTCTTTATAACAATTTGAAATTATGAACGAAGAGAATCAACAGACACAGAAACTGAGGGTCGTCTGCTAGAAAATTGAAGAATTAGTAAGGTTTTACAGTAGGTTTGGGAGTACGGGTAAAAAAAACCACCGCTGGAGAATGATCAGATACCCTAGGAGTAGGAAAATAGGCATGAGAACAGCTGAACATTTTAATCCATGCTTCAATTGGTAGTTACAAAATGAAGTGAGTCTTGTTTGTTGGCCCAAGTGAAGTAGCAACCTGAATACCTAAGATCCTCAAGTTCTAATTGGTTAATGAAGTCACTAAATTCATTCACATAGGGAGGCCAAGAAGCAGCACCCCCTACCTTCTCACATGGGAATCTAATGGCATTGAAATCTCCTAGAACAACCCAAGGGGATGTGCACTGATGCTGCTGAATATCATGCCACAATTTTTGTCTATCAATATAGCAATTACCATAAACAAAAGAGGCAAAGAACGGAAAACTACCATCCACCCCACTTGAGCCGACCACTCGACTCACTCAATAATATCGGCAATTTTGGTGGGTAATTCTATTAGGACTATATCTTATAGGTAATGATCTATCTATTATTATTATTATTAAGGGAAGAACAACTTGGTGTGGATTCCTTTTTGATGTTGTCTCACATTTTGCTCTTCTCAAATTATACTTCCAAAAAATGAAGTTTCGCCATTAGTTAAGCTCCGGGAAAAAAAGGTATGGACAAAAAAGTAACACACCCCAAACACAATACCCCCACGTACAAATTTCTCGCAGTTACACAATTGTTATATGCCTCCTATATTAGCCTAGATCAGTTCCCTCAAAACCATGGCCGACCACTCGATAGTGAGTTACCTACGAGAGGAAACACTCCCGGCCTCCACATCACAGTGGATGTATTGGTTCGATTGAGCTAGGACTTTTAAGGACAGAACTAGTGGATCCCAAGACACCAAAATACTCCCAATGGAGCCAATCTGTAATTATGCACAAATTTTCAATTACGGAGCATGGATTTAGCAATGTTATCTATCCTAGATTCCTTAATCATATGCTCAAGAAGTGCAACTAGAGATAGCTTACGGTGTTCCACAAAAATGTTAACAGCTTTTTGTTTAATGGGGTCATTAAGACCCCTTACATTCCAGGAACCAAAATGCATTGAAGAACTAGAAATAAAAATATAAGTATTTAGACTGAAAATAGTTAATTCAGATGCTCAAAGCTTTTAAAGATAAGATTTAATGTTCACAAAATCCGCACAAAAAAAAAGGGTAAGTTGAGCTAAATATACTTATTGAGACAAAAGGTAAATAAATAGGAAGGACCAAAGGAGTCACTTCCCTTTACGGTTGTTGGAGCCCTTTGATTTGCTCCTGTTGCCACTGGATATGCCATTTTTCTTTGAGCCTCTACACACCACTTTAACATCTGGAATTGAGGGGCCAGATATGGGTGTATCACACCCATGAACAGCTTCCTCTTCCAATTCATAGCTTCTAGGGGTTTTGGGGCTATCTGGTTCAGACTTGGTGTGATTGGATATCTCCAAGTGAACATGTCTTCAATTGAAATATTTTGAAAGTTCTTTTGATCTAAATGGAAAACAAAAAGACATGAGACAGAGAGCAGTTAGAATTGCGTGTACCAAGCGGTAAAGTACAAAAGCCTGGTTAAGTAGTCAAACATAGGGAACAATCCAAAAATACCCTCAAGCAGCCAGAAAACAAAAGAATGGAGACGGTCAAAATAGTAAACTCACACGGGACGAAAAGACACTGTTCTCTGCATCTTCATGCTTTATATTAGGGAAGGAAGTGGGCCAAAGCTGTATATCTTGCTGCCAATTTGAGTGCCAAAGGAAAAAATTCTAATCGAATCCAAAGAGAGAAAGAGACCTGAAAGTGTGAAAGCGGGGGGGTGGGGGGCAGAGGAGGAATTGCGAGAATGGCATTTTTTCAAATAGTTTTACAAGATAAAGAATTAGTTATCCCACTCTACTCCAAGTAGTTATTGCAGATTATGAATATTTAGTTTGAGAAAAACATTGAATCAGTTCAAAAAATAATATATATATATATATATATATAGGGGGCGGTTCCGGGGACAACAAATTTGACAACAAAAAAAACAACACATAGTTCTTGATCAAATTTTAATGATCTGAGCCGCTCAATGTGATCAGAAAGTGATTTTAAGGATACCCACGAAAAATCAGCAAAAAAAAAGACCGGAACGGGCTTGATCTAAGCAGTTTTTAGCTTAGATTTATGAACGGTTCAATTAAAAACTGTTCAAAACAAACACTTTAGGTCATATTTTTGCTAATTTCTGTTGGGTACCTATAAAATCACATTCTGCACACATTGAACGGTTCGGATCATAAAAATTTGATCGGGAACTATGAGATTGAGATTTGTGTTGTTTTTTTTGTTGTCAAATTTGTTGTCCCCGGAACCGCCCCCATATATATATATATATATATATAAAAGTAATAGTAAAAAGGCAGTCTATGTATGATAAATAAATAAATAAAAACCTGATATGGCTTAGAAAAGGAGCAAACACAAACTTGTGCTCTCCCTTCATATTAGCATAGTTTTCCATTAGTCACAACTTAAATGAATACAAAGCTGACATACATATGCATAACTCTGATTCTGCACACAGGTTGCTAAAAACTGTAAACATAAATAATGTCAAAAAATAACCTGAAATCATAAAATAAAATAAGAGAATAATTCAAGTCATCTGTTACTATTCCTTAACAAAAAAGCATACAAAAATAAAAATCGATTCTCAAACTTCTCGGGAACCTAAAAACAAAAAAATACCACAACGTATCGTTTTGAAATGAAATCCCACATCGAGTTATCAATGGTTGGAATACCTCAAGTGCATCTGGTCCTACCCTTCCTGCCAGTGTTCTAAATGGCGCTCCGCGCTAGTCAGGCGATGCCAAGCGCCTAAGCGCCGCCGAGCGATTTCCCTTTTTTTTTAAAAATATTTTTTTAATATTTTTAAGGCAATTAAGCTCCGCCAAGCCTGCCAAGATGGTCGCCTAACTCCGCTAACCCCCACCAAGTCCGCCAAGATGCCACCTAGCTCCGCCAAATCTTCAAATCCGCCGAACGAGCCGCCGAGGGTGAAATCATGGCGCCGAGCGCCTAGGCGGCCTCGGAACACTGCCTCCTACCAACATAAACTTGACCAAAACTTCCTTCCTCAACTAATTCCTTTCTATTTTATATGCCGGAGAGTTATTCTCTTGTACTTCCGGGGAGTAACAAACTATTATATTATTTTATTTGCATGGTACATGTACCATATGTATAATAGCATAATTGTATTCCAAATACTAACACTAATACCACTACATTTCCCCTCACTTCTGGAGGTGAAGTCATATGGTAAAAATGCAATCTATAATTCATTCTCAACAAGTGAAGTCAAATGGTAAAAGTGATTGCACCCCAATTACCCTCTAACCCCTCTCTTCCCCTCCTTAACTGCAATCCAAACAAAAAAAATAACTTCTAAACCTCCCACTCATCCTCAAAATCCATGAATATAACTAAAAAGAGACCAAGATTGTACCATGCACTTACATAGGACCAATCTCTCCATGACGGGATGGAGGGGGTATAGCCATATGCTAATGAGTGGTTCTTTTATGATTGCATAGTTCACTCTTCTGTCCAATCTTGCTACTTCAAAACCATTGATAGATTAAAAACATTGCTAGCCTAAATATTCTAACTTAAGTATACAAGAATGAGTTACCATTAGGAGGTGCCAATGGCCCAAAAATGCTCTCCAAACGAAATCCAATAAGAAATTCAAAGTCTTCATCACAACAAGAAACTTAACTATTATAGTGGACGGGAACATCGTTTGGTCTATCCCCATCCTTGCAACGGTAGAATAAGACAGCTGAACAGCCACAATCAAAGGAAAGAAATATTTTCAAACAAAAGAACAAAGCAAATGACATGGAACTTGCCAACAATCAGGGTAGATAAAGCCTAGAGGTGTCAAAGGGGCCGTGCTGTGCCGGCACGGCCCGTTTAACTCCATGCTAATCGTGCTTCGTGCCGAGCCGGCCCGTTTAAAGTATTTACTCTAATCGTGTCGTGCCGTGCCGTTTGTCAATCGTGTCGTGCCGTGCCGGCCCGTTTACTTAAGTCGTGTCGTGCCGGCCCGTTTGCCAATCATGTCGTGTCGTGTCGTGCCTGCCTGTTTTCTTAAATCGTATCGTGTCGTGCCGGCCCATTTTCTTAAATCGTGTCGGGCCGTGCCGTTTTCAATCGTGTCGTGCCGGCCCATTTTCTTAAATCATGTCGTGTCATGCCGGCCCGTTTTCTTAAATCATGTCATGTTGTGTCATTTTCAATCGAGTCAAGACATGCCGACCCGTTTACTTAATTGTGTCGGGTCGGACCGTGCAGTTTTTAAGTCATGTCGTTTTAAATATTTTTATGCATAACATAAGTCTATTGAAGCTCACACAAGAACCAATCAAGACATTGCACATTTGCACTTGGAATGTCTGGCGCACAGCCGCACATTCGAAATTTCATATCCTCAAAAAAAGCCATTTGGCATATTTATTTGTTTTTTGTTTTTCCGTGCCTCGTGCCATGCCCTTTCGTGCCCATGTCGTGCCCATGCCTTGCTAGAACTGTGTCGTGTCGTGCCGTCCCTGTCCACGTTCCGTGCCCGTCTACAACCATGTCGTGCTGTGCCACCCACTTCCGTGCCCGTGCCGTGCCCCGGGCCCACTAAAACCATGCCGTGTCAAGCCAAGACCGTGCCTGTGACGTGCCGTGTTACGTCGTGCCCGTGCTGTGCCGTGCCGGCACTGCCCATTTGACACCTCTAATAAAGCCTCCGGAAGCTCAAGACCCACATTTGCAACACCGTTTCCCAATACTTTTTTCATTTCCTCCAACTAGTGTAATGCTCATGCTTCGAACGCTCATTGGTTTAATCGGCAATTAGGCAATTAATTTATGTATATTTTTGGTTGTTGTAGTGATGATAGTAGAGAAATAAACCTCATAATATTTACCACCCAAAAATGGCTATTTCGAAAGTAAAAAGAGAAGCATGCTGAATGTTGATTTGAAAATCAATGTCAATAACAGCAACCTCATTATTCACTAAAAATGAGATCAAACATCACTGATATTGACATTAACCACATAGAGGTTTACAGTACCTATAGGAAATATCCAATAAGTTTTAGACAAGGAAGTAATTCAAGACGTTACCCACCTAAATGTAATCCATGCATCAACTGCTTTTAATTGATTGTCTTCTGTAGTTAAGTACAAGACATCCTCTACCAAGATCCCAATAGATGAAGTACCATTAAAAAGATATTGAACTTGATAAGAAAAAGTATTACTTTCTAACAAGCATAGTCTTTTTTGTCCACATAAGGTACTACTTTCGTGCTTTAAATGTCCAGGTCAATTTCCTGTTTCAAACAAAAAGGATACAGACATAATCCTAGATATCAACAACAACATGTATTCAAATAGAATCCTTTCAACAAAGGGGCATAAACATGAAAATATATGTTTCACATGTATTTTCCTGAATAACAGCCATCATGAAGGCATGTAAATGACAAAATGTAATTCTAGCTCAACAATGAACTAAAATATGTTTCTACCTGTAATGCTTTGACTCTAACTAACTGTTGTCTCTTTGCCGTTCTCACAAGTTCATCAAAGTAGAAAGCCTCCATATCATATCTACACAATAAGAAAAAAGAGAGTAAATGAAGAACATTAAGGCTTCGATGGAAGGGTGCAGAAATAAGAGATAAGTCGTCGTTACAATTTTTTCCATGTTTCCTATAAGCTAGTGTGTAGAGACTCGTAATTTAAGTTCTCTAATTTTTAAATTATGAGATGTGAATTAGTATTGACGTGGATAATATGTATGTGGGACCTTTGTGTAGCGGCACATGAGATATGGGTATTGGTGTAAGACTTATAAGGTTGAGGGATGTGAGCGTTATTTGGCCTTTATATATCAAAAGTCAGGAGCAGGGAATCATTTTTCTCCTTTCTTTTCTTCTTTTCCGGCGCCTCTCCCTCGGCTCTCACCTCTCTCACCTTCTCTCTTCGATTTCATCTACCACGAGTGAGATTTCGGAAAAATCCCAAGTACTAAAGTTGTTCTACGCGACGAGAGCTTCCTATCCATCCGAGAAAACTCATGATCGGAGCACTTCGAAGTTTCCTCTATGTTCGAGCTTGCTTCTAACCTTTCGAGGTAGGGATCTCTTGCCTTCTTTATATGTTTATGTGCTGGTTTGATATACAAGAATCAAGCTTGATAATCTATTTTGAGTCTTGAATAAATCTTATGAATGCTGAAAATTTCGTGGGTGCTAGTAATTCATCTTTTTGGCGTCCTTCTGCTAAGATTCAATTTTTGGTGTCTTCATAATTGTTTTTCAATACGAAGATTTCGGTACCAAGATCATGCAAAACCGATAATCACACAATTAGTTATGAATTTTTGAATACCGGCTGTTTCCTGAATGTGCGAATCTGTGCATGGCTGCCTTCTGTTAACGTTTTGGGCATGTTGAACACCTTGGGTGACTTTGGGTCTTTTACAGGAGCTATATGTTTAAGTTACGAAGGGATTGGAGTTGGAATCAAGTAATTTGGATAAGTATACAATTTTTGGTGAATTTCTAAAGCAGGGTTGGTTGACTGGTGCGAAAATGGTTGCGAAACTGTTTTTCTTTTGATTGTTGGGTTAATTTCCTCTCGTTCCTAAACCTGGGATTTTTACTGAGTGTAGGGCTCTTCGTGGTGCAACGTTTGGCGTTGGTTTCACTATTTTTGGGTTTAAGGTGAAAGAGTTATGATTTTTCAATCAATTTTACTTATTCCTGCGTAGAATCTGACAGCACCGGCGGACTTTGGTAAAATGGCCATAACTCCTAGCTCGGGACTTGAAATGACGTACCGTTTGTTTTGTTAGAAACTAGACACATAGAGCTTTTCAACGATAAATCCCATGCATCATGGGTATGTCCGAGCGATAACAGATTTGTATCCAAAGTTGACACAAATTCTGCCTTGCACCAGTTTCACTGTTATGTTGAGCTATAATCACAAGGCCGTAGTAAGGCTACCTGAACTCCGTTTTTGATGCATGACCTATGGAGCGTAGAAAAAGAAGTCTACTTTTCAATGGTTTAAATGTCGCCCTGAAATTTATGTTAATTGATCGGATATGGTTAGAACTTTAGATATGAATGATTAATTTCACCTATTGGATATGTGGGAATATGATGAGTTGATCTAGATTAATTATTGGGCTATGAGAACTAGTGAGCATAAGGGTTAAAATACTTATAAACGATTGGAATAGAAAATGGATTAGATGGATGATACGATTGATGATAAATTAGGTTGTAGAATGTTTGGCGCGATGTGTAAATTATTTAATGTCTTTCCAGGAGATTGAGTCTTTGGGCTTGCGGGATACTTGCGGTGAGTTAAACAGGATTTGGTGAATCACTTGGCCTGAGTGCTTAGTTACTGAGCATTGATGGGTACTACATAGAGGAGAATCTTTATAAGTATTTGCAAGTTAGACTATTAATGGAGATGTCACAAAGGTGGTCCTTTAGGTGGTAAAATGAGATGTGAAATGAAGGGTCGATTTACTATGTGAAGGATGTTGGTTTTTGTGCTTTCCTTGTTGAAATGATGAAGATGAGATTATTTACGTGTAACTGAATCTAAGTATTGGTGTGAGAGATATGTTTTGCTATATGTGGGAATAGAGAAATGGTGGATAAAGAGATTGCTTGCTCAGTGAGAATATGTGATATTGAATGATAATGAAAGCCACGAATCCACCGTAAGGTGTGATGCTGGAATGAACATGGGACGCACGGGATCCCTAATGCCCGGAAGTGCACAAGAAAGCCACAGATCCACCATAAGGTGTGATGCCGGAATGAACATGGGATGCACGGGATCCCTAATGCCCGGAAGTGCACAAGAAAGACACGGATCTACCATAAGGTGTGATGCCGGAATGAACATGGGACGCACGGGATCCCTAATGCCCGGAAGTGCACAGGAAAGACACGGATCTACCGTAAGGTGTGATGCCGGAATGAATGTGGGACGCACGGGGTCCCTAACGCCCGGAAGTGAAATCGAAATACGTCAACTAAATGGAAACGGAGGATCTTGTTATTGTTTAGTATCGAATTTAAAGGAGAATGTGTGTTTGATTATAAGGTTGTTTGGTTGATGAGACTAAATAGATGTAAGAGAGAAATTGGGATGTGGAAATTATTGCAACGCTAGGGGTGAAAACGCAAAGACCGAATAAATAGGTGATTTCTCTATAACGCAAGGGAGGTAACAAAGAATGTGGCGAGTATTGGTATTTTGATTTTTAAATGTGGAGTTTAGAAAGAACGGAGCACTCATGTGAGATTGGTGTGGTAATTTATTTGGTATGGAGGCATGTTAATTTGATGTTGTTGATGTCATAATATCTATTATGAAAGAGTTACGTTGGTATTGTAGTTTAAACCTATAATGGTAAACTCGGTTAAAGAATTCGGAGATGTCTCTTATTCACTGGAATGAAAACGTAAGAGTATGTTTTGAGTTTGGTAATGACAGCCTGAGTTTATTTAAGATAGGAGTGGGTGCGTGTGCGTGTGTAGCTGAGAGTATCAATATTTGAGAAATGAAGTTAAATATTTTTCCAAAATGAGTATGGTATTTTGTGTTCCACTTCTTGACAAAACAAATATGCCTTTGAAAAATATTATTTTTATTGGTATCTGCCTTCATATCTGCATATAATTTAGGTATGGATATCTCTACGAGCTAGTGTAACTCACCCTATCCTTTCAGGTACCCGTCATGGCACTTAGCTTGGATTGCCTGGAGTGCACATTGAGACGTCTTTTGAGAGCTTCATTGGGATCGTTAAAGAGTTGTTTATCATCAAGTTTAATACATGTCGTGCACTTTACTTGCAATTGAAGGTTGTACCTTTTGATTAGAACAAATGCAAAGCTATGTAGAAACTTATCTCCTTGATTATTATGAAACCGTTTGGATTGTAAACGTTTGGGAGACTTAGTGTTCAAAAAAAAAAGGGGGAGGAAGAAGAAGAAAAGACATTTGTTTCTAGAAAATGTATTATTATTTTAGTTGAAAATCGGGGGCGTGACATAGTGTGCTGCTGTTACTTATTTCTATTATCTCTGAAAGATCAAGTACGTTTTTTATGGCTCAGATAAACAAAAACAGCATGTCATTATGGACAAGACTTGCTGCATATAGGCTTCAGTACACTCCATTGGCCTTTAAAAACTCAAGCTGACTTAGTTCAGAGCTACTCATTTGCGACTTCAAACTTACTCAGAAGGACAAAGTATGGATTACCTCCTTGTGGTTTGGCGCTTTTGCACAACACGTCCCTGACATTTAGAAATAACCAATTCCCCTCCTTGTGGTATTGGACTAAAGTGCCACGCCAACACCGTTAACGGAAATTGCTAAAATGACTATAATACCCTTTGTCTTTTTTAGGGAAAATAGGTAATAGGAGCAGATCAAACCAAGGTTCTGAATATGGCGTACATATATACTAGTACTAGTAGCAGTACAACCCCTTGCTCAACACAACATTATTTAGACAAAAACACAAAAAGAAATATGACAACGGAAGAATAAAATGAAGCCAAATCATATTAAAATATGTCAAAATGGGAGTAGTGCGATCACTGGTATAGTCGTATTGCTAGTAGCAGTACAGCCCCTTGCTCTTCCCATTTTTTTCAGCCTTTGTTTCATCTCGCCAATACTCGCTGGAAATCACCAGAACAGGTCGGTATCCGCCGGTAAATGCGACGAATAATACCATCGTCCTCCCTCAATCGTTCTGATTGATATCGCTGCTGCCACCATCACCGGCGTCCGCTGTCGTAGGTGGTGGTGAGCATTTTCTGGGTTAGGGTAAATGAATATGAGTTTGACTCTGTTTAAGGAAGAAGATGAAGGAAAGGACACAATAGTCCTTTTACAGATGATTTTGGATTTCTCGGTGGGGCTGTGGTGGATGGTGAATTAATGTTCATAGTGATTTGGGGAAGAAGATGAATGACAGTTGATTTTATCTTTTTACTTTTGGAAAAAAAAAGACAATTTTAAGCCATAAATGCAGTAGGAGCGCGTGAGGCACACGAACCGTTAATTTGGATGGAATATTTAACCATTGCTCTTTACTCCAAAAGCATAAGGAGGTGATTTGGCTATTAATAAAACACAAGGAGGTCATCTGCCAGATGACCAAACCACAGGGAGGTAATCCGTACTTTGCCCTACTCAGAAAGATAGATATCTAAGATTGAACTGAGTTTCTTCCCAAAACCAGGTACTGAACCAGATTGAACGGCCTCCTCCAATGCCTACCAACGCTATTCGGAACAAAGAAATAAGAAATGCATAACGAATGATTTCTCACTTATTATAGAACCCAAACAGCAGATAGATGCATAAATACTTCATCAGAGGTCAAGCGTCTTAGCTTATCACTGGCAATCTCTTCACAACGGACAGTGACAACCATGACCTAACTATCCAAAAGTGAGAAATTAATAATACAAGTCAATAGTAAGAACTGTGTTGTGCAAACCAGTGCTATCAATCAATCAAACTGCAAGATTAATGCGTAACCTTGTGAGCAGGAAGGTCTACATACCTATTTTCTTTTATAACTTTTCATATCTACTGAGCACTGAAAGAAAATCCTGAGCTAGGAATGCTGCCTCAGTTGAGCAACCTATATAAGAGGACACAAAAGGCTGCAAGCCTGTGAATATCCCATAAAATCAGAAGTAACAACCACAGTACTACACACAGACACCCTCCACTTCATAATTGGATATCCAGATCTGTAAGTATAGGTTGGCTTTAACTTCTACTGGATATAGATTTCCTCAGTTTAAACATTCACAAATTTACCCACTAAAATTTCAACCGGCATAACAAATAGAAGCTAAATTGCAGGTTTGACCTTTCTCCTTTTACCTAAGTCAAATTTGTTTGGGAATCCAAAGGAATTTTAGGACTTAAATTTACATAAATAATGTGAGAGACTAAGACTGCAATATGATTCAGCCAGCAAAAGCCTAAAGGGAGCTGCTTTTTTTATCAAGTGCTAGAATGTTGTGTTTCCAAAGACGGCATGGTTTTATTGTGGCTCAATAATTTTCTTGCAAACTCACTGAAAAGGAATCAAAATATTTTGAAATCCGGAGGTTTTCACATCACAGAGCTAAACAAGGTAGGGGTATTGATTGAAGAATGCATTGAGAGCAAATCTAGAGATGATTTACCAACGACCAAGAGAAACATGCTCAATAGTGCTGCTGGATAATTGAAAATCATAAGTTATAATAATGGAAACTTCTCTTCCTTCTCTTCGTAGCTAGATAAAGCAATGACCTCCACCTACAGGCCCAAAAAGTATTGAGGTCAGAAGGAAAACTTGCACACCAAACATTGAGGTCAGAAGGAAAACTTGCACACCGAGAGAGAGAGAGAGAGAGTAATCTTGCATTGAAAAATTCACTAAGAGGGGTGTCCTTGTGAGCCTGGAATATGACCACTCTTCCAATCCAAAAACCATAAACATCCATTATCACCTTCAGGGAAAAAAGAAAAGCAGAAAATTAAGAAAGAGTCAATAATTGTTACATCCTCACAGAACTATTAGAAGATGATAACTGAAGGACACAAGAAAATATAGAAACGAGAGTGGAAAAGTTCTGGCTTTGGGTCTGTAGTATCATTATGAGCTTTTGGATAGCATCAGGAACAAAACTAAACTGATACAAATTTGTCATTAACAGGAAGTGCACAAAACTGGAAAAATCAAATTCTTATTGACTGCCATTGCATTGATGACGGTTTTCTGATGAGAGCTGCATGAGCAAACACCACCAATGTTAGATATTTAGGAATTTAAGCTTACACAACAAGACAAGATAGAAACCAGAATAAGGCAATGACCATTGGAAGCTTTCGAAAGTTCTCACAGAGAGAGAGTAATCGTTTCTCCGAACTTCCAATGGAAATTGAGGTGTGTGCCGGATGAGCTGCATAAGGGGCAACAGAAGTCCTAAGATAAACCGGCCAAGAATGGCAGTTGGCAAGGCACGAAAGTTTGGAAAAGAGGACTATTTGATGTGGTTCATTCGACCGTCCATTCAAGGGTAAATGAGAACGTTTTAGACGGAAGAATAGAATGCAGGATATCTTTTAACAATCAAGTTTTCAGAAGTGTCGAACTTGAACAATTCTAGATTTTGTAGACTCAACTTTTCATATATAGCTGATATAATTTTTAGTCTACTCTCTATGCAGGGATAATGAAAATAAAGTCGTCATTATTACATATCTAACTCATAGCAAAACCTGTCTTCTAAAATCGAATGAAAAATTCCTATCCAAATTTATTTTTGTCAAGACCACACGCCATACATATAGGGCCCTTTGCCTAGCACCTGCAACTATGTTGGAAGCCACACAAAATACTCAACAGGAAGTTTTGGAAAATAATCCGGGAAAAAAGAATATTTGTATGTACTGAATACTGCAATATTTCAGCTTTTTCCTTGCCCAATAAGACAAAATTATCCCCCATAACTCAGAATGAAAGTTCCTCATAAGAGGGACAACACAAAACATAATGGTGTCAAAATAATCATTGCATAACATATCCATCTTACATCTTCTTTAGTGGAAGGTGTGTACAAAAGTAATTTTCCAAGAAAAAGATACTCACAACATGTGCATAAATTCTCCTTTTGGAAGGTTGAAATTTTTTATATTGTCAGCTGACGCAAATGCAAAACAATTCCTGGAAACAAGAGCAACAAATTGAGGTAAAAGGAACAAAACTAAATCAAAAAATAAATTGGAGAGCCTCATGAAGAAAACTATTGTATGCATAGGCACATACTCTATAAGATGTAGAGCCATTGCTCGCACAACTTTTTTAGGATGCGTAAGAGTAAGAGTTTCCGTTGTTCTACCTGCCAGACAAACAATCAATCGACATCACAAAGAACATAGTGGAAAAGAAACCAAGGAAAAGGAAACAAAATAATCACCATATATAAGGCCCCAAAACTTTATCGTCAGAGCCAGTTATAACTACTTGTGGACCCTGAAAACAAACATGTTACGATAAGGATGGAATTACAAGAAAAGAACTTAGGTACAGATTTTTGTGATTTATCTACTACACAACACCACCTTCTTCAACTTTATCAAAAAAATAGACCTCAAATCTATGTTGGAGACAGAGCCAGCTCTTTCAAAACATCATTTCCGTTGCAGAAAAGATATCATACTGTAGGTCGAGCAAAAAACTGAGCAAATTGTATTCTCATGCCCAGACAGTGCATGAACTTGCTTCTTGCTACGAATATCCCAGACTTGAAAACATGATGTAGCATCCAAGTATATAAGAATATTATTTCCACTTTAAACACAAATTTATATGAACTTAAAGGAGAAGTAACATTGTGACCTTCATTAACTGTGAAATTGAATCCTTACCCAGCAGACAAAATCCCACCACCTGTGAGTAGAACGTCAAAAGTCGGATGAAGAGCCAGGCAATACACTCCACTCAGATGACCATGATAAGACATAACCTGGGAAAAATTTAAGTTTAACCATTGTTAATACATGCATTAAAATAGAAGTATGTGCAAGTTATATAAAGCTCTAATCCAGGCTTATCATGCCTAACCTTGTTCTGCTTAAAGTCTCAGCATTTAACTTGTTCGTCATCACCAGCAGAGAACATTTATGTGCATTTTTTGCTGACAGCAAGGCCTGCAACGAAACATTCACAATGCATGATTTATGAAGTTAGCGTCCGTAGCTAGAAATGCCAAAAGAAGTAAGGAACAAACCTCGTACTTGTTCTATGTGTCCAGTTAGTGTGAGGTTTAGCCTTCTGGTCCACATCTCATATCTTGTCACCAAAATAAAGGAAGGCGTTTCAAAAAAACCTTAAAGTTGGTCAGGAGGATATCAAACCATTTAGCAAAAGAAGCATGTGGTTTCAATGAACATTTTTTCAGGCAGAGAAAGAAACTATCGATCTGCATACTAATCCATAGACCTGAATTACTGAGGTTGATAAAACTCATAATGAATTTTAAAAGTGACATTCATAACAGATAATGTATTGTACCATCAGCACAAAAACTTAGCCCCAACCTGCAGAAAGAAACTTCAAGAGAGAAGGTACCTTTATCGTGCGATTTGCGGCCACTTATCACCTAAAGAAGTTAATAGTTCTGAATGTCAGAGAATATAGTGAAAGCAAAAAAAAAAAATTATTGAAAGTGAAATTAATAAGAAACAGCAGATAAGGCTCAATAAGGAAAGTGGAAAGAAAAAGAAAATAAATATGATAGCATTGATAGGATACAATGACCGGTAATCAGAAGATTTAGAATTTGCCACCCCTCCATAGATTTACAGATAGGGTATGAAAAGAACATAGCTAATGCGAAATTGGTATCAAACCACTGTTGCTATGATGCATGTGAAGAAGATATACTATCCTCATAGGGGCTAGCAAAGCAGAAACGTTGAATGCATGATCCTCATATTAGAGCAGCTACAAGTCTACAACCAACCACATCAACTGAAAGGGAAGATGGGGGAGGGGAGGGTTCGCAACCAGTCATGCAAATTAAATTAATGGACAGATTGAGTTTAGTTACGTCGCAAAGCACATTCCTATTCTACTGATATGGAACACTCCTAGCCTGTTTTTATGAACTCTTGGACCCTCAAATTTGGAGTATCCAACTTCCACACAATTCATGGGGCTCATTAAACTAAAGAATAAAAGAAACCAAAATTCTGCAGATCTACTTATATGTGTATGTATATTGTACATTAAAAAGCTCGAATCTTGCAAGAATGGAGCTCAACATAGATAGGTTGGCAAGCTGTTTAATTGTCTCCGTGTGCGTCTTTACTCTTCAATGGTTATGAGTTCTAGGGCAATGGTATCCCCTTGAAGTTTGAACTACAATAGTAGTTCTATACTTTAGCCAAAGGGTTAGTCCAAGTGTATGAAGGGCGGAGCTAACACGTCTTACAAGCACGATTTTCTAGTTTTCCTTACTAACCTTTGGGCAGACCAGCAAGTACCCACTACTGCTAGAAACAAAAAAAAAAATGCACTAAAAAACGACACACATAAAAGCCTCACCTCATTAACATCAAATTCAACTAATTTCCTGGAAGAGTACTCGTATTATCCAATGGACAAGAAAATACAACCCTGTTGGGATTTGTCCTACATCGGTTAAATATCTCCTCCAAAACTAGTATATGAGCCTGGGCAGCCTCTCCACTCTTTGCCAATTGGTTAAGAGTTGGATGCCTTAACATGGTATCAGAGCTAGAGTTTCGGAGGCTTTTCCCATTTGTTTGTGCCATAGTTGCACTTTATTTCATTGAGATCCGTGTGTTCCGGATCCTTTGTTGACCTCTCCACGTGCGAGTCAGGGGTCGCACGTGCGGGGGAGTGTTGGGATTTGTCCCACATCGGTTAAATATCTCCTCCAAAACTAGTATACGAGCCTGGGCAGCCTCTCCACTTTTTGCCAATTGATTTGGAGTTGGATGCTTTAACAAGCCCGACCACTGTTAGAGGAAAAAATGCACCCATACACAAAAGCGCAGATAAAAGCCTCACTTCATTAACATCAAAGACATGTTTCCACTAAACTAAATGGACAAAAGCCCATGTTTCACAGATTTCTAGACAGGGAATTCTCCTCCCTCACATACCTCAACTAATACCATTTAGCAGAAACTCACCCTAATATCCAGGAAAAGTACTCGTACTATCAAGGGGACAAGGAAATACCCTAAAATCAATATCATAGATACCTTGAACAACAACTTCTAGAACCCAAGCGAATCAAGTAAAAAGAGCACAAAGACAACAGTCAAGTTACTATATCAGCGAATTGGAAAACTTTTGTAAGTTCGTAGATAAAACCCTACGCTTAATACGAAAATCAGCCATCCATCCAATCATATAAATAATTTCTAGGGCGCGATAAACTGTTGACGAAAAGTCTATGATAGAATTACTCTGCATGTAAGACTTCCTTAGAGTAAAATACCATGAAGACAACAACCAAGTCAACCATTATATCAATTGGCAAAATAGAAGCCCAACCCAAACCGCCAAAAAGCCAAAAACAGTCATAGGATCTCTGTTAAACCCAAATATTGGGGAAATCAGAGGTCCAACTACTAAAACACTTATCATTCCCAGGTCCAACTTGATTCGGCTTTGGGGAAAAGATTTTTGAAAAAAAGCTGCGTAAAACTTTTTCTAAGATGCTACCATTTCTATGCTTTGTAGACTATATTGTTGAACACGATCAATATCTATGAATTATATTGCACATACACACAAAAAAAAAAAAAAAAGGATCACGAACTTGAAATTCTGCTCTAAAGAAACAGTTTTTACACATTAAATGATCTGACATACATTCACATGAACTCCCTGTTCAACCCAATCCAAAATCTTTGAAGTATATTCAAAAGATCAGAGAATCAATGAATATGAGAGATGGAGAGTACCTGACCAATCATCTTATGCTTGAGAACCTACTCCTTGTCTAAAATCTTTAGAACCTTCTCCTTGTCTAAAATCTTTATGGCAAGTAATATTTGTTCAAGAAACAGTCAAAATGGCAGCAGCCAACATAAGTAGAGCAAAGACCAAGACTGCTGTCTCGAAAAGACCCAAAAGATATGCCTCTGCCACACATGCCTGACTTAAAAAAAATTATCAATTAAAGAATGAACCACTTTGATTTAACTACCCCAACTGTTCTCAAAGAAACACTAAAGCGAGTTATGAGTATTTCATGAACTTTTTCTACGAAAGACCAAATTGAAACCTGCCCGCAAGGATCTTTTAAGTCCTTCAAAGCTGAATGGGTATGTTACCACAGCAACAGTCAAGTAACCTGGGTCTCTTGAAATCTGGGCCACAACTGGCGCAGCACCAGATCCTGTACCCCCACGCATACCTGCTGTTATGAACACAAGATCGAAGCCTCTAAGGGAAATAGTAATCGCTTCCTTTGATTCCAACACAGCTTGTTCCCCTAAGAGTGGATTCCCACCACAATCTGCACTCTATTAAGTGACTGAATCAGATGACAAAATAAAAAAACACTGCAATAAAATAAGTAGTAACACCACACAAGCAAGCAGATATCAGAACAGTGATTTTGTGATGCTACTTAACCACCATTCACCACCATAGTTATTCAATCACATAGGCTCTTCCTTGCTTCAGAAAGGGTAGAGTGTAAGCTCTAGAATAAAATCTTAGAAACTCAAACCAAAGTGAGAGTGCAAGACCGACTCCACATGTCAAAAGCTCTCCAATTTGAAGTGGGTTCTTAGCAGCAGACTGAAGTAGTGCTTGAGCATTGGTGTTCATATGATAGATATAGACTTCTTGATAGTAAAAAGTCAACATCAAGATGTCAGTCTTGCGTAAGTTTCATTATGGTGCAAATATTGTAGTAAGCCAAGTTTGCATACTTGCATCTTATAATCTTAATCAAAACACTTGCATATTGGATCTAACTTAAGATTATACATACCAAATACACAAAATGAAAATTAAAAAAAAAAAAAGAAAAGAAGAGCCAATTCAACTAACAAGACCTCAAAGTATCACCAAGACGAGGCTCTTTACCTCAATACTAAACAGAATAGTGCAAGGAAAGGAAGTGAAAGGGAACTTAGAGCACAGTGCACTGAAACTAATGACAGAGAAGGGGAGGTAACAGTGGCAAGAAAGAGACATGGGGAAGAAAAAATAGTAGCAGCATAAAAGAAAAGTTTGAGAGCCAAAGAGGAGGGTTAAATTTGTGTAGACAAAGGCAGATGTAGAGGAGAAGGAAGAAGAGGGAAGACAGAAGAGAACAATGTGACAAGAGAAGAGCAACACACACAAAAAAAATTGTACTTCAATAGTCAACCTCTATAAAATGCTTATTAGGTTTAAAAGCCTCGTACCAAAATTAGGCCCTTCAATTTTACAAACCTAGTGTACCTTGTATGAAGTCAGGCTAGTAGCTGTGTGACTAACTGTTGAAAATTGAGTGGATGTAGAGAGCATACACGTCATACTCTAGAAAATGAAACAATCAGAACCAATCCCATAGCTAAAGGATATCAATATACAAAGGGTCAAAGACGTACACTGCTAACTTTAGCGTTATTCCCCATATGTATGACGTGTATGCTCTCTACACGTCATACTGCATACATTTTGGGTTAGAGTGTTCAGTACATGTCTCAGAAGTGGCGCACTCAACACAAACACACTGCATAATGGAAGTCACCACGCTTCTCATGCTGGGACAGAGATTCCAATTCACGAAGGATTGAGAGTTAAAATAACACTAATCTAACTTCACTCCATTGCACTATACAAAATACTCTGTTATTTTCAGTCGAGAAGGTATTATGTTCGATTCTTTGCCACCAATGAAAACAAATTTCTCTACAATCAGCAAGGGGGATTGAGCACAACTTCCTGCTGCATATGTGTTAGAGACCTAAAAAAACACAGAAACTGCTTTTATGTTAATGCTAGATCTGTGAGATATTTTCCCACGGAAAAAGGTTACTTGTCCTTTGTTGAATCCTTGTAATGATAGTGCTAGTGGCTATGGTAGTTATCAAGGGGGTGCTACGAAGCACAGATACAACTACAGGATGCAGACAAGACACAATACGGAAAAAACTAGGGCACAAACAAGTAGGGTATAAAATAATGTTTATATACATACTTATGAATTTTATATATAATATAAAAACATCATTATTTTCAAAATTAAAGATGAAAAAATATTATGAAAAAAAAAAAAACAATAATAGTTTTCATGAGTCGTGTTGTCATTACATAGATTATATTTGTTATATATATCTGACTAGACAACGGTTGTTTATGCCCTAGTTTTTTCCCTTGGAAAAACTGGAACTGTGAAAATAGCGGTAGTTGCGGTTGAGTGGTAGTGATGGTGGTGTGAAAATAGTTCCAACTAGACAACGGTTTTTCACTTGGAAAAATTGGAAATATTTTAACCCAAAATCAACTCATTTTCCATTGACCACTAAAAGCTTTTCCTTCGTGCCGTCTCACCAACCGCTAGAATATATTCTCAAAATTTCAAGAATAAGCAGACTGCTCAAAGCAAAACTTCTATCAATATTCAATACAATTGCATAAATCACGAAGTCAATACCATAACATACCCAGAGCAGAAATAAAACTGAAGCAGAAGATGTTAACATAAATAATCCACAGTTGTAAATTCAAAGTTTTGGCCATCACAAGTGTATAATTTTATGCATCATACCCTAAAACTATAAAACATAAAGAACAAACCATAATGGCATAATCAATTATCTTACTCGATGTATACGCAAACAGATCTTCTGTCCAGCCGGAGTTGAGCCGTAAATTCTTATCACAAGAACTTCATTCACCTTCCCGCCTAAAAACAACCAAAAATGAAGAGAGGGAGAATTAGATTCTACTCCAAATTGAACACATAAGCTCAACAAGAAGTGTTAAAAAAAATTTGATAACTCAAATGTCCGGGCCAACTTACGCGCACCCAACTAATCCCATGACCAATCCAACCGGCCACTAGCGGCCCAAGGCCAGCTCAAGGATTTCATTTCAGCGGTTACAATATCATACAAAAAAATTGTGTAATACTAGACTAAAATAAAAAAATTATTTTCCCACAAAGTTATTGGACTTAATTTATTTTGGTTTCTAGAGCTACAACAATAATATCTATTTATTCGCAAATTCATGCAAATTTTTATTCACTTTGGGTATGCCGGAATGACCCAATGCCAACAATAGTAAGGAAAAATAAATTTATATTTAAAAAATACAAAGTTTAAACCTTTTTTGAACCCAGGCCTAGGGTTCGTTTAATCTCATCGCGTAAGCCTCCGCCGCCGCCTGCCAGCACCCTCAAATCGAGGGCATTTGCCACCATCAAACCGCGGCATTCAATGAGGGAGGAAGGGATTGAGGCCGAACATAAAACAACATTAGCAAACAGGTGCACATGAAAATCAAAGATAAGTTCCCCATACTTACTGTATCTTCAAGATTCGCCAGAAGCCCAACCATCAAATTTTCAATCATAACCACAAACCATCCCAAAATCCCACCCAAAACAAAAAAACAAAAGACTTTTCACGACACCCACAAAACCCCCTTTTCCATTAAATTAAAAGAGTTCATAACCGTAACACTTAACTACCAGCAGCATTCAAGAATAAAGAATCAATGCAAGCGTAATGCACCTAATTAGGGTAAAGATACTCATCGCACTTACTCATCGTAACCCTCCTCGGCTTCACACATCCGCTCCCAACACCTGCCTCGCAAGAACCGCCAACCTGGCATTCCTCAACTCCCTCGCGCCGTAAGCCTGCGCTGCCTGCACCCTCAAATCAACGGCATTCGCCACCGTCAGACCCGTAGTAACCCATCAGCTTCTCCACGTCTTTGTGGATGCCACGCCGACGAAGGTGTGGACGGGGTTTGCGAGAAAGTCGATTTAGGGAGGGAGGGATTGTGGGGGAGTAGATGAGTCGACGCAAAGTTGGAGGGTGGCGACGGGGTTGTCCTGGTGGGAGGCGAAGTTGGGGCGCCAGCCGACGAGGAGGGTAGGGACGCGGAAGGGATAGGGTTTCGGAAATACAGGAGTCGACGCAGAGTTGGAAGGGGAAACGAAGAAAAGAGGGGGGAGAGAAGAGTTGAAATTTGGTTGACCACCCGTTAGAGGGATTTTATAACTGCCTCCAGAAGAGGGTTTTGAAACTTCGCCCCCAAGTTTGCAGTCAGGGGTGTATTATACGAGTGTATTATACAGTCCGGCTCTTCTCCAATCTCATTTGAATTATCTTTCAATTCTACATTCAAAGGTTAAGATAAATTCATTAATTTATCTTCTTTTTTTTTCCCTTTCCTAATTTTAACTCAAGTGCTACTCAGGTTCCGTTCCAGAAATCTTCTTAAAAAATAAACAGCTTATTTCACATTTTCAAACTCAAAAATAATGTAAATGAAAATTATTTTTTCAATTTTTTTTGCATCGTATAAAAGATCTCATCGAGATCTTTCAAACAAAATCCATATTGTATATTTTTAGATTTCAATAAACCCTTGATTTTTGAGCTTAAAATTGTCTTCTTAAAAAATAAGGATTTAAACTGCGTTCTGGAACGGAGCCTCAATGAGCACCCAATTACGTAATATGACTTCCCTTCATTATCTAAGGTTTTCCTCCATTACTAAGCGGTGGAGCTTTTAGAGTTTGGATGGATGAGCTTTTATCTTTTATATGGGGCCTTTGTATTTTATTTTTCGAATTGATTGAAGCTTCACAAATCTGAAATCCAAATATAGTTAGAAAAATGCAAATTAACATCGAAACTAGGATCCTTCTTTGGCTCTACCAAGAATCTTCCCTGCATCAGTAGCAACTTTCTACCACAAAAATGGGGCAGGATTTGAGGTTAATTACTTCAAAAGACTTTTTTTGTACTTCCTATGACGCAATTGGAGCGTATCAATAGAAACAAATCAATTTAGATAGCCCGCTGTCGCTCCGGTGGCAATGAGATCAACGCATTATTTCTTCAAGAGAACCTCCCCTAAAGGTTCCTTCTTCTTTTTTTTGAACCAAAAAAAAAAGAACACTGAGCTAATTGAGACAAATACTTTAAGAACACATGAGGGTAAGAGACAAATACTTTAGAGGAAGGATTAACGGAGATAATTGAGTGCCCGTAGAGTATCATGTGAGTTAAAATTTGGAAAGAAGAAAATAGATTAGTTAATGAATTAATCCTGACATTTGAATGTAGAATTCTCCTCCAATTCTTATGGGATTGGGGGGTCCGGCTCCTCTCTTAAACATGCCTAGGGCCAAGGGTAGGGCTGTAAATGAACTAGGTTATTCGTGAATTGTTCGAAACTCGGCTCAATAAGGGTTCTTTCAAGTTTGATTCGTCTATTAAATGAACCAAACATGAACCTCAATCTTGGGCTCGTTTAATAAATGAGTCGAACTTGAAACTCATAGTATTCGGCTCAGTTAGGTTCGCAAAATCAAACCAAACCGAGCCTTATGTTCCAATCACTTGGGGTCGGCTACATGAATCTTTTTCCTCCCTCTGTCAAGGGTCACTTGTTCACACAGACCTAAAATACTCATATCTTTGCGTACCATAACATTTAATGCAATTTCGGTCTACCTCTCCCCGTAGCATTGCTATCCAAATCTATTCTATCTGCTCTCTTAACTACCGCATTTCTGGTCTACGGTAGACATGTCCAAACCAACCTTAACTTATTTCCCCTTAACTTCTCTGCTATTGGTGCTGCACCTACCATCTCACGAACCGTTTCATTTCTAATCATGTCTCGTCTAGTCTAGTCTTACCACCCATCCACCTCAACATTCTCATTTCTGCTACACTCATCTTGTTCACATTGTTTCTTAATAGGCCAATATTCGGTCCCGTAAAAGCATCGCTAGTCTGAAGGCAGTTCCATAAAATTTTCCCTTCAATTTTGTGGGTACCCTCTTATCACATAGTACACCCGTAGCTCTTCTCCACTTCAGCCACCTCACTAATAATTGAACCTAAGTACTTAAAATAATCACTCTTAGGTATCTCTTGGTCTTAGATCATCACTCTTTCTTCATGTGCACTGCTGATACCACCAAACTTGCACACCATATACTCAGTTTTACTCCTACTTATGCGAAAACCCTTTGCCTCTAGTTAGGTTCTCAAACCTATAGTTAAATATTATTAATAATTTTTTAAGGGTCTATATGCAAATATAAAAAAAATTAAAATTTTGATTCGTCTCAACAAGATGAATCGAAAAAGTAAAAAAAAAAATTCTTCTACCCAAATATTTTGAGTGGCCCTTGTTCAAAATATTTGGGTAAAAGTAAAAAAAAATTACTTTTTCGATTCATCTCGATGGGACAAATCAAACAATCACAAAAGTTTGGCACAAAATTAATAAACGCAAAAAAAATTCAAATAAGGACAAAAAAATAAATATAATTTTATTAGTTCTGCAGATTCCTATTTATATTAGTATTGTTTAGAATTAGGCTCCGTTTCGGAAATCTTCTTAAAAAATAAGTACTTATTTTCCAACTTCTCATTCAAAAATAATAAGAGTCATTCCACAAAACCCAAATACTAAATTCCTTTCACATTTTCAAACTCAAAAATAATGTAAATGAAAAAAAAATCAATACAGATCAAAAATAGAGTCCAGTACCATACCTCAGCCCTTTCAAAAAAGGAAAACAAGGTCAGGACGTAGAGGAAGACGAGGTGGAGAGTAGAACCCGTCAGTATACGGCGGTGGAGTCGCCAAAGAGTAGATCGGCGACGTCCTTCTTCTCTCTCTCTCTCTCTCTCTCTCTCTCTTCTCTCTTTCTCGGTCTGGTTGTAAAATGAACGACAACAACCCACAAAAGTGAAATGTCAAGGGCAAAACAGTCAAAAACCCACCCGAATTAACTAGAGACAGGGATACCCCCTGTCGTTACCAAAACCTAGAAGAGGCGGAGATGGAGTCCGGCTGAAGCTCAAATCCCCCTTTGATTTTGCACAGCCAAACACCGGATAAGAGGGAGAGGGGGAGAACAAATCCGGGGGTTTCTCAAATCCGGGGACAAATCCCCCATCCAAACAAGCCGTTAAGTTGGTATTGGATTCCACAAATTTGGGCGTTTTCGATACACTATCCGTATTACTGACAACTAAAAACAAAATATTTTTACTCCCTCCGTCCCATAAAGAATGACAATTTTTCAAATCCGTGTCATTTTTCATCGCTTATATCTTTCAATCTATAATATTTTTCATGAGTTTGAAAACTTTGTCTAATAGAAATTATCGAGAACTATCAAACAAGATCCATATTGCATATGTTTTGAGATCCATATTGAAAGATATAAGAAGTTGAAATTGGCACGGATATCAAAAATTGACATCCAATTTGGGACGGAGGGAGTATTTCATTTAAATTTTTTTGTGTCCCCTCTGAGTCTGTATCACCATATTTTTAGAATTACCTTATACTTATCCATATTTGTATCCGTGTTTGTTCCCATGCCCGCGCTTTTTAACTCAAATCGCTTTGGATGAAATGAAACAGGAACTTTAAAGGGATTACCAGGTCACAGATTTGGAGGGACGAGGTTTCTGTTACACGTCAAGGAAGAAGAGAGAATGGCCGACTCTGTTTGTTGGGCAAACGAAGGATTTAGTTTGTCAACATTGGAGACAGAACCATTTTAAATTGTTACTCAGAGCTGGAAGTACCCAAGCCTTCGTTTAAGATCCGATGGCTCGTTATATGTCCAAATTTACCGCCGTTGCTAAATACAAACTTCAGCAAATCCGGACTGCAGCACTTTTGGTAGCGAAGGTTTATATTGCATTACCCTTCCCAATAAGACCGCGAAGGGGACCAGCAAGATAGGTATCAAATTCAACCGTATTTCTTCTCTCGATAGGCCAAGTTAGGTTTATTATTAGTATGTATAAGCAAAAACATACTCCAGTACCTATAGGATACCCAAACACAACAAGAGCCCATTTGCCTTGAACACTGAGGTCTAGCATTTTTTGATTCCAACCACTGAAAGTTATCAGGCTTCCCAAGTAACCAGTTGTCAGTCCAACGGCTAGATAGTCTGAAACTCTGGATATATCACCTTTGAAAACAATGCCAAACCACCCCATCAAGAACGAGAACAACCTTAGAAGAATGTCAAACTCTGATTAGATGAATAAGCAAATTAAAGTGCATGACAAGACTACAACGACGAATGTGACAAGTAATAGCAAATTCCGGTAATGCCTAACAGAGAGCTTACAAAGAAAACACGCACATACATACCCACAGATGTTACAGCAAGAAACTCCAACAATACCTAGTGAAGCGCATTTACATGGACCCATTCTGCATCATAATTTCTAGTTCTTACGCTAACCATGTCCGAATAATTATGATATTAAAACTTAGATAAGCTTGAGCACAATTGCTCATATTGGGTCATGTAGCCTGAACCTCACATAAATTAACTCACTAAAAGTAGATGGAAGTACCAAAACAAAGGTCAATAAATGGAATCACCTTTACATTATGTAATGCAACTGTTAAGCTAAGACTGCAGATCATAGAAACAGTGTACACTTAGCATTAAATAAAAACCTCTGCAAATATATTCCATTAATAATCTGGTTTTTGGAGGCCACAAACACGTGCTTTACATAAAAGAAAATAGTAGGTGGGTGGGTGTGGGTGTTTGTGTGTGTGTGTGTGTGTGTGAGAGAGAGAGAGAGACCTCGAACTACCTTGTTAAAACCTGCAAAATATACCAAAGAAGGTCACAGTATTGCATAGACCTCGAACTACTTCCCAAGGTAAAAAAGGGGGCAAGAGAATTTGCATAGGAAAATAAAAGCAGGGGATTTCCCCTTGGAGCTACCACTGTCTCTTCCCATTAGAAGGGACGCCCTTGTTATCATATGCCCGGGGCTAATGAAAAAAATAAAAACAACGCCAATTTTCTCTCTTCTTCCCCACTAAGTGGGTCTACCAACAACATATAAGGAGAACCTTCTCCATCCTACCCACCCATCAGCTCAACTTTTTTCACCTCCTATAAAGTAATTTATTAGCCAAGTTAAACATGACCAATCATTACAACTGAAACCACTTGCAAATGAGCTAAGTAAAAAATAAATTTAACAATGAGATGAACAGCATGCCCACACACAAAAAAAAAAAATTACAATCAAATTCTTTATTTATATCCGTAAATAAATAGCATAGAGCAGAGACAAAAGCACTAAGCAACCAACTCCTCCATCTATTGGTTTTCATACTGCCGAGGGAAAGTTTGTGGAGGTGAGGGTCAAGTACCCTTGGTTTTCAAACTGTCCTACACTTTATTCATTTTAGAGAAATATAGAATGCAGAGTTGTGCTTTGCTCATTTCTAAGTGTTGAGTGCTTAGCTAATTCACCTTTGTCCATCAGATGACATGGCAATAACCCATCCAGATATTCAGCAACAACAGAGGAACTAGGTACCGAGAAAAGGCTCAATCTGGAGATGACGGCATCCCATAAAAGACTAAAGTGGATTGCAAATCACATTTGGCCACGTGGGATGGCCTGATGGGTACCACCAAAACCATTAAAAACAGAAGTTGGTACTGATCAGTTGATGACAAGGGATGGGAAAGAATGTTCTAATCTTGAATGAGCAGACTAGGAAAGGAATCTCTCCCCCATCTTTCCATAGAAAACTGCTTTCCAGAAGTGGTTTTGCCCTGATCAAAATAAAAAACAGTGGTTTTGCCAGTGCTTTTTATATATCTACTCACTACACACGTATTCTCTCTTCATAAACACCCCTCCCATGGCCCCTTATTTACAACAATTTATGCACCATCAATACAATACTTCCCCCTCTTGAGAAAGGGACAGATACGGATAGAGCCAATGGCATCAGATCATAGCGTCCTTTCAACAGTTGTGTTGGTTTTGACTCTAGTTTCAGCAGGTAATTCAAGTTTCGGCTTTGTTAAAACTCTATTGTAACTATAAACCTCGTGAGCTAATTAAGTGGTACTTTTCCCGGCCCTAACCTAAAACAAGTGTTGCGATCGCTTTAGGCCTCTAAAAAATTTTAAATTGTAAGACTCCCTCGTACTTTTTTATCCCTTATAATAGTTCAACAAAATAAACCTTATTTTTAATTTTCTTTTTAAGCCCCCAAAAAATCAAGGTCGGCTTCATTCCTAACACTGTCCAAAAAGATTTAGTAGAAAACTAGGAAAAACAAATGGTTTTCTTCTTTCTTTACCGGTTAATTAGGTATGTAAACAAAACATACTGTTGAAGTTTGTCCCACATTAGTTATTTATCTTCTCCAAAAACTAGTATATATAAGTCTAGGCGGCCTCTCCACTCATTCACAATTGGTTTGGAATTAGATGCTTTAAATGGAATCAGAGTTAGATCGAGTTGCGGGGAATTTTTTATCCCTTGTTTATGCCATAAGTGCACTGTTGATTGTTGTGATCAAGGTGTTATGGATCTTTTGTTTACCTCCCCACGTGCAAATCATGGGTCGCACGTGCGGGAGAATGTTGGAGTTTGTTCCATATTAGTTATTTATCTTCTCCAAAAAATAGTATATGAGTCTGAACGGCCTCTCCACTCCTTGCCATTGATATATGAAAGATATTTTGATTTCAAACAATGACTGCCCAGATGACTTTGATAGTTAAACATATCATTGTCACAAACATATATTTGCTCAGATACAAAAGTTTTGGAGGAATAGCATTTGTCGTTTTTTCGTTGGGAGCAGCCTAAACCACGAAACGGGTTGTGAGAGAGCAATGCAAATATCCTACTGCTAAGCTAAGAACTTCTCTAATAATCTATGCACAAACATAACAACATTTTTTTCATTTTGTAACTTGTTGCCCCAATGACCGCATGACTATGAACTTTACTAATTATCTTTCATTAACCATGTGTCTTCTCATTAACATATGCACCTTGAATGAGCAGGGACAGAAGTGTGCGAATCCGCGAGAATTTTCACTCTCATAAACGATTGCAAGGAGACAGTTTGGCCCGCAATCTTCCCGGGAGAGAACTTCGGTGGTGGCGGCTTTGAATTGAAATCAAGCCAATCCATTGTGCTCACAGCCCCTGTGGCATGGTCCGGTCGAATCTGGGGCCGAACGGGCTGCAACTTCGACAAGAATGGCAACGGGACTTGCCAAACTGGTCGATGCGGCACCTCCCTCAAGTGCACTGGCTCAGGCGAGACCCCTGCCACTCTTGCTGAATTTACCCTCGCCACACCCGATTTTTATGACGTTAGCCTCGTGGACGGGTTCAACATACCCTTGGCTGTGACACCTATTAATGGAAAGGGAAATTGCAGCTTTGCCGGTTGTAATGGGGACTTGAGGCCTAATTGTCCTAAGGGTATTTTCATGGGTTTTTATTCTTTTATTTTGAACTAAAACATTCGCTATGGGGATCCCCCAATGCTTAAAATGCCACTATGTCGTTATTTTAGATTATTATTATTTTTTGTTGTTGTTGTTGTTGTTCTGTAGTAAGGTTATGTTTCTAAAACCGTTTTCGTTTCCTCGACAGAGCTTGCTGTTAAGGCTAATGGGAAGACAGTAGCATGTCGGAGTGCCTGCGATGTGTTCAACACAGACGAGTACTGTTGCAGAGGTGCTTATGGTGGTCCGGTTACATGTAAACCTACGGATTACTCGAAAACATTTAAGGCAGCGTGCCCTGCAGCTTATAGCTATGCGTACGATGATCCCACAAGCATTCTTACTTGCTCAGGGACGGACTATGTCATCACATATTGCTCGTCAAGGTCAGATTCATTTTTTACATTTACTTCTAAACTTCTTTCCTTTAAGCCTTCAAACTAGCTATTGACAGGATTTTAATTTTGGGGAGGCAAATCTCCATGACAGAACAACACAAATCCTTACGAGTCCGCAAGTATCTTAAGAGTTCTTAGCAGAAAATTGATTTTTGTGACAAAACAGTACAAATCCTGATTTTTGTGACGAAAGCCGGAATTAAAATTCCAACCTTCAAGATCATCTCGTTTTTATCTCGACAAATCAAAAAGCGTACGAGCCCCATTTGGAAAGTCTGTTAGATATCGATACAACACAAACCCAACAAACTCTAATTGCACCTCACCGTATTTTACCGCATTCATCATAGGCTTATCATGAATACATTTATGGAATGTATGAAGTTTTAGATCTCGACCGTCGGATAATTTTACAGATAACAATAAGGTTGAAAGAATGCAACATAACATATTCTTATGTATCTCGATCGCGTGCATTGTAGTGGCCCGGTAGTTGGGCCCTCAGCCCTGCTCATTAACAGGGCTTCCATTTGTGCTCCTTTCATGTTTTCACTAGCAGGTTGGCGCACACATACTATTTGAGTACACATTTTTAGGATTATTATGCATAATAGAGTAGTGGTTATAATAAGGCGGATTTAACACCAAATTTTGTCTTGCCCAACTATAACCGTTCATGTCAAGTTACAAGTGATGCATTAACTGATTTGGGAGAGGGGCATCATTGGAATGAGAGAGAAACTTATTCACGGCTCAACCATGTACAAGTTCTTTACAGCAGCACGGTTCCGCCGTTAAAAAGGTTTTCTCTATTGGAATAGGAAGAATATACACAATTTCAAAAAAAGAGTACACAAAAGATGTGTTGTCAGAATAAATGTTCTCCTCCTGATGAATCAAAAAGAAAGCTTTAAACAACATCATCCTTTACGCACGGTGATGATTTTTTTTTTTCAGGAACAAGCCTGTGTGCACATACCACAACAACAAGCTTCATTGCAACGGATCAGAGGGCAAAAAATCCTTGATAGGAAAATGGTGGCCGTTGATGCTTGGACTCCCACTTATGATGACTTATGGATGATCTTTTAGTGGGAGCTTTTTAGAAATTATTTTTTATTCTCGACTTTTGCACTATATTTGTTCACTTCTTTAATTTATTGGTTTTTCTCCCGGGAGCATGTTCAAGGAGCTTGGACTGTGCAAGTTGTGAAAGGGTATTGGTATTTCCTCCTCTTTCACACCACCACTCCACCAGTGCTCAAAATGGTTGTACATAAAATTTATACTCCATATTTCACCATTGTTAGAAATTTATATTAAAAGTCAAATATACTTTTATGCAATGGATTAATATTTGATTTTTGTTTTATAATCAGTTTTATCCTTTTTTTTTATAACAACCTGTTATGGGCAATGTTAGCATATGGGCAATGTTAGCATAATATTATTGGATGTTATGCGTAAGTGTCTTTTATTATACATAGTAGATGATCTAGTGTGTAGAGTACGACTTACACACAAGAGGTTGAATTGTCGGTTCTTGTGGAATATGAGTACAATTCACAGTCTTAAATGGAATTGGACAAACTATCAGTAGGACTGTAGCACAATATTTTAGTACGTATGTCTTGACTATGGGAACGGAACTAGTTCCTATTCATTGTGCACACACTTTGTGTGTATTAAATGGGACTGTTTTGAGGTAATTATTTTTGTACTAATTTTATAAGACAATTAGAATCTCATGATTATTATGAAAGCTTATGCTCTTAATCCAAAGATAATTAATAGGTATATATATGTCTAATGTTGTTGACTTTTATTGATACCCATTGAGTAAACTTATAAGTTTCAATTGTGTTAAATCCTGCAGGTGGATATTTGTATCTGACATATCAAATAAGTTAAATGGACAGTCTCAACGAATTTTTTAAATGTTGAGATTAAATATAATTGTCAGTAATTTGATTTAATCAACAGGTATCAGTAATCTTAACATGGGGAGAAATTTAAGTATTTAATAACGTGGAACTCAAAATATAATTTGAAATAGAGAGAGAAGTGCAATTATAATTTTATAGTGGTATGAATTATAATTGGTGCAATAAGAAATAGAATGATTATGATTTCTTAATCCGTATTTATCCTTAGGTCCCTGTCGTAGCCCTATATATACACGCTATTGTTTTCTATGTCAGTTACATTTTTCTGTACTCATGAAATAGAGAGAGACTGTAACGCCCCGATTTTCGGGAACGTTAATGTAATAAATTTTAATCAAAATTAAACATATACTCCTCCATCCCTTTTTTAGAGTCTAGTATTTCATTTTGGGTTGTCCTTTAATAAGTGTCCCTTTTTATAAAGTTGGTGCATTTTATATTCTTTCGGATTCCATTTTTTAGAAAGCAAGAATAACAGAACTTTGACAACAACAAAAAAAAACTCAAAGTAATGCAATAAAACTACATAAATGCCTAATTGTTATGTTGAGTGTTCCACAAGCACCCAAAAATTCCCAAAAAAACAAAAAAAACTATTTGTATTCACACATGAGTACCAATGGTGTGCAAAGCCTATTATGAGCTTCCACATAAATGATTGGTGCTTCGTCCAAAACCTCGCCTTCAAAAGAGGTTGAAATGCCCCGAGCGTAGGGCTAAGTCGAAGTCAGCATAGATACCGGAAGACCGGAATCGTTCCCTCAGAGAAAGTCTCAATAGCTTGCTAGGATTTTTAGGTGTAAGGATTTGTGGCGTTTAAGACGGCCAACTGTCGGTTTTGCTTTGGAGAGTGATGAACACTTATGAAAATGACTAGAAAATGAGTTTTACTAGATTAAACAAGCGGCAAGGCATTGGGGCTTTTAACGCCCGTAACTTAAGCAATCGAACTATTCCCAACGAAAACACGGTTGAATCGCACGGCTTAGGCTATCAACCGGAAGATTTAGCTTTGAAACCATTAAAAGACTTGAAATGAAATATGGAAATTAAGCGAGTTCTTTTGGCAAACACAAGGCGAGACATTGCTCACGAAACCATACGAGCGAGCATATGATCACCGGAGGTTAACATCGACTAGTTTTGTGACATAAAGGCGAACCCTTCTTACTTTCCATACTAAACCCCAAATTTTGAGTTGAGAAAGGCAAGATAAGCATAAATCACGAGGTGTTAGTCACCCCGTTGCCAAGCCTAAGTTACTACTCACGTACCATGAGAAGACTAGAAAGCATAGTAAAATTGGAGAACATGTTTAACCGATAAAACTGAAAATAAACTTGATTTTATAGAAGAGCTAAACCACAGTTACAACTTTAATAAACGAGAAAAAACGATACGAAAGCAACTTACTTGAGTTCAATGAAATTACACTTGAAAAGCTAGAAACACCATTAATGGAGGAAAGTTAAAGCTTAATCATGAACTAGATAGATAATGAGAGAGATGAGTCCTATATTTATACAAAAGTAGGTATCTCTCTCTCCAAAATATCCTAAAATATCCCAAAAGTGGCTGATTTTCCATAAATGGAATGGCCAAAAAGTAGAAAAGATCTGGCCGAGAGCTCTGCGTATCGATACGCTTCTAGCGAGTGTATCGATACGGAAGCAACTGATGTTCCTCGAACCCTACGCGTATCGATACGCCCAATTTCCGTATCGATACGCGACGCTTGGCACAGCTTGGCAGTCGCTTCCTGACTTGACAACCAAATGGCCCTCGCCTCACCCGATGGCCTCCGCCTTCATCCTTCGGCCACTTTGGCACAAAATCACCCGGGCAAGGATGCTTGAAATCACTTGAAAGATGGTTTGCCAATCAAAACACGCCTTTTAAGGGCGTTTTGCCTGAAACGCTAAACAAACGCCTTACGAGCAAAAATCAACTAAAAATGACAATAAATAAATAAAGATGCCACAAGCTAGGGTATTTTAAGCACCACGATCTTACAATCTTTGGTGCTAATCAATTGGACGACTTTTCGGATTGCTTAGGAAAAACCTATTCTAATTTGTAAGTACTTGATTCAATTGTGTAACTGTTTTTAATATTTATTTTAAATAATAAAACATTAAAATATTGAGGGTGTTGCTATTTGCAATCACTTATTTGCTAAATACAACGCGTTTAAAACTCAAAAAATTTTGGGCAAAAATGCCCTCATCTTGATTGACCATTATACCCCTAAAATTACTACATATAACCACCCACTAAACCAGTCATCTTCTTCTCCCTACTCCTACTATCATCTCCCTCCACCACCACAACCCTCGGCCACCACACCACCACCACAACCAGCAGCAACTCCACCACCACCACCATCGGCCTTCCTCCACTACCAGCGAGCTCCATCACCACCACCACTCCGTCAGCCTCTCTCCACTACCAGCGAGCTCCATCACCACCATTACTGGGCCCTATCACCACCTACCACCACCACCACCGAGCTCCATCACCACTCACCACTAGCGAACTCCATCAACCCTTCTCGTCACTCCTTCTCTCTCTCCTCTCCACCACCCATTCTCATCCCTCACCATCGGTAACATCACCAACACAAGCATTCAAGTCTGTCTCCGAAAGTTGGACATATTTTCAGATTTATATATCCGAAGGATTTTTGAACTATGTACAAAATTTGAATTTTAAAATCTAAAATTATATCCCGCTTTTATATTTTAAATCCAAAAGTATGTGTAGTTTTCATATTTTTAAATCCGAATGTTGTACATACTTCCTGCACATAATTCAATAATATTTTGAATATATAAATTTGAAAATATGTCCAACTTTCAGATATATAAATCTAACAATGTCTGGACAGACTTGAATGCTAGTGCTGGTAGTGTTGCTGACGATGAGTGATGGGAATGGGTGGTGGAAAGGAGAAAGAGGGAGTGACGAAATGGGGTGATGAAACTCAATGGTAGGGGTGAGTGGTGATGGAGTTCGGCGGTGGTGACAGTAGAAGGGGGGAGAAAAAGTGGGGGAATACAGAGGGAGAGAAAAAAGGGGGAACGCAAGTTCAAATTTTTGAAGAGAATTTAGAATTTTGGTAGAGAAGGGCAAGTACGAAACTTCAAGAGAATTTTTTTGGATTGTATTTAGCAAATTATTATAAGGGTATGTGTTTTATTTAACAAAGCATTATATATAATAAATTTGTGGTTGCAAATAAAATTTCAAAATTAAATGTGAGTATTTGCTACTCCACGATGATTCTATAGTACTGTAATTAAGGATATTAATTTTATCGTTTCAAAAATTACTTCTGGCAACAAGAAATGGAGCGCCAAAATCATTCGCTCACCACTTTTGGCCGACTCTTTCCGACATTTATTCCCCAACCCCACTGATATCTGTCCTTAATTCCGTATCGCAGCACAAGAAGGCCGGCCAGCCCTAGAACACTTGAGGAGAAGATGACGAGCGCTGGTGGTGGGAAGGTGTCATTCAAGGTCACACTCACCTCGGATCCCAAGCTTCCTTTCAAAGTGTCCGTACAATTCCCCATAACCTAGACCTCCATAGAAAAAAAAATATATGATTGGTTTTCATCTCTTTTAACAAATCGACTTTTAACTTACGGTGACTCGATTCGTGTTGTTCTCGTTCAGGTTTAGCGTGCCTGAAGCTGCCCCGTTCACTGCCGTTCTCAAATTCGCAGCCGAAGAGTTCAAGGTTCCTCCCCAGACCAGCGCTATCATCACCAACGGTATTCCTTCACTTTCCCCCCTCAAAACCACTTGTTATTTTTACCATGCTCCATTTGGATAGACAAAGTGGATTTCAAATGTTGGGATTTGACTCCGTTGTTTAATTAGATTAGAGTAGCTCAAATTTAGGGCATTTTTCCTCTAGGTCTAGAAAATAGAAAGGTCTTCTCTAATTAACTAAAGACTAAAACCCTATGAAGGTGCCTAAAACCCTACACCGAAGGAGCCTAACCCTAGGGCACCCTATGAAAGTGCATAAACTCTAGGGTAGCCTATAAAAATGTCTAAACTTTTAGGGTACCCTATGAAAGTGCGTAAACCGCCAAAACCCTATTATAGGAAAGTGTACCCTAAAACTCCTATGAAAGTGCCTAAACCTAAACCCTAGGGCTCTATGAAAGCGCCTAAACCTAAACCTAAACCCTAGGTACCCTAAATCCTAGGGTATCCTAAACCTCTTAAGGAACCCTGAAACTCTAAAATTCTAGAACTCTAAAATTCTAGGGTACCCTAAGATTTTAGGGTACCAAAAGGTTTTATGGTACCCACTAGGATAGTGGATACCATAAAACCTTGACATACCTTAAAACCCTAGGGTGGCACTTCCATTAATGGTAAATGTATTTTTGTAAAAGTAGACCTAGTGGTAATTAAGTATTCCATCTCTCCTAATGGGAATTGTCACTTTTTTGTACTTAGAGGTAAAAAACTATTCAAATTTATATATCACATAGCTTCCCATTGGTTTCAACAGCGAGTTTGAGAAGCTTTGTTGTTGTGGATTTGATATACTAAAAAAAATGCACATATGTCGAGAAAGCTTCTCAATAGTACCCCCCCTTTCCAATAAGATTTGTCTATCCACAAAACAAGGACTAAAAAAATGCACTTATGTCGAGAAATATTCAAATTTTGTTTGATAAATTGAAAGATTTCATTGATATCTAGTAATTAGAGGGGAAAAAGTTGAATTTTATTAGACAAAAGTTGAGTTGCCGGAGAAAAAATTCCTTCTCTTCCCATCCCGGCAAAGGGGTTCGACACACATCAGCCCTTGCTTTCTCCAGATTCACTTCGTGGGCGAGTTCTCAGTGCAGGATGGCGAGACGAGTCGTTTATCATTACAATAGTTGTTAAGTGGAAGGTGGCAGAGATGTATGTAGCCAAGGCATCCTGACAGATAGCTTGGGGTGTCCTGAATCTCCACGTTAACACGGTCGTAGTTACTATCAGAATCCCAACAAAATTTCTCGCTTCACCTCGAATTGCCATCTTCCACTACAATTTCACAGATCACCTATAGTTGGACCTCTTATATTTGTCTTGAATTGAATATGAATCCCCTTCGTTTCAAATTCAGAACTATCCAAAATGGAGCCTATACGGGCATTAGTTATCACGAATGTCTTCCATGCATTTACTGTTTCGTGTTTTTCATGTTAGAAAGGCTTGTGAAATACTTCTCTACTACAAAATGTTTTATGGTCTTTCCAATGATGTTTTCGTTATAATTTGTCGGTTTTGTGTGTGCATCCAGATCATTCTATTGTATTTCACAACTATGGTAGCCCTTTACAAGTCCAGGGAGTTAAATTAGATATGTGAAAGTAAATAGCCCCTCCGCTTGAGGGGATAAGGGGATAAGGCTGTGTAATCCAAACCTTCTGGTCCTTCTCCAAACCTATAGTAGTAGGAGCCTTAGCAGGAGCCTCATGCACTGGTAGCCCTAAAATTAAAAGATGACTCATTTACTCATTTTATTGGAGCTAGAATGGATTTCCTTCTGGTTTTTAAGGACTTTTGTCTTGTAATTGAAATAATCAAATGCTTGATTTGAATGGATCAGATGTAATTTTTTTTTTTTTCAGATTTGGCTATTTATTTTGGATCTTTGGCAAATGCTTGCAATTTCAATGACTATGAAAAGAGTAATTCGAATAGATCCAAATTGCTAATTTTATGTGAGCTAGAAGGGGATTCCCAAACTTGTTATTAGGTTAGTGGTTGTTGAAAGCACTTGGGTTTGCTTAGTGGTCAGGAAATAGGACTTCTCTTTATGAGATCTCAGGATTGAATCCAACAGGTAGACCTCCGGTGTTTTCATTCTGTACACCGCTTGAGATTTCTGCCCTAGGACTTAAAGCTTGGTACATAGTTGATTTATAAATTGAGACGGAGACTACATGTGAATGAGGGATATGTCAAAGGAAGCCCCATATGCACTTTTCCTAAAAAAGAAGGAAAAGCTGCTTGTACGTGCTTTGGAATTATGCATGCAGGGAGTGTATAACTCTATCCTATGCCTTTCCATTCAACCAATTTCATATAAGTGTTCGATCTTTGTTTTTTCTACTTAGCAAGATTAGGCTATTTATTTCTTGATGTTTGACTATCATTTGTACTTTGGAGAACTTAATTATAGCAAGTGGTGTAATCGACTCATGCTAGGAGTGGACTCCCTGTATCTACTATAATGCTATGCCTACTTTTTGTAATTGGATTATCTGAGAGAACTCAACAAATTTATACAATGGACCATCTATTTTTTCCTTTGCTCGTGTGTTTGTTCATCCAGAATCAAGGACTCGTTGCAACTATTTGTGAGAAAAAATTGCCAAAAGAAACTTTAAGTAAGACTGCTTAATTTGTCAGTAACTTTAGCATCCCTTGGTTTGGACATGTGAAATGTCATCTCTCGTGTACAATAAATGCGAGACATCCCCAACTCCTCGCCATTGTGGTCAATGTATTGACATTTGACCCCTCAATAATGCTTGACGCTTTTTTGGAATTAGCAGATGTGTCAAAGCATCCAAATATTAGTTATTTTACCTTGGAATTTCGTCAGGCTGCTTCAATATATGTTTGCTTACGTTTTGTTTTGGAAGATTAGTAGACCATTTTGGATAGGAGAATATTCTTAGTATGCTTCGCAGATGTGAAAAACTATGTCACCAGATAGCACTAATACACTAGTAATTTATGTATTGGAACGTAGGTTCTGAAACATGGTACAATACTTTTCTAGACATTGAAATTAGCCTGAAGTTTTTTCTATTTATTTCAATAAAAGTCTAGATTGAGCGGTGCTTTACAAGACAAAGTGTAAAATAATTTGTCGAAATGCTCTGATGAAGGTGTTGTTTGTGTATTAATTGAAAAATAAGATGTTTATCACTTGCAAGAAGTAAATTTTGACTTTTGTATTATAAAATATAGAAGTGTATCCGTATGGGACTGCGATTTCGCGCATGTACTGAACCACGTCCCCATTCTGTTCCTTTGTAGTGACTGATCCACGTTCCAGGTAATCTTGGTCAGAAAATTAGGAAGTTGCATTCCCTGCAATGTATAGGCAACGGTCATATGGCCTTCATCGCTATTTGTTAACCCCTTTTTTATTTGCTTTTGCTTGTCACGTAAAGAATGTCCGTTTTAAAAGGTCTATGAGCATACATATACATTCATTAGTTGCAAGATTTGCCTGGCGATCTTATTAATCACCTTTAGTGTCTAATCTGTTTTTGAAAGCATCTTAAGAGACTTTTCACTTTAACAGGTTATGCATGCTTGAATAGTTGTTCTAATGTGCCTCTTATTCCTCCTACTATAAGTCATTTTAAGCAGTATTTACATTTATGCAGATGGAGTAGGGATTAATCCTCAGCAAAGTGCCGGTATGCCAGCTTTTACCCCATTTTGGTTATGTCCAGTATCCTGTTTTGAATTTTCTGTTACTTTTGCTTAGATATGCAACTGCCCAAAAGGTCTGCTATATATCTTTGTGTGTGCAATTCTTCATTATTGATAACATATGCTATTTTTCTTGTAAGAAAACATGGATACTGTTGAATATCCCTAGTTTGGATGTGTTTTTACCATTAATGGTATCAATACTTACATGGCACATAATCTTCCCAAGTTAAATGTTCTTGGTAGGATTTTGTTACCCATATAGGTTAGCAACTTAACATAAATTGGTGATTTACATGTTCCAATATAATAACCAATCATTGTAGAATCTTGTGATAATCCAGTTGTACTAGCGGGAACATGATTTCCGTACCGTCTGAGACTTGCTTTGCTTTGCTTCAGTAAATGAGGCAAAAAAGGTTGAAATCTTGTGTAGAAGGGGCGAGAATCTGTTCTAAAATGTGTTGTTCCTCTAAACCAACGTAGGATTTGGTGATTGCACTCAGTTGAAATCTTCTTAGAGTGTTGGAATGCATTGGATCAAAAGTGTGGGTGCAGGATGTTACTTCGGACAATTGGAGCAAGAAGTTTATAGTCATTTTTTTTTGCCATTCGGTAATCTTATCCTAATCTCCTCTATCCTAAGGGACTTGGGGAGGGGATGAGTGTTTACAGAAATCGAACCCTGCCCATGTGCATGGGAGTATAAGGGAGGCACCTGCACTCCAACCCACTTGCACTCTTTGAAGGTTGAATGAGAGGAAATGACTTGGGTCGTCTTGTTAAGCAGGTGTAGGGCACTAAGTGAGAATTGCAAATGCCTGAAACCTATTGAAAGTTATGCGAGTCAGTGGCCACCAAATCAATAGAGCTTAACTTTTAGGGAAATTGACTCTCATGTCTTAATCATTTAGAGGTGGAAACTATGGGGAGTTTCAACTCTTAGGAAATGGACAAGAACAGTAATATGCTGTAGTATTCATTGTGAAAAATAAAAATTTGAAAACCTACTAATTGCTTAAAATACCACTAGTTTTGATTCAATATGATGGCATACCGATGGATTCTTCAATTCATAAGCCGGGGATTATAGGTCTCCATAACCATAAGCCAAGTCAGATTAGCAGTTTCTAAAATTTGGTTAAGCGCAAAGGTGATAAAGACTCGAGGATACTTTTGATAGGTTCTAAGTGAGCATAGACATGAACACCGGACATAACCATCACATGAAAAGCAAAGGCTCAACAATGTATAAATGAGAAACGGTTGATGTGCAATGGAAAACTTTATTTGGTGCATCAAACTTTTTTCTCATTGAATTGTTAGAGACACTTCAAGGATTATGTTCACCATGTTCTTTTATAGACTGAAGGCCAATGCTCCAGCATCAGTTGAGCATATGGGAAGTAGGGCCTGTAGGCCAACTTTTGAAATTATGAAATTTATACTTCTGATTGTAAAGACGTCTGAATCCTGAAACTATTCTTAGGGCTGCAATCACGTGCAGAAATGATGAGAATACATGTTGGTTGATGACATGCAAAATTGCAAATCTTACGAACTCGACACAGGAACTGTGTTGGACACGGCCAATGCATGTCTAGTAGATACATGGTAGAAGCAAGTCAAGCATTCACCAAAGAAAGGGGCAGGATTTGGTTGAAATTATGGGAGTTAGGAAATGAATATTGTTAGAAGATAGCGGTATAACCAGTGAGAAATGTTATTGACATCCTTCCAGTGTGTGCTTTCTATTTTATATTGAGCTTTGTCTTCAGTGTTATGCTAATGGTAATACAGATATTATGTAAACCACCGAGAATTTTGTTCTAGCATCCCACGTATGAATTTTTTTTTGGTATAAGACTAATTGTTTTCTTCTCATGTCCTTTATCGTACTTCTTAATTTATCAGGTGTGCTGTGCCTGCGTCACTGTTTGTCTTGTATTTGTCTGCCTTTATACTTATGTCTTGCAGTTTATCAGTTTCTATGTTTTTAAGTTACAAAGTTGCCTGCAGCTCTGTATTTCGCCTGTCTGACGTGGGCTGTGTAGTTACTGGGATGTTTATTGACTGTTTTCAGCTCTTTGATTGTAAGTAGGTAGTTTTGCATTTCAGACTGCTTGGTTGAGCATAAGAACTGTTAATCATTCTTTCCAATGAATTTATTTGTAAAAAACATTCCAGTGATTATTACAAGATTGTATGTCCATTGGGTTTCAGTTTTCGATTTAGAGGAGTTCAGTAAAATTTTGAACATCAATTAATCTTGCTTTGGATATCTTTAGCTTTTCATTATTTCCTTTTTGTGGCGGCTTTTTGTTTCCAGTTTCCCCGTACAATTTTCAAGCAAGAATCACCAGACAATGGGGGCATACTTGAGGATCCGATAATGCACATTGTGAATATTTTCAAACATGGGTTGTGTTCTTTGTTTTGGAATCCATCCATTCATTCTTCTTGTGCTACAGCCTGCACTTTTTGTTCATTCAAACATGCAAATGATGAGGAGCACTTATCACTTGTATTTTTTGCAAGTCACAAGGTGTTCTTATTAGTTATTGTCATATCATAATTCAATTCTTTACTTCCAAAAAAAAATAATTCAATTCTTAGCTGATTCTCCTAGAAGAAGTTGATAATGTTACTTTGAGAATTTAAAAGTGAGAGTGTGCAATAATATTGTTTGTCCATTGTTTACGATGTAAATTACTTTTGTTTGTATGAAATTTGTTTTTGTTTTTTCAGGCAATGTCTTCCTCAAACATGGTTCAGAGCTGCGCCTGATTCCTCGTGATAGGGTTGGTGCTTCATGATATAGGTACCCGCTTTATTTCCCGCTTCATTACCGGGATGAAGAGACCAAACTTATTTGCATCCCTTTGCGAACCTTTTTCTTGTGTATCTCACCTCCCAATAAGCTATGGCTGTAAAAGTCTTACACTCCATAGGACCCATTTGTTATCACTTATAAGTTAGATTTTTGGATTGTTTACTTAAAATTTTGAAATAAGTTATAAATATGATTGGTGCCGCCTTTCATAAGTTAGAAAATTGTTTAAATTATGTGATTAAATAAGTTGTAAAACAACTTATTATCAAATGAATGGCTAGATTGTCCTCAATTATTCTATTGAAGCACTCTTGAATGAAAATGGTTTTTCTGCCGTTCGGTCAGTTGTGTCCCCATTTCGCGTTAATTTCGTTGATCGAAGTCGTTCATATTGTAAAGCTCATTGAGTTCAACACCCGCGCAAAAATCAAATCAATTGAAAACCGAATAATATCTAATCGGAGAACATTTATTCAGTTTCCGATTGATTTGATTTTTCCAGATACATCTATATATATATCAAGGGCCAATTTGCTCGTAACATGCTTATCAGAACCGGGCATCTAGTTACTAAACTTATCTAATAGGAGTGGAGGAAGAGGATTCTGGAGTTATGAAGGAGGATATATAGGTTGGAGTTATGCCACACTGGCTTTGTCCATTTACAAATCTGGGTTGGAGTCAAGCACAAGCGAATCCACTCCCATTGCCTCTGCAAAACCCAGATGTTGATTTCTGTCCTATTTTGAACCTGTCACCTACGCCGTAAACAGTTGTTCTCTGCCTTGAAGATAGGAGGAGCCCATGCCCCGCTTGGCATGAAGAAAATCTGTGTTGGGGAAATATATAGCCTTTAGCATTCGAATCCTTTTATTTTATTTTCTTTATGGATATGTAAATGCAATCATATCGCCAAGGAAATTAGGAGGGGTTTACCCATCAGTGAAAACTAAACTAGTAGGTTCTCAGAGAGAGGGATTTTGTTCACCCTCCCTCAAAACATCATGGGACGCTTTGCAGCGGTGCCGAGCGCCCGATCCAGTCGTTTATCTCGGGAATCGACGGCTTGTATCTTGACCGAGCATTGGACGGTTCATATCTGTATGCGCTTAGAGTCAATTTGAGTTGTCCGTGCCGAGATAAGCAGCCGGATGCCCGGATGCCGCTTGGCACCCCGCTTGGCGGCATCCCTGGATCCATGAAGATTCCCGCAACTAACTGTCAGGAACTGTCCATTGAGACTATCTTTGATGAAGCTCATCAAATTGAATATTGACGGTCTAGATGAAAACCCTCACATGATCCTCACAGTGAGATCGTCATAGAGGATCCGCAAAAAAATAGTTCTCTCACCTAAGTTGTCCTTGCACGAAAAAGTGTAAAGATTATGTTGTTCCTACACCATTTCAACTAATAAGATGCAAGGTAATGTTTACCCTTTTTTAGGGAGGGTAATGTTTACACTCTTTTTATTCACCCTCCCTAAAAAAGGGTAAATATTATTCCCTCTCTCATTGATCGAAATGGTTTAGGGACCATTCTCGTCTTAGAGAGGGTTGTTGAAGTCTCAACATCAACCAAGTCATTAGCGTTGAAGTGTTTTGATAATTAATACTGGCCAAAGGCATTTTCAGTATTAACAAATGCTCTCAACATATTCTTGACATGTATAAATTATCAAAACATGTTCTGAGCCGTCATTTTCCCTTTAAACTATATCAATGTTCAAATCCGGATCTTCTTGTTCCTCAGTTTGTTGAAGTTTATTTCAAGAAAGACTTGAAAGCCCACATACAGAAAGGGAGAAAATGTAGGCCGGGTATAGGGGTTGAACAAGATTAAAAGGAGGCCTCATATATGGACACTATTCAATAGAGACCAATACACTAGCCAATAGTTCGGCTATTAATGGTCCTGCGGCCCAGTAACCTTTTTGTCTCATGAAGCTTCTGCATTTGAGCTTATAAAATACTGTAGATAAATAAATAAGTACCTACCTATTTACTATTTAACTGAAAAACACGAGACCAAAAAAATCGCACCAAAAGCATTGCGTATCTTTCAGGTGTGCGCAAACTATGATATCTCCGATAAAATACTAACAAAAACTTAGTTGCTCACATATTGTCAGAGCATCTAAGCACATAAGAGTCTTGGTAACAAAAATGGTTAACAATTTCACTAGCTACATTTACCGAGCTTGGAGAGGCTAGGCAAATGGTATGGACGGTGTAGATTCCTCCATTTCAATCAACAAAGTACAAATCTAGCCTTAATGTATGGATAAATAGCAAAAATAGAGTAAGATTGGATCATTGGAGTATGTAGATGAAAAAAAGAACAGGTAAATTAAAGATGGTACTTCTTCTATACATTTGATCAGGCAAAAATAAAGAGGAGATGATCTCACACCTATAAAGACATTCACATATTCATTTGACTACTGCTATGTGATTCTATTCCTTTTGAAAATAAAAAAGACTAGGGCTATGTGATATTTTTATACGTGTGTGCAGAATTTAAGCCTGTGTAGTACTCTCTCTGTCTTACTCCCTCCGTCCCTAAATAAGTGTCCGGAGCGCAAAACTAGGCCTTCAAAAAAATGCATTTGTTTTGTTAAAAAAATTAAATTTTTTTCACAAATCAATAGATAGTAACGTGTTCTATTAGATTGTGAAAAAAAATTAAATTTCTTAATTAAAAACATGCATCTTTTGTAAAGCCTAGTTTTGCGCGCCGGACACTTATTTAGGGACGGAGGGAGTAATTTTTTAGTCCGTTTTGACAGTTCGTGTCACTTTTTTATTAATTATTATATCTTGTAATCTATGAGGTTTTAGGTGGTTTTGAAAACTTTCTTAAATAGTACTGATCGAGAGTTATGAAATAATATCCATATTTGTTTTTACATATAAAAAGTATTACTAATTGAAAAATATAATCAATTGAATTAAAATACTGTAGAGAACAAGATCACTACTAAAATAGTATGAGAACAAGATTGTCAAATGTGTAGTAGTACTCCTACTACAAGGACTTTTTACTGAGAAGAGAAGAGAAGAAGATGTTAATTTACTCTTTTGTAACTTTGTTTTGAAGTCCGTCCGCTCAGGTGGCTGCGGCCACTGATGAGACATCTGCAGCGGGGTAGTGGTGTACGGAAGTGGAGGTGGGTCCCTCACCCATGACTGGTGTGGCTACCATCATTAACTTTGTTGAATAAGGCTTGGTTGGTTTTGGTCTAGGAAGAAATATATAACGACAAAAAATGCATTCATTACATTTGCATCTAACCAAACAGGGGATTAAATTCCTTCTGGAATTGAACTCATGGTACTGGAAGATCAGAGCTGCTGTGTGTCCACATGAGTATATGATGACCAACCCACTCATGTGACATGTCCCCCCCACCTAGGCAACTACAACTATAGGAGTACCTTTTGAGACATGGAGTAGAACTATAGGACAAATAAACTATTCACATTTTTTTTATGTTTCATCTTTTTAAATTATGAAAACGATCTATTTCATCCCTTAACTTTTCAATTACAACCCCTTTGCGCTTAATAGATAACGGAAGTCCAAATATTGTTGGACGGAAAAAAGTTCGAGTGGCCACCAACAAAAACACTATCCGCACAAATAGTTTGTGAGGCTCATTTCGGAGTCCCACACAAATAATCCGAAACATTCATTAAATTAAAATAATTTTTGGCAGCCCTGAAAAAAAAATCAACTCAATCGAATGACCCCAAGTTCTTGATTTTTTTTCTAACTTTTCATCCAGACTTTAGAATCCTAATTCTATATCAAAATTTAGTAGATTATATCAAAAAAAATGCAATCATCCAATCGGATTGAGTTGATTTTTTTAGAATAGCTACTTAAAAAATTATTTTAAATTTAATGAAACGTTTCGAATTGTTTGTGTGAGACTCCAAAATGGGCCCGTCTATGTGCGTAATCTTTTTGTTTGGCGGCCATGTAAAATGTTTTTCGTCCAAGATTTGGACTCCCTTTACCTATTAGACCAAATGGGTTGTTGTGAGGAAGTTGAGGGATGAAATAGAACCTTTTCATAGCTTAGGGATGAAGTAACAAAAATGTGAATAGTTTGGGGTATAAAAACAAAATTAGCTCGATAAATTTAGGTCAATTGTATAAATATTGACATTTCACTAAACTTTGCAAAAATCCACTAAAATTAAATCGACAGTATACAAGCTAAAACTCATATATCCTCTTTACCACTCTGTTCTTTCCTTGTTTGTTCATAGCTTACTCGATCAGAGTCTTCGCCAATTTTCTCTCTCTCTCTCTCTCTCTCTCTCTCTTTTTGATCCGCAAGCCAATTTTCTCTCTCCTCTCTTTTGCAAACATCTCAACTACTAAAATATTAATCGGTAAAGATTTTGGCCTTGTTCGTTTGGTGACTTTGGGTATTTTAGTTTTGGTAGTGGATGGAGAGAGAAATAGGATAATGATTGGAGAGAGGGGTAATGAGTGGAGAGAGATAGAGAGAGAAATGAAATTAATAATTGAAAAAATAGGGTAATGATTGGAGAAAGATATAGGGTAATGATTGGAAAACAAAGTTAAAACAAAGTAAATTATGTAAACGAACAAGGCCTTTATTGTTTACGCCTTTGATTTACTTTGTGTATTCTAAGGTTGTTAGTGTAAAAAATGTGAATCTAAGAGAGATTGAGAAACTGTTATTAAAATAGTGCATATCAATTACAATGTATAAATAATTTACTTGTACATGAGTATTGCTCATGTGTAAAGCAGGAGAGTCCAATACCTAGGTTTGGGAATTAGATATATTTTCGATATTGGTAAAAGTATTGATGTTAATGAATGATCTCATGCATCCTAACTCCTCAAATTGTCAATGGAGTATACTAAGATGAATTGCACCCCGTCGTCGTACACTAGTGCACTACCATAACCCTCTCTAATTGTTCAAAATTTGAAATATTTAACCTGCATGAGATTCGAAGAACTCACAGCACTACAAAATGCAATTGACTGAATAACATTTCGCCTGTTTTATTTATTTATTTAAAGAGAAGATCCATTCCATCACCTGAATAGATATTTTACTCTACTATCTTTGTCGTACTCGAATCCCAATTCGCAAGTGCTCCACTGCTGTAGCTATCATCAGCCTTTGAGATGAAGTGATATATGGGCGCCTCTCTCGCAATCGCAATTCCCCCGAGTCGATCGCTCTTGTGTCGTTTAGGATATTCCAGCCTCCCCCTTTAAATTTTCCTCGGCAGTATCTCCCACTTTCCCTTGTTTGTTTGTGTACCCCACCCACATGCTTTGCAATTTTTGTGGACACCTTTGACCCACCATTTTGATTCTTTCTTCCTCCACCCATATGAGATATATCCTGTAAGCATCAAATTTTACTCTCCAACAGAGTAGTCTTTCCGCATTCCGGAGTACCACGTGACATTGTCTACATAATACTCTTAACCATTTACGCAGCGAAAAATTATTCAGTAGAGGTCTTATCATTCACTTCTGTGAGCTGGTTGGGAAATAAAAATATTGCTCACATTGTGTGGTGATAATCTTTTTATTTGCGAGAAGTATTGCTTGATGCCGCCACATGGTACTATGAGAGTACCAAATAATTGGCCCCGTGCAAAAGTGTCAAAATTGGTAATGCGTGTTTGGTTAAAATCTTCCTTCTCTCTCCGATATTTTAGTGCGAGTATTTCTCTACATACACTACACACTTGCACTGCACCATCCACTACATTTTTTATGGGACTCAGGTCCAACAAAAAATACAGAAAAATATTTATAAATTTTAAAATAATATTTTAGGGGTCCTGTAAAAAATCAATTCTAACGGATATCGGTAAGTATTATTTTTGGGTTTGTATGTTCAAAACTGCGCAGTTGAGCATTTTTGCTCCTACAAATCTAGAAATAATACTTACCGATATCCGTTAGAGTTGATTTTTTACAGGACCCCCTAAAATATTATTTTAAAATTTATGAATATTTTTCTGTATTTTTTGTTGAACCCGAAATAAGTCCCATAAAGAATATAGTGGATGGTATAGTGCAAGTGTGTAGTGTACGTAGCATTCCTGTTCTTTTATTACAGAGCCACGCCAACGTCCGGATAAAAATAATAATTTGTATCTGTATACTTTCTAAATTTTCACACCGTTCAAAAATATCAATTAAAATTCCTAAATGGTTTAAACAATGAAAAAAAAATTATTAAGAATAGGCAATATTTGTGGATAAGCAAAATTGTTCGGCAATCCAATTGCTTATTTGTTCATGGCTTTGCATTTTTTATTTCTATTTTATAGTTTATTTGAATATTTGAATAGTCACGAATAGCAACTGAAACCAACTGAGAAATTATAAGTAGCTTTGTTACTATATTTGAATAAACTAGATAATAGAGATTCTAGATAACGGATATACTACTAGCTTGTGTTCAATCTTTCCTGTTTTTGCTCCAGTCCCCTAATTCACAATAGGGTCGAAATTTTTGGGTGCCGGGTGGGTACCACGTGATGTTTGAGTAGCCTATCCGGGTCGCCCAAAAATTTGTTGGACGACCCAAATTGAAACTCTCTCTCTCTCCTCTCACCCCACACCCTCTCTCTTCTTTCTCTCTCATTTCTCTCTCTCCAAAACTGAAATTGACGACGATGTGGTGCCCGTTAGGCATCCAAAAATTTCTCCAGCACTTAAGCTGTTTTGATGATATGCACTGATCTATCAGTTTGATTCATCTTTTGGGATTGGTAAGTTGAACTTATAGCGATTGTTGCGTTGTTTCCGGTTTTTTGTAATTCTAATAATTGTATTTAATTTCCCACTGCCTGAAAAAGAAAAAAAAAAACCCACTGTTTGGAAAATGAATCCAACGAACCCGCCATGAAAGCTTAGCTGTCATCCGAATCGGTAAATTTTCTTTATATTTTTCATCTTGGTATGAAATTATTGCACATTTAGATGAAACTTCATGGGCTCTCATACAGAAGTTTAGACTTTTTGGTAGTTTTTTGTTGCATAAGTAGTCGAAAATGAATTTTTCGAATTCCATAAATTAGTGTATATATCTAATTCGAGATAAAATTGTACACGGAGGGGTCGTGTGTGTAGATTGGGTTGTGCGGAAAGGCCATAGATCATTGCCACGTCTCCTAAAGGCTGATCCAGTGCATTCAATTCCTCTCCTCTCTCTCCAATCACGTTTTCACTCAATTAGTTGAATTCTTTTTTTTTTGACAATTTATAAATTAAAAATATAGTTTAAAATTTAAGTGTTTCAATTTTCAATCCTATTAAATTGGTGCGAAGATCTTATTATTCTTAAAGATCATAATTAAATTGTCTCTAAGGCTCTCATAATTAAGTATCTGTTCTTAGATCTTATGGAGCAAAAACTTGATTATGAGAACCTTAGAAACAAATTTTAGTTATGGTCTTTTAGAATAATATGATCTTCACACTGGTTCAAACGAATTAAAAATTGGATTACTTAATTTTTTCGGATTGAAAATTGGAACACTTAATTTTTTTGACCGTTTATATATTAAAAAATATTGTTAAAAAAATTAAGTGATTCAATTTTTAATTCGTTTAAATCGGTGCAAAGATCTAATTATTCTGATCATATTATTCTAAAAGATCATAATTAAATTTTGCCTCTAAAACTCTCATAATCAAGTTTCTCCTCCGCAGGATTTCAAATAAAGAGCAGATGGTTAATTATGTGTGCCCTAGAGTCAAAATTTAATCATGAATATTGATAATAATATGGTCAAAATAATAAGATTTTCACACCGGTTCATACGGATTGAGAATTAGAGCACTTAATTTTTTGGAGATCGTTTACAATAAAAAATATGGTTAAATAAATAAGTTCTCCAATTTTCAATCCGCTCGAACCGATGCGACGATCTTATTATTCTGACCATATTATTCTAAATTTTGTCTGTAGGGCTCTCATAATAAAATTTATGCTCCATAAGGTCTCATATGAAGAGCATATACTTAATTATGAGAGCCCTATAAACAAAATTTAATTGAGAAACCAAACTTATCAAGTTGGTTGTCTCATTTCTTTCCCCAGTGGGGATAGCTTCTGAACCCCCCGTTGACTAATACACTGACACCTCGCTAACCCCCATTGATATATACCGTATAACAAAAAAAAAATTAATTATGACTTTTTAGAATAATATGATTAGAATAATAAGATCTTCACACCAGTTTAATTGGATTGAAAATTAAAATACTTAATTTCTTAACCATATTTTTAATATATAAATAGTCTAAAAAAATTAAAATTAATTGAGTGAGAAAGGGATTGAAGAGAGAGGAATTGAATACACTGAATGAGCTGTTAGGTGACACGGCCCTCATCCATGGCCTTTCCGCACAACTCATTCTACATGGCCCCTCTATAAAGTATAATGATCTCTTTTATATTTTCTCCACCCTTTTCTTTAAATTTAGAGCATCTTCTTTTCTTTATCTCCTGCAGAAGATCTACCCTAATCTAATGGGAGGGTTGTTGGATTTTGAAAGCGGTTTCCACATGCGGGAAAGTAGCATAATGATATGCTTGATTGGTGCAACTGCCAACTGCTATTCGGCTACCACTACATAGATTTGTGCGGCTGACAGAAACGCCCCGGAGACTGAAGCCGTGTTACGAGGCTGAGTCGGCTCTTAAAATTCACCGTCTTTAGCTATTTTAGCTGCAACAGTTAAAACACTACGACCTTGTTCGTTTGGGAGATTCAAATTTCTTAAGTACTCTTTTCAATAAACTCTCTCTATCTCTCTCTACCCTCATCACTCTTAAAAATCTTTCTCAATTCCCCAAACATACAAGGCCGTAACATGCTTTGGTAGAGTGGTTATGAGTGTTTGAGAAACCACTACTAGTTTAGCAGATTATCTTATCTTCCCCTTGGAGGTCTCGGTTCGAGTCCCACGGGGGGGGGGGGCGGGCTTTGGATGTCAGTAATTTTAAAATTACAATCACTTGTCGGTGTAGGGCCCTGCACATGATTGTTAAACATGGGCACAAGAGGTACTTGTAATGCGGTAATGGGGGTAGTGCTCTATGTCTATATCGCACGAGATCTTAACTTTATTAAGTGGAGTAATTCGGAACGTTCTATATTAGAGTTTGTTGGATGCTAGCTACATTTGTCTATGAAATCAAGTAGTAATTAGTTAATCGAACACATTGATAGCCACATAATCATAATACATTTATCATACAGTTCTTCTTCGAATCATGTCGGCCCTTCGTTTTATTACAAATACTATCTAACCCATGTAGCTAATGATTTCCTATCAAATTAATTTTTTTTGTTGGATGATCCGCTCTCTAAATTCTGTAAAATGAACCCTTTAAATCATGACAATGAAATCTCGATAGAGCCCAAATAAGTGATTTTGGCAGTAGTTATGATGGTTTTGGCAGTCTAATGTTTCACTAAGAAATTTTGTTTTCTCTAAAATTTTATAACCAATTCCACTCGTCCGTGAGATTTTTTCCTTTGTGTTAATCTTGAGACGGCAGAATTAGGAAAACAATTTGACTCTTAGCATCCACAATGAGTTTGGTATATTTGTGTGTTAGTATAAAAATGGGTCCCACAAGTGCGTGTCATTGCTAACTTAAGAGTTTGTTAGAGCATCCACAATGATTTTGCTATAATTGTGTGTTAAAATGTGTATTATGATATAAAAAAAAAAAAATTAGATCCCACAAGTGATGGTAATTTATATTTAATGGTTGAAATTTGAATTTATGAAGATGAGACTCACTTATTGTTTGCTAGCTTCTTTACCAAACTTGGCACACATGCTAGCACACTACAAGATTTATCACACCCTAGCACACAAACTAATACAAGCATTGTGACACAAAAAATATATTTTTGTTTGCTAAGTCTTAAAACACACAATTAAAACACTAGTTACTAAACCTATTGTGGATGCTCTAATCAGTTACTGAAAAATCATCGATTGGAATTAAGGGAAAATCATGGGTGACATCTAAAAAAAGAATTAAATAATGATTTCCACACTGTATTTTTTGATGAGTGCTCTCCATTTTTTGTCCTTTAGAGAAATTTTTATGTGTAATATTCGCGCAAAGACAAGAAATGGAGTGTATAAATTAAAAAAAAGGTGTGAAAATTAATTTTCATTAAATAATAGAACTTGGCTATATAATTTACGCTTCCTTATTTGTCCACATATTTCGTCTCTAGGGTAGCAAGTGATAAAACTAATTTTCATACAGTTAATTGCCGGCTTGTGATAGAAGAATTTTACTTCTGTAAATAAAATCCTCATACCATACACCACAAGTGACAATTTAATATTGGATGTTCGCTCCAATTCGCCATTGATGCAGGTTTCAATTAAGAGAATAAATTATATGCACTGGCGGTATAAAATATTTATTTTTTTAAAATTAATTATATGACGTCACATCATTAAAATAGTGATTTCAATTAATAGAATCTAACGACGTGATATAATATAATTTATTTGGAAAAAAATAAATATTCCTATTTACACTGATAGTATAAATAATTTAATCTCTTCAAACAAAAGGTGCACAAATAAGGGGCTGTTTGGACAAATAAGCCACTGTGACTTATTTTTTGTCCTTGTTCAAATTTTTTTCGCATTTTGTGGCTTATTGTCAATTTTTTGGGGATTATTGCTTCGTTATGACGAGAGGAATCGGAAAAGTAAAAAATTTTGATCGAAATCCAATTTTTTTGGAATTTCGACGAAATTTGGCGAGAAAGCCACGTTTTCGTCTTTTTGTGCAAAAATTTGGATTTCGACTCAAATTTTTTACTTTTTAGATTTCTCTCATCATAAGGAAGCAATAATCTCCAAAAAAAATTGACAATAACCACAAAATGCAAAAAAAATTTAAATAAAAATAAAAAATAAACTAAAGTGACTTATTTGGGCCCCTTTTAAAATTGGACTACTGTAAGCTCTACTGGAAATGTTTTTTAAACTCATTGGGCGCCTTTGAGTTGTCAGACTCTCAATTGTCCGTAGTCTCTCTCTCTCTCTCTCTTACTTTCGATAGTGGGGTAGTGGGGTGGGGTGGGGTGCATTGCACAGATTTTTTTTTTTGTTTTGAAAGTGGGGTGCATAGGACCTTCCATCTGTCTTTCCTGCCTTTGACTGAACCTTTTCTTTTTTTGGGTACGTCGGAAATTCTTGACTGAACCTTTTCTCCACAAGAGTATCGAACACAATTATTTAGGTGAAATTGTCTCTTAATAATCATTTGAAGAGTATCGCAGACTATATACAATGCATTAGATATGGGTAAATTAAAATTAACTTCCCCTAATGCATGATTCGGAGACACTTTATCCGTTTGCATTCTGTTAGGTATTGGATGGAAAATGTCACATACAAGTCACATGCCCACTCCTTTGAAAGATAATTATGTTATTGCCCTTTTCTCTTCACTATATATATATATATATACACACACACATTAGTGCATACCCGTGCCTGAAGGCACAACACAACACATTTTGATCATGCGCTTGGCGATAGGGGAGAGAGCGAGGGAAAGGAATGTGCTGGTCATGTAGTAATCTGATCAAACAATACATTTCAAACAAAAGAGGAACAAAATTCACGACAAACAAACTTCCAATTGAAATACTTTTTAAGATACATATGTTATCCTAGTAAAGCTTTTAAAATTTTTAAATTCACTTTGCCATGTCCCTGGAATGTCCCCGATAAAAATATTTAAACCTAATGGATACCTTATGTAGCGTGTCCATACATGTCTTCACGTGTTCCCGACGTGTCGCTTGTCTTTGCAGTGTTGGAACACAAAGTCTATCCAAAGTCAATGAAAACAAGAATTAAGAGAGCTATGAAATTCGCTCCTAAAAATGGATTATAAAGAATTAATTCACTCCCCACTATTTTCACTCTCTCAAACATGTATTTTAATATTGGGGTCCACCCATAGTGGTGGGGTTTTGTGAAAGATACCCATAATGTTGGGTGTCACAAACACAAAGTGGTTGAAAGACACATTTTAACTGGGGACAAATAATATAAAGGGTAGAAATATAAATAACAAAGTTAACTAAGATAAAAAAAATTGTCATCCTGATTACATGAAGAACCCATATTCTACCAAAGCCTAACTAACACACAAAATCTTCAAAATCTACCAAGCATACCTATGCACAAAATCTACCTAGCCAAACTAACCCATCTTGTGGCCATGACATGACCAAGATTTTTTGTCAGGTATCCAAAAACTAAACTGTAGAATTTGGAAGTAACATCCGCCACAGTTTTCGAAGTTTGAAACTGAACAAAAACCCAAGTTGAAAAACTTCATTGGCCGTGCATTAGTAGAAATCAAACTCATATTAAAGGCCGTGTATTAACAGAAATAACACTCCCAATCAAAGGCTGTGTATTAGCAGTGGGAAATCAAATTCCCAATTTCGGAAAACCCTAGTGCGAAATTGAAGATGAGGGGAGTGTTACCGGAGAGGGAGAACCAAATTGATTTTGTGGATAATGGATATGGAAGAGATGAGTATAGAGATTGAGGCGATCCATCTTCAGTTGATTGGTGGGCGCTGAGCTCTTCTTCGTGTGCTGAGGAGTGGGTTCTACAGAGAGAGAGAGAGAGAGAGAGGAATGGGTTCTGCACACACACACAGTAACAATAGAGGAAGAGAGGTATCTGAGATAAGAGAAAACACGATGGAGAAAAGGAAAACGCTGGGTAGATGGGCATGACTCGTGAAGCTTGGAAATAGGTTGGAATCAATAATTCAATCCAACGGCTGTAACCTATTGAAAATGCAATTTGACGGTTTCATAGGTGCTCATGTTTGTATGGATAAATAAAAAATCGCTCTGTTTTATAATATAGACATATATACACACATACGTATACAAATCATCAACTCTACCACCCAATACTGTGCGACTTGGTACTCTTGAGTCAACCCGAAAACCCAACAAACACGAAATTGCCCATGTACTAGCTGAGATCGAGAGCGAAAGACAAGAGCGTAGTTTTGGGCTTGGAGTAGAGGGCTCTGAATGGGAGGCCCCCGCCAATGGAGCAGGGGTTGAGATCGGAGATGGAGAAGGAGAAGGCATCCTAGGAGAAGAACGTGGAGAAACTAGCCGGCGCGTGGGACTCAAATTTGCCTTTCTCCTTCACCTTGCCTATTTAGTTGCTGCTATTTTCTTGTTTATTTATCATTTTTTATGTCACGCCTAGATTAAAACATAAGAAATTGAGGGATAGGATGGGTTTGGCCGTTTGGACCTTGGATATATAGTTAGGAGAAAGAGACCTAATAAATTTGGCTTGAGAACCAAGTTCTTGGTTGCTCATGATTCATGAACCAAGTTCTGTTTTGGCTCAATGTTCATCTCGACTAAAATTTCCCACTATTTTGAGACCTTAATATTTTGATCCCGCAATTTACAAATAGCAAAAACAGAATCGTGAATCAATGTGATTTATTTTATTAAGCCCAAAAAATGGATCTGTTTGTATATTGCAAAAGGAAAGCTAAAGTAAGAAATGGATTTCGTATATTGCATTCTACTGAAATCTTCCTTGACGGCGACTATGGAACCTACATATATTACGCGACCCACGCTGAAAAGCGATGGGCTTAGAGTAGAGGACTCTGCGGGCGTTGGAGACGGCGAGGAGCTTGAGGTTGGATATGGTGAGGGTGCCGAAGTCAAACAAATTGTCGCCGGCGACATTGTCGGGAAAATGGAGCAGTAGGGAGAAGCTCCTTTTTGGCTCCAAATTAGGATTTAGGGTTAGGGAAAGAAGTGGCTTTCCGGCCTTTGCAAATGCGAATGTTTTTTGTGAAGGGCAAAATGGTAACTTAAGGCCTCTCCGTTACGGAAGTTAGCCTGATAAGGGTTTCTATTAGTTGGAGGAGGTTGAGTGCCAAAAAAATAATAGTTAAAGATGGGTAAAGTGTCTTTGAGCCAAAGATAGAGAGGTTAACTGTAATTTATCCTTAAGATATTGGAAGACCATTTTTTTTTATTTATAAATGTTACTGAATTACCCTGCAGTTTGCGTTCCTAGTTCTAGTTCTACCACATATCCTATTTTGATGATCTGATTTGATTTGTTTATGTTGTTTCTTTTCATGTTTTTTCCCCCCCTGAAAAACTCAACTTTACCTTATTGTTTTTTTGTGTGGGTATATTTGAAATTCAACTTTACGTTATTGTTTTTTGGTACATTGGGAATTCAACTTTACCTTATTGTTTGCGTTCACAGTTTTACTCCGTTCTACATATCCTATTTTGTGATCTGATTTGTTTCTATTGTTGCTTTTGATATATATATTTTTTTTTTTTGAAAAACCCAAATTTGTCCTTTCGGTATTTACATAATTCCTCCAAATGTTTGTATTGTAACTGACGTACATATGCTGATTTTACAAAATAGACTAATTGAACAGTGGCAAAGCCAAGATTTTGGACGGAAGGGACCGACTTAATAAACATATATTTTTCTAAATGCAGTCTTATTATATTATAGAGTTTTTTTTTTATATTCAATATAATACATTTCTATATTAAAATTATATTAGCCTAATGCAGTAAATTTTAAAAGTAGGTGATTCACTTTGCACTAAAGATAGGTAGACAATCTTTTTACATTACATAGTTACACTACATCTTATGTGGGGCTCATTTTGCGTCCCACAAAAATTCAAAAAATACTCATAAATTTAAAAACAATGTTTTATGAGGTCCTGTAAAAAATCAGATCTAACGGATATCGGTAAGTATTACTTCTGCATTCGTAGGAGTGAAATTACTTAACAGCGCACTTTTGCCCCGACGAATCTAAAAATAATACTTACTAATATCCATTAGGCTACAACAACACTCGCATGCTTATTTTCTAATGAAAAAATTTAAAAATAAGAATGTAAAATAACCCGATTTTATTGAATTAAACCAAAATTATTAGAATTATATGAAACTATTACACAAATGATATCAGTAATAATCAAAACTTTATATCATATAAAAATAATCAAACCTTGGTTTGAGTTATAAGGAAGGTTTTGGGGTAATGAGAGTAATACTAGCAATGTTCGGGACACATTCAAGTTTATATATCATTTTTTTACATCTCTCATAAAAGGGATGTTAGGACCCACAACACTATTTAGTAGATTCCACTATCACTTGTGATCTTGTGAAAGAAAATGTACAAATGAATTTCCACTTTAGATGTGTTCGTAGCATTTTTGGAGTAATACTCAATGACTAGTTAACCCCAGAACAGCTCCGACATTCTCGGCTCTTAACTTGAAGCCAAGTCAAGCCACCCCCCTCCCTTCCTTTTAGGCTATGTTTGGAACTCAATGAAAAAAAACAAAGGAAGGAAAAGACAAAAAATTGAGAGAAAAATTTTACTCCCTCCGTCCCTTTTTTATTGTCCAGTATTTCATTTTGGGCTGTCTCTTAATAAGCGTCCATTTCGTAAAGTTAATGGGTAAAAGTTGGTATATTGTCTATTTTGTTTCTAAAAGTAGATTCCTTTTTGAAAAGTAAGTGAATAAAAGAGTAATGATAATGGGTAAGTAGGGAAAGTGGAGGAAAAAGTTGATGTGAAAGGTATAATGATGATGTCTTTTTAATAAGTTGGAATTACGAAGCATGACACTTAAAAAGGGACGGAGGGAGTACTATTCACAAAATTTAAAATTGGTAGTATTTTCTTCTTTCTTTCTCTTACTACCAAATAATAGGAGAGAATTTTTTTTTAATTTTTATTTTCTTTTCTTTTCTTTCCTTAAGTTCCAAATAGAGCCTTAGCTCCCGTTCTAGAAACCTTCTTAAAAAATAAGCAGCTTATTTTACATTTTCAAACACAAAAATAATGTAAATGAAAAATAATTTTTTAATTTTTTTTGCATCGTATAAAAGATCTTGATGAGATCTTTCAAACAAGATCCATATTGCATATTTTTAGATTTCAATAAATCTATAATTTTTTAACTTGAAATTACCTTATTAAAAAATAAGGGATTTTTTGCTTTCGAAAACGGGGCCTTAATCCATGAACCCAGGAGTCGCATGTGCTTTTGAAGGCATAATTTTCTGTACCGAAAAATCCGCCGAGCCTTGAGATTTTCTGCCGTTAAAATTAAAACAGATAAAAAAAAAATTATAATCCAACAACTGAAAAACTACTAAGGGGTCATTCCGGATGTGCAGTAAAAAATTTTTTAGAAAAATTACGATTTTTCAAGTTTAAATATAATGAAAATAAAAAATATATTTTTAATTTTTTTTACACAATTTATTCATATTGATAAAAAAATTATTTGTATAAACACATGACATTCAAGTTTAAAAAATCTTTCTTTTCTTAAAGTTTATTTTACTGCTCAACGGCACCTAACACAGACACATGGTCTTGTTCGGTTTGAAATTCCAAACCCAAAATTTTGAAAAAAGTAACTTTTTTACTTTTTCTCTCTCAAACTTTTCAATCATTACTCTCATTTTTCACTTTATCTCTCTCTACTTTTTACCTCTCTTCACAATTATTACTTTTATTTCTCTCGCTACCTTTATTCAAAAACACTACTCAAAATCTACGACCAAACCAAACAAAGGCATAAGTTTTCAGGACCAAGAACATCGGACCCCGTGCCTCCGTGCTCGAAACCCAGCTTTTATCTCACCCCCATTTCCCACCACTGTTCTCTCTCTCTCTGTCTGTCTGTCTGTCTCTCTCTCTCGCATAGTTGCATGGCCTCACCATCGCCACCCATGAAACCCAAGGCCCACCACTACACCACAACTACCCCCACCACCACTGCAACCACCACCACTGCAACCTCCACTGCCAATAACTCCAGCGACAGCACTTCTCCCAGCCCACCTCCATCACCTCGCCGCCACTCTAACTTTCCCCAATGCCGCCGCCGCCGGCTTCCCAAAAGAGTCCACTCGTTTCCCCGCCGGGAGAGCTTCATCGCCGGAATATTCCTCCGGCGAGGCATCCGGTACTTCCTGCTGCTGCCTCTACTGTACTTAGTCTCGGGCTTGATCATGTGCGTGGGTCCCTTCTCTTTGATCATGCACCCGCGACCTTTACCTGGGTCAGTCTACCGCAGCCACGAGATTTTCGACAAGCTTTGGGATGATATTCGGTCCGATAATTCCTCCGCGGTTGAGGTCTTTTTGCTTATTAATGGCCCGCCTACATTTTACTTTACTTTTATTAGTGTTCCTTTTCTAGGCTTCTTTTCTAGGCTTTGAGAGTACTCGAATATGTGGTTCCCGCCGGATGAGTATCCTGAAGTAAGCAGGGTCGAGACAGGTGTGACTGCGCCACCTCCTCTGGAGGTTTGGGGTTTGGGTTACGCAGTTGGGTTGTGGCTCGGCTGTAGGGCGGTTCCTCCGTTGCCAAAATAAAAAATGTTTGAATTTAGACGAAAATGAATTACTCCTATTTTTTAGTTATTGTTTTATGGACAGGACAATCTTTTGGGATGGAAGTAGTACCATTCTCTATTTGGTTGATGAGAAAATGCTTGGAAAAGAAAAGAAGCGGCAATGTTCTGGTCATGCTGTCTTGGGTTTCCACATTTTGTTTGAAACTTTATTTATTTATTTTTGTTTCCATTTTAAGTTCCCCCAGTTTTCATTTGGTTGCTTTGAAAACGTGGTAAATTAAAATTAATCTGGAAATAAACTCTCGATTGATTGACAACAGAGTACCTATCATGCGATCCCGTTAGAATTGTGCATTTTCGATCTTGTCGTCTCCCTTTGCCATTTTTCATTATTTTTTTCCCATTTACTGTTTGTTAAATAAGTTGCTCTGAATTCTGATAGACCATTGATAAATTACTCTTACTCTTTAGTAAATTGTTTTTAGTTTTTTGTCAATTTTGGGTGGGATTGGTGAAGATAGAAACGAGGTCGACACAAAATCAGAAAAGTATGAATATATGCTTGGAGTTCAAAAAAAGTTCAGAAAAGACAGACACGCTAAAATTGCATTTTTTTCTGTCTGTCTGTCTGTTTTTTTTTTTTTTTTTGGGTTGTAAATTTCTTTTACTTTTTAAATTCCGCTTCTTAGGAAAAATAATTAATCTAAAGAATTTGTCCCGAGTCGAGACCAAAAAACTTTAGCACTAATTTTGACCCTCTATGTCTCTAAGCAAACAAGCTGAGTCCTGAGTGTGTGGGTTCTGCAGGCTTGGAATCATAATAGAACGAATCCGGAAAATGTGTTGAACCTTGATTTGATTATAAATGGAGCTCGTCTCGAACAATCTTAATATAGTAAAACGCTAAGTTGAGCTAGGATCACTTGGTTCGTTTTTCTATCCCTACACATAAACGTGGAACTGAATATGTTTTTCTCCTCTTTCACTTGTCAAACCGACTTGGAGTTCTAGATGCACGCTCTAGTTTTTGATCTTCAGGTTCGTTGCAAGTTTCAAATAAACTGTTTTTATATTAGAAACATCGCTGCTGGATTGTTTGTAAAAAGCCCCGGCAAATGGACTCCTCAATATCTTGTCTTCGGGGTTGGATCCCCTGTGTCCTCCCTCCATGTACCGTCCTTTGGAATATGTGAGTCCGATGGTACCTAAATATTGCATTGTGATACTTGTCATTGGACTGGAGAGTACCATTGCAGAGGGCATTTGATGATTTGTTATGCCCTTACCATATGTTTGGAGGACCATGAAATATAATTGCTTTTTTTTTTTTTTTTTTGGTTTTTAAAATGGAGAAAATAGATTGCCAAAGTTTTTAGAGAAATTACTTACGGCCTAGGGGGATTGCAAAAATATGATATGTGATATAATTTGAGGAATGGGAAGTTTAATGGAATTACGAGTAGTTACGGATAAACAGCCTTTGTGGTCAGGAATAAGCAGTAAAACAATTATGCAATACTTTGAGGCTTCAGAAATGCTTCCTCTATGATATCGCATTTACCGGATTGTTTCCAGAAGCATTTCTAGGGAAAGAAAATCAGAGTTTTCTTTATATCGCAGCAAAGATTCTAAATTCTAGTGGCTTTGAGAAACAAAACTATGGAAACTGGTTTCTCTATTGGGAAGTGTTCCTCGTGAATGTAGTTCACTATGGTACTCTCTCCCCACAAGTGTGAAAGCATCATGGCAAGGCCGCTTTTGTGCTTTAATTGTATCACCACCCTGCTATAGGTTTTTCGAACAGAGACCAATTGCGGTTCGTAGATGTCAATCGTGGTGCACGTTCACATAGTTCTTCAAATTAAGTTCCAATAAAAGAGAACAGGAAAAAGTTCGTGTAATAAGATACTTCTAGAGAACTTCTGTGAACTTCTTGTTTTTATCGGAGGAACGTGTTTTTATGATCTTGATCCCAGAATCATGCCTAATCTCAGAATGAATAAGCTATACGTGTTTTTATGATCTTGATCCCAGAATCATCCCTAATCTCAGAATGAATAAGCTATTGTATAATTGGTTTGTCTTAGTAAATATGATGACACATTTGCAATCAGTTGGTTGATGATTTATTGTTTCTTGTTGTAGCTGTCCTCTATATGGAGATACAAGAGGAAGCTGAAAGAGCAGAAACCCTGCCCACAAAAAACTGGTGGTCGAAACTTTGGTATATCTGTTTATGTTGGATTTTGTGTGGTTTATTTGATTGGAGATATTGACTTTGCAATTTGTCCCTTGTGGTTAACTAATAAATGGTATCTGGATGTGAAAAACTACAAATGTGGTATACAAGAAAGTTAACTGATTCAAGGACCATACTTTCTGTATATGAACTAATGAGCTAATTATTTTCGTTTCAGGGTCCTCTATGATTGGCAAATACCTGGTTGTTGAAGCTAATGGTGGGCTTAATCAACAGAGGTCATCGGTATGTGATTTTTTCCCTACAATTTATCACCAACTTGGTTCACAGGCACTATACGACTATTGTTACGCTTCCGGCTAAGATTCAATTAACCTATATAGCCACCAACTTGGTTCACAGGCACTGTTATGGTATGGGCCATGACGTAAGTTTTTATCAAGGACGGGAATCCCCTCCGAGAGGAAGGTGATCCCCGAGGATGGCTCCGTTGAAGAACCGCGCCCTCTCTTTCAGTTGAGCTGATCGCTGCTAGTTAGAGTTGTGCTCTTCCTAAGCGGATTGCGTGCGCCTAGAGCTGTGTTGATGGAGCTACTTCTTGCTGTGCGCCTGGTGCCCAAAGCTCCGACTATTACTGACTTATCGGTTGATAGGCTAGCGGGAAATTGTTCTGCTCCGGAAAGGAGGAGGTTGGGAAGGGGGAGACCAAATAAAGCAGATGAATGGGGGCTTCCTATCAGGCTGGCTAAACTACTGTTTGTCTACTCTAAAGATATATTTAGGTAGAAGACCCAAAAGACGAGAAGTTCTCGTCTTTTTTTTTTTTCTTTTTTTATTTGTTGGATTGCTATCTGAGTAGCTAGTAGGAAGTTATGCATCGGATAATCCTAGGTGGTATTGGAGCTCTTAGCTTTAGGATTTCTCTTGAGCAACCCCTCGAAATCTTTCTCTCTCTCGGCTTGGAAATAGCTACCAGTGGGTTCTCGATCGAATGAAATAACGTATCTAAAGCCCCTCCTAATTGGCTCCGCTATCTATTTGAATAATTGACTCCTAGAGGTCTTCTTCCCACCAACGGTTTGCTATGTTTGTTCGTTCTGTAAACTCCCCTTGCTTCAGTACTCGCTTTGGTACCAGTAGTATGTATACACTGTTAGTATGTATACAAGGGGCTCTAGCCTGGAAGAGGGTCCCAGTGCAGAAGTAGAGAATTCAAGTAACGAAGCACGGGCTCAAACCAGATCGTCAAGTACTTCCCGATCTGTCTCCTTAGCGCAGCGGATTGCTCTTTCTTTAGTTAGGACCGCCATTAAAGATGGGTTAAAAAAAGACTAATGAATGGTCGACCACATTCAACGGTCAAAACTCATGCGATGAGCTCCTTTTCTTAGAGAAGAAGTGAGACTTTGAAGGATGGGCAAGCGTAACAGCTAACAGTAGTATGCAACACTTCCCTTAATTCGCTGTTAGTTCTTTTAGCCCTTCTAGTTTTCCCTTGTTAGTATTCGATTGATTTACAGCCATGAAGACTTAGCCCTCTCCTAGCCTACTAGTTCCTGTAGCTAAGGGCATGCAGGATAGACTAAAAAGCATTAGAAATCTCCTCCTCAGTCACTCCCTGCTTGACTCTTTCTTCCAGAACTTTTACCAACCTTTTTTTTCCCCATGCGAGGTCAATCCAAATGAGAAAAGTGCATCTCATATAGCTGTGAAATGACATGAATTGATTTTCACTAATAAGGGCTCTTGAAAAATGAGAAAAGTGCATTTTATATAGCTACATTTTCCATGAATTGACTTTCCCTTCGTAAGCCTACGATAGAAATGAGAAAAGTGCATCTCATATAGCTGTGAATTGTCATGATTTGATTTTCACTCATACGAGGTCAATCCAAATGAAAAAGTCTATCTCGTATAGCTGTGAAATGGCTGATTTTGAGGTCCGCCCTTAAGCTTGATCATTCCAACCGCCCACCCTCGTTGTGCCCGCCTTGTTGTCTTTCTATGTTGAGTAACTGTCCAACTGTTGTCTTTTTCATAGTAGTCTTCTCGGTTAGTAATAGAAAGAAGTAGCAAGTAGTTTCTCACTCCGTTATGGGTCTGGGTTAGTCGTGGTAAGTGAAGTAGGAAAAGTGGTTAAGAGTGGGAATGCGGCTACAGCGGCTCGCAATAACAGAGAGAGCACCACTTAGGGAGGGGGGCGATCTCGACATCTTTACTGTCCTTAACTTCCTGAAAGATAACTAAGGATAAGGAAGAAAGCCAAGCTAGAAAGAGGTGTTCGATTATGGTGAATGCAATGCACGATATTTTGCGAATTGAATTTTCATGTGAAGCTATCTTCCTTATCCTTAGTTATCTTTCAGGAAGTTAAGGACAGTAAAGATGCCGAGATCGCCCCCCTCCCCGAGTGGTACTCTCTCTGTTATTGCGATTCGATTCACTTAGTGTCGAAACCAACCTGACATAAGGATCATTTATAACAAAGGTTGTTACATGATCGTGGAAGACACATGGGGTATGGCAAAGAAGATTTATATCGCTTGCACTTGAAGCTCAATGTCAACTGCTCCTGCTCGGGCACGCGGGAATCCTATTGCTCTGCTCCCTTGACCAACCATTCTTCGTCTAATCCTGCAGTCTCCTACTAGGTGGTAATGTAGACAGCATCCAGGTGCGGGTGTCTGCTAGCATCTATATCCTCACCCGAGAATGTTATTGCTTTAGGTGCAATGATCTGGGAAAAGATAGACTGCGTTTTCGAGTGAAATGGCTGGTGGTCACTGCTGTAGCTAACTAAGGCAGTCTCTTAGAAGTAGGGGGAGCGAAGGACGAAAATGAGTTCTCGCCTCAAGAAAGTAAGTAATCTCAAGGCCCTGTCAAAATGGTATAGGTTCGATCTAAGCTTACTAATAGGGGGCCGTCTAAAAGAAGAAGCAAGGAGTGTGGCTTTCCTCTTTCTACTCTCTCTGTCTGTTAGCGTGACCCTACTTCTAGCCTGCTTTGTCTTTAAACATAACAAGACGAGCTGTCCTCTTCTCGTCTAGGCCAACACTTAAAATCAAGCGTAACTACCGTGTGTTAAGCTTCTTAACCAGTAGCAATAGTCGTATAGTGCCTGTGAACCAAGTTGGCAATAAATTGTTGGGAAAAAATCACAGGCATTACCTCCAACGAAAAGAGAACCAACCCTCAAACGAAAAGAGAACCAACTTTGTCACAAGCCTTGACCAAGTTGGTTATTATTGTGCTTGAATCAAATTATTTGGAATGCATTCCTTCTTTTTGTTGTCCAGTTCTTCTTCTGAATGCTCAATAGCACTACCACTCCTGAAACGGTGTAACCGAAACACATACATGTGCACACTGGAACAATGGTTGAAAACCTGCGTTGCATTCCCCAACAATAGTTGTACTTCTGAAGCCAGTTTAAACCATGTGGGCGCTTCTCAACAATCAGAAATTTACAAAGCCGTAAACATATGTCCTGAATAATTTATATAGAAGGTTGAACATCTCCCTTTTCACCCTTTCCCTCTAAATGCTTCTGCATTGTTGTGGTTCTTTTAAATCCTGGAAATCCATGGTGATTCATATGTATCATTATGTTTCTTACCACTATGTGATTTGTTTTCCTTTCATTTATTGAATTTACAAGCTGGCCATGTGTGTCTTCGACATCCCACTTTATTCTGCATTTGTGTTCTTGAAGCTTGTTCCTTCTCTCTCTCTCTCTCTCTCTCTCTCTCTCTCTGTAGATCTGCAATGCTGTGGCTGTGGCTGGACTTTTGAATGCGACACTAGTCATCCCTCAGTTTGAGTTCCACAGCGTTTGGAAGGATCCAAGGCAAGAAATACATTACAATCCTTATTTGTTTCCGTAAATCTGTGAGATCCTTTACTATTATGCAACTTCTGTTCTCATTGATTACGGTATACAAGAATATGTGACTTATGATAGACAGAGTTTTGTGCATGTAAGATTTAGCCTACAAAGGAGTGATGAACACACCATAGTGATTTACACATTCATGTGCTATGTGGTGTTAAAAGAATATAGTTATTCATTCCCAAGGTGGTGGTATTGAAAGAATATTTTTTTTGGTGAAGATACTTTCCAGTTTCCATTGAAAACCCCAAACAAAGAAACAAAGTATTCCAAAAGAGGAACTACAGAACCTACCAGGCCACACATGACCTTACAGCAAGAGAAAAATAAAGCTGAAAACAACTAGCTGATCAACAGAAGCTATACACAGCAATTACAAAGGAGAAGGAGAAATGATGACATGCTGAACATTCCAAAATCTGCAAAGATCTATATTCTCATGCGTAGACTTCATATTACGCCAGGATAATAGAGCATTTCTGATAGAGCAACAAATTTTAGCACTCAAGGAGCTTGGGTCCAGAAATTTATGCTGAAAAGCTTTGGCATTTTGTTCACACCAAATGCTGAAAACCACAGCAGCAAGGGAGAGCTTGAGCACATTCTTCCGAAAGCTATTACCTTTTGCTTGGTTAATGAACCAAGCTATTTCATCAACCCACCATTTCATTGGGAGTCTAGCCACCTGATTCCTTTGCAAAATATTCACCCATACAGCCTTGGAGTAGGGACAATCAAATAATAGATGGTTGTGATCTTTGAAACTGTTATTAGAGCACAAACTGCAAGTAGAATCAGAGATGATATCCCATACCAGCATCCTATCTTTTGTGTTCAAACGATGTTGCATAGCTATCCAGAGAATGACGGCCCATCTGGGCACATGCTTCTTGAACCACACCACAGAACACGACTCTTGTCTAGGATAGGTTACCCTAATAGAGAACCAGGCAGACTTCATGCTAAAAACACCATGCTTAGAAGGGACCCATATCACTGAGTCCATCAGGAAGGAAACCCTCAGGAGTTAGGTTTTTAATCTCCTGCATAACTCTGCTTCTCCCCCTAGGCCATTGCCAGATACCATTGTGAATGAGAGATGAGACCTTAGCATTGAGAGCTCGACCTATGTCAGAGCAAATTCTATACCCATAATTTTTATACAAGGGACAAAAGGGATGCCAGACTGCCAGTTATCCAGCCATGCAAATGTAGATTCACCATTCCCTATCTTATGAAAGATTAGAGGCTGGCATAACTCCCTCATTTGAAATTTTTTCCGAACTGTCTGGGAAGAATTAGAAGGCAGAGAATCTGCCTTTTTATGATATATGTGGATCCACTTGATCCATAGAGAATCTGCCTTTTTACTGAAGGCCCAGATATGTTTTATCATAGCAGCAGAGTTGCATTCTTTAAGCCTCCTAAAGCCCAGACCACCTTCCTCTTTTGGAGTACAAACCACAGCCCATTTAACTTTAGCACATTTATGGTTAAGTTCACATCCAGACCACAGAAACGCCATAAGTTTGGATTCAATTCCTTTGATAAGTTTATGAGGTAGAACAAAGATCTGACTCCAATATAATTGGATACTCCACAAAACAAAACTAATAAGCTGAACGCTCCCTCCATAAGTCAGAACCTTATCAGACCAACTCTGAATCCTACTCAAAATTTTCTCCTGAAGCACCATGCAATCAATAGCTTTGAGCCTGGTAGAATAAGAGGAACTCCAAGATGTTTAACAGGAAAAGAGCCCACTGGAATAGGTAGGATATCCCTAAGAACAAGGCTAACTTCATCACTGACCCCAGAAAAGAAGATAGAACTCTTCTGCAGATTTGGTCTCATCCCAGAGAAGTGAAAGAAGCCATCAAAAATATCTCTAACTACAGCAAAGTTATCCTGAGTTGCTCCACAGATAATAAACAAGTCATCAGCAAAGGCCAATTGAGAGAGGTTAAGAGCCTGACACTTGGGATGGAATTGAAAGTTAGACATGCTAACCCTTTGTTGGAAGATGGCAGAAAAACCTTCCATAACAACCAAAAACAGGTAAGGGGAGATAGGGTCACCTTGCTAAGGACCCTTTTACTAGGGAAAAATGCTTCCAAACTGCCATTAATAACAATAGAATAGCTGGCAGTAGAGATACACTTCATTGATGTAGGCATCAGTCATCAAACCTTATGTGATATTTTAAGTACAAAATCCAAATAGGTTTCAAAAGCCCGGGCTAACTTTAAAACAAAAAGATATCTGGTAAACTCCTTGTTCTAGTAGGATTTTGGCTTCCCATTTTTCCATTTCTGGAACTTAGACTTCTGCCTTCGAAACAAACTATGACGCAATATGATAAATTTTAGTTATTTGAGACATACGAAGACCCACAAGCAACTCCTTCTAAATTCTTACTAGCCAGGTACTTCAAACTCTTAAAACTTGACAAAACGCAGCTGAAATTGAATGCTATCTAACGTAGTGGGCACTACAAATTGAACCCTTTATGGCCTGTTGTTTACACCCGTTTTTGGCACCAAACCTTGGACTAGCGTTGGAGGGCCATTTAATTGGATTTTAATTAAATTAGACCGATATTTATGAGTTTCTCGGACTAAAAATTAATGGGCCACATTAATTTTGTGGTTTGGAGCAAGGCCCAATTAATTAAAGCCCATGTGAAGCGCGATACACCGAATAATTTTCCATGAAAGTAATTATTCGGAGAAGATGGGTTTCATGTTTTTAACATGGACAGGTGGGTAGCTCCTCCTATTCCTTTTTTGCTAGAGAAATGGAGTTGGCCCACCAATATAGGGCCTGTTGGTTTTTTCCCTTAGAAAATGGGAACGGTTATGCACAGTTGGCGGGCCAAGAGAACTTGGAAGGTGAAGTAGAAGCCCATGATTGTGAATAACCGCCTCAAACTGTCACAGACATGCAACGTGGGACACTTGGCTCTTGGAGGCAGTTGATTTTGCTTTACTGGTGCGGAATCTTGTCTATAAATACCGGTTTGCAAGACGGAAAAATGGTCCCACACCAAAAAGCTCAGCGCTTCTATCAAACTCAAACTTCCAGCAAGTTTGTTTTATCTTTACTTTTCAGTTGTCTCAATCCATTTACTTCATCAAGTAAATTGGATTTTTATCTTTTTCGCACCTTTTATATTTACTTGTACCCGTCAACTTTATTATTCTGGTATAACAAAGTTCTTATTCTTTTTATTCTTGTTCTCTACTTTTCTCACATGGTTGGGAAATTCTAAGTCTACTTCGTTGTGGCAAAAACACGAACCATATTATGGCCTCACCCTTTGGGTCACACGCAATCGCTCTCAGTTATGAAGTCAGAAAAGGGCATCGAATCCTTCTTCTCGTTGGACGCAACAAGTCCTGGCACGCCCATGCTCATACCGCGCACGCCATTGATTTTCCGCTCACACCTACGTGGCGGAAAAGTGGGAAACACCTGTGTAAGGAGTTTTTCGGAACTTTAATCAATGGCTCGCTGTCACCAAACCGTCAAAGTAGACTAGAAGAGAGTACAGTTGATTTTAGGCCTAGAGAGACATAGAAAGAGAAATTGGTAATGTAGCTCCAAACCAAGCTTCTAGACCACAAAGATGGAGATGTTACGAGGGAAGAAGGCGGAGGCTTGCTATTATAACAGAGATTGGCCATGGAGATTAGTTTTCCTTGCTTTTACTCTGGCAAATTCGCCGAATGGATAAAAGATAGGTGCTTTTCTTACAAGGACTGGAAAGAGCACCCCGTGGTAGGTGCTTCGTATTTGATTGTATCATAATTATCTATTGGAGGACTTATTTAACATATTGACATGTTTTTTTAATATTCATCTTGTTTGTAATTCTTTGAGATTATTTTTACTTGTTAAGATAGTTTATCTGTATTTTTGTAATAATGTGGTAAAGCCTGTACAAAAGACTGCATAGATGTTTAGATTGATGGATGGAAGTGGAACAAATCAAATTTGGAATGAACTAAATTTGAAAATGGTATTGGCACAGGGAGGCCATTATAATTATATCCTCAGGCATGTGGCATAGGGTTTTTCCTCTTTTATCTTCTTTTCCTTAATTATCCAGCATCATATGGCCATTAATGTTAGGTGAAAAACTCTAGCTGGTAATAGTACTGAAACATAAGCCACAGAGGTGGTCGGGCATGCTCTTGAAGCTGGGACCTATGGTGCCACCGCATCTACCAAGAGCGTCTCCTTGTGGATGATAGACCTTTGTTGTGAAATGAGCCAAGAATTGGAGCAATCGGACTTTTATTATTGATTGAGGAAAGAATTACAGAAGAAATGTGGAGAGGAGAAGAGAAATTACAGGAGAAGGAGATGAAGAAAGTGAGGCAAATAGGAAAAGAGATAACAACAACACCCCTCTCCTACGCACTCCTACCGCTTATATCAACTCCTCTCAAGCCGACACAACTCACAATTACAATATTACACATAAAGCCCTGAATACAATTACAATTAACCCCCTATGCGTATCAGTGGATCTCTCTCTCCTCTCTCTCTCTCTTAGTCCAACTCTCTCATCGTGCAAGTATGGAAGGAGCACCTTGCTGAACCTTCAGCTCTTCACCAAACAACATAATCCTTGCATATGCATGAAGTTACAACATGGGCTCAGGACAGATATTGGGTGCGGGAAATCTCTAAGTGTCGATTTCTTTGAATTTTTATCTCTAGGACACGCGAGACACCAACCTATAAATATTTCATATTCAAATGATTGCTGCCTACAAGGTGTTCTATGTATAGTTTACAGAATTTTGATTACAACATATGCTTGCTAGGAGAAGTTCTAACTAAACATGACAGCCAGGTATCCAACTCTTTTTTCGAATGTGGAGTACCCGTGTAATTTATACATCTAAAGAGTCTATGTAGCATATGTTATGCGGTAGCACTTTAGTCCACATAACTCTGGAATACTGGCACCAAAGTAAACCAGTTTCAATTAATGAGTGTTCTTAGGTGAGGACATGGCCTAAAACCAAGGGGAATCAAGGTATAATGTCATGAATAGAGGTGGACATGCTTAGATCAAAGTCGAGTAGAGTTGAAGTTGAGTGTGCCAAGGAAACTGATCTCTAGATTGCTTAACTTTGCCTTGGATGGTAAACCTATACCTTGGAGGGAGAATTAAACATGTGGCCAGATTTGATGTGGCATTTTTTTGGCTTGCCACTTGGTTAAGGGGAAGATTTACCTACACCTCTCAACGAGGATTGGGATGGGCGATTTGGTCTATTCATGTATTTTCTTATGTTCTTTTCTTCCATGTATTTATGACAAGGAGGTTTTGTTTTCTTTCGTGATTTTTGGATAACAAACATATTTCTGCCTTCGTCTTCGTCTACTTTCTTATTTCTTAGGCTATGTATTTTGCACATTCACTGTTGTTGTTTGAAGAGAAAAGTGTGTAGGGTGTTAACTAAACCCTCACACATAATCATTTATTTATATGAATAGATAGTTTGTTACACAGTGTAATTAAGCAATGTGGGACTAAACACAATATACTAGTACACTTGTATACTAGTATTCCAACACTCACCCTCAAGCTGGGAAATAGAGATCACACAAACCCAGCTTGTCACATGACATCTCCAACCGGGGCTTAAATAAGGACTTGGTGAATATGTCAGCCAATTGAGCACTTGTAGACACGAAAGGAGTTGCTATAACACCATTAGTCAACTTCGATATGCTTAGTCCGCTCATGAAATACGGGGTTGGATGCAATGTGAATTACTGCTTGGTTATCACAATACAAATTTATAGGCAATTGCACATTGAATCCTATCTCCTCAAGAAAAGATCACACCCACACAATCTCACATGTGGTGTGAGCCATGGCTCTATATTCTACCTCTGCATTAGACCATGCTACCACGGTCTGTTTCTTACTCTCCCAATTAACAAGATTGCCACCAAGAAAAACACAATGTCCAGTGGTTGACCTCCTGTGAGATGGGCCTCCTGCCCAATCAGAATCAGTGAAGGCCTCAATATGCAAATGACCATTAGCTCTATAAAATAGACCACGTCCTGGATGAGACTTGAGATACTTGACAATTCTAAGAACGGCCTCCCAATGTGGCAGACGAGGAGCAGACATAAACTGACTCACAATACTCACTACAAATGAAATATCAGGACGTGTAATAATGAGATAATTCAGTTTACTAACCAAATGGCAATATTGATCAGGACGAGACAATGCCTCCCCCCGAACAATGCATAGTTTGACATTGGGATCCATAGGGGTACCGATAGGTTTCGCCCCCAACAAACCAATCTCATCTAAGATATCCAGCACATATTTCCTCTGCGATAAACTAATACCATCTTTAGATCGCGCCACCTCGATACCTAAAAATATCGCAATCTACCCAAGTCTTTAGTATGAAATTGACTCTGCAGAAAGACCTTAAACGCATCAATACCTTTCTAGTCGTCACCCGTAATAATAATATCATCGATATACACAATTAATAACACTTTGCCTCGAGTAGATGTGAGAGAAAACAGAATGATCAGATTGACATCAACTCATACCAAATTTCAAAACTGCATCACTGAACTTGCCGAACCAGGCCCTGTGAGACTGTTTAAGCCCATAAAGATCTTTACGAAGGTGACATACCTGAGAATGCTCCCCCTGAGCAACAAACCCAGGTGGTTGCTCCATATCAACCTCCTCAAGAAGGTCACCATGTAATAAGCATTCTTGCCAGCCAAGATTGGCTGCAAGAGAAATAAGGAGACGAATAGAACCAAGTTTCGCAACCGGGGAAAAGGTCTCAGCATAGTCAACACTATAAGTCTGGGTGTAGCCTTTAGCAACAAGGCGAGCTTTGTAACACTCAACAGACCCTTCAGGATGATATTTCACAGTGAATACCCAGCGGCACCCCACAGTTGACTTTCCAAAGGGTAGAGGAACCAACTCCCAAATCCCATTATCATGGAGTGCAGAGGTCTTCTCCATAGCTGTCCGCCACTCAGAACTAGACAAGGCCTCCTGAATAGCTTTAGGAACAAAGACAGAGGAAACAGAGGCAGTAAAAGCACAAAGGGTGGGGGACAGGTGATCATAAGATACAAATTTAGCAATAGGATGAGAGATAGTACAAGTGCGAATACCTTTACGAAGAGCAACGGGAGGAGAAGGTAGAGCAGGGGCCCAAGGAGGAGGTGGTGGTGCAGCTTTGACATGGCAAACATATACCTGCATCAGGGGTTGCTGCTTTGAGGTTGTCCGGAAGGAACCAAAATATGCATATACTTAGACTGATCGCCCTGGGAGGAAGTCGGAAAATAGGGTAACGACTCATGAAACGTAACGTCAGCACAGACAAGCTTACAATGCAGAGTGGGAGAATAACACTTATAACCTTTTTGAGTCCGAGAGTACCCCAGGAATACACACTTGATAGAGCGTGGATCAAGTTTATCGTGGCCGGGATCAAGGGCATGAACATAACACGTGCACCCAAAATTTTTAAGAGAGAAAGAATATAAAGAACAACCAGGGTGCAATAATATAGGGAATCTGGTCCCCAAGAACGCGAGAGGGCATACGATTCATGAGATATCCGGTAGTAAGAACGGCGTCGCCCCAAAAGGATTTGAGAACCGTCATCTAGATTAAAAGGGCTCGGGCAACCTATGTCAAATGGCGTATCATGCGTTCGGCAACCCCATTTTGTTGGGGAGTGCGAGAACACGAAGATTGAAGAAGAATACCATGCTCATCAAAAAAGGAGACAAAACATTATAAAAATATTCACAAACATTATCAGAACGAAAGATACAAAGAGAAACATCAAACTGAGTCTTTATTTCCATATAAAAGGATTTGAAAATGGAGTACAAGTCTGACCGGTTTTTCATGAGATAAACATAAGTAACCGTAGAATAGTCATCCACAAAAATGGAAAAGTACTGAAAACCACCACGTGATGAAACACACAAATATCTGAGTGAACCAAATGAAAAGGATGAGACACTCGACTCTCTACTCTAGGTAGAAAAGAAACACGACGATGTTTATTGAACTCACAAACCTCACATGGCAAAGACTACGACATGACGGAACTAACTGTTTGAGAGTCTGAAGAGAGGAATGACCAAGGCGGCAGTGATGCTCATATGGAGATACAGAAGTCTGAAGAGCAACGGAGGCAGGAGGTTCGCCAATGTCAAAGTAGTATAGACCACCACGCTCAACACCGCCACCAATCTTCTTCCCCGTCTGGAGATCCTGAAAAACACAATAACCAAGAAAGAATGTAACTGAACAATTTAAGGATTGGATAAGTTTACTAACAGACATAAGACTATGGGGAAAACGAGGAACTTGTGAAACAGAGTCTAAGGTAAGAGAAGAATGTAAAATAACAGAATCCAAACCAGCAATATCAGAAGAGGAACCGTCGGCCAAGGCGGCACGAGAAGGCTTCACAAGAGGATGAGAACCCGAGAGGTGGATAGAGTGGCCTATCATATGATCGGAAGCACCTGAATCAATAACCCACGGATTATTAAAGGCCAGGCCAGGAAAGGTGTAGCCTTTCTGAGCGAACATAGCAGGGGAGGGTAGGGCACATGAGAAGGCGGCTGGGAAATCAAGCGATGATACTCATCCTCTGGAATAGTAACAACACGTGGGACGGGGTTGGGCACAGAGCTAGACAACACGGAGCCATCATCCTTAGAGACCGTAACCTAATGAGCAGATTGGTGGTCATGAAGGATCCAACAATACTCAACAGTATGATTAGTGCCATGGCAATAGGTGCAGTAACGAGGCCCACGACCATTACTACCAGAATCATGGTACCAACAGATTGCAGCGGACCACTACTACCAGAATCACGACCAAATCCACGGCCAGGAGGACCACGACTGCCTCCCCCTGACTCTCGACCACCACGCTCAAAACCACGAGAAGAATTACCACCACGAGGGACCGTGGTAACCAAAACCGAGCGGGCAGTAGGGGTCAAATCAATAGCATTGGGGTCAGAAACAGAGGCCTGGCGGACACAACTGAACACCTCACTGAGAGAAGATAAATCTCTATCACCCAAAAGATTAAACCAGATAGAATCATAGGCCGGCAAAGGTAACCCAAACAGAAAATGGGCCACCTGCAAGCACTCACACTGACGCTCCATAACCTGAATATCTGAAGAAATGGGCTCACAAGTGTTGAGCGCCTCACAAACGCCGCAGAACTTGGCATAATACTCCAAGGATATGGTGCCAAGTTCAAAAGAAAAGAATTGTTGATGAAGAGCATAAGTCCGCCGGAGATTATCAGCTCAAAAAAATATCTCCTTAACCTTCTTCATCCACAATTTTTTTGTTGTAGATAAGAAAACCAGAGTATTCTTAATATTTTCCTCCATTCTATTCCACAATTCAACCTGAATCTTAGCATCGGCTAAGCACCATATGAAGCGGCAGTTGCCGCGGGAGGGTCATCAGTAAGCTAATGGTATTCGGACTCCCCCACATAATAGATCTCAACAGCCTTAGCCCAAATAGCATAATTTCGACCATTCAACAAGGTGGACAAGATTGAGGTAATAGACAACCTCTCACGAGACTGAGAAGAACAACTAACAACGGAAGTCACAGTACTACATGTAGATAGAGAACTAGAAACAGATTTGGTGCCGTAGCCCATTGCAAATATACCAAGATACCAAAAATTGGAGGCAACAAGAAACTAGGCCAATAACACAGAGGCAGCCACTAACATCAACAAGTCATGATAACTAGCGAAGAATAGCAGTAAAAGAGCAAGACCAAGAAGAAATCATGAGCCCGAAGCAGCCAGACATCGGCAAATGAATAACCCACAACCGAGAATACATCAGAATCCCAGCAGCAAACACATACTAGAGTTGCAGAAGCAGAGTCAAAAGCTGCAATAGGCAGAAATCAGCAACAAGAAGCACCGCCGGAGTCAGGCATGGGCCGGTGAAGGTTAGGGCTGGAGGTGGCTGCTGAGAATAGGGTTGATGATGTCGGCACTGATTTAGGGCTGGGGGTGGCTGTAGGTTATTGGGGGGGGGGGGGGGGGCTGTCGAAGGTGAGGGTTTAGGGTTTCAAGGGCGGCTTAAGAACCCGCTCTGATACCATGTTGTTTGAAGAGGAAAAGTATGTAGGGTGTTAAATAAATCCTCACACATAATCATTTATTTATATAAAGAGATAGTTCGTTACATAGTGTAATTAAGCAATGTGGGACTAAAAACAATATACTAGTACACTAGTATACTAGTATACCAACAACTGTGTCATCATAAGAGCTTAAGAAAATTTGTGCATGCTTTCCCATTATCCTTTACTAATTTCTTTTTTGCTTTTTTTGCAGTCAGTTCAGTGATATATATGATGAGGAGCATTTCACAACCACCCTTCAAGACTTTGTGAAAGTGGTACATGAGCTACCTCTGGAATTGATGGAAGTATACGATTTCAACATCAGCAATATACCAATTTTCCGAGTACAAGCTTGGGCTACAGCCAAACATTACTTAGAAGAAGTGTATCCAGTCTTAAGTGAGCAGCGGTAAGTATTTTCCAGATTTCTTTTCCCTATCCCTCTCTAATTTTATACTTTGTATCGCCTCATTTTATTTTATTTTTTTGATTGGCAAGAGTCGGTATTGTTAGAATGGTTAGATTAACACCTTGGAGGAGGAGTTGAACTCTTGACCTCCTTTCCCTTGCATTTAAGTGCACCCCTTGATGCCGTTAGGCCACAGGCCTCTTGGCTTGTGTTGCTTCATGCTACTGATATTTAGGATGTGAACTCCACGAGTCTTGGAGCTAACTAGCAATTCAAAAGTGTGAAAAACGTGTCTGTATGATTTATGCCATATTCTGTTTTGTCATAGCTTCTAAAATTTAAAACCCTAGATTTCTACTCTTCAGTTCCAGAAAATAGTGATGAACTAGGTGAAGTTATGGTTGTTTTTGTCACCTGTTAAATTGCTGTTAGGATCGTTGATTTGGTCGAGTGGATGTGAATGCATCCTCCATATACCATAAGGAAGGACGAAAAATATCTGGTTACCACTATTTGTAGTAATATAATTCAAAGCTGGTGTGCTTTTATTTGAGTTAGGAATACCAAGCCGCGGAGGAAGCAAGGGATCGTCAACTGATCTACAACTCAATTCAATTAAAAGCTTCAGTTAGCTGGAAAGCATCGTTACATACTTAACATTACGACATTTGTCGGACACTCTATGACAATTGTTGGACAATTGTCTAGATGTGTCATATTACTACTTGTTCTTGTTTGCAACTTGACACGCGTAGGCCACTTGGAGGATACACTTATCCATCCATTAGGCAAATGAAACATGCAACACGTGTGGAAAAAAATACTCAGGATGCAAAGATAAAATCCTTCCCCTGTTTTTTCAAGAAATTCTAAATCTCAAAACTTTCAAATTTGTTAATGAAAATATTTGTCTCTGTATATTTGTTTATTGATGTTTCCTTGCCGAGTCATATACTGTTTGTTTTGAAATGGTCATTTCAGCATGTTGTGCTGTATCCGTATCCCATGACTGTATCCATGCTCCTTGACAAAGAAACCGGAGGAGTATGTTTATTTGGCTGTCCTGAACATATATGCATAAGTAAAAATTGCACCTGAGAAATACAACTGAAAAGTCTCGAGCCCGTGCAACTTAAAATTGTGGTGCGAACACTTTAAGGTGTATGATGTACCCCTGGTGCATTTGTCTAAACTTCTGAATAAACTTTTGTTCAGTTGATTTTGATTTTTAACTAGACAAATATGGATGTCTTTAGGTCAGTTGATAATAGTGAGGAAAAGGAACATATAATTCTATTGAAAAGACTCATAACTTTCCATTTCTTAGAACAAAATGAGAATTTGGATTATTTCACTTTTAACTTCATCACTTATTAACTCGATAGCTCTGACCCGTAACATGAGAATGATGGATAATTCCACTTTTACTCTGCATTCTGCATATGGCAAGAATTGAAGATGATTTAAAATATTGTGGCACAAATAGTCATTCTCCCTAACAATAATATCATTTTTGATACAGAGTTATCCGTATTGCTCCATTTGCAAATAGATTGGCAATGGATGTTCCACGAGACATTCAATTTCTGAGATGCTTAGCCAACTACGAAGCATTGAGATTCTCTCTTCCAATCTCTACACTTGCAAAGAAACTAGTCAACCGAATGATTGACAAGAGCTCAAGTTCGGAAGGAAAGTATGTTTCTGTACACCTTCGATTTGAGGAGGTACTGACTTACGATTTTGGATTTTGTGTTCTCAAGACACTTGAATTTATGTAGTTTTTGGTTGATTGTGATTGCATAGTTTTTGGTATTCAATACATAGGATATGGTGGCCTTCTCATGCTGTGTGTATGATGGAGGAGAGGCTGAAAAAAGTGAAATGGATTCAATTAGGGTAAAGGGCTGGGGAAAGAAGTTCAAACGAAAAGCTCACATAATTGCACCTGATCTCAATCGGATCAATGGAAAGTGCCCTATGACTCCTTTGGAGGTAGTATTTGTCACTAAAAAATTTTGCTTGTTTTCTGTTTCAGTTCTTCTTTCTGGGTAAATGGTATTTGGAGATAGGTTGATAGGTTACCGGAGGCTAGTCATAGTAATTGCATTGGCAATTTTTAGTTAGTTGGCTTTCCTTTTCTTTACAAATTAAATCATGACAGAAAACAGTTTACCTCTAAAATCTTCACCGGCACCAACACTTGTGTCTTGTTCTGATACTGAGTCCACCGTTTCCATGGATTTCCCACATGACTATATGATGAATCCTGAAAATACACCACCAGAAGAGGACGTTGAGGACCCTATTATTGAGGAAACCTCGGAACCTGAAATCCCTCCTCACGCACCAACTTTTGACTACTTTATGCAACCAAACCACAAAACTTGGTAAAATGTTTCCTATGAAAACAATTTACATTGAAACAAACAGAACGCAAATACCCTTTGGATATGAGATCCCCAAGACATGGGAATCTTTAATGCCTTGTGGATGGGGTATTATTAATCCCATCACTATTAGAGTGATGGGCTTACTTATCCTATAGCATTATACCTGCATTCACAATTAGTCCATCGATTAAAATGGACCCTTAGTCCTATTTCCTGCCTGACAATAACTCTCCGTGGTTGGATTTGTTTTTCTTTGTCAGCATAGGTTGGGATGATGCTGAGAGGTATGGGATTTTCGAACAATACGCCAATCTACTTGGCCTCTGGAAATATCTACCATGCTGCGAGAAACTTAGCTCCTCTATTGAAGATGTTTCCTCTACTGCAGACTAAGGAGTCTCTTGCAGCTCCAGAAGAGCTTGCTTCATTTGAGGTAAAATATGTAGTGCCTTGTATTCCAAAATGTTATCTCCTATGCCTTTAAATCTCTATCCTGGTCGCTTGTTGAGTTGGGACAAGAAATTTGGCCCTTTCAACCAAAATCCTAGTCTCGTTCACGTCCCTTCTAATCTTTATCAATTTGCATCATGATCGAATTCTGGTTTCCTGTAGCGGAGCATCATTCATCCACTTCCTCCATAGTAGGAAACTTACAAAAATCTTCAAAATTTTCTGCTGCCCCCACACTGCCTGGTTTTGATTGTACTAGGTGACAGAGATATAAGGAATTCCTCCACATAGCAGTCAAGTGGGATATTTACTTAGGGTGCGTTTCCACTAAACTAAACGGACTAACCCATGTTTTCACGAATATCTAGGCAGGTCATTCTCCTCACATACATCAACTAAAATACCATTTAGTGGAAATAACTTGATTATTGTCATTAGCCTGAAGAGATTTTTTTTTAGCATTAACGCACCCTTAGTCCCGTATCGCTTTTGAAAGAAAGACAGATTGTCTACTTATCTATGTGATTTCATCTACTGTTTTAGTCTTTGTGATCATTATTGTCAGTTTATCGCCACCACTCAGGTTAGCACCTTTTTTGTTAGAGATAATTAGAAAATTTTCTCGAATAATTGAGCTGCAGAAAATTCTTGTGGCCAAGTGTCAAAGTGTCTTTTGGTGATGAGTCGAAGTGTGTTCCATTGTTCCAAAGAGTATTACGAAAATTTTAGTTGGTCTGCAAATCTAAATTTCCAAAAATTGTTGGTAGCTAGACCTAGCAACACTATTTCTGGTCGAAGTAAAAACTGTGAGTTATAAACAATTGGTCTAACTCCTTTGTCACTACTTCCATTGTAGGGTTATTCTTCAAGATTGGCTGCTTTGGACTACATGGTATGCTTGTTTAGTGAGGTGTTCGTTACAACTCAAGGTGGAAACTTCCCGCATTTTCTGATGGGCCATCGAAGATTCCTTTACAACGGGCATGCTAAAACGATCAAGCCTGATAAAACCCAGCTTGTTTTCTTATTGCAGGACACGAGAATCAGGTAACTTCGGTATAGCTTATTTTCTATAGTTCTGTATTATCATATTCTTCTGCATTTTGTGATCTTGATGAATCTAAGTATAAAAGCATGTTATATAAAAGTAAAGAGAATTAAAGGAGGGCAGGCCGTAGAAGGATTTTTTTGGAGTGGGAGAAAATATGTAAAACCACAAGTCACTAAGGGCAACTATCTAATTTTGATGGGGTATGAATATCTAAGCCAAGTCTATAAGGCTCAAATGTAGTCGCTCACAGATGTGAATTGGGAATGCAAGTCTGCATTTTTAATTAGGCTCTGTAGACTTCAATTATTTGCAGCTATACTGGAGGGTTTTGTTAGTGGAGTCAGGCAACCCCCAAATGCCCTCATGTGGCTCCACTCATGGAAGAAGGTAATAATAAAAGTTGTTAATTGTTTGTCTTTTATCCTAGGGACATATCACATATATATGCATTCGAGCAGCATTGAAATCAAGTTATGTCCTTCAAGATAACATTGTACTTTGGAAATATGCTTCATACATAATATTGTGTAATTTAATTTTGAGCATTTTTGAATGTCTCGTATGATTAGCACTGAATTGAATGTTCTTTCAATGGTTCTCAGTTGGAAGGCTTTCAAGGATCAAATGAAAACAATGGTAGCCGAAAGCGATCGCAAGGGGATAATGGTACCTAGGGTTAGAAAAAGCAACCGAAAGGCTTCTGTTTTCTCAAACCCTATCCCAGACTGCAGGTGTCTATGGGAATCAACAAACTTGACACTGAAATGGACCCATACTTCCCATGCGCTTGATGGTACCCATTTCTATGGCCAAGAAAGAGCTCATGCTACAGCTACTACTAGTACATTTTTCACCGGAGCTTAAGTCACCTTCGTTTGTTGATTTTTAGTGTTACAAGAAAATATTCCATGGAGGGAAGAGAAGCACAGGGGAGGTGGGTTTTGAAATTTGACCATCAGCGGGATATTTATGTACAACAATTTTTCTTCTTACCATTCAACATGGCGATCCTCAACACCTCACATATTATTGCTTGCTTCTGAAGATAGGAACATCCGTTTGATTTAGCTTTCTAGTGCAGATTCAGAGGATTATCATATTCGGCGATAGGGTTTGGAGAATGAGATGTCGACTTTGGCCCATAAGTAGTGGTCTCAACATTTACTATAGGTTCAAGCGTGCAGTTTGGATTTTTTTTTCCTCTCAAAGATTGGCGTGGTTTTAGTTAATAGGTGATGTTCCTGTCTGTGTCACCTTTGAAGAAGACAGTTAGTGGCCTGCATCTGCTCTGAAGGGCGCCCGCAACATTTGTACTGTAATTTGAACTACTGATTTGAGGTGTGATCAATGAAATAGATGTAATTGTAGGTCCATGAACAATTTTCAATTCGCTCATGGTTTTTGGTGTAGATCTGAAGTTTTATGCTGTTGGGAATTGAATGGAATTGTATCAAAGTTTTCAAAATACTACTAGTACGAAGGAGTATGTCAGTAGGTTTGAATGAATTGACACTGATGAGTGCATATTTGTTAACGCACTCTTTTTGCATACATACTCAACCTGCTTTTGAGTGGGCCTTAAAAGGATTTCACTTGGACAATCTGTAGGCCCTCATTTTGTGAAGATTAGTTTGTTAGGAAATCGGGAAAAAATTCAACGTAAATCAATGAGTATCGGTGAGTCTTGTATTAAATATTCCAATCGGTAATTGCAAAATTCTGAACAAGGAGTTGGATTGTTTGATCAGGCACTTACCAATATTTGATTGAGCTTAACTGTTTTCATCAAATTTTATGAAATGTGTGGCTTGGATCATCAAGGTCCAATCTAGAAGGGACCACCTCATAGTGGGTAAAGTTATCCAACATTAAGGATGGGGGATGGGGGGACAAACCTGCACCTTGTCACGTCCCGTGCCCATACACGCGTGCACAGTATATATATACAGTAAGGAACACAACTACTCATGTACACGTACCTTTTTTAATGTAACAGAAAGTATTCCAAAGCTTCAAAGACTTTGTTTCGAAAAGGAGTGTCTCCAAGTTCAGTCCATGAAACTTTTATGCACCAAGGGGACTTAGAACAGCACACGCACATTCATTTGGATAGTGGAAGAGAAAAAGCTCTAATATCAATGGGGAGTAGAAGATTGAGAGTCTTATATTACACAATACAGAAACAATCCAAACTCTCCGCTCTCTCTAATTGGACTCAAAGCCTTCTACCGCCCCACCTTTCAACCGCCTCCATCTGCAACCCCACCTTCTCAGTGGCGGCTCCCCTCTTTGCCAAGGGTAGTCACTTGGACACTCCAAAATTATTTTTTTTTCCTTCGTGAAATACAAATAATATTTTGGGAGACTTAGCCAAAAATTCCTCATATTTACATTTTTTGAGCTCATGGACATGCACCTTTTGCAATCAAACGCAAGGACAAATGTACCTAAAACCCTAAGGTATCCTATGAAAGTGCCTAAAATCCTATGGTACCTTATATATGAAAGTGCCTAGAACCCTAGAGTACCCTATGAAAGTGTTTAAACAACTAAAACTTCTATAATAGGAAAATGCACCTTAAAATCCTATGAAAGTGCCTAAACATGTTTTGGCCTCGTGGCTAAAAAACTCAAAAAGTTGAAGGACTTTTACTAAAAACTATTCTGCTAGCATCCTTCCCCTGAATGAAAATTATTTTACAGTCTTTATTGCTAATTTTCTTATTTTCTTTAGTTTTATTATAGTTTAGTCCTTGAACACCCTACCCAAAAATATTTAGGGGGTGTTTCAGCTTAGCATTAAGTTATGGACTAGTTTTTGTAATCCATAAACGTCAAATTAATTTCACTAAACTATAAGTTGTAGAAAATGTGTTGAATGTTTTAGTTTAATGGAAATGACTTAACTTTTGATAAAAAGTTTTAATTTAGTATAAATAACTTCACAAAAGCCAGGAAGTTGTAGTGCAAAATTTTTAGTAGAAATGGGGCCTTAAATACCCTACTCAAAATATTTGAACATCCAATCCAAAAAAAAGCTGCAAATCAAACCAATGCATACAGCCCAAATAATAGATAAATTTTTGTGTGTATATAGTGGTGGTTTCTACAGGCAATAGAGATTTGTGAACACACTCCTCAAAATTTTTGGATTCGCCACTGCACCTTCTCTCCACGGATTTGGCGCGGCCACTCTCTCCACGAACCCACTCCCCTCTCTCCGGCCACTCTGGGGTCAAATCTGGTGTTGGGTGAAGTGAGCCTGGTCCCCCTGAGAGGGATAGAGTGGTAACGTCCTTCTACTCAATAAAAAGAAGACACTGATTGAGAAGTGACAATAAAGGGATTTCAAAATGGAAACTCAATCTATCACAATTTCTATGTACAAAAATCTTGAGTTTAGACAATCACCTGGATGATTCATCATTTGACAAATTTTAAGCACCTTCAACAGGGATCATGGTGCGCGTAACACACATACACATACGCACATACACACGGACTATTTTCGCCTGCATACCCACACGCGAGCCAGAAGTTTACACGAGTGAAACATGGGAGGGGCAACCTTACGGAGGCTTGGCTGAGCTCCTCCGGCGATAAGTTGTGAGTCGACAACCTTTACGGCCGGGGTTTTTTCTCTTTGTTTTTTCCTTTGTTCTTTTTATTTTTTTGCTGCTTTCAGCTGTAAGCTCCCCCCCTCTTTGGACTCTATCCCCTTTGTGGGACTTTCTCACCCTTTGTAGGTGATAGCTACCGATTTCATCTCTGTCCTGGTTCTGGTTTAAGTTATTTTTCCTAGGGATCTCAACTTCATTTCTTTGACTGGACCTATGCCAATCATAGTTTGTCAATGTTGCCCTACTTTAGCAGAATGTGCCGTTGTAGCCTGAGTGCTCGTGTCTAGATTTTGATAGTTTTGATTCATTCTTGTATTTTTTGATGCAATCGTCGTACTGCCTTCAGACTTTTGGAATGAAATTGCAGCCTGTTCAAAAAAAGAAGTAGACTTGAGAACTTAATTTCAACATGTCATGATAACTCCAAATCCAAGTCCCGATCGGTAATCCAAATACCAAACTATTGTAATACCAAAACAAATCCAGGCATCCAAATTGGGCCAGAAAAATATTGGAGGTTCTAGGTAGCGGTCTCTTAGGCCTTGCCCTAGGGCTAGGCTAGGCTTAGCTCTAATATCATTTGTCATGCATCCAAGCCACCCAGAACACACGCATGCACACCCAAACATGAACAAGTTTGCGATTCGGCTACCGGTGAGGGCTTGATATTTTTTTGTTCAATAACTGTGCAATACAAAAAAATGATCAAGCCCTCACTGATATCATATTGACCTGATTTTTTTTTCTCGTAAAAATTCTTAAAAAAATACTTCAAACAAATTTAGCAGCTCCAGTCATTTGTATAAAACTCCAAAGTGAGTTAATGAGGGGCCGTCTTCTCCTCTGTCCTCTTTCTCTCTTTATAATAAAATAAGCACACAGAAAAATGGTCTTAATATCTAGACAATTTCTTGCTACTAAATAAAATAATTAAAACCACATAGCAACGAAAGCTTGAACTATCTAAGAGCATCTCCAACCCAATATTCTCCAAATCTTCATTTTGGAGGACCAAAATACTATTTTATAATCAAAAAGTAAATTTCGAGGGTTTAACCCAATACTCTATTTCTTTCTCTATATTTTTAAAAACTCACTTTTAAATCTCAAACTTCATCACTTTTCTTCCAAAATTGATCAAGTTATCATATTTCTATTTTTATAAATAAATACTCAAGATTGGTATTATTTTAAAGATATTGTAAATATCTTTTGATTAATTAGTACCAATTTATCAAAAGATAAAGAAAAATGTACCAAAACCAATTTGATGATTAAAATAGGATATGAAAAGGATGAATAGTGAAATGAAGGAGATCCTCCATAAATTTGTGGTACTCCAAATATGGAAGATAAAAATCAATCGTCCAAAATGGAGGTAAATATGGAGGATGGATTGAAATGCATAATTCCTCCAAAATGAATGAATGGAGGGAGACTTGGAGTTAAGAAATATGGGTTGGAGATGCTGTAACAATGAGTTAAAATTTCACACTAAAAAAGGATGTTATGGAGAAGCTCTAAATCTATTGCCTACTCTTCAATAAGGGATCGGTCCTCTTGAGGAAAAAAGGACACAAGTACAAATAAAAATGGAGAGAGCTTATCATACACATCAAGCTGTAATGCACCAACTTACATCGCTTTTGAATCAATAATGTTTTTAACAGTAATGCAACATTTTGCATGAAATTCGTGACATTTATATAAAAATTCATGACATTTGCAACCAAAATTTATACTGTAACATTTGTTTAAAAAACTTCACATCAAGAGAAAATTCGTAACCTATGAATGTTATGAATTGCAATATAAAAGTTATGAAATCAAGAACGACCTTACAAATATTTATGCAAACTATCATGAATTTAAGGCGACTCTCAAGGGCTAGAAACTAACACTCAAACCCAAAGGCCTCGTTTGATAACGGTGATAGATGGATGAGATTTGTAAGGAGATAAAAGATTAAGATTGGTATTAGCTTGTTTGTTTAGGATGAGATTAGATGATGATATTATTAATATCATGTTTGTTTCATATGAGATAGGATTGGATTGGACTAATAGTATACATTTCCATTTTTACCCTTACACAAATCTAAAGGATAACAACACCGTGCACTATGCATCAAAAGCAAACCGAGAAAACAATAAATAACCAAAGCCTTTATATATTGAAAATATATAGTTAAAAAATGAAGTGCTTCAATTTTCAATTCGTTTGTTTCTGTTCTTTATTTGGGACCCTATGGGGTAGAAACTTAATTATGAGAGCCCTAAAAACAAAATTTAACTATGACTCTTTAGAATAATATGATCAGCAAAACAATATCATTGCACTGGTTCAAACAGATTCAAAATTGGAGTACTTAATTTTTTATTTAATAACAGTTTAAAAAAATGAAATGCTCCAATTCATAATTAGTTTGAACCGGTACAAAAATCTTATTTTTCTGATCATTTTATTCTAAAGAGTTATAATTAATTTTTATTTCTAGAATTCTCATAATCAAATATCTGCTCTACAAGGGGTTCCTAATAAATGGACAATTTGGGCATTGCATCGTTAAGGAAGAGGATCGGATTACCAATACCATCTCCAAGAGGGTATTAGCAATACTCCCAAGTCAGGGTCGTAGCAAATCCAAACGGTTTGGTAGTCTGCACTAACTTTGGAAAACAAACAAGATACTCATAATACCATAACTTTACCAATACCAATTCAATCCCAACCCCCTAGAGGGTTATCAAATGGGGCCTCTAAGATATGTGTATTGTAACTTTCCATTTCTATCAACTTTTTCCTACTTTAACTTAACTATATATCTAAGAAGTAAAATATGACTGTAAAAGGTACTGTAAAAAAGGAACTAACAAAAACTGAATGCTGCCGGGTATGCTCTTAATTAGGTCTATTGCCTGACATCAAGGTATCCGATCGATGCTCTGAGAAAGGAAAAAAGGAACAAAGAGAGCGAGGGAGAGAGAGAAAGAAAATGGTCCCGGGAAATATTGTACATACAGTATGATTAAAGGGTCCTTAGACCAATGACAAGGTGACACGGATCATGAGGAACGTGGGGGGTTGGGTTGCCCCACATGAACCCTTCCACTGTGTTGTCAAAATGTGATGCAACTTTGCTAGTCCACGGGTTGGGAATAATTACCCCAACTCCCATCGTCCTGCAATTCCCCCAATAAGATGCAACTTTGCTAGTCCATGGGTTGGGAATAAATTGCCCCAATCCCCACTGTCCTGCAATTCCTCCAATAAGAAGCAACTTTGCCTAGTCCCCAAGCCAAGACTGCACGCACGCTTTATGTTTGCTTTGCCAGTTGCCTCCGTTCGAGACACACACACTTGCTCTCTCTCTCTCTCTCTCTCTGCTATGTTGCTTTCTTCAGCAGTATTGCCATCATTACAGACTTCAGTTGGTCTGTGTGGTGTATAGAACCGTATTGCATACTTTCGAGCTGTCGGATCGTGCATCCGACAATTTGAAAGTGTGCAAACACACCACTGCATAATACACCATTCCCCAATTGAATTATTACGCACACTCTCTCTCATCCATGGATAATCCACTAGAACTGGGACATGGATTTTCTTTTTTCACTTCTACCAATGACTGATATTTGAGTCTTGCGATACGTACCGACCATGAGTATATCGATGGAGTACCGACGAGCACGTGGGGTTCACGTCGGATTCTGCACGGATGATTTGAGCCGTTCAATAATTTTTAACAAAAAATCCGAGTGGGCTCTCAAGAATTCAGCTCAATTTGATATATGTAGGTGTTCGATCCAATCTTTCATTTTTTTTATTCAGATTACAGGATCTTAAAATCGAAATGAAAAATTGGAAGATTAGATCAAACACCTACACATATCGAATTGAGCTAATTTTTCGCGGGTCCACTTGATTTTTTTAAAAGAATTATTGAACGGCTCGAATAATCCGTGCAGGACCCAAGGTGGGCCCCACGTGCCTGTCAGCAGTCCATCGGTATTCTCATGGTTGGTCCCCTTAGCTTTACTGCAACTATTTAGGCCCCATTTCCACAAAAAATTTACACTACAACTTATTTACTTTCATGAAGTTGTTCATACTAAATTATTATTAGTTTTTTGGTCAAAAGTTAAGTTAATTTCACTAAACTATAACATTCAATACATTTTCTTCTCCTAACCAAACATATTTTTTACAACTTATAGTTTAGTGAAAACAACTTGACGTTTATAAACTACAAAAAATAGCCATAATTTAACGTTTAGCGGAAATCTGTACAAAAGCTTCTAAGTGACCTGCATTCAGGGACGGAATCAGAATTTTACAAATTCGGGCGCCGAACTATGAACAACAAGATTTTGAAATTTTAAGATTCCTGAATCTAATAGTTTGGTTTATTTTGAGGGAGATTTTTTCGATAGTGAGTTGAGAGAGATAGAAAATAAAAGAGATTTAATAATTAGGAAAAACTTATTGAGACTGTGTGTAGAGAGAGATATTGGATTTTGGGACAAAAAACAAACACATTCGTACAACATATATTTAAATGTCTAACTCCCAATGCAAAAATACAATGTGTAGGCGTTCTTAATAAACAAACAAAAAAAAAAAACTAATACTAAAATTAAAATTTGAAAATAAAAAAAACCATAGCGACGCTGGGAGCGTGGCCTCCATACATACATGCATCTGTCTCTGCCCGCATTGATGAAAATTCTTTTCTTGACCACCATTTCTACTTGTCACAAGAAAGCAAACCGCCTGATCCTGTATTACACCTTGGGCTAAAAGTTTTAATGCAACGGTTGTTTGTAATACCTCTCGGATATAGGGTGGGACCCCAATGCTTATACCATAACCTCGCCTTCAAATAAGGTTGGAATACCCCAAGCGTAGGGCTAAGTCGTCGATAGCATAATGACCGGAAAGTCCAGGATCGTACCCACAAAGAATCGAATATAGTTTAATCGGATTGTAGGTTTTATGTAACGGATTGTGGCGTTTAAGACGGCCAACTTGGTTTTGCTTTAAAAGGTGAAAACACTAATGAAAAGAACTAGAAATTAACTTTATGAATTAAAAGAGGCAAGTCTAGGGATCGTCGAACCCTTGACAAAGGCTGTTACCGGTTCTCGATTATAACTCAAGTGAGAGTCACGATCGCGCGCACACGCTCGGAAGATTTAGCTTTGAAGACTACGTTTATCAGAAGATGTGATTAAACGGAACTAAACCAGCCTATTTTTGCTAATGTATCTAACACGTAGGAGGCCACAAGCCCTCAGTATGTCGCTTGCCAAAACCGCTTGACTAAATTTCGTACCAAGGAGTTAATACCACTCGTTTAGACCAAAATGACTAGGTTAATTTAATTCCGAAAACCATGATTTTAAACCCGAAGGTTTGAGAACCAAATAATCACCTAAGTCCTTGGGAGAGATTAGCCCAAGACTTAACCAAATAACTACTCACACATAGCCAAGAGACTAGACACGGTAAGAAAACAGAGCAAAAGATTTAACCGAAGAAAACGAAAATAAACTTGATTTATGCAAAGATCCAAAGCGTAGCTACAACATTAATAAACGAGAAATTAACAGAAAACAAATACTTACTTGAGTTCTAAGGAAAATAAGCTTGAAAACTTGAGCAACAACAATGGAGAAAGACTAACCTAAACTAACTACCTACTTCTTTACAAATGAGAGAGAGAGAAGAGTATTTATACAAGAGTTACTTCTCTCTCATCCAAAATATCCCAAAAATGACCATAAGTGGAAACTTGCCACTTATGAAAAGTTAAAAGCTGTCAAAAAGGTAAGTCGGTAAGCCTCCCGTATCGATACTCCATAACCGTATCGATACCGATCTGTTTTGGCTGCATTCCAAAGTTCCCCGTAGCGAACCCGTATCGATACGCTGAAGCTTGGATTTTCCTCTGTTTCCAAACCGTATCGATACTCCGAAAACCGTATCGATACGGTTCTGCTTCCAGGAAGAACAAGCCTCTTGTGCCCCGTTTTGACACCCAGTGGCCCATGGCACGTCCGGCTACTACGGTTCTTCATCTTCAAGCCCCGACGGCTGAATTCTTCAAGGCCTCGCCTACTCGCTTGCCCTCAAGGGTAGTTCAAAACACCAAAACAAACCCTCTTATTCGCGTATTACCTGAAACGCTCAACAGAAAGTCTTACGCGCAAAATCACTATAAAAACTAAATAAACGCAAGATAAAATGACATAAAACGGGACTAGTAGCACCAAATATCTACAATATTGGATGCTCATCACCCAACATGCATGAGACCCACATCATATGAGAGGCCGTCGCATTGAAACTTTTTCACTACTACAACGGAGAGTTTTAGTTTCCTTTCCAGTAGTTGTGTTTTATGATTTCATTCAAATTTAGCTATATACGAAAAGAGGTGCATGTATCCACTAGCGGACACAGAATTTGAACTAAGAGAGAGCCCGAACCATGTATATTTCTACATCATAACAAAAATACTTTAAATATATATATATGTTGTCACTTGCTAAGTTTGAGAACGTACAAAATTGTGTTTACTTATATACGTAATTGTGATTTAATGTTACACGCTGGACTGAAAAATTGTTGATAGTTTGAATTTTATGCACCTGTTTGCGACATTCTCATTCACACGCCAACTACGGTGGAGATTCTTTTCTCCTGCTTCCTGAGAAAAGGGCAGAAGTACAGCACCCCAACCAACTTACAGGGCAAATCCAGAGAAATTTTGCAAATTTACCTGAAAAACTATTACGATTAGCGCGAATATTTGGAATTGTGTAGGGGCCCGGGTACCCCTTGACACCATAATGACCGCCGAGAATTCGTTGATTCAGACCTCATAAACGACCTGAGATGCAGCTCACCACCATCGATATGACCGCACGTACCACCACTCCGAGCAAAAATAGTCCCTGCCACGCCACCACTAGACACCACCCAAACCGCATCGCTCAGAGCAGAAACCCACTGCCATCCGCAACACTCCAACTCGGTGTGAGACGTGAACCTCGCCAATCCTAGTTACCGGAGAGCACCTTGCAGCTAAGCCAAACCGGTACACCCAAGAGAAGATATCGGTGGGCTCCTGGTGAAGCAAAGACCAAACGAAGGCCTGAGGAAAGGAGAACACGGCGCCAAAGAGGTCGACGCTGATCTATACTAACCCCCGAGTTCGGCTCCGCTCCAATCATTTGAGAAAAAACTCTCTCCTGATAAACTTTCTCTCCTAGGTGGCACTCTCCTAGTTAAGTTCCATTAGTCCCTTTTTATCTTTTCTTTGTAGTTTTGCATGATACCAAATTTTCTATAGAAGGCCAGAAAAAATGAAGAAATTGGATGAATTGATTAAAGTATCCACATATGATTGAGCTGATTTGTGCGAGGACACTTAACAAGTTATTTTCTACAAAATCAGTGAGTCCGATCTTTTGTTGGAACAGTTTTTTACGGGCGAGTCCAGAAAAGTGCTTCTCAATTCCCACTAAGGATAAGCTCATTTTTTATTTACCTCCAAGTACAACCTCATGATAAAGATTATCCTTTACTAAATACAACCACCTCCTCCCACCTCCACCTCACAACCACCACCAACTCCGGCCAGTCCAGCGACCACAAATTTGCAGTGTTTTTTCCAGCAATCACAAAATTCTCAGTGCTTTTTTCCGGTGACTTTCACAAAATTTGCAGTGCTTTTCCGGCGATTTAAACAAATTCATATTGCTTTTTTCGGTGACTTTTCACAAAATTCACAATGCTTTTTCGGTGAATTAAACAAATTCGCAGTGCTTTTTCGGCGACTTAAACAAATTCGCAGTGCTTTTTCCAGCGACTTTCACAAATTCGCAGTGCATTTTCTGGTGACTTTCACAAATTCACAGTACTCTAGTTGTTTTTTTTTTTTTTTTTTGAAAGTTATGTATTATAACCAACTAGAGAGGGGGGAGTTGCAAAGCAAAAAAAACTGCCCGTTATTCTTGTTCCTTCTCTCATTCTTTAAACCACACACAATGGTGAACTCAAGCCCATAAGCAAAGCAAAGCAAGACAACAACCTGGGGCCACCATCGGAGTGCCACCGCGAATGCCGCAAGCTGTCTGATTTCCCCAAACTCCAATCCGCCACCGCCCTCAACTTGTACCCTTTCGTCCTCACTTCTTCCATCGTCAAGTACTCCTCCAGTATCGATCTCCCCTGCTCCGCTGTCATCAACGGCAACAGCGGATAGAGCCCCTTGGCTATCGCTGCCATCATGATCGACGCTGAGGGGCCTACGTTAGAGCAAAGCTTGGAGTCATTGACGATTGTTGCAGATGGAGCCGACTTTGGGCGGGTAGAAGTCGTCAAAGTTGAGGTCGGATTTCTCACTGCTGGATTTTTCGTCGAAGTTGAGGTCGGCGTTAATTTTGAGGGCATTTTTGGTAATTGAATATTTTTTATCCTTATGCGTTCAAATCTATTTCAGGGGTGGACCTGGAAGGAATAATGGGCCGTTTTTAAGACCGGTCGGTAAATTGCCCTAGTTGGAATCCAAACGAGCCCATGGATTGATACATATAATCGATAGGGGTGTAAATTCGGCCCAGTGGCCTGAAACCCGCCCGAGCATGTTGAATTTTAGCCTAGCTCTGGGTCCTACCTGATCCCTATGGGTAGGTCTTGGGCTAGGGATTTTGAAGCCCGGCCCGGCCCGTTGACTAGCAAATTAGCTTGACTCTAGGCCCAAACATTTTAGCCCCGAAAAAAGAGCAATATTCCAATTGTTAGTGTTGATGAAGAGCAATAATGTAGTAGTTGAAATGCACTCGACATGCAATTTATCCACCCATTTAAATTTTAATTATATTAGAATGTACCATTGATGGTTTGTTTAATTGAGAGAAATTTTTTTATTCAATATTGTGCCTAAATTATTCAATTATGTTCCACACATTGTCTTAAGTCATGCACTCAATAAACAATTTTTTGTATTCATGTAGCTAAAAATATCCTTCATTTTCAAGTAATTAAAATAAAAGTTATTTTCAAAGATTAATTTAACTTTGAGAAATGAAAATTCTAAGAAAAAAACCCTAAATAGCTAAGGCCAGAGCCTAAGCCCAAGCCCTAAGCCTAAATATATTACGGTTCCGGGCTGGACCTGGGTCCTAGATTTTCTAACATTAGGTGGGTCCGGCCAGGATCAATTTTTTGCAGGAGCCCAATGGCTTTGGCCGGGCCAGCCCAAACCCTATTATTTAAGGGGCCGGGCCAGATTTACATCCCCAATCGGTAATCCTCAGCACCCATATGATTTATTAATTGAATTTCCCCGGAAATAAATTGGAACAAGGTACACATGCATTACCCTCTTCTCAAAATTAGCGCCACAGCATGGGTTTCCTGCGTTCTACTTAATTGAATAAACTCTGTCCGAGTGGGTTCTCCAACTATGAGTATCAAAATTTAAAACTACCTTCATTGTTTTCAAATTAAAACTACCTTCATTGTTTTCAAATTTCGGTTTCCGAGGGGGAATTTTTTTTTTTTGGGGGATAGTTCCAAAACTACTACTGTAGTATAGTAATCACCTAATCAAGCCCATGCTGGGTTGCTCAGCTTTAATCAAACACAACATAATTTCGAAATCATCAGCCAATGACTAGTACTACAAATTAATCAAGGGAAATTAATTAGTACAAGCACATAACTAAAGAACTCATGCGCAACCCAAACCGTACCTAAGGACTAGATATAGTAATATGTGAAGTGGCCAAGGGGGTGATGCATGGCATTTTATTAGGGGTGAGAATTCCGGACACGACTTGTTAACACGACACGAAGTTAATTAGAGGGTTTGGGTCGACTACTTTCTGACACGAACACGACTATGACATGACCCGCCAACACGATAATTAATGCCTTGTTCTCTTCCCTTTTTAAAAAGAATTTTTCAAAAAATTCCCCCTAGCTAGATTCCCTCTACTTCCAACATTTCGCTCTCCACTTATTACCTCTACTATTTTTTAAAAAAAAATTCAAAACACAAACCAAATACAGCATAAATGGGTCAAACACGGATTTGACTCATGCACGTAACTCGATTAGGAAACGAATAACTGTTTAATTTTTCGTGTCGACACGTTAACCCGAAACGATACGACTCGAACACGGCACGGCACGGTTAGTTTTGATTCATTTGAATGTCCTAATTATTAGGAGATTTGATTTTTCAAAATTATGCTTGGTTAACGTGTCTAGAAGCATATCCATATTTTTTTGACATTGAAACAAATCAATATAATTATGGAAGGATAAGACATGTATACCATTAGGACCCATTAGAGTATTTTTTTAAATCAAAACCAGTTAAATATCTAATTTCCTAATCACTTATTCACTCGAGTTTTCATACTAAAGAGTCCAAAATTAATTAAATTTATTTAGGCTTATTGGAATTACTTTTTTAGTCTTTTGGTTTAAAATTTATATTAGACTTATTCCATAGTTATTGGTGTTTTTTTTTTAATTATTTTAGCTGAAAATCGTACAAAACTATCTAATTTTAAGACTTATGTTTAGTTGTGACTTGAGGTACTTTTCAATGTCATTTTTTGGCCGGTATTATCGTTTCTATGATTATGATGCTATTAAAAATGTCTTCAGTTTTTGTTATTAAATTAAAATTAAGGAGTTCGTTCAAAACATGGGAACGTATATAATTTTACGTAATTATAAAAAAAAGAAAAGGTTTTAATATATAGTGTCAACCTGAACACGACACAATTTTAAGCAAGTCGATCGGGTTAGTGTCAAGATATATGACACGTTTATGTTAACAAGTATTTTGACATGAATCCAAAATGACAAAAAATACGAAATGACATATGACACAAATATGACTGGATACGACATGATGCTGACCCCTAGTATTTATGCTTCATTTCTGCTGAGAACTTTGAGATCATACAAATAGCAGTGAATTTAGAAATTTCATACAGAGGGGTCAACTCTAGAGTATAAAGTTGATAAAAGTTTTGCAATCAAATATACCGAGAACTCATTCATTCATGAAAAAAAAAATACAAAATTAATAACATGCAACTCACAACATGGGGCTCTATCTATTTTTTTTTTTATCATATCATAATAAAAAAAAAAGAGTGAATGAAAATATATATGCGTAGACACAACATATGTATTTGGCTTGTTTATTTTAGCTAATTTTATCTTGTGAAAATACTTAAACGAAGGATACTGAAAAACATTAAGAAAATATGAATCGACTAGTGTTTTAGTATTTGTCGACCTTGATAATTAGTTATTACACTATATATATATATTTATTCGCGTGACAATTGAAATAGTATATGTTGGCTAGATAAGCACTATTGCTACATAAGCACTAGAGAGATGGGTTGGGTTCAAATCTCTCAATTGCTTTAAGTTTAAGAAGCGTCGCGGCCAATTTTTTTTTTTTTTTTCTTTTAACCGTTCAAAAGCTCAGAAGTCAGAGAATGCTGGCAGGTTTCAAACTCGCGTAGACGCGCAAGCCTTTACCACTTGGTACGAGACGACGAATTTGATATGTTTTGAATAGTCCATTATTCCTTTTGTTTCTTTTATGTCTATTGCATATTTATCTTTCGATGTGGATTTTCAAAAATATGCAATATGGACTTATTTGATTGCTCTCAATTAGCTTTATAATACAATACAAACTTTGCAAAATTATAAAAAAAAAAAAACGTTATAGATTAACAGATATAAACAATTTAAAAATGACACCAAAATGAGACGGAGGGAGTATATAAAAGTACTAATACTTACTTGTTTTGGTTAAAAAAAAAATTCCAATAATTTCAGAAGGATCACGTACCTTAGCTGAATCCGCCCCTAAATTATCCGTTGTAAACGAAGAGTTATGCCCAAATAATGTAAATTAATTGTATGTGGTGTCTTTGTGGTACCGATGCTCATTAAACTCACGGTAGGCTGGGGTTCGGGTAGCCATATAAATGGTATGAATTGCTCATTAAACTCACTGTAGGATAAACTGCAGAGACAATCTCCCGATGCTCTTAGTCCTTAATTAGTTTTATTGATTCAAAATTAGAAAATTCAGAGAAACACTTACTATTTTGAATAGTGAAAGGGAGGTTGAGAGGAACATTTCAATAACTATATCATCCTTTATACATTTCAATAGCTATATTATTCTCTACAATAAGTATATTTTCCTTTCTACGTTACGACTATTTCTCATCGCAAACCTTAGTAATTGAGATGACTTCTCCTATTAACGTAGTAACTCCTCACAATTAATTTGTTATTTTTGTGTTGTAATTTCGTTACCATGATTGAATTTCTTATCATACTTTGGAAAAAATAAAAATAAAAAATCTTAGTTCAATATTAGTCACTTTCTTAAGATCAGATCGTTAAGCTATGCAATTTCAAATCACTTTATTATAGTGTCATTCAAAGGTAGTCAAACAACTAGTAAGACAACTTTTTAGGCAAGTAATAACTTTTTTTTCTTTTTATTGTGGGTGGAGGTATCGAAACTTTTTGGGAAAAAAAAAAACCATCGAAAGCCATCTAAAACCACCACATGTAAAGCCATCTAAAACCACCACATGGCCAGTCACGGGTGGTGGCCGATGGCTCTGCCAGAGACGGAGCTCCGGTCTTTGGTATGGTACGTTTGTGATGTTGTGGGTTATATACTTTCTTTCTTTATACTATATATATAGCTTTCTTTGTTTTATAATTCCATGGGTTTTTTTAATGAGCAAACAATGACCTTGTTCATGCGCCATGCCCCGGAGATTTACGGTCATCATCGTTGGCGTTTACTATCTATCGCCATAATTGTTTTCGGTATGTTGTTTGCAGGATGCGCGTTAAGAGCAGAGCCTTAAGCTGATCATGTCTGGGACTCTAGGTGTAGATCATAAATTTGTAGTGTACTTGGTGAACAAATTCTTCTTCTAAGTGCCGGATGGATGACTTTTAAATGGAAATGACTTTCCTTTGATAAAGAAATAAAAATAAAAAATCTAATACCCTTGATATATGACAACAAAACATGGCAAGATAGCCCTAGGATTAAACACGTACAACTCCTCCAAACTGGAGTAAACTCCATTGGTTGCTCCAGCCACCGAGTCATACTCCTCCTCCACGCTTCCCCCCTCTACCACCGTTACATTATTCTTCCTCACACGCCCTGCTATAACCCTACACACCAACATTGCCCTTTTCTCCCTCTCCTCCTCCTCCTCCTCGTCCGCCACCCCGGCGGCACTATCATCCGCTTTCCCACTCGTCGCTGTCGTTAAGATCCCTTTCCCGCTGACTCTGAACCCGTTCTTGATAATGCTACAGATATTGCAATTGGGGATCGAATTGCACAGGTTGGAAGAGCCGTTTAGGCCCAAGGAGCAGAGGAGAGTGGTGGAGTGGAAGCGGAGGAGTTCGTTGCCGTCTGCCACACACCGGGGGTGTTTCTTGGTGGATTTGGACTTGATGGAGTCGCGGTATTCCTCGAATTTCGCGATTGTTTTGGGGGTGTTTTGGACTTTTAGGATGCGGTCGATTTTGCAGACCGGGGATTGTTTCTTGAGCCAGCTTGATTGGAATATGATCTCCACTATGTTCTTGCTTGTGTCTTCCGCACCCAGTTCCGACACTGGCAGTTTCGAAAACAGAAAACAGGGGGTCAGAATCGTAATTATCTTATACAAGTACCATTACTATACTACTACAGTATTTTATTTTTGGACAATACTACTTACACAACGATCCAAACACAACAATTTACACAATCTCTCACATGCATGTGGAACCCACACATAGTAATGTGTGTAGAGCCCACATGTATGTAAGAGGTTATGTAAGTTGCATTTGGATTGTTGTGTGAGTATCATTTTTGTTTATTTTTTTTTGGTCTGAGCGATTAGGCATCATCGGGGAAAGGGAAAGGGTGGCCACCACATAAGTGGGGCCACCACTATACAATACTACGACTAGCATAACCCACCCACCACCACCCCCCCCCCCCCCCCCCACACACGAAAAAAATAGAAAAGATTTTAAGCACATACTAATAATTTTTACCGCAAATAGTTTAAATAGCGATAGTATAAATAGATTTGAATGATCACCAACTAATAGGGTTTTTTCAAACAAGTTATCTTATTATTTAAACAAATTGAATTTAAAAGATCACAACATAAATAAAGGGAAAATTTATATAAATGGTCCTCCTAGTTTCACTCGAGTCTCATTTTCATCTTCCAAGTATCAATTGTAATTCTTTTGACCTTCAAGTTTGACTTTTGTACCAAGTTGGTCTAATTGATAACGTTTGTCAGCCAAACTGGACGGAAAAATTAAATTGATGGCAGACATTATCAATTGGACCAACTTGGTACGAACTGCATCGTCCAAACTGCCATTAATCTGATTTTTTCCGTTCAGTTTAGCTTACAGAAGGTGTCAATTGGACTAATTTAGTATGAAAACCAAACTTGAAGGTCAAAAGAGTTGTAATTGATACTTGGAGTACGAAAATAAGACTCTGATGAAACTAGGAGGACCATTTATATAAATTTCCTTAAATAAAGTTGAGAAATTTTCAATTAGGTCAATACTAACATGCCCTGTATTTACCATTCATTTTGCATAGCAATTTTGCGACATGTTAACCCATCTATCAATATCTGATCATACTTTTAGATTTGTAGTAGTTTCTTGAGTGTCTGTTTAAGTTGTAAACGATTCGGATCATAATTTTAAGCCCGAGATGTGAACGAAAATTGAGAGTAAAAAGAGTATAAAGGATGATGTATGGAGAGGAGGAGCTCATCCCACTCACGAAACCCACCTATGCAATACCATATAGTACGAAATCTCATTGCCCTTTTCTTTTGGAAAATGTGAGAAGTTATATTTAACTATGAAGCGACAGCCTACACAACAGAGAGAAACTCCATGGGGCAAATGGTCATTCACAAACCGAACAAACTATTAGAGAAAGCAATCAGAGCACAGTATATACAACCCTATTTCAAACTCGCCTAGCGAGATCAGACTCTCAGAAAATAAAACTAATACTCCCTCCGTCCCATTTTTATTGTCCATTTTCGTTTTCCGTGCCGTTCTTTCAACGCTTATATCTCCCAATCTATAATGTTTTTCATAATTTTGAAAATTTTGTATTATAGATCTAATCGAGACCTATCAAACAAGATTCATATTGCATATTTTTTGAAATTCATATTGGAAGATATAAGCGTTGAAAGAATGGCACAAAAAACGAAAATGGACAAATGAAAATGGGACGGAGGGAGTACCAAGCACATGATCAACAAACTACCGGACTAAATCCGGACAAAAAAGTAAAATAAAGTGAAAAAAATACACTCCCCTCCACTTGATTTTTACAGGGAATGCAAGAGTAGAAGTAATGTCATTAATTATGACATTTGAAGAGATTAGTGCTGTGTTTGTTTTGATTTTTGAAAAGTTTTTTGAAAAATAGTAGGGGTAATAAGTGGAGAGAGATAGAGAGAGAAATAATAGAAGTAGGGAGAATCTAGGGAGAATCTAGTAGATATTTTTTGAAAAATACTTTTTGAAAAGTGAAAGGAACAAGGCATAACTTTTACGTGATAGACAAAAATACCCCTGCTTTAATATTTTGTGTCTAGCATTTAAGAAACTCACCAACACACGTGTCGTATTAAACATTACTCCTCATTCCCCCTTGATTTTTCTTTGATTCATTCTCACACTATGCCATTTTTCAAAATTCATAGAGAAATTTTTAAAAAATTGATGAAAATCCTTACACCGATTGGCTTTGGCAGGTTCTGGATAATGATTTTGGTTTCGAATTTGAAAATACCCGAAAGGTTGCCATTCCTATTAGTCAGATATTGCCCCATTCATATTTATGCTCGGTCAAAAAAGGCTCCCAAGTGACCGGTTAAAAAAGGCTCCCCAATGACCAGTGGCGGAGGCATGAATATGCTAAGGGGACAGCACTATGCAATTAGAAGTCACTAGCATACGTTACATGTTCTTGATAACAACACGAAAAGAAAAGTTCAACAGACTTTATTTTTTTGTCAAAATTAATAAAGGCTTGATTCAACTATTTGAGTCTTTAAATGAAAATTATTGAAATATTATTTTTAAGATTCGAGCCATGTATTTTTTTTTTTTTGTTGCTATTTTCTTTATCATTTGAGTGGAAATCAAGTTCTTCAGCTACCGATAAGTATCTACTTAACGACCTTTGGTGTAATAATAATAATAATAATAATAATAATAATAATATCACAAAGGATTAATTAAATATTTCCTTTGTCAAGAAAAAATGATTGGCATGCAATTGTTATTTTTTATACAAACTGAACAAAGTGATACAAAAAAAGTATTTCTGAGTGCAATTTTTCAATGGTTTGGATCCTTGCATGGGTTGGGGAAGGGGGAACGACACAGGGAAGTGGTGGGGCATTTGTGTCCATGCTCAAAATATTTACTCTTCTCCCACCAAAGAATTTATTACTCTATCATAACTTTTCATTTTCCATAAAGGTAGGGTATAATAAAAGAGTTAATGCGATCCTAATATATGCCCCTAGAGCACATATTAACAAAACCCCAGTTTTTGTTTTTATTTTTGGGTCAAACGTAAATTCTATGGGAGGATCATTGGGATATGCGTGATTGGCATTGAATTAAGAGACGGAAAGAGACCGGTAATAAATGGGTCACGGTGGGCATTGAAACGAGACTTGAGGGGGTCAGACTGACAATGTGGGGTTATCTTAACCTTTTTCTTGAAGAATTTCAAAAAGGTTGAGAAAGGCTCCATTGCAGAAACTCAAATAAGTATTTATAAAATAAAGATTTATTTTTGAATTTAAAAATAATAAATTTATGAAAATAACTTTTTAATTTTTTTATAAGATTTGATAGATCTCAATTAAAACTATCACAAATAAGATCCATAATGCATATCTTTTAATTTCACTAAATTTATTATTTTTAAGTTTAAAAATTGCAAATTTCAAAAAAGTTGAGAAAGGCTCCATTACATAAACTCAAATAAATACTTATAAATAAGAACCTATTTTCAAATTTAAAAATAATCAATTTACAAAAATAACTTTTTAATTTTTTATAGGATTTGATAGATCTCGATTAAAACTATCAAACAAGATTCATAATGCATATTTTTTTATTCAATAAACCTATTATTTTTAAGTTTAAAAATTGCAAATAAGTACTTATTTTTTAAGAGGCGGGCCCAAAGTGTGTTTAATTAATCTATACTGATACTGAGAAAGTCTGGAATAACCTCAATATCTTATTTTAGATATTTTTTTTTTGCTTACTTTATAGGGTCAAATAAAAATTTCAACCAGAATTCAGAAAACATATAATAGTATGACTTTTGTAATTGGTGTTTAGGAGTAATGAAATGTGTGTCGGTGCTAGGAGAATTATTTTTGTATTGATCATCCTGTCCTCTCACAATACACGTGAGGCTCATTGTTCATTTAAAGATACAAGGGGATGGAGGAATGTATCCTTGTTTCATTTAAGGAAAAGGGAGAGCTGTAGGTCAAGTGGTCAAGAGATAGTTCGAGCAATGGGTAATTGATTTTTATAGACTACAAATAACACAATGAAACAAAGTTATAAAGCAATAGCTTTTGAAGCAGAAAAAAAAAATATTGAAAACGTAGAGAAATTATTACAAGGTAAAAAAGAGGAAAAAATAGAAGAAAAAAATGGTCTGTTATGTATACGAGAAGGAGAAGATTCAAGGAAGTGGTCACAATGAGCAATGAAGTAATACTGTAAAACCCGTTGTACTAACAATAATAATGAAGAACATGAAGAACACTACATTGGGTTTGGCCAAGTGAGTACGAGAAAACAACTAAGAAACTTGCCCTCAAGAGATCGCAAGTTCTAATCTCTCACCAACGCCAAACATTGTAAAACTTGGGGCACTAGCTATAGGTTTGTTCGGTTGTTAACTTTTTAGGGCCCCAGAATTAGTTGAGATGAACGCAAGCTTACCCGAACATCCCGTTATAATGAAAAGAACAATAATGAATATAACGCCTTTTTTGTTATCCGCATAATGTAACGCTTGGAAAATAGAGAAATTACACAGAGAAAATAGATGATTCAGGCAAATGGTCAGACTGAGCAATGAGTCCTTTGGCAAATCCTTTTTTTTTTTTTGTATTTAATAGTTTTTTGTCGATTTTTTAAAAGATATTACTTTTTCATGATGAGACGAATCTAAAAAGTAAAAAATTACTATTAAAATTCAATTTTTTAATAAAGACCCAACTAATTTTTTCGTTTTAATCAAAAAAATTGAATTTTTATTGTAATTTTTTACTTTTTAAATTCCTTTTCAATACTCAAAAAAAAAAATCGCCATTATCTTATTTTGCCAAACAACCCCTAAATGCTTATTTATTCGAACGGAAATAGCAGATGATAAGATACATGACATTCTAGTAGCTATTGAAAGAGAACCCGCAAATGAACACCACTTAGAAATTAGAGAACAAGTAAAAAAACGGAGTAAATTTGGAAAGGGAAAAAAGATACGGTGAAGGAAAGGGCACTACATATTACCTGCATGCCTAACAGCCTGATGAAGCTCCAAATTCTCCAATTTCGTAAAGATCTCACCACAATGAGGACAAGAGCAAATACTAGATCTCAGAGAAGGGTCTCTAGTGATCCCAAGAACAGGATCAACCACCATGCTGCACTCATAACACCCAGAAAACCTCCTAAAAGGCATCCCTGATCTGAAAGACCCAGCAGCAGCAGGAGCAGGAGCAGGAGCAGGGTTTGAAGAAGAAGAAGAAACAATAGCCCCATTACTTTGTTCACCAATTAGTGGAACTCTCATGGATCTACTTGATCCATTTCCTGAACCCAGTGAAGAAAGAACATTCTTCTTGCTTTCCTCAGGGGATGATGAAGATAATGGCTCAGCCCTGTGCATTACCTTTGTGTTGTTACAGAGGGACCCAGAACACTTCATCTTCTTGGTTTTCTTGGTGCTTTCTTCTAAGGGTGGTTCCTGTAATTTCTGGTTTTGTTGATGTTTCTGGCTTTCTAGTTGTTGTTGGATGTGTTTGCATGTGAGGAGGCTTCTGAAAACTGCCCAAGATTGTTGTGGTTTTTCTTGTTTTGGGGGATTTGGGTTCTTGTTTTGGTGGGTTTTCTTGGTGGGTTTTCTAGGGGGGGTTGTGGTTTTGGCCATTGGAGGAGAGATCTAAGAGAGTGGTTTTTTTGAGGTGAAAATAGTGGGTATTTCAGGATGGGTCTATGGGTTGCTAGTTGCTACTGAGAGACTAACTGTAAACGCGTTGGAGAATGGACTGCACTGAGAGTTTAACTATAAAGAGGTTGGACAGTCGAGTACTGCCCTATGTCACGTGCGTGCGGGGCAAAACTGCGTGAGCACAAGAGCGTGTTTTAAAAACATTTCAAATTAATGCCCTTCTAATTTACTAAAACACGATTGCACTTCTTGATGGTGTTTTAGTAAGTTTACCTAATAAAATAAGAAATAGAGTGGTGTTAACAAATAGGGGAGTGACAAAATCAGGTGCCTATTTTTTCTAAACAGTAAAAAAATGAACCTTTATTTTATTTTATTTTTTTTGAAGAGAGAGAATAATTAGGGCAAGGGAAAACAAAAAGAGGAGAAAGCTCTAAAAGAAATATGAAAAAGGAGTTATGCCGTTCATAGATATGGTAAATGTATATATTGAGCTATCATATTCAAACAGAGAATTGAGATGCTTGTATTGGAAGGTGAAGTTTCAGAACCTTACTCATCTATGGGTTGAGTATGTACAGACTACAGTCACCTCCCATGACCACCGCCCATCTTCCCAAGCACATCAAAAACTAGGAGAGAGAGAGAGGAGCATACCAGTACCACTCAACCATACATCTTGAAAATAAACCTGCCTCCGTTGCGACTGTAGAAAAAGCCTGTAGTTCCTTCTGGACTTTCCGCCTCTCATAGAAGACGGAGCATGCCAGTGATGTGCACTGCACACCACTTTCCAGGGTCCAGTCTCCACCAAGACAATGCCGAAAAAATCTGCAAGAGAATTTAACCATCGAAACAATCTATTATATTAGATTTCACTCAAAGCAAGAAAATATACAATGATGAAATTCAGCACAAGCACATACGCATTTAGACAGGCGCGCGCAGAGAGAGAGAGCGCTTGTAGTAGTTGGAAGTGGAAATCAGAAGCAGCAACAGAAAAAAGAGAGCAATGAATCGGGGTATTTGAACTAGTATTAACAGCAATACAAGAATTCATCATAGAAGGTGATCATTGTAGTATTATTCAACCAAATTTAGAAGTTTCCAGGCTTCTTTATTCACCATACCATCCACTAATTACCACAACAAAGTCTAATGAAAAACGTTAATGCCTTGCAAGTTCTTCAAAATTCACCATTTCACGAGTCCAAAATATCAATGGACGATCTCAGCACCCCAGACATCATCTCGTGGACCCAATGGAAATCATAACTTTCTGGAGAGTTCTTCAAACTTCAATACAATCTCATATCAAAATGTTTCCCGGTAAAAAATCAAGGGAAAGAAAGGTACAACCTGGAATAAAGGGTTAACATCGGATCTGGAGCGGCTGCACCCTTTAATGAGGAGGTGAAAGCACAAAAAGAAGAATTGAAAAACATACTTTTGCATCAGAGATTAAAATGAACCGCACCCTCTCGCAGCCCCAAAAAAGTCCAACCCACACTTCATCAATACAAAAAAAAAAGCCCAATCCACTAGCTACCCACCCCCAAAGGACCAAATTCTCCACCTGCTGTTGCAAACTGATCTCTCGCTCTAGTTAGTACAAGTAAAATAGTCCTGATCAGTGGTGGACACAGAAATTTGATATAGTGGGGGTATCAATTTTCTTTGTAACCCCAATATACAAGTTACAGTTAAACACATTCACTTCAAAATAATTTTAGCATTCATAATTAACAATTTTAGAGTATGTATGTATTTTCGTAACAAGCTACTTGGGTAAATGTGTGCAACTATATGCGTTAAAACAACATTATCACATGTTCATCATTTATTTTTCTATTATTAACTAGACAAGTACAAATTTCAGGGACCAAAAGTGTACAAATACAATGTGCGGGTTCATATTTTGTACTATGCAAATGATCGAAAATGTTGGGGGAGTGGGGGGAAACCTTGGTTGGACTTTAGGGAAACCTTGGTTGGATTGCTTGTTTGAAAGATTTTTGATCTGTTTTTTTGTTTTTGGCTTGTTTGAAAGATTTCTGATTTGTTTTTTGGTTTCCCCCGAAAGGTACGCCTTCTACTGCCAGGATTCGGGGAAAAAGATTAAAAAAAAAAAACACAGGGTAATGGGGGAGACTCAAACCTGCATTCCCTTGCTCCCACATAGAGCACCTTACCACTGCACTAGGAGATGACTACTTGCATTATTGACATATAATATATACAAAATAAAAAAAAAATATTTTGAAGGGTGTGAAGGCACGTGCCCCATGGTGGGTCTGCCCCTGTTCCTGATAATGAAGCTATTCTACACAATTTCACAATATGAAACTCATCTTGGTCAAGAGGTGTGAATGAGTTAAAATATTCCTTTTGCTTGTGTTAAGAAAAGTTCAATATTGTTAGTTGTTCTTCATTTCGTAAAATAAAATGCGTAGGATTAACTTATTGTATGCCACTGCTGACTCAAATTCTTGGAGCCATCCCTCGTATGGATCATTTCTGATGCAAGCAGTCATGGAAATAAAGGCAACCAATCCCATGCTACAGTAGATGATTACAGTAATGATACTCACAGCAGCAAGATGTTGGATCTCTCGTTCCAATTTTGAAGTTCTTCCAATAATAGCTATCGCAACAGCAGCTTCATTCTTTAAACATTGACCGCATAAGTGGGCTGAACCCTGGACTAACTCACCACAAAGGACAATGCTTCGAAAGATAGTAATCAATTCTAGTTCGATGAGGCATTCGGAGCATATGACTGATGTTTAGCAATACTGCAATAAATTCCCGTCCCAGGTGGGGCATTTCTGAAAACCATTGGTTCAAGTCCACTACAACTAGTCCAAAAGCTCTCTGCAATGCTAGTATATCTGTTTCATTATGTAATAAATATCGTTCAATCTAAAGGGGGAATCGATTGCCAGAAGGTCCAGGGTCCACCACCATATCAACCAAGCGGGACCCAGGTTCACTGAGGACTACGACATAAGGTACTCGTTCTCCATAAAGTAATTCCGCCCCCAGGGTCTGTCCTCATTGCTTTTAGCCGTCACAATTGCAGCGGGTGGGAGTGATGAGGAAGCCCTCGTGCTATAGGTACCTAATTCAACCTCCTTGGCAAACACAAAATCCTGAAGAGAAACCCTGCCAGATAAAATCTGTTTCCACTGACGAAGCAACTATGCTTTAACCAGTGTACACATATATAGGTAAGGAATAAAATTTCCATTTATTTCTTCAGAAACAAACCGATATGTTTCCATCTTGTAAGAGACTGAAATGAGACACTACTGGAATAACGACGCGTTTCAAACAAAAAGAGGTATCGTATGGTGACACACATTAGAAACTACATAGCAAAACAAAACTTGTACCAGCTCGAACATGAAAATTAATTTGACAATACTTAGATCAAGTGCGTTTAATATACGGTTATACCATACTTGCTCCTTCTTACTCCCTCCGTCCCAATTTGTTTGTCCAATTCTAAGAATCTAACTTTTTAAGGGGAAAAAAACACACAATGATTGCACCTAACATATTCAACTATCCGACATGTCCCCTTTAACTTTTTTTAAAAGTTACTTTATTTTTCAAAAGAAAGAGAAAAAGGGAATCTGATCTATCGAAAAGTCAAAGGGACAAACATTTTGGGATATGCAAAAGCCTAAAAGTGGACAAACAAATTGCCAGAGGGAGTACGAATTAGCGAATCTATATATAAATCTAACAAGCATGATTACCAATAATAATGCTTTTATGCACTTAGAGAAGTTCTACTCCATGCGTCTAAACATGGGAGTAGAACATGTCAAAAGGTCACGCAGAAAGCTTAACATATCTTAATTTCATCTATTCCTTTCTTATCAGAGGGATTCCTGTACTATTAACAGCAATGGTAGCTCCAAAGCCAAAAGCATTAGAGTTAGTCCAAATGAGGGAGCATCACTAGCAATGTTCCATCAGCTGAAGACAGTACTCGCGGTATCTTGTTAAATACTGACTATTGTTCATAAATGATGCAAAATCTGGAGTGAGTGAGATCTATGTTAATCTAATTTATTACAGGTTATATTTTCATTAAAAATAACCAAAAGGCCAGGAAGATGGTGACACTCTGAAAGTGCTTAACTCAACTGCCATGCTTAGCTAATTTGCCTTGCGTTGACCTGGCCCCATAATGGCAACAGGTTCCCAGAAATAACATGCAAGGTATAGACCACCTACATACAAACGAGCACAAAAATTATGGCCACAAAGGGAATGTTTTTCTTACCTTGCCATATTTAGCTACATAAAAAGCAACACCTCAAGCAGAATCAAACTCAGAATACCAATGCCTCACCTGAATTTTTTTCCAACTCAAAAAATACTAATTACCCTACTTTCAATCATTACTCACATTTCTCTCTCCACTCTCCAATCATTATTCTCATTTCCCTCTCTATCTCTCTCCATTCATTACCCCTATCTTCAATCATTACCCGATTTCTCTCTCCATTCATTACCCCTATCCCCAATCATTATCATATTTCTCTCTCCACTCATTACCCCAAAAACCATACTTAAAAATTCTCAAAAACCCATCCAAACACAGCATAAGTTTGTATCTCTTGCTGAACTACACTGACATCACCAAAGAAAAATCATGATGCCCGAGATTACTCAAAAAATTATGTCCAAAAAAAAAAAAAGGTTACTCAAAACAAAAAAAAACAGAAAATGTACCACTGGAAGGAACTTTTGCAAGACCTTAGGTTCACTTTCGGTGAACTGATAACTCAGTTTTACTAGTTACTGTTTTTACTTCCTATAGTATTTAAAGCTGTCAATAACTCAATATCATTTTGGACTGTCCTTTTTAAATCATAACAATTTCTCCCTTTCCAAAACCTTTTCCAATTAATATAATTCTCTCTCTCTCTCTCTCTCTCTCTCTCTCTCTCTCTCTCTCTCTCTCCCCCCATCAAATTCTAGGGAAAGAAGAAGATATTGTATTGTAATGCTTGAGTTTTAATTGATATATACGATACACATACAAACTCCTTGTGTAGGCAGAATGATTACAACTTATTCATAAAAGATCTAAACAACATCAGTGGGTGCGTGCTTAATGTCAAAATGTGTGTTGTATTCAGCTCGAGGTGATCAAAGCATGTAGAGTATTAAATGAAAAGATGCATAATAACACTCTCATTTAATATCCTATTGACAGATATGGAGTTTGGCCTTAATAGCTGATGAAGGTAGTCAATGATTCAGCATGCAAAAGCTTTTGATAGATGATTTTACAGACATCAAGTTAAAAAGTACATACTGACCTTATTTATATCTTTGTGTTCAAAAAAGATCCTCAGTGACTGCTCCATTAGCTTGGCAGCTTGGCTACAGCCCCACATGTATCCCTGCGGGCCGTCTCAATAGCATCAAACACGGGTTTGACTTGGTCAGGGATCTCATAACTATAACCCCCGTAGCGCTTCTTCGTGAGGAGGAAACAAGAATGATAGACCTTCTCCATCTTCAATGTGACAGGATTTGGATTTGCTGCAGTTACTGCAGATGCAATCTCGCGTCCTATTTCATATGATTCTTCCACAGTGTGTCCTCTTAGGAGAACAGACATACTGCACCAAAGAACCCGTTTCGACTGATAAAACGTCAAAGTCAGAACAGGCAATGCAAAAACAGAAAAAAAGATACGTTTAATAACCATTGATTGTAATCAATAATTTGCCAAATACAGGAGGATCACCTTCTTAGATAGAACCAACGCCATAAGCTTTCAGTCTGGAAATAGTTTCATGGATTGGCTACTACTTGAGAAATCATAATCAGTATATTCTAGACCCACAAAGCAATCAGCACATTTGGCCAAGTATCAGAAATTGACAAGGTCAAGAAAAACATTGGAATATAGACTCAAATTCATCATGGCAAGTATGATGGTGCAGATTGTTGTCAACAAGTGGCTCTATCATCAAAGAAAAAATAATCTACCATCACAGACCTGATTCAATTGTATGGATCTCGAATCATGATCAGTACCAAAGGACAATTGTATACCTGTCTATGCCACCGTAGATGACTTTACCGTTCCATCTATTATGGGAATTTACAAATGATATAGCATTTTCCAGTGTTCTACGGCCACATTGAACAATACTATCTGCAAGTTCTGCACAAGGCATGCGTCCACTAAATCCGGCAGCCGTATGTCACATTCGCTATTAGCTTCAAAGCAAGATTCGCAAAAATAACCAAATAAAAATAAAAATAGAGGAATGAACTCAACAACTTATACATGCCTATAAAGTTCAAAGGGCAGTTCTGACCAGCAATTCTACAACCCCTTGAAGCTACATGCAAAATAGAAAGTACAACAAAAAAACAAGGGGAATTTTCACTAACATCCCGTGTACTTTGAGCAATTTTCAGATTCAGAGACACCCCCTAAACTATATTTTTATACACTTACACCCCTTGTACTATGTACTAAAGTGAGACTGTTAGTTTTCCATTAGAATTGACGGAAAAGTAGATTTTTTTTCACTAGTTCGTGTCATTTTTGCTTCAAATAAGCTTTTAAAATTCCAATATTAACCTTAGAAACTATTTAAAGGTTCAATAAATAGCATCTTAACTCTCTTTCACATTCGTTTCTTTCTAACTCTCTTTCTCTCTCATTGTATCTATGACTTCCGACCAATATGAATGCCTTTTCTTTTCTAAATTTAAAAGTTCATCAAATTTAAAGTTACCCCACATAATTTTGACCTAGAATATACATGGTATGATTAATCAATTTTGAGATTTAATGACTTCAATTATAATCGTTAATTTAATCAAATGTGAGAATTTCATTAAATTGGACTTAATGTTGCTTGTGACCAAATATCAATAGAAGTTGTAAGCCTCAAAGCATTAGAGTCATAAGCTTAAACCTTTTAACTTTTTATTTATAAAAAATAACATAAATAAAAAATACCATAAAAGTGGGGATAGTTGTTGTGCCATACAAAAGGTGCCTCACGAAAAAAAGAAAAAGAAAATAGTTGATAGAATGTTGAGGCATCAAGCAAAGCGTATTAATAGATCCAACTTTCAAATGCACTCAAAGTCAATGTCGCAAAGTAAGCGAAAACCCTTTGTCTTACTCCCAACAACTTACAGTGAATCGACTCTTCACTTAAAAAAAGAGCGAGCACGAAACGCGCGAAAAACCTCCCCGAACCCCCAAAGGATGGGTGAATGCCTTTGTGGTTCTCTGCGTAAAAATCAACGCCTAAGAGCATTTTTTCTATGCCTCGCCTCGAGGCAAGCCTCAAGTGAAAACTTTTCTTATAACCCATAACAGACATAAAATGCAACATTAGGCTCTTTCAAAAAAAGAAATTGCAACATGAGCAAAATAGAAGTGTTGCAGCATCCAACCACGAGCATTAAACATACCTCAAAATGGACCAGAACTTTATATGAACCTAATCTTATTGTTTGATTAGTTTGGGTAATTGTTTGATTAGTTTGGGTAAGAGTTTTCATGACCACTATAACCTAAAAAGGATCACAATAGACTGATCCACTTAGTCAATGGCTGAATTAAAAGTGATGGTGGCTATCCATTTGGCACAATCTGACCTAATCCACATTGTTAGCATTAAACAACCGACATAAATGTGTATGGTAATGCATTAAACCATCTCTCCTCTACCATAAACCAATTGCTAATTTATGTAATGTCGTGTCTTAGTATTCAAGGTCTCCTTTGGTAATGCACAAAGGCCATGGTTGAACTAGTTAAGAAGTGAGAGCTTAACGACTTCGAGCATAATTGGTGAACTTAAAGCAAGCATTACAGTTTTCAATGCAAACTTCTGCTGCTCTCGCTTGGTAAAAACCCTCCCCGACAACACAACAACAGAACCCATATAGTCCCTAATCATTAGGGGTATGGGTGGGAGAGGATTGGAGACAGACCTACCCTGTGGCAATATGCACAAAGTGGCTACTCCTAGAATACCACTAAAACAGTGGCCCCCCTATATCTGTTTTGCTGCCGAACCATGCCCTCAAATCAAAACCAAATGGCATCAAAGAGGGCAGGCTTAGAGACCCAATTCAATTTTTGTGCATATTACCATGCTTCATTTATAATCCAGAGCATCGGTATGCACAATGGTAAAAACCCTCCCCGAACCCCCCAAAAAAGAATATTCTTAATATCACACCATTGAAGTTGGTAATTATCGATACAATAAATTTCGATGTTAGATTTTCCCTTTGTTGTTCCTTTAAAACTTGCATTTCAATGACATTAGTTCACCTTCGAAAATGACTGGAGATTTAGTACTCAGCAGATTTGAGTTCCAATTACAAGACTAGGTATATATAGTTCAGACATAAAGAGTTAAAAAAAATAAAATTTCACGGCACAAGGAGTAAAATCAATAGATAGAAACTGGCCATTTTACAAAATTAGAACCAGCCTCTAGTAGCAGAAAACTTTTTGCCCGAGCAAACTCAAAACTTTTATATATCAAATATCAAGATAAAACCTCTGCAACTAGGTTTGTTACAAAAACTCAAATAAGAACAAGAGGTCATTACACCCCACAAAGGAAATTATCAAAATAAACAGTAGATTGTTTCCAGAAATCAATCGAAATTGCTAATGCATCATGCATATGATGATTGTGCAACAACATTCTCATAGTCAACAGGGATAAATGCATCATCAGAATCCATCAGAGTTAAGCACGAAACAAAAACCTGTTGGCTCCCAGGAGAAATGGCAACATAATTGTGTGTGCGCGCCAATCTCATAAGCATAGATTCAACATGATACTGTGAAGAAAGAACAGAGAAAAAGGTCAATCCCAAAGACACGGGCCAGTTCTGACGTTCGATTTATCTGCAAAGTCACACATCAATTAAGGCAACATTTTTACTTTTCTACTCATATTGGCTAAAAGAAAATGAAGAAAAAACGAGATATGCTTTCTTGGACTGACCAGCAATTTAGAGTAACAATGAACAACCGCCATAGATTTCCAAAACAAGAACTTGGACTGACCAGCAATTTACAGTAACCAGTTCTTCAAGATCAGTTAAATATTTCACTCGAATAAGACAAAGACGAATTGAACAAAACGACCTTCGTCATTTAGTTTCATAGGGTTTGGATGCGAAGACGTGTAGAACTAGAATGTGCTAGAGAACGGTTAATGTTTTGCAATCATTTCAACGGATAGCAATACTAGATAGGCAGCAAAAATAGAAACATAATTGTAGATAAGCAAGCAAGGCCCAGATTGATCCACTCAAATACAAGCACAAAACAGAAATTTCCAAGGCATTCCTCTTGCCATTGTGTATCTGCATGTAACTAAAGACACTGTATAAGATCCTAATTGTGACCCTTCCATACCCCATTTAATCTGTCCAAAGCTCAAAAAAACACCCTCCAAACTATTGTAAGATCCTGGATAGATGCACAACCAATGATGAGCTTTTGCCAACATGTTAAAGGCAGAAAATCTAGTGGAATGCATGAATTGAAACATTAAAAGGACATCCATGATATGAGTTGTTTCATCTTCAATGTTCAGACTGGCTAGGATAATTAGATTAATTAATTCCAATTTTAATAGTGTTTCTAAAGCATAATGAATCATAAAAGTTGTCATCCTTCCATATAAAAGAATAAAATAGGGAAGCAAAGGAAGCAAAAAGATAAACATTACGTGGTCCTGGGTACAACTCAACCCAAAGTCAACTCTTGGAATGAGTGTCCTCATACTTACATACAGGCAACTCCAGACTTCACTTCACAGCCTCTCATCACACATAGCACGCTCACTTGGCAGTGCCTACCGCATGCATGCTAAAGACGCACACCCACCCTTCCCTCAGTTACAGTGGCTTGATACATATTATAGGATCTTGGGCAGAACTCAATTCCCAGCTATTTTAGTAAGGGTGTCATCAAGCATGCATACTTCGCACTTCTTTGGTACCCAGGCAATGTGAGACTTCGTTTTATACTAACTCTCCCAAAGAGCATGCTCACTTGGCACGGTGCACAGATCAATGTGACTAAGATATCGTGTTACACGGTCTTTGCTAGGACTCACTTCACACCATCCCTCGTGCACAAGGTGCTCACTTGACACGGTCGACAGTGCCTTGTTTCATGCCCAGAGATGATCCTTAACCATTCATGGAGTGCTAGACTTTCATTTCATATTACACGATGTACGTTACAATCTAAGGCAGAACTAACTCCAAAAATTAGCTATAGAAGTAAGGGTGTTCTCACACACATACTTTAAAATACTTTCGCACCAAGGCAATGCGTGAATCGGAATCCCATTAAAAACAATTCAAAGAATGACATCTCTACAATCACCCCATCAATCAAGACACCACAATAAATAAAGGCCCTTGTTGATAATCGTGAACATAGAATACTTAGCACCACAATGAAGAATGAGAAAAGAATCATTTCTTATGTACTCCATCCGTCCCACTTTGTTCTGCCTAGTTTGACTTTCACGTAATTTAAGGAAAAATTATAATTACATTGACTTGTTAATTTTACCATTTTGCCCCTTTGTTAAAATATTAGCGGAGAACTACATTTAGTTTTAAAAAAATTTGAACCGAAATTATGTATTAGAGCCAATTCCGATTTGACATCCTAGTCATGTCATTGAGGAGAGAATGGCTTGAAATTGTAGCCCGAGAGGTGCTTTTAACCGACCATGAACCAACGGGCACGCCAGACACACTCCAGGTTCCGCATGGATAATCCAAGCTGTTGAATAATTTTATAAAAAAAAAGACGAGTGAACCCAATTAAAAATTAGCTCAATCCGATATGTATAGGTGCTCGATCCAATCTATCAATTTTTTATTCAGATTATTCTGTAATTTGAATAAAAATGGAAAGATTGGATCGAGCACCTACACATATCGAATTGAGCTGATTTTTTTAAGGGCCAACTCTTTTTTTCTTAAATAAAATTATTGTTGAACGGCTCGGAACATCCGTGCGGTACCCGAAGTGGGCCTTGCGTATTGGAGAATTCAAAGTGTGCAAATCGATGCAGAAGTGTCAATAGAAAGACCCATTCTTTCTTTCTTCCTGCTCCACCCTATGAAATCAGATTGCTTGCCCACCATATTTGCACACTTTAAAATCAGATTTAAATTTTGAATTAGGGAGGGAGAAAATGAGGGGTAAAATGGTAAAATTGACATCCAAAAAATGGAAAGTTGAAACTAGCATATCATTTTGGGACATCCCAACAAGAAATAAGAGCGTAACAAAGTGGGACGGAGGCAGTAATAAATAGCCTCTTATGAAGTGAGGCAACAATAATGTCCTACATATATCCATAGAGGGCACACCTCCTAAAAAAACTGCATACCATGTCAAGTTGATTCATTATCTCAAGATTAAGCTCCACTCTATCGACAACATATTCAATGCATCGGTACCTTGCTCGCCCTGGACCGCTTGAAAACAATTTTGCCAATACTTTACATTGAATATATGCAACTCTTCTCCTCAAAACAGCTTCAACTGTGTACATGTTAAGCATAAGTTCACCGCCCATCAGTCGCCAAATGTTGAGGACGACCCTACCACCAATATGGAGACCACTTGCATGAGTCCAACCCCATTCATCATCACTTATTAGATCTCCATGTTGAATAGAATCAGAAACCAAAGGTTCTGGAAGCAAATTATCCAACATTCCTGTGTCAGACACACCCGACTCTGGCAGCAACCTTTGTTTCAGTTGGTGTGCGTGATATGCCATTAAGCAGACTGATGTCAAGATGCATCGCCCTCTCAGCCAGGTAGCCAAAGGAACTACCTTGAATATCCCAACCCATCAATATATCGGGATCTATAGAACGAATAATGTTCATGAAGTGGCTAAATAGCTTCTCCTCAGAAGAAGCGAACACATTGCAATCTGATATTCCATCAGGATTACTATGAATAGGAAAAGCACGAGAAGTAAGAACAATTTCATCCCATCATAAACATAATACAAATGAGAAATACAGGTCATCGTTAGACAAAACAAAACACCAAAGACAGTTAACAATTAAAGACTTCTTATACATACTTCTTAGCCCCAATAGCACCGGGCAGCTAGTTTTTTCTCCTCTAAAATTATTTTTAACCCTAATAATAATTTACATTTCCAAATTAATTCATGTAAGTTGACCCCTTGAAATTTGCCTCTCTAAGAGCCCACTTTAAGTGTACGTAGCACTTTCTTCTTGTTGCTTTATATCACACCTTGTGCAGCACTAAATTGATGCACAATGTTTTCGAGCATCAAGTCGTGATTCCAAGAGCCCAACTCGATTGCTGCCAATATATATAAGTTCTTCCTACAGTCTATTTTTAATTTCCACAATTATCTGGTCGGTTTTTTTTCATCACAATAGATTCCAACAATAGGAGACATATTCCAAGTCAAGTTCCACTTATGTTCGATAAAACAAACCCAACCCTAGTAGACCTCATGGTTTTCTGTAGAAAACTCGAAGGTGACCCACCGTACATAGCATTAACAAACCAAGTTCGACACAAGGACTCCAATTTGAAGTCAAAACCAGCCAAAAGAACAAAAGGAAGAAGAAATAATACCCTTGATCCTGTTCAGTATTGCTTCGCAAAAGCACGTAAACATTTAGCTTGGAATCATTGTCTTCCTGAAAAGCAAGAACTATGACATTAATGGCATCAAAATGAGGGACAGGTTGTAACTCGCCTCTAGATTCTGCTAGAGCCTGAAAACCAGAATTGCAAGCCATTGAAAGCACAAAATGTCAAAATCTAGTTACCTCAAATGCACACAGATACTAAGAAAGCAAAGCTAGTTCTTATCGAACAAAAAACATCTACCTCTAATGAAATTTCAAGCAGATGATAAGAAACTGCTAAAGAAGAGACAAGCAAACAGAGTAAATATTATGTCTTTTTTTTTTGGAAAGGACTCCATTTTATTTTATTTTTTTGTTACAATGACAATAGGAACAAGGAGAACGGCATCATATTCCTAAAACTAAGTTAAGAACAATCATGTGCCTAGTCCGAGACCCAAACCCCGAATAGGACAAGCCCACACCTAAAGGGCCGAAGCCCAACACCTAATGGAACAAGCCCAACCAAAAAAGGAAAAAGAAAAACCCTAATTCTACACTGCAGTGCAGCCCAACCACAGCCCCATCCAACCTCGGCAGCCACCACCCACACGCCAAAACCACTATGCCAGCAAACACCGTCAGACCTCCGCCATGCCGTTAAGCCAAGAACCGATGACCCCCAGCAAAGAAACCAGCCGGAGCTCCGAACAAAGCCGCAAGAACCAACACCCGACGGCTCCCACCCCGATCCAAACTGCCACCACACCTCCCACGAAAACTCGCGACGGAGGCCGGAAGAGCAAATCAGGAACTGCGGGATTAGAAAAGGAGGTGGTGTGTGAGAAATTATGTCAGAAGGCCTTTTTAGCAATTTAAATATCTCAGTAAGTCTGAAACGTGTGTGAGAAATTAAAAGAAAACGTAAACTGACTTCCAGAGTATCTCATTATCATTTGATTCAAGATATATTATGCTGCACTTTATTAGAGCACAAACACAATGGCAATAAGAAGCTTTTTTCAAGTGCCTCTACACTCAACAATGGTAGCTGCTCACCCCCACCAAAACTTGGTGGACCACGGAATCCAATTTGGCTTGCAGGAGTTGGCTTTGATTTCCCATCTGGGCCAGAAATCTGAGACATATCCAGCAAGCAATAGATGGCTTTTTTTTCTTTCGTGGAATCGCTTTCACTACGATATATTCCATTGAAATCTCCATGGGCCTGTTTTCCTGTCACTTCCTTAACAAAAGGATTCATCTCAGCATTGAGATCTCCGCGGATTTGTTGTTTGAGTTTACCCATAATAGGAGACTTGACAGATACCGACCCAGGTTCTGGAACACTCTTCCTGCAGCTCTCTACCTAAGAACCTTGTGAACCGATCTGACTGCCAGAGGAGCCTGATAGGAGATTTGGAAGTCAGGAAAAATCTAAGGAGTTTTTCTTTCCACTCAAAGAAAGGAAATACTTTACCTTTTGGGGATGATGACTCCATAGCGGCAGCATTAGATTTTTGTCCTGAATCACCTACTGTTAAACTACCAACTAGATGAGAAATGCAAGAATAAAATGAATGACAAGCTTGTTCATTAGTTTGAGACAATACCGTGCAATTGCCATCTGGAAACATTGTCTGCAAACGGGGGTGAAACCACAGGTGTCAACATGTACAAGTAATTTTTATTTTTATTTTTTTGATCTGTAGTCAGCATGTACAAGTAAGAGCCATCATTTTGATAGTGGGTAGGCACACCCACAACAGGTTTGTGAGGATCTAAGTAATTATTTGTTGAGCTCTTCTTCTGCACCTCTCCATCTTTCAAGCAGTTGCTCTCAAAATAAGGAATTCGTCTACAAGTTTTCTCTGAACTGCAGTTGTATGACAAATAAACAATGTCAGTTAATAAACACAGAAAGAAGAGACTACAATGTCAACACCAATATCCTGTTTAGTGATGTAGTGGTTTCGAATAAAGTGCTTTTCAACAACCATTATAGAGGTTTGTTACTGTTCATTTGAAGCTTCTGGTAACAACTTTCAGTACCTCCCATCTAACAAAGTCCCACCTTACTGCTTTACTCAAGGAGTTTGTTGGTGGCAACCCTCTAAAGCGAAAGTGCATTAAGATGGAGTCAAACTTAGCATGAGGCAATGTGAGGGCGTCAAAAACTCTTTCGAGTTGAACACACCGTGACACCAAATATGGACTTCCAATAAAAATCAAAGCACCATAATGACAATGACAATTTCCCACCAATCCTCTTGCACTTTCATAGATTTATATCCGCTACACAACAAATGAGAATGCTGTAATGAAATTGCTATCACAACATAATTCGGGGGAATAATGAGGTTCAATAAAAATTCTTGAGCGGATTGTACATTAATGCATCTGTTGGATGCGCTAGTATTAGAGATGCATTTCCTTGTCTCGGCCTATCAACTAACACGAAGACTAAAAATTTAAAAACGTTAATGCCAAAGCACGAAGGACAAAGGACAAGAACGCAAGTACGTATAAAGGTAGAACATTCCAAAAAGCAAGAGAAAGGAGACATGGCTACCATCTTGAATACAATCAATGCCTTGCTCTTCTCAGAATTTCATTTACACCATGGCCTCCTTTAGTGGGCAGGAGTAGCATTAGCAGGCTAAGGCAAGAGCTTTCAAATACAATCGAAAGTCACCAAAAGATTGTAAGACAGGATACCGTGAACTTCCCATTTGAGAAGGCATTGTGCCATAGTGTTTACCTGTTCTCCACATAATGAAAAAGAGGAAATAGAGAACAAACAATGGCTAAACAAGGGTAGCCAGTTAATGTAATAAATACCGAATGGCTAAACAACTAGATAGGAATCAGAAACCTTACACAAAGGCTACCATGTCACACAACTGTTAAAAATGGTCTTGGTCATGGTAGTATTTATGGTCTTTTGACAATCATTATCACTGAATATGCCAGCCTATCTTACCTAAGTTTTATTTGTTTCCAGAGCTGAAGTTATTTTGGCAATTTATGTCTTCGGTAGACAATGTCATATGGACACATGGTTAGTGTTCTATGAGATCTGTAGTCATAGTAGACAAACATAAGTAGACAGTCGACAACTCAGTATCACTATGTAGCCTCTCTACGGAGCAAGACCAGAACTTGGAGAACTTAATTTTGTAGTATGAGGAAAATGCTATTGCCAGCCCCATGGGTGAAGCCTAACCCTTTGCAAAGGTGAAACCTAAAGAGCATAGGCAAGATTCTTTCTTTCCAGTAATTACCAAAGCCATTGCACATTGCAACCAAACTGTAAAGAGAGTATCGCCGATAAGAAAAAAAAATCTATAAAGAGAGTATCTTTTAACCCTCGTCCCTTTACCAACTACTCCCTTATAATCTCTACCAGTAAAGTTGCACGTGTGTTGAACGTGAAGCAATCAAAAGGCATTTTAGTTCAATGAGATTCAAATTTTGAAGCTTCTTCTTCAGGTGGAAGGGATCAAAATGGTCTCAAATACCATTAGAAACTACCTAATAATTATAGTGTCGAACAGAACTGAATATCTAATCTTTAGTGCATTATCATAGAAGTAGATGACTTCAAAGATCCATTTGCTCCAAATATATTGATTTTTCCAACAAACCTATTTGCTAAATCTCAATAAGTAGTTAGTTTTGGCATCAAAAGTAGTCCTTAGAGGTCCCCCTACATTTGAACACATAGTGTTGGGCACATAGATTTAAAACCGGCCACTACATAGCGTATCGTTCGCTACGTAGCAGTTTTTCGGACCTCCGCTACCGCTACACCTGTGATACCGGTGCTATCCCAAATTCACACCCACATTTGCTGGTTCCCGCTACGTACCGTTTAACTCCCAATTTTTTGCCTGCTACACCCACCACATATATATATGCTTTGGTGCCAAAAAAGGCCACAACAAACTCACGACCGCTACACTTGATTCCCGCAACGTATCATTCAATCTGCCCACTACTGCTACCGCTATTTAAAACTATGGTTGGGCATAAATATACATGTTTGTAAGTTCTACATGAAAAATAGAAAAGACAAGAACTTCATTTACGAAAGATAAACTATTTTACATAGAGCTTACTTCCATAACATAATTAGTAAATGGATACACCTTGTCACTATAAATAAGTACACAGTGAAAATATTACAACGTGTGCAAAGCCTATAGAAAATTCGAAATAGAAAACCAAAAAAAAAACTTGTCATAAGCAATGTAACAAATGTATTAATCTAAACAATAAAAACTTCAAATTCTAGTAGAGAGAATAGCTTATTTCTTTTTGTTAATTTATTAAGTAGAATTGCACCTTTTCGAAGATCACAACTTGTATTAATACCCGAAGCTTGACTCTAAAGCAGAAATAGAAGCTAAACTGGTTGGCAATGGTATAGGAGTTGATTGGGATCCATTCTTCTATCATGTTTGTTCCTGTGGTGAAGACCAAGGAAGTTGTATCTTCCTATTTGAAAGAGATCTCCACTAATATTCCAAATATTTTTATGCCAAATTAAACGTAGCAACCCAGTCCGTTAGGTCTGTTGAAACAAAATTTCAAAAAATCCAAAACTTGAATTGACACATTTGGCATTTCAATAAGTTTGGCCCAAGTGACTTCTCAGAAAGTCAAAAAATATGACTTATTCACCAATAGTCTTGTGACTTATTCACCAAGGATCATGCCTCGTAAACTTCTCAGCCTCTATCAAAATCCCTTCTCCTCACCATACGAATCTGTTAGCTAGGGTTTAGTCTTCTTTCACCAATCTGAATTTTATGTATGTACTCAAATCGCACGATCTCTCCCAGAGTCCCGGGCTTCTCTGATGAATTTCATGACAAAGATAGCCCCAAAGCTCGTGCTACAAGCCTACAACCCACACCGTCTGTGTTGCAGATTAGCCATCTGTACCTTTACTTTCCCATGGCTCTTTCTGTGTCGAATTCTACGGCTACATTTACCAATAAAGAAAAAGGGTCATGCCTCTGAGAATGAGCACAAAGATCACATCCCTTACTTTGAATCTAAGAGTCACATCTTTTGACATAAACTCAAAGGTCACACCTTTTGGTTTAACCCCAAGGGTCACACCGTTTCACACCTAAGCAAACCAAGGTGACATCTTAATGCAACACCAATAAAAGGTGTATTACACAACCCTTCATGAAACATCATTATATTTCTCAAGTAAAAGCTATTTAACCAAGCCTTGCATTAATTCCCAAATAACACATTGCATCAACCGTTGCAACTATACATTATGTAAATAACCTTGCAATAAATCCCACGGTTTTTTCTTTAACCAAATCATCCAACGAATGAAAATAAAGAAGACCGCTCATCCCTATCTAAGGCGATGTATTTGTAAGCAAACTTAGACATGATCATTCTAATGGAGATGGAAATGCAGAGAGTCAAAACCAAAGCACAATAGACTGATGCCATGCGAAGAATAAGGTATCAAAGGATTTCTCACGTTCTTTTAATTCTTACTTTGCTGCCGCATGCCATTTTATGCATCAGATTAAAACTACAATTGAATTTCCAACATCCTCAAACCCTTTTTTCTCAATATACTAACACCTATGAGAACCTTTATAAAATCGTATACGAACTTAGATGGGTAATTACACAAGAACATAACAAGGAAAAGCCCCACAATCTAAGGAAAAAGAAACTGAAATCGATGCATACCTATTTCATGAAAAGCAAATTCAAGCACAAAACCGAAGAAGCTATCAACAACAATCAACTTCTGATCCCTTCAAGGAAAGGTCAAATGGTTGAAGACCAGGCGACTACATTTCAGTCAGAATAAATTCGTTGGTTCAGATAATCTTTGATTAGGAATGAGCGCATACCTTGGGCTGATTGAAGGGAATTATGGGATTCCCATGTTTGCACGAGGGATATGTAGCCTTCATTAGGTCACTGTCAGAAACACAAAGATAAAGTGATGATGAAATTGAGTAATCATTGGGTCATTATATCAAACAGTCAGTATGCAAATCACATAAGAGAACTTTGTACACAAGGTATGTTTGAGGAATATGTTGCCTTCATCAGGAAACAGTCAGAAATCATTAATTTAAGTAATGGTGAAATTGAAGCAAAGACCCACAGTTTACCTTTGCAGAGAGAGAGACAGAGAGAGTTCAGTCCAGAAGAGTGTTCGTAGTTGGATTTCTATGTGTAGAGTCAATTTTGCCAGGAAGGGGAGTACGTGAATGGGGTCCCCTTGCTCGTCGGCCATTGTTGCTTTATATCGTTTTCTTTGGAGCCGTTGTATGGTGTCAGTTGGGAAGCAGGGTAGGATAGGGCAGGTATTAGTTGCAAGTGGTAAGGGCATTTGTGGAAAGGAAAAAGGAGGAAACATCTTCGTTCATTTAAAAGAAGTAGTATAGATATAGCAAGATTTAATCCTAATCCATAGTTGGGATGGAGGATTTTGGACTTTCAAGGGGAAGTGAGGATTTGGAGGTGATTTTTGCTTGGACTACGATTGTAGGAGAACAAAAGAAGGGTCAGGGGAATAGAGGGGAAAGAGTATAATCTTTTTTAGCACATTGCTTCACCATCAAAAGTGGGAAGAGATGGAGGGGAAGTACAGTGATACAAGTTATGATGTTGCAACGAAAAGTGTTTACAAGATAAATAACACAAGATTTCCAAGATAAAGGTAAAATCATATTATCCCCTTCACTTTCCTTTTGCAATTATTGGTAAACCAAATACAGCGAAGGAGACACAATCCTGCCTTCTTCATCTTCTTGTAAATCAAACAAGTGGAAAGAGTGTCTCATTCCCTTCCGCTTCTAACACACACTTCCCAAGGTCTATGCCTACCGAAATATCAAGAAACAAACTCTCACAACGAAAATCTATTGCAAAAGCAAAACTACCTGTCATGGGATACTGTTCAGAGACCCAAACTAGCTGAAATTCAGTTTTGCAAGTTCCTCTATTAATATTTTTTTGACAAGTCAGTCCTGAACCTTCCACCAATGTAAAGTTCTGATAAGCCACCTATTCCTCTACCATCTTTTACCTTCAATTTCACCACAAATCCAAACTTGGCCGCAACCCAAACCCTTACGCACATTTCTCAGGAAATCGTGCATGCTGGGTTTTTGATATCGAACCTTACTTTGGCAACTAGTTCTTATGTCGAGTAAACAAAAGCATCCCATATGCCCTGAGATCTCCATCTAAAGTAATAACATTACAGGCATATTAACCTGCTCACACCACCCTCAGTCATAGACACCTAGAATAGTTGTAGGTCGTAATGATACAACACTTTTATCCTGTGAACTGGTCACATCAAGAATGGAGTAAGGTGTTCGCTATATTAACCCCTCTCTCTCTCTCTCTCTCTCCATAGGTTGCATTGATGTTGCCAAATTTTTGAATGTTCTAAACCATACAAAGTTGCCTTTATAAAGTAACATGAGAAAAACAGTGCAAGGAAAGCAACTTCTTGTGCAATCTTCTGCAGAGATCACACTCTCAAAAATGGATGAAGGAAGGAAACAATTACTATATTTTCCTATAGAGCCCACAAACAAGGGCTTTAGGATTCTTTATTTGGAGGATGTAAAGACAAAACAACAAAGAAGACAGGACAGTCAACAAACAAGCATGAAAAAACAACCAATTTGTTAGGCATCGGACATTTTGACTAACATGGTAGTGTAATTACTAACTGTTCAAAATTCTCTGTCGTATAAGCTTCAACAGCAATTGATACCAAAGTGCAGCAAGATTGGTTCAAATCAGAAGATAAAATCGAATCATATTATTTTAACTACAACCATTTTCTTAGTTCTTCTAAACACAGTATATACAGGATATCTTGTACGCTGAAATTAGCGAGATCATCTCAACAAAACAAGAGTTCATTCCAGCAGGCAGCATGGTAGGAAATATGACCTTAATACAAGAAAAGTAGCTGTGCCGGAGAAATCAAAGATAAAATCATCTCTTCACAGCCACATTTCTGGTTACATGCCCTTTTCCTGTTGGCCATGCTAAAGACAGTCCAATAGGGGGTTGTTAAGCAAGGAAAATGCCAAGAAAATATGGCAACGCACATTTCCCTTGGGGCTTTTTTCTTGCCATTAGTCATTTTTTCTACCCGCCTAATAAACAAATGTAAAGAAAAGATACGTAGAGTCCCAAGGCACTTAACGTATAACAAAAGCAATTTCCTTCCATACATTCCCAAGGACTTTTTGCACACCCATCGAGGCTAAAAACTTTCTCCTCTTTTATAGCTAACACTCTTCTATTGGGTTTGTGAAGTATGATTCGGTTTGGTTTGCCACTTCATGAATTCTGACTAGGTTCCACCGAAACAAGGGTATTACTGTCATTGGTGACATGAAACCTTAGGATATCTACGCAGCAGCTGGTGTATCCTATGCTCTCCCCTTCATTCGATGCATAGTAAAAAGTTGGAGTGAGCCGTGGATGTACGTGTACCCAATTGGGAAACCATGCACATCTTTGTGTCATGCTTTCTTTGAGTGTTTTTGCTTGATTATGCTTCTTTTGATTGTGTTGTGTGGTTTTGGGTCAAATCCACAACATCAACAACTAAAGGAATAAATGAATTTTCGTAGTATACTACAACAAGCAAAATAACAAAAAAAGAAGAAGAGAAATTAGGAAGTAGAACTAGACCCAACTGTTACTAATAAAGTAAAAATAGGCGGATCAAGAAAAAAAATAGAGTAATAGACAAGCAGAAGACCTTTTGGTTTTTTTGGAGCAACACAGATTCAGACAACTGAATGTACATAAACACCAATCTCCTAGCTAGATACTATCATTAAAGCTTCATATCTTAACACCAGTGGCCAAAAAGATAATGTTTTGTTTGGATGGCTATTTGAAAAATATTTTCCAACTCAAAAAACACTCATTACCCCTACTTCCAATCATTACTCTCATTTCTCCCTCCACTTATTACCCCTATCTTCAATCATTATTCTCATTTCTCTCTCTATCTCTCTCCACTCATTATCCCAAAGAGCAAACCCAAATTTTTTTGAAAACCCATCCAAACAAGGCTTTCTTGACTTTGAATTCCAGCAAGATGTTAGATACAATTAAAGACAGCATCATTATCTCGTTCAGGCATCATGTTTATTGGTGTCCACATGTAGTGAGTGGGATTCCAAGTCGGACGGACATAGCTGTTTCAACTGCTATAATAAGATTATATGGATGAAATTTATTGCTGAAACAAAAGAAAAAAGCAGTAGAAAAATGACTTAAAGATAAGGCAGGAAACCTGATATTCCTCTGCAACTTCCCCCTCCCTCAAGCGAAATGCGTTGGATAATATTAAGGTCCACCACAGGGGGTTTCCTATGAAATGTCATGCCAACGAGTTCCATTGGATTGGTTCCAAAGTCAATACTAGAGGAAACCGAACTGATGGGCACGGATAAGTCAGTAGCTTGTCCATGCTGTCCTCTACCACAATTCTCAAACTGTAAAATGAGTCAGATGTGGGCTCCATGACCCCAATGTTTGTAGATGGCGTTTTAGATTGCTTGGGTATCGAGGTTTTTTCATCCTAGGCATTCTTATATACACAATCATCTACACCTAAATTTTCCTTTCGGAAAGAAGCAGCTGACAAACTACTTTTCCCAGTACTGTCTCCTAGCTTCAATCTCTCATTATCACATAGATTGTCATCAGTATAAAAAATCTGCATATCAGACACACAAATCTGGTTGTCCAACGCATGCCTCAGAAGTTATGAGTTCCTTAAAATCAACACATTCCAAGTCTCCCATACTATCATTCTCACAACAGGCTACAGAAATATCCGAATTTTGATTTGCAGAAGTAAAAAACTCTGATGGATTACTAGGAAATGAGGTGGTAATTTCTGTAGAACCGCCACATGCTTGAGCAGTAGCGTCATCAACATGATAGCTATGTCTAACATCATGAGCTCTGGTTACCTCCGTTCTTGGAGAAAGCTCAGAGTTGGCAAACTCCTGAGGCCTCTCATCCTTCCCATAATTCTGTATTGTGTGATCTTCTAAGGGTTTTGGGTAGTGTAACTAGTGTTGTTCCTCCTCCCAAGAAGCCTTTCTGACCCTTCATTTTCTCCTCATCAAGTCACGCACAGAGCATCCAACTTGTTTACTTTCATCCTGGGCATCATACATATCTCTGTCCACCTGATTTCTAGATCCAGAACTTGTAAACTTACCTTCTACAGTTTCTGTGCAGCATCTACTGAAAGGTTCGAGGTCATCTCTAACCTTTTGAGTCAAGGAAAAGGGTAAAGAACCCCATAATGGCTTTCTTTTCTTGCTCTTATGGCTAAAGCTTGAGCCAATTTCTTCCTGTTCATTGTCTTGAGGAAAACGCTCAATTTCATTGCTCATTTCTACTTTCGATGGCTTACCAGCCGTAGGAATTGAGATTTGATCATCAGCAGACCCATCCACTTGGGGAATTGTGTTCTCCCATGAAGGTTGTTGTAGACAGTTATTATGATCAGCAGAAGAAGATACCCCCTTCAAGTCTTCAAAATTATTTGAATGGTCAACAGAATCAAGAATATCTTGACACTCCTATTGGGATTCACTCTCAAAATCCATATTAGCTTTTTCCAGCACCTTATCCATCTTTGTTACAGGCAACAAGGGAGTCAAAATGGCTTCACGTGCAAGCTCATCATCGGAGTTTATATCTTCTGCAGCCTGAGATATAAATAACCAATTCATAGAGCAAACTTTACAATGGTCAAAATTCAAAACAAAGTTTAGCAAATCAGCGACGGCATTAACTCTCTATATTAGCATAAAACTTGAACAAAATCACACACAAAAAACACAATTCTAGTATCTCTTGCAATGCAAAACGTTGTAAACAACTAAAAGCAGGAGAAAGAAGCCATCTTTTGTAGAAAAGAAGTCAGGCGTGCATGAAATCTTTTTCTTTTTTTTTGAACGGCGACATGCATGAAATAGTGCTTGTTCCTTAGCACTACTTCCACTAAATGGCACATCAAAAAGTAGCAACAAAATATGTAAACAGCAGATACTGGAGGATACCTGAACCCAGGTTGATGTAGAACAAATCTCTACAGATTTTCTGGAAAGATTTGATAGGATCAAATCAAGGAAGAAGTATTGATCAAGACATTCAAGTTATGGGAACTTTTTATTCTCTAGTTTTATTTTTAATTTATGCCACTTGTTTTGACAACTTTTGTTAGGAAATAATAATAGTAGGAGATCTTATTTAGTGCTGCCTATTTAGCACGATTCTAGTTTCCTATTTTCTAGTTTTCCTAGAGTTTTTATTTCCTTATTTTGTTTTGCTTGGTCCTTACTCCAAGTTGTATTCTTGGTAGCCAAGCATTACCTTATTAGCTAGGCCTACTACTAGTATAAATAAGGGTGCAACCCTCCTTGTTATGCATTCAATCATTCAATAAAATTCAGAGTTCCCTCTATTGTGTGTTTATCTCTTTCTTGTGGAGTCAAGAAGCCCGTCTGTTAGAACGATATCTAACCCCATTCGTCTACTAGAACGATATCTAGTCTCTCTTTTGCTACAACGCTGCGTCAAGTGGTATCAGAGCGAGGACCACCCTTGTCTCAATGTTTGCCGACGAAGTGAATGGAGCGAACCCTAACAGAGGTGATCACAATATCGATGCCTTGTGGGGTGCACTCGAGAAGCAACAACAACAAACCGAGATGCAACAACAGCAGTTGACGGAGATTCGTAACATGTTGGCTGGAATGAATCTCAACCAGCCGCCGATAGGTAACCCTCCTCGTGTCCAGCAAGCACGTGAGCCAAGGGTGCGCAACAATTTTGTCCGCTTAGGAAATCATCCTAGGCGCATCGCAAACTTCCCAGCTTATGATGGAGAGTCAAGTGATGACGACATTGAGAGGATTGCTATGCATGAGAATCCCAGAGAAGCTTTCCAGAATAATAACTACCGTATGAAGATGGATCTTCCGTCTTTCAATGGGCAGTTAAACATTGAAGATTTTCTGGATTGGCTGCATGAAGTTGAGAGGTTCTTCGATTGCATGGATATCGAAGAGGGAAGGAAGGTCAAGTTGGTCGCTTACAAGTTGAAGGGCGGTGCTTCTGCTTGGTGGGAGCAGTTGCAACTCTCTAGACTGCAACAAAACAAAGACAAGATTCGATCATGGCACCGGATGAAGCAGTTGATGAGAGCACGTTTTCTTCCTCCAGATTATGATCAAGTTCTATTCCATCAGTACCAAAGGTGTCAGCAGGGTACAAGACTAGTTCATGAGTATGTTGAGGAATTCCAGCGACTCTCTTCCCGCAATGATCTACCAGAAACGGAAGGGCAGTTGGTGACACGATTTGTGGACGGGTTACGTACTAACATACAAGATATTGTTACTATGCAACCAGTTCATACCTTACAGGATGCCATCCAATTGGCAACGAGGGCTGAGTCACAGTTGAGCCGCAGAGGAGGTGTTCGAAGCCAAGCCCCTACTCGAACATTTAACTCTCAAACGCAAAATCAGATCGAGCAGGTCAAAGGAAAGGCAGTCGCTGAAGCAACTTCCAATCAGGCATCCCAGAGTTAAATAAAGCCCCCATGGAGAAATCAGACGAAAACAAGGCAAGCTGTAGGCAGACCTGCTGGACAGAATAACCCTTATGCGCCTCCTCGAGGTGATAAGTGTTATCGTTGTGGAGAGGCAGGTCACCACTCAAATAGCTGTCCGCAGAGGCAACCCATTAACCTAGCAGAACATGGAGATGAAGAAGACTATCAACAAGAGGATGAGGTCGAAGAAGAAGATCCAACATAGTGGACCCATGAGGATGAGGGTGTATCGCTAGTAGTACAACGTTTGATGTACACACCGCGAAAGGAAGAAGTGCAGAGACATAACATCTTCAAAACTCGTTGTACAGTCAATCAGCGAGTTTGTGATTTGATTATTGATGGAGGCAGTAGTGAGAACATCGTGTCAAGGACTATGGTTGACAAGTTGGGGCTCCAGACACGGAAACACCCTTCCCCTTACAGTATCGGGTGGATTAGGGATGTTGGCGAAACCAAAGTAACAGAACAATGCATTATTCCTTTCTCGATTGGGAAAGACTATAAAGACGAGGTTGTGTGCGACGTGGTGGACATGGATGCCTGTCACATGTTGCTAGGAAGACCATGGCAGTAGGACTTGAACACTAAGCATAAGGGAAAAGACAATACGTACACCTTTTACAAAAACAAAGTAAAGGTTGTCTTGGCTCCTATGCGTCGTGAAGGTCGAGTGACAGCTTCTCCAGCTAAAGCAGGCTCTTTTCTCATTGTACCAGACATCATGAAGGAAGCCAAAGAAACCCAATTGGTTTATGCATTAGTGGCCAAAGGTGAAGCAAAAGAAGAAACGGTCGTACCAGATCAGGTCAAGCCTTTGATTGCTGAATTTGAAGGACTTGTTCCAGACGAGCTACCAGCAGAATTACCTCCTATGAGGAATATTCAGCATGAAATTGATTTCGTTCCTGGAGCAAGCTTACCGAACTTGCCACACTACCGTATGAGTCCAAAGGAGTTTCAGATTTTACAAGATCAAGTCAATGAGTTGCTGCAGAAGGGTTTGGTCCGAGAAAGGATGAGTCCGTGTGCCGTGCCAGCCCTACTAACCCCAAAGAAAGACGGGAGTTGGCGCATGTGTGTCGATAGCAGGGCCATCAACAAAATCACAGTGAAGTATAGGTTTCCAATACCGAGGCTGGATGATATGCTTGACAGATTAGGAGGCTCGGGGGTGTTTTCAAAGATAGATTTGAAGAGTGGCTACCACCAAATTCGTATTCGTCCCGGTGATGAATGGAAAACAGCATTCAAGACGAGAGAAGGGTTGTACGAGTGGCTTGTTATGCCATTCGGATTGTCCAATGCACCCAGCACATTCATGCGGTTGATGAATCAGGTATTCCAGCCCCTTGGAAAATTCGTAGTCGTTTATTTCGATGATATCCAAATTTATAGTCGAAGTGAAGAGGAACATATGAAACACTTATGGGAAGTGTTTAACGTGCTGCGTGAGAACAGTCTTTATGTCAATTTAAAGAAGTGCAGCTTCTTAACGGATAGTCTAATTTTCTTGGGCTATGTGGTAAGTGCCCAAGGAATCAAAGTCGATGAATCCAAGGTTCAAGCAATTCGCGAGTGGCCAACCCCAAAATCCATTACAGATGTACGAAGTTTCCATGGCTTAGCAACCGTTTACAGGCGCTTTGTTAGGAACTTTAGTACTATTGCTGCCCCACTTACGGATTGCTTGAAGCAAAAGCAGTTTGTGTGGACTGATGCTGCAGAACAGAGCTTTGCAGTGCTCAAAGAGAGGTTAACCACAGCCCCAATCCTTGCGATTCCAGATTTTGACAAGTTATTCGAGGTCGATTGTGATGCTTCTGGTGTAGGCATCGGAGCTGTTCTTTCTCAAGAAGGTAGGCCAATAGCCTTCTTTAGTGAGAAACTCAGTGATGCCCGACAAAAGTGGACTACATATGAGCAGGAGTTGTATGCTGTGGTGCGGAGCTTATACCATTGGGAGGCGTATCTCATTCAACGGGAGTTTGTTCTGAATAGTGATCATCAAGCCCTCAAGTATCTCCAAAACTCTACCAAACCGAACCGCATGCATGCTAGGTGGATTGCATATATACAGAGGTTTACTTTCTCTCTTAAACACAAGTCAGGCCAGTTGAACAAAGTGGCTGATGCATTGAGTAGGCGAGCTTCTCTACTCATAGTTGTCACTTGTCAAGAATGAGGTCTCTGGTTTTGAGTATCTCAAGGAACTATATGCTGAAGATGAAGACTTCAAGGAAGAATGGGTAAAATGTAATTCAAGTTTTCCAGACTCTAGCAAATTTCAGTTACTGGAAGGGTTTATGTTCTTCGAGGACCGGCTCTGTATTCCTCGAGGATCTTTGCGAGAACACATTATCAGGGAGACTCATGGTGGAGGCCTAGGTGGACACTTGGGTCGAGACAAGAGCATTTCGCTAGTTGAGGCTCGATACTATTGGCCACAACTAAAGCGAGATGTTGAGAAGTATGTGAAGCGTTGTTACACATGTCAGACGGCAAAGGGACAAGCGCAAAATACTGGACTATACATGCCTCTTCCAATTCCTGATGCACCTTGGGAAGACCTTTCTATGGACTTTGTTCTTGGACTTCCAAGGACACAGCGAGGTACTGACTCCATCTTTGTTGTCGTTGATCGATTTTCGAAGATGGCACATTTCATTCCTTGTAGGAAGACATCTGATGCCAATCACATAGCTCAGCTATTCTTTCGAGAGGTGGTTCGTCTTCATGGTTTGCCAAAGACTATCATTTCAGATCGTGACAGCAAATTCCTTAGTCATTTTTGGCGAACTTTATGGAAACGACTTGATACTTCTTTGAAGTATAGTACTACTTCTCACCCACAAACCGATGGTCAAACAGAGGTGGTCAATCGCACATTGGGAAATATTTTGCGAAGTTTGTGTCAAGACAGTCCAAGGCAGTGGGATTTCGTTATCTCTCAGGCAGAATTTGCATTCAATAATGTGCCAAATCGGTCCACTGGCAAATCACCATTTGAAATTGTCAATGTGTGTCCCCCATTGCACACATTGGATTTGGTGCCCCTTCCTAAGCTTCCTGGAATGAGCGTTATTGCTGGTCACAGGGCAGAAAAGGTGGCAAATATCCATGCAAAGGTCAAGCAGAAATTGGAGGAGTCTACTACAAGATACAAAGCTGCTACAGACAAACATAGGCGTGTGAAGGTTTTCGAAGTGGGAGACTTAGTAATGGTACATTTGCACAAAGAGAGGTTTCCAGTAGGTACTTACAACAAGCTTAAGCACAAAAAAATTGGTCCTGTTTGAATTCTGTAGAAAATCAATGATAATGCTTATGTGGTGGATCTTCCGGAGGATCTAGCTATTTCCAAGACTTTCAACATCCAGGATCTGTTTGAGTATCATTCTGCTCCAGATGTGGCCATACCTATTGTTAACTCGAGGACGAGTTCTTTCAAAGAAGGGGAGACTGATGTAGAACAAATCTCTACAGATTTTCTGGAAAGATTTGATAGGATCAAATCAAGGAAGAAGTATTGATCAAGACATTCAAGTTATGGGAACTTTTTATTCTCTAGTTTTATTTTTAATTTATGCCACTTGTTTTGACAACTTTTGTTAGGGAATAATAATAGTAGGAGATCTTATTTAGTGCTGCCTATTTAGCACGATTCTAGTTTCCTATTTTCTAGTTTTCCTAGAGTTTTTATTTCCTTATTTTGTTTTGCTTGGTCCTTACTCCAAGTTGTATTCTTGGTAGCCAAGCATTACCTTATTAGCTAGGCCTACTACTAGTATAAATAAGGGTGCAACCCTCCTTGTAATGCATTCAATCATTCAATAAAATTCGGAGTTCCCTCTATTGTGTGTTTATCTCTTTCTTGTGGAGTCAAGAAGCCCGTCTGTTAGAACGATATCTAACCCCATTCATCTACTAGAACGATATCTAGTCTCTCTTTTGCTACAACGCTGCGTCACAGGTAGTTGTCATACAAGGCTTTGTTGGACATTGAGAGGCACAAGTAAAAAACCTACAACCCCTAAAAACGAAAAAGAAATAAAGCTGCCAAAAAAGGAAATGCCGCATCGTGCATCCCAGCCCTTTGATATTCCTCCTATTACAAGAAAAGTAAAGTTAACCCACATACAAAGCTATGGACAGAACAGCACATATAAGAGACATGCACACCTCCCAAATTGGAATCAACAACTGGACCATTTTCACGTCTGAACGGGTTTGAGAGAGAGATGAGTACATTTTGAACTGCTGATTAAGTATATCTGCAAGACCACATGTTATGTCATTTCAGCTGGGAATCCATGAAGGTACAAATGTGAAAATCTCAATGGCAAATTTGTGAAGCCAAACAAACCCTCAACAGTAGTATCACCCTCAAGTTCACAGGTACTTTGCCATTTAACAAGATGAACATCCTGAAAGGATGAACCAAGGTGGCTAGGAAACTCCCACATCCAACCATCTGGAATTGTGGAGGGTATCCAAATCGGTGAATGAAAAGCTGAATTGCTGTTTGAATAAGCCTAATGAGAATTTTCCACATCAGAACACAGAAATATTCTGCATGCAAGGTAAATGGAGGCATAAAGCTACCCTCCAGGTGTTTCTAGAATGAATGCAGCACAAGAGACATCATGTGGATAATAGTGTTTCAGAATATTGTTAATATCCTCGCCATATAATTCTAGGAAAAACGAAAGAAAAAGAAGATACTCTCCAGAGCTTGCAGCCTTACATTGATATCTAAAAGTGATAAAAGTAACTAAAGTGAAAGAAAATAAGATTCTCCAGACATGGCCAGGAGCCCTACCAAAAGGAATTGTAATGCCATAATATGTCTAAGAGCTAAAAAAACATCGTCAAGGATATGCTACGAAAAAAGAACTAAATTTTTAGTCCACATAGGCAAGAATTATTGAATAACATCAGACAAGCATCTTGAGGTGGAGATCTATAAATTTGGTGATGTGTAAGGGAATACAATTATCTTCCTTTTTATGGCAACAAAAAAATACTATCGAAAAAGGTTTTTAAGAAAGGTTCAGCAGAAGGGGGGCAAGATGTCCACCAAAGAAAATAACAAAAACGAGTCATTTTAAACTGGTTTTACCTTTAAGCTGTAAGAGTTACATCCAAAATTACATTAACAACAGCATATGAGCAATAACAGCTGTTAACATGGAAAACACAACACCAGAGAGAGAGAGAGGGGATACCTTCAGTGCCTTCCCAAGAGAAAGAGAGATCAAATTTGAACATGGAAAAGACAATACCAGAGAGAGAGAGAGAGGGGATACCTTCAGTGCCTTCTCAAAGGAAAGAGAGATCAAATTTGAACATGCAGCACCTGAATAATTCAAAAAGAAATGTACACTAATAATGGATACGAAGGAGAATTAATGATAGCAAACTTTAGAACCCAACCCTAAATTGTCGAACACCAAACACCTTGATACAAGTTGCAACTTGCAATTATATCCATCATCAACTGTTTATGCACGAGATAAACAAGTCAAATGGATATTTAGCGGAAGTCAGATTTGGACACAAGACAAAGTAAAGAATAAAATACCTATGACAATAATAATGATAATGTTTTCTTCGATAAACAAGTACATAAAAAGATAACCATGCTAAAAACAAATTAAACAACAGTAATACTCATGATGATAATAAGAGCATCTGTATCACACTCGCCTCAAGACCCCTTAGATTATTTTAACAAGCCAAAAGTGAAAAGTTGCACGGCATCAGCCTCGTCATTGGCTCGGTGTATTTAGTTTTTGCTAGAGTACCTCGTTAAGAAAAGTGTGGCACTGTTCCCTCGTGATCGAATAAAATATTACTTTCAGCAAAGAATAAAACCCTCCAGCTTAAAAATGTTTTGATTATTTTGCAAGGCCCATTACGGGTCTTACAAAGATGATTCAAACCATAAGTCATTCTCAAAATATTTTTTTATGGATTTCTAAAAAAAATTAGCTCAATCCGATATCGGTAAAAACTATTTCAAAATTCGTAGGTTGTTTTAGAATTCGTAGGGCGCCCTATGAAGTTCTAAAACAACCCTTACTGACATCGAATTGAGCTAAAAAAAAATCAGCAATCCATACAAAAATATTTTAAGAATGACTTGATCGCATGAATCATCTTTGTAGGACCAGTAATGGCCCCCACAAAAATCATCAATTTCTTGCCTATTTGATATGCCCCAAACAGGGCCATAGACAGAAAATATTTGGTTTAATAAGAGGCTGAGAGTAAACAATGTTTTTAATGGAATACATTTAATATAAAGAGCCTGATGCAGTAGACATTTTAAAAGTGACTAGCTAAAGTAATAAAGTGGTTTTTTAAGGTGTAATTCGGTCCAAAATCTAAAGCGCCTGATGCGGATGCTCTAATGACGAAAATGATGTGATGAAGAAGAACACATGGAATCCTAGAGTTGAAAAAGAAAACGCCCAAAGTACTCTCTAGCAAAATATTCTCCAGCATCAGAATAAAATTGCTAGAAAAATCAAGCGCAGGTTGCCCAAAGAGATCATAAAATACACAAGCACATGTCACATGAGCACATAATAATAATCAAAGTGGTTCACTAAAACCAAGTAAAAACAAATATAAGTTGCCTAACGGGTTACACCAAGAAGAACCTCTAATTTGAAAAACCTATGTATCTACATGAACAAGGCGTACAAGATTATAACTTAGATCCCTTGTCATCAAGTGGCTCCCGAGATACGTGATGATAATATTTTGCAAGAGATAGTGCTACAGTTAATGAAGACACAGAAAAAGCAATACTAAGCACAAGTGTGTTGTAAATTATTAGGCGTAGCAACTGCATGCAGATTTGAAACACAAATGGAAGTGCGTCTTTATGATATAACTAAAAAATTGAAAAACATTGTCACGTCTTGGTCAGGCTGAACTAAATCTGCACACGGAATGCACAAATAAGGTAAAGCCTACATCATATGACAAGGAAATCAAACAGAAATAATCTTCAGTGACAGCATGCTGGTCCATTAAGTGGAAGAACAATCCAACAATCCAGATAAATTTATTTTTTCCAAACTAGTCAAATATCGATGTGTCATACACTACAGTCATATGCTAATTGACCACACTTTTGATTTATGCTTAGGTAATTACTAATACCTACGCTCTCATTCCTCTTCCACACCAAACACACAACCCCCCCCCCCCCCCCCCCCTTCTTGCGACCTTGTTATCAAAATGCCATCCTTTTCTTTAATCGTAACATTGATATACATATAGAAGCGGGCACGTGAGAGACCCCTCCCTCTAACTTCTATTGTCTTGTTATATTCTATCACCTTGTGAAACTTAATGACTCCTCGGAGAATTGAACATTCAATGGGCACAGCTCCTGAACATTCCAAACCAAGTTTCAAACCAAAACCATATGTAATCAACATGCCACCCACATCCCGAACCCAAGTCCATTGGGGAAGAATATGGTCCTTGGGTTCCCTTTATTGGAACTATGTTTCTATTTTATTTTAGTTTTGGATTAGTCAATACCTCAAAATTATAATCAAATACGGAGTACTTTTTGTCTCATGTAGGAATACTGTGCACTGTTACTGGCTAGGATGTTTCTCTGTAACTTGCTAGATCAAACGTACTTCTTATCGGTAACATCAGATGTGCATCGAGTGGTACAGCTCAAGGTGTAAAAATCCAACTTCCAAGGATGAAGTGCTATATATGGCCACGACTATGAAATCTGTCTTACGGTTATGAACACCTTCTAACTGTCTGACTAGAATTGCTGACTATCCGACAAGAATTGATGGCTTGTCTCAGAAGTGGTGCAAGCAACACAAACACGCTGCATAATGGAAGTCACCACGCTTCCTATGCTGGCAGCATGGCACTATACAAAAGACTATTATTTTTAGTTGAGATGGTATTATGTTTGATTTTTTGCCACCAATGAAAACAAAGTTCTCTGCAATCAGCAAGGGGGTTGAGCACAACTTCTTGCTACATATGTGTCATTAGAGCCCTACAAAACACAGAGACTGATTTTATGTTAATGCTAGATCTGTGAGATATTTCCCACGTGAAAAGGTTACTTGTCCTTTGTTGAATCCCTGAAATTATAATGATAGTGCTAGGGGCTATGGTAGTAGTCAAGGGAGGTGCTATGAAGCACAGATACGACTACAGGATGCGGGCAAGACACGATACGGGAAAAAACTCCGCTGCCGCCCCCCAGCACCCTCAAATCGAGGGCATTTGCCACCATCAGACCGCGGCATTCGATGAGGGAGGAAGGGATTGAGGCCTAACATAAAACAACATTAGCAGGCATTTGCACATGAAAATCAAAGATAAGATCTCCATACATACTGTAGCTTCAAGATTCACCAGAAGCCCAACCATCCAATTTTCAATCATAACCACAAATCATCCCGAAATCCCACCCAAAAAAAAAACTATTCACGACTCTCACAAAACCGCCTTTTCCATTAATAGTTCATAACCCTAACACTTAACTACCAGCAGCATTCGAGAATAAAGAATCAATGCAAGCGTACTGCACCTGATTAGGGTAAAGATACTCATTATCGCACTTACTCATCGTAACCCTCCTCGGCTTCACAACATCCGCTACCAACACCTGCCTCGCAAGAACCGCCAACCTGCCATTCCTCAACTCCCTCGCGCCGTAAGCCTGCGCTGCCAGCACCCTCAAATCGACGGCATTCGCCACCGTCAGACCGTAGTAACCCGACAGCTTCTCCACGTCTTTGTGGATGCCCACGCCGACGAAGGTGTGGGCGGGGTTTGCGAGAAAGTCAATTTAGGGAGGAAGGGATTGTGGGGGAGTAGATGAGTCGACGCAAAGTTGGAGGGTGGCGACGGGGTTGTCCAGGTGGGAGGCGAAGTTGAGGCGCCAGCCGACGAGTTAGGGTAGGGGCGCGGAAGGGATAGGGTTTCGGAAATACAGGAGTCGACCAAGGAAGGGGTGGTCGATGGAGACGATACCAACGCTGAAAGCATTCGAATCGGGCTGCAAAATCTCCATTACGTATACTACACAGGAGAGAGAAACTGGAAGGGGAAACGAAGAAAAGAGGGGGGGAGAGAAGAGTTGAAATTTGGTTGACCACCCGTTAGAGGGGTTTTATAGGTGCCCTCTGAAGAGTTTTTGAAACTTCCCCCGCAAGTTTGCAATCAGGGCTGTATTAAACAAACCCAAAAAGTAGGGCGGTTCATCGATCTTGGTTTAGGTGTCGTTCCAAATGAGCACTAAAAGAAACTTTAGGAAAATGCTAGGCTGTGTTTGGATTGTGTTTTAAAAAAAAATTAAAAAAATAAAAGGGATAATAAGTGGAGAGAGATAGAGCGAAAAATGTGAAAAGTAGGAGGAATCTTGTAGGAATTTTTTAAAAAATTCTTTTTGAGTTGGGAATAGAACAAAGCATAAATTTTCAAGTTTAAATATAATGAAAATAAAAAAAATTTAAAATTTTTTTGTACTGTTTAAAATATCTCGATGAGATCTATTAAACAATATCCATATTGGTAGAAAATTCTTTCCGTAAACACATGATTTTTTAGTTTGAAAAATCTTCATTTTCCTAAAGTTCATTTTACTGCGCATCCGGAACGGCACTTAAAACTCTAATAACTAATCTTAAAAATATGTCTAAGCTAACCTTATTCGTTTGGAGTCTCAAAACTCCTGGACATTGTTTTCAATAAATTTGTTCTATCTATCTTTATACACTCATTACCTTCAAAAAAAATTTCTCAAAACCCCTAAACGAACAAGGCATCTTGTCAACTTTTTTATTAAAAACTCGAGGGTTTGAGAGGGTAGATTTATGTGAGTTGCAACACTATAAGAGTATTTACGCTTTGTTTAGTTCCTATTTTTGAGAAATCCATTTTTCTTTCTGCACGTTTTTCAATAACTTTCTCTCTCTCCACTCATTATATCAAAAATATTTTTCAAAGATGGGAACCAAACAAAGGCTTATGTTGTGTTCTCTTTCATTTTCAAAAAGAATTTTTCAAAAAATTCTCTTTAGATTCCCCCTACTTCCAACATTTCTCTCTCTATCTCTCTCCACTTATTATCCCTACTATTTTTCAAAAAAAAAAATCAAATTTCAAACCAAACACGGATTATACTTTTGAGTTGTGTTTTTGAATAAAGATAGAGAGAGAAATGAGAGTAATGATTATGGAGAGAGGTAAAAAGTAGAGAGAGATAGAGTGAAAAATGAAAGTAATGACTGAAAAGTTAAAGAGAGAAAAAGTAAAAAAGTTACTTTATCCAAAACCCTGGGTTTGGAATTCCAAACCGAACAAGGGCTTAGAAACTCTCTCAATGCATTTGCTTTTCTTATTGTAATAATCTCAATTTTTTTTAATCTCTTTATGATAATGAGGTTTTCTTTGTCCTCAAAAAAATAATATGTGTCCAAGCTTAGTTGGCTTGATAACAAGAACAGTCGATCTCAAATGAGCTTTGATTGAGCCGGTCTTGGATAGCTTGAACTTTTTATATCCTCAATATGTCGAACAAGTAGTAGATTGTTTGAACTTGAAATCCTAACGAGATTTTAAAAAAATGTTCAAGCTTAGTTTGTATAAGTACTGAATCCATCTTGAATGAGCTTTGAACAAGTGAACACAGTATCAAATTTGGTTAGCATTTTTTTAGACATACTATAAATGTTGGTTGTTAGTTTTTGTCAGTTATACTGTGTATAGGAGTGTAGAGTGCTTATCAACTTAGCTACCACCCCACCTGTCAAAATAAAAAAATTTGAATAGTTTAGTTCGTTTAGTAGCTCAATTTGCATTATTGTTTGATGACGAATAATGTTATGGTACTCGTTTTATCTTATTACTGCATAAAGTATTGCATTACTGGTTAGCAATCCATGTAAAATAGGAGGCCACCACATAATTTGCTGAAAATCCATGCAACCACAAACAACTATTTTTCGAAAATACAAGGGCAATTCAAACTTCTTTTACAAGATGGATTTGGAGGAAACGGATCAGCTTAGTAATGTGTTTTTGGACAAATGCTGGGAGTAATGCAGCATACAATAACTTGGAGATGTAATTTACGGTTTACCTTTGATACTATTAGGAGCAAGTCCAATGGAGTTTTATAGCCATTTTCCATCACCCCATTATAAAACTCAATGTTCTAAAGGGGATGGAAAATGACAAAGTCCTATATGGGGTTGTATATTTGGGATCCAAGCCCGACCACTTGTAGAACCAACATCATCTCCTCGTTTTTGACGTCTTCTTTGCATTTTTTGATACTGTCTGGCCATAATTAGTTGTGTCATTGTAGTCTCTTCTTCATCGGAGGAAGATTCGTCAAAATCTCCCTGCAATATTCTTTGAGTTAAATTGTTCATGATGTTAGTTTGAAAGAAAAGATTGTTAATGGTATCCAGGGAATGGTGGTTGAGAGAATAGTAGTTTGAGATTGGTAAAAATTAAGTGGAGGGAAAGTTAGCTATAAATAATACTCATTCGGTCCCTTTTTAAGTGTATCGTTTCATAACTCCAACTTATTAAGAAAATATCATCATTATATCTTTCACATCAACTTTTACCTTCATTTTCCCTACTTACTCTATATGGAGACATTATCATTACACTTTTACTCACTAATTTTTAAAAATGGAATATACTTCTAGAGGCAAAATGAAAAATGTATTAACTTTTACCCATTAACTTTACAAAATGGACATTTATTAAGGGACAGTCCAAAATGAAATACTGGACTTTAAAAAGGGGACAAAGGGAGTACATAATTTTCAAGATAAAAAATTCAAAAATATTTTTTGGACAAAAGTTAAAAATAAAACATAATTTTTTCAAAAAATATTTTTAAAGTCTTCGATTGGCGGACATGACAAGTTTTTGAACAGAAGTAGTAGTTGAAAATACTCTTGATACAACATCTGTCCATAATTTGTCTGAAGGAATCTATCACTCATCAATCGTCTCATCTTGGGCCATGTCCTAATAGGTTGTTTATATTGCCGCAGTCTACCGGACGGCAATCGTTCCCACCGTGTAGAAACATAGCCATGTAATTTATGAGCCGCATATTTGAGTTCCTTCTCTTCAGGAATATGAGTGTAGAATTTAAAGAACTTATTTACTTTACGAAACCAATAAATAAAATTTTTAGGATGGCAATACGCATAAAAAGTTGGAATTATTGGTTCTACCTGAAAATTCATCATATGTGCGATAAAACCATTCAGACCTTGAATGTTGCTTTTTCGACTAATATCCATAATAATCCTCAAATAACTCGTCTTTAGATTCATCCTCACTATCAAGTTAGTAATAAGAATATCCTCCAGAGATGTTTTGATTAATAGGTTGGTTTAGGGCTGTAAGTGAGCCGAGCTACTCGCGAGCTCGGCTCGTTAAGGCTCAGCTCGACTTGACTCGTTTAGTAAACGAGCCGAGCTCGAGCTCGAGTATCCGGCTCGTTTACTAAACGAGCCAAGCCAGGGCTGTAAGTGAGCCGAGCTACTCGCGAGCTCGGCTCGGCTCGGCTCGTTAAGGCTCAGCTCGACTTGACTCGTTTAGTAAACAAGCCGAGCTCGAGCTCGAGTATCCGGCTCGTTTACTAAACGAGCCGAGCCAAGCTCGGCTCGTTAAGGGAGGCTCGGCTCGATAAGTAAATTACTAAGCTCGGCTCGTTAAGGGCTCGGCTCGATAAGGCTCGAGCCGAGCTCGAGCTCGAATATTTGGCTCGTTAACTAAACGAGCCGAGCTCGAGTTCGCTAAAGCTCAGCTCGACTCGGCTCGTTTACACCCCTAGGTTGGTTGTGGGCAAATCCCTCAACGCAGTTCCTATCAAATTAGTGTTTATTAGATTGACCATGGGCAAAATCCCTCGTTGCGAGTCATGTTAAATCCTTCCCCACGACCAACGTCAATGAGTGTGTCCTCAACTGTGTTTGGTGCCTTCGAACTAGGCAAAGCGTGACTCTAATACCACTTGACGTAACGAAATTCACGAAGAAATTAGTTGTGTACTAATCAAAACGAGATGGAACTCAAATCCACGAGCAAACCTTACGCACAAGAAAAGTAGTAGAGAGAAAATCTGAATATTATTGATGAGAAGTTGAATAAAATATATAACTTACACTCCTATTTATGCTAGTATGAGTCCTAACAATAAGGTAACTACTTGGAGTGGATACCAAACAAAACAATTACTTGAAAACCAAGATCATAATAAAAAAATAAAATAAAATCTCCAAGGGAATAATAAATCATACCAAAACTAGAAAATAAAAGAATAAGAAACGTGCAAAACAGGCAGCACAAATATAATTTTCTACTAATATTGTTCCTAAGTAAAAGTTTCCAAAATATAAAAAAATCCTACGCTCTTGTCCTACATCATTTTGGGAATCGTTTCGCAATTACAAAGGGGTAAGTTTTCGCAATTGGGTGCAAATACATTCCTAACATTCAATTTTGTTGCACATAATCACTCTGGCTTTTGTGAAAGATTACATTTACACCTAATTCCATCTAATTTAACAACGGTAGGAAATTTTGCATAAAACGTCCCTATCTTCTTTCTTGAATTTAATCAATATATGAAAAATTTCAGCATGTATTAATCAAATAATTCGCATCTCTCTCTAAAAAAAATGAAGTCAATCGGATAGCAATAGCCCGGTTCATATTTTTCTTTGGTTTCGGGTCATGTAAACCGGTTAATATTTCCACATATCATATTTCAAGGCAAACAGACCGACATAACTCACCCACCGACATAACCGACATAACTCACCCCTCCAATTTCTTCAACTAGTAATTTAATCCCCCTGCTTGCCTTTGGTGAAACAGAATTCCAAAGCCCTAGAAACCACACCCACCGGACCGTATCGTTCTAGAGATTTTGTAGACTCCACTCTCTCTCTTTCTCTCAAGCCTTCGTTCGCAAGTAACGGCAAAACATCGACCCCCCTCTCCCCTATGAAGCACAACGGCTATTTCTCTCTCTTATCTCCGCCGCCTGTGCTTTCTCTCCCATTGTATTTCAAATTCAGATTCCATCTCCCGTTTCATATCTTCGATCTAGCGTGATCATCGTTGATGTCGTCTCAGATCGCTTTCGCTCTGGTAATGCCTAGTTTCGTACACGACGACGCCATGCGTTGCGTTGGTAATTTGCACACATTATTCTTCTGTATAGAACGCTCTTGATCGATCTCGCTATTCTCCGTTTGGTTCTCGACAATACTCGAGAAAGGGGAAAACCTAGTGATGAATGCGTTCCTTTTTCTTTTTTGATTTTTTAATGTCGTCTCGATCCTCTTACAGAGGGTCTAGTAACGCGTATTCCACGTTATTCATTCCGCTGGTAATTTATTTTCTCACATTCTTGTGTATTAAACCGCTCTTGATTTCGTGTGTTGTACGTTTGGTTGTCGAGTAAACTCGAGAAAAAAAAGGGAAAAGTGAACGAATGCGTTTGTGGCGTTTTCTTAAGTATTCTTCAACTCTCTCCGTTGAAATCTTTTCGATGTTTTTACCAGTTACTTCTTTCTATTGCTCTGAAACTATACTTACGACTTTGTTCCTTAAACAACTTACAACTTGTTCGGATCGGTATTGCGATTCTCTTTACGCTTCCGTTCTGGTAATGCGCACTCCATGCTAACCAGGCACGTATGCTCTTCTATATAACTACTTACAAGTTACAACTTGTTCATATTGTTATCTTAGGATAGGATTCTGTTATTTGTTTTTGAAAAATTTTCAGATCAACGGTGGAAGGAAGGTGGATGTTTGATCAGATGTGGATATTCTTCCTTTAATCAGGTGTGGATTAATGTTTCCCTTTGTGGTTCTTTACATCAACTGTTTAAAAGTAAATGTTTAACAATGTGTTATAATAGTTCAGCTTTCCTACAACTTGATGTTTTTGCCTGTTCAAAAGTAATCTTTAGTGTGTCAGTTCAGCTTTCGTTCAACTTGACGTTAGCTTTCCTACAACTTGATTTTTTGCCTGTTCAAAATTAATCTTTAGTGTGTCAGTTCAGCTTTCATTCAACTTGACGTTTTTAACTTCTGAACTTTTCACCTTACTTATGGCTTTACTGGTCCCTTTACTCTTTGGCTGGATGATTTATGTGTCATTTGCAGATGTCATGATAATGGCTTTTGGGGTGCGATAAGACAAGATGTATGGTAGTTTTAATTTTCTGTCTTGAGCATAGAGACAAATAAAGCTGCTGCCTACTGGTATGACTGTTGATAAATGCTGCTACTCCTATGGGTTCATCATGTGTACAATTTTTGCATTTTTCTTTCTTTAGCCTGGAGAAAAATAAGTAGTTGTAACTTGTATGGCCTTTCCTTACTATATGAAAATAATTCCTTACTATATGAAATAAATAACTTCCTTATCAGTTATGTAATGTAATGTATTATATGTTAGTTCTTAATATAAAAAGAGTAATCATCAGATCAATGTAATGTATTATATGTTAGTTCTTAATATAAAAAAGAATAATCATCAGATCTTACATTTAAAAAAATCCCCTATTACATACTAAATACATGTAAACTTGTTTATCACTTCATGACAACGAGAAAACATAATGCTTACTTGATTCTTGAAGGATGTTACTGTTTTTTTTTTTAAGTTGGGCAATGAAAATTCTTTTTCAAAGTTTTTTTTTTTTTCCTTCAGTTTTTTGCTGGTTTCGATGTTTTTCTACCACTTTAATTTATTTTTTGGGCATAGATATGGTAGGTGGAAATCCGATTCCCATCCGAAGGTGGGTTTGGTGATTTGTTCAATATCCCCATTGAGGATGGGGGTGGGGATGGTAAAAGATTCTCCGATTGAGGAACGGGCGTGGAATAGAGTCCCCCGATCCATTTGTCCGAAGAATGTCTTGTTGTAAAGTTTTTGAAGTACCACATGTAGGAAAACACTGTGGCCATTTTAAAGAATTTATTATTTGTAAGTTGTTTGCTTTCTTTTAGGTCTCCGTCCCTCCCTCCATGTTGGATGAGCACTCCTCGACCACTTATTGTTGTTCCTTTGCTTCTTCTAGACTAGCTTGTAATTCAATGCGGCTCATTAGCTCGTTCATGTTAGCCGAGGGAACCAGAAAGAGGACTTTGAAGTTTGGACCCTTAGAATCACATCTAATTATAAGGGTCCAATGGTTGTGGTAGTAGTAGTAGTAGAAGTAGCAAATAATGTGTAGAAAATTTTGATGCAGGCTATTTATTCTTGACAATAGATCGATATTTTAAGGACTTGATTTCAAATCTCGGTTCTACCTTCACCTTTTTAAGGAAAACCTATTGTAAATTGGGAATTAATTTAATTTAGTTAGTGAAGAGTTAAAAATCTATATAACAAGGAAGGGATTCTTTACAATATAAAATTGTTGCCGTTCTTTCAATCTCAGCCTTTCATTCTACATCATGCAATGGCCTAAATTTATTCCTCTCACAAACTAACTTTTTAATGGTAATTTAGTAAATACTCCAAAGTTAAATGACTAATTTGGTCAATCCACGGCTCAACATAGCGCGGAGCCGCAGATGTTTCAACCTCTTTGTTCTCTCTCTAAACGTCCAAAGCAAATCTCTCTCTCTCTCTCTCCCTCTCACACACACACACACGCGAATTCAAAGTTCAAACATCTGTCTCCCCCTCAAACCTCTTCTCTACAAGGCGTCTCAACCCAAACTGGAGATTTTGGTCGGAGTGAGTAAGGTCAGCTCGCAATCTCTATTTTGATTGTATGTGATCCAATTTTATGACCATCTTGAATGATGCCACCCATTCCTATGCGCCTTTCCTGGGTTCCCCTTGGACCTGCTGTCGCTGTTTAGCCTTACCCTTCGTGCGTGATGGGAAAACATTCCAGTGTTGTTGCCATTAGTTTTTACTTCACTACAGTCCATTTTTTCCTCTTAATTTGATCAGGTTCGTAAATCGGGGTTCTTCTTTTATGTGGGTTTGATCTAGGGTTGGATAATGGGCTATCCGGAGGGCTTGGAAAGGTAACTGTATAATACTCAGCTTCTTTTGAACATTAACTTCTTTTGGGTTCGTTAAATATTTGGATTAATGTACGCAATTTATGGATTTTGTTATTGGGGTTCTATTTGTTCTCCATTTCAGATTTCCCCCATCTCCCGCGGACCTGCTACATTGATGTCTACGTGTTGCAACCGCTTCAACCCATAACTCAGATTGGTGGTAATTATTATTTTGGCTATGAATGATTTTGGTGTCCATAGTGGAAGCCTAAAAATTTTGGCTACTCCAATCTTCATTGTTTTTACATTTGGTTTAACTTAAAAAAATTATTGTATTCAAGTTAGGCTTTTGATTAGAAAGCAAGGTTTTGGGTATTTATATGGTGTTGACAAATTGGTTGCTAATGTAAGCTATGAAATCCCTTCCAGATTAGTGGACTTAGAGTTCGATTTGCTTGAGCAACGCTATAGTTTTTGCAGTTTTTTACCATCTTCCTAATGAGTGTACAGTAGTATCATGACAACCAACTGTAGAGTGGCAAAATGAGTGACAAGAAAGACATGACTCCGCGTATGGTAGATTGGCTTATATTTGTTTTATTTTCTTTATAGCCCGTAAAAGAATCTGAACTTCTTTATGGATTAGTGGCTCAGTCCTTTTTTAGTAAGAGCTGAGCAGGTATGCCAATAGATTTAGCACTGCCGTTTTGAACATAGTCACCCTCCATCACTCATGTTTGTACCACCAGTTTGTGCAGAGTCCCCATCAACATATAAGATGCTGGTGATATGATCTGGAGTTGTCTCACTTCGTCAATATGAACAAAACGCAAAATTGTTAAAGCTTCCATTTTCATTTAGTGATTTTTCGAACCATTGTTGCCCTTTTAGTAATGGTGATACCGATCTGGTTTCGACCGGTTTTGGCCTATTTCTGGGACTGGACCGGAAATTTGGTTTGAAAAGAAGTGATCCGGTTTCAACCGGTTCAATCGGTTTTGGTCCGGTTTATCCGGTTTCCTTGGATTGGCCCAATTTCGGGCTAAGCCCAACAAAAAAAAACTCCCAATGATTGTAGATCGAGACCGAGAGAGAGAGAACCGTGATAGAAATTAGAGAGGAGAGAACATTCTTCAACAAATTATATCCGGTTTCCTTGGATTGGCCCAATTTCGGGCTAAGCCCAACAAAAAAAAACTCCCAATGATTGTAGATCGAGACCGAGAGAGAGAGAACCGTGATAGAAATTAGAGAGGAGAGAACATTCTTCAACAAATTACAATAATTACAGCAACATTAACAACAAGAGTTCAAAACCCAACATACAACAAGTCTTCAAGCTTCAACAATTCCAAGGAGCCAACAAAGCAACACTACCTATTTAGGGCAGAACTGGTGTAGATCGAGAGAGAGAGTACTTGCTACTTGCTTGTCGTGGTGGTCCACGGAGTCACAGAGAGAGAGAGAGAGAGTAGGCCAAAATCGCCATCGCTGGAGATGAGCTATGTAATCGGCGTGTGAGAGGAAGAAAAGAAATGAGATAAGATCTGGATAGGGTTTGTATTTATATACGGTATTAAGTTATATATGTAATAAGTATATGTATTCTACATTGTATATTCAACAATACATGTTTGGCGGAGTGGTAAAGGTGAGGCTGTGAAAGGCTTAGGTCTAGAGTTCGTGCTCTACTCCTTGCGATTTTTGCATATCTGCATAAAACCGGTTCGGTCCGGTTTTTCAGTCCTCAAAACCGAAAACCGGACCAAAATAAATTTTTAAGATTATTTAAAACTGGACAGGACCGGAAAAAATAGACCGGTTCAGTCTGGTTTTCTGGTTTAAAAAAACAGCCCTACGTTTACGTGAGGGTGACATCTACTATTGCCATTTTTTGCAATATGTACTGGTTTGGACATCCTTTCTTTTTGTGGGAGTTAAAATGGGAATAAGAAAGGCTCTGAGTCGGGTGAGTAAGTCTAGATTGTTTTGGATCCTTTTGTACAGATCAACTTCTTGGTAGTTTCAGTCAATCATACAATCGTACACACTTTAGGAAATTATATTTGGCTCAAATGGTTGTATGAAGAATGCTGCAATTGCTGAAAATTGATGTATCATATTCGTAGCATAGCTAAAATGTATGGAGTCCGTCTAACTCCTTAATTATTGGCATTTGATTCATGCATTGTTTGATTGAAGGTTGCATTTCATGCTTGCGGTGACAAGTTTACATAAAGGATGGAGGTCGAAGGACCTTAGCTTTCTCTTCACATTCTAATTAAGTCACGAATATACTAAGGGAATAAACAAATAGAGAAAACTGCAGCCTCATCTCTTAACTTCTTTATATGAAATCTTCTTTTTGATCCAAAAAATTTAAAAGACTTTTCAACTGATTGTGTGGTGCCCTGATTTTTTATTGTGTGAATGATGGTGTAACTGGAGAGCCATTGATGGTGTATTTGGATGCCTCTACAAGCTTGGTAAGGTAATTTCATTTGTTGGAGTCATTTACTTTTGTAAACTCTCTCACCTTTTTTAGTAAAGTCTGCCACCTTTTTTGGGGATCTTCAAGTATATATGGCCTTAGATATCAAGGCTCAAAATTCCATGTTAACACTTATGCCAAAGCCGTAGATAGGAGTATTCAGGGGTGGCCTAAAAGGGGGCAGAAATAACAAATTCCGACTTCGAACAATGTAAGTTTGGAGATAAAAACATCGTGGAATGTGTTCCTTTTACAACTAGGTGGTAAATCTAATGAAGATAGATATTGACCCCCAATATAGGTGAAACAATTTCAAACTTCTTAAATTAGAAGATTGCTACCTGTTTGAGTTCTTTCCACATTCTCTAAATAGCAGCTGGTCATGTTTGTGGCCTAAATAGCAGTTGGTCATGTTTGTGGCCTAAATAGCAGCTGGCTATGGAGCACAGGTAATGCGGAACGGGTACGGGTATGGGAAACGGCAAAACCTTAAAAAGTAGGTTACGGGTATGGTGAATATATATATATATGTAATTTTTTACTATTTTTTTATTGCATACAATGAAATATAAACCATTTTTTCCAAAATATTTATTTTTTATTTCATTTTTTTTGGATAATAAGTTTTTTTTTTTAAAAACTTTTGACATAGAAAGAATAGAGTCCAAAAGAAATAGAGCCCATAGAATAAAATTAAAAGAATAGGGCCCAAAAGAAACAGTGGCAAATAAATGGCCCAACAAAGTACTAGAATGCCCTAGCCCTCATACTAAAACAAACAACAGCTGCAACATCAGTTCAAAAAAAAAAGCAGCAGCTCTAGTACTTCTTCTTGTAGCAGTCATCGGCAGCAGCAAAGATCTCTCTCTCTTCCTCCTCTTCTTCTTCTTCTTCAATTGCAGCCAGAAGAATCGAAGCCAACAGCTCTTCTCTTTCTCTTTCTTCTTCTTCTTCATCCAGGCTAAAACGTACCCGCGAAGTACCCACGGCGTACTGACGCCATACCCTTGCCGTACCAAAGTTACCAAAAGTACCTGGTACAATTTTGCCATACCCACGCCGTACCCGTACCTGGTGCGCGTACGGCAATATTTCCGGATTACCCATGCTTCATAGGCAGCTGGTCATGTTTGTGGCCTAAATAGCACTCTGGTCCCAAAACCTTCCCAACACTTTGGTCCTTTTAATAGAAATTCAATCTTTTATTTTGTCTTTTTTTTGTGATTTTAATTAAATTGGAGGTAGTGACTTGACTGATGCTTATTACTTTGCTACTTTTTTTTACGTTTGTCCTAAAATACCGCTCAAGTACGTTGAATCGCGATGCTTCAAATCTGTTAATATTTCCTTATTATGTAGAGCACTGGTTGGTGTGCTTAGATGTACTTATGTTGTTAAATGCAAAACATTGGCTGGTGTGCTTAAATTGCTCTTATGTTGTGAATTGCAAAGCACTGGCTCTGGCTGGTGTCTTAGATTTTACTGATTTAGTTGATGGCTGGTGTGCTTAAATTTTAAAATGTTGGTTATTATAATGGAATAGCAAAAAAAGGGAGGAAAAAGTCCTTTGTCATCCTTCAAACCAAAAGTGAATATTTCATGTTTGTTAAAAGAAATCTAGTGCTTGAGTTTTCTTAGAATGGAAGATTGCTACCTATTTGAGTTCTTTCCATGTTCTCTAAATCGCAGTAGGCCATGTTTGTGGTCTACATAGCAGTTTTCTAGACCTGGGTGTTCTTGCATTAGTCGGATTTCGGCGGTAAGTGCCTTTAGGCACGGGCACAGTCACTAGAAGTTTGAATATTTTCATGCTCATCTATTTAATTGTTTGATTCGTTGATGTTGTAGTTGAAAGCCTCCTAGGATGGGGTGTCCAACTTGAGCTCCTACTTTGTTTTCCTTCGGAAGGAACTGATTTTCGCTCCTATTTCGGACATGACACCATAATGGGGGTGTTGAAATTCCTAGAACACAAGCTTTAACTCTAGAGAATTAATGCTCCATTGTGAAGGGAAATCCATATAACAACCACATTCCTTAAAACCAAGTTTTGTTATCTGTGGGGTAAAGCTTAGTGGAATAGGTTGTAGGAAGTTATGAGATTTTCTGGTGTACGTACCTAATTTGGTTTGGTGAAACTCTAAGAAGCACCAACACTCCTACTAGAGATTGCTGTATTCGTATAGTACACTCCAAAGACACTAGACACACCGGAAACATGTGCGTGTCCATTAAATTATATTATGATTAATAATGGTGGGACAAGCTGGGGACACGACAATGTGAAATATAAATTTTAAGACCTAACCACATGAACCTAACGGGTCCTCTTTGATGTTGCTTCCTTCACCTTCGTTCCATGTTTCTTAAACTTCACTTATGCGTATGGGATTCTATGGCTCAATATAGTTGCTTTGATTGTGGTTTTCAATGAAAGCTTTTACTCTCTCCTTCTGCAGCATATTTGAATTGAAGACACTAGGAGTGATGAATGGTTTAAAAGGGGTTATTTTCCTGCCTAACTTATTGAATACGAAGATGGTAACCGGGATGATGTTAATGCTGTTTTTGATGATCTTGACTTCCTGAGGTCCGCATCACTAGTTCGTTTTCTGCTTCTTTTTAAGCTTAATTGCAAGAGCTAAGAAATGAAAGGTTTCCACAGTTTGGGACTTTACACATGATTTGTGGCAGCAGTAATTTGCATTTGCTCCTAGCAAACACTCTTCCTACTCTTGGTTGCTTTTGCTCTGGATCAACAAATTGCCTGATTAGGGTGTTGATTTTTCTCCACCCAAGGCTTCTCTTCAGAGATTGTGGATTGCCCCAGCTATCAACTTCAATACTTCTGCAGGATAGTATTCTTTCACTATTAACAGCTTTAATGACCACCCGGCATCCACAACACTTCACATCACTAAGTTAGAGCTTTGACTATACAGATGGAGTTCTTATATTTAGATGTGCATGTGCCTTCAGAGAAATAACCTGTTTGCATGCATAGTGTTGCAGCTCTTTTGAGTATTCTACAGAAATGTTTACATCATCACTTTTGATCTTTCTCGCCTTTAGACGGTTGTTTAGGTTTGCATACTATAGATGAAAAATTCAATGAGGTTAGTGAGTTTGTGCCCACTGTTATTAGATGGAGGAAGTTTCACTCATTTGTTCTGCTATAACCTTTTGGGTATTTGGACGTTCCTTCTGAAAAATGGTGTACCAGCTGATTATTAAGGGAGGATCTCTATCATCAAAAACTAGTAGGATCAATGTTAGGTTTCTGCTAGTAGTTTCTCGGTATTTGTTAGGGGTTTGCCTTACATTTACCACACCTTAATGTCCTTTTGTAGGAAGACCGAGTCGATGAGCAGTACGCAAATGCAGATTTGGGTCCTCTGACTCTTAATGCATTCGACCTATTTATCCTTTTTCAAGGCTTAAATCTTTCATCGCTGCTTGACCTTTGGCAGGTAAGAGTTTGTTACTTTTAGTGAAGCAATCTTCCCCTTAACTTCTTTTCATGTCCAAAGTTGTTTGTTGTTTTCCGCATTGTATTCCTTGCGGCTATCACCTGCTGATATGTTTTTAAACTTGGCCAACTCTTGGTAATGAGCATGTTGATGTCTCACCTCACTTTATCACATTTTTTTTCCAGGAAGTTAAATTCATTAAAAGCACAACCAATTACAGGTTTTTAGGGGCATAACCCATCAAAACAGTACACAGCTGTCCTCAGTGACAATCGACACCAAAAATCTACAAGCAACCACATTCCCACCCAGGGCCTAAGAGCAGAATACAAAACCTTCAGAAGAAAATCCTTTGAGAATCTTCCGTTTAATCGGTTTTGCATCTATAGCAGAAACAATATGGTGGATGTTAGTTAAAATACTCTTTTTGATTGTAGTTCATTGTTTGGCGATATTATTTTTCAAGCTAGTGTTGCATGTAACTTTCTACTTGGGGCACTTTCAGGTTAAGATATTTCTTCTAGTTTTGAAGATTGTAAAGTCACTTAGATTTTCAACCGAGGTTACATTACTAGCCTGTTACTTTTATTTTGTTATCTTGTCCTTTCTAAAATCAAGTTTGATCTGTAGTCCGGGCTTTTGTTCCTATAAATTACCCGAATTTGTTACGTTTATCAAAATGTCTCATATCTTCATGATGTAAAGATAACAGTTTTCTTGCTAAATTTCAAACAGCATTTGCTTCCCCATTACCTGGTAAGAGTTTTTATATCTGTCCTGTAGCTCTCCTCTATGAAAAGGTTCTTTATTAATTATACTCTTACTAAGACATCCATGTCCTCTCAGTTATAAATAGGATGTGTACTTTTGCATCTCAATTAAAATCGATCCATCCATTTCCCTCTCAACTAAAGAGAACTTGTCCTTTCGCTTTGTTCAGCAGCTCAATTTCAAATTTGAGGACTAACTTATCAGAACATCTCTTGTTCGGCCATTTGTTATCAGATTTGTTGCCCTTGGCCCACCATATGATTTTTTTTCCAAGTAATGTGTATTTAAAATATTTGGGTCTTTTTCTGATTTCTGTTCTCTATCATCTTGGTACTGATTGAGTTTCCCTGAAATTTATCAGATTATCACAATTATATCCATGTATGCATGTCTATGATGGTTGGGAGTTTGCCTCTCAATCGGAGAGTAGTGTGTTGTAGGTGGACTGTACAATCGACCTATGCATTACTTGTGTACTTGGGCAAGCTAAGAATGTGTTTGTTTCTTCTGGTAGGCTCCACTGCTTGTCTCATAGGTCCAGAATGGTTGGAGGGGTTGCCAACTATTTTGAGCTTTGGAAGGAGCTGTAAAATGTGATTCCCTTCTTCTCATCTTTGCATGGGACTTGTTTTCATCGCTCTCAATCAGCAGCATGAAAGGAGTCTGCTTGGTCAGGCCCTGTTTGGAGAATGACCTATTATGGCATGACTATTCATTTTTAGCTGGTCCATTCGTATTGAACTTTATGGCAGCTTGCTGCAAGTTTGACAGATTATCTGTTGATTTACAGTTTCAGTTACTCTTCAGTACTCCTTTCTTATCATAAGATTGGTAGGGTAAGATCGCACTTACTACCGTATCCATCAAATTGTATCCATGGCACATATTGAAAATCAGCTTGTCTTGTACCTGCATCTTTTATCTACAACTTGTTTGCAGCTTTCATTCTGTATATTTATTTTACTATAGTAATCAGTATTGGCTTCCTCCTGCTTATATGTGTGCAGGCACTTACTATCACAATGTAGAACATGTGACGACAGAACTGCTTTTGTTCGAAGACTTTGAAGTCAATGATAAATAAGAAGGTACGCATGACTTTTTCCCTTTTCATGAGTAACTGAATGAAAAATGCATCTACTGTTGACATGGCTCTTTTTTTGTTGAATGGGGGAGATATAATAATCTTTTGGTTTCTAAGCATCTTGTGTTTTTGGATTGTACAGATTTTGACTACATGAAATGCTTCTTGATTTATGTTGATTGTATCGTTGGTAGCATATATTAGTTTTTATATGTGTGCAGGCACCTATTATCACAATGTAGAACATGTGACGACAGAACTGCTTTTGTTCGAAGACTATGAAGTCAATGATAAATAAGAAGGTATGCATGACTTTTTCCCTTTTCACAAGTAACTGAATGAAAAATGCATCTATTGTTGACATGGCAGTTCTTCTTTTTTTTGGTTGAATGCGGGGAGATATAATAATCTTTTGGCTTCTCAACATCTTGTGTTTTTGGATTGCACAGATTTCGACTACATGAAATGCTTCTTGATTTATGCTGATTGTATCGTAGGGATAAATGTATTAGCAAGCGTGATGGGCCGCACTGACCGGGTTGGCATCAGCTATTTTATCACCAATGGAATCGATTGGTAGCGGTATTACGTTCAACCAAATCAATATGTACGTACCACAATTTTCACAAGACTGTGAACAAAATAGTTATAATCAGTTGTCCATCTCAGGTGATAAATACCTGTCACATGCAGTGCTTTTTGCCCTTCCTTATTGTTTGTCATCTCAACTTTACTTACATAGCTGTTTTATTTCCTTACCTCACACATTGTAGTGCTGATTTCATTGATAACGTTTAATCAAGTTTTCCTGCTTACTGATTTGTGGTTTTTATACCACTTCTCACGAATGGAAGAATAAGTTGTGGCCATTGCAGCCTTTTGCTGATAAGTGATCAACTTTTGCTGATAAGTGATAAACTTTTGCTGATAAGTGATCAACTTCGTGCATCCAATGGTCGATCCATCTTCTCTAATGCAGTTGCAGTCTGCCACATTGTCACAAAGAGAAATTGGGATCAAAATGTTGTGAATTCACTTAGAATAATTTGCAGAAATTCTGAATTGCACAGTTTTGATTTTACCCTAACTTTGTAGCTCTTGCAGGCGTTTCATAGTTTTGTTGCTGTGGCTGGCGAAGCTGGTACATGCAAGTCCTCTCCAAAGTTTAAACTGCTTGTGAGAAGAGAATTTCTATTTCCTCCATTTATCTCCCTTGTTCCATAGACCAGGGGAAATGTACAAAACGCTTGCTCTAAGGGTAACAATTCAATGCTTTTTGCTTCTTAAGATAAGTTCGAGAATGGAAAGAGAGTACTCAATATTACACTTAAAGCTTCTATTAGTTGTCTATCTGAATACATTCCAACATAACTCCTTTTTTTCATGACGAAGTAGGTTTACCTTCTTATACAGCTCCACATTTTCATGGTGAATGAGGTTTCCCTGCAACAAATTCCATCAAATTAAGCTAGTAAAGGTGAAACTGTACGAGAATAAAGCACTTTTAGTGGCCAAGTTATTGGAATAGACCTTCGGTTAAGTTCTTGAATTTCACCAATGAGTATTTGGTCCTACAAAATTAGAAGTGTTAGGATAATCCAGCTGTGGATGTATGTAACAGATCAACGGACAACTATTTCCATAGGGTATGGAAGTTTCAGACCTTTCTTCAACGAACACCTTTAAGACTCATTTCCAGTTGGTTTTCCAAATTCTGTAATTCGTTTACTTTTAAACCAGACAGCTCTTCTCCCATCAGTCGCCTGTAACAGTCAGGACTCAGGAGCAAATATAGTGGCTTCTGTGAGCAAATATAGTCAGTCGCCTGCCATTGTTTATTATCCACAACAGAGGTGCATCTGTGAGATAATAGTGGCTTCTTGTTATTTCAAGTTTTAGTAGGTTAAGTCATCAATGCCTGGAAGAAGTTTGTCTCTATCTTTAAGTCAAAATCTGGTCTACAAAAGAATGAATTCTACATATTAAGGCGAGCCGATTTTTGGCTAGCTCATATTGATCAATTTCCCTTTTTTTGTTTGCATATGTGGGTTGGACTTTTGTGTGCATACTGATGCTCTGGACTATCAATGAAGGAAGCATGGTAATGTGCACATAAATTGAATTGGGTCTCTAGCCTTGCCTTCTCTGATGTCATTTGGCTTTGATTTGGGGCTATGGATCCGCAGCAAAACAGGTATAGGGAGCTACTGTTTGAGTGGTATTCTAAGAGCAGCCACTTTGTGCATATTGCCGAAGGTTAGGTCTGTCTCCAATCCTCCCCCGCCCATACCCCCAATGATTGGGGACTACATGGGTTCTGTTGTTATTGTTGTTGTTGTTTGTGGGTTTGACTGGAAATGTGTTGTGGTACTTAGTCCCAATGCATTTGTATGGCATGTAAATTATAGTCATGACTATTTTTGTTGTAATTGTCATGTTTCACCACTTTTTGACTCATGTAATTATTGTTGGTCTATGTTGAAGCCAAAAGACCGTCCACATTCCAATTGACCCAAAAAAAAAAAAAAAAAGACCGTCCACATAGCTCACTTTACTGAACTGATTAGGAAAATTTTCTTCATGCTCACTTTTAGTCTAGTTTCTGTTTAATTGATGTCATGTCATAAAAGGCAATTAGAAGCTTTTTGGATTGACTATATTTCAATAATATTTTTTCCCCTCATAACTACTTCCTTTTTATCAGTAGGGTTCTTGTTTTGCAGTTTTTTGGTTGTTTGTAAGAACTTCAGTATTACATGAGAGGGAATGGGTCAGGATGTCGGGATTGAGATCCCACTATGAATGTAGAAGTTGGAGACCGACCACTCTTGGCCCTATTTTTGAACTGGAGTAGCAAATGTATTTAACTCAGATATCTCAAGCGAGGCAAGTTGCGATAAGGTTTTGCTGGTAATTGAGAATTTATGCTGAGGAGTTGGGCTTCAGGGTTTGATAGGCTTTGGTATTCAGCATGGCCGCTTAGTCATAAGTTCATAACTTAGGTGCAATGTTGCTGTTTCAGATGTGTTACTATGACTTTGTTGTTCGAAAAAAATCCATACAGGATGAGTCTAAAGTTACCTTTCTGATGTTTGACTATGACTCTGTTGATCAAGAAAAATACACAGGTTGAGAATTAGGTCTACAGTTACCGCTACATGATGAACAAAGAAACGTAGGCCCTTCAGCGTGCTTGTCAGTCACGTGAAGACATTAGGAGTAAATAACACATTGACACATTTTTTCTGCTCGTGTAATGACTATAGACGTTTTGACACATTTTTTCTCGATAGGAATTCGTTGTTTGAGATATTGACTTGAGTGCCCTTTCCCACAATTGCTTGATATACGTTACCTATAAAGGAATTAATTTTGCAAAAACTGTTTCAAGTGCGTGGTGGGATGTGGTTGTTTACATTGTGGCCTTACTGGTATTGAAAAGAAATGGGACAATGATAGCTCCAGTTACAGATAAAGATCAGAGCATAAAGACTTACCGGTGATTCTCTTGCAGGTTCTGCAGTTGTTGCCTCAGCATTGTGCCTCCCTTTGCCAGAACTATCAAAGTGCAAATGGTGGATTCAATGTTAACCTCAGATACTCAATCAACACGTCTAGGACTCTCGATTGATTTGATGAGCTGTTCTCTAGGTTGAAACAGGTACACTTTGTCTTTAATACAAGTAGATGCATCTAAAGGACAGTGCATTCCACGAAGTGCGTAATTAATGTGAAATTGTGAATTAATAGAAGTGAGCATGCATGTGGGGATGGATTTAGGAATGAGTTGCATGCTTCTATGCAAATCTAAATCGTTTGATGAGCCTCAAATTATGTGTCTGTCCGTGTGAGCATGCATGTGGGTGGATGGGTAAATAAGGTCTAAGGTTTTACGGAAATCTGAATCGTTTACAATTAATATCATGTGATAATGCTCCACGATACTTGTAATAGGTTTGAACTGGTTTATCGATAGTATTTTTAGTTCTCTCTTTGAATGGCAGACTATGTCGTTCATAATTGTTTTATGAAGTTATGAACAACTATAATAGCCACACATATTGTCCTATAAGAGGTAGTCTACAGCGTTGCAGACCAGCTTATATGATGATCTTTTAACCCGTGATGAGTTAGAGCAGCTTGTATGATGTTAAAATCTCACGGCGTCGTATTCAGTTGGTAATTGTGATGTTCTATCATATCTAAAGAAACTACTCATCTTTGTTTGAAATCTTTCATAATGGGCTCGAGGATCAGTATGCAAGTGACTTCTAGGAAAAAAGTTCACACATTGTTGATGGGGTTGTATTTAAATATATCTGTACTACTGTAGGATAAAGAACTTTCACTTAGATGATATCTGAATGAAAGCTTCTATAATAGGTGAGATGGTCCTGCTAATAGGACCTTCATGTCTTATTTCTAGTTAGAAATCTATTGTATTCTGTTGTCCATATTACGTGAGATTATTCATTATCGTCAGTCTTCCTGATAAGAGCTTCTTAGGATTATAAAGCATATGTTGAGGGCTTATCATAAGTAAGTCTTAATCCTGGAAAACGGTAAGTCATGTATTAATTTCTTGTCAGTTTATGAATTACACAGGATTCTAGGCAGTTTGAAAAGAGGTTCTATTGTTTGTTTGTTTCCCAGTAGAAGTTTTACCCTGTTTGATGGCAACTTTTATCTGCTGGAGCAAGTTCAAGTCTTGGGAAGTAGTCTCCAAATAAGGAAAAAACAATGGAAAACTTCCTATCTGTTGTCTCTCCCTAAACCTACTGTTAAGTAGGAGCATTATGTCTTGCATATGACCTTTTTATTTGAAAACGCCACCACAGGTTTGAGGACCCAACTTACTGTTGAAGTAATTGTGAGAGTATGTGGAGTGGTCAATCTTGACAAAAAAGTGAAGAACCATTGCAGTGACATTTGGATGTTTGTTGAGATGAGCAAGTCTTTATAGTGCCTGGTGAATAGTTTGACAATTAGAAGAAATCTAGTTTATAGTGCTTGGTGAATAGTTTGACAATTAGAAGAAATCTAGATTTTCATTTTTTTATTTGCAAGCAAATAAGGGAAGTAAAGCTCCTGACAGGAAGTTTCATGTCACCCACATTATTGTTGGTAGCTAAAAGTTTCATCTCACCATGGAGCATCTTAGAGCAAACATGTGTTGCATACTGACACATTTATTCTGGCCTACATGTCATCATTGTACCTGGAAAACCTCTTTTTGAAACTTAAACCATGACCATTGTTCTCTCATGCCTCATGGACACGTACACCTTCACACTTGAACATTATGATATGGGTTGCATGCTTACACACACCATTGGAGTTGAATTTTTTTATGATTGCAATATTTGAAACCATTAACGAAGGCAATAAGTAGACTTTTATCTGCCCTTAAGCTGATTCATAACCAAAAGACTTTCTGCTTGATTCGGTGGTATCTGGTTCCTGAGAAGCACAAACATGTTGGGTGCATACTTGTGTCTGCCATATGTCAGACCCAAACATGACAAGATACTCTCCGAACATGTGTCGGACATGCCTAAATTCCTATCCAATGTATTGTTATTTCTCCTAGTCAGACAATATGTAACATGGGCACGGACACGGATACGGATACAGACACATGACACAAAAATTCTAAAAAAATGGGGATACGGATACGGCGGGGGACACGGCACATGTGTATATATAAATGCATATAAATATATATTTATATTACTAATTTTGCTATAAAAAATTCTTTTTCTTCTTGTATGGAGTACATGTCTCTATATGTTTCTGTTTTTTCTTGTAAGACTTGTACAGTTTTGCATATGCAGACATTATATAGGTTACGTACATATATATACATACATGATACATACATACGTATATATTATATGATAGAGAGAGAGAGAGAGCGCTTTGTTGTCGACTGATCCAGGGCTTCAAACGAGAGTAATTGACTGATCTCTGATGTTGATCTGGTAGTAGTTTAGGTTATAAAGGTGTAATTACACTATAACCCAAATATTTTGACTCATAGCATATTAACCCCCGAAAATTAAAAACATTACAGATTGACCCTCGCCGTTTCCTCAGCCGTGTCCCCGCGTGTCCCCTATCAAAAACTAATAAAAATTAAGGGACACGCCACATGGCATGTCCAATACGTATTTGGGCTTGTCCCTGCCATGCCCCTTTGTCTGACTTGTGTACACGACAACCTTTTGGAGTGTCGGTCCTTCATAGGACTTGTAGACACTCTTGGAGATGCTCGAAAAATTTGTGGAACACATTCGGGACATTCTTGGGACACGCTAAGTTCACATTAGGTGTTTAAAATGTGAATTTCAAAACTAGGCAGAGTCAACATTTCCATGGGTGTATAGTTCATGAACTCTCATATAGTAACCGTTTGTTTGTATCTTTATAATGTTATTCCCATGGTGGGTTTTATTGTAATCTGGTACCAATAATATTTTGATCTTTTATTTGACGTGGCCACAACATTTCCGCATCCTATTTTATGAACGAATGACGTGTCCGTATCGTGTCATGTCTGTCTATGTCGTTTTTTGTGTCGTGTCTGTCTGTAGTGTCATGACGTGTCCACATCGTATCGTGTCGTATTTGTTAGTCTAGTTATTTAGCCATTCTTTCCTTTGGAAATAGTTTTAAGGCATGTTCCGATCGACCAAAAAAAAAAAAAAAAAAAAAAAAAAAAAAGAAGAAAAAGAAGGAAATAGTTTTAAGGCGTTACATTTGCCTGTACAAGTAGTGAGTAAATGTTTATATGCGACTGTGGAGCTTTGGTTTTGTTTGAACTAATAGTGGGGTGATTGTCATTTCCAACTTTTGTTGACACATGTACCAAAATGATTTGGTTGAACAATTGGTAGAACATTTTTTATCTAAAAAAAATGAGCAGTATTTTAAAATGTGGTCTCAATGCTATGTTCGTGTAACCTTGATAAGTGAAATTTGGTCATTGGGTTTAAATAGAATACGTGACTTAGGTTTAGATTCATAGTATTCTAGTTTCCTACATACATGATTACTTGGATGGGTAAACTTAGTTTCCAATGTGAACCATTCTATACTCAATACAAAACCCAATCTGATTAGTTTGGAAAAATAAAGTCAGTTAACTCATGTCATTAGTCCATATTTGAGCTGGATTCGGCCCCTTAATTTACCTCACATTTGAAACTCTAATTGTGAAATCTCAATGTTGGCATCCGTATGTATGACTATTACGTTTACATTTGCATTTATAGATTACTTATTTCTCCAAATGGCTCCAAAGACGCATTGCCTAAGTTTAATGAACACCAAGTAATTGAAAAGACAGTGTTGTACAATTCATTGAAGAGCAACCCACCGTTGAAACTAATATGCGCATCCTAAATGGAAACGTGAGAAGTAGCTTTTTAGTGTGGTTTTGTTAGCATGTCAATAAGTGTGTAAACTATTGAGAATATGTGAAGTGACTTCACTTCATTGTTGCTAGAACAAGGATCCCAAACCTCTGTAGTCAACACTGTTAAACAACCAAATGATTACTTGTTCCCCCACCTTGCATGTAAGATTATTTAGAAATGATTTGCATATTTCTAATCAAGTATTGGTGGTGTAAGAATCTTCCATAGGATGTAATCTTAATTCTTAAAATAAGCCACCTTGGATCAAGACACACCAAATCCCCTTTTGGTCAAGAGTCCACAAACTCTTATAAACAGCTTCACTGGAAAAATATTTGCAAAGAGGACATAACCTTATAAAAGCTGAAGGACACCTACAAATCCATATTGTTTATTGTACAATGTTGGGATTGGTAGGCCATATCATAGTCCTCAAATCATAAACCACACATAAATTGACGCTATTTTGCATATCAAGCTAGTACGTCCCCTCACATGTGACTCTATCTTGCACAGAGAGAGACAAACCTGTTAATTTAAAGTGTGCGCACAAACACAAGCACAGTAGAGTACAAAATGACAGTTAACAAAGTGACTACTTGAACCCATATCACTTGTGATAACAGAGAGAACTAATTCCTGTTAGATATCTAATTGTTTTAACTTTATGTATCGATATTAAGCCCATGAAAGTATATCAAGCTAGAAAGGATTAAGGAACTTCCACATGTATTTGAATTTTGAACATTATGGGTACATTAGGGAAGAAAACAAATGTTAGTATATTTGAGATACTTATCAGTGAAGTGATAATGAGATCATAGAAAGAGTAGTGGGCAATAGATTGGATGGATTTAGAGAACCCAAACCCAAAATTTGGTAGGTGTTTGGCATGAAGATTTTATCGTTTTGGACCCTATGTTTGGGATGTCTTAAAGTTTAAACTGTTTTTGTTTGTGCTTTTTTCATCTTTTTTGGAATTTTTTGACCGTTAGGGTCATTACGTTTTTATTTTTTCTCTGTCTTGGTGATAAATGTTGGAAAATATGAGACCAATTTTGAAATAATAAGTGAAAATGAGCTAGAGGAATTGGAAAAGTTTGAAAGTATTAACTATCCTTGAAAAATGTTTCATGGAGAAGACATCAAGTCAAAATTTTGAGCTTATTTTTGTGCATATTGATCTTTTAAAAAGTTTTCTCCATATTTATAACTGTTCCGATCCTCTTGTTGAGACGTATCAATAATCGTAAAAATGTTGATACTGTAAAAGAGTTCGCTAAAATGAAATAAAGTCCAAAAAAGTCGAAAAGTTTAGACATAGCAAACACATGCTAGTAGAATTGTTGTTCCTCAACGTACCATGGAATTTGATCAACTTATTTTGTAATTTACACTATCTTTGTGACAACTGCAACTAAAGTAGCACATAGACATGCGACACCTAGAGTCCGACGTGAATTTCTGAATAGAGGACATGTTACGTTGTGGCCATTGTGAATGTAAGTTTGCAATTTAATTGTTAAAGCATCCAACTCAAAACGAACTGACAATGAGTGCAAAGGCCACCGCCCATACTCATGTAATAGGTTTGAAAGAAATGTGAGACAAATTCTAACTCCCATTCACATGCAACCTTACCCGCATGTGGAGAGGGAAGGAATCACTACTAAACAAGGTGCACTTACGGCATGAACAATGGGGTTATCAATCAATAGAGTCTTATCCAAAAGTCTCCGACTACGTTACACGGACACGGGTACGCGAATAGGATTCGGGTACATATCTAAGGGTCTGACACGTCGAAGCTAAAAAAAGAGGATTCGGGGATATGTATCCGAATTTGGACACGGGTGCGGGGATCCGCTGATTAAATATTTATATATAGAAAATATATATAAGTATATGTAAAATTATCTCATAAAAATATCATTTTCTTTATACAATACTAAATAAAGGAGTTTGGCATTTTTTTGGGTATTTTTTTATACTTTTTAGTGTATATTATGGTATTAACATATACTAAAAGGACTTCTTGTGTAATTTACCATAGCTGCACAAATATATATACCGCTATGTACAGAACTGTATAGCATTTCCAGATCTAGATCTGATGAGACCCTCGCCATCGTCACCTTGGAGTTCGCCGATCGTCGACGATCGTCGGCCGCTGTCGCCGGTCGCTGCCGGTATGTCTCTCTCTCGCATCTCTCTCCCTCTTTCGTCTCTGTCTTTCTGCTCTCTCTCGTCTCTCTATCTCGCATCTCTCTCCCTCTCTCGTCTGTCTTTCTGCCCTCTCTCTCTCTCTCACTCTACCTCCAAATCTCTCACTCTTCAGTCTTCACTATCACCATAATCTTTGAACGTGTCCGATTATTTCCCACGAATCCGGCACGAGTACCCGTACCCGTACCCGTGTCGTGTCGTGTCGACACGGGTACTTCGCCCAAAAACGAGGATCCGTGTAACGTAGGTCTCCGAAAACTTTAGCTCTCATACCATGTTAAAACTTAAAGCATCCAATGGAAAATCAATTGGTGAGAGGCAGCTAATGCTGATACTAGTTTTGGAGGTTATAATCTATCAATGGGGGAGAAGCTCTAATATTTATTATACATGGGATGTTAATGTAGAACTCATAAACAATACCAAAATAAGGCTGTAATTGTTATATTGTTATAGTAACATGTATAGCCTATGAAGCACCGACACATCTAGAGGTCGAAGTATCATAGTGTCGGACACGGGGACACGTAATTTAAATTTTTTATGGGGACACGGCTGGGGACACTGGGGGACACGGTAGGGGCCAAACTGTTGCTTTCAAAAAATTTGGGGGTTAAACTGTAATTTTTTTTAAAAATTTGGGGCCAAATTGTAATTTTTTTAAATTTTTGGGTGTCAAACTAAAATTATTTATTTAGTTATATAACCAAACCAAACTAATTACTTGAGGTCAGCTACATGAATCCTTTTCCTCCATTGAGCTCTATCAAGGGCAACATTTATTTATTTATATAAATAAATAAATAAATATACACGTGGGGTGTCCTCCATTGTGTCTGTGTCCCCGTGTCCGTATCCGTATCCGTGTCCGTGCATCATAGTGTATAGCTTAATTCACGTTTGTCAGTATGCCATTCAAATTTTTCATTGCTTCATCTGCATTAGCGTTCTACCCAAAAGTCTTTGATCTTTCGCATGTGTCATCATATTCTATCTACTATTGTCAATCACACAAAAACAAGACTGCCGTAATCTTTTTTTTTGATAGGCAAAGAAATTATATTAGAAACTCGAAAATGCTAGCCGACAATCCAAAAAGAGAAGAAGAGAAGACCAACCAAGAGTTGGGAAAAAGAGAATTACAAAAGGACTCATATTTTATACTTTCTAATGCCGTCCAAATGGCTTCTGAAGTCTTCATTAGAATAGACTGCCGTAATCTTTAACTAGACTCTAGGGAGTGTCAGTGTGTGACACTTGTATATCACACCCAACAAGGTATGTGTGCTTCATACTACATGTTAGATTGAAAACACAACTTCTGGGAGGGCTCCTGCTTTGGTTTATATTTTTGGTGACGGTTGGGTGGGGGAGCTAATGATGTGTCTTGGGGATTATGTTATCCGAGGGTTTGTCATAATATCTATCTTTCTGTCTTCTTACCCATATGCCATCTAGACCTGTTCATAATGACCATACAAATGGATGATCTCCTCACATTGATGTTACACGGTCTTGTGTAGAATTCAACCCCAAAAGCTAGCTATTGAAGTGAGGTGCCCTCACAATTGAGGCATTAGGATGACCCTACAAATGCCATAATGATGCTATAGCTGTAAATTCATCAGAACATGGTGACTTTCCCTGCTAGCTCATCCTATACGCTCGTAATATTTGGCATGAATTACAAAAGGTTACGCATGATGGTAGATTTTAACCACAAGAAGTTTATTACGCAAAGGTATTTCCCTGGGACTAAGACTCCATCACAGTACTCCTTGTAACTTATCTCCTTTATCATGAATATTAGATCTTTTTGGAGCTGTTTGGTTAGAACTTTAAATTCATTGTTCCTCATTCTCTTTGGATTGCAATTTGCAACTTGTTTTCCGATTTGGTACCCCTGGTCTTCATTTGTCTCCTTTTGCTTTGTCATCGACACTTGCATTCATACTCTGCTAAAAAAGCAGGTCGACATGTCAAACCGAGGAATTTTGGTTCCACCACAATCATAATCTATGGGAGGGAAGTATCATTTGGAAGACAATTTTCGTCAGTTGGCTGGTCGATAAAATGCATCCACAAAAGATTGTGAAACAAATGAGGATAGGAAGTACGCAAAAGTATCGTTTGTTGTTTTGAAACCTGCAGGTCTTTTTTTTAAACTCTATTTATATGCGCTCCAGAGTTGAAATGATAACAAATGACATACATTAGATATCAATCGATGTAGTCATTTTGTTATACCAAGAGACATGCATCTCGCCCTATTTCCCTCAGTTTTGCCGCCTTCTTCTGCGAATGACAGTTGAAGGTGGGATGGTTCTCATTGGGTTAGATCATGATGCCGAATGGAGATTGGTGGATTCTTTTTTCATTCAGAATTCATCTTGTCTTTTTCCTTTGTTAATGGCAGTTTGTGAAGACTCCTAAGAGGAAAGTCCGGTTTTCTTATGAGGTATTTTTTTTTATCGGCATTTTCTTATGAGGGTTAGCATGAAGGTATTTCTCATCTGCATGTAGGATGGAAATATGGCCTATGTCAACATTGACCGTGTGGCTCACAGAAATCCCAAGTTTTGGCTTCCAGAGGATTCATTTCAGACCCTTAAACTGAGCAGCAAGAAGCATGTTGCTGTGTGTGTAGTGGGGGAAGGGGGTAGGACGTTTCCGGAATAGTTCTCCATTTTCCTAGTGATTCTTTCTGCAGATCTCCTCAATACTCTGTAAGTTTCGTTTTTCAGTTCTCCATGACTAAATACATGTTGCATGACTATGGATGTTGGTAACATTGTTGATCATTTCGATCTCCTTTGTTAGAGGTGTTGGTCGCTTTATATTGTAATTCAAGCTGTCCAAATTATGAATAGAACATGATTTGACTGTATCTGATCAGCCATGAGTTGATTTTGTACTCGTCTAGTTAAAATCCGTCTTCTTATGAATCAAAATAAGTTGGGATACTTTCTAAATGCTTTTAAATATGGCAGAATTTTATTTAGCTGCCGTTTTTTCATTCTTGAATGACCCTTTCTAATCTCATGTCTCAAGTTATCTAATGGTGGATACTCATGGTGAAAATTCTGAAGGCTTCAGATTGTCTGTACCTTTGGTTTCTTTGCTGATGCTCTGTTGGAGGAGTAATAGTATATTGTTCTGGGAACCTCTCTCACTTTTTGTAGAAATTCTTCCAGAACAAAACAATTATTTCTTTCTTACTTGGATTATCTCCTAAAATACCATGCCATGCCCGGCAACATATCGATGCCTGGTAATTTCTTGATCATGATGTCTCTCTTATATCTTATATTAATCTCTTGTAAGAATGTAACCCACTCTTTCCAATAGTAGGGGCTAGGTGTCCATCTTCTCCTTTTTTTCCTTACAAGAACAGCACATGGCTCCCTGCTATTGAGCACGTGCGTGGCGAATAGGCCCTGTTCGTTGGGTTTTGAGGGAGGTTTTTTAGAATAATGAGTAGAGAGAGAGAGAGAGAGAGAGAGAGAGAGAGAGAGAGAGAGAGAGAAAATTATTGGTGATCATGCCCATGGGTTTTGGGACCCTAAAACGAACAAGGTCTTATTGTCATAGGAGCATGTGGAAGCTACTAAGAGTATGGTTGTATGCGAAAAACGGGGAGTACTAATCGGAAATGGGAATAACGTAGAAGTAAATACTGCTAAGTGATTATAGAGTTGCTGCGTGATGAACCTTACCATTAATTCCTGTTCTAGCCATTCCATTGCTCCACGCTCCTGTTGAAATGCATCACCAATTTCTTGACCTCTTACTAAGTTTGTTGGTCGGAGAAGAAATTCCCCTGCATGATGGTAGCCATTTCCACGTTTAGGAAAACTTTCCAACTTTATGGGAAACTGTGGGTGCTTCACTGCTTTATATCAGTGGTATCACTCAACGCATATTTATCTACAACGTAAGTAGATTCAATACTCGTTCCATTGCTGTTGCGCTTTTCTCTGTTTCGTCTCTTTTGGAAGATTCCTGTATTAATCTGTCAACGGCAAACGAAATCTCTTTTAATGGATTTGCTTATCCTTGCAGCTTTCAGAAGCTTCCTCTTCGGATCACGTGCACTGTTTTTCTGGGTTTGTTTTTCTCCCGTTGCAATTTTCCAAGTTGACGTTAATTCTTTCCTGGTCCATTTTATATCAAACTTTGAGCAGGTTCAAAAGAGATGTGCTTCTTTCCAGAATCTATGCTTCTTTCACTGTCCTCAAATTTTCTCTTTTGTGCTGAACAACAAAGATCTGCTGATAAATTGAAATAAATAGAGACTAGGGGAAGAAGAGAACAGAAGCCGAAGAATCTAATCAAAGGAGAAGAAGGAAGAAAGAGGAATCTGGAGAGAGAGAGAGAGAGAGAAGATAAAAGGTGGAATCCTTTCAATAATCTGTTACAAAATAATGTAGGATTTGCGCTGCATTCTACCGATCATATGCATATACTATCTGACAAGTAAACCCAAAAGAATTATTGCACTATACCTCCTAAATAAAGCTAGAGTTCCGAAAAGTTAGGGATGTAGATTATCGCGTATTACGCGTTAGGGACACTCTTCGTGGGAGAATCTCCAAGCAATGCTTTGGGCATTTGTGTGCCATATAAGCAATGCTTTGGGTATTTGCAATTTAAATTTCTAGTCGGACTTTGAATTTGACTTGGCTATCAAGATACCTCACAACTCTACCAGAGGAAGAAATAATTAGAGACATATTTTAGGATAGTAGCAGATGTATGAAGCTTTTAAGCTAGATAAAAAAATCTAGGGATTACATGATACCATTTTCCTTATGGCACTGTGGAATAATAGATCTTGTGCTGCTGTGACGAATGCTTATGCTGTATACTTGGGGAAGTTGGTCAAAATTACTATTATAGATAAATCGAAGAAGTTCCACAGAAGTCCTATCAAATTACTGTTCACTTCCAAAAACAATTTGATTAGATAGGATTTATTTAAACTAGTTGGCATTTGTAGTTATGTCTCTTGATATCTGCTGTAATCAAACAAATTGCTGCCTCTAATCTGCTTGTTTGTACTGATTTTAGATCAGACATTTACATACAACACCCTTACGTAAACACTTGCTGTGGTTGAAAGTGTCAGATAGTAGTTTGACAAAATCTAAACTTACGACGACGTTGGAAAAGGGTTTTTGTCCATCTATCCTTTGTGACTTTTGTTCCTATCATTGTACTCGAAAATGGAAATGAATTACTTAACTGTGCCCCTGAGAATTCCCTAAACGTGCTATGCCCATATCTCCATCTAATATGCTTCAACGAAGAGATAGGGATGACAGTTATGGGGAGAGAGGGGAGGGATGGGGTGTAACGAACACCCTATTTTTGCAGCATGACCATTCGCATCTTGGCCATTGATCAAATGGACTTTAAGTTTGACCAACTGTATCATCTATCTACTTAACCCATGTGCAAGTGGCACTCCAATGGAACCTGTCTCCTCTTTAGCATTCAAAATTTTCATTTGAATAATTTGCTAAAACCTAGTTCCGTACCAACGATTGCTGCACTCAAGCTTACACCTAAGTTTTGCAACAACCTCTCTGCCCTCCTCGGCTCTTACCTAATAGGGCCTGTCAGTTTACCTAATGGCTATTTTCCTGCACACTTAAATGTGATCATTTTTTGGAGCTATTTAATTTGGCACTCAGCTGATTTTGCCTTTCATTGCCACAATCTTGCTGCCTTAATCTTCCAACACCATTTATGGGGTTCTAGGTTAGATTCTCAGTTGGGCAGGATAACCTGGCCTCTGGTCATCCTGCTTTACCTATTTTGGTTATCGAAAGTCGCCCACTTGGAGCTCTTGATTCGGTGGCATGGCTCGAGAAGCCGCTCTTCATTTAAGAACATATAGTAAAGTAACCGATTCAATCAATAGATTACAAGGAATAAATTCCTAACCGTAGTCCGTTCCCGTTTTGGACAGCGTCATGGAATAGGTCTACTAACTCTTTGAATTTGAGTAAGATGGATGATGAACTAAGAAGTGGGCTCTAGAAGCTAAAAATGTTTGTAGTGTGTACTATTTGTAGATATCCCAATTTGGCTACGTAAATATTTAAGTCCCACCTTGAGGCGATTCCCGATGATGAAATGATTTTCGTATGCTTGGATCAAAGCATGAAAATCCAATGTAATCTGTGGAACTCTTGAGGAATGAAGATACCCTTAGAGGTGTGTTTAGAGTGCCCGTGCGTACACTTTGGGTGTGTTTAGAGAGCCAGGGTCTGCCCCTAGAAGAAGTACCGGCCACTACTCTGGAAGCAACGGCCACCAGATAGATGTAGTGGTCGCTACTCTAGAAGTAACGGCCGCCTGTTTGTTTTCCATCCTGCAGACGGCTGCCGTTAACTTCATATCCAGCAAAATCTTCCATGTCCCAAATATGCTTTGAAGTGTTCAAATCCGATCCTAGCTCTTTCGTATTTATGCTTTACACTTGTCCAACACTTCTCAACGTCATTAGGATAGAGTTTTGGCCCTGATTAAATTCAATTTAATTCATAGGATTTATCCTAAGCTTTATCTCCTAAACTCTATAATTAGAGCTCAATCCAAAGAAATTGATATGCTTTCATATTGTCTTTGAGCCATATACACACTACAGATATGAGAGCACAAAAATCCTTTGTAGTCTAGCGATTTCATGAACATTTGAAAAATGCAGAGAGTACTCAAGAACCTTCTAACATTCAAAGGGTTCATTAGGCTCGGAAACCAAGCTGTTGCATATTTAGCAACTGAAGGATCAAGGTGGGATGTTCACTTAGTCCCTAAACTAAACATATTTGATTTTGTATAGGCTTTCTACCCTCTTTGTTAAACACTCTCTTTTCTTTGTCCAATTTTGTCTTACCAAACAAGACTGACTTCTTTCAGTTCCATTTGCATTCTTCCTTGTTCCTCTGCGTTGCTGTACAGAGAGGTAGGGATGAGCAGGACGACTCAGAGATTGGACTAGTATTACTATACTTCCAAAGTATTACTATTTTTCGCTTTTACTACACCCTCGTCATCGTAGTAGCTGAGTCTTGACGTTTTCGGGAGTTGGATAATATAGAGCATATGGTAACTGCATTATTCTCTTTCTCCTCCCCTTCCTAATACCGCGCCTAGCACACCAGAGACTGATGATGATCCTGCTTACCACTCCATTCGTACTTTGTGTATGCGCGTAGGGTAAATCTTGCATGCTTGGTCCCCACGCTCTGGGTGGGAGGTAATGTCAAGCTCTGCTCCTAACTGAAGGAGTAGCTAACGGCTGTTGCTATGCCGTCTTTTACGATTGTTGCTGGGTCAACTTGAAGTTTCTTTTGTTGCCGGGCAGCCTCTCGGATACTATTCGTCTTGGCCTTTTATTCGCCTTATGACACATCATTTTGTGGTGTGGTGTTGTGCAGGGAAAGTTCATCCTGACCCTTTATTTACTGACTATGCCGTCTTAGGTGATGATGTTATCATCGCCGATGAGGCTGTAGCCAGAGCTTCACTCTGTCTTCTAGAACAGACACAGCCCATGCTCAAACAACATCTGCTCCTGAAAGTGACGTCTTGTCCTAAACCTAGAATTGTAGGCACTCAGAGAAAGGCCATGACCCATTTCTTTAGTCTTCTTTCTTTACCCTTCAACGGATGGCAGCAAGTCCTTGGTTGGCGCTATGTACTGTGAGCTGTTAGCACTTTAAAGGCCTATTGTCAGCTGGTCATGCAAATGACGAGATTCTAAGATCGAGACTGAGTAGCTTCACTAGTAGATCTGACGTCCAGTCATTTTAGTGCAAGAAGATAGGAAACATACGTCTTGGATGGGTGAAATGAGGGATTCGCCTGTACTCGCTCAACAGGAATGCGTTTTATTAATGAAAAAAAAAAGACAGCATCCAAAGGATCTTAGGCCGCAGAAGAAAGTCCTGGGTATGAAATAAATCTTCTTTCTTTTTCCATCAGAAATAGAAGACAGAGCATCTATTGAAAGGAAGGTAAAGAGAAACAGTGGCCACTACAGCTTGTGGCGGCCACGAGATAGTTGTAGGAATGCATGTTGCGCAACTAGCGGCTCTGCGTTAGTGCAGGCCGCCAATCCTTTCGTGTTTTTTGTTTATTTTATATTCAATACATGCTCCCTTCCCCAACTCCCGTTTAACTATTTATTTCCCATTCTCATACATCCCACTGCTTTAATGACTAAAATCAGCTATTTGTCAGACCAAAGAAATCTTTTGAAAAACCTTATGTCAAACAACTAAAGAAAAACCTTTGGGTTGGGCGGAGAGAAGTGCAACTTCCCCTCATATATTTTCGTACATAGTTGAGGCTGGTATGATTAGGACATTTGGGTTGCTTTTCCCAGTTCTTTTGTAATCATAGAATCTGTATTAGTTGTCGCTATATTCATATAATGGATTTTTTTTTTGCTTTCATAGATACTGAATTTTCATCATAGAAATGTCCATACTGTATTTGTGTCCTAGACATTCTGGAATTACAATGTCAGCTTCGTATGTGTTGTGTATGTGGCCCTTGCATGTATCCGTGCTTCTTAATATTGATTGGTTTTCAAGACGAAAGGGTTAGCCTGACATTGGCTTCACGGCACGATGCTTGGGTTGGAGTCAAATTTCTGCTTCCCCTTCCCCCATATTCTTGTACTGATTGTGTATGAGAGAATATTTTTAGCATTTCATTTTCAAGGTTGGCCTAACACATTATGTGGAAAATGGCATAGAGAGGCGAACTTTGATCAGTGATATGTACTTTTCCTTGACAAGTCTTTGTGTAAGCATGTCATGTGTTCTTACAATTTCCTTGTATTACCGCATTTGGATGTCTGATTTTTTGTTTTGTTTGGATTTCTTGACATCTACATACTTGTTTCTTGAACCTAATTCATCTATAAGATATCATCTTTATTTAGTTTCCAAACACAGCAAAGATCTTGTTAAAAGAGTTAGTCACCTTGTTTGGTTCAAAGTTTTGAAAGTTATTTTTGATGTAATGAGTTGAGTGGTAATGAGTGGAGAGAGATAGAGAGAAAAAAGGTATTGAGAAACATGTAGAGAGAAAAATGAGATGAGATGGGTGTTGAACCAAGCAAGGTGAGTGTCTTTCCCTCCTACTCCTCTTTGTTCACCTCTGGAAAGATAAAGAAGAAAAGAAGAGGAAAGAAAATAAAAATAAAAATAGAAGGTTCAACAACTAACTGCAAAAAATAAGTAGGTGCCAATTATTCCAGGCACTCATGCATCCTACACGGTCGACTAGCTTCTAAAGCTTGTAAATCTGGGCGTTACTTGTGCAGAAAAGGCATTTCTTATACTCGAGCAAAGAAGCATGGATTTTACAACTCATATAGATGTTTAGATCGTGCACATACTTTCTAGCAGAAATAGCTAATTCTTAGAGGTTACCTTGTCCTCGGAAGTTGGATTTGCCAATTGATGATGTTCCTCTTTTGATTTGTTGTACCGTTCAATTATTGACTTCATGCTGGTCAAAAGCGGTAAATTTTCAGATGCAGTATCTGAACAATTCATACACAATCTCTGAACGAATTCCATGCATTCATCCTAGGAATAATACATTTTGAAGCTTCTTGTGCAGTAGTTTTCAATCGTTTCACACTTCTGCAGTAGTTTTCCCTTTGCTTTGACGTAGTCATACTTCTGGTTTACATAAAGCTGCAGTTGCTTATACCCATGGTTAACGTTGTTTCAACTGACAACTACAACAGTATATGTAAGGAGAAATTTTGCTATATGCAAGTGAACATGTAACTTAACCCAAATTTCATGTTCCCTAGTCCTATTGATTATTTATTAGTATCCCCATGGACACTTGTAAGAAGTTCAAATGTCTAATCAGTGCTTCTTTTAACAGCAAATTAAATCGGCACTTTTCGATCAATTTGAACTGGGAAATGTGGCCATGAGGATAGGAAGCCAAGGTTGAGAATGGTGGCTTGGGAAGGAGGTAATTCCAAATCGCTTCCCTCAGTACTCTTAGTGTAGCTATGTAATACCTCTGTCTAAGAGTTTGTAGCAATAATAAAGCCGATGAGGTGTCATAGTTGGCTGCATGTTGAGAAAGTTATCATCCCTGAGGAGTGGATATTAAGGTAAAGACTATGTAAAATTCATAAATTTTCGTTTCGTACCAACACTATTCATATATATTTTATTGTTCCTCAGACTAACCACGAACACTCAAGCTATTATGACTGTACTGTGTTGAAGTCAGCTATCTTACTTTCTGATGCAAGTTTGACTACTCGTCTTATAGTCTGTTCTTCCAACAGGTATGGTCGCTTGGGGCGGTTTTCTACAGTCTAGTACTTGGCAATATGTGGAAGGTAAGGCTCCAAGCTTTGGTACAGAATCTTTCCATATCATGTTGATGTTTTCTAATCTATTATTACCTCGGTTAACTCCTTAGCAAGAGTTGCATACTAAATTATATATGCTACAGGATTCAATCAAGTTGGGAGTGGTAGACTCATTGTTATATTTGTTAGAAGAATATCCAATGGCTTAAACAATAGGTAGAACACCTAATGTATCTATTCTTGAAGGTTTAAGGGGGAGTATAATATAAGTTTGTTCTTCCTAGTCATCATCGAGTGTTGTTCCCTGTTCCCTCTAACAGAATCATCTGTTTTTAGGGTTTCTTTGGACTTGTTAGGCTTTGACTAGTGGTCCCTTCTTGATCACTCTACTTTCGAAGTGCAGCCAATATTTCCTCCAAAATATCTGACTCTGTCTAAATTCAACTCACTTTTCGTAGCATAATTATGCAGATTCAGGAAAATTGGACAGACACATCCCTATTGGAAATCATATCTCAATTTGGGACATATTTAGGAAAAACATTTCAAATTTTGACACAACGCTTTTGCACTTCCACATAAATGGTCTCTTTTACATCTCAGAACAAGGTATCAGTTCCTTTATATCATTGACACTTGCCAGAAGAGAACTGTTTTTCTTTTACTTTTTTTTTCTTCTAAAAACTATAGTTGCTGCTGTACAAACCACATAACATATGCACGAAGGACAGATAACAAAATCAAAGAAATTCAGAGCATGCATGTTTTGAGAGTCCTCCCATCCACCCACCCACCGACACACACACAGACACAGAGACACAGAGACAACAGACCTATGAAGTTATACTCAAGTGACAGTGCTTCAAACTTGCTATGTGTTCAGATTAATGATCCACATAAAACAACTTACACTGCTCTAGAAAGTAAATGTGAAAATGATAACTTAGGATACTGAAAACATTTGGATAATATATAATGTTACGATAGTCTACACCATCATCTCATATAAAATTATGTACATCGTCATCTAAATGCTTTCCATCACATTATGGTTACCCAAGCAAAGTGTCATGTACGATCAATTCTACACGAAATCAATAGTTACCAGATTAGGTTTTATTGCATCACTTGGAATTCAGTAGCAGGCCAATTGCTTACTTTAATTCTAATTAATCTACATAGTTGTCCTAAATCCGGGGTACAAGGAGAACCAGCGCTCAATATGAACTTCCAAAGAGGTTCTAACACTTACTTATGGACTCAGAGTCCAATAAGAAATGGACAGCTCATGCACAGCTGACCTTAGGGATAGCCACTAGTCTACTTTTGTCCTCAGGATTGATTTATTGAAATGCATCTACCTTCTAATCTTCAATGTCATCAATTGAAACACATAGCAGTTTGTTATGGAGTCCTTGCGCTGACATACATCTATCTGGCATGCATAAAGTTCTTGTCAACCAGTGCCGACTTGTTAACAAACATTGCACATGTGAATAGAAATGTGATCCTCTTGACGCAGGTTGTGTGAGCTGCACTTGCAAGTAATCTATAATTTCACCGAGCACTTCTTCTCATTTTCTTAACACTAAAGCACCTTCAATCAAACCAAGATTCTTCCCTTTCAATGGAGTTTGGTTTTGAATTAGATATGCAAAGGATACTTGTTACTATAACAATGATAATATTAGACTCCCCGACTCCACCATACATCCTATGCTGCTTAGAGAAGCCCAGCCTCAACACGCCATATGTTTTAACAAGTACCACATCACCTGATGAGCAATAATGAGACCATGATGATGACCTTTTTGTGTAGAGGCACTTTGTAAGTTATCTATAACCACACATCATAAAGATGTTCATATTGACCCACTACTCAAGCTCCTTAATACAACCAACATAACCTTTCAATGGAGTTTGTACTTAACTAAGGGGTAGTATCCCTTATATTTTTTTTTTGTCTTCACCATATTGGCAAAAGACGGTCCGTTTCTTTTAAGAATACCATTTAGTGAGAGAAATGGTTTGCCTTCAAGTTATAGAAAAACTAGTGCTAAATACCATAAATCCCATTTACTCAATAGAGAAACTCATATATGTTGGCTTGAAAGAGAGTACAATCATGGTTCCACAAGCCCACTACGTACACTTCGTTACCTATCTTTAATACCTTGATCCTTTTGACGATTTGTTAAGTTTTCCGCTTAGAAGCCTTTCATTTGAAATGTTTCTAAACATGGACACAAGTGCAAGCAATTTACCATTGGCCTCTTACTATGTGAGATTGTTATGTCATTTTGAATCTTATTTTCTAGAATGCTTTTCTGACGAGAGGACTAGTTTGAGAAGATATTTTGGAGGTTTGTATTTGCCCAACGGGTAGGAGGTAGATATTTAGGAGAGTTTACACTGTTTTTTTCTTTGGTGCTCGATCTTTTTCGCTGAATAGGTACCAGCGCGTTGAAACAATTGAGTTGTTTGTCGTTCCCCTCAAGCCCTTCTGTGGTAAGCTCTCTCAAACGTACGCTTATGATTTTAGACAAGTTCTCTCTTTTGAATTTTATGTGGATTCGATCTAATATTGCTAATTGACTTCTTTATCTTGCCTCTTTATAGGTACTAGAAGCAATTGTTCTTTCTGGGTTGACAAAGTTGGGCATAGCAATGTCCAGGCCATTAAGGTCATGCTATATACCACTATCACTCGCATACACACATGTGCACATTGAATTTGTAATTGAATTCACGCACCAATTTAATGGAGATAGAGCTAAAATGATGATGTTTGATTTTCTCTTCGCAAAGAATTGAGGTTTGGGTTTTTTGAAACTTGGATGATACTATGATAGTAAGGTGCAATTCACCCAGAAATGCATTCTAAACTAGCACACCTTAGTGAGCCGCAAACTCTCAAAAGTGACTTCACATTTTAGCCCTTTTAAAAGCAATTATGCAAGTGAAGTTGCCTCAAGATCTCAACTAACTACTGTTGTGATTTTAAACTATTTTTAGGAAGAAGTGTTTTGAATTGTGATTATAGAACAAGAGAACAATATTTTGAAAACCGGACCGCTGAACGAACCGGAAATGGGATTGGACGGAGGGGTTTCTGCTTCAAACGTGGTTGAACCGAAATCGAGCTTTGATGCCATAAATATGTTAAAAATATATTTAAAACATATTCATAATTAAAAATGAACATGTAGACAAGTACAGATACGTAGAAAGCTTGGAAAAATAATTGTCGGGACACTTTTGTTCCAATCCCACATCGGTTGGATTTAGAAATCTTTTGACCTCCGTCATCTATGAAAGGTTCCCCTTGTAGGATAGACTTGTGTTTGGGCACTATGGGAAAAAAAAAAAGAAGTGTGCATGGTCACGCGCCCAACTTTTGCATGGATGCAATGGCCCTTGATTGGCTAAGTAACTAGTTCAAAATTCTCGATCTGGGTCAACTACGCAGGTGCCGTTTTTCCCGGTTTAGCAGTATAACCGCTAGTTTGGAATGGTTCTTACCATAGAAGCCAATTTTCAAATGAAGACGGTTTCTAGGTGCAGGAACTGTTTAACCGGTTGAACCAGACGGTCAGGTCCGATTTTTAAAACATTGCAAAAGAAATAACAAGTATGTCCATACTAATAGCAATACACACATTCTTGCTCAAACTCAGTTGCGAGTGTAAAGAACATTGAGGGTTTGCCAAGGAATGAAAGGGAGCAACTGTGTGTGTGTACAAAAAGAATTCAGCTAAGCCAACGGTAATGTAGATGAAACATACAACAACTCAGTATTTGCATGATTGAAGATGATAGCGAATGATATGCAATCGGTCTTAATTTTCTTTGTGTGCTCATAAGAAGCAAAATTGTGGGCAGCAATCCAAATCTATTTAGCACTGACACGGACACGGACACGGACACAGATACGGGACACGAAAATCCTAAAAAAATAGAGATACGGACACGGGAAGAGACACCACGTGTGTGCGTGTATATATATATACATATATATTTATTCTTTTCTTCCATGTCTTTTGACAAAGACATGTCCTATATGAATGTATGAGATTAACATGGTTCAAATAAAGGCATAATTATAGTTTAACCCAAATGTTTTGATTAATTTATTTTTAACCCCTCAAAATTAAAAATATATTATATTTTGACCTTGACCCCCAGTCGTGTCCCCCGTGTGTCCCCTATCAAAAAATAATAACTGGACGCGCCATGTCCAATACTTATTTGGGCGTGTTCCCGCTGTCTCTTTGTCCAATACGTGGATACGATGCCCTTTTGGAGTGTTGGTGCTTCATAGACCCAAATAGCATTGTCGCTATGACAACAAAGAGGCATAGAATAAGGAAGGTGACAAACCAAGCCAACCCATTATACTCCTATTTTTGTGCACAACAGTATCTAATGTCAATTTAGGTCTACCCCTCCCCGTAGCATTACTACCCAAAGCTATACTATCCACTTTTTTAACTACTACATCTCCTGGTCTACGTAGACAGGCCCAAACAATAACGAAGGTGACACATATTGAATTAAATCCATTGGAGCCAAACTATTGTAGTGGTAACATTGAGCAAGTTGGTACTTAATCATTTTCTCCGAGTAGGTAGTTGGTATCTAAGTCTTTGTAGGGTGATCGTGCTACGACACCAGCATGGTTGCAATTCAGTTGCGGTTGTAAGACCAAGAAAGTCTCGACGATGGCCCTGTGTGACAAGTTGTGGTCCCTACAAACTTAATCGAGGTATATGGTGGTTGACATTCCACCCCTCTGGTTTTTTTGTTCTTCCCTCTCCTTGCTTTTACGCCTTATGCATCGAAAACATTGCATATTTTAAGTTGGGGGGTTGATTATACTTATATTATAGTTATGTTTTCGGTTTTGCGCACAACTTTTTTTTGTAGAATATTCCCTTTTATGTAGTGATTTTGTATGATATATACTTTAGATATGCTTAATTGTTCTCATATTGGCAAGCACCCCGTCAAATTTTGATTGTGTATTTGAATCCATGTCATAAGCTCATACATGAACTTTAATGAACAAGTTGAGCTTAAGGTTGTGTCAAGTGAAGTGCATCACTAGAGTGGAGATTCAAAATTGCTAACATCCCATGTTTTTTGTTCTCATTTTCCGTCAAATTTCGATTGTGTATTTGAATCCATGTCATAAGCGTATACAGAACTTTAATGAACAAGTTGAGCTTAAGGTTGTGTCAAGTGAAGTGCATCACTAGAGTGGAGATTCAAAATTGCTAACATCCCATGTTTTTTGTTCTCATTTTCCGCAATTGCGTAAATAGTATCTTTTGTCCATGCTTGAGTAGTGTAAATATCTTTCATGCATCATATTAGAGTTGTTGGCGTACATAGGATATGATGTAAGGCATTTTTATACGATGAAACCACATATGAGTCTCCCTTGTCCTTGTTTTGAACCGTAGTCCAAGTCTCGTTTATTGATCAAACTTAGGAAATTGGATGTTTGGAGGGTTGAGAATGTTCGCGGGGAGGATTGATGGGATTTGGGGGAAGTGATCTGAGGTTAAAATAGTGGAGAAGAGGGAAAAAAAAACGTATGAAATCTGCCTAGAAGGTACCGGTACCAGCTGGTCAAAACCAAATTGCAAGAGTCTGTTTGACTTGTTTGATTTGGCATAGTTTATAACATGTATGTGCGTGGAGATTGAATTTGATTGAATTCGAAGGAATAGTTGTGACTCTTGCCTAGTTTTTGTTGTCGAGCATAGATTTCATATCTTGAATTGTGGGAAGAGTGCACAGCTTATAGTTCTTAGTTTACTAAGAACTAACAAAGTCCAAGTTAGGGGGGGGGGGGGGGGATAAACTCTCAATAGTGTAAATAATTGGGGCTTATCTCTCTCATTTTGTCACACACACGCGCACAATTTGTTTGATTTGGTTGATATTGCGCAAAAGTTGTGTTTTTGGCATATACAGGTTAATCATAAAAGTAAGGCACGTTTAAGCCACTCCCGAGTGTGTCCGAATACCCAAGGCCACGTGGCACTCTGCTATCGAGTCCCAAGAGTCATGAAAAGACGTACTCCCTCTGCCCCACTTTGTTTGTCCCCTTTTTGACTTTGTAATGTCCCAAATTATTTGTCCGATTCGAAATTGACTCATCGAAGTTCCATTAATGCCCATTTTTCTTTTAAAAATATTAATCATGGGAAAGTGGACACCCTCATTAATTTAATGCTAAAAAGTGGGGGGTATTTTTGGAAAAGCCAAGCTTTTCAAGAGTAATCATTGTGGCCCCTAAAAAAGTTAGAATCCCGAAAATGGACAAACAAATTGGGGTGGAGGAAGTATCGGAGAGTGCTCGGGACGTCAAGGGGAAGGCCTATGAAAGCCCAAGTGGTACCGGTACCTGTTGATCAGAAGCAAAGGAAGCAAAACAGCTACCGGTACCTGCCTTACCCTTGGTAATGGTAGCAATTACCAATTGATCAGAACTCCAAGTCAAGAGTTGTCTGTTGGTACCTCTTGCCTTACCGTTACTAACGATAGCACCTGGAATTTTTTGGCAACTTTTGCGCCCAATCCTGCTTTAATTTAAGGGCATTTTGGACTTTCATAAGACTTTTTTTTTTAGGGGGTTATAAATACTAGTGAACCCCAGATTTTTAGGTTAATCATTCATTTTATTTTCTCTCTATCTTTCACTTCTCTCGTACTCATTCTCTCTTCCATGGAGCATTGAATGTTAGGGTTTTAAGGTAGTTGTCTTCATTAAAGTTGTAAGTACTCTCCTTAATCCGCTTTTATTTCCGTGCCTCTGAATGTTTGTATTTCCTCATCTCCTTTATTGATGTTTTCACCCTCCATGAGTGAGTAGTCAACAAGGCTAGGTCATGGTGATTTCTACCCCATGACTTGGGTAGTTCAATGGCTTATATCATATTTTGTGCTTAATGTTGGTTTGAGAAAGGATAGAACACTCAAATCTGATCTAAAGTTAGGGTTGTTTATTTCTTTGATTGTGTTTAGTAGATAAATTTCTTTGTCACACACAATACTTGGAACCATGATTCTCTTAGTGTTTGATAAAATGTCTGAATGAGTTTCTTTTCATTTCCAAATCCCCATTCCAAAAGTAAACTTGATATTCATGGCTAAATCTATTTGAGTGAGAGCAAATGTGACTTTGACTCTCACTCGAGTTATCGATGAGAAGCATTAAACGGCCTAAGTTATGGGTGGATTAAACCCCTAGACCTTGCCTCCTTTAAATTTCATATCAAACTTCATTTTCTAGTTAAAGTAGGGTAGAGAGAGAATTCTACCCAAATCAATTCAAAGTTGGCCGGCCTAAACGCCAAAGCTCTATATAAAACAAGCCTCCCGCCTAGCTACATTGACCTCCCTGTGAATTCAACCTCGGATTTTCGAGTTATCATGCTACAACCGACCCAGTCTTACACTTGGGGCAGCCTATTCTACGACACACGCTAGGTCGCAAGCAAAAGCTTTTGTTCCTTGTATTCCAAGTTTGGGGATTCTCTGTCTTATATATTCATTTCTGGAGTTAATTAGATACACTGGATAGTTTACGAGGTTAGGGAAAATCAAAGTAGACGTTTATAGGAAAACTTGAATAAAATGAATAGTGACAATAGGTTATTCGCGGCCTACCAGGACCCTTGGGAGAAGCGCAGCAGGAGGAAATCCGGCGTTGTTTAGAGCAGCCTAGTAGATCCTAAGGAGAAGGGCAGTTGACAGGACTTTAAACAGAGAGATTGATAGAACCCTAAGTATGACAACATGAGAAATTTGGCGGGGCTTTTACCTCTTACTATGGTCGTTTGTGAATCCAAGCTAAATGGATAACTTAGGTGTATTCACCTAGAACTCCGATGTAGGACAACCAAGAGGAGAGTTATATCATGGAACGGTCATAGTTAGAGTTAAAGGGAGAAATGGAGTCTCGAAGAGGAGAACCCAAAAAATCACATAAGATTGTAAAGAAAACTTATGACATTGTATTCTTTTATTGTTATGAATGTTGCGTATGTGTGTTGTATGGGTTAGTAAGACAAGGGATTATGTACTAACTATAATGTAACACCCGTCTCGAGCATGCACGTGCATCGCATATGACATCTAACTTTATATTGCATTGGTCATGCTATTTAGTATTTGATACACATGTTTTGTTATCATTCGCATATTATTAATTGTCTAGCGGTATATGAATAAAATTGAGGGTCTAATTAGGTTTAAGGAAAGATTGGTCTTAGACTCTTAGTTGGTGGAATGAAGGGTAAAGATGAGTAATGGACCATTTGAACCCACACTCAATCTATGTAGCACGGACATGGACACGGACACGGGACATGGTAATTCTAAAAAAATAGGGCTACGGACACGGACACGGACACGACGGGGGACACACGACGTGTATAAATAAATAAATAAAATATATTATCATTCATATTTTTTTTAGGAACCATCATTGTATATGAATAATTTTACTAATTGTATAATTTTTTTTCAAAGGCATAATTACAATTGACTGATTTTTTTTGAATAATTTTATATTAACCCCCAAAAAATTAAAAATATTACATTTTGGCCCCCAGCCGTGTCCCCTATCAAAAAATAATAAAAATTGGCATGTCCAATATGTGTCCCTGTGTCCCCAAGTCGTGTCCTCGTGTCCAATACGTGGATACAGCGCCCTTTTGGAGTGTCTGTGCTTCATAGCACTCAATCACATGGGTTAAATTTTCCTAAAAGACCTACACCGTTTTCCACCGCTACTGTATAATGTAGAGAGAGAGAGAGGAGGAGGAGGAGGAGAAGAAGAAGAAGAAGAGCAGCCTAATTGAAAGTAAGCCCTAAGCTTCCATATACTTAATTTATGTGTGTGGTTATAGATTGAAGCATGAATATATACATATTTGTGTGGTTTAAGTTCTAATTAGGCTATAGGAGATTGGATTTTACTCTATCAAATTTGTTCATCTTTGGATATGTCAATTAGAGCTTGAGCAAGGTTGAAATCTGTCATGTTCTTTACGAATTTTTCTCATTGACTTGCTGAACTTGCAATTTTCTGGTATTTTTATTGGAGTTGGATATACGTGTCTAGTTTATTGTGTAAAAATTTTAGAATCTAATTCAAAGAGGAGAATAAGTTAAAAATTATACACCGAGCTGCTATTGTGGAACTTGCAATACCGACTGCACCGACACAAGTTGGGAAAACAGTCATCTTTTAGCTCGAGACTCGAAAACACATTCCGCTTGTTTTGCTAGAAACTAGACATATAGAGCTTTCCAACGATGCAACCCGTGTGCTGTGATCATGCCTGAGCGATAACAGATTTGCAGTTAAAGTTGACCCAAAATTTGTCTCTGCACTAGTTTTATTGTTAAGTTATAATCGCGAGGCCGTAGTAAGGTTACCCGAACTTCGTTTTTTATGCATGACCTGTTGATTCGAAGAGGAAGAAGTCTACTTTTCAACGGTTTAAGTTTCATTCTTAAAATTCACGTTACTGTATTGGATATGGTTAGAACGGTACACATCGGCCATGGACTAAGTCTCATGCTTGGGAATTCTTGTATCAAATCTCGTTGAGTCATCTTTGGAGCATTGAAACACATCATTCATTATTTTTATTGCATTAGTTGCATTCAGTTCCATACTAGGGATGGAGATTAAGAATAGGAGCGGATGGTAGTCTTGTTGATGCATTTTACTTGCATTATAACATGAGTTGGAGCATGAATTATACTAAGTGTAGTGTCATTCATATTCTAGGTTTGGGGGACGAGTCTCCACCTCAAGGTTGAGAATGAGGCTTTTTGCTTTTATCTGTTATCTTTTGGATCTCTAAGGTGAGTGTTGTTTCATTGAATTGGCTAGCTAATATTAAACTTATACTTTTTCTGCAAATGTTGAAATATTTTGACGATTGTGAATATGGATCAAGTTGCTTGAAACATGTTTTTATTTCAAGAGCATGTCATAGTTGTAATACTGGTTGGATTTGTTTTCTTCTTGATGTACACAAGAATGGTATAAATTGTCTGTTTGTTGTACACAAACAAGGTATATAAATTGTTAGAAGTTCCATGTTCACAGGGACACGGTACCGTCATAACTCCTAGTTGCGAGGGAAGAACCCTATGGCTTCTTGAAATATTGTTACTTAATTGTTTTGTGAAAAATATTGTTTCTTACTAAGTATGATTGGAAGCATTACTCGATCCATGTTTGCTCTTGGAAAATATTTTTATGCCTTCTGCTTGAATGGAACAGTAATACTCACAACCCTTTTCAGATAATTGAAGTAGACGTTTGGTCCACTACTTGTCCGGCAGGCTGTAGGAGTTGGGTATAATTTTTGGAGAGTAGTTGTAACATATGTGGATGCAAACTCATCCTGTATAGTTCTCTTTTGTTAATTTTGTCCTAGAAACCGGATGTAATCTACTTGTCGACTTTGTTTTGCGTTTATAGAAAGTATTTTGTTATGGGTGAAATTTAGCTTTCATTGAGACAGATTATGCTAACCCTCATAGGGCGGGTTGTTACATGTAATCACTCATGGTGCTACTTTTGGCCTTGGCATTTGATGTCAGGTATTCAGGAATGAGCAGATGAGCAATATCCGCAGAAAGGAGTAGTGGCTAAACAAGAGGACCCAGAGACTTGGATCCCGTGCCCTTGGATGACTTGGATCCCATGACCTTAGATCGCTCTGATCATCTTCCTTCTGAAATTTTGTTGTAGTCGTATTTTGAACTTAAGTACTTTCAGTTGGGCCTGTAATTGTACTATGATCTATTATTTGGATTATCATGTTTAAAATAATGAATTCGTGTTAAGTAACTTAATCATTTTTAAAAATTGTCTAATGCCACCGAAAATCAGGGCGCTACACAAAATTGATGGACAAGTAGATTTTGAAACTTGATTTAAAAACTCGTCAAATTTTGAAAGTGTGCTAAATTCATGTTAGATGATGTTATGATATTGGAATGGTGAACCCAAATTTCCATTCTAACAGGTTGATGAAAGGCGTTAATCGGAAAATATCTCTTGAATGTTTGGAAGGTTCATTTCTTTTTTCCTTGTGTAGGTGATAAGCAAAACATTCATGTTAAATGAACACATGATAGCATTGTAAGGGCGTTAGAGCAATGATCTCCAATGACAAAATGGATCTATATATCCCTTTGACTTTAAGCGAAATTTCAATTTAGTTTTTCGCGTTTCAATTTGGACAAACATGCATGTACTTCTATTTTCGAATTGGTTTCAATGTCAACCATTGGTTGGATGGCATTAGGTTTTTTGATAGACCTTTTTTAAGGGGCATAATTGTCCTTTCTCCAACATTTCACATCTAATCTCTCTTTTCCCTTGCAATGTTATCCCAAAACCAGTCAAAAAGCCATCAAAATTTTGACGGTAGGCTCTATGATTGTGGCATCCCTGCTCGCCTCACCACCTCTTGCACGCCCACAAATTCAGGTAGGAGGTTTCTCCATTGCATGAAATTTGGGGTACATATGAGTTTCTCAACCTGTGTTCATGATTTCTTTGATGCAATGGAACTTTTGAATGGATTTGACATAGTTACATTCTCTTGGTTATACTGGAAATTGGTCTGGGTCTCTTGGGTTTTTTTCATTGGTTTGACCCTTCCATGTGCTAGAGATCAAGACAGTTGATACCAGGATTGCCGAGGAAGATGACATTGTTGGAGGAGAAAGCATCCACTACCTTGTTCTCACCAATAACGAGGAACAAAAAACTGAAGAAAAACCTCTCTCCTCCAATTGCCCAACTATATGGGAGGGAAAATTTTTCAGTGCCAAGCGGGTACCACGTGGTGCCCACTCGGCCATCCGAGCCGTCCATTTCATTTTTTAATGGCTCAGATTCGGAGAGAGAAAAAGAGAGAGAAAGTGTTTGGAGGAGAGGAGAGAGAAGGTTTTAATCTGAGCTGTCCAAAAGTGTATCAGACGGCTGGGAATCGCCGAGCGGGTGCCACGTCGACAATACCCCATCGGCACTGAAAAACTTCAGATAGATCTCCAATCCAACTTTGCGTACTACCTGCTAAAGGTGGTTTAAACTCTAAAGTGATGTTTTTAAACGTTAGGCTGAGGCTCCCATTAAGATTAGTGATGCATGGTGAATTCAAAAAATTAATAATCATAACCTATTTTCATTTATATAGGATTAGTCTTTGTTTTTTTTTTTTTTTTTAAACACGGAGGATTAGTATTTGGTTAGGTTTGTATTAGTGTAGTTAGATCTTCCTAGAGCTTAATATTGCTTGATTTGAGTGGATTGAGAGTTTGCCTATTTCCTAGATCTTTGTTTTGCTAATTTGTTTTTTCTTTTTCTTTTATAGGAGATTTGCTCTTGTTCAAGTTATACAATGTGTCAACTAGGCTATCAAAAAGTGTATCAAGGAGTTCAAATTTCTGCGTTGCCCTTAAATCTTGTGCCATGTTCATGGGTTGTTCACACAAGTTGCACTTTTTGCATCCCCTTCTCTCTCTAATCCTCCCCCTTCTCTCCTGGTACACACTGGTGGCTGGGGTTTCTGCTTGGGGGAGGCATAGGCGCCTTTATCTCTCCTCTCTTCTAATCTCTCCCTCTTCCCCTCTTCTTTTTCTCTTTTCCCCTTTTTCTTACCCTTTGGATACTTTTCTCTCACTGTCTTTTTGTCCCTGGCATCGATCTCTTTCCTCTAATTTCAAGTATACCAGCACCCTCAAGGGAATCAAATGCATCTCCACCAACATCCCGAAATTTGGTATCTCCCTCCATGTATACTTGAGTTGTCCTTGATAGGTGACGAAGATTGTTGTGCACGTAAACCAAATCTTCCACTCATTGTGGTGTCATTTTGTTTCTTTAGATAATAAGAATAAAAGAGTAGGTTCACCAATTTCTTTCACAACATGATGAGGAAGATTGTCGACTAAGCGACTTCAACGCTAAAGATTTGTTTGTATCATAGTTACACTTTATTTCGTTGTAATTCGGATCCTTTGTTAATTTCTTCACGTTTGAGTTGGGAGCTGCACATGCAGGGGAGTGTTGAAATTTTTCCACATTAGTTAATAATCACCTCAAAGACTAGTATATAAGCCTGAACGATCTCTTCTCTCATTGTCGGAATTTGTCCACATTAGTTAATTATCATCTCAAAAATTGGTATATAAGTCTAGGCGGCCTCTTCTTTTATTGCCAATTAATTTCAAGGTGGATGCCTCATTTCCATGGGAGTCTTTGCGGCCTCTTCATTGCCAATTAGTTTTGAAATGAATAAACTCATTTTCATCATTTCATGGGAGTATGCTGGAATGTCGTTGGGGGTTGGGCTAAGTTCGATGGGTTGTCTCAACTGTCCAGCCCAAAACGTGGCAGAGGTTAGGTGATACTCGGTATAACTGAGTTGACCAGGCCCAAAAACAGTGAGGAGCGCCAACAAGCAGTTCAAATTCTCTCTCTCTCTCTCTCTCGCAGCTGCTGCTGCTGCTGTATCTTCAGTTTCCCATGGGTAAAGTAACCATTTCCGCCTCCTCTCTCGCACCCTCCCTCTAAAGATTTGTTTGCGGTATCAGAGATGCCTCTGAGATCTGTCGATGGAGGAGGAGGCTGACCTTTATGCCCCGCCTGTGCCGCTGCCACCATCTTCATCCACCGACAACAATCTCCTCCGTCCGATCAACCACGATTTCCATCACTCCCTCACCTCGACGACGTCGTCCTCTTCTTCTTCCTCCTTCTCCTCTTCTTCCCCGCGCTTCATCCGCCATGTCCAAGCTGCCTTCAAGCGCCACCGTCCTCTCGGTATCTCTCTCTTTCTCTCTCTCTACATATATATGTATCAACATGCACACATGTATAGATATCCATTGTTTCTCTTTATTTGATCGTTCATAGCTAAATTGAGAAAGTAATGACTTGTTCGAACTAGGGTATCAGATTTAGGTTTCCGTAATATGTCGCTGTTTAGGTTTCATTGTATGTTAATGGAAGTAAAATTAGGGCTTTTATGGCTCTTCATTCCACTAAGATGTGGAAATTCTGCTTGTTTCCACTCTTTCCATTGTATGTTAATGAAAGTAAAATTAGGGCTTCTGAAAACTGAAATTACTGGTTTGTTTCAAAGATGCTTCTAGGCTCCAGGTGTAGGTTCCATGAAAGTAAATTTCTTGTGTTTCTGGTTCCAAAATGCGCTAACTGCTAGAATGGAAGTGTTTTGGATTTGCTTTGTCTCTTTGGTCCAGTTTGATTGTCATAGGAGGTCATTTCTGGGGTTTGGGTTTGCCACCTGTATTTAGAATGAAACATTTCACACTTAACTCTAATTGTGTTTTAAATCCAGAAGACTCTCACACCTATTGCATAAAATATAGTTGCCCAACTTTCTCTTGAACATGTTTTTATGGTTTGAAGTAAAAGCTCCAAAGCACTTTACTCTTCTTCCAAGCGGGGGGTAGCTGGAATTTTTTGAAAAAAAGAAACTAAATCTATTGAGCTTGTCCAACTTGATTAATTATAACCTCTAAAACTGGTATACGAACTTGGCCAACGCCAACCTCTCTACTCATAGCTTGGCTTCGTGTTGGATGCTTTAACTTAGTCTTCAATACTAGACTTTCGAAGGCTTTTGGATAAGACTCTCTTGATTTGCCATGTTGATGGCACCTTAAATGCAACTTGTTATTTTGTTGTGAGCATAGTTGTCAAAGGCGCGCCTAGGCCCAAGGCAAGGCGCGGCGCATCCCCGGGCCTCACACCCCCAGGCGAGGCGACTTGAAAAAGGCAAGCAAAAAGCGCAAAAAAAGACAAGGCGAGAAAAGTGACTGGGCGCAAAAAAGCGCGCTTCTTTCAAATTGATCAAAAAAGCATGTTTTCTTTCAAAAAAGCGCGTTTTTTAAAGAAATCGCACAAAAAGCGGGCTTTTTTTCAAAAAGCGCACATAACACAATTATTTTTTCGCATAGTTGTGCCTCTCTTCAAAAAGGTGCTTGCCTTGCGCCTCTCGCCTTAGGCCTAATAGAACTTTGCGCCTCGGTGCGCCTTTCGCCCTTGACAACTATGGTTGTGAATCGTGTGTTCGTGTATTATGGATCCTTTGCTTATCTCTCCACGAGTGAGTCAGGGATCCTTTGCTTACCTCTCCATGAGTGAGTCAGGAGTCACACGTGCTTGGTAGTGTTTAAGATTCTCCCTGATTGGTTAATTATAACCTCTAAAACTAGTGTATGAGCCTGAGCAACCTATCTACTCATAGCCATTTGGTTTTGAGTTGGATGATTTAACTATTTCAATTACGAACGACATGTGTGATCCAGTGTGGGAGACATGCCTTTCATTATGGTGCAAGGATGAAAATTGTGTCTGTGGATCCCTTTATGATCAAGAAATGGACGAGGAGGTGTGGGATAGGATTAATGAAGGTAGATAGTAAGTTTATTTGTAAATATGTGAAACATTGGAATGCTGAAGATGGAGAGTGATTGATATGTAGGATTCACCCGTGAGCATGTGCATATAGTGTATAACACTTTGTATTTGGGGCTTTGATAATACTCGTTCCATGGATAATACTCCCTTCATCCCAATTTGTTTGCTCACTATGGGAAGTTAAATTTCTCATTTTAATAGGGCTGTCCAAGAAAAGCCGAGAACCGTGAAACCGGTCCATACCAAACCGATCCGTGCCTTTTGGATTTTGTCCGTGGATCAATGGTCCGGATTAAAAAACCATGAGATATGGATTAGGATTGGACTTTCATTTCAAAACCGCGGATTAACCGAACCAAACCGTGAGATATTAAAAAAATATATGTGTGTGTGTGCGTGCACGCGCGCGATATCTATAAATAATTATAACTTTACTAATTGTTATGAATTTTTTTTTATCAATTTCACATTAATGCAACAATATATAAAAAATGTGGTTGCTGCCTTTTATTTGGTTGCTGCCTTGCTTGTATCTGAACTCTGAACCAGAACTAACTTGCTCTAATGGTATCTAAACTGTGAAACCATCAAGGCTACAAACACTTATTAGTTATTACATTCCATAACACTAATAAGTGTTTGCACTTTGCATTTTTAGTTGGCAGTAGCATCATTTTATTTTTATAGAAGGAAATCCATGCATAAAACCAAGACCGAACTGTGAGACTTTTGGACTAGGATTGGATTGCATTTATTAAAAATCGTGATATACGGATTAGGATTGGATTCATAGGAATCTGATCCGGATCATGGACAACCCTACAATTTAATGAGTCAAAGTCAAAGCCTTTAAAAGTATACATATTTCCAAATTTACCCTTCAAAAGTGAAAATGAGTAACTTACATCAATTCAAAAGTGAAAAAGAGTGGAAAGGATAAAATTTGTAATTTGCAAAGTCTTTGTGGCTTATTGTAGAAAGTGAGCTAACATTTTGGGATAGCCCAAAACGGAATACTAAACAAAGAAATTGAGATGGAGGGAGTACTATTTTATGGATTTTATTGGACAAAATTGGTTCAGGACTCTTCCATATCGTCCCAGTGGACTCTTGTGAGTCTTTGGGTTTTATCTTGGAGCTGGTGTACTCTATTTGAACCTTCACATGGGGATGGATATCCACTTTAGGGGGTGACAACCAACTTGTACTGGCTATTTCTTTCCTACTTGATGCTATTTTCATTCTCTCTGTCACCTACGATTATTGATGAAACTGATGTTTCATGTTGTAACTTTGGGAGAATAATGAGGTGGGGTGAGGATTGGACAGGGATTGGTAACTAATAGGGTTATAATAAAGAAGTTCTTATTCCAGCCCCTGGTTTTATTTGCTCTGGATTAGGTTAACAGCTTTTGAACTCAGACATTGGGCTTCTTTCAAGTTTTCTAACATTCCATGATGACGATTTTAGGTACAATGCAGTCAAATAGCATAAGGCCGAGGCGTATGTTGGTTCCGCAAAGAGAAGCATCAAAAAGCTCAGCATCAAATCTGGGTCCTACAGTGGATCCCAGGAAGACCGAAGAGGAACTTCTTGGCAATAATTCTATTGCACGAACGGTGAATACAGGTCCTGTCGTGTGTGAAACTCAATTAGACGCATCAATGACACTGCCTTTCATATGTGGCACCAATACAAACACCTGTGAAGACGATATCAAACCTTTTGATATAAAGAGAGACCAACCCAGAAACTTTGCTAATTACAAAAGCAACGATACAGTTACTTCAGTGCTTGTAGAATCTCAACATGTTCCGATGGTTGATGGTCAGAAGAAGGTCCAGTTTTCATTGGGAAGCAATTCCAGATCTCGGGGTAATAAATTGCTTACTTGTTTATTTTAGAAATTATGTCGCTAGACTGAACACATTTTAGTTGCTTTGTGTGAGACCTTCAGAAAAAAGTTATGAAGGCTTGGTATTCTGCATAATTGTGCGCATTACTTAACAATTGGCAAATTAGCTCGGAAACTGCTCCACAACATTTTTGTTCTCTCTTCCGATGATTTTTTCATTGCAGGGGCCGATGACCTCATGGCCTCTGGAACAGACAGCTTATTGTCTCATATGGGTTCACTTGCATTGACAGAAATGGTATGGGATGGGAGCAATCAACCAGAGGCTGTAAATGTCATCAGTCATGACTTAAAGCCTCAGAAGTTTCACAGCATAGAAGCAGATGAAAGTTTGAGGTCTGATCGGCCAAATTCTTCTTTCTTGGCGAAAAGAGCACCGGAAGTTCAGGATCAGATGCATCAATTCAGAAACTTTTTACACGGTGACTTGAACCACCCCGTGACTCAATCGTCAGTTGTTGGTTCATCTTGCGCTACGACAACTGTAGTCAATTCAGCTTCTGCTCCCATCATCAATTCAATGACATACTGTCTGCATCCTTCTGAAAATATGGTGTCTAACATGCCTGTAGCACCTATGCCAGATTGCAATGTGAATCCTAAAGAAATGCCACAAGAAAATACGGCTCAACCTTCTTGTAATTCATGCAAGCGCACCACTTTTGACACTCAAATTGAAGTTAAGGAGTATGACATGACAAAGGAGCTGCAAGGCAGAGGGCCCGAGGAACATGACTTTCGAAAAGATTGTGCCACTCTAGATGACAATCCTAACAATGGGAAAGAGCATGAAAGTGGTGTTACCGACTTACAATCTCAGCCCTCCTTGTCCAAAAACCCATCTTCAGATATGAAGGCAGAGCCATCTAAATCAGAAACACAAGAAAAAGTTGCAAGTGGTAAGGCGGCACCTCGTAAAAGAAATTCTGATTCTGACCTGTTTATTAAAGTTAATGGGAAGCTCTATCAGAGGCTTGGGAAGATAGGTAGTGGGGGAAGTAGTGAGGTCCATAAAGTCATTTCATCAGATTGCACAATCTATGCCCTGAAGAAAATCAAGCTCAAAGGCCGTGATTATGCAACAGCATTTGGGTTTTGTCAGGAAATGGAATACCTAAACAAGCTGAAGGGAAAAAACAACATTATACAACTAATTGACTATGAGGTACACACTTTAGACATCAAATTGTCTTGTAGGGAATTTTGATTCATCCATGTGTCGTAGTTGTGTCGACTTTATTGCCTTGCAACCCACTGTTTAGGTTATGTTGGAAGAATGATTTTTATTCTGGTCTACTTGGAATATGAATATATCAACTGTTCTCTAAAGTTAAGACCCCGTTCGTTTAAGGGTTTTGGATTTTAATCATTATCCTATTTTCCTCCGATCATTACTCTCATTTTTCTCTCTATCTCTGTCCGATCATTACCACTATTTCCAATCATTACTTTATTTCTCTACACTTATTACCTACAAATCCAAATCCAAAATACCAAAACGAACGGGGTCTAATAGTCTGAAAAGCTTACTGCCAAACAATATCTTGCTGTACAATGTGAATATAATACAGACAATTTAAATGCCGTACTAGAATTATGGATTGGTTTTTAAGACTTTATTGGGGTAGAAAATTACCGATTCATATTTCTGTGCTGAAGTTTTATCAACCCACCATTCTTGGTCAAGTGCACATGTAATTCAATTGAAGTCCTAAGCTACTTATCTCTTGATTTTCCATTTCACTGCCATTGTTGCTTAAAGAAAATGCCACAACTATAACTCAAAATAAAAAAGAAGAATTTGTTTTGATATGGAGAAAGAGTAGTGGTGAGAAACCCAGTCTCTCCTTAGTAATCAAATAAAAAGAAACCCAATTCTCTAAATTTATGGGAGTCTTTCGGTAAAATTATAACCATAAAGCCAAAACTAGTTTTTGAACAAACGATAAAAACTATTGCGGGGTCAATTGTTAAGACTTTCCGTTCATGGATGATGCAATCAAAATATCAAAGGGGAATTAAAGATTCAAAGGAATGAGTAAAATCCCATTTAAGGGGATAAACCCCAAAGGGTAGGGAGAGAAACTATGTCTCAATCAATATATTCAATATTCTTAATAATCAAAAGCTACCAAATGAAAGAACAACACACCTATTTATAGATTCAATACCCTAACAACACTAAGACACCAAAATGACAACAATACCCCTAAATCCTACTGCATCATACACCCCCTCTAAAGAAAACAACTTGTCCTCAAGTTGGACAACATCACTCAAGACAACTAAATCAAGGAAAGCATAGAACTTTAGAAGTATTTATTATGCAGTTCTGAAGTAGGCATGCGGCTGCATTCCTGGATCCACGCCACGATCATGCAATAACCCATCTTCAATATGAGTTTCCGTTTGTGTACATCCACCGCGTCCTTGCTTATTTGCAAATAGATCACCCACTTGGCATGCCTCTTGTGCAGAAACACATCAAAGTAATAGGCCATGACTCTTGTTCCCAATGCACACCAAGAATCAGAATCATCTAACACGAAGTGCCTAATGGTAAATCTTAGGCATACGGATGAGAGACCAAAATAGGCCCCAATTATTGCTATTGCATTTGAAGGGATGTCTTGGGCTAGGCTTCTACTCTTACCTAACGTACTGATTGGTTAAGAGTGCTACTCTAGCCTCACCTATGGAATGCTTGGTTTTCTTATGGGCAGGATATCTTGGTTGCATAAGATTTCAGAGGAATGAAACCTGTGTCTTTGCCATTGAGGTAAGGAATGAGGTTTTTGGTAAATCGGAATGAATTGAGATAAAACCTTGTAGTATCTCTCCCATGGAAGACATAACATTTAGCTGTTCTTCCCTGTTGATCAATAGCTGAGCCTAACTTGTACAAGGTCTATTGGCTCATTTTAAGTTTTACTAGTCTTCGAAAATTCTTTTGTTGAACTATCTGAGCTTGAACAGCCTAAACTGCAGCTTGTTTCAGCTAACCTTGTTTGCATAATTCGACCAACCTACTAAGCAAACTAAATGACAACAATCTTGTTTTCTTGAAGTTCATGTGTCTCATCGAGTATGATGTATTAGTTTCATCTTTATCTACTATAGTATTTACCATGTATTTCTCACATTCATTTCCTTCTTAGGTGACAGATAAGACTTTGCTGAAGGAAGTATTGAATGGTTGCATGAGTGACAAGGATAGAAGAGTCAAAGAAGATGGATATATTTACATGGTGCTTGAATATGGAGAAATTGATTTAGCCCACATGTTGTCCCAGAAATGGAGGGAACTGGATTCGACTAATTCGACTATAGATGAGAACTGGCTGCGGTTTTATTGGCAGGTTCTCTAGCAATTACATTTTGCTTTTCTTCCCCTATGTTAATTGTTTACCAGCATTGGTCATATGCTCGTCTTTTCTGTTTCATCTCATTGCTTTAAATTTTTGTGCGTACACATCCCTGAGTGCCTGAGCTCAAGGCTGGACAACCATGTGTGCTAACCTTACCTTTCCTAGCCCGATCCTGAAAGGAATGGTTCATGAGGACGCGCCATTGGGCCACATGTCATCTCATGAGATGGCTCAGCACCTGACATACCATGTGGCAGTGCAGGATAGATGTACCTAACCTCTGTAAAATAATACTTGATGACGTGCTAAGTACTACTCCCTCCATCCCATTTTGTTTGTCCTTTTTTGATGTTTGTGTTAGTTTTCAATCGCTTATATCTTCCAACATGAATCTCCAAAAGTATCCAATATGGATCTTATTTGATAGTTCTCGATTAGGTCTATAATACAAAGTGTTCAAATTTATGAAACACATTATAGATTGAAACACATAAACGTTTAAAGAACAACACGAATAACAAAAATGGACAAACAAAATGGGATGGAAGGAGTATGTATGTGGCTACAAGGACCTGTGCAGAAAATTGATATGTCTATGACTGCGAAGTGCAGTTCCCTCCACCTATGCAGTAGCGGCAGACACTTTTGGAACGTGGACACCCTCGGACACGTGAAAAGTATAAATTAGTTTCATTCACTAATACACGGGGATACAAACTGGATGTGCGTGGGAACATGTTCTCAGTATGCTGAGAGACACTGTAAGGATAGATGAGGTGCCACCTTCAGGACACACTTCCTTTAAGGGAATAATGTCTCTTATTAAATGTCCACTAAATGAATATGTGCATTTTCAAAAAAGTAAAAACTAAAAAACTATATATATAAATATAGTTTTTGGGAGTTTGAAAATGCATGTATTGACATCTAAAAGGGGACGGAGGCAGTATAAAATAAAGGAAAGTAAGGTACTCCTTGTCCTTGATAGGACTAGATAAAAAAGAGTTAAATATTTGGAAAGAGAAAGAGATAAATGTTGTATCCCACTTTCTTGCCTTCTAATAACCGTTGTCTTCTTGACCTCATATGATTGATGAAATATACTTTATGGTGCTAGGAATCCCTTTTTGAGTCAAGGTTTCTTGGAATGCTAGTTTTACGACTTTGTTAAAACTCCAGTACCATTAGCCACTAGTGGACACATGATATTAACAATTAATTGCCTCCTACGTAATAGGCTTGTTAATGGTTATATACTGGCTGTATTCCTCTATGTGAATTAGGACACCATTTAGCCGTCTTATACTTTCTCTGTCCCCATTTAACTGTCCCTTGTTCTATTCTAACCGGATAAAAAATGATTTATATTTCTAAATCGGTAATAAATTTATATGCAATAGGGATCTTGTTTGATAGAGCTCAATTAGTTCTATAAGCAATGTTTTCAAAATCACATAAAACATTATACATTACAAGATATAAGCAATTGAAAAGTGGCACAAACTCCCAAAAAGGATCGTTAAATGGGGACAGAGGGAGTAATTCATTGGCTGTGTGTTGTACTGATCACATTCTTTTTCGTTGATCTATGATCTGGAACTAATTGTCAAACAAGTCATAGGAATGGATAAATATTTCATTTTGAGGAAGGTCTAGAGTGTTGTATTTGCTGGAGGTTAACAGAACCACAATCTTATGTTGTTTTGGAGGTCACGGTTAACTATAGTAACATATTTAGACCATGCTCATGCCACTTGGTTGTTGACTTGCTATTTTCCAAGTTAATTTGGCTGCGTAATGTTCCAACATGAGTTGAGTTTGGAAATATTTCATAAAGCTAATATGTTAATATCCTGCTATACTTGCAAGTGTAAAATAATTTAGTAAAGATGATGCTGGACCTGGTTGAACAAGTCTTGTAAGTTTTGTTTACCTAATATTAGTTTATTTGTTAAGAGAACCAACCTGGTTAAATTATTACTTGTTCTAGTCTTCTAGATGCCATGAACTACATAAAAATAATATTGAACTTGTGCAAGAATTGGAGTTTTTTGGCTTGAAGATTTTGTATTATTTCCAATTACTATTGAGGAAGAATGTTATTATCCATCCTGATGAAAAACTTAAGAACCTTAGACAGGAAGAAAGACAAGTAGAAATAGAAACAATATATGAAACGAAGGGGACTAAAACAGAAACTAGAGCGATCTACCTATCTTGAGAATATCTTGCAAGCATTTAACTAATCCTGCTGGTGCATGCATCTGCTTTCCGTAGACAAGCACTGTATTTGGCAAATGCTTTAATGCCTGCATATGGTTTTGTGTTGAATTCCTTAAAACCTTAAATATGTTCTGTGAAACCCTCGTATAAGCCACATCATGCTTACTGTTTGGGGGCCCATGGGTATCAGCAGTATTGATTAATAAACCAGCAAAACTTTTTTCTAGGATAATCCCATTTAACCACTTTCCACTTGCATTTACTCACCTTTTCAGTGGACTCTTTCTTTTCTCGAGTCTGCAATCAGCTTTGTTTTCGTTCCTAGACTTGCATATCTCCTTTACTTCGAGAGATGTGTTGCCTCAAACAATCTAAGGGCTTCCTTCTCTTGTCACCTCTGATCGGTCTCTCAAGCGCCAAAGCTAGTTTGTATGGTTAACGTTGTCAGGGTTCAGAAGAAAATGTGCTTAAATTCATCTTTTTCTCTTTTTGGTATTGGTGCTGAAGATGGTTTCCTCATTGTTTTGGTATAACCAAAGCAAATTTGATGTTGCAATTGATTTGTACTATTGATTGGACATACAACCAAGATTTTTTTGTGTGTTAAAGAAATCAACCGTGACAATACACATGGTCACACGTTAGTGATCAGTGAACCAGTTGTTCGTTAAATGATTTTCACCCCATTTTGCTTTATTTTGTGATGTCATTTTGAAATCCCTTTGGTTAAGCTTTTGCATTGATTTTCCTTATCTGCAAAATTAATCATGCCTTCTCTAGAAAATTATGTTGTTTCTTTAGATCCCTTTGTTGTTTCTTTAGATCTCAATTAGCCTTACAGTAGGGGAACTTGTTAAGTTTGTGGGCAAAATAAGTTTATCCTGGTGATTACTCCCCTTGTTTAACATTTTGCAGCAAGTACTTCTAGCTGTCAACACCATACATGAGGAACGTATTGTGCACTCAGACTTAAAGCCCGCCAATTTTCTTCTGGTCAAAGGCTCATTGAAGCTAATAGACTTTGGTATTGCCAAAGCTATAATGAGTGACACAACCAATATTCAACGGGATTCACAGGTACCAAAGCCTTCTGTAATTTCTTTTACTTAAAATTACTTCTTTTTTTTTTTTTTTTGATCCGACTTAAAATTGCTTTAATAGATACAATTTGTCAAGCGACCATTCAAATTACATCAAGATGCTCATAAAATTTGTCCCTATTCTCAGTTTGTCTGGGAATTTCAATTTTTTGGGGATGTGTTTTGATTCATATTAAAGGATATTGTTTCCTAATTTGCTTGCAGTTTTTCTTTTCACTTTAGCTCTGGAAAGTTACATACTTTTTTTCTTTGACTTTTTAAAATGAGCAACATATTTGGGACATCCCAAGAATATGGAATGGGGGAGTAAGTTGTAACAGACTCGTTTTCAGTTTGATTAAGGGAACAAGCACTTGGGAAAGCTAATGTGGCATGTCATGATTGGTCACATGATACAGGAGCCTAGTTTACTTCATGAAGCTTCTGGTTTAGCTTTGTGCATATTTTTAATAATGAATTTAGTGCAGGTGGGTACGTTGAGCTACATGTCTCCTGAAGCATTCATGTGCAATGAAACGGATGCCAATGGAAACACTATAAAGTGTGGTCGTCCATCGGATATCTGGTCACTTGGTTGCATCCTTTACCAAATGGTATATGGAAGAACACCCTTTTCGGAATACAAGACTTTTTGGGCCAAGTTCAAGGTCATAACTGACCCAAATCATGAAATCAAATATGAACCGGTTTCCAATCCTTGGCTTCTTGATCTTATGAAGAAGTGCCTTGCATGGGACCGGAATGAAAGGTGGAGGATCCCTCAGTTACTTCAACACCCTTTTTTGGTTCCACAAATCCCAGCTCAATTGTGCCCCCCTCAAGAACAAAGCTGTAAATTGCTTCAGTTGATCGCTGAATCTTGTGCAAATAACCAGAAAACTATGATCCTGTGTAATCAACTCCAGGAATTACTGAGCTACCACCCCAGCCCGGAAATAGTATTGCACGCATCAATTTCACGAGATGAACAGCGTAAATTGCTTTGTAAAATGTCAAATATTTGCTTTCAACTCCAGGAACAGTTAGCGGAATAAGCAAAAGATTGAATACAGATATCATTGGATCAACTGAGCCGAACTTCGGGTAGCCAATTATCTATGTTGAGAAGTGATTGCTGTCTGGAAGGAAGTTAGCTTATTCACTCTCATTTGTAGTGTTTTCTGCGACCACTTCTTCTGAACCCATCTGGAACGTATGCACCTTGGCTTGTAGCGTTAATCTGCCATTTCTCGGGTCATTGGTTGCATCTGATGATACTTGTAATTCCTTGGCTTAGCATTCTCTGTGGTCAGTGGAAATAAGTTTCATATGAAATTGGCATTTATGTCGTGGAAGTTAGCCATGTAGAATTCACCTGACAATGTGCTGCCAGGAGTTGCATAATATTTTGAGTCAATGTTGATATGTTGTACCAGATGGGTGTATTATTGTGTCGGAAAATCGCTGCGTATCAGCATAATGTAACGTTGCACATAGCATTTGGCAAGAGTTTTTTTGAGAGTTGTTTTGGTGATCATTGTGTTGTATGATTCACAGGGAATACTGGGTCTTTTGATCTGTTTATGACGAATTTGATTATCAAATACACTGAAAAAGAATTGAACATGAGACGATGTTCAAATGCAGACACATCCTTTCCAGTCCGTGTATGTCATCATGCCATGCCTATAGAACAGTAGTTGCTGGAAGACAATTGGTATTGGTTAGTTAACACCGGTGGAAGCATGTAATGAGGATATTGCTCGGGACCCTTCATATCGCCGGCCTTATTCGTCCTAAATCTTCTTCAGATGTTTATTTTTTCTTTATTAGTTTTTGTAAACTTAATATTTAGCTTTTCGTTTTCATTTTTGGGATGAAGCATTTTTTAACGTAAAAAATCAGAACTAAAAAAATGCATACTGAAGTTGAAAAAAATTCATGTAGAATGATACTAATGAGTAGTAGAGTTGTAAACAAGTCGAGCCGAGCCGAGCCCAGCAATGTCGAGCTCGGCCAAAAACTTGAGCTCGAGTTGGGCTTGAGCCTTAATGAACCGAGTTTAATCATTTACAAAACAAGTCTCTTTAATATCCTCCATTAACAAACCGAGCTTTTTTTGAACAAGCTGAGCTTCACTCAACTTACTTACTAAACGAGCTGAAAACTCAAGCTCGAGCTCTTCTTGTTTACTAAATGACCCGACCCGATCGCTAACGAGCCGAGCTGGAGAGTTGCTTGGTTCATATGCAGCCTTACTAATGGGTAATGACAAAAAAAGACTTGAGTTTTGTATTTTTGTGTGTGTAGGAATTAGATTCTGTTAGCCACTGGTGAAAACCATGGGATTTCCACTACCTCATGTGTGGGCTCCACCATGTATTTGTTGTTGTAATTTGAATTTTGGAGGGCCCACGGAGTACGAATTTCCTTTTGGGTGGAGTTCATGGAGGAATTTGTTAGTGCTGAGCAGGTATTACCCACGTGGCACTGCTCGGCGAATCCGAGCCATCCGATACACTTTTGGACAGCTCGGATTAAAACACTCTCTCTCCTCTCCCCCAAACACTTTCTCTCTCCTTTTCTCTCTCCAAATCTGGGCCGGTCAAAAATGAAATAGACGACTCGGATGGCCGAGCGGGCAACCACGTGGTACCCACTCGACATTGAAAAATTTTCCGAGTTCGTGGGTATTAGATTGAGGTTGTAAATGTCCCGAATGACTCAAATTTCCTTTTGGGTGGAGTTAATGGGTATTAGATTGAGGTTGGAAACGTCCCGAGTAACTCAAAGCCCATTCTACCAGGTAAATAACTTTTGATTTTTTGTTTAATTTTTTACCCATCTCATGGACGCGAATAGAAAAATTAAAATAAATTTAGTAAAAAACTAACAAAAGTTCACTAGTAGACAAAAATAAAAAGCCAATGTGGCTTAAGCCAAACTTTAACCAACAACGGGGTACATTAAAATGGGGATAGAATTATAGCTAATTTTACCTAATTTGATCTTCAAAGTTTTTGGACGGACGAGGTTGTGCCTAACGGCTCTGTTTTCCTTTTGGCCGGATGGCCATGGAAGCTTGGGGAAGTGGCGGTCGGCGCGGCAATGGGTGTTTCGCCGTCTTCTCGTCGATCTTAAGGCTGGTTTTGGTGGAGTTGGCTCTGGATCTGGATCTGGACTGTGTGGGTGTTTGGGTGGTGGTGCGGTAGTGGGAGGTTTTATGTTCAGTAGTATAGATTTTTGTTCTAACTTTGTTTTGCAAGTTGTCCTTTATTTCAAAAATGATCGGTAAAGATGGCGGTTTTGATCTGTGATAATCCAATCCGGTGGTGGTGGAGTGGATGTGGCTCTCATGGTTGTGACGCTTTGGTCGTCTTTTGTGTGCCGAATTTCAGCCGATGGCCTTCTGAGCTCTCAATCGAGCATGGGGTTGGCATTTCGTCGTTCTGGGGTGGTGATATCGCTGCTGAAGATTGTTTTGTTGCAGGGGCTTTCAATGTTTTGGCTGATGGTGGTGGTGGTCGGCCCTCAGGCCCTGAATGCCTTGGCTTTCACTGTCGTAAGCTGGTTCCCACCGCCGGTCTCTACATCTGGGAGAGGCCGGCTCGGCTTAACGACTCGGCTGGGCTCCGGTGATTTGTACGGTGGTGGTTGCCGGTGTAGTTAGGGTTTTATGGGATGGTTTGGGTGGGCCGGTTCAGGCTTGGGCTGGATTTGGGTTTTGGGCTTTTTTTTGTGTTATTTGGGTGTTGGGTTGATCTTTATTGTATTATCTGCTGTGGATCCTGATAGACCCTTAGGTGTTATGGGCTTTGATCTTTTGGTGTATTGTTCAACTTTTTGTTGGATCCCTTTCCCTTTCCCCCGTTTTCTAATAATATTCATCTTTTGCCGATAAAAAAAAAAAAGAAGAAAAGTTTTTTGTTAATTTCAATAATCATGAACTAACTGTACCTTCTCATCCGGCCAATGAAATCAATATACAATTTTCCCCACCTGAAAACACTTATTAGACAACACATTTACTGTTGGAAAAATGTGTTTATTATTTGTGATAAAAATCGATAATATGAGTGCAATATAATCGGAAATCAAAACCTGGAAATTGATGGAAACAAATTGGTGATCAAGACGAGTGTTTGTGTATGACACTCTGTACTTAAGACAGATTTCGCCCCCGCTACGGTGCTCACGGATTGCATTGGACGACCGTCTCCCAGCACTATTTAATCGGAATCCCCCCAAAGCAGTACTTCAAGTGGAGGGCCTGACGAATGATATTGTGTTTGTAACTCTCTCATATGAATAGACCTGAATGAAGGAAAAATCTACTTTGAAAAATGAATGAATGACAAAAATAATCTTTATAAGCCAACTTGAAACTCTACGAAAAGTCACTAAGGAAAGAGATATATCTGTTCGTGAAGGAAGCGTCCGTCCACGGCAAATAAGTGCTAATAAAAAGATGCAACTCCAAAATAAATCAATTTTCATTCACACTTAAAATAAAATATTATATCCTATAATATTTTCTAACATTTACTCAATATATTTTACTACACAAATTGCAGCCTCTCGTTGAAAAATCCATGTCTGGGTGATTATCATATCTTGTCCAATAGGAGTAGAAGAATAATCCACCACCTAAGTGGGCCACCCCACGCTAATCTAGGTCTATGCCTATATGAATCATCATGTAACTCAATTTCCAATGCCAAAAAAATGAAACTGCTATAGATAACCACACTTGGGCGAAGCCAGAACACTCATGAATCAACTATATATCAAGGCAACCTTTGTTAGTCAACTTGTATTTGAAAATTTTTTTTTTCATCTGATGATTGGGAAAAAAATATTCCGGGCTTACATATACACCAAGTATGGATCGAAAGGCGGATGAGCTCCCACGACTTTCCTATATACTATTTCAATTTCTAATTCAATTGTAATAGCTTTTTCTCTTAAGAACTTTATATTTATATATATAAGTTTGTAAGTTCGATATCTCTTTGAACAATCCAATACTTGTTCACCCAAGAGTTTTGGGAAATAATTGTATTTTTAGCAATACTTTATGTTTTTGTATTACTATTATGTTTTCATACTAGAGAAGGATGCACAAGATTATATGCCACAATGAAATATAAATGAAGATATCTCAATAATTGAATAGGTTAATAGAAAATATATGCAAGAATGTTTTTGGTATCATTTTTTACAATTTTGAATTATTAAAATTAATATCTCCTGGTCATGCGCGGACTAATTTTTATTTATTGTTCACCCACGACTTTAAAAATTCTCCGTCTGTCCCAGCTTACCAAAAAAAAAAAAAAAATATATCTCGATTGAAAATTTCCTCATAATTCAGTGCCTACTTTCACTAATTTTGCAATCACCCATGCACGAAAAGAATTCCGCATGGGGATTCGTTAATAACGCGAAACGTCAAACCTTGGATATCATTATAAAAAACTTACCTACCAAAAGAATAAAGGATCAACTGCTATAATTAAATTAAAGATCCTCAAGAAGAGAAGGCCCAACCAACATGTCAAGTAGGGCTGCTCGCGGTTCGGTTCGGTTTGGATTTCTAGAAATTCGAGGACCAAACTGTTAGTCACGGTTTTTATAAAATGAAATCCGTATCCGGACCAAAAGTCCTACGGTTCGGTTTTTACAAAATAAAATCCGATCCGTGACTCGGGGATCGGTTAAGTTTTGTCCACGGATTTTAGCAAAAATAAAGATCAAGCATATATCCCACACTAAAAGAAAAGAATGTTACATTCAAAATTAAGATTAACATCACCAGAAAGTATTTGTTACATAAACTACCAAAAACCTATTTCAAAAATCAGATTCAAAAGAATCTAAACACTAGTAGGATTGTATTATTATAGTATATAACATAAAAAAATGAAAAAGAAGCGAACTAGTGAAACTCAACTAGGGTTACCCGTTATTTATATGAAAACACTATAATTTACTCCATATTTTTTTATGTACATCTACATTATATCTCATTATTAAGATAAAATACTAAAATTGGTAGAAAAAAGTATTAACATTACTAACAATTTATTATAAAAATACACATATATATTTATATATATTATTTATATAAAATAAATATCTCACGGTTTGGTTCGGTTAATCCACGGTTTTATAATGAAAATCCGTGAACCAAACCGCGAGTCACGGTTTTCTAATTTTTCAATCCGTGTCCGGACCATTAATCCATCGACAAAATCCAAAAGGTACGGATCGATTCGGTCCGGATCGATTTCACAGTTTACCGGATTTTTTGAGCAGCCCTAATGTCAAGTGCAGAATCAAAGACATTTGGAGAAACTTGTTAAATGCCTCAAAAGAAACGCCAAATGTGAAAAACACATTTCGTAGAAAAAGGAAAATGTGTCAAGTTAGGAGATTATATAAGTAGAATCCTATGGCTCGTTTGGATGCGGAATTAAGTTTGGAGGTGTTATGTAAGAAGGGAGATTAAATAGTAGGGGGTATTTGATAGTAAGGGATGACCCACATTGATGTGTTGTTTATGGAAGGGGTATTAAATAGTAGGTTATTTGGATGTGGTATTAGGAAAGGGGTATTAAATAATACTTTGTTTGGATGGAGGATTAATAGGGGGTATAAGGAATGGTAGATGATGTAGAAAGCTATCAAATGACCCTTTTACCCTTATGCAGTCCCAAACTTAATTATGTATTATGTTATATATTTATAATTGAAAATATAATTAATATTTCACATTTGAACCCATAATATTTAATTTGACTAACAAATGTACACATTTATTAATAGTAGAAAATTAAAAAGTCAGTTATAATTTGATAAAATTTGTATTTTTTTAAAAAATCTGGTTGTTTTATTATTATTATTTTTTTTTGAAAAAATGCATTGTTTGGTAGTTGAAAAAGTGTCCAACAATTTTGTTAGGTGAAATCCCATGTGGGCAACATATTTTTTTGGTGAAAATGTGCCTAACTAATTAGGTTGGTAAATTTTTTTCTTATAAATTGTTCCCATGTCTCTTCTTCTCATTTCACATCTCATATTCTTTGAGAAAAAAAGTTTGTGCTTATAAAGGTCAATCCTATTGATGGCACTGCGGATTTGGACCGAGGTGGAGGAAGAAACGTTACTTTCCAACCTTACGACCCTTGTAAATCAAGGAATTTGAAATGGCGAGGCTGCGCACTACTTGACTGCAGAACCATAACAGAACCATTGGAATTCAAACCTCAGATCTGCAGAACCATAACAGGCTGCTGGACATATGAGCAACAGAACAGAACTGGAAACTGGATAGAGCAGAGAACATATTATGCACTACAAGGACACAAAATGCAGCTATGGTGCACAAAACTCAAAGCAGCAACACCAACCCATTTTCATTCATACTTTTACTAAAGAAAATAGGCAGTCAAAAGTGGCTCAGAAAAGTGCACACCATCCCTGTCCAACCATCATAGTGGCTCAAAAAAGTACTACGAAACGCACGAGGGTACGCATGATTGCAACCAAAAGGTGCCCCGCCAAGGCACTACCTTCATTTGCATTGTCATTTTTCATCATTGCCCTATTAGGGGTACCAAAATATGCAGAAAGTAGCTTGCGAACCCATAAAAAAACAACCAAAACAGCTCAGAAAACACCAACCACAACAGCTCATAATACTGCAACAGTTGCACCACATGGCAAACCAGCCAAAACATGGCAGACCAGCTAAGCAGCCTAGAAACCACGATCATCTGTTATGCCATGTGTCTCAGAAAAATATCATCATCGACACAAGTTACAACCTCAACAAATAGCCTAGGTAAGACATGGAAACATGCCACAAAGCAGTCAAAACGTACTACAGAACATGCACCTGCTACACAGATCTGCAGAACCACTTTCACAGATCTGCAGAACCACTTAAGAACCATTGGAATTCAAAACTCAGTCTACCAAAATACCATTTTAATTCACACTGTAGAACCATAACAGAACAGAACACTTGAACCATAACAGAACAAAGCTGCAGAACCATAACAGAACAGAACACCATTTGAACCATTTGGCTCAGACTTATTTCATCATTGCCACTACTTAAGAACCTGAAAAAGACAGCCATAAAACACATGTAGACATCCATAACAAAACAGGTGAAAACTGCAAAACCATAACAGAACAGAACACTTGAACCATAACAAAACACAACTGCAGAAACCATTCAACTCCTCAGCTGGACAGAGCAGAAATCATAGTGGGCTTAGGAAATTACTACAAAACGCACGAGGGTACGCATGGCTGCAACCAAAAGTTGCCCCGCCAAGGCACAACCTTCATTTACAATGTTCTTTTTTCATCATTGCCCTGTTAAGAACCACTTAGAACCATTGGAATTTAGAACATGCAAACATGGCACTTAGCACTACATGAGTACACAAACCAGCCCTGAAAAAGCACCAACATCACACCAGATTCAGATTCTATCTCAAGCACATACTTAAAAAGCAGCTTACTTATGTCAACAATTCAAAAGCAGGTCCAAATGGTTAAAAGTCCCACCTCCAAAAGTCTAGAAACACAACTTTAACAAACAACTCAGGAAGCAACTATGACTGCAACCGTTAGATGTGTGGATATTCTGTTTGTATGATATTCTATGGGATCAAATCTTGGTCTCAACCTCGTATATTTCTTTGTTGCGTTTAGAAATTAATAATGACTTAGAACTTAAGAAGAGAAGTTTAAAGTTTTGAATGGAAAATAACTTGAAAACAATAAGACAAAGACAGTTATTCATCTTAAATGTTGAACTAGCGAATTGTTGGCAAATGATATAAAATTGTTCTTTCTTAGTTATCTTCTAAGTGAGTGAAAATTGCCGATGAATGAACCCAAGTGGGGAATGATTGGAATGGTTCTACAATCTACCTAAGTGTCCCTCAAAATTCCCATGGTCAATAAGGCCTGCAATGGAGGTTGATCCTTAAAAAATTTTATGCAGTGGTTAAGCTATAGTGGTCATAAATTGAGCTTAATCAACAAAATGTGAAGTTTTCAATACAATACGTACGAGCCACTAATTTAGATTGAACATGTTCTTTTCTAAGAGAGAATAGGAAATATGCGAATGTACGGAGGTAATGTAGTTTTTATTTTTCTGTGTACAAGTAAACAGAAATTTATGTATGAAACCAAAAAATGAAGATCTCGGTTTTGGATTTCATATTCTTCATTTTGAAAAATCTGAAACAAAATCAAAACCAATGGAATCGAAACCCCATGCATACCAGTCGAAACCCACAAAACCCTAACATACAAAATCGAATCTACACTGCCATGGAATAATCAGAAACAAAATAAAAAACCCATGCATATCAGTCGAAACCAACAGTCGAAATACCCAAAATCGCCACAAACCCCACACTGCCATGGAATTGAAATAGCAACAGTCGAAATACACACAAAAAAAAAATACACAAAATCGAAACCCAAGCAACAAAAATACACAAAATCAAAACCCACAAAACCCTAGCCATTACCAGTCGAAACCCACACAACCCTACCAACCAAAATCGATCTGGAATAAGAAATACAAAGAGAGAGAGTGCGGGAAGCATACAAACTAAAAAAGTCACAAAAAAATCGAACCCATACCTCACAAGTCGAACTGAAATCGAAAACCACCAAAAATCGCCCCAACCCTCTCGTCTGTTCGAAGAACCAGTGCGGTGTGGAGAGTTGAGACAGGAAAATTGTACCTTGGGGTGGGAAAGGGGATTAGGAGGGGTAGATTTGTCCGAAGAAGATGGAGATTTGGGGGGATTACGTAGCGGCTGGTCGAAGGGTGCCCATCGCCAACACCCCTTCAGGCGGTCTTAGGTGGTGCAGTGGAACACCGGTACAAGGGAATACCCCAACCTCTTGTCACTGCCAAACGGGGTATTACGGTGGGACCCAGGTGTAATAAAGGAGTATAACACAACACCTCTTCACAATACTCCATCCAAACAGGCCCTTAATGCCCTAATTTGAAAGATTCTCTGTTTTTAATCCATGTTTCGGACTTGTGGAAAAGAAGGGAAATGAAGAGATACATTCTTTTCTGTCTTTTGTTTGGTTAGGGAGGAAAGAGAGAAGAAAATGACAAAATAGGGTTCCAACTTCCAAGAATAGTACTCCCACTTACTAAAATTTTCTCCATCATTTTCTCATATTTTCCTTCTTAATTATGTTTCATTCTCTTCCCTCATTTTACACAAGTACCAAACAAAGCATTACAGAGAACATGGGAAAGAGAGAGAGAGAGAGAGAGAGAATGAGAAATTTTTCAATGTTGGGTGGGCACGGCCACGGGGTATCATGCACCATCTTGGCAGTCCAATGAAGTTTTAGACGATCTAGATTTGTTCGGCTAATTTTAAAGTATAAAATGACTTAAATAGCCCTAGCAGCCGAACAGATCTCAACCGTCCTAGACTATGTTAGACGGCCGAGATCGATGCAGGACACCACGTGACCCTGTGCCCACCCGACATTGCAAAAATTTCTCGAGAGAGAACACTTTAAACTGAAATGAAAAAGAACCGTCAAACCTTTGGACGGCTCGGCTAGACCGGGGACCACAGTTGGGGGATTCCGTCATAAAATGATGAAACAAGAATACAGTTAGGACAAAGTGCAGCATATATAGGCATCATAGTTGGTATGGTTATATTTACGATTATAGAAAATCTTCCCAAGGCAATGGCATTAGATATCTTTGTTTTGTTTTGTTGTAGTTTTTTTATTATTGTAATTGTAATTTTTTTGTTTAATATATATAGGATGATCTTATTCGTTAAAAAATATATCAAAATGCCGGCTCGGCCCATTGACTCTATGCACAACACACAACCCAAAAAAAAAAAAAACTAACAAAAACAAAAGTTGCTATGAGTAGATACGGAAGAGTTGAATGTTGTGTTTGGTTTGATTTTTGAAAAATAGTAGGGGTAATAAGTTGAAAGAGATAGAGAGAGAAATATTGAAAGTAAGGAGAATCTAGGAGGAATTTTTTGAAAAATTCTTTTTGAAAACTAAAGAGAACAAGGCAAAAATATTCCGCCTAGATGTCACCTTTGGAACCCATATCAGGTCCTACAAAAGCTACTCATCAATTTGTTCAAAATATTTTGTTTTAAAATTAAGGCTAGAATTTTGAAGCAAAATTTGATATATTAAAAATAAAAATATTAGAGGCACATCACCTCAACCGCATCACTGGAGTGGGACCCACTTATATGTGAAAGGGGTGTGGTCAAGTTGATTTTTGAAAAAATCCTAAACAAGAAATATTTTAAACGGAATGAGCGGCTCCGGTCAGCTTTGAAAAACCCAATACGGATCTCATAATCATATATGTTCGCGGAGTAGCCATGCTAGGACCTCCCATGGAATCACCGCAAATGTCCACCCCACGTCGTGTGGGGCCCACTCCAAATTTTCCAGAAAATATTCAGGGATTTTAAATAATTATTTATAGGATCCTATAAAAAATCAACTTTAACACATATGTTACAGTTTTGCTCTTACAAATTCAAAAAATATACCTTCAATATTTGTTGGAGTTAATTTTTTTCCAAAAACCTCATAAATAATTATTTTAAAATTTATAAATATTTTTTTGTATTTTTATAGAGCTCACTTTGGGCCCACACAACCCACGGTGGACAAGCGGTGGTCTTATTACTTTCTCTCTTCAATCACTGCTTTATCCCCAGTCTCCACCTCCACCTCCACCTCCAAATCCCCGTCTCTCTTTTTCTTCTTTAATTTTCAGTTACCCCTGAATATTTCAATTTTCTCTCTCTTCTTTACTTTCTCTCTCTCTAGAGCTAATCCTTGCGCTTCCCCTCCGCTTCTCGCTTCTGGGATTCCTTTTCCCTCTCGCAAGAACTCAACACAAAGACAAAGACAAAGACAAAGACTAGACGGACATACACACAAAAATACACATACGTATACACAGAGAGAGAGAGAGAGAGAGAGAGAGAGAAATGCTGGTGAAAAAAGGGGTTCCCCGGTCGTTCCCGGCGTGATATAATTAGGAGATACAGAAAACAGTATTCCGAAAAAAAATGCTAGAGCCAGTGATGTTATTTGATGAGGAGAAAAAGAAACCCGAAGAGAGGGAGACAGGGATAACAACAGACAGCAACAAAACAGTTGTCCTCCTCGTCGGCCGCAGCAGATCCCAAGCCCTAACCAAAAGAGTCACACCCACCACCACCGCAACCGCAGAGAAGCTGCTGCCGAACGGGGATCTGTACGTCGGGAGCTTCTCGGGCACCGTGCCCAACGGATCGGGCAAGTACCTCTGGTCCGACGGGTGCATGCACGTCGGGGACTGGAAGCGAGGCAAAGCCCACGGCAAGGGAAAGTTCTCGTGGCCCTCGGGTGCCACCTTCGAGGGCGACTTCAAGTCGGGTCGGATGGACGGGTCCGGCACCTTCACCGGACCCGACGGTGACACACACTCCGGATCCTGGTCGTCCGACCGCAAGCACGGGCAAGGCAAGAAACGCTATGCCAACGGCGACTCCTACGACGGCTCCTGGCGACGGAACGCCCAGGACGGCCGAGGCCGTTACGTCTGGCGGAACGGAAACGAGTACGTAGGGGAGTGGCGTAACGGCGTTATTCACGGCAGGGGAATCCTCATTTGGGCCGACGGGAATGATTACCATGGGAACTGGGATAACGGAGTCCCCAGAGGCCAAGGGGTGTTCAATGGAAACAGAAATAACCTAACGGGAAATACGAAGAAGAGGTCTTCGGTGGATGGCGGGTCAAAGGGGAGCTTGTTGGTGGGTCCGAGGATTTGCATTTGGGATTCGGATGGAGAGGCGGGGGACATTACCTGTGAGATAGTGGATAATGTGAAGGCTGCTTCCGTGTTCTATAATAAGATGTTTGATTTTGATGGTACGAGGCAGTTTCGGAGAAGTTCTTGTTGTTTTATTAATGGGGGTGAGATGAAGAGACCAGGGCAGACGATATCCAAAGGTCACAAGAATTACGATTTGATGCTCAATCTCCAACTGGGTATTAGGTATATTCATCACCAAATGGGATTTGTTGATTCATTGGTTAAGGGGTGTTGATTTTTTTGTATTTGTGGTGACTGCTTGTAGGTATTCAGTGGGGAAGTATGCTTCGATTGTACGCGAGATTAAGCCCGGCGATTTTGATCCTAAGGAAAAGTTCTGGACTAGGTTCCCTACGGAAGGGTCGAAGACAACTCCGCCCCATCAGTCGGGGGATTTCAAGTGGAAAGATTATTGTCCCATGGTGTTTAGGTAATGAGTTAACTCAAAATGCGCGGTTATTATTATGTTCGATTTAAGAGTCACATGTTACTGAAATTGCGTATGTATTGCAATTATGTTGATTCATACTATTAGAATTTAGTGTGATGGGAGTGATTAGTGATTTGGTTTTGGTTATTCAGACACTTGAGGGAGCTATTTCAAGTTGATCCTGCTGACTACATGCTAGCTATTTGTGGAAATGCAACTCTTAGGGAGCTTTCTTCTCCTGGGAAGAGTGGAAGCTTCTTTTACCTGACTCAGGATGATAGGTTTATGATCAAAACAGTCAAGAAATCAGAAGTCAAGGTTAGTTGCCTATCTCTTTGGCTCCTGTCTTGTGAGATTTTGGAAAGAGTTCATGTGTAATTGTTATCTCTGTACAAGTAGCAAAGATTTTATGGTTTGTTTTGTTGTTTCCATCTGACTTTCTTATTTTAGTACAACTTGAAAATGGGGCTTCACTAGGTTTAGATATTTGTAATGCTTTTGTGTCTATCTTTAGGTGCTTATTAAGATGCTTCCGAGTTACCATCAGCATGTATGCCAGTACAAGAATTCCCTTGTCACAAAATTCTTCGGGGTACACTGTGTCAAACCAATAGGCGGTTTGAAGGTATGTGGAGAGAGTAGAGACATTAAATGCAAATTGTTTTGTAGTCCTCTGAGTTTTTTGTCTGGATCCTAACTTATGCCTTTCTAACTACATTCCATGTTGTTTGGAAATTAGACTCGATTTATTGTGATGGGCAACTTGTTCTGCTCGGATTATCGAATCCATAGAAGATTCGATCTTAAAGGATCCTCCCATGGCCGCATGACAGATAAGCTTAAAAGGGAGATTGACGAAACCACAACCCTTAAGGACCTGGATCTCGACTTTGTGTTTCGCCTCCAAACCAACTGGTTCCAAGAACTTATCAAGTTAGTTCTATGCGCTATAGTTTTTTCCAGTGCATTTGATTTCTTGTTTTTCGTTTACTTTGGCCTCTCTATTTCATGCTGGGATGCTTATTAGTATAATTTATTCTAATCTGTAGACAAATTGACCGAGACTGCCAGTTTTTGGAAGGAGAAAGGATCATGGATTACAGTCTGTTAGTTGGTATTCACTTCCGTGAAGACAATGCTGGCGATAAGATGGGTCTATCACCATTTTTGTTGCGAACTGGTATTTTAATCATATTATCTCAAAGTGATTGTCATATCCTCCCAAAGCTAGAGCAAGGTTGTCGAACTTAAGGTGTTTGAAATTTCAGGCAAGAAAGGTTCCTTTCAAAATGAGAAGTTCATGCGCGGATGCCATTTCCTTGAAGCAGAGCTACAAGACATTGATAGGGTTCTCACTGGACGGTATGTTTGTTTCCCTCTTTATCATCTTCTTCTTGGTGCTAATCGCAAATTCATGCTATAGAACTGAAACATTGACCAAATATACTCAGAGATCTTTGAATTTCAAGTATGTTATTTTCCCGCAGCCATTTATTGGAAAACATATTCTGGTCGAGTCTTATCTTTCTGATAAGAAAGGCATTAAGGCCAACAATAACGTGGTCAGTTGATTCGGTCATGTTAGTTGCAATAATTAAAAGTATCCCAATATTTTTATGTTATTTCAGAGGACGGCAGCTGTTTGTGGGACATTAACAGGATTTGTCGTAATCCCTTCCTGAGATGAGGAATAGTCCATATTCTACAGTTTGTACTGCAAATTCTATTAAGATATTTGACTAGGCAATGTCCAAATGGCCATGTAGTTCCTGCTTTCAAATAAAATTCGTAATTAGAATGCACCTCCTATATCTGATGCTCGTAATGGTTCCATAGTTATATGAAATTCGAAAGCACATGCTACTCGAGTTTTTCGGTAGTTTTGCACCGGGAGAGTAATCCCATGTGGGTATTGATCCGTGTGATTTGTAATTTTACTCTTCACCCTTTAAATGTTCGTAATTTGATATATTTATTGAATTTGAATGTAAACATATTTTTCTATCAGGAAAACGTTGATAAGGTTGGGAGCCAACATGCCGGCAAGAGCAGAGCGGATGGTTCGAAAGAGCGACTTCGACCAATATACGACAGGCAGATTTACTCATTCAGCCCTTTCACGCGGATGTGAAACCTATGAAGTTGTCCTCTACTTTGGGATCATCGACATTTTGCAAGACTACGATATTAGCAAGAAGTTAGAGCATGCTTACAAATCCTTACAAACCGACCCAACCTCAATCTCTGCTGTAGATCCGAAGCTTTACTCCAAGAGGTTTCGCGACTTCATCGGGAGAATCTTTGTGGAAGAGAGGTAGCAGTTAAAAAAGGAAAAAATAGAATAGAATCGGGACTCTCGAGGATTCAAAGATTCTCTGGTTGAATCTGAGTCCTACTCTTTCCAAAGCAAAAACACGTTTTGGAATTTTTTCTGGCTCACATCAAGGTGTTGGCGCGTCAGGTCCGCGATGTTGGCTGAATTTTTGTGGAATCAGCCATCTTGTGGATGAATCATTGGTTTTTGTATAGTTATGTGATGAGGGAGAATAGGATCATTATTTCCTTTCTTTTTCTTTTTTTTCCCCATTATTTGTTATAATCAAACATGAGAAGATTTGAAAGGTAGGTCCGGGGAACACAGTAGCTGAAGTGTTTCCCACTTAGAAGATTCAAAATAGGGAAGGAGGCTTGGAATAAATGTACAGATTATGCAGATAAAAGGATAGACAATTTATCAAATTCCGGATTTTTTGGGGATACTTTTAGAGTTGTTTTAGGAAAACGATTTTTGCACTTCCCTTTTATTAATTTGCCGTCATTTTCTTGTTTTTATTCTCATGAAATGACCTAATTGCTGTGTACATGTTGAAAGTGCATTAACAAGTAAGGATAATTTTGTAATTTCACGTGAATATGAAAAAAAAAAAGAGTGCTAGAAGATAAAAAAGGGAGTGAAAATTATTTCCCTTCTTTTATTGTGAAATTCTGTAATCTGTCTCCTATCAGTTATTACAACAGAGAGAGAGAGAGAGATGCTTTTGATTTTGGTTTCATGGAGGGAGGGAGGGAGGGAGGGAGAGAGAGAGTTAGTTGCTTTTGATTTTGGGTTGCACTGAGAGAGAGAGAGAGAGAGTTGCTTTTGATTTTGGGTTGCACTGAGAGAGAGAGAGAGAGTTGCTTTTGATTTTGGGTTGCACTGAAAGACGGGCACTGGGGGGGGCGGAAATAGGTAAGACTGGAGATTTTTAGAACATGAAAAGGAGAGAAAGCACCATAAAGGTGCGGAGCACTGGTGTTTCTTGTTGCAGTAAAGATACGAGGACCGACGGTGGCCATACCGAAATTGTATCGACGGCTTCGGTCGGCCGTCTCCTGCCACCGGACGGCCGATCCAAACCGTCCAAAAATTTTTTTAAAAAAAACCGAGGGGCCCAATGCGGGAATTAACGGCATCCGATGCGTGTAGGGTGGTTGGATCAAGCACCCATTTTTTTCGTGTATATACATGTGTGTATATACACGAAAAAATGGGTGCTTGATCCAACCATCCTACACGCATCGGATGCCGTTAATTTCCGCGCCGGGCCCCTCGGTTTTTTTTTTTAAAATTTTTGGACGGTTCGGATCGGGCGTCCGGTGGCCGGAGACGGCCGACCGAAGCTGTCGGTACGATTTCGGTAAGGCCACCGTCTGTGCAGATAGCAGGACTCTTTCTTTTCTTTGTAAAATACTAACAAAAATGACGACATATGTTTCTTTCGTTCAATTGTTTCTTCTTTTGAAGAAACTGACCCTGAGTTCACAAAGCTAAGAGCATCTCTAGTGGTTTAGTTAAAAATTATTATGTGGTATATGACTTAAATTATATAAAGTGGGTAAGAGAATATAAATTTAGAAAGTGAAAATGTTAGGGCTGTTCGCGATCTGATTCGGCTCGGATTTTTAGGAATTCGAGAACCGAACCGATAGTCACCGTTTTTACAAAATGAAATCCATGTCCGGACCAAAAGTCCTACGGTTCGATTCCAATCTGATCCGTGACTCGCGGATTGGATACAGTTTTGTTAACGGATTTTGGCAAAAATAAAGCTCAAACATATATCCCATAATAAAAGGGAAGAAGGTTACATTCAGAATTAAATTTAACACCACCATAAAGTACTTGTTATATAAATTACCAAAGGCTTACTTCAGAAATCAGATTCAAAATAATATAAACACTAGTAAGATTGTATCATTATAGAACATTACATAACATAAAAGAATTAGAAAAGAAATGAAATACGGAAACTCAATTAGGATTACCCGTAGTTTATATGAAAAAACTACGATTTACTCCCTATATTTTATATACATCTACACTATATCCCATTATTAAGATAAAATACTAAAATTAGTAGAAAAAAATGTTAACATTACTAACAATTTATTATATAAATACACACACATATATATTATTTAGATAAAATAAATATCTCACGGTCCGGTTCGGTTAATCCACAATTTCGTAATGAATATCCATGGACTGAACCGCGAGTCACGGTTTTTTAATTTTTCAATCCGTGTCCGAACCACTAATTCACGAACAAAATCCAAAAGGTACGAATCGATTCGGTCTGGCCCGGTTTCATGGTTCACCGGATTTTTTGAGCAACCCTAGAATATGTGTTATAGTGATATAGTTAAGATGTGTGGTAGTATAATCTCTATTTCTATCATAAAACATAAGGGTGTAGGGACAAATTGTTACAACAGCTCAGATTTGTTTGATCTAAGGATTGAGATTCATTTTTTCACATTTTATGAAAGTATCCACATTTGCCCATCATATTACATAAATGCCATCTATTGTCTAAGAGGAACAAAGAATCGGAATTCAAATTTCACAGTTCTCTTGTGTGTGTGTGTGTGAGAACAAAGAAGGGGGGAAAGCAATTCTCCTTGCTTCCTTTCTACGAGACCTTTCCTCCCCCTACAGGTTGACTGTCATCGGGGAAGGGGCTCCCTTCTTGGACTGCCGAGCACTGGGACCGTCCACTCCTCCTCGACAGTTAAACCCCTAAGGAGAAATCAAATCGGGAGAGGTATTTTTTGTTGCCCACCATGTATTTGTTAAAATGCTCTCTTCTATTTTGTATACACTTTCTCCAAAATCTGGAGAGGTATTTTCTGTTGCCCACCATGTGTTTGTTAAATGCTCTCTTCTGCTTTGTAGAGTTGTAAAGACTTTATGGGGGTTTTTTTTTCCCCTTTTTGAATGGCGTTCTGTATAATCTCGTGAGTTGCTAATTTTTTCACTACATTGGGTATTCACTTACTTCATACAATAAAAAAAATCTTCGCGGTTCAAAAAAACAGGTTAATTTCCAGCAATTTGTAACTACCTAAAAATTGAAATAATGTTTGGAGCCACTATCATCAAGATTCAAAGGGTATTTCAATTCCAATCGGGGTGAGTAGTGCCGTAGACACGGGCCGGGATGGGTAGTACCGTAGGTATGGACAATCACTAGTATAAAATGTATGAAAAACTCTTTCTCTCTCCTCCCCAAACCGGTTGTTTCTCTCTCCTCTCTTCTCACTTTGCCTGACACGGCAGGCTCTTTTCTCCCTCTCACCCATTTCTTGTCTCTCTCTCTCTCTCTCTCTCTCCTCTCTCTTCTTCTCTCTAAAGTAGCAAGTAGCAACAACGAACTGATTCGCACAGTTAGTATTGCTTAACCAAACCCACTAGAAGGTAGTGTATTTTCTACACATCTTTAGTTAACTGCAAATTAAAAAGCTGATAATTTCTTACACTAACGCGCTCTTAATTGCTCTAACTAGAGATGCCCTAAGGGGGCTAGTGTGGGAATTTAGACAACTGACCCAGAATTTGCTATCCAGATGGCAGATACCTTTTATTAGCATTAGCATATCCTTTTAGGGCTAGGCTAGTGTGGATGGATCATAGAGTACTACAACATATTTTCAATTTAAGGCGTATCGTTATTTTTATTTCCCCCCTACGCCCTACGTAATAGTACTATGTCGATTCGAAATCTTATCTTTATAAAATCTTACGTGCTGATTGCGTCCTTCAAATTTGACCGAATTTTTAATTGTTCTTCTGTGGTTAGCTGAAGATAAAAAAAAAAAAAAAGAAGAAGCTGGATATGATGAGTGTGAAGTGCAGCTCAATACCCTTTCCTTTTTCTTTTTAATTTTCAATGCCAATTTGGGAATTGATAATGCCAAAACCAAAAGTGTTGCTGCCAAAACTCCTTCATGTGAATTTACTTCTTTGCCCTCTTCCCAATCTTACCTACTTTACTCTTTCTCCCAAACCCAGTTCTCGGTATACTCCAAATCGACCAGCAAATCACCCTTCACTTCGACACCAACAGACCGTGCCGTCTGTGATTGGTGCAGTAACCCAGATCAGAAATCTCTCTGGCGTGTGATTCACAAAGGAGATCTCTGAGGAAATTCTTGTTTTTTGTGGAATCGAAGAAGTGGTTGATGCAACAACACCAGGGGTAGGGTGTTGAGGAGAAGGAGGATTATTAATTAGGATCCATTCGAGGACGGTGTAGATGAGGATATGGGTCAATCTGTTGGTGTTTCTGTGCAACATGGTTGCAAATTTGTTGGCAGCCATTCTGTCTCTTCGTACATGCAGGATTTCGTTTGATTGTGAAATCACAAGAAGAAAAACATAGTAGTTGGAGCAGAATAGAGAAATTAACAGAGGATTGATTGTTCTATAAGTGTGTGTGTGTGAGAGAGAGAGAGAGAGAGAGTGAGAGAGAGAGAGAGAGTGAGAGAGAGAGAGACGAAGAAACTGTTGGTCTTTTTCGAAGAAAGTCCATTCAATTTTGGTATCAAAATATAGGGTCGTTTTTCCTCCATAGCTGGTGGTACTTTTGGGCTTTTCGTCGGTTTCGCCGAGCTCGAGTTCTTGGTCGTCGGAGTTTCCATCGCCGCCGTCGTTTTCGAGGTACCCCGAGAGCTTCCAGTACGAACAAGCTTGAGATCCAACTCTAGGAACCTGCTCGAAAATCCATCTGCCCATCAACTCCGGAGAAAGCGGCGGTCGAACAGTTGCGGCGAGGTGGGCGCCGTGTGGAGATGGCGCTGGTCGATTTGGAGTATATAACCCAACATTGGGTTTGAGAGAGAGAGAGTAAAGTAGGTGAGATTGGGAGGAGGGCAAGGAAGTAAATTCACATGGGAGAGTTTTGGCAGTAACATTTTTGGTTTTGGCATTATCAGCTGCCTTGAATTTTAGTTAAGTAGTAATTTTGGTGTATGTTTTGTTTGAACACTCCATGAACAATTCGTCCATTCAAGTAATCCCTAGTTGAATACCTAATGCATCAACTCAAACAAAACTCATAATCAAAATGACTGAAATTTGAAAAGGAGAGAAAAAGATGAATCTATGGGTATAGGTATTGTGCTTTGTCTCCTCTCTCCATGTCCATGGCCGATGGTCTAAAGTTACTAATTTCGTATTCATGACATTGATAAATATTTTTGTTTGTTTAGCTTATAAAATATGGACAAAACTTAAAAGAAATCCTACTACGTAGCTCGCAAAATCATGTTAACGTGAACAATCTTCCTTCTAATCGAAGACTACCATAGAAAATCTCGTTATGTCATCCTAAAGAAAATCATATCTTCAAAAAGATCCGCCCCAGCCTATTCGGCACCCTTTCTTCAAAAGGGTATTAGTTGATGGAATACGTCGGTTTAACATTGGTTCAAAATATGAAAACTCGTTTTGAAAAACTAAAATTTTTTTATCCCTTCTATTTCAAAAAGATTTCCCATTATGACCGTACGAGAACTTCAAAAACATTTGAATTTTTGTTGACAAATATAATATATATGTATTTATTTTAATTTTCATTTTGTGTTGTAGAAAATCTTTTTAGAATGTAGGTTAATGTTTTTCAAACCGCACTACTCATAATAATATATGAGATTTTGTGCATATATTGTTCATTAGTGTAGTTAATAAAGTTAAGGTAATTTTTGAACACCCTGCTATAGCGGCTATTGATTGGCTTGGTTATCTATTGGCTTATGTGGAGCAGTGGAGATAACTAAGTGGCGGAGCTAGAATTTTTTGGATAGGGGTTGGCACGGTGTGTTGGGAGTCTACTACTTTTTGTAGCATGCTGTTCATTCAATTATGAAAAGAAAGATTAAACCAAAAATCATGCTTTATCTTGGGGTTGTTTTTAGGAAAAAAAAAAAAAGACTTGGTTTAACTATCTTGTGATCTTAAAATGATAGTCATTGGAACACTATTTTTGTTATCCGAACAGTTTACTTTTAAAATTGTTATGTTTTTATCATTTTGTGTAATATAGTTATTTCCTCCATCCCAAAATGCTAGTCTAATATGAAAGGAATGCAAATTTTAGATAAGAAAATAAAGTACTTCTGTGCATAATTATTTAAATTTTCTTTGCACCAAATTAAAGAACTAATTGAAATCTTTAAATTGGTGTGAAGAAATTTGAAAACTTATACATGGAACTATGTTATTTTTTATCCAAATTGTGCATATTTGTGGTGGACAAACATATTGGGACGAATGGAGTAAGTTATTCGGATATCAATAAGCACTGAATCGATTACCCTTAGGTATTGATTCTGACACTTCACTTTTATATAACAACACTCCATTATTTGTCGTTTAGTGTCCAGAATACAGATAACATGATTACTGGAAGACAAATATTGAAGTGTGATTATCAAAATATGGAATGTCAAAATCATTTTCATTATCCATAGGGCGTGTTTGATGGTAGGGTTGAGAGGTGGGAGGGGATAATGAAGGTGTTTGACTTGTAGGATTGCTAATCCCAGGAGATTATTAGTCCCCTAATTCACCAGATTGGCCATCCCGGGGGTGCCGTTATTGTTAATACCATCCCTAGGGTTTGAAGGGGAAGGACAAGTATGGCTTGTTGGAATTTATTTATGTGGCTCACATGCTATATCAATCTTATTTATATTTTATAGTATTTATATTTATAACTAAAATATGGGTATTAGATTTAAATAAAATATTGTCTAAATAATTAGTGATTATTCATGAAAAGGTTTGGTTTGTGAATAGATATGGTGACTATTCATGAATGGATTTAGTGATCGTTCATATGTAAGGTTGCAACTATTAATGAATAGATAGGCTATTACTTCTTTAATGGAAGAAAGTATGAATGGTTGTGTCTATTGGAAAAGGATCCCAATCTATCTATATAAATGCCTATGATTACCATTAAGTTACAAGTGTGAAGAACATTTATGTAGATTAGATTGGAAATCCTACCAATTGCTTTCCAAAATCAATTAGTGAGAGTTTCTTTGGCGAAACATATTGGTTCAAGTTCAAAACGGTTTCTGGACACTATGGCAGAAGGTAAGTAATTTTTCGCTGTGTATTTATTTTGATTCTCCCACGTAGGTTTTTCATTTAGTATCAGAGCACACCTTCTTGTCATTGTGTTTAGTCGTATGAATTTACTTGATTACCGAAACTTCAATCTATTGTATCAACCCATTTCAGTATTGATCTTGGCTCTTGTGGGTTTGTTGATAAAGTCAATCAGAGCATTTCTTTTGCTTCTTCAATTACTCACTGTAAATCCCGGGACTTCGACATTGTTGTCGATTTCCATCCTAGTCCATGATTTTGCCATTATAAAAATGTTTCCTAATTGACTACGGAGTTGTAATCTGTTATGTTTGTCTACTATGGCCAATTGGGCATTTTTAAATTTATAGAAATCCGTGAAGTTTTGGATATAAAAAAAAAAAAAATCATTTGCCTCACACCGTTTCACTTACTTCTTTTGCTATTATGGGATGGGATTGGGGGTGCTTCTCAAAATGTGAATACTATGGCATGCTAGATCAATAAGTTTTACTCTTGTGGTTTCTCGAAAGATGTTTACCGGGCACCTGTTTTTGGATACAGTTATCAAATCTTTACGGTTACAGTTGCATAAAACCTATTTTTGCCGTACTCTGTTTTGGTGTTGTGTGATTGGTATTATGCGATATTTGTCCCAGTAAAGTCAGTATGTTTAAAACATTGCAAGATATGAATACGGGCAAGCGGAATTTTCATATGTGATGTTAAGCCTTATTGTATACCATTAATTTTTTGGTTGATGCATTTGAAGGCAACTTGAATGCGCGTTGTAATATTTTGAGATTAGTTATAGCAACTTAAAATATTATGATGTTCCATATGAAGTGTAGTCACATGCAGAATAGTCATTGGACTATATATGATTGAGTTAAATGGTATCAACCATTAAGCATGAATTGATAAAATTGATTATTTTTTCCTAGATGAAAATAATTAGTTTTGTCGATTTGTTTGGCACAAATGGTAAATTCAACATCAAAACAGAAAATTTCTCTATGCCTTTAGATTATGGATTTTACCTTGAGGTTCGATAATTACTAGTCTTATTGTTGTAATTTAAGAAGATTCAGTACATATTGCAGCCTTTGCCCCACATGGAGGTTTGGATTTACTTATTTCAGTTAAAGATTAATTAGCATAAAAAGTTGAAGTTACTTCACAGAAATAATAACTCAGTCTTGCGAGGAGATTCTTATTTTTGTGATTTAAGTTGAGTAAGATAAACATTTGGAACTCAAGACAAAACTCTTCCTATGCCCACAGGTATGAAAATTTTGTTCTCATTGTTTAGATTATTTATCTTATTCATAAAGTGTCGCGTAAGTTTATGCGTAATGCATCTCTACCCACAGGAAGATTAGAATTTATCGCTAATGAATAGTAGTAATTTTGAAGTAAAGTTCAACTTTCTGTAGCATCAAGATATATTGTTTTTGGTCATTGTAGCTATTCATAATGTTTATTAAAATTGCTTCATGTAGTCCATATTCTTTATTGGAGTAATATTGACTGTAAATGTGCTCTACTTTGGGATGCGTGGATCGTGATTTCATGCTATGTGAATACAGGACTACCCACATAATTAAGTACGCTAGCCAAATATTTGAACATTAATAGTGGGAGAAATTTAATTCCTTTAGGCTTAATGTTCAAAGTGAGATCAATTGAAGATCTAATAAAGGTTTTGACTTTGGGTAGCATCGTAAAAACAGTTTTGAAAAAGTCATTTTGTTTGTGAATAGAGAAAAATTCTACTTTGTAAAGTTAGTGAGAGTATATTATTGGCTTATATGGATGTTTGTTTAGGGTTTACTGGGTCAATACCAATTATAACCTTGACATATTAGAAAGTTGCAAATGAAGTTGTGAGGTACTTGTGAGGAACCAAGAACTAAAAGTTGGTTTACATGCATGCTAATGATGCGAAACTGATTGCTATTGAGTTTAGATTTTCTCATGGTCTAGACAAGAGTTTAGATTCTACTATGAATGGCAGAATTAGTGGAAGCTATGAAACTAGCCTAGCATGCAATATGAGTCTCAAGTTGTCAACGTTATGTTGAGACCATTATTAAGTTTACTTTGGCTACAGTTTTGTTCTCTAAGATAAAGATGAAAGCCGAATAAAGAATATCGGCGTAAAATACCTTATTAGGGGAGAGAAAGAGCTCATAAATACAATTCATGACCATTGAGCATGAAGTATTGAGCTAGTTATTGCTGGCAAAAAGTTTATGTCATGTAATGAATACATGGCTTTTAACTCATTTCGTGTTTCTTTTCTCTCATATTGATGCTCAATTAAAATTTTGCCACAGTATAAGTGTTTTTAGAGAATAAAGACATACATGTGCACATAAGGCATGAAGTACGTATACAGTTATCCGTTGGGATAAATAAAGCGGACCCTAAGTGACTATTAGTTAGTCATGTTTTACAAGTGATACCACATAAAGTGTTGAGAGATTTGTCCATTGTAATACATGAAAGGAAATACTTGCTTAAATAGCATAACCGCTATGATTTGTGCTCAATCTTTTCTACTGTAGACCATTATTTGGACAATTGTTGTATGACCATATACAATACTTTGTATCTTTACCCATCAGTTTTTTGGTTGATTTGTCATGTGAGCCAAGTGAGAGAATATTGGAATTTATTTACGTGGCTCACTTGCCACGTCAATCCTATTTATATTTTATAGTATTTATTTACGTAACTAAAATATGAGTATTAGATTTAAATAAAATATTACCTAAATAATTGGTGATTATTCATGAAAAGGTTTGGTGACTATTTGTGAATAGATATGATGACTATTCATGAATGGGTTTAGTAACTGTTCATATGTAAGGTTGCAACTATTAATGAATAAGTGTCTTATTACTTGTTTGATGGAAGGAAGTATGAAGGTTGTGTCCATTGAAAAAGGGTCCCGATCTATTTATATAAATGCCTGTGATTACCATCATGTTACAAGTGTGAAGAACATTTATATAGATTAGATTGGAAATTCTACCCATTGTTCTCCAAAATCAATTAGTGAGAATTTGTTTGGCGAAACATATTGGTTCAAGTTCGAAACGTTTTTCGGACTTCTCAAGACTTAAATACCATGGCAGAAGGTAAGTAATTTTCCGCTGCATATTTATTTTGATTCTCCCACATAGATTTTTTATGACCTCCCTTCTTTTAATTATTGACATAAATGCCCCATTGCATATATTCCACTGATAAACTTACAAAACCCCAGGACTGTAATTGTAAATCCTCTATTATCTCTTTCTATACTGTTCTGCACTTTTAGTAGTTTTTGGGTTTTTTTGGAAACTCAGGATCTTGTTTTTTAATGCGTTTGGAAACAAGTAATAAAAATGGAATTAAGAAATTTTTTTGCATACAAGTAAGAAGGATTCATCTTCTAATTAATTAGGGGTAAAAGAATGGGTAAACCGAAAAATAAGTGATTTGGCATAATTCCATAGGTAACATATTTGTTCCGGTTTGATTTTTAACCAAACAGAAAGAAGATCCTTGCTTTGTTTGTGCTCTTGCATGTGTGAGTACCGTGCTCGGTCGTGTCCGTGCTTGTCGTGCGCATCCACCTCAAAATGTGTCGTGTTGATGTCGTACCCGTTCTGGGGCCAACCCCATCTTCTTTTTTTTTTGAACATGATTTCATTTCATTCATTGATAAGGAGAAGCATCATTACATAGAATAGACAACAAAACTGCAGGGGGAGAAGCCACCTACTTAAGACCTAAGCTAGAGGCTTGAGAGGAGGCAATCCAGTGAGCAGCCTCATTTCCTTCCCGGGGAGTCCAGCAAAAAGAAAGCTTCAGATCACTAGCAAGCAAACGAATATCCGAAATAATTGCCAAAGGTTCCCAAGGAGGAACAAGCTCCGAAACACATAAGGAAATAAGCTGCACGTTATCATTTTCAATGCAAAGAGAAGATAGGTTCAAGGCTTTGGCGAAAAGGCATGCTTCACGAAGAACAGATGCCTTTGCAAGGAAAGCCGAAGAAGATGAGATCCTGAATCTTCTCCCATCGACAAGATGACCACGATCATTTCTCAAAATAATTCCACCCCAACCTTTCTTGAGATCCCTGGACCAAGAGGCATCACAATTAATTTTTAGATAACCAGCACTCGGAGGGATCCAATGGGAAGCAGGCAAGGGACGGGAAGACTGATGCGACTAGAGGTGTCAAATGTGTGTGTCGTGCCGTGCCGTGCCATTCAACTTCTGTGCCAACCGTGCTTCGTGTTGTGTCGTGCCGTGCCTGTTTACTTAAATCGTGCCGTGCCGTGTCGTGCCATAGCCTATCGTGCCGTGCCGTGTCGTGCCATAGCCTATCGTGTCGTGCCGTGCCGTGCCGATTTACTTAAGTCGTGCCGTGCGATTTTTCAATCGTGTCGTGCCGGGCCGGGCCCATTTACTTAAATTGTGTCGTGCCGTGCCGACCATTTTTTAATCGTGTCTTGTCGTGCCGTTTTTCAATCGTGTCGTGCCGGGCCCATTTACTTAAATTGTATCATGCCATGTTGGCCCGTTTTTAAATCGTGTCATGCCGTGTCGGCCTGTTTACTTGATCATGTCGTTTCGTGCCATTTTTCAACCCGTGTTAAGTCCTCAAAGATTTGAGTTCGAACCCAGTAGAGATTATTTTTTTAAAACCAATTTTGCTTCTTATTTATAACTCTTGCAAAAATATAACATGACTAATAGCCTTGGTGGTTTGTGATGTGTGACAAGTTCCATAAGACTTGGTCACTTGGGTTTGAATCACATGGAGGTTTTTTTCTTTAAAATTTATTTATTTTTTCTTATTTATTGTTAGTTGTTCCAATTTAAAAGCTTATTTTTTTTTATAAATAATGAAACAAAAATGCCTTATTTTGTAATTAAAATTATTGTTAATTAATCACATTATATTTATGAGTCACAAGTCAAATTATTTAATAACTTTTTTTTTTCTGTATCTTGTGTCGTGCTCTTTCGTGCCTGTCAACCCGTGTCGTACCCGGCTAAAACCGTAGTGCTGCGTCCGTGCCATGCCAAAACCGTGTTCTGCTGTGCCCGTTCAACTACCGTGTCGTCCCCGTGCCTGGCTAAACCGTGTCGTGTCGTGCCGTGCCAGACCAACTTCCGTGCCCGTGCCGTGCCTGCCCACTTCCGTGCCTGCCCACTTCCGTGCCACATGCTAGTCCGCGTGCCCACTAAAATCGTGCCGTGCCCGGCCAAGACCGTGCTTGTGCCCGTCCACTTGCTCACTAAGACCGTGCCGTTTCGTGTCGTGCCAAGGCACGACCGTGCCCGTGCCATATTTAACGGTGTCGTTCCCGTGTCGTGTCGGCACGGCACATTTGACACCCCTAGATGCGACTGATGGGGAGAGGAAGTGGTCTCAGTAGCTGAAATAAATTCATTCCATGCCCCCAAAGCACGAGCAACAGTTGAAATAGGGGGTTGTTTTGAGGATTGGAACACAAGATCATTTCTAGCCTTCCAAATAAACCAACATAGAAAGACTGCTTTTGCGAAAGTATCAGGCTCAAGATTCCCTTTGTCAATCTCTTCTTTTATTCTTAAAGACCAAGACATGATAGAGCCAATCTGATTTGGGAAAAAGACCCCAGCTATAGGACTAGCAAAAATTACTTTCCTTGCCCACTTACAAAGGAAGAGAATATGCTCACCTGATTCAACAGCTTTTCCACATCGGACAAACTGGCGAGGTTGCACATTATCTTTGTACTAGATTCTCCTTGGTAGCCAACTTGTTACGACATGCCCGCCACCAAAAGTGTTTCAATTTGGGAGGGATTTTGAGGTTCCACCAAAAATTCCAGAATGAAGTTCCCGGAACATTAGATGTGGATGGACGCTCGGGTTTTGTCATGCCCTCGATTTTCAACATAAAGTATAAAGATTTTTGAATAACAATACCTCGCAAAAATTCAGATAATATCCCAAATCAAGGTTCATTCCCATGATTTCAACTTAAGTACAAAATTTCTTGTCAAACTTGACGATCCAAATGACATAATAGAAAAGAAAGTTTAGGGTTTACAGTCCTCCATGATTAAAAGATTGTCATAATAGTAGTCAATGTTACATTCCCAAAGAGTTTTACAAAATGATGCCAAAGTAATTTTTCATATCAGCTTTCAAAAGGGATGATGTCAAAATGCACGCCAAGCACTCCGTGTCACTATCTCCGAGTGTACCTGAAAGAAGGATAGAGTTGAGCAAAACACGTGCCCAATAGAGAATTCTATGCCCAAACCATATGAAAATGAGATGAATCATGCACCATGAATGAGTGAGTGAATATTGATGGATACGCCTAGGGCTGTCCACACACCCGACCCACCCGACCCGACTTGACCGGAAAACAGACCCAACGGACGGTTCAGATCGGATGGATCGATCGGGTTCGGGTCTGTATGGTCGGATTTTTTAAACTGTCGGTCGGGTATCGGGTGCACCATATAAAATTTCGAGTGACCCGACCTGACTGACCTATTTTGTATAAAAGCAAAAAAAATCCCTAATTTGCCAAATCCCACCCCATTTGTTCGAGCGACCTCCACGGCACCACTTCTCCTCTTCTCCTCCAGACCTGCACTTCTCCTTCTCCCACAAGGGGCACAACTTCTCCTTCTTCCACAGCCCCACTCCCACGGTCCACCCTCACTCCTCAGTCGTCTTCCTCCTCCAATACTGCGGACTCCACATGTCTTCAACGACGACGTCTTCGTCCTCGACGGCTATGGCGACTCCACATCATCGTCAACGACGTCCCCGCTGCAGCCGTTCCCAGCCGTCCACCTCGCCCGATTCTTCCTCCGCCGGCCGCCACCTCTTTCTCCGCCTCTAGGTGACTGTAATTTTGGATTTGATGATATGATTCAAAAATTTGATTTAAAGAAAAAAGGTGTGTAGATATGTGTTTGTGAATCGTGAGTTTGTAATATATTATGCTGTGAATCGTGATTGTGATCTGATTTAAGGTTGTGATTGTGTAGATCTGTGACTCTGTTTGTGATTTTGAACAACCTGACAATCCAACCTGAACCAACCCGAATCAATTAGAACTCGGTTCGGATGTAACCCGACATGTGCTTCGGTCGGGCTCGAGTGGCTATTTACACAATCCGACTAAAGTCGGGTCGGGTCCAACCCGACCCAAACCCGCCCAAACCCACGCGATGGACAGCCCTAGATACGCCCAAAGTACGAATGATTAGCACCGAATTATACTCTTAGATCAAAGGATCTTAGACTTCACTAGACAGTCACTAACCGTTCACTCCTCAGATACATCGATAAGCTTACGTTAATCTACTTTGGTCTATACCCAATTCCGAATCATTTTATTGTCCTTCATACGATACTACAGTCTTCCTCGAGTCTTCAATCATCATCATTCAATCCCTTCATTACAGAATCTTTCTTTTCCTTTAATCAGATATATTCCTTCAATGAACACTAGGGTCACCTCGGGTCTATTTCCCTTGAGCGCAGGGTCACCCTGAGTCTATTCCCTTAATAACCATAGCTTGGGTCACCTCAGGTCTATCTCATCGAGCGGAGGATTACCCCGAGTCTTTTCCCTCAACAGTAACAATCATTTGGGTCACCTCGGGTCTGTTCCCTCGAGCGGATGGTCACCTCGAGTCTATTCCCTTGATAATAACAAACATTGGTTAGCGGAAACGCACTTCGCTTAACCGACCCTCCACCATTTCATAATCAACTTCATCATCAATCAATCACATGGGGTTGCAAGGCCAACAATCAACCGTATCGCTTATAGACTAATACACATGTCCACACCATACCTCCAATTATATCCCCACTCCTATGCAACATGCTACTTACAAGCGGTTTCCAAAGTATCCGACCTACTAGTTCCTATACTTGAATCCCGTAATAAGTGTACCAAGGACGATCGAGAGGTTTGATGAGTTGTGAGGATACAAGTTACTACCTTACCCTTAAAGTCATTATGCCGCTCCCACCTACCATTTATGCCCACTACGACATTCGAACAACCTACGGCACTCATAAACACTCTACGATACGTTCTCGTCGTGTCCGTAATGTTCCAAATTTCATTTCACCATTTTGGAACTTCCGTTCTAAATGAGACTTTGATTCATAAAAAAAAAAAAAAGTGTTCGGAGGAATACCATGTTTAATGGAGCTTAAAAAAAATAACACATGAATATGCTTAATGATGTCACATGGCAAGAGTAACCAAATTTAGGATCATTAGGATTGTGTTTAAGATAGACTAAGCATGATTAGGAAACCCAAACAATGGAATAGGAATCACGGTGGCCAAAACATTTCCACCAGGAGATGTTATCGATAATAAATAAAGGAAGGTATTGATAACTTACGGTCGAAATTAATAAAAACATAACGTTATCGATAATAAATGAAAAGGTATCGATAACCCAGGATTTTGGTCAGTCGAAACGCGATGGTATCGATAACAAAGGGAAATGTATTGATACCTATGGGGTTAAGATCATTCCAGACGCAAGGGTATCGATAACAGAAGTAAAGGGTATCGATAACATTGGGTTTTCTAGGTTTTGAGACAAAGTGTGATCGATAACAAAGGAAGTGTTATCGATAACGATGGGTTTCGAGCAGATTTTTGACAGACAAAGATGGCTTCTTCAGCAACAACAACGTCAACAATAATAACCACGATCAATGGCACCAATCAAGCTACAAGAAACGAATCATTTACGTATATTGAGAGTTAGAACCTCCTACCTCGAGATTCAAGAACGAAATCGAAAGATTTTCCAAGCCTTAACTCCACACTTCGGAATCGAATGGGATACGCCTCCACCGAGCTCAAACCCATAAAATTCAGACCGCAATACGTGTAAGAAAGAAGAATTGGAGGATGCTTTGTGTGGGTTTTGGGTTGAATGGGTGAAATTTTGGATGGGTGAGAGAGTGAGGGTGAGAGCCGAGAGTGAGAGAGATGGACGGGAGAGTGAGAGGAGTGAATTGGGAAAGTTATTCCCTACAAAAACACACACATGCTATATACACACTACACATACATTTCACACTCACACCCCTTAAATGCAATGCTTCAACACAATAACCCCAAATCAATTAAACTCAACAAATTTCATATTTTCCTCATTTATAATAACGAATGAACTTTTTAATAAATTTGAAATTACGGGTCCTTACAAGTTTGGAATCAATATAGTCAGACCAAGCCTTGTGGTAACCCCTCTTGACTGTATACTTCCCACTAGGGTGAATACCCCATACAATCAAATCTGCTCCTCCGAGTTTTGATATGGGAATATTTGCCACTGCTTGGACTTCTTCTTCTGATAGCACTTGTCTGAGCTTATCAATTCTCCATTCACCCGAGGTGGAATTAATGTAGTCAGCAACTTTATTGTTGGATACCCACGAAGGCTTTGTGGATTGAATGCAGAAATAAGGCAGAGAGGGAACCCACTTGTCAACCCAAAAATCCACTGAAGCACCATTTTGAATCTGCCAACGAACTCCTTTCATCAGAAGTTCCCTCCCTTGAAGAAGGCTAGCCCAAGCCCAGGATGGTCGCGAACCCTTTGTCGCTTGAAGGAAATTGCCATTAGGAAAGTAAGGAGATTTTACAAGATGAGCCCAGATAGCATTAGGATTTTGAATGAGTCTCCACCTTTGCTTTGCCAAGAGGGCAAGATTAAAACTCTTGAAATCACGGAAACCCAAACCACCCTGACTTTTAGCTTTAAAAAAATCGTCTCCATTAACCCAATGAATCTTTGCATCATCAGGAGAGCCGGACCACCAAAACCTCCTTCCATATCTATTAAGTTTATTGCAGAACTTCTGAGAGAGGGAAAAACAGGCCATAGCTAGCATAGGAGGGGATAGCTTGGATGACGTGCTTAATGAGAGTTCCTAGAGGGCAGTTAGGTCAATTGGGTTGGCGCTGGGCGTCATTGAGATTCGTGTTTGGTTTAACTGTAGTGGTCAAAGTCCAAGTGAGAGACAGGTAGGGGACTCTGGAGGCTTGGGTGGGGTCGAACGTCTCTTTAGTAACAAGAAAAAGAAGATTGCCTCGGTTCCCCACTTTTCTCTTTTCTATTCTATTGGGGTCTTCTTGTGGAGAAATTATTCGGTGCCCTTGGGGCAACACGTGGCGCTGCCCCAGCACATCCGAGCCGTCCATTCAGCCCTTGGACGGCTCGGATTTAGTGAGAGAAGCAGAGAGAAAAAGGGGAGAGAGAAAGGAGGAGAGAGAGTGTTTTAATCTCGTCTGTTCGGTACCCGAACGGACGACTCGGATCGTGCCGAGGGGCACCACGTGTCCCTGCCCTTGGGGCAAGGAATAATTTCTCCTTCTGGTGTCTGCTCGCTCAGACCCATCATGTCACGGGTCTATTCTCTGCTTTTAGATGCACAGTGCCTGTAACCCTGTTCCTAGTATAGTGGATGGATCCTGGCAATATAAAATTGATATGTGTCATTGTGTGTAATTGTAATCACGGCATTAACATGATCAATCCGTTATTTTCGCCGGTGATCTGAGTTTGAGTTCTACAGAAATCAGATTTAGGGTTCAGCGTTATAGAAAGTCTTTAAACCTTTCGTTGATGTATACTGTATGATAAAAATAAATAAATATCCGTACGATTATTAGTTTTCAAATCTACCTGCCTAAAGAAGTAGTAATATACTACTCCATTACTATACGTTTTTTTTCAGCAATTATTATTCAACCAAAAATATTTGCACACACTTCATACATATACTCCCACATATTTTGACACATAAAAGATACTCAACTTGTGTGAAATCCATTTTGTAGTCCCACCCAAATTATCGGAACCGTTCAATTTGTTTAAAATATGTTTTAAGAGTTCTCGTAGAAACCACCTCATTAGGATACCGGTAAGAACTTGATCGGAATTTGTTCCTAAATTTGACAGGATAAAAAATGAATCGATTAAAGTCTTTACCGATATCCGAATAAGTCAATTTTTTTTTATGGGAACTTTTAAAAGTATCCGATCCATTCATTAATCTGAAAATATTGTTTAGAAAAATTCTGCAAAAAATCAGATGGATCCGAATAAGTTAATTTTTTTTATGGGAACTTTTAAAAGTATCCGATCCATTCATTAATCTGAAAAATATTGTTTAGAAAAATTCTGTAAAAAATCAGATGGATAGGATACTTTTAAGTGGTTGATCAAATCTTATAACTTTTCTAGAATTCTGAATGAAAAGTTGTAAGATTGAGTTAAACACTTGCATTTATCCTACTGAGCTAAAGGGATTGCTCTAAAAAATATTGTAAAATTAATGAACGGATCGGATCATTTGTGTGAAACCCAAAAGTGAGCCCTACAAAAAAATCTGTGCTGAAGAGTCCGTGTAAGCAGTGTTTCTGTTATTTTTGCTAGTTCCGATGGGCTAGGGGGCAAAATTATGAATCATATTGCGTAGTTACGTAAATATTACTACGAAAGTATGTTTTCTATTTTTTTTGATAATGGCATGTACGGGCAAAAAATATTTAACCTACGTTGCAAAGTAATTAAGTTAGTAATGGAAATATTAATTGGCAACTTTACAAATACTCCAAATCATAATTAAGCTTTTATGAAACCATGGTATTAAATTTCTCTTGGGCCCGGATTCCTAAGATTGCGAATAACACCATTTTGCTTGGGGGACGAGACGACGTATATAAATAATTAAGAACACCATACTCCATATAATAAGTTGACTAAACCTACTTAATCTAGATGACTAATTTAATACATTCTCCAGTTAATTCTCAAAAACAAAAAAAAAAATTAATAATCTCCAGTTTAGTGTCACCAGGCCTTGTGGCATGTTGCAAAAGGCAGAGGCTGCCTTGATTCTTGAACCCTCAAAATGCTTCAATGGGCCGAACTGTTGTTTTTGGATGTTACGGAAGGCCCAAAAATAAAAACTAGTCCGTATTTAATAGAACGTGAAGGGCCTAATCCATGTAACTCCAAAGCTGAAGGGCCCCTGGCCGGTCCTGTCTGGGTGAAGTATAACCCACTAGATCATGTCCAAAGAGCCCATAGTCTAGTAGGTCCTCTTCATTATTTTGTTGATAAAAATACCCCTTGCAAAAAAAGGCGATTTGAGAGAGACATCCAACCACCACCACACTGCCACCGGCACCATTATCACCACCACCCCACCTCCGCCACCACCACCATCGCCACAACGCTGCTGCCGCCACCACCACTACCACCATGCCACCGCCACCACCACCACATCACCACCACCACCACTCCGCCACCACCACCACATCACCGCCACCACCACCACCATCACCAACACAACTCCGCCGCCACCACCACGCCACCTTCGTCACCGCCACCACCACTTCACCAGGACAATTAACAGTGTAAATTTTTATCTAAATTAACAGTGTTAATTTTTATCTAAATTCACACCCCAATTAACAATGTTAATATTTGTCTAAATTCACATCTCAATTAACAGTGTTAATAGTGTTAATACCCGAATTAACACTGCTAATTGTGGTGGTGGTGGCGGCGGCGGCATGGTGGTGATGATGGTGGAGTGGTGGTGGTGGTCATTATGGTGGGGGTGATGGTGTCGACGGCGTGGCGACGGTGGTGGCTCTGGTTGTGGTTTTCATCTAAATTCACATTCCAATTAACAGTGTTAATTTTTGTCTAAATTTACATCCCAGTTAACAGTGTTAATATCAAAATTAACAGTGTTAATATAAGATTAATAGTGTTAATACCCGAATTAACACTGTTAAATGTGGTGGTGGTGGCGGCGGCAGTGGTGGTGATGATGATGGTGGTCATTATGGTGGTGGCGTTGTGGTGGTGGTGGCAGCGTGACGGCAGTGGTGGTGGCGGCGCTGGTTGTGGTCTAAATTCACACTCCAATTAACAGTGTTAATACCTGAATTAACAGTGTTATCCGCCTATTAACAGTGTTAATTTTTGTCTAAATTCACATCCCAATTAACAGTATTAATACCAAGATTAACAATGTTAATACCCCAATTAACACTATTAATTGTGGTGGTGGTGGTGGCGGCGGCGGCGGCGGTGGTGATGATGATGGTGGAGTGGTGGTGGTGGTCATTGTGGTGGCGTGATAGTGGTGGTAGCGTGACGGCGCGCTGGTTGTGGTTGTGGTGGTTGTGGTGGAGTGGTGGTGGTGGTGGCGTTGGTTGTGGTGGAGTGGTGGTGGTTGTGGCAATTATGGTGGTGGTGGCATCGGCGGCATGGTGGTTGTGATGATGATGATGGTGGAGTGGTGGTGGTTGTCATTGTGGTGGCGGTGATGGTGTTGGGCCGGTGGCGGAGTTGTGGTGGTGGTGGTGGCGGCGTGACGCCGGTGGTGGTGGCGCTGGTTGTGGTGATGGTGGTGGAGTAGTGGTGGTGGTGGTGGTGGTAGTGGTGGTGTAGGAGGTTGTATGGATTCATTTGTTTTTATACGGGGGTAAAAATGTAAAATACACTCCACAGGATCTATTAGGAATTGCACTCTATAGAAAAAGGATCTAGTGGGCTATAAAATTGAAAAATAGGACCGGCCCAGAATTAACTCTTAAGTCTTTGGACCATACGAAGTTTCCCAAAATCTTGCGGTCAAGATACCGTGAACTCAATAGAGTATTATACCTAATAGAGGCCAGGGCACACGCGATGCGTGTGCAAATCAGATTTTCACAATATTTTTGTAAAAATGCTTCTCACTTATTGTTTGATCAAATTTTCACAAATGTTGTAAAATTCGACTTGCACACGCATCGCGTGTACCCTGGCCTTTAGTATTAACTACGGCGAACTGGAGTCACCTGACCGACCAGGATTATTCCCTGTGTTGTTGCATAGTCACAATAATATCATGGAATCATCAACAAAAATAAAAGTAATGGCAATCGATCAATCACAAATATTCTCAATTAACCTTGTATGCCAAAGGGTACATCAATCGTTAATAAATATGAGAGCACGAATCATAATATCAATTATCGGATTGCAACGAACATCGAATTGTCAATAATAGATTGACTCAAGAGATTTTCGAAAGAAGAGATCACATGCTTAACCACTCACCTCGATCGAAACGAATAGATCACCAAAATGCAATGCTCACGTACTCTACTAATCTGAATCACAATGAAAGTAAATTGCATAAGTATAAGTACTTACATTAAAGACTATCAGATAAAATGCTACTGTACAGCTACTACTAATATGTCTAATAACAATTACTCCCTCCGTCTCAAATTGGATGTCAATTTTTGATATTCGTGTCAATTTCAACTCTTTATATCTTTCAATATGGATCTCAAAACATATGTAATATGGATCTTATTTGATAGTTCTCGAAAAATTCTATTATACAAAGTTTTCAAACTCATGAAAAACATTATAGATTGAAAGATATAAACGATGAAAAATGACACAGATTTCAAAAATTGTCATTCTTTATGGGACGGAGGGAGTATGTATTTTATAAGTCTACTTTCCAAAATAGTCATGACCCTACCAAGCCCATCACCCACGCACACAGCACCACCACTTCTCACGGCACATGCACACGCCACACATGCTCTCTCTCTCTCTCTGCACTATCAAACAAAAACCACTGATTCACTTTCTAAAGAAGCAAAACCCATATTCCATTACAGTAATGCTAGAGGGACCGAAGCAGAGGACCGATATTGCACCGACTGACGTGGACTATGGGGCCATTTTCTTCTTTCTCTTTCGTAAACTTCAAATGGCGCCAGTAAACTCCCAAAATTTTCAAATTCTTTGCAAAATTGGATCTACACCTCTCTCTCTCTCTCTCTCAATCACAAATTTTCCATCTTTCAAACAGATCAACAACAATGGCGCCCACTCCTCACGCTTGACCGCGCCAGTCCGGTCACGGTACTCACAATCCACTGCCACTCCGCCTCCGCCACATCCCCAACCACAACGCACCAAGCTCCTCCCCGCCTCCGACGAGCCGCCCTTCCCCTCCCCCTTCTCCGATACCACCACCACCTGTGACAGCACCTTCACCTCCAATGACATCTCGACAGCATCAGCACCCGCCGCTGTTCTGACTCCGACAAAGAAGAGTCTGAGGAAGAATAGAAATACGAAGAAAAGCAAAAAGTTTCTTGCCATCGAAGGTGCATTTCGCAGATCTGATTAACAGGAGGAAATTACACCCTTCTTTCTTTTAGGTATTTTAGTGTAAAGATAACAAATGTAGAAATACAATGGAAGAAACAACAGATAGCAGAGAGTCTTTTTAGAATGTTGGGGATGAACTAATTTTTTTTTCACTTTTTCTTTGAACTTGGAGTTCTGTACAACTATTCAGTTAAAAAAATATATCAAATTTATCTCTTCCGGTCCAATTAGTATCAAGTTCTTCTTGTTATATTGTAAGCAAAGTGGAGCGCTGTCTCAGTAAAGAGTGGAGCACGAATATCAATTTCCATGCACAAAGATCCAACACAATCGCAAAACTAGATATTCTAAAATTTCAACAACACTCACAAGAAAGAACTGGATTCAAGCACCAAAAAACAATTTATCTATGAACACAATTGCAGCTTGTTTTTACAAAATGGATAATCGTAACTACATTCATCTCAACGCTTTTCTTCAAGCATGTCTGTATTCAGAAGCTGCTCTTTGTTGTCCAACAGAAGTCTTTCCACAAATGAGAACCTTGGAAGAACAGAGAGTCCATGGGCTAAATAACCAATCTAAGCCCTTCCATTGAGCAGAAAAAGCAGAAATTGAACACATGATTCATCTCAATGCCACACTCAAAAGCTATTCGCATCCACAACTATCAGCCAATTTTATCCATAGACTAAAATCTCTTGCATTTTCCAAAGAGCCAAACGTGGTTTTAGTATAAATGATGACATTAAAACCAAACTTGATAACAGAGAATCCTTTTTTGTTACAAGCACAAAATACCCCCATTTTTTTTCACAAAGGAAAAGCCCTGATTTCTGGGGCATAATAAAGAAATTGACCGAATTCTCACTCTCAATCTTCGTATTGCTCTCGGCATTTCCAGCTCCGGGCCATAAACGTTCGCATAGCATCGACGAACCGTTGTATTCCTCTTCTTCCTCGGACTCTTCTTTGTCGGAGTCGGAATAGCGGCGGGTGCTGATGCTGTCGAGACATCGTTGGAGGTGAAGGCGCTGTCACGGGTGGTGGTGGTATCGGAGAAAGGGGGAGGGGAAGGGCGGCTCGTCAGAGGCGGGGAGGAGTTCGGTGCAGTTGTGGTTGGTGGAGGATGTGGCGGAGGCGGAGTGGGAGTGGATTGTGAACTCCGCAAATGGCCGTAAACGGACGGGTGCAGTCAAGCGTGAGGAGTGGGCGCCATTGTTGTGAATCTGTTTGAAAGAAGGAAAATTTATGATTGAGAGAGAGAAAGAGAGGTGTAGATCCAATTTTGCAAAGAATTTGAAAACTTTGAGAGTTCACTGGCGCCATTTGAAATTTACGAAAGAGAGAAGAAAATGGCCCCACAGTCCACGTCAGTCGGTGCAATATCGGTCCTCTACGTCGGTCCTTCTAGCATTACTCATTCCCTTATATGAAATAGAAGACTTGCGTAGTGTTGGTTGAGTTAAAGTTGGGTCAAAATTCTCGGTTACTTTTCGCTGAACCATGTCAGTTGCCACATAGCGGCTAAGTTCGGTTGCAATTTTCTGGGCAATGATCCGGAAAAAAAATTTTGAGTTAGTGATTGGTTTGGTTTTTAGAAATGGTTGTTGGAGTAATGATTTGATAGAAAAATAGGGATAATGATTGGAAATAGGATAATGATTGGAGAGAGATAGAGAGAGAAATAGGGGTAATTATTGGAAGAGAATAGGGGTAATAATTAGATGAAAGAGTAATGATTGGAATGAGAGAAAAGTGAATAGGAGTAATGATTACACTTTTTCCGGAAATGTTTTCCGAAATTGCCGGAAATTGTAACCGAACACAGCCAGCATCTTTTGAGAGAGAGAGAGAGAATATCTTAATTGGAACAGAGCAGGTTTTGCATTGGAACAGCCCAAAGAGTGGTGAAATGAATGAGAGGGAACTGTTGAGACAGAGCAGTTGAAGGGAAAAATGGTGGTAACTGTTTTTGGGAGTTTTTATTTTGTGTGTGGTAAAATGTCTAATATATCCTCAAAACTAACTTTTTGTTTTGTGTGGTTTTTCTCTTCAGAGGGTATTTTAGAAAAGAGAAATACATGACATGGGAGACACTAAAGGGGTGCTCTCCCTTTATATATTAGAATAGATAGTAGAATAGATGATATATGATATGAAAAGGCTCCAGAGAGCAGATACAAGAAGTAGAAACACTCTCTCAATAGAAAGAGAAAATCTTAATATACCAGTACCAGTACCAGGGGAATTAACACTGTATTCAGATCGATCGAGCTGATTCCATAGGATAAAAGAAGACAAGCTAGAATATATATATGCAATTCAGATCTAGCCAGCTGGTTAGGTAGACTTTTAATTAATCCGGCTATGGAGAATTGCATGTAATCTCTGTTACTTGGAAACATTATTAGCTAGTTAGATTTTCAGTAAACTCAAATAATCAAGCAAAGACATGCAAGTATGCAACAACGTACATAATTAAAATGAATGATATATATATGCGACCCAACTTGAATAGCGCGCAAAAATATGAGTTGATCAGGAAAACTTGAAAAAGAAAGAAAGAAAACTTTGTTATGTAATCCAATACAGACATACATTTTCAACAAATCATTTTGGGGTTCATTTTTAAAGTCCAGATTAGCATCCTTTCTTGACTTTAGAGATGATCTAGCTGCACATGCCTTGAAGATCACAGGCGTGGATTTGGAAATCCCAGGCGTGGATATGCAATTAATGAGCCATAAGCATGGCTTGTGAACAAGGCACTATATTTTGCCTTTAAATTAAGTGTTATGTCTCTGCATTTGGTGTGGGAAATCAGAGTAAGAAAATCAGAAACATATCTGAGTTTGTATTCCGTTTTTATCAGTTGTGAGAGTGTGAGTAGAGTGATTTGTAATCCTCCTCCTCCTAAATATAATCCAGTTATCCCCTTGGACGTACCCGATTTTGGGGAATCACGTAAATCTCGTCTCTGTGTTTTGTGTTCTGGTTTGGTCCTATATTTCCGCAACAGAATGGCCTCTCTCCTCAAATGTCGGGTGCACTTCCGCCGGATAGAAGGCACTACACGCGAGGCCTCCTAGCCGAAGGAGTACGAGTGCCTTGGTCCGGTTATTCCTCGGGTCGCCGAGCCACAACTTCCCTCCAAACTTGGAGAGCAAGTCAGACAGAGGAAGGCAAGTGAGAATGCAAAAATAAGTCAAAAAGACAACTTATTTTTGTCTTTTTTAAAAAAAATTATGAGTTTCGATTAAAATTTTATATTTTTTTTATTCCTCTCGCCGAGATGAATCAAAAAGTCACAAAAGTTTGACGCAAAACTAACAAATGCGGTTTTTTTTAATAAAGACAAAAAAGAAAAGAAAAGAAGAAGTTAATATTTGACCTTTTGTTTGTTCAAAATCAAGTGATGTTCAGCCGTAAAGCATCAGCAGTGGAACAAGCAAATGTGAATAATTAAAATAAGTCACATCAGATTTTGATTATCCATTTAGAGGTTGTTAAAGTTAGCAATGTCAAATCCCACATTGGTTATTTTTTGCCCATAATCAAAATCAACGGGCCCTCCAAACTTTTTCCCTTCATTTAATGCATATTTTTTGAAAAAGCAGTTTTTGAAGGGAAAAAACAATTTATGTTAGAAACAGTTCAAAAAATATATAGTTTTTCGAAACAAAAAACAGTTTTTCAAAAAACACACTTTGTTAAAACTGTAAATACAATTTTGGAAATTTTGAAAGAATTGTATTTACACAAATAGTTTTGAAATTTTAAAAACTATAAACACAATTTTTTAAAAACAGATTTTGGGTAAAAAACAGTTTTTTGAAAAATACACTTTATTTACTTACAGTTTTTAAAAATTTTGAAAATTTTGTTTTCTATAAAAAAAAGTTTCTGAAAAAAAAATCTGAAAGTTACAGTTTTTTAAATTATTTTTTGAAAACATTGTTTTGAGAGAGAGAGAGAGAGAGAGAGAGAGGGAGGGAGGGAGGGAATGGAAGAGAGAGAAGATTTTTGTGTAATGTTGGTGTACTTGATTGAGAGATAAAATTTGGTTATTAACAAAACATTGCTAGCTTTGATTATTGAAGATTCAAAATTTGATGAGTTGTTAAGAGGTTACTAGGTTTGGTTATTCCAATATGAGCACTTTTTTGATCCAACATTGCTAACTTTAACAATTTTTTATTTTTCTTATTCCACTGTGGATGCTCTTAGTAAGGACTGAGATGACGTCTGCTTTGAATTTATTTAGTGTATTTTGTTGAGTTCTCTAAACTTAACTCTTTTTTTTTTTTTGGTTATCAATTTTTTTTTTTCATTTTGTGTGTTTTCTTTGTTTTTTTTAAAAATGGTTATTTCTCAAAATACTTGAGTAAAAGTAAAAAAAAATTTACTTTTTCGATTCCTATTGTCGAGACGAATTAATAACTCACAAAAATTTGAAATAAAACTAACAAATGCGAAAAAAATTTAAATAAGGACAAAATTTTCAGATTTAAGTTAAGTTGAAGAGAACGGAGCCTAAAAAGTACAAAATTATGGCCAGAAGAAAAAAATTCACTAAAGATGACGAAATAAACAAACAGCTGTCTTTTCGATCTAAAGTGCCGTCTTATTTGAATTTTTTCAACATCGGTCCATATTTTTATATTTTTTCGATTTGTATCGTCCTGACGAACAATTAATCCCTAAAATTACATCGAAAAACTAAACAAAAAGTAAAAAATACCGAAATAAGTTCCAGACTTAAGTTTAAAAGAACGCAGCCCTAGTCCCCACCGTCCAAGAATAGAAAAGGGCAGAATGGGAAAAACATCAACGTTTGGACATTGATTTGTGCGAGGGACATGCAAAATGGGATAGCCAAAAATGGAGTAACGGACCAACTTTAAGGTACAGTAAGAGTATGAATTTCTGAATTCTCAATAAAAATATATATGTGCACAAAGACATATGGTTGTGCATAATTCTTTAAAAAAATTGCACCTACAAGTAATTGCTATCTTTTAAAAGATAACTCTCTCTCTCTCTCTCTCTCTCTCTCTCGTCTTTGAAGAACCGAAAACCCATTTAGGATTTCGGCTTGGATGGGAGACGCCTCCCACCCCACCCTTTTCCCCTCCTTTTTCTCTATCACTTTTAACCCTTCCTATTCCTTCTTCTTTTTTTTTGATCGGCTTATTCCCTCTCCCTTTCTCAGTTTCTTCACCTCTTTCTTGTTTTTGCTTTCTTTCTGGTGTCTTTCCAATAGCCTATACTGATAGGAGTTGTCGAATCTTGCCTAACGGCGTTATGGCTCTTGTTGGATGGTAGCGTGTGACGACCCGAATTTTTACATTGCCTCCAAATAAATACATCTCCAATAATTACAAGTCCTCAAGATAAATATACATGGTGGGCCTAAAAACCTCCAAAATGGAGTAACAGACCAACTTTATGGGACAATAAGAGTATGAATTTTTGAATTCTCAATAAAAAGAAACTGTAATGCACTTACTATTGTACATTTATATATATGTGCAGGAACACATATATTTGTGCATAATTCTTTAAAAAAATTGCACCTACAAGTAATTGCGATCTTTTAAAAGATAATAGCGCGCGCGCTCTCTCTCTCTAGTCTTTGAAGAACCGAACAACCATTTAGGATTTTGGCTTGGGTGGGAGGGGCGCTTCCCCCCTTCTCTATCGCTTTTAACCTTTCCTATTCCCTTTCCCTTTTGTTTGATCGGCTTATTCCCTCTCCCTTTCTCAGTTTCTTCACTTCTTGCTTGTTTTCGCTTCCTTTCTGGTGTCTTTCCGTTGGCCTATGCTAATGGGTGTTGTCAAATCTTGCCTAACGGCGTTGTGGCTCTTGTTGGACGGTGGTGTGTGACGACCCGAATCTTACATTGCCTCCAAATAAATACATTTCCAATAATTACAAGTCCTTAAGATAAATATACATGGTGGACATAAAAACCTCCAAAATGCTACAGATTTTCAAAACAATTTTTAAAACGGAATCTTTCAATACTCAACTTGGGTCCCCACTAACATTCTCTGCACCTGAAAAATATAAAACGCCCGGGTAGTATATGCAATACGAGGACAATAAACATGGCTATTGTTAAGAATATGCTCAATAAACGAGGTTCACCAAAAAAAAAAACGAGGATAGCAAATCAAGTAGAATCATTCTGAACGTTTTTCATTTATAGCCTCATACTCGGCTCATCTCGATAAGATGCCAAGCACCACCCAAGTCAACATCTGTATAGCCACTTGGGGCCCATAAACATTCTGGACTCTCAGTAGGGTAGTCAATTATATATCTTGCATAACTTTGTGACCCAGTGGGCTTGTACATGTACCAATATGTTCCATGGCTGAAATACTTTCCGTGTCACGATACAAGAAGTGACAATAAATGAATCAAGAAACTTAGACATCAAATGAGTACAAATATGAGAGAATCAAAAAACAATCTTTGCAAAAAAATTTAACGTATTGCATACTACCCGAAACCTCAAATCATGATCGTAGCAACACGCAGACCTCCAAGAGCAAGATAGTAAAATTCCATCACCACCGAAATAGAACTAAATGTCTAACTTTGTTCTCTGGATGCCTATTATTTTCAATTTCTATTCCACTGTAATGCTTCAAGATTAACTTATATATATACCCAAGTCATGCTTAGTCAATAAGTCTACATCCACCATGATGCTCCACGTCCACCGACACATGCACAACAAGTTACATGCATCGATTGAATCGTTTTTTTTATTTTTATTTTTATCATTCTATACTAAATTAAAGTATGTCTATATGTATTTCATCTAAATAATTATTGTTTGAGATTACGGGGTGTTACATGGCGTTTCAAGCTTGGGTGCTCCCGGCGAGGTTCTGTCACCCTACACTGTTGCATGTAGCCGGTTCTAGCCTAACGACGATATATATGGATCTCGTCATTTGGTGATGTGTTCGGGGTTGTCGTTGGGCTATGATCTACTCCATTGGATCGAAGCTTCAATCGGTTGAAGCTGAGGTTTGATGGAGTTGGAGGAGATCACGGTGCGGTGGTGAAGTGGTGACTGCTGTTGGTGGCTGAAGACTGCTGGTGGAAGCCCTGTTGGTAGGGTTAGGATGCTTTCTTTTAAGTTCTGGGCTTGGCCCAATAGGTGTTCTAGGCTTGGCCATATATGTGTGGGTTTGTCCCAATGGTTGTTTCCTTGGTTAATATATTGTCAATCTTGGATTTTTGGATATAGGATTGTTCTTGTTTAAGGATATAATGTTGTCAAATTTTTATTCCTTTAATCTTTGTAACAACTTGAAAGAAATAAATCTTTTTGCCTTTCAAAATTAGTAATTGCGATCTTATATGGTGTTGCGAAATTGATAAATGATGGAGCTATACTATATTTTATCCAAATAGTGCAGGGTATTGCATAATTGACACTTAAAAAGGAATGAGAGAGTATATATAATACACAAATGAATGTGTATGCTCCCTCAAATCCCACATAAACAATTATGTTCGTCTTTCAAATTTTTTGTTTAATTATTCATTTCATGTTTTCTAAATTTTTGTTAGATTTGCATTAAAATTGGTAGATTGGCCACTTGAATAAACGAGAGAAATCTACAAAATTACTCCCTTTGTCCCAAATTGCCGTTCCTTTTTGGGCAATCGTGCCACTTAAAAAATTGTCTATATCTCACAATCTATAATGTTTTATATAATTTTAAAAATATCATATTATATAACTAATTGAGATCTATCGGATGAGATCCATATCGAATATAAAATTATTACAAATTAAAATATGTAGATAATTTTTGTAAGAGGTCTATTAGGATAACCATTTATGTTATCAGTTTGTTAGCCATTTATGTCATCAGTTTGTTAGTAGCTTCTTGGATAGGTTCAATTCAAATGTATACTTATCTTGTTTGTTGTTATGTTCTATCTTTGTAATCATCATATAAATAGAGAAACCTCTCACGTTCAAGTGTGGGAGCCATTTTTATCAAACCAATCAGTTGATTTAACTTGGTATCAGAACACCACTCAATCATGACTTCCGCTACCTCGTCTTCTTCTTCTACCTCTCAAATTGTTGGAGAACTTACCTCTACCAACAGATCCTCCTTATTTCCAAATGCTCATCACTTTCTTTCTCTCAAACTTACTCACACAAATTATTTGTTCTGGAAGACATAAATCACTCCTTATCTTCGTGGACAACATTTGCTGGGCTATGCCGACGGCACCAATCCGTGTCCACCACGCACCATTTCGTCCAATGGTGCTGCTATTACAAATCCTGATTTCCAAATTTGGTTTGATCAAGATCAATTGCTAATGAGCCTCTTGATTTCCTCTCTGATGGAGGATGGTCCTCCCTTGCTTCTCCGTCCAACACTCGAATACTCCAACTCCATCTTCATCTTTAGAACATCAAGCAAGGTAAGCTCTTCGTTACCCAATATCTTCAGAAAGCCAAGGGTCTTTATGATGAGTTGAATGTTGTGGGTCATCCTCTCTCCTTACAAGACTTCAACCTTTACATTTTCAAAGGTCTTAATTCTACATTCCAAAATCTGATCTCAACACTTGCCAATCATCTGTCACTTCCTTACTCCAGATTGCAAAGCTTGTTTCTTAGTCACGAGCTCATGCACTCAATTAGCTTTGCCTTTCTTTCGGTCTTCCATAGCACCGAAGCATCTCCCCAGGCTAATTTTGTACAATGCAATGCCTCTTCTAATGGAACCTATCGAGGACGTGGTCGCAATGGTCGCGGTCATAACCAAGGCTACCGCCCCAATGATTCTCGTGGTAATGCTCGTCACTTTTCCCATGAGTCCCGCAGTTATCACTCTACTGATTCCCACCAGAGGTGCCAAATTTGCAATGGTGCAAATCATACTGCCCTCTCATGCAACCAGTGCTACAACCATACTGCGCCGCTTTCTGCTCACTTGGCTTCATACAATTCCGCTCCTGGCCCTTTTGCGGATTGGTTCCCCGACACTGGTTCAACTCATCATGCTACACTAGACCTTATGTCTCTTTCTCATCATGAGAATTACCTTGGCAGTGATCAGCTTCAAGTAGGGAATGGTAAGGGGTTACCCATCCATAAAATTGGTACCACCGCTCTTCAAACCCCATATTCTTCCTTTCGCTTATTTAATATTCTTCATGTTTCCTTACTTACTAAATCTTTTCTTTTGGTTTCTCAATTTACCAAGGATAACACTGTTTTCTTTGAATTTCATCCCTCTTATTTTTTAATCAAGGATCAAGTCACCAAGAAAACGTTGTTCCGCGGGGAAACTGAATCTGGACTTTACAAGTTCTCCACCTCCACACCAATTCCTCCATCTGCTCATATCTCTGAAAAGGTTGATTCTGTGTGCTAGCATCGTCATCTCGGCCACCCTCATCATCGTGTTTTCTGTCAACTTCTTGTCCAAAATAAATTGCCGTGTTCGTCAAATAAACGGCAGTCTATTTGTCATGCTTGTCGCTTAGGGAAGTCGTGTCGTTTGTCATTACCTGTAACGCAGTTTGTTAGTAAAGCTCCATTAGATCTTATTTTTAGTGATGTTTCCTGTTTCTTCACTGAATGGACATCGTTACTTTGTTCTTTTTCTTGATGTTTATTCCAAATATTTATGATGTTTTCCAATTGCACTCAAATCTGATGTGTTCCAAGTTTTTCTTCATTTTCAAGCAATGGTATGCCAAATTTCAACCACTATTAAACAGGTCCAGACGGATTGGAGTGGGGAATTTCGCACTCTGCAAAAATTCTTTCAAAAAATATGACATTATTCATCGTCTCCCTTGTCCTCACACACATGAACATAATGGGAAAATTGAGCGACGTAATCGTCATGTTTTTGAAACTGGGTTGGCTTTACTTGCTCATGCTTTTATGCCACAAAAAATTTTTGGCACTTCGCTTTTGAGACTCTGGTTTTTCTTATTAATCATCTTCCCTCTCTTGTCTCCAATGGCCTCTCTCACCTTTCGAATGTCTCTTTAATAAGAAACCTGATTATAATTTTTTAATGTGTTTTGGTGCTTATGTTACCCATTTTTAAGACCCTATAACGGCCACAAAATATCATTCCGATCTGCTCCATGTATTTTTCTCGGTTATAAGTCCTTCTTATCATGGGTATCATTGCTATGATCGTAGCACTGGTCGTATATGCATCGCGCGTCGTGCCCGCTTTGACGAGCATACCTTCCCATTTTCTGGTGATTCTATCCTTGGGTCCCCACCTGTGGTCCCACCCCCCATGCTCTCCTCGAGGCGTTGTCCAGCACACAATCTCTTCCCCATCACAAAATTTAACCACGTCAATCCCATTACAGAATTCCAATACCACTCAACTTCCTCTTACTCCATCCCCCACCAGTACTACTCCCACCCAACCTCCATTTTTGCCTCCATCTAATCCTACCTAATCAATGTCTCCTTCACATCATTTAAATCCTAACTCCAACTCTCCTTCTACAAATTCCCGATTTCAGCGTTTATCTCAACCTCCCATGGGCATTAATCTCGTAATTTGATCTTAACCAATCTCCAGATAAACCTCCACCAAATCCTCCAACCCTTAAATCTAAACCTAATCCTCATCCAATGGTTCGAAGGTCAATGCAACCAAAAGCTCTCTCGAACACCTCTAATGTTCCTCATTCCATCTCCCCAATTACCAAACCCTCGTCCTACACCACAGCCTCCAAGTCACATGAATGGCGCCATGCTATGGGTAATGAGATTTCAGCCCTACTTCAAAATGGGACGTGGACCTTGGTTCCTCCATCCCGTGCTCACAATATCGTCGGGTGTAAATGCGTTTGTCGTAGTAAAAGAAAAGCTGATGGTAATGTTGATCGTTACAAAGCCCGTCTTGTTGCAAAAGGATTTCACCAACAACCAGGTGGGTGTCGATTACTCTGAAACTTTTAGTCCCGTTGTCAAACCAACCACAATTCACACTGTTCTTTCTATTGTGACTTCCCTTCATTGGCCCAATCATCAACTTGATGTGAATAATGCCTTTCTCAATGGTTTCCTTGACGAACCTGTGTACATGACTCAACCACCTGGGTTTGTTGATCCGACAGAACCTGATTTTGTTTGCAAGTTGCATCGTTCTCTCTACGACCTAAAACAAGCTCCTCGTGCATGGTTTACTCGCCTCTCAATCTTTCTCCTCTCCCATGGTTTCCTTGTAGCCAAATCTGATGCGTCTTTGTTTATTTATTGGCGCTCCACCATTCGAATATACATACTCATTTATGTCAATGATATTTTGATCACAAGTAATCATCCTCCGTCCATCTCTCGTCTCATTTCCACTCTCCATTCTGAGTTTGCTCCCAAAGACCTTGGCTCCCTACATTATGTTGTTTTGGGCATCGACGCTCATTTGATTTCAGTCGGGCTCCACCTATGTCAAAACCGCTACATTCTTGACCTATTGTCAAAAACTGGTATGCACTCCTCCAAACCTGTCCTCACTCCCTTTTCTCCTACCACAAAACTTTCTAAACATGGTGGAAAACCCCTAACTCACTTGTCCCCATATCACCAAGTTATGGGCGCCCTTCAGTACCTAATGCTAACGCGACCCGACATTGCTTTTGCGGTTAACAAAGCTTGTCTATTCATGCATTCCCCAACCGACGAGCATTGGACTGCTGTCAAATGTTGTCAGACTAGACAAGATCAGAATCCTTCAAATCGTGGCTGACTTATTGCAATCTTTTATTCTGAAATCATGCCTAATAACTATGGAATCCTTTCCCCAGGAATCTGTCCATAATTATTGTAAATCACTGCAATTAAGGGATCTTGATTGGCTTTTTTCCTATACATAATCTTGGTGTACATCATAATGAAAAGATACAGAACTTCTTTCAAACTTTTCATGGTATCAGAGCAGGAAAGATCAATTAACTTTCTTGTTTGAGTCATTGAAAGTCTCTAGAACGCATTACCGTTTTGACTTTTCTAGCCCCTTATTCTTTTTCCGCTTCCGCCTCATTTCCTTTTGCCCTTGCAAGAGACACATCTCTGTCCTCTGCTTGCGATGACAACCGACGGAAACAAAACCTCCAATACTTTGTTTGAGTCTTCTAACAAAATTGAATTCGTATATATGGCGGATATTTCAAATCCCTACTTCCTTCACCATTTTGACCATCTAGGCATTTCCCCGGTGTCACACCCATTAACCGGGGATAATTATTCTTCTTGGAGCCATGCTATGACCACAACACTGAATGCCAAAAACAAACTTGATTTTGTTGATGGCAGTTTGCCGAAGCCTGCATCGCCGTCATCAACCAGAAATGATATTGGTACCGACTAATATCATTCCAAAATCGTACCAACGGGCTCGCATATATATACGAAAATGGAGTGTTTAGATCGAGCACCCTACACGCATCGAATGCCGTTGATTCCCGCGGGGGCCCCCTCGTTTTTTTGATAGAATTTTTGGATGGCTCGAATTGGCTGTCAGGCGGCCAGAGTGGGCCCGTCAGTACGATTTTGTGATGGTACCCGTCGGTACCAATAGTGAGACTGGTCATCAACTAGTCAAGTTTGGGCGCGTTGCAATGACATGGTGAAGTCGTGGTCAATCAGTGCATTCTCAAGGGAGATCTCTGATAGTGTAATGTACGAGCCACTAGCCTCAAGCATATGGAACGATCTGAAAGAGTGATTAGACCAATGTCACTCAAGTTTTTGGGTTAAGACGTGATATTGCTCTTCACTATTAAGCAAACCTATCCATCTCTACATATTTCACCAAGCTGAAATCATATTGGGATGAACTCTATTCGTATCTTCCAATTCCTCCTTGCACTTGTGGATCTTCCAAGGCTCTACACGACTATTAGCAGCAAGAAAGATTGACTCAATTTCTCATGGGTCTTCTTGAATCTTACAGTAACATTCGGGGGCAAATTCTTCTCATGGACCCGCTTCCATCCATCAGCCGTGCTTATTCTCTTTTTCTTCAAGAAGAGAAGCAGCGACAAGTCACGACAACCTCAATAACTCCAGAGTCCGCCGTTTATGCTGCAGCCACTTTTGCACCAAGTCAGCAACGACAAGTCATGACAACTTTAATAACTCCAGAGTCTGGTGCTTATTGTAGTGAAACTAGAAGAGAGAATTTCTATTATTTAGTATATATGTTACCTATTATTTAGTACTAGTGCTTGCCCGTGCCTACGGCACTACACACCCCGATTGGAATTGTCCGTGCCTACGGCACTTGCTAGCTAGTGGCTTAAACATTAATGTGTAGTATGTGATCCTTTTCTTAATGGCACGAAAGAGGATTACTCGTGCTTATGGCACTCCCCCAACTATACATTTAAGCTAGCTACAAAGAATTATCAATTTGATTATGGATTCCAGTAAATACCAGGTAAAAAGTTAAAACCAAGCAGCACATTAGTTAGTGCTCTGAATCAACGAAATCAGAAAAAATCTAAGCACATCAGCCAGTGGTTTGCATTTAACAACACATAATAGCAGATATAAGCACACCAGCCAGTGCTCTGCATTTAACAACACATAAGCACTGTATTTAACAACACATAAGAACAGATATAAGCACACCAGCCAGTGCTCTGCATTTAACAACATAAGAGCAAATATAAGCACACCAGCCAGTGCTCTGCATAATAAGGAAATACTTACGAATCTGAAGCATCGCAATTCAACATACTCTTTCCTTCCAACGCGACCTTCACTTTTCTTCCATTTCACTTTTGTGCACCTCGTTGCCTACAAGAAAAGAGGCAAATGAAAGGATTGAAATCTATATAGAAGACCGTGGGGCGTGCCAACCCAAGTTAAAAATACCCAAATCAGATAACTACTTCACTGCCTTTTACGTTTCTCTTGATTTCTTGAAACATCCCTAGGTAAAGTGTTAACAATTGTTTTTGTGAATTGGATGCTAAATGGAGTAAAATGGGAGGAGGAAATGGCGTGGGATTAAGAGAAAAATACCCAAATCATTCTCACTTTTGGCCTCTAAACCAAAAAACAGCAAACACATTCTGTGAGAATGTATTTTAGAATGAGGGTGCCAAACATTGAGAATGAGAAAATGCAATAATGAGAAGTAGAAAATTAAGTACCCAAACACCCCCTACATACAACAGGTCAAGCTCCTGTCCAGTATTCATTACTGTCCAGTCCCGGCCAGTCGGCCATTTTCCGGTGAACATCAATTTTGTTCAATGATCTGATCCGTTCATATTGTAGATCTCATCGAGACGCATAACCATGCCAAAAATCATGTCCATCGGATATCATTTAATACACGATCGGAACACATTTATTTTGGACAAATGGATGAGAGGGGTTCCAATCCAGTGTGGGTATGTATTTTTTTCAAAATAGTGGGATTCCGATCGTGTATTAAACAATATCCGATAGACATGATTTTTGACATGGTTATGCATCTCGATGAGATCTACAATATGAATGGATCCGATCATTGAACAAAATTGATGTTCACCGGAAAATGGCCGACTGGCCAGGACTGGACAGTAATGAATACTGGACAGGAGCTTGACCCACATACAACACCCATCAATAAAGTCAACACCCGTCATCATTCATAAATAGAGCTTTTTAAACTTAAAGTAATCCTCCATCTAAGAACTGGCTATAAAGTTGATGTTAGGTAAAGTATTAACTGTCCCTAGCACAAAGTTGATTTATACAAAAGGAATCAAAACAATCTGGACTTGATTTATACAAAAGGAATCAAAATAATCTGGACTTGCTCACCCGACTTAGAGACTTTTTGTCTTCCCATTTTCACTCCCCCAAAAAGAAAGGATGTCTGAATTTCCGTTTGACCGGAAAAAAAAAGAAAAAGAAAAAAGGATGTCAAAACCTGTACATGTTGCAAAAAATGACAATAGACTCACATAAAAGGGGAAAACTATGGTTCGAATCAATCCATTTACGGTTTTTCCAAAACTCCAACTAAGCAATTCAACTAAATTTCCATTCCATGACACAGACATGTACTTCTTTCTTTTTTCTTACCATTATTCTGTGTGATTGAAGAGCTAAGTGACCACCATCATACGGGCAAACCAATGGTTAATTTCCCTCACTCCCTCTTACGGTTCCTATCCTCGAACTAAACACCTTCATCGACAAAACATGAATAACAATTCAAGGCCTAATTTACCGGTCCATATGCAAGCCAATTCACGAAATAAATCAAAGTAACTCAAAATAACGAAACCGACAGATTTACATGGAACCAGTAACAAAACCAACATATTTACATTTTTAAGTAATAAAGCAATCGAGATTTTCGTTACCTGTTTCAGTTTTGGCCGTTTCCCATTTCGACATCTCGAAGAACTTCATGGCGTCATTTCCAGTGAGACGGTCATCGCCATCTGTGGATACACAAAAGCTATGATTAAACTTTCGCAATACATATATGTACAGATAATCTATACCCAACACAATAGAGCTGATACACAATATACTTAACTTTGTTTTTTTCTTTACGATGATATTAATGTATTTGCATGAGCCGTGTGACTCGTGTGTTAATATACAGAGTAACAACAATCTACCAATCATATGATTTACAACACCTAGAATTGATAACCACAGTTGCGGTACGGAAAGAACTTGGGTATTGCTACCGCCGGCAGCTCCTCCTCAGTCGCTATCAACCAATGCTCTCCTCAGCGTGAAATTATATGTAGGTTTACGGCCGTATATTCAGCGTAATAGGGAGTCTTAAAAATGAAATTGATCGTGAGTCTTAAAAATGAAATTGATCGAGTGTTTGCCCTGAGGGTGTCCATGAGTCTTGAAAAAGAAAGGACATAGTAGAAAATTAGTTTTCATTGTTCTTCTATTCAAAGCAAAAAACAATGAAGGTTGCACATGCATTGCCCTGTTGAAATGAGAAGTCCCTCATGCTTTGTATGTATCACATCCCAATGCCCCTTATTACAGAAATACTACTGAATATGGTCACCGCTTGAGCCTATGGCCTTGTATGCCGCCTCTTTATTCGACTTCAACAAAGCAACAATTTCATCCATGTAGCTCGGTCCGAGTTCGACATTCATCACTTATTTGACTTCAAAAGTACACAAAACCCAGTCACGAAAAACGATCCCAATCACTAATTATTCAACTAAAAATGTAGCACAATCCTAATAAATCGATAATGGGATCTATGACAGGGCCGCCCACCATGGCAAAACTGCACCATGCAGTCCAAGGTTATGGATATCAAAGAAGGCATCTCCTAAACTTAAGCTTCAACATCCATGCAATTATTGACATTTATAATTTAAATTCCAGCTCACCTAGTGAGAACACAAACCTCGTACCAACGAAACAGTACTATTTTTTTCGTTTCTCTTTTTAGGACGAAAAAGTACTAATTTTAAGAACTCAAGATATAAGTCTACAGTGTGAACACAACTTTAAATAAACCCTTTGATGTTCCTTGTTTTGTTTGGATGTTTCAGCAGTGAACACACAACTATTACGTTTACTTACCCAATTTGAATGTTTAATGAGACAGAATCAATTGCTCCAGTTGTTCCAAAAATTGAGTAGAAATCATAGATCTCAGGACATAACTATAACTGCAGTTTCTCACAGGCATTTCATCAAACACGTGACTTACAGCGAAGGAAAAAGAATGTGCCTGCTCGACAGCATGATCTTGACCATTCAACCTCAAACGCCTAGGAGGCTATGGGTTGTAGGAGTACAGCACGGGCAAAATCTAGAAAGCTATAACTGCAGTTTCTCACAGGCATTGTATCAAACACTTCAGAGCCCTTTTTCGAGAGAGAGAGAGAGAGAGAGATACCTCATGGTGGTGCGCTGGTGGTGGGAGTGGTGTGCTGGTGGTGAGAGAGAGATACACTTGGTTTAGCCCTTTCGGTCAGAATCAAGAGATAATCGAAGCCCCTCCAATTCAAATTTGAATGATTTTTCAAAGGCCTCAGAGGGATGACTCTTTTGACTCACTTCGCGGGAAGCCTGGTTCGAACATTCGGCGGATTCGGCGGAATTGGGCACCGTGGAATCCTCTGAGCTGAATTCCCGGAAATGGGAATTCGGTTTTCTGAAACTGTGGAGGACGAAGGAGACGAAGGCTGCGCTGGTGGTGGTGTGTCGGAGTGGCTAGGGTCAGGGTGGGAGGGTAAAGGAGGAGAAGAAGAGAGGAGGCGTTTGGGGCTAAGGGGAAACCGTAGTGAGAGCGAGAGAGAGAGAGAGAGAGAGAGAGAGGCGTGACAGGCGTCTGTCTGAGAGAGTCAAATTTGAAACGTGAGAAGGAAAGATATTGAGTATCGGATTTGAAAAGTGAAAGGGAGCCCTTGGATCAAATCAATTACAACTGTTGGATGTGTTTGTGTTTGTGTGGGGTCCACACCTTTGTGTTTTATTAGATAGATTATATGTTATAAGAGGTCATCACATCATTACATAGGGAATACATAAAAACCCTAAGTAAACCCTATTACATGAAAGGACAATACTACCCTCGCAACTAAACATTAATAACGTCATAACACCACTATTCTAATACTCCCCCTCAAACACATGATGCTAGCACAACCGGAGAGCATTGTGAGTTTGCCAAGATAAAAATGAGATGCTCTTACTAATTTCGACTGAAACATTCCAAAAAGCAAAGCCAAATCCACGTGGTAATGCAATTTCGATCCAATCCAAAATGAAGAATCACTAATACTTCGATACCTGAACAACTGCAATGGAACAACGAGCGAAATTGCTACTGGAAAAATATGAGACAAGTTCCAACACTCTCCCTCACGTGCAAACCCCAAATCGCACGAGGAGAGATAAACAAAGGATCCAACATGGATCATCACAAGACAAGGTGCTGGTGGCACAACGAATGAGGATTTAACGACCAAATAACGAGACAAAGACTTGCCCATAAATTCACAAAAAGCCAAGAAATATCCACAAGGCAAACTGTTACACTGCTACAAAAGTAAGGACCAAAACAAATACTGCAAAATTTAGGGACCAAATTGTAATAAAACAAACATGAGGGATTGAAGTGTAAAAAAAATAACCTTTGCTCTTTAAAAACCTAAAGACTGGGTAAAGGAGTGAACAGTACGATGAAACTAGTGAACAGTGCGTGATGAACAGTAACAACGATGAACAGTGTATGCTAAAGGATCGAAAGAAGAAATAATAATACTAGAAGAGAGAAAACTGAAAGAGGAGGAAGAAGATACGACTACTGTGCAGATTCTATGGTTTGTTACAGAATAGATGAGTGCCCAACGGATGGCGGTGAGACATAAGTCGCCTGCCGGAAAGCAAATATTCCACAAGTCTAGATCTTATGCTCTGATACCATGTAGTGAAACTAGAAGAGAGAAATTCTATTATTTAGTATATATGTTGCAAAAGATCATCACATCATTATATAGGGAAAATATAGAAATCCTATGTAAACCCTATTACATGAAAGAACAATACTACCCTCGCAACTAAGTATGAATAACGTCATAACACCACTATTCTAACACTTATGTTGCGGCCTCATTTGCACCAAGTCGGCAATCTGCGGGGCATGAGAAGTCTCGTGGGCGTCGAACTTGTCCCACATTTGACCATTGCAATTGGGTTGGTCACACCAAAGAGCATTGCTACCTTCTTGTTGGCTATCCACCAGGTCATCATTTGCATCAGCCTGGGAATCAAAGTTCGGGCAACGTTATGAGACAAAACTCAAACAAAGTTGTCTCTACAGAAAATTTTCCAGCAACATGCATCTCCTAAAATTAGAGCTCCTAATGTTAATGAGGCTTCTACCAACACTTCACATGTATGTCATCAATTACACCAAAGCAAGTAGAACAACTTCTTAGCTTGCTTAAAGACTGAAGCGCGAATCCCATTGCACACTTGTAGGTAACTCCATCTCACATCACCAACCAATCACTTGAATTGTCGATACAGGTGCGTTTGATCATATGATCCATGATCATTCTCTCTTTGATTTGGCACAACCCAATACTGGTATGCCTCCTGTAAAACTCACAAATGGTTCATATGCAAAGGTCACTCATGTTGGAGATGTTTACTTAACTCCATCCATTAAGCTAAATAATGTCTTACGTGTTCCCTTTTTTTGGATATAATTAACTTGCTTTCCATCAGTAAATTTACCGCCTCAAATCCTATTTCAGCCATTTTCACTCATGATTCGTCTATTTTCTAGGACCAATCCCAAAAGATGATGATTGGAGTAGCTAAGCAACATGGGGAACTCTACTAATTCAAGCCTTCTCAAAATTCTGGCATAAGGTTAAATTCTGATCTTACCACTTTTGATTTATGGCATTGGCGTCTAGGACATGTTTCGTTTCCTCGTTTGAATTTATTGTCTCAATTTGTTGAAGGGAAATCTATATCAAATAAATGTCATTGTGATAAATGTCCTTTAGCTAAGAAAATAAGATTGCCTTTTCCACGCAGTTCCATTTCTTCCATTACACTGTTTGATTTAGTACATTGTGACATTTGGGGTGGTTATTCAACTCCAACTTAACCGAGAGCTCGTTACTTCCTCACAATTGTAGATGATTTCACTCGTGGTACCTGAATATTTCTTATGCGGCAAAAGGCTGAAACTTCATCCCACCTTAAATATTTTTTCGCTTTTGCCAACACACAGTTTCATCGCACAGTTAAACAACTCAAAGCTGATAATGGCACTGAGTTTTTCTCCCAATGCATCACTCCTTTTCTTCAAGAACATGGCATGGTTCAACAAAGTATTTGTGTTAGCACTCCACAACAGAACGGAGTGGCTGAGCGCAAACAGTGCCACATCCTTGAGATTGTGAGAGCTCTTCGTTTTCAAGCTAACCTTCCTCTTTCCTTTTGGGGTAAATGTGTTCTCATTGTGACATATTTGATAAATCGTTTGTCGACTCCCAAGCTTTCTAATCAAACTCCATATCAATTTCTCTTTCAGAAGCCTGGTACTTACTCTCATCTTCGAGTTTTCGGTTGTCTTTGCTATGCAGCTTACCTCCCTCGCTCTTGAGACAAATTCAGCCCACGTGCTCGTCAATGCATATTTGTGGGATACCCTATGGGACAAAAGGGCTATCGAGTTTATGATTTGATAACCCACGAATTTTTCACAAGTAGGGATGTTATTTTCCATGAGCAAATTTTTCCTTATCAAGGCACAAACTTTTCTAAAGCATCCTAGACTGTTTTACCATTACCCATTGCAGACAATTGTCCTTTGTATGCATCTGAATCAACTCTAAATGAACCGAAAGATCCTGATCTCAATGAGCCTCCTCGTATTCAGTCTCTTGACCTACCAACTTCCATTCATGTCCCTCTTGACTCGGTTACACAACCACTTCGTCATTCTACATGCTCACATAGTCCTCCTGCACACCTCCAGGACTTCCATTGTTCACGTGCCCCCCCCATTTGCATGCTACTCCAGTTTCATTTTCTACAGCTCAATCCGATAAAGGTACTCATTACCCTTTGTCTTCTTTCATCTCTTTTAAGAACTTGTCAGCTTCTCACAAAAATTTTGCTTCAGCTGTATCTTCTACTATAAAACCTACTTCTTTCTCTCAAGCAGTGCTGATCCCACATTGGAGAGAAGCTATGGATAGTAAACTTAAGGCTCTTGAACAAAATAACACTTGGACTGTAACGACTTTGCCTCCAAACAAAAAGTCCATTGGGTGTAAATGGGTATACAAGACCAAGTATAATTCTGAGGTATAAAGTTCGTCTTGTCGCAAAGGGCTACACACAGTGTGAGGGGTTTGATTGTCGTGAGACCTTTGCTCCAGTTGCCAAGCTTGTGACTGTGCGTTGCCTCATTGTTCTGTCATCTGCTCATTCTTCTCCTCTTTATCAACTTGATGTCCAAAATGCTTTTCTTTATGGTGATCTCGATGAAGAGGTGTACATGAAGGTTCTTCCCGGTTTTTTCCCACAGGGGGAGAATGGCAGATGTCACCTTCACAAGTCTCTATATGGACTTGAACAGGCTTCAAGGCAATGGTTCGCAAAATTTTCTACTGCCCTCCTAGAAGCCGATTTCATACAATCTAAAGTTGATTACTCCCTGTTCACTCATAATCAAGTTCATGAGTTGACTATTGTCCTTATTTATGTTGATGACATAACTCTCACAGGAAATAATCCTGATGCAATATCCTCACTCAAAGCTTTTCCTTCATTAGCGCTTTCATCTTAAAGATTTTGGCATTCTCAAATATTTTCTTGGCCTTGAAGTAGCTCGATCCATAAAGGGTATTCTCCTTTCGCAATGCAAATATGCCTTAGGGATTCTTCAAGAAACAGGGTTGGTCAGTGCTCGTCCTGTTCACCTTCCCATGGAGCAGAACATGAAACTTACTGCTACAGGTGGTGATCTTCTCAATGATCCTACTACTTATCATCGTCTGATAGGTCGCTTGATTTACTTGACAATTGCCCTGCTAGATATCATGCATCCAGTCCATGTCCTTAGCCAATACATGGCACAACCACGAAAACCTCACCTTGAAGCTACACTTCGTGTTGTTCGTTACTTGAAACATGCACCTGGGCAAGGAATTTTCTTACTTGCAGACTCCGATTTGAGCCTTCGTGTGTATTGTGATTCTGATTGGGCTAGTTGTCCTGATACACATAGGTCAACAATAGATTTTTGCAATTTTCTTGGTAACTCACCAGTTTCATGGAAAACAAAGAAGCGACATACTGTCTCCCGGTCTTCTGCAGAATCTGAATATAGAGCCACGGCAATGGCTAGTTGTGAAATAACTTGGTTATGCTCTCTTCTCGCAGACTTGGGTATCCCTCCCTCACAACTAGCAACTCTTTTTTATGACAATCAAGCAGCTCTTCATATTGCGGCCAATCCCATTTTCCATGAAAGGACAAAACACATAGAAATTGATTGCCACTTCATTTGTGACAAAATTCGTGAGGGACTACTCTGTATTTCTTATGTACCTACTGGTCATCAACTTGCAGATGTGTTTACTAAACCCTTAGGCAAAGAATAATTCACAGTGCTTATCAGCAAGTTGGGTATTCTTGAGATTCATACTCCAACTTGTAGACACTTCCCTGGTAGCGGGGCATCGCCATACAGATTGATCGTTGTTTGCTCGTTTGGTTGCTTGCTTCATAAACCAAGATCATGGATATTCCCATGGCTAGGAACATTGCCACATGATAGCGGTTATCATCAAAACAGAGTCGCCACCCAGTTTATTAAAACTAGGAAAATAAATAGAGATTTTGGATACGGAAGCCAAAGGTACAATAAGGGGAAGGTGTTAGGCACCCCTCTCTGCCTAGCCGTTAGGCTAGCCCATAAGTGTTCAACATAAGACATATAGATGCTTCATTTAATCCTGAACAAGTAGTCTGTTTTTATGCCTTTAAACAGTAAATAAGGTGAGCCGAGATTGGATTGAAACATGCATCAGAAAGCAGAACACAAAATAAATTGTCCCAGGGAGATGGATCTCGCGGCCGGTGAATGGATGTCACGGCCGAGAGATCCTCTTGGTTTAGATGTATCGGCCGAGGGATCGAAGCCCCGGTCGATGTTCTTCCTCATACCAGACAGAAAAGTTAGCAGATAATCAGAAAGCTATAATTAAGGGTAAAAGAAGAAATTAAATTGAACCAGAAGCCCCTGGGCCTCACCACCTTGATCCCTCAGTAGCTTGATTGCTTCGGATTTGATCAAGATTGACTGATTGCTTCTTGAAAAACCCTAGGGTTAGGGTTTGAGACTTCGGGGTTTGATCGTCAGATTGATGGCTGCCTTCGGGAGGTTAGGGCTTTTGTAGAGAGGGTTTGAGAGTGTATATTGACAGAGTTTCGTGGCTTGAGAGTGGGTATAATGATATGAATTTTTTTGTGTTATTTTCGGAGTCCAATGGCCCCTTTATATAGGCAATTGGTGACTCACTCGGTCCAATCAAAATGCACGATTGCAATTGCAATTGCAACGCAATACAAACTCCTCGTTGTGATCTCTGAACGTGGCCCGAACGCATCGGAAAGGTAGTGTAGTTGGATTAAACAATCGACAGAACGTTCCAGAGTCTGGAAAAAGGACAATCTGGCGGCCGGGCCATGGATCTAGCGCCCGAGGAAACAATGTTGCGGCCGAAGAATGGATCTTGCGGCCGTGGGATGGATCTCTTAGGGAGATTTTTGGGCAACAGGTTGCTCGGGTGAGGAAATGATGTTAAAGGCCGTGAGATCAATGTTACGGCCGGCATATGGATTCTCCTAGGATTCTGTATTTCTGTCTGAAAGGCTATATGGCTCTGAATTGGGTCCTTTAAGTGGCTCAAAGTTCATACCAAAAGTCCTAAGGTTCTCAAGAAGTCAATCAGCAATCACTGTATCCATTTCATCATCGGGATGGTCCCCAAGGTGGGGCCTGAAATAATCGTTGGACCAAATTGGAGTGTCTACACAACTTGAGGGGGAGTATTAGACTAGCCAAGATCAGAATCCCTCAAATCGTGGCTGACTTATTGCAATTTTTTATTCTGGAATCATGCCTAATAACTGTGGAATCCTTTCCCCAGGACTCTATCCATAATTGTTGTAAATCACTGCAATCAAAGGGATATTGATTGACTCTTTTCCTATATATAATCTTGGTATACATCATAATGAAAAATGCAGAACTTCTTTCAAACTCTTCATGGCTAGTCTAACAAACTAACAAACGTATCCTTCGGTATCTCAAAAACACAATAAACCATGGCTTGTTTTTCTCTCGCCATTCTCGACTGCTTTTAGAAGCCTTTTTAGATGCTGATTGGGCGGGTTGTGTGGATGACTGTCGCTCCACCGGCGGCTATGCCATTTTTTTGGGCACCAATCTTGTCTCTTGATCCTCTCGAAAACAACGTACGATTGCCCGGTCTTCTACTGAATCAGAATACAAAGCTTTAGCTTATGCTGCGGCTGAGCTATCTTGGTTTCAGTCTCTATTATTTGAGCTTTGTATATCTTTGCCTTTGGCTCCTACACTTTGGTGTGACAATGTTGGCGCCACATATCTTATTGCTAATCCGGTTATGCATGCTCGTACAAAACATGTGGAAATTGATTTCCATTTTATCCGCGAAAAGGTTGCTCGCAAAGATCTCCTCATCCGGTTCATTTCCAGTAAGCATCAAACTGCTGAGGTTCTGACCAAAGGCTTGTCTTCACCCCGGTTTATTTTTCTCCGTGACAAACTGACGCTCACTTCCCGTGCACCATCAATTTGAGGGGGCGTATTAGGACAACCATTTATGTTATCAGTTTGTTAACCATTTATGTTATCAGATTGTTAGTAGCTTCTTGGATAAGTTCAATTCAAATGTATACTTATCTTGTATGTTGTTATGTTCTATCCTTGTAATCATCATATAAATAGAAGAACCCTCTCCCGTTCAAGTGTGAGAGCTATTTGTTCTATCCTTGTAATCATCATATAAATAGAAGAACCCTCTCACGTTCAAGTGTGAGAGCCATTTTTATCAAACCAATCAGTTGATTTAACTAGGTCTCAAACAGTGAAAAGACACAATCAATTTGGGACAGAGCGAGAACAAATTAAGTACAAAAGCAAAAAAGAATTCGCTAAAGACAAACAATTAAGTTAAGTTCAGGGCTTACAAAGTACAAAATTATTACTAAAAGAAAAAACATTCACTAAAGACGAAAATTTAATAAACAGCTTTTCAATCATAAGTGCCGTCTTATTTGAATTTTTTCAACAGCGGTCCATATTTTTATACTTTATCAATTTGTCTCGTCCTAATGAACAATTAATCCCTAAAATTATGTCGAAAAACTAAACAAAAAGTTACGAAAAGTAAAAAAATACCGAAGTAAGTTCCAAACTTATAAGTTTACAAGAACGCAACCTTAGTCCCCACTGTCCAAGAATAGAAAAGGGCAGAATGGGAAAAACATCAATGTTTGGACATTGATTTGTGTGAGGGACATGCAAAATGGGACAACCAAAATGGAGTAACGGACCAACTTTAAGGGACAGTAAGAGTATGAATTTTTGAATTCACAATAAAAAGAAAACTGTTGTTTGGTTGGTAGTTTAGTTTAGTTTAGTTTTGGTAGTAGGTGGAGAGAGAATAGAGTAATGATTGGAAAAAGGGGTAATGATTGGAGTGAGATAGAGAGAAAAATGAAATTAATAATTGAAGATATATGGTAATAATTGGAGAAAGATATAAATTAATGATTAAAAAATAAAACTAAAACTAAAGTAAAAGGGCAACCAAACACAGCTGGAACCCTCACTATTGTACATATATATATATATATATACATACATACATACACACACAAACACATATATTTGTGCATAATTCTCTAAAAAAAATTGCACCTACAAGTAATTGCGATCTTTTAAAAGATAACTCTCTCTCTATAGTCTTTGAAGAACCAAATAAACATTTAGGATTTCGGTTTGGGTGCCCCCCACCCCCCTTCTCCTCCCTTTTCTCTATCGCTTTTAACCCTTTCTATTCCCTCTCCCTTTTTTTTATCAGCTTATTCCCTCTCCCTTTCTCAGTTTCTTCACCTCTTTCTTGTTTTCGCTTCCTTTCTGGTGTATTTCCGTCGGCCTATAATGATGGGTGTTGTCGAATCTTGCCTAACGGCGTTGTGGCTCTTGTTGGATGGTGGCGTGTGACGATCTGAATTTTTACATTGCCTCCAAATAAATACATCTCCAATAATTACAAGTCCTTAAGAACAATCCTTCCTATTCCCTCTTCTTTTTTTTTTTTTTTGATCGGCTTATTCCCTCTCCCTTTCTCTGTTTCTTCACCTCTTTCTTGTTTTCGCTTCCTTTCTGGTGTCTTTCTGTCGGCCTATAGTGATGGGTGTTGTCGAATCTTGCCTAACGGTGTTGTGGCTCTTGTTGGATGGTGGCGTGTGACGACTCGAATTTTTACATTGCCTCCAAATAAATACATCTCCAATAATTACAAGTCCTCAAGATAAATATACATGGTGGGCATAAAAACCTCCAAAGTGCTACAGATTTTCTAAACAATCTTGAAAACTGAATCTTTCAATACTCAACTCAGGTCCCCACTAACATTCTCTGCACTTGAAAAATATAAAACGCCCTAGTAATATATGCAATACGAGGACAATAAACATGGCTATCGTTAAAAATATGCTCAATAAACGAGGATAGCAAATCAAGTAGGATCATTTTGAACATTTTTCATCTGTAACCTCCTACCCGGCTCAGCTCGGTAAGATGCCAAGCACCACTCAGGTCAACATCTGTATAGCCACTAAGGGCCCATAAACATTCTGGACTCCCCGTAGGCTAGTCAATCGTATATCTTTCATAACTTTGTAGTAGGCTTATACATGAACCAATCTGTTCCATGGCTTTCAACCAAATACTTTTCGTGTCACGTTACAAGAAGTGACAATAATTGAATCAAGAAACTTAGACATCAAATGAGTACAAATATGAAAGAATCAAAGAACACTATTTGTAAAGAGATTTAGTTAGAAATGTATTGGATACTACCCGATACCTCAAATCATAATCCCAGCAACATTCAGACTACACCTCCGAGAGCAAGATAGTAAAATTCCATCTCCATGGAAATAGAACTAAATGTCTAACTTTGTTCTCTGGAAGCTTATAATTTTCAATTTCTATTCCACCGTAATGCTTCAAGATTTACTTATATAGATACATACCCAAGTCATGCTTAGTCAATAAGTCTACATCCACCATGATGCTCCACGTCCACCAACACATGCACCACAAGTTACGATGCACCGATTTGAATCCCTTTTTTTTTTTTCAATTCAATTCTATACTAAATTAAAAGTATGGCTTTATGTATTTCATCTAAATAATAATTGTTCGAGATTACGGGGTGTTACATGGCGTTTCAAGCTTGGGGTGCTTCCGGCGAGGTTCAGTCACCCTACACTGTTGTGTGTAGCCAGTTCTAACCTAACAACGCTATATATGGATCTCATCAGTTGGTGATGTGTTCGGGGTTGTCGTTAGGCTATGGTCTACTCCAATGGATCGAAGCAGCGATTAGCTGAAGCTGATGTTTGATGTAGGTTGATTTTGGTGTTGTGGTGGCTGCAGTTGGAGGAGATCACGGTGCGGCGGTGAAGTTGTGATTGTTGTTGGTGGCTGAAGGCTGCTGGCGGAAGCCGGTCTTGGAGTGGGACGGCGGCTCGGTTGCTGTTAGTAGGGTTAGGGTTTTTTCTTTTAAGTTCTGGGCTTGGCTCAATAGGTGTTATGGGCTTGGCCATATATGTGTGAGTTTGTCTCAATGGTTGTTTCCTTGGTTAACATCTTGTCAATCTCGGATTCTTGGATGTAAGATTGTTTTTGTTTAAGGATATAATGTAACACCCCTAATTTTGGGTACGTTAAATAAACATTTTATTGATAAAACTAAATAGAGTCTGGCTCATTATTATATCATAACTCCCACAAGAGTTCATTATTTACACAAGTAAAGGAAACTGAGGTTCCTATCTACAGCTCCGTCTGCTCCTCCATCCTGGCCAACTCCTCGGCTCCAAAGGCCTCCAAGATGTACTGTTCATCTTGATCATCTACAAAGTTTGACACATTATACCAGCGTCGCCACCAGTATAATATGTCAGGGTCACCAAAGGTAACACCACCATGAGCTACAAAAACTCAGCAGAATAATCCTAAACCCACTAACTCATAACTTACACATAGCAGATCATAGATATAGCATACAAGGTCATGAACAGCACATGATAACAACAATGACACATCCACGTTCCTTAATCTATCGTTGGTGTCTGTGATATCTGAGTTTCTCCTACGCGACTCATCGTAGACTGTGTCTCATTTCCACTTTAACAAATCAACATTTCAAAAATCATTTTTAACACACCCAATCTCGGTTCCGCCATTCCGGTCTCTCGAGTATCCTCACAATGGTTCCACCGCACCGGGTTTCCATTGGCACACAATTTGCATTGGCGCCTCTCTGTGGATAACCAAGCCATACCTCACCATGGTTCCGTCGGTCCGAATTCCCATGGGAACGCACACAACGTCACAATGGTTCTGCTGTTCCGGATTCCCATTGGAACACACACACCCCACAATTGGCAAGTTCGGCCACATTGCGATTTCAAAACACACCTTGTCATTAACACACCTTAGATGTCATGTTCCTAACTTTCTCGATTTTTGTGTCTCGTTTTCATGCATAGACTCCGCAGTAAGACTTTTTCACATAGGTACACATAAATCATTCATTGTAATCTTGAAACTAAACTAGCAAGATCATCCAACTCTATATTACTAAATCATGCTCAAATAACCACTTAAAGCATAACGCCACATGTTTGGACGCCTTTGAAGTAAATACCACTTATGCTTTATCACACATCAAGACAAATAATCTAAGTAAACACGCAAGCATGCTCATAACCATTCTTAAGATCAAAATACGAATACTTTCGTTCAAGTGATAAATTCATTCTTTTAAAATCCGTTCTTTCCTCTTTTGTGGGAAGTTCAAAACAACATATGTTTATGAAAGTAAAAGTCGTTTATTCAACATGTTATTACCACCATTAGCCAAACAAGTATACTAACTATCATGCATTCCAAACATTATAAGAAATAAACTAACTTTTAGTTATACTTAGAGATAGTAAGTAGAGATATTCTACATGATCATACAATTATCTATACTTAAGGTTAGCGTCACGCCCTCGATTTTCAACATAAAGTATAAAGATTTTTGAATAATAATACCTCGCAATAATACAGATAATACCCCAAATCAAGGTTCGTTCCCATGATTGCAACTTAAATTTAAAGTTTCTTATCAAGCTCGAAGACTCAAATACATGATAGAAAAGAAGGTTTAGGGTTTACAGTCGTCCATGATCAAATGATAATTTAAATAGAAATCAATATTACACTGCCAAAGAGTTTTACAAAAGATGCCAAAGTAATTCCCCGTATCAGCTTTTTAAAAAAAAGATGACGTCAACATACATGCCGAACACTCTATGTCGCCGTCTCCGAGAGTACCTGAAAGAAGGATAGGGTTGAGCAAAACACGTGCCCAGTAGAGAGTTCTATGCTCAAACTATATGAAAATGAAATGAGTCATGCACCATGAATGAGTGAGTGAATATTGATGGATACGCCCAAAGGACGAATGATTACCACCGAGTTATCTCTTAGGTCAAAGGATCCTAGACTTCACCGAACAGTCACTAACCGTTCACTCCTCAGACTAAATACATCGATAAGTTTACGTTAATCCACTTTAGTCTATAACCAATTCCAAATCATTTATTATCCTTCATACAATACTACAGTCTTCCTCGAGTCTACAATCATCATTATTCAATCCCTTCATTACAGAATCTTTCCTTTCTTTTATTCAGATATATTCCTTCAATTAACACTAGGGTCACCTCGGGTCTATTTCCCTTGAGCGCAGGGTCACCCCGAGTCTATTCCCTTGATAATAATAGCTTGGATCACCTCGGGTCTATCTCCTCGAGCGTAGGATCACCCCAAGTCTTTTCCCTCAACAGTAACAATCATTCGGGTCACCTCGGATCTATTCCCTCGAGCGCAGGGTCACCCCGAGTCTATTCCCTCAATAATAACAATCCTTGGTTAGCGGAAACGCACATCGCTTAACCGACCCTCCACCATTTCATAATCAACTTCATCATCAATGTATCGATTGTACCACAATTCTTCAACCAACCATTATATACATCTACAAACACATATGTTCATGCCTATTCGTTAATTAACATATCTGCATTCATTCCACTTCTATTTCATGAACATCAAATCACTCAATCGAACCCAAGAATCATTCAATCAATCACATGGCGTTACAAGGCCAACAATCAACCGCATCGCTTATAGACTAATACACATATCCTCACCATACCTCCAATTATATCTCCGCACCTAGGCAACATGCTACGTACAAGTGGTTTCCAAAGTATCCGACCTACTAGTTCCTATACTTGAATCCCGTTATAAGTGTACCAAGGACGATCGAGAGATTCAATGTTGTGAAGATACAAGTTACTACCTTACCCTTAAAGTCATTATGCCGCTCCCATCTACCATTTATACCCACCACGATATTCGAACAACCTACGGCACTCATAAACATTCTACGATACGTTCTCGTCGTGTTCGTAATGTTCTAAAATCATTTATCCGTTACGTTCGTACCGTTCGAGCCAAATTCTAAAACATAAGCTATTTTAGTAAAATCCTGCCCCAAATGAAAGTTATAACCCATGAGGATGCCCAGTGGGTCCATTAACATCAAGTAATCAGGTTAAGGATTAGCCAAAATGTGTTTGGAATTTGATTAGGGACGAGCAGAACTTAAAATATTGAAATAAGAATCTAAAGTGATGAAGCAACGCCATTACTAATTGTTATCAATAACAAATGGACAATGGTATCGATAACTGATGGTTGGAATTAGTCAAGGCACAATGTTATCGATAATAAATGAAATGGTATCGATAACATCAAAATTTTGGTCGGTCGAAACACAATGGTATCGATAACTGATAAGAAAGGTAGCGATACCTTTGAGGTTAAAATCGTTCCAGACGTGAGGGTAGCGATAACAAACACAGTAGGTATCGATAACAATAAAATTTTTGGCTTTTAGAACTCATGTTATCGATAACGATAGGGAAAGGTATCGATAACAACTTGATTTTCTGGATTTGGAATTCAACGTTATCGATAACAAAGGGAAAGGTATCGATAACAGTTCAGTTCGAGAGATTCTCAGCAGATTTTCGAAACTATTCCTAACAACCAAACCAACAATTTCAAGCACGATCAAAGCACCAATTCAATTCATAGACATATAGAAGGAGTAAGAAATCCTTACCTCGAGTTTCAAAGCCGAACCCACGAGATTATTCGAGCCCCAGACTCCAAAACTTGAAATCAGCCGAAAAACTTTAAACCCACTGAAATTGAGGTTGAAATCACATGTAAGAGGTATATTGGAGGTTGACCCATGTAGGTTTTTGTGTTAATTTGGTGGGTTTTTGGTTGAGGAGATGAGAGAGGGAGGGACGAGAGTGAGAGACCGAGAGAATGAGAGAGTGAGGCTGCCGAGAGAAATAAGAAAGGAAAGTGGGAGAAATAATTCTCCTGGGGAGAATTATAGAGTTGGGGAGTTATCCCACGCTTCTCGCACCACACACTCACACGTGCACCTCTAGTATAATTACGCTTATCTCCTACCGTACATACGCCCCGTCGTCTATCCACGCCGCACATTATATATAAAAAAGAAAAAAAAATACGGGTCCCAAAATACGGGTCTCTACAGTTAGAGGGTAAGGAAAATCTACCGTTCTTCTTGGCGGTAGTGTTGACTACGGAGGAAAGAAAGTACGTCGGACGGAGTAACTTCCTACGGTGAGCTTCCAGTAGCTTCGAAAGAGAAAGGTTTCTCTCGAAACTAGGTCTTGACTATAAAGTACTTAAGCTTTTTGGATCGAAAGGGTGGTTGAGTGGCAGTTTAGTGGCGATCTTGGATGAGTTTTTTGAAGAACTCAAGAACAACTCAGACAAGAAGAACAAATAACAAACTTAAGAATTTTAAAGAGAGAAGTTGGAATGCTTGAAGGTGTGTCTTGAATGTTGAGAATGGGGTGCTATTTATAGCAAAAATCTTGGCTTCCATTGGCAAGACTAACTTTTATTATCCAAGGGATAAATTTTTTCCTAACAATTATTGTCCAATGGGTAAAGGGGAATTTATGATAGGTATGGCTTTGAAGTGACAAATCATGAAGTGTTTTTGGTCTTGTCTAGTACTTAGGAGGCTTGCTGGTATGAAAGGGTAAAAGAAAGCCTAGATTTGGTTGTCATATAGTACTTAGATTGTGTGTGAGATTGGCCAAAAGAAATGACTTGTTTGAGTGAGCAACACATGCACACACATCACTCACTTTCTCTCTCTCCCTCTCTCGGCCTCTCCCTCTCTCTCTCTCTCTCCCTCTCCCTCTCCCCCTCTCTCTCTCTCTCTCTAGTACTAGTACATATATATATATGTATATATATATATATATATCTATCTATGTTTGTACACATGTGTAGGAAAGTACACTTCAAGAGTTATTAAATCTAGTTTATGGACTTTCAAGTGTCCATTAAGGAAGATTTGGTCAAGATTCCCCTAGAATATAATAAGCTAGGAAGTACTCATACCCATATATAAACATATAAGTATATAAGTGTACCAAGTACATATATCTATATATAAACATATAAATATACCAAGTACATATATCTATATATAAACACATAAGTGTACTAGAAAATCTAGGAAATTGACCTTATAAGGTACATATATCTATATATAACCATATATGTGTACTTAGAAATCTTAGGACCATAACTTTGGTGGTCAAAGGCAAGTCTAGGTTTCTATTATCCAAGGGGCAAAAGTTTCCCTAACATTTATTATCCAATGGGTAAAGGTTATGAGTATGGTCTATGAAATAATAATAGACTAAGTAGTACATGTACCTATGTATAAACACATATGTGTACATGAAAAATCTAAGAAAGTACTTTGGTGGGAAATCTAGGTTTACTTCTTTTGGAAGCAAAAAGATGGGATTTGGTTTTGACAAGTCTAGTCAAATCTATAAGTACTTCTTGGATTTTGGCAAGAATAATTTCTATTACACAAAGGGTACAATTTTCCCTACTAACTATTTTTCAATGGGTAAAGAAAAAATGGATTTGATTTGACTTGTCTAGTCAAGTTAGGATACTCATTGGATAAAGGTTAACCTTACTTCTATTACTCAAATGAGTTACCATTTCCGTAGCAATTATTGACCAATGGTTACAGAAGTGAGAGAAGATATAGTTGAATAAGGTCTTGAAATGACTATATGTCCTTTAGGCATTTTTATAATAGACTATGAGGTGGTCAAACAAAGTACATTAGTCTTTCAGGTACATGATCAAGGAAGTGCAAGAATATCTATGGATATCTTTAGGAGATCTTGTGTACTAGTATCTAGACAATAGGCAATCTTATTTCTATTATCCAAAGGTTTGAACTTTTCCTACAATTCCTTATCCAATGGTTAATATCTACCCTCTAATTTGTTACCTAGTGGTAAAAGGGTGAGGGTGATGTCAAGATTATTCTAGACAAGACAACACATAGATTTGGAGAGGTATAAAACATAAGTTGGGGAAAGTACAATGGCTCATGGATTGGAAAAAGTACAATGACATATACATATATATATATATATATCTTGTAAAGACCCGTAATTTCAGAAATTGTTAAAAAGGTTTATTAGATATTATAGATGGGAAAATATGGAATTTGTTGAGTTTAAATGAGTTGGGTTAATATGATAACTTTATTTGTGGAAGGGTGCTAGTGAAACTAATGTGTGTGCATGTATAGATGTGTGGGTGAGTAGTAGGGAAGTATTTTTTTCCCCCTTTTCTTTTTCCAGATCAGTCGGCACACACACACACATGACCCTCATTCCCTCTCTCTCCTCCGAACTCTCTCTCTCTCGGTTCTCTCATCCTCACCCAAATTTCTCCAAACCAACACAAAACCCATACAATACACCTTCCAATCTTCCATCCTTGCGCGTATTGAAGCTCGAATCGCGTTCGTAGGAGCTCGGTGACCCGTATTTGGTTTGGTTCGGAGTTTGGAGTTCTAGGGCTTGGGTGATCTTTGAAATTCGGCTTTCATCCTCAAGGTAGGGATTTCTCTCACTCTTTGTATGTTCTTGAGTTGGTTTTGTGCGTAAAATCATGCCGTTGGTCATTGTTGTTGTTAATGTGAATGTGGTCGAAAAATGTATGAAAGTCTGCCAGTAATCTACTCAAATAGCCATAGTTATCGATAACCTTGCCATTATTATCGATACCATCTTGCTCCAAAACCCAGAAATTACCCGTTAGCGATAATATTTTTTTTTAGTTATCGATAACTCCATTCCTGAACCAAAAGAAAACCAATGTTATTGATAACTTTAGTCATGGTTATCGATACCTCATTAGAAGAAATCGCTTCTTATCGATAACCTTCGTCTTCGTGATCGATACCCTTACGTCTGGACTGATCCGGCCAAGAGTTATCAATAACTCTCTTCTCTGGTTATCAATAACGTCACACCTTCGGACAGTTTTGCTGATCTTGGTTTTTACTCTATTATTTTGGGTTCCGATCACTTCTAGCTACTCTAAACCACTTCCAAACATTGTTATTTACGCTCCAATGGTTTCTTGATCATCCTCGTTCGTTGGCTCTCGTCGTGAAGAATATAAGTATTGTATAGAATGAACTATTGTCCTAATGTTTTATTGGTGTGCTTGTTTAGCTATTAGAGATATTGTGAAGTGTTTAGATAAACGGAGCGAACTCGTTAAAGCTAAATGTGGGTGTTGATAAGATTAAATGTTGGCTAGGAGGATGGATGAATCATGAGACGAAATGCGAGAACTCGACCCTTAATGCCATATAGTATAAGGAGTGAGTCGGGATGATTAGTTTGGTAATAAAAATGGGAATGTGAATTAGTATGAAGATCGTTTACTTAATTTCAACCCCTTTCTTTATTTGCACTCGTTCTATCAAAGGCTTTGAACACGTTTGGAGAGAAGTAATAGAAATGAGCTGTAATCGGGCGTACGGGGTCATGGGTACCCGGAATTTGAATTGGATGTACGGGGTCATGAGCACCCGGAATGTAAAACGGATGTACGGGGTCACAAGTACCCGGAAACGTAACATGGGTATATGGGGCCTTAAGACCCGGAAAATGTTTTAAGCACACTGTTTGGTATGTTAATGGAGGAAGAGCTACTTGAGCTCATATTGGAGATCGACGGGAGATGTACAGGATCCTTAAGACCCGAAATGTAAGTCGTTCAATGTAAAAGTGTGCGAGATGGAAATTTTATTATCAAGGATACATGATAGATGACTAGTAGATTGATTAATGACAAATGAAATACTCTTTAAGTCTTGAGCTTCCGGCAGGAGGTTAGCGTTCATCGCATTCTCTTTTATTGTCTCAGACTTTATTCTTTTTATGTCCAAAATCTTTTCACTTGCATACAAGGTTTGTAGAGACTTTCCTACTGGGCGCGTGTTTGCTCAACCCTTCATTTTTCAGGTATATATTCGGAGCTGTAGCATGGAGTGCTGTGCATGTATTGGTTTGGAAATCTTTTGAAAGCTGACATGAAGAAATGGCATTACCACTCTTTTGGATTTCATTTAAAAGACGTAATTGTAACTTCACTTTAGTTATGTATCAAATGAGTATTTGTAAATTATTGAATTTCCCCTTCGCTCTTTGTGATTTCAAGTTATTGGGCCGATGTGCCTTGGGTAGTACTCTTTTGGAGTTATGATGTATGTTATTGGGAGGATTTTAATTATGAAAAGTTATTTATATTTATGATGAAAATCGAGGGCGTGACATATCTATTCATCTTATTAAGTTATGGATAATAATTTCTCTACATTCTATTATCCAATGGACAAGGTAAATATGTCACACTATTCATGACAAGTCAAAAGTACAATGATATGTAATCAAGGCATGGTATTACCTAATGGACAATATTTTTCCTAATTTCTATTACCCAATGGATATATATAAAAAGGTTTAACTTGGGTTCATCTAAGGTTAGGGAAAGGTAACTAGATGAATTGATAGTTATGTTTCTCTAACTAATTGGTTAGAAACTAATGCTACTCGTCAAATAGAATTTCTAGCCAAGGAATATAATCTAAAGATATCATTTACTCACTTAGGAAAAATACACAAGTTCTTTTACGAGCATACTTGTCTTTAGAAAATGACTATATTGTCTGGGGTTAAAAGATTCCATTTTTATAAGTTTCAAATATAATTATGACGGATTATTAGAAATTAAAAAAAATTTTAAAAGCAACTCCAAGTAATTAAAATAAAATTCAAATATTTAACAAAATTTTTATTTACCAAAAATCAAGGTCATTACATATAATGTCGTCAAATTTTTATTCCTTTAGTCTTTGTAACAACTTCAAAGATTAATAATTTTTTTTGCCTTTCAAAAAAAGTAATTGCGATCTTTTATGGTGTAGCGAAATTGATAAATTAAATGATGGAGCTATACTATATTTTATCCAAAAAGTGCACATTATTTCATAATTGACACTTAGAAAGGAGCGGAGAGAATATATATGATAATACACAAATTAATGTGTATGCTCCCTCAAATCCCATATAAACAATTCTCTTAGTCTTCCAAATTTTTTGTTTTATTATTCATTTCATGTTTTCTAAATTTTTGTTAGATTCACATTAAAGTTGGTAGATTGGCCACTTGGATAAACGAGACAATTCTAAAAAATTACTCCCTCTGTCCCAAATTGCCGATCTTTTTTGGGCAGTCATGCCACTAAAAAAATTATTTATAACTCACAATCTATAATGCTTTTTATAATTTCAAAAATATCATATTATATAACTAATTGAGATCTACAAACGAGATCCTTATTGAATATAAAAGTATTACAAATTAAAATATATAGATAATATTTGTAAGAGATCTCAAATAGTGAAAAGGAACAAGCAATTTGGAATGAAAGGAGTACAAATTAAGTACAAAAGCAAAAAAGAATTCGCTAAATACAAACAATACCAAACATCATGTGATTTTTCTTGTCTCTAGTTAGTGTCTTCTTACGTGAATTTTTTTTCTAACTTTGTATTATTAAATTTTTTTGACTTCTCCGACAGTGAAAAATGATTTACTTTAAAAATTACTCCCTTCGTCCGTGTTTGTTAGTCCCTTTTGAGAATCTGTGTAATTTTCAATTATTTATATCTTTCAATATGGACTCAAAAAAATATGCAAATATGGATCTTGTTTGGTAGATGTTTAGTTAGTTTTACTATTCTATGTTCTCGAAATTGTGAAAAATATTATAAATTAGAAGATAAAATAATTTAAAATAAAACAAATTTTCGTAATGAACCAACAAAGGTGGACGATGAAAGTATAACGAAAAGCTAAACAAAAACTTATGAGAAGTAAATACTGCCGAAAACAATAAGGTTATGCTAGAGACAAAAAAAAAATGGGCAAAGAAAAAAGTGCTTAAAGTGTACATGAATGGTTCAGATTCACTGCACATGAACGGCTCAAATTCACTGCACAGTGAATCAGAACCGTTCATGTACACTTTAAGGACATTTTCTTTGCCCATTTTCCTTACACTTAGCCTCCGTTCCGCAACGCTTCTTAAAAAATAAGTACTTATTTTGGACACTTCTTTTTCGAAAATAATCCAACCTTCTTATTTTTCCCAAATACAAAGTTTTTTCCACACTTCAAACTCAAATATAACATAAATGAAATTTTTTTTTTGTACCGTATTAAAGATCTCAATGAGATCTATCAAATAAGATCCATAGTGGTAGGATATTTTTTTGCGTAACCTTTTTGCGTCGGCAAAAAATGCAGTCAAAAAAATATTTAATTTCGACGTCATCTCATCCCGACTCAAAAGTTGTCAATTTGCGTCTGCCACGTTGCCATCGCAAAAACCTAATAGCAAATAGATTTTTTTTTTTGCGTCAACAAGGTACACCTCGATGCAAATAGTAACTTTTTAGCCCTGAAAAAAGTACGCGTGATCGGGCGGGTAAGAAATGGTGGGGGGAGGGGGGCGAAAAGTTCTAAATTTTTTGGGGAGGATTAAATTAGGCTCCGTTTCAGAACGGAAATAAGCTACTTATTTTTTAAGAAGACAATTTTAAGCTCAAAAATAATGTGTTTATGCAAATAATTTTCCTACCACTATGGATCTTGTTTGACAGATCTCATCAAGATCTTTAATACGGTGCAAAAAAAATAAAAAAATTATTTTTCATTTACATTATTTTTTAGTTTGAAAATGTGAAATAAGCTGCTTATTTTTTAAGAATGCTTCTGGAACGGAGCCTTAATATTGTTTTGCTTTTTCTCAAAACCCCAAATCAGTCTCTCTCGGGATCAAAAAAAATCTCTCTCCTGATTATTTTGCTGGGTTTGTTTCCATCGGTAGGAATTCTACCGAAAACTCCTTTTTCCCCAAAATCCCAAGTCGATCTCCTCTCCTTACTTTGCTGGGATCGGCTTAAGAATCCTACCAAACCAAATTGATCTCGGTGTTTTCGAAGTCTTAATCAGTTGGGTGTGTTTCAATCGGCTAAGAATCCTTTCGAAACGAAATCGATCTCGGCAAAGAATCCTACCCAAATCAAAAGGATACACTGGTAAGTTTCTTAATCAGTTGGTTGTGTTTTAATGCTTCTTCTTTTCTTGGTTCCTACCGAAACCCTCTTGATTTTATATTTCTTTTGCCCTAACTTTTCTCTCATTGAAGATAACAGAGCACCAGAGCACTTTAACGACGACAACACAGGAGTTTCCGACAAGACAATGAAGACAATTTCTCTCACGTACGTGATTCTACCAGGCAAACTCTCTAATGCTTCAATTTGAGGTCCAGGAGTCGATATTCCACCAAGCAAACTCTCTAATCCTCAACTCTCCCAAGAATCTTTTCCAGGGCTGAACACTACGTACATCTTCCTTGCTACCTCGTGATTTCACCATTGGAATGCTCTTAGGGGGCCTTTATTCTACTCTTTTATTCCCAATCTCTCACCAGTTATGGTTGTGTGTATTTTGAATCTTTATTGCTATTTATCACATGTTTGCTACTGTTATTGGAACCCAATTCGATTGGGAGTTATTTTAATCGGACCTAGAGAAGCCCCCATCCCCATGTGTGTGTGTGTGTCTATATATATATATTCATAAGAGTTCTTTAAGAATTTTTAGTACGTATTTTAGTTTTGTTGTTGAGATTGAAGAATCCACTTAGAAATAGAAAAATGCAAAATGTCAACATTGTAAGCATGTGGATAATCTGGAATGTGACGTGGCTGTGGGGTCGGATACAAAAGAAATTCATGTTTATCTGTTGAATAGTGAGATTAATAGTCTAATAAACTGTAATACGAGGAAAACATTTTTTTTTAATCAAAAGAAGCAAAAAAAAAAAAACATAGGTTTTTCATCAAAGAAACAAAATATATAGCTAGGCTTAGAGTTTATGTTCCTCATAGGGACAAAAAGCTAGGGCCTAGCCTAACATAAGCAACATGAAAAGCCATAAAGCAGAATGAAAGGCAAGGAAACGAGACAAACTTTCAAAGAATATGCACTTCTTCAAAGGAACACCGTAGCATGCAGAACTGCTCCTTACAACACCACAGCTTATGTTGTGGGTGGTGTGGGGTGTGGAGCAGGGAGTTGAGGTGAGAGAGTGTGTTGGGGGTGATTTGGGGTATCAGGTGGTTTGGTCCAGGTTTCAAATGGAGGGAGGGGTATTCATTTTGGTTGGATTGGAGTCTTTTCATTAGAAGTTTTGTATGGTAGGTCAGGGGGCTAGAGTTAGCTTTTGGGATGTCTGTTTTGGTTGGTTCAAAGGTTTTATTTCTATAAGCTGGGCTTTGGGCGAGTGTTTATTGGGTGTGGGTGTTTTGTGGGCATCTATTTTGCTGGAAAATGATTTCTGATGTTGTTTTTTTGATGCTGCTGAGTGCTGAATGCCACTTCTGCTGGTTGTTCGCTAATATGTGTGGGTTATGATTCTTGCTGGTGTCTTATGCGTTTTGATACTTTGCCGCAAATTTTTGGTGTCTCTGCTGATGCTGATTTTTGTACATGGAATTCATTAGTTCTGTGTCTCTGTCAAGTAAAAAAGTGGATTGAAGACAAGAGTATGTTCCATGAACATAATATGTTGGAATGAATATATTGGACCTGCATTTTATTAGTGGTCTTTGGAATTTATGTAGGTCACAAAATCATCTCTATGCTTACGATTCGTTAAGATTAAAACGTTTTGGAAGTTCAATGAAGAATGTTTTTTCGCGTTTAATTGAAAATAATTACTGCTTGGCTAGAAAGTGTTTTCTACTTTCTAAATCCAGAAAACATTTACAACCCTAAAGTTACGAGGACAGTTCAAATTCTGTTCATGGCCTGGATTCTTGGGTAGAAGACTTAGCAGGCCTAGCTCTAAACCTACGTCAAGATCAAGACTTAGAAATGTTCATCTATTTCTGTGTATATGGTTAGGGGGACTAATGGAACTCACGTGGGTTTGCATGATTTGCTTAATATGGTGTCCTCTTCTTGCCTTTTTCTTTTCGTTCAAGTGTGACCTTTTTCGTATGTTGCATTATCTCTCTTTATTTTTCTTTCCATAATTATCTCTCTTGAGTTTGCATAGACTGATAAGCTTGATGATTCGTTCATCAGCTGTCCTTGACAGATTTTTTTTATGTATATAGATTTAAAGCATGTCATAGTGACAAATGGTATTTGGTATGTTAAAGGTTACGAATGTCGCTAGCAGGCATCCCATAATTAGGGCCTCTGTGGGAAATGACTTCCAAGATGGTGACCAAGGTTTCTCTCCTTTGCCAACACATTCTCCACAACGAAAAAAATTGAGCGTGAATGCAGTTAATGTAGTGATTTCAAATACTCCTACTCATGTTATTTGAATTGCTTTTAGGCATGATTAAGTGGCAGCATTGACGCCCAAGTCAACATACTCCATGACCCGCCAACCCTAATAGTAGCTCGCCCAAGTCAGTGTACTCCATGACCCACCGTTGTGGGTCTATTTTAGTTTGGCGACGTCCCGAACGCGTGTAAGAGTTTGGGTCTCTTTTAGTTTGGCTTTATGAAATATTAAACAGGGTTTTATTGTCATGATTTTTCATCCAAAAACATCCAGGTAACAATAGTTGGTTGGTTGTGTTGGAGGCAGGAAGAGGACCTGAGGAGGTGACTATTCTATTGGGGATAAAATGATTATCTGTGAGTATTCCCCCGGACTCTATTACTCAATCAAACTTTGGAGGACTCTATATTTGTGTTGCCCACCACGTGTTTGTTTAAATTACTCAATCAAACTTTGTTTCTCTACTTTGTTTTAGGAAAACTTGGAAAATGTGGCAAATGGAGTGGCATGGAATTGTGATGGTAGTTTTTCCCTTATGCCCTGTATTAAAGTTGAACTTTGGTTTGCTAACACACTGTTTCACATTAAATTTACCTTCTTTGGTTTGCGATTCTATTTTGTTCGAATGAATTCCATCAAATGCAGACAATTGTTGATCAGTTTCACAACTAAATTTCAACGAAATTCAAAGGTCAGTGTGATTGCCTTTATACTTATGTTATTGTTAATTTAACCTAGCCTAGCTGGTAAAATCTGTTAGTCATACTACAAGATATAAACTTTTTTTTGTCTTCTAAACGATGCTTGTGGCTCCGTCTAGGCTTTCCCCAGAATCGCCCTCTATTACCTCTGTTGGCCCTTTACTACCATAATTACCATTGTCTCAACCTGAATGCCAAGTAAGTGTGTTTGTGTTCTATCTACATTCCACAATTATATCCCCCTGTTTTGAATGATTGTCTATGCATACTTGAATGCTATAAGGTTGTATAATTGACTGATTAGTATGGCTCAGTTAGTTTATTGAGTTTGTTTGATTACGTATTGGTGTTGGTATGTTGATAACAACATTTGTTTGAGGAGTACGAGCATGAAATATTGACTTCACTTTTGTCTTAAGCTATCGTGTGTGAGTGGTTAGCCAAAGCCACCTTGCTATCCAAATTAGGGGTCCCTTCTGATCGATATCAGATATCCCTTCTAGGTTAGGTTTGACCCCTAACAGATATCGTGATTTGCACAAGAGGATGACAAATTATTTTGGGTTGGGGTATTTCCCTATCCATTTGCTGTCTTTTGCCATGGCTCACATCTAGGGATGGAACGCGGGGGCCAAACTTGGTTTCATGATCTGCTCACATCCCTTCATTACTCTTACGGTCCGTTTGGATGCGGGTAAAAAATTGGGGGTATTAGTTAATAAGGGGGGATAAAATAGTAGGGGGGTATTAGTTAATAAAGGAGGGCCCACATTGATGTGATGTTTATGGAGGGGGATTAAATAGTAGGTTGTTTGGATGAGGTATTAGAAAGAGATGATTAAATAATACTTCGTTTGGAAGAACGATTAAGAGGGGGTATAAGGAAGGGTGAATGATGTAAAAAGCTGTCAAATGACCCTTTTGCCCTTGTGTAGTCCGTAAATTCATTATGTATTACGTTTTATATATAATTGCAAATTTAATTATTCTTTCACAATTTAAGCCGTAATATTTATTTTTACTAACAAATTAACGAACTTAGTATTATTATTAAACAATTTTTTTTATAAAATTCATTTTTTTAAAATTAAAATTTGTTTTGAAATGAATTTTTATAAATTTATTTTTTTAAGTGCTTGTAATACCCTTCTTTAATTTATATTAATAATTTACTTATATATTCATTTTAATTGATTATGGGTGGGATGTATAATTAATAGCACATGTGCACACATGCACACAATAATTTTCCTTTCCTTCTTCTTATCGAACCCAGGTCAGTACTTACCCATTCGTTTTTTCTTTTTTTCACTGGAAAGAGAGAGGAGAAGAAGAAAAGAAGAAGAAGAAGAAGTCCTCCGGCGTCTGCCACTGCTCGCCGCCTTTCACCTCCAATCTCGCTTCCTCTCCTTCGCCGGTCCCAGGTACTCCTAGATCCTCTCTCTCTCTCTCTCTCTCTCTCTCTCTCTCTCTCCCTCCTTCTCTAACTGGATTGAGGGTTTTCAAAATTTGGGGTTTGAAATTCGAAATTGGGGGTTATTAGAGTTTTGTAGTTGTGGTGGTGGTTATGGTGGTTGTGGAGTGATATTTGATTGTGGTGGTGGTGCTGTGATTTTGGTGACCGTTGGGGGCAGGAGAAGGGGATAAGGAGGGGTAACTTGGTCCAATTTTCAGGGTATTAGGGGGGATAACTTATGGACTGCTCAAACCCCATCCATAACTTAGACCCCCCAATCCCCCCTTCTCCGGTCTTAGCTAAGGAGGAGGATAAACTAGTACCCCTCAATTTTTGGCATCCAAACGGGGGTAAAGCGTGGGCCCTAGGTCTTACACAGGGGTGAAAACTAATCCCCCTTCCAAAACCCCATCCAAACGGAGCCTTAGGAGCACACAAAATGTAAGAAAAGTATTGGGATTTGAGCGAATTATTTTGTACAAGAATGCAATGAACAAGTGGTTGGCTTGTGCCATTGGTTGTTGTTACCAGCAATTGAAGAAATCTGGTGGCATTCATTTTTTCATGAGTGATTAACTGGAGAATTAAGATTACCTTGCGTCGTGCGTTTAGGCATTGGTTAACCAGAGAATTAAGCTTTGCCAAGTTTTTTAATTTTTTTACATGCTTTTGGTCACTACTTTTTATCACAAATGAAGCATATAGGGAGTTAGTTATTCCTGTGCTTAGGCTTCTTCTTTAACTTTCATTTGTTGTTGATACAGTGACTAAGGGGGAGCCACAAGAAGGATAATTGAAATTCTCCAAAACTTTGACTCTACTACCTATACCGGTGGATCATTTTTATAGGTGTGTGATCAAATGCAACCACTTTTTATGCCCCTAGCTCTAGTTCTTTCGTCTTGGAAGCTGGTTTAGTTCTCTTTTTTTATTTTGCTTCTTTCGTAGAATTGGCTTCAGCTTCGTCAATTGCTATGTTTAAGTCGTGTTCCTCATAAGGAAAAAGGATACTACCTTTCTTTACTTTGCTTCCTGAAACTGGATGACCCGTGTGTTTGTACATGGTTTTTCTTTTGGAAATAAAGTAAAAGGATTGAGGGGGAAAATAGCGTTTTAGTAATATTTGTTGAAATGAATTCTGTAATGGTTGTTCAGTCGTGAAGTAATTAAGCTAGGTCATTGCTTGAAATTTGGTCTAATGGATAGCCAACCTGTATGACAGAATGCATGAATGAGATATTGATTTGAGAGTAATGTGATTATGAATAAAAACCGTGCTTGGAAGTTAACGGTAGTTCATTTTAGTTGTGTTAAAAACGAAATGCGCCGTGCCTGAACAGTTGGAGAAGCTGTTGGCTGTGCTGTTGCTTGGAGGTCTTGTGATGTAGGAATATGTTAATTACGATAAACCATTATTGTTTCATGTGATTGGAAATGCATATATCAGCATCTTATTCTCGTATATTTTCTTTTTCAGGTGTTTGTCGAGGAATAAAGTGTGCAACGATGAACAAGCTAGATGCAATATTTTTGGTTCCGCTTATTTTGCATTCTAACTGAGGTTCCTATTTTGTTGAGGACTTAACTGTGCAACAATCAAGAAGATGCAATATTTTGGGTTTTACTTATTTTGCGTTGTAGTGTTAAACAAACTAAACTGAGGTTCCTGTTTTGTTTGACGTACTATTGGCGAGCTATGTCTATTTTAGGTTTTATTTCCGAAATATATTACTCCTGGGAGTATTCGAGTACTATTATATATATATGGATCTCTTGGGATTGAATGAATGGGTAAGTTGTGAATATTGGCTACGTTTTTTGCATTTTTTGATTGAATGATGGTTTTTGTATTACAAACATGTTTTGGATGGAGTGGTGGTGTTTTATATGTCTAGAAAATTATGCAAGCTAGCTAGTAGTATTAGATGCCCAGCTAATGTACATAAAGCTCGCAGATGACTGGTGTGTTTACTTTTTTTGCGATGGCATACCCCCGAAGCAAAAAGACAAGGACATATGTGAATCCTTGGCGATGGCGTGGGGCGACGAAAAAAAATGTTTTTAGCATCGGCACGACCACCCGATGCTAATTACCTTATGATTTTCAAATTTTTTGAGTCGGGAAGAATGCCGATGCAAATAAACTATTAGAGACAGCACATGCCGACGCAATTACTATGCGATGGCACATGCCGACGTAAAAAACTTTTTGAGACCCCACCATTTTCGTCCCCCAAAATGCCGACGCGTTGCCGATGCAAAAAAACAGGTCCCGTCGCAAAAGGTGTCCCTGCCGACGCAAATAGGTCGATGCAAATAGCATATTCTCTTGTAGTGACCCTATTGTTTTTGACCTGGAAGTTGCAGTATACAAAACAGAGGACTGTTGGTATGAGAATGAGGGCCGGCGGTCGGAAATCGACCGGTAGCCGCGGCGGGCCGTCTCCGGCCACTGGACGGCCGATCCGAGCCGTCCAAAAATTCTATAAAAAAAAAACAAGGGGGCTTACGCGGGAATCAAAGGCATCCGAGGTGTGTAGGGTGCTTGATCCGAGCACCCCTTTTCCGTGTGCATTTGAAGTTGGACCGCTCGGATCGGCCGTCTGGTGGCCAGAGATGGCCCGCCACTGCTACCGGTCGATTTCCAACCGCCGGCCCTCAAGGAACCAATATAAATTCTTCCAAGCCTTCTTATTTTTTAGGAACTCCCCTTCTTATTCAATAAAAAATAAGTTCTTATTTACGTTGCGGAACGGAGCCTTAGTATTTCTCAAAACAATACTATCAGAGAAAGCATTTAGGTCAGTCAATTATAGTCCATTTGTGGTAGCGCGCTGCGACATCGCCGCATCAGGCTTTATTTTTTTTCTTGAATGTCAAATACTGAGTAATTATTTGTTTTCACTAAAAATATCAAAAATATTGTTCAGTTTTAATAGTGGAAACTCATACTAAGATTTCCATCACATACTGATATAAAATTCAAAATAAAAAAGGGAATTAATTTTTATACTCCATTTTTGTCTAAGCACATTTTTTTATATTTTGTAGTGATGTGAAAGTACAAAACTATCCGGTAGTGTTCCGGTTTCTCGAAAAAGGAACTTTTAGAAAAGGAAGATAATTTCAACTCAAAAATCATGTGTTTACGCAAATAATTTTTCTACCAATATAGATCTCGTTTGATAGATCTCATTGAGATCTTTTAAACGGTACAAAAAAAATTAAAAAATTATTTTTTATTTTCATTATATTTGAGCTTGAAATTACTTTTTTTTTGAAAAAAAAGGTTTAAAAAGAAAATAGAACGGGCACCTTATTCATAAATTTTGATCTCCATGAAAGAGATAATCATGTAATTTTACATTATTACAAAACAAAAAATAAATATACTTAAAAAAAAGAAAGTATGAAAATTAAGTTTTTATAAAAAAAAATATAAATCTCACATTCATGTGTGATAAATAAAGATGTTGAAAATTGTCGTGCCCATGTGCGCATTTATTAGTGGTGGGAATGAGTGTCAAACACGCAAAGCCTACGAAAACCGTTAAGGCAACTGGCCCACCGCAGCTCTCTCTCTCTCTCTCTCTTCCATTTGCTCTGTGATTCACACAAAGTTTATTGCTATCACATTCGCCGTCAAACTTTCATTGCATTGTCTTTCCCCATTCCAATACCCATCATACTGATTTCACTCCAGCGGTGCTACGGTTCCAGACCGGAAAGGATACCGGCTGGTTTTCGACAGCACGCCAGACCCACTCCGATCACCGGACGGCTGATTCGAACCGTCCAAAAATTCTGTAAAAAAAACGAGTGGGCATACTCAAAAATCAATAGCATCTGATGTGTGTAGGTGCTCGATCCAATTACTCCCTTTTTTCCATGGTTCCCGATCAAATTTTGATGATCCGAGCCGCTCAATGTGATCAGAATGTGATTTTAAGGGTACACGCTAAAAATCAGCAAAAAAAATGACCGGGAAGGGCTTGATCCGAACAGTTTTGAACAATTATTTATTGAACGGTTCAAATAAAAACTGCTCAAATCAAGCCTTTCCCGGTCAATTTTTTTGCTAATTTCTCGCGGACACCCTTAAAATCACATTCTCGGATCATTTGTTGAATGTTGATCATAAAATTAAAGGAACTATCAAATTGAGATTTTGGGTGTCCCCGTTGGGTGTTTTATTAGGGTGTTCATTGAACCATTCCTTTTATATATATATATATAGGTGACGGATCAAGTGAGAGATTAAAATGAGGGACTAAAATGCGGGACTCTCATTTTCCGATCAAATTTTGAAAATCCGAACCGTTCAATGTGTGCAGAACGTGATTTTAAGGGTTCTCGCGAGAAATTAGCAAAAAAAATGACCGGGAAGGGCTTCATCCGAGCAGTTTTTTTCTGAACCGTTCAGAAAAAACTGCCCGGATGAAGCCCTTCCCGGTTTTTGCCGATTTCTGGGACTCTAAAATTACGTTCTGATCACTTTGAGCGGCTCGAATCATCGAAATTCAATCGGGAAGGGGTAGTCCCGCATTTTAACAAAATGAGGGATCTCTCACCGGAACCGGATTATATATATATATATATATATGAGGCCGGTTCTAAAGATAATAAATTTGACAATACTTTTGACAATATATTTTTCGGAGCCCCACGCAAATAATCCAAGCCGTTCAATTTGTTGAAAACATGTTTTTAAGGGTTTCCATAAAAAATCAACTCATTTGGATATCGGCAAGGGCTTGATCGGCTCATTCAATTTTATCCTGTCAAATTTGATAGGAATCAACTAAATGAGCCGATCAAGCCTTTACCGACATCCAAATGCATTAATTTTTACGGGACCCCTTAAAAACATGTTTTAAAGGCATTGAGCGGCTCCGATCATTTGTTTGAAGGTCCCACGTGGGGTTTCAAAAAATCTATTGTCAAAAGTATTGTCAAATATATTATCTCTAGAACTGGCCCCATATATATATATATATATATATATATATATATATATATATATATGGCGGTTCGAGAGACACCCAACTGGGACACCTAAAAAAACCATAGGTTCCGATCAAATTTTGATGATCCGAGCGCTCTCAATGTGATCGAATGTGATTTTAAGGGTACACGCTAAAAATCAAAAAAAATGATCGGAAAGGGTTTGATCCGAGCAATTTTGAACAATTATTTATTGAACGGTTCAAATAAAAGCTGCTCAAATAACCCTTTCCGGTCATTTTTTGCTAATTTCGCGGACACCCTTAAAATCACATTCTCGGATCATCAATCGGATCACAAAAATTCAATCGGGAACTATCAGATTGAGATTTTGGGTGTCCCCGTTGGGTGTTTTATTAGGGTGTTCATTGAACCATTCCATATATATATATATATATATATATATATATTTGGATCAAGCACCTAAAATGGAATGTTTGGATCGAGCACCTATACATATCCGATGTGTGGGCCCACTCATTTTTTTCATAGAATTTTTGGACGGCTTTAATAGCCTGAGTTGGCCTGGCACGCCGTCGGAAACCGGTCGGTTTCCCTTCAGTCAGAACCTAAGAACCTTATGCTTTGTTTAGATTATGTTTTGAAAAATAGTAGGGGTAATAAGTGAAAAGAGATAGAGAGAGAAATATTGAAAGTAAGGAGAATCTAGAGCGAATCTAGGAAGAATTTTTTGAAAAATTCTTTTTGAGAAGGAAAGAGAACAGGGTATAGACTTTTCGATTTCCCACCATCCGAAAAGGTTTGGAAATTCCACCGCACTCACAGGCTTTTAAGTGTTGTTTCGCTAAACTTTTTCTAAAAGTTACAGTTTTATTTTTATTTGCATTTTTTTTCGCATTTATTCGTTTTGCTCCAAAATTTTGACTTTTTGATTTATCTCGATGAAAAAAATAAAAAAAATTTATGTAGTAGATCTTTGATCGCGCCCACCGGATTTTCCTCTCATTAATTACTACTCTTTTTTTTAATTTTTTATAAATGCATTTTTATATTGTTATACTCCATCCGTCTCATTTTAAGTGTCTTATTTCGTAACTCCAATTTATTAAGAAAATATCATCATTATACATTTCATATCAACTTTTATTTCAACTTTCTCTACTTACCTTCTATCGAGACATCATCATTATACTTTTTACTCACTAACTTTTCAAAATAGAATCTACTTTTAGGAACAAAATGGAAAATATCCAACTTTACAAAATTGACATTTATTAAGGGACAACCCAAAATAAAATACTAAATTCTAAAAAAGGGACGAAGGGAGTACTATTTATTTCATTCCAACTTTCTAGCAAACTCAATAATAGAATAAGAATTCTAATCTCATCATCAAAATTAATATTCATGGATTTTAACTGATTCATAATCGTATTAAGTTCATTTAGATGTTTAGTAACAATAGAGTTTTTATCTTGAGGTTAAACAACTTTTTCATAAGTTAAAGTACTTTATTCACTGCGGAAGATTTATCGTACATCTTTTCTAATACTTTGAACAAATCTGTTAGTAGTATTTTCTTTGACATTATTCGACGGAACCAACGACGCGAGGCTAAATCACACAGTCCCCAAAGTCTAATTTGTGATCCAAAATATCTCAATTTTCTTGTTTTATGTGTTCTGGCTTCTTGTCGCTGATAGACTGATATAGATTCTTCTAATGTAGAATATTCTCCATCTGCATCTTCCAGACCGCGTAATTTGTACCATTTTCGATCTTGTATTTGTCTTTAGCCATTGTGTAAACCCTTGACCTTCTAACCCGGAGCGCTGACACCAGTTGTTGGAGATTCGAACGTCCAAACCCATAAACAAACACACACAATCAAAGAATAAACCAAGAACAAAAAATAATCACAACCAAGAAAAGAACAAGACGAAGAGTTGTTCATGGTTCCGACTTAAGCATGTTGCTTAATCGTACTCCATAAGGTGTTGGGGAGTTTCACTCTGATAAAAGTATGAAAGAGTTACAATAAGAGGCTGCCCTAACTTTGTTTTTATAGTATCAAGTAAGCCCACCGATAGACAAAACCTAAAAATACACTGAACCGCCCGATGATCCTAATTCCCGCCTGGTCGGGATTTTCAAAGAGCAAGTTTTTTGTTCCTTCTCTCTCTCTCTCTCTAGAATACTCATCTCCTTCTGTTTTGACTTTTTCAGGCTGGGAGGCGTCGCCTCTCCCCCCAGGCATCTACTCCCTCTCTTTCTCTTCTCTTTTTTTCTTTTATCTCAGAATAAGTTTGAACCCCTATTCTCCCCTTTCTTATCGGCATAGAGGCATTTCACGATGGTGGGTGGTGGCGGCGGTGTTGAGGGGTGTTGTGCAATTTTGCAGAGAGGTGGGTCGGGTAGCGGCTTGGATCTAGGGTGATTTAAGATGGAGGTGGTTTGGGGTATTAGGGTGGCTGTCTGGGGGTGTTTCGGTGGTGGGTGGTGGCGGTCGTTTGTGGGTCGATGGAGTTGGGGTGGTTGTTTTGGATTTGGTGTGACAGGGAGTGGGGATCCTCGTTATGATCTCCGGCGCCGTGCTCAGTGGTCTATCGCCGGTCGTTGCTATTGGGTGGCACCGGTGTGTGGTTAAGGCGGGGGTAGTCAACGTCGGCGTTGGGGTGAGGCGGCCGTGGAGGCACCGTTAGCAGCAGCGATGGGTAGCCGCTGGTGGCCACAGTTGGGTGGCTTCAGCGATTCTTAATGGTGAAGGCTTCACATCGGGTGCTGGTGTCGATCCGTTGGGTGGTGTTGGAGGCGGAGGGGCTGTGAAGTTAAGGTGGTTGTGGTGGTGCAGCGATGGCAAGCAGAGGAGATCGTGGGGAGCAACAGCGGAGGACCAAAGGAGGATGTGGCGGAGGAGCATAGGCGGAACCAGAGGTGGTGCACCAGCGGAGATTTAGGCTCCGTTTGGAACCTATGGAAAGGAAAGGAAAAGAAAGGAAAATAAAAAAAATTTCATTTCCATTGTTTGATTGAAAGAGAAAGCGTGAAGAAAATAAAGATTTTAAGTGTAATAAATAGTAAATTTTTCCTTCCATTTTCCTTCCCTTTTATTTTCCTTTCCTTTCTTTTCTTTTCCACCGGTTCCAAATAGACCCTTAGGGGAGCAGCAGCAGCTGCAGTAGGTTGATAGGGTTTGGGTTTGTTGTGGGCAGTTTGTTTGGGGTGGGCCGGATGATTACAAATGGGCTTGGCACAATTAGATTGCAATTGGTGAGCTTGTTTGGGCTTGGGGTGTTTTTGGGCTTGCCTTATTGGGTGTCTGTTGGTTTCTTGCTAATAGTGTTAGGCTCCGTTTCAGAAACTTTCTTAAAAAATAAGCAGTTTATTTCACATTTTCAAACTAAAAAATAATGTAAATGAAAAATAATTTTTTAATTTTTCTTGCACCGTATTAAAGATCTTGATGAGATCTATCAAACTAGATCCATATTGGTAGGAAAATTATTTGTGTAAACACATTATTTTTTAGCTTGAAATTGCCTTCTTAAAAAATAAGGATTTATTTAAGGTTCCGGAACGGAGCCTTATATAGTACTAAAAATTCGAGAGGCAAAAAAGTAGGTGAAGATCTTGGGAGAAGAAGTTGCTCAATGCATTTCTTTTCCTACTACATTATACTGATTTCATCTTAAATCCTTGTGATGAATGAAATTATTTTTTTTGCCAATAAAAAAAAAAAAAAAAGTTTTTTTGTTCCTTGTCGTCGACCGCCAGGACATAAATTACTTCCGCCTGGACGGAATTTACAGTCCCTCCAAATCTGTCTTCATATCTCAACACAAACCTATTACGATGTTTTTTGTAGGTTGGTTTTCAATCCTGATTTGCGTGAAAATTCAAGAGGGAAAAAAAGAAATAGGAAAAACAAGACAAATTGAACCTTTTTACTCTCCGAGATAGCATTACTACTATTTTTGTTCTGAAAGTTCTCTCAAATCGATGATCCAGCACAGTTTCAAAGTGTGCATTCATGGAGTGTACGACTTGCGAAGTTGACTAATAACCATTTAATGAAAAGTTTTTTTTTTTTTTTTGGATAAGTACATTTAATGAAAAGTTGTAATAGAAAAAAGGGTAGAAAAAAATTCAACTTATAAACATTTTAAACGAGTATATATGTATTTAATTTTTACGCAAGTTATTATTATCCAAATCATCATGCAACTTTGCAATCAATCACTAAAAAGAGAATTATACCATACTGATCATTTATCATATTCACTATAAAAGCAAAATAAATCACAAATTTCAACTAAAAATGGTTAATTATTCAGTCCATTCAAATAAATTAGAACATAAAACTAAGACAAAAAACAAAAATGTTCAAGAAAAAAAAATATTTCTTGCTCATTCGTGAAAAAAAATACTTTGAAGAAACAAACTATCTAGGAAAAGATAATTTGAATGTCAACTCAACTGAAATAAGGAGAGAGTTTGGAAAAGTGATATTTGTGGGAGGAGGGAAGTGCTTTCGGGCGAGAGGAAAGTTTCTTAGAAAAATAAATTTCAAACCCTTTTGCGAGAGGATTTTTATTTATTTTTTTGTTGTTGTTATTCCCACTATTTTCATGGTAATTGAACATGCCAAAGTTTATAGGGAAGTTTAGGAGATTATTACGTGACTGGGAGAAGGACCAAAGCGAGGAATTAATTCAGAGAATTCAAACTGTAACGCTGAACCCAACAAGACCAGATTCAATTCTTTGTATTGGAAGTGGGAGGACAGAAAGTGGTTTTCAGTGAAATCAGTATATGAGCAATGGGAATTGCAGAATTTTTCACGAGACTCGGTACTTAGGTCGGTGTGGAAAAACCTCAGCCCTCCTAAGGTGGAAGTTTTCTCATGAGTCTATTCTAGATAGGGTGGCCACAAGATCAGTGCTTCATGGTAGAAATTTGATTATGGACCCACTAGCTTGCTGCTTTTCTCTTTCTGTTCCGAGCAGGATGAAACTCCCCAACATCTATTTTTGTCAACAATGTTGTACTAGGGTTTTCGGAGGTTGGGGATGGTATTAAAATTAAAGTGGCAATGTGGGTGAAGACCAGATTTGAAATCAAGATTTACAAGGTGGAAGACTCTAAGGGTTTTTTGGATGGTATTCGAAAGTTGAAAATTTAGTCGACTTCTTCTTGAGGAGTCTTTGTTTTTCCTCCAACTTTTAGTTGATGGATTTGTGTTGTTCTTTTCTTTCTTCTGGTAGTGTAGCATTTTTTGTGCTTCCTGCCTCCCCCTTGATGTAACCTTGTCGAGTTTTATAAAAGTTTGTTTTGCTGATCAAAAAAACAAGAAAAAGTTTATGGGGAAGTTAATTTTCTCATCTTTTCCTGTCATCTGAACGAGGCCTTAATTTGTTGAGTCTAGAGCAAAATTTAAGGAATTGATTTTCCCATTCCTTTTATATATATATTCACACTCTCTTTATTGTCTTTTAGCAAAAAAAATTACGTACACTTTCAACACTAAAAAATTAAAAAATTAAAATAGTGTGAATATCAAAAAAGAGAGTGTGAAAATCACTCCCCAAAATTTATTATATTGTGATTTGAGAAAGCATGAAAAAATTGAGAATTGTTTATTCAAGTAAAAAAGGCTTCGTTCGGCTAAGATTCTTACTGTATTTTTTAAGTACATATTTTTCGTTTTATGAAATAGGCTATTCTCTCACTATACCATCACCTTTAATTTAAAAAATAATTACTTATTACTTATTTTAGTTAGCAGAATACACCCTAATTGGTCTTATTTACCTTTTTGGTCGTCAAAGTATTAGTGAATGGCCAATTTCGTTCACAATCTAAACATTTATCCAATTTCATCCCCAACATTTAAAATGTGTGTCAATTTGACCCCCACCCCTAACGCGTCCCTGTTGTCCCTTAAAATGGAGGGCATCATTGGTATTTCACCCCAAATACCACAACAATCTGGAAAAAAAAAAAAAAGAAACCTAAAACCTAAAAATTACTCCCATTTCCACTCCCTCTGTTACTCCCCACGGCGCCAATCTGGAAGCACTCCATCAACCAGCTCCTAAAACAATCCAAAATCAACCCCAAGCAGCATCCAAATCAACCCCTTGCATCAAACCCTTAACGGCCCGTTTGGATGGAGGATTTGTTTTGGGTGGATTTGTAATGAGGGGGGATTTGAAGGTGGATATGTAATGAGGGGTGATATGTTAAGAAGGGTGGCCCCACCTCTTAAGAAGGGTGGATTTGTAATGAGGTGTTTGGATGGGTTTTTTAGAAGGGGGATTTAGAAGGTGGATATGATGGGATAAGATATGAAATGACTTTACTGCCCCCATATTTTTATTTTAATGGGTAATATAGGTTAATTTAATTTAAAAAATTAATAAATTATTTTTTTTAAAAACTGGAGAAAATTAAACAAAGTTATATTCAAAATGTTGAAACGACATAAATTTTTTTTAAAAGAAAAACGGATTAAATGATAGTATAATATTTGTAAAATATTTCAATTATTATGAAATTATATAGAAAAACAGATTTCGTTTTTTTTAAATAATGAAGAATATAAATCTGTTAAATGTTAAAATGTTTTTTTAATAGAATAAACAAGTTTCGGAAAAATTGTAAAAAGCGAATTTTCCCAAAAAATTGTTTCATTGTTAAAATTAGTTGGGTAGGTGAAAGCACATGGTCAACAAATTTGTTGGGTGTGTGATAATTGAGAACACATGTTCACCAAATTTTTTTGGTAATTTTTTCTATAAAAGGCACACATTCCATATTAGAATCTCATTCCATATCTCTTGACCATTTATAGAGAAGCCGGAAGCTTAAGACAGATGTTGGACAATAAATTTGTACCCTTTGTAATGTACCTCAACTAAATGTTTGAATTTAATTGAGATGATTACTTAGTCTTCATATTACAGTCTTAATTTCCATAATGTTGAAACAAAACGTACAAGTTCAATCAGAATCGAATAGATGTGCCAAGATTACACAACATAAGAAACCTAAGAAAAAAACTACAACGAATTTTGTGGTTAGACTAGTTCGATGTTAAACTTCCAAAGCAGTTGCGGATGTGGAACCATTTTGAGTTGATTGTTGTTGAGTTCGAACCAACTACATTTGAAGGAGCCGGTATCTTTCCTCATGGAACTGTAACAATGCTCCTTCCGCTTCGTCGAACGTTGTGTATCTTTTGAACAAGTTCCCCGGGTATCCATTAACCTGCAGTCCCGCGGTCTCCCAAGTTGTATAGATTCTCGGACTACGGCTAACGAAAACCACCCAATAGTAGCACCATAAAGTACCATCATTTTTGCCCACATTACACCACAAAAGTAGCACCAAAACTGCCACAAAAAGGAGCCCAAAAACTGCCCAGATTGACATTACATGACTGTCCAAAACTGTCCACAAAACTGCACAGAATGCAGCACCAAAACTGTCCAAAAACCAGCCACAAAACTGCACAGAAACCAGCCACAAAATTGTCCAAAAACAGCCACAAAACTGGCAAGAAAACCAACCACAAAACTGCACAGAATGAAGCCACAAAACTGTCCAAAAAACAGCCACAAAGCTAGCCAAAAAATAGCCAAAAAACTGCACAGAATGCAGCCAAAAAACTGTCCAAAAAATAGCCACAAAACTGTCAACAAAATAGCCACAATGAAGAACCAAAACTCTAAAAAATACATGAACAAAACAGCCACTAAGTTGCCATGTAGCATATGACTACATTTTGCTCAACAGTAACTCACACACACACACACACACAGAAACCTGCATTGTCCAGTGACCAGAAAAACCCAAAAATGGGACTAGCAAGCAACTAAGTTGGGCTCAGATGTACTCAACCTAATAAAAGAAGCACTAGCAAGCAACTAAGTTGCCGTAAAGGCCATCATAGTTACCAATACAAGTGCCAACTAATACACAATGTAATCAATTAAAAGTGCATCATCATTGCCCTAGCAGCAAACAGCCCTTAAACCAGCCAAAAAACAGCCCATAAACCAGCCAAAAAGTAGCCCCAAATTCAGAAAAAAAAACAGCTCATAAACACAGCCCATATAGCAGGCCAACAAGCAGAAAAAACCAACCCATAATGCTGATAAAAAACAGCAACAAAGCAGCCCATATACCTGCACAAAAATAGTCCAAAAACCAGGCCATAAACAGCCTAAAAACCATCAAGTAACCCATTAACCTGCAGAATAAAACATGCTCAAAACACCCCATATTCCTGCATACACACACAGACACACAAAACTGCACTGTCCAGGAGACTACACACAGTAGACAGAAGGGTCTTCTCAACTTTCAAAAAACAGTCAGGAAGTTGCACAAGTTATTAAGTGTTGGGCTCAGACAATCGTATCATAGTCAAAGTAGCACTACCATTTGCAATTAAGCTGCCATCAAGGCCGTCAAAATTAACAAAAGCAATACCAACTAATACATTGCATTTATGATTTCATCATTGCCCAATCAAAAACTAGAAAACAGAGATGAATCTGGGCAGAATAAATAGCACAAAAAAGGCCTTCATTGTTGCCAATATCAGTACGAACTTTGAAGTAGTGCTTAATTACAATGCATCATCATTGTTGCCCTATAACATTCCACAAAAAGTGCCCTTTACCCCTCAACGTATCACATGGATCATCATCGTTGCCCTAACAACTTTCAAGTAGTGCTTAATTACAACGCCAAAAAAGGGGCCTATTCCCTCAAATAAACATCATGTTTTAGGCAAATTCAGTTAGTAGGTACAAAATGGTTTAGATACAGTTATGAACCTTTATTAATCGTCTCAAAGTCTAGACCTGACTTGACTAGGTACAAAATGGTTTAGATGGAGTCTTGTTTGGTTTGAAGCTCAAAGTTCATTTTGATCACTTACAAGCAACGACTATGTTCTCTTTCTCAAACATGGCAAATGGTAATGTCAAAAACTTAACACTCAAACTGAGAGGGTACCAACTAACAAACTTCCTATAACTTCACTAAACTCCATTTATCTGGAAAGAATGACTTCAACTATAGCATCTCAGACAAGACAACCATATGAGTGACCAGCTCAAACAAGGGCATGCAAACCTTGCCAAGAAACAAAACAGAATGCAGCCAAGGACTAGCCAATAAACAGGGAAAAAACTGCCACAACTGACAACCAAAAGACTGCCCAGAATGCAAATGAAAAAGGGCCATAATCACTACTCCAAATTGAGTTTCCCCCATTACAGCAAACAATCCGAAGCTAATCAGAGAAGAAAGCTGCAAATCAAAACCCAGTATTGAAACATCCGTGAGTTGGGTAACTCTGATCACAATATCAATAATAAGTATTCGGTCCAAATCGTGCTTCGAAATGGACAGCAGGCAACTCAGATCAGAAATTCGTACAGCAAATTAGGGCAATGAACAGCAATTAGGGCAACTCAGATCAGAAAATCGTACAACAAATTAGGGCAACATCACCTCTGATGCAGTTTCAAGATTAAGGGCAACTCAGATCATAATATGGAGTACTCTGTTCGATTCGTGGGTGAAAAAACACAGCCAACATCAAAAACCCCCAAATCGATCACAAACCCAATCCAACCGTAACACAGCAAACATCAAAAACCACCAAATCGATCACAAATGGAGTCCAGAACCATACCTCAGCCCGTGAAAGGAGGAAGACGAGGGAGAGTTGTAACCGGCGGTCCACCGGTGGAGTCACCAGAGTAGATCGGCGACCTCCTCTCTTCTCTCTCTCTCTCTCTCTCTTCTCTCTCTTCGTCGGTCTGCTTTTCAGAAACGAAAACAAATGGTCTGAGAAAAGATAAGGGGGATTTGGAGGGGTAAAATCGTCTGAAAAGCCCCCGGATTTGCCAACGACGGGGTCCAACCTCTCCTTCACAAATCCACCTTCAGGCGGAGATGAATCCGCAACAGTGTTTATCTCCGCCTTGCCCAAAACTCAGCCAAACACCGGATTTGAGGAGAACCTGGATTACAAATCCACCCGGCTCACATATCGCCCTTCATATCCGCCATCCAAACACGGCGTAAAACCCTTAAGTCAGCCCCGAGCATCCACGGCGGTGACCAAAATGGTCACCTTCGTCAAAAACGACGATCTCACCGAGAACCCACACCCAAACCAAAAGTGAACAGCAAAACACCCGTAGCGGTGGAACTGAGAACGAACATCAAACACAAGAACGAACATCACCCGTCGCAGAGGTTTTAACAGTAGCAACTCAAACCTCCTCAGGCCGATAACCACCCACCGCGCCGGAGCCGCTAGTCCAACTGCAGCCACTAGCAGATTGGAAGACCGGCACAGTCACGACCCACATCACCAATAAGATCACCACCATTCCAAAACTGGTCCTCTGGATCCGGGTATTCAGTATTGTCTTGAATCTGCGCGTAAGCTCCACTGTCGCCGATGTGCGAGTGGCGGTGATCGTGGGGGAGGTGGTGGTCGTCGGCGTTGGACGAGGTAGTATAGTCGAGCTGTATGAGGGCAGTGCGAGTGGAACCTGGCTGCTATTCTTACCCCTGCATCCAATATCTCCAAATACTTCCCCAGCACTATATATAGGTTTATGTGTATATAGAGACAGGGAGGTTTATGAGAGAAGCTCAGAAGCACCTAGAGAGAGAGAGAGAGAGAGAGAGAGAGGAACTGATTTGCATTTGGGGAAAGAAGAGATGGTTGTGATGCTTTGATATATCCCTCGTGAGCGAATGTAGAGTGGATGGATTTGGGGTCACTTGACTGAGATCAAGAAACGGAAAAAACGAGGAGGACGATGTCAGGGTTGGGATGGGCCACTGATGCATTTGATGCGTTTTTTTTTCTTTTTCAAATTGTTGTAGTGTTTGAGGGTGAAATACCAGTGATGCTATCCATTTTAACGGATAAGAGGGACGGTGTTAGGGGTGGGGACCAAATTGACATACATTTTAAACGTTGGGGACGAAATTGGACAAATGTTTAGATTGGGAACGAAATTGGACACTCACTAATACTTTGGGGACTAAAAAGGTAAATAAGCCACCCTAATTGCATTCAAGAAATATCATCCAGCACTTGCAAAGATTTTCTACTGGATACAAAGAAAATGAAATACAACCAAACCCTTCAATGGAGTACTGAAGATCCTCAAGAAACTCTTAAAAGGCAGACTAATGTCTAAATCCAAACACGAGTCTTATACGTACAATCTTCACAAATGAAAACAGATTGCAGTAATAGTGGAGTTTGAGATCAAGGCACTCAGTCAAGGCCTGGCAAAGATACGAGTCAAAGATTACGAAGAGCACCAATCAAATCCCAAGAATCTGCTATTCAAAAGCCAATTAAACGCTGATTATATAGCTCATGACACGAGAGAAAACAAATGCCTACAAAAATGTTGGCAAGCCTTCGCTGCCTCTTGCATCGGACGCCATTTCGGAGCGAGACCCTGATGCCACGCCGGGCTTCGGACGCAGGAAAGCAAACGCTGACGAACCCACGCGACCACGGCAAGCACTAGATGCCACTCCGAGAACCTTAACATATGCAGCTGAAAAAATTGGACTTATTTTATTATCCATTCTGGATCCAAGGGTGATCTGGGTTTAACTAATTTATTCGATCTTCAATAAAAACTGATTTTAAGATCTCTGCATAGATTCCAAAAGGTTAGTCTGAATTCACTATTTCATTCTTTCAATTAGTTTGCCCTATTTGCCTTATAGTATTTTTTTTTTTTTTAAAGTTTGCCTATTTCTAACGTCGGCTTGTTTAAGGGTTATATTGAACATTTTGCTCCTCTTTAGTATAAGAACAGTTGCAGTAAAAAGGTTGATATGGGGGGAGCTAGGGAGGCCTTGCTGTTTGATCTGCCCGCAGGCTTTAACATCAAATTTAACATATAGTAGTTTATGGTGTGCAGTCCGAACGATCAAAGGACTACCGGCCGGCCAAGCAACCCAAGGATATACTATCATAAAGGCTATTCTCACTCAGGCTTCTGAAAGTACAGAATCTTGCATTCATGTATTAAATGTATAGTACTATTAATTACCAATCGAGCTTAATTTTATGGATCGATAGATACACAAAATGGCCCTAAGGAACGATAGGTCTCAGAGAAAGAATAATGAGACTCAAGCCAAGAAGGGAAAGGCTAGCTAGTACTGTATCTAGTTTCCATCAGTTCGATTGTTTTTGCTTTTTCTTTCTTTCAATTCGTTGATAAATTTAGGTTGGTGGGTAATAGGCTAGGGAAAGTCAAACTGTCTAAAGGTCGCCCTTTTTATGGAATTTTTTTTTTAGTAAATTACATTAAACCCCCCTCAACTAACACGCATTTTCACTTAACCCCATCAGACTACAAAACCCGACATCATGCCCCCTCTAACTATCCAGAGTTGACACTTAACCTCCTTCTGTTAGGTCAAAAGGCATTCAACTTACATGGGGTGTTTGGATCGAGTACCTACGCACATCGGATGCCGTTGAGTCCCGCGAAGGCCTACTCGATTTTTTTTAATTAAATTTTTGGACGGCTCGGATCAGTCGTTAGGTGGTCGGAAACGGCCGTCAGTGCATTTTCCCTACGAGAGCCCTAAAGCCACCGACAATCGTCTCCGGCCATCGGACGGCCGATCCGAGCCGTCCAAAAAATTTTATAAAAAAAATACCGAGTGGGCCTTCGCGGGAATCAACAGTATCTGATGTGCGTAGGTGCTCGATCCAAACACCCCATGTAAATTGACTGCCTTTTGACCTAACAGAAGGGGGTTAAGTGTCAACTCTGGATAGTTAAAGGGGGCATGATGTCGGGTTTTGTAGTCTGAGGGGGTTAGGTGAAAATGGGTGTTAGTTGAGGGGGGCTTAGTGTAATTTACTTTTTTTTTTTTAATGCTTTTAAAACAACATCAAAAGAAGTTCAGTCGATCGATATATATTCACATGATCGATCACAACTTTAACATATATATATATAGGTCAAACAAAAACTTTTACAGGTCATATTTGGGTATAAGCCACAGACCTGTTTTTAGTAGTAGTAGGTTTTTGACAAATTCATTTCTTGCCCTTCTCGCACGGCTTAGTCTATAAAAAAAATACGTTGTCAAAATGGTTAAACCGTTTAAAATGAAGTTCTGTAACATGAATCTGATGCATTTGTACAAGTCTTTTTTTTCTTTTCTGTTTTTTGCTTCAATTGTTGGCTTCAAAAGGGAAAAGGCCGGGGCTGAGATGTGTAGTGTGAGATTAGGGCACAATCCTTTTATTGACCACTCCTTTCATTTTTTATTGACCGCGGCAAATTGTCTGGGAGTTAGACCCTCACAGAGTTTAGCCCTTTAAAAATAATAAAAAAATACTCAGTAAAAAAACAGACACACAGCCGGCCAATAAAAGGAGCGGTCAACCCGTGGACTTAGCCATGCATGTAGATCTATGAAGGTGTTTTTTTTTTGAAAAAGTAGACAGACTTGGGTATTTGGAATTTGCCAAAATGGTGAAGAGGGATGTCTGGGCAATGTGAAAGACAAGAGAGAGAAATGTTAGAGTTTCGGCATGTTCAGATCTTCAGAGTACTGTACAGATCGAAAGTAGGCATGCATGCATGCATGTTGTTTTTCATTGCTCTAGCCCAAACCTTAACAATGGAAATATATATGTTGTGCACATTGAAAATGAAACAGGGTAGGCTCCGTTCCGGAAATTTTCTTAAAAAATAAGTACTTATTTTACAACTTCTCATTCACAAATAATAAGGGTCATTCCACAAAATCCAAATAAAAAGTATTTTTCACAATTTCAAACTCAAAAATAATTGTAAATGAAAAAAAACATTCAATCTTTTTTGCACCGTATTAAAGATCTCAATAAGATCTATCAAACAAGATCCATAGTGATATGAAAATTATTTGCGTAAACATATGATTTTTGAGCTTGAAGTTGCCGTATACAAAAAATAAGACTGTTGCTATGAGAATGGGCGCCGGCGGAGGGAAATCGTACCGAAGGCCTCGCCGGGCCGTCTCCGGCCACCGGACGGCCGATCTGAGCCGTCCAAAAATTCTAAAAAAAAAAAAACCAAGGGGGCTTACGCGGGAATCAACGGCATCCAAGGTGTGTAGGGTGGTTGACCCAAACACCCTTTTTCTATTTCATATATACACGGAAAAGAGGTGCTCGGATCAAGCACCCTACACACCTCGGATGCCATTGATTCCCGCGTTACCCCTTGGTTTTTTTTTTTAGAATTTTTGGACGGCACAGATCGGCCGTCCGGGGGCCAGAGATGGCCCGGCGCGACTGCCGGTACGATTTCCCTCCCCGGCCTGTCGGTACCTATATAAATTCTTCCAAAATAAGTACTAGTCTTATTATTTTCCGGAACAAACCTTCTTATTACACAAAAAATAAGTTCTTATTGTGTTTCTAGAACACAGCCTAAGTTTGCATATAAAGAAAATCCTTTGCCACGCCATATTGGAAATAGTGGGGACCCCTAGGTACTTCACCAGCAATTGCTAATTCAGAAATTCACAATAGGCACTTACTAAGGCTCATTTCCAAAAATGAAAATAAGTAGTACTTATTTTTTAGTAAGGTAATTTCAAATTTAAAAATAATGTATTTACGCAAATAATTTTTCTAGTAATATGGATTTTATTTGAAAGATCTTATCAAGATCTTTTATACGGTACAAAAAAATAAAAAAGTAATTTTTTATTTACATTATTTTTGAGTTTGAAAATGTGAAATAAGTACGTATTTTTATTCTGGAACGAGACCTAATTAATTAGAAGAAATTAAGATGTATAGCTTTCAGTCAATCTGATTGTACTCTTTGACGTTTAAAGGGAGATTTGGGGCTCGAGTTTATAGAGAAACGTCGAACCTCCTTTATTTCTTAGCTCACTAATTTTCTGTCAATCCCTCCACTGATAGATACAATAGTGGAAAAGAAAACAAATGGAAGGAATTGGCAGCATGAAGTTACCAACAACAACAACAACATAACATAACTCATCTAGTCCACAATCATTGGGGGGATGAGTAGAAGATGATTGGAGATAGACCTAACATTTGGCAATATATGCACAAAGTGGCTGCTCTCAGAATACCACTAAAACAGTGGCTCTCCTAAACCTCCAAGAACCTAGTAGCTACATGGACGTTTGTTGTAGAACCATGTTCCTAAATCAAAGCCAAATGACATCAGAGAAGGTAGGCCTAGAGACCCAAATCAATTTATGTGCATAATACCATACTTTCTTCATTGATAGTACAGAGTATCGGTATGCACACATATAAAAAGAATTTGCACTTTGTGTTGTTGGCCGATTTTCTGCCCATTCTAGGTTCACTTTCTATGATTGGAATCATTTGTCGTAGTCCTCATCGTGATTGATTAATTAGTACCTTATAGGATTGCATGCATTTATGTTTTTGAAATGGATTGTTGTTTGCAGTGTTGTTATATCTGATTTTTTTAAAAATTTGCGTTAACTTTTTTGAAAACTAATCATTCAACTTGGCAAGTTGAATCTAAAAATTTGAAAAGCATGACCAAAATAAAAAGTTGAAAAAGCTTGAAACTTGTTTTTATTGTTTTTAGGGTCCATATTCTTATTTTAAAATTTTAATTTCAATCTATATAATTTATCTTTTAAATTCATTTTGTCGTAATAATGAATGATTAATCCAAAAAAATTTAGTCCGAAAAAAAAAATATGAATAGCAATTATCGACTTTTTAAGAAAAATAAATTCGGTATAAACCCACTCTAATTGACATGGGTGGATTTATGTATGCCAAGTTGAGGGAGAAAGAACAATTTTTTAAAGGTGTTAGAGCATTTCCAATTCAAGACCCTCCAAATCTCTATTTGAGAAGATCAAATTAATCTATTTTATTTGAAAAGTAGATTTAGAGGATTATACTATTTATCACAACTCCAAACGCAACACTTTATTTCTCAACTCTAACACATGTTTTAAGTAGATTCTCTATTTTTTCCTTCATCCTCCCAAATGGAGAAGAGTTTTAGAGGTTAGATTGGAAAATGTTTTTCCTCCGAAATAAAGATATAGAGTATGGATTGGAGATGCTCGTAGAGAAGGGGAGATGAGCTGATTATTAGTGAATGCATGATTACCTAACATGCCTATAGAGGTCCATTGATTAGTAGTTCAAGTAGATTACAGTAATTTTAATGTTTTTATTTTGCGAATGTTAAACTTATTTCTTAGAATCACGGCGAGTTCAATTTATTGGAACTCTTACTCAATTTAATTATTTTCAATCTTCAGAGTTATTATATAAATCAACGACAAACTACCAAAACCACCCCTAAGGTTTCTACAATTATAGATTGCCCCCACATGTTTGAGAAATTCTAAATTGCTCATTGGCGCATAACAAATTATCCCGTGCCGTGATGTAGCCGCTATAAAATTCGACGAAGTATTTCTAACATTATCAAATCGTAATTATAATGGACCATATTATTCTTTTTGTAGCTTGTAAAAGGCTGTAGAGGTGTAAATATAGCATTTTACAAATTACAAAAAGACAGTTTGGTCTACTGTAATATGGATTTGATGATATCAGATGGATTTCGTCCAATTTCGTAGCGGCTACATCACAACAAAGGAGCTACTTAGTGGTTATGTGATGGGGGAAATTTTGTAATTTCCTAAGCATGGGGGGTAATATGTAGTTTTAAGAAACCTTAGGAGTAGTTTTTGGAATTTCCCCGATAAATCGAAACTATGTCAATTGAATTTATTTATTTGAAAAAGGAAAAGTAGATAGCATTATTGCAGGGGTTAAAATGTAGATTAGCAGTACCATGACTGTAAATAAATTGAGCTAATCACAAGTAGGTTGAGGGTCAACGAAGGATTGTTTTGGCTTGTTCTGTAAAAGAACTAAGGGCATCTCTAGTGGTTGTGTTAAGCGTTGCTTTTGCTAAGAAATTATCAGAGTTAACAAACAAAAGCAAAACTTTGTATCTAGTGTTTGTGTTAGTGCATTGCTAACTGCAAAATCAGGCCTCCCATTGCTAATAACTGTCTTGCTAACTGTAGCGGAGCAGGTAACAAAGAGAGAGAAAGAGAGAGAAGAGGAGAGAGAGGCTTGCTGTTGCAGAGAGAGAAAGGGAGGGAAGAGAGAGGGGTGCCTGCCAATCACGCAGGTGTGAGAGAGAGAGAAGTGAGGAAGGAATGAGAGAAGAGGAGTGGGTCTAGGTGCATAGTTTTATATATTTTGTATTTTTCAACTCACTCTACCACACATTTTAACTACAACACTATTACATACATTCACTTCTTAAATTTACACTCTTAACAAATAATAAATGGGACCCACTTTATACACTTTATGTCATATAACAAAATTTTTAAAATCACTAGAGATGCTCTAACCGGGACTCATGTAATAGTATCTGCGATGAAGTTTGGTATATTTGTGTGTTAAAATGTTTGTTAAAAGGTGTATTAGAATAAAAATAGGTCCCACAAGTGTGTATTAGACATTGATAACATAGAAATGTTTTAGACCATCCACAATGAGTTTGGTAAATTTGTGTTAAAATGTTTGTTAGAATAAAAATGGGTCCAACAAATGTGTATTAGGAGTAATGAATATTTATATTTTATGGTTGGAGATTGAACTATAGAGGTGAGATCCACTTATTGTTTGCTAGCATAATTGCCAAACTTGGTACACATGTTAGCATACTATAAAATTTAACACACACAAACTAATACAATCATTGTGGCACAAAAAATATATTTTTGTTTGTTGAATCTTAACACATATAATTAAAACACTAGTTAACACACCCATTGTAGATACTCTCTAAAGCTTGTCTCGTATAGCCACATCAAATAAAAATCTTAATTTAGAACGTATTGTGATATTAGTGTATACATATACATACATATATATATATATGTATATATATATATACACACACACACACACATATGAGTCCTCTTTCTATAAGGACCACCTTAAGTTGCTAAAATGCGAACCTCCCATTTTTCGATCAAACTTTAAACTTCAAAGTATTCAGAAAGTAATTTTAAAGGTATTCATGAGAAATTGACAAAAAAAATAATTTACGTTTTGGTAAATTATTCCGTATTGTTACTTTTTCATATTTAAAAGGACAATATTATAAATTTATATTACAAAAAGAAGAAAAAGAAAATGAGAGTGTGATTATAAAAAAGGAGAGCGTGACTACTTTTTGTTTTGGTAAATTATTCCGTACTGCTACTATTATGAGATTTTAAACCGATTATTGGGTGAGTTGAGTTTTGTTCACCCTCCTTAAAAGAGAGTGAACATTACCTTCATTTCTATTAATTGAAATGATGTGAATCCCACCACAAAGTGATGTCATATTTGTTATCCAATACACTTTTTGATAAGTATTAAATCATTTTATAATAGAATTCACACCATTTTAACTAATAAAAAAATATACTCCCTTTTTTTCAAATTCGATGTCAATTTTTGATATCCGTGTCAATTTCAATTCCTTATATTTTTTGATATGGATTTCAAAAAATATGCAATATGAATCTTGTTTGATTGTTCTCGATTAGTTTTACTATACAAAGTTTTTAAACTCTTGAAAAATATTATAAATTGAAAGATATAAGTAACAAAAAATAATAAGAGTTTTAAAAATTATTATCTATTTTAGAATGGAGGAAGTAATGTTCAACCTCTTTAGGCCCCGTTTGATAACTTGATTCGGCAATGGGATTGGATTAATAGTCCATACGGACTATTAATTGTTTGGTAACACATATGGTTCCGGATTGTAAATCTCATGGGAAGAGGAAGCCGACTTTATGGGGTATTAGTAATACCCAGTGGAACTTGGTATTAATCGTCTAATTCCAACTCCTTCTTATTACCAATCTCTTCCCATTACCAATTTCTTCTATTAATCCAATTCCATTATCTAATCCCATGTCAAACAAACATAATATTAATAATCCCATCATCTAATACCATCCCAAACAAATATACTCATTATCAATCCCTTCTCATTAACAATCCCTTCTCATCACCAATTCCAATCATAATCCTATCTCTTTACAAATCTCATCCATCTATCACTATTATCAAACGGGACCTTAAAAGAGAGTGAACAAAACTCAACTCAAACTGTCGGGGGTTCCTGAGGCCGAGACATTGAAACAACAAAGGGGTAATTCGGTTTCAGTGGCCGCAGGGGCACTTATTTCTCAACCCATGGTGTACTTTTTGCAATTCTTAAGTTATGGAAATGAGACAATTAATTGCCAATACATGGTCTTTCTAACATACAAGGACAATTAATTGCCAATACCCCTTTCCTATTTGACTGGCTCTATTGCACCTGGTGGCTCTGCAGCAACCCGAAACGGCAACATTTTGGTTAAAAAAAAATATTTACCATCAATTTGCAATCCTATGGAGCAGAAACGTGATTATGAGAGCTCTATAGACAAAATTTGACTATGTCGCTTTAGAATAATAAGATCTTCACACCCGTTCAAACGGATTAAAAATTGGAACACTTAATTTTTTAACCATATTTTTTAATATATAAACGGTCTCAAAAAATTAAGTGTTCAAATTTTCATTCCGTTTGAATCAATGCAAAAATCTTATTATTCTTATCATATTACTAAGATCTTTGCATTGATTCATTCAGAGTAAAAATTGAGTGCTTAATTTTTTGAGACCGTTTGTATATTAAAAAATAGGGCAAACTTTCGTAGTAGTCCATGTAGTTTTACGGTTGTCTCATTTTTGTTCCTCTAATTTTAAAGTGCTCGAATTTCGTTCTTGTAGTTTGTTTTACGTCTCAATTTGGTAAAATCGTTAACGGTGTTAACGAAACTAATGGAAAAATATAATTAAAAAATTTACTGCTTCAATTTTCAATCCGGTTGAACCGGTGCGAAAATCTTATTTTTTTGATCATTTTATCCTAAATGGTCGTAATGACTTTTTGGCTCTAAGGCCTTTCAACGAGCATCCGAAGACTCCTTATTTAGTTTTAGCGCTCTCTTAGGGTGCTTATTGAAAAGCCTTAGAGCTAAAAATTCATTATGACCATTTAAGATAAAATGATCAAAAAAATAAGATATTTGCACCGGTTCAAACAGATTAAAAATTGGAACACTTAATTTTTTAACTATGTTTTTTAATATATAAACGGTGTAAAAAAAATAAATGTTTCAATTTTTAATTTGTTTGAACCGATGCGAATATCTTATTTTTCTGATCATTTTATCGTAAATGGTCATAATAGATTTTTGATTTTTAGACCTTTCAATGAGTAACCTAAGAGAGTCCTGAAACTAAATAAGGAGTTTTCGGGAGCTCGTTGAAAGGCCTTAGAGCCAAAAATTCATTACGACCTTTTAGGATAAATTGATAAAAAAAAATAAGATTTTCGCATCGGTTCAACAGGATTGAAAATTGAAACACTTAATTTTTTAATCATATTTTTCCGTTAGTTTCGTTAACACCGTTAACGATTTTACCAAATTGAGACGTAAAACAAACTACAGGGACGAAATTCGAGCACTTTGAAATTAGAGAGACGAAAGTGAGACAACCGTAAAACTACAGGGACTACTACGAAATAAAAAATTAAGTGCTCAAATTTTTAATCCGTTTGAACGTGTATGAAGGTCTTATTATTCTGATCATATAATTCTAAAAAGACATAGTCAAATTTTGTCTTTAGAGCTCTCATAATCACGTTTCTGCTCCATAAAATTACAAATTGATGGTAAAGATTTTTTTTTTTTTAAACCAAAACGTTGCCGTTTTAGTTGTGTGGGTAGGGGCTAATGTGTCATGGAGGCAACAGATCCCCAGGGTACCAATTTATTTGGATTGAATGAGCAACTTATTTTCATACAAAGAGCAATTTATTTTTTCATACAAAAAGCAACTTATTTTCATACAACGAGCAACTTAGGAGGTAACTTAGATTCATACAAGGTACAACTTAGGTTCATACAGGGGACAACTTCGGTTCTTAAGTATCATAAATATCACCAGATCTTCGAGTGAAATAACGTCATAAGCATCGTTAACACTAATTTTTGATATACCAAAAAGAAAATTTTTATTAACACCACCACAACCCCGCCTCCTCTACCATCACCATATCTCACCATAGCCACCACCCATCGCCAAAAGATCCCGACAGCCCCCAAATCCATCCCGCCCTCCACCGAACACGAATGAAAGGTACGGCTATAAGAAGCAAACTAAAAAAAAAAAAAATTCTTCGAAACACAAACCATTAAGAAGTGTCTAGATCTTTTTGAAAATATGAACAATTCTTCCCCCAGATCCCGACAGTCCGTCCAGATCTTTCAAGCTTGTAATTAGGTCCAAATCCAAATTCAACTTAGGACCACAGAAGGAGTAATTTAGATTCATAGAAGGGGTAACTTAGGTCCAAACTAAGATTCAACTACATATCGACTCATGATCTCATACAAGGGACAACTTAGGTTCATAGAAGGGACAACTTAAGTTTATAAAAGGGACAATTTAGGTCCATAGAAGGGGCAACTTAGGTTCAAACCCAAATTCAACTTTGATTCATAGAAGGGGCAACTTAAATTCATAAAAAGGGCAACTTATGTCCAAACCAAGATTCAACTACATATCAACTCATGATCTCATACAGGGGGCAACTTAGGTTTATAGAAAGGGGAACTTAGGTTCATAGAAGGGACAACTTAGATCCAAATCCAGATTCAACTTTGGTTCATAGAATGAGCAACTTAAATTTATAGAAGGGACAACTTAGGTCCAAATCCAGATTCAACTACATATCAACTCATGATCTCATATAAGGGGCAACTTAGATTCATAGAAGGGGCAACTTAAGTCCATTGTAGGAGCAACTTAGGTCCATAAGAGAGGCAACTTGGGTCTAATCCAGATTCAACTACTAACTGACTCCATGTATGGGGAATTTCTTTTTCTCCGTTTCATGTACTGAAAATTTTGTTTTCTCCGTTTCTTGTTAGTACAATTTCACGAAAATTTGAGGGCATAATAGTCATTTTAGATGGCTCTTTCCATATATTGACAATTTCTTTTCTCCTTTTCATATTTAGATGAATTTGAAAAAAAGTGGTCTATGAATGGAGCATTATTTACCCCTCTTACCACTGTCTGGTAATTTCCCCAACAACAAAAGGAGAATACCACGTCAGTGGTTTCTCTCTCCATGATTGTTGTGCAGTACCAGAGATTTTCCGATCACATCCGCCGCCATACTTAGCATTGCTTTGTCTTGTTAAGGGGACAGAGCATTCAATGAAAAGATACAAAATAAAAGATTTCCCTCTCCCGTCCCAATGCCCATCATTGCATACGGACTTTTTTTTTTTTTTTTTGGATCAGCTTTGCATACGGAAGACTTTAACACCATTTTATTTCTATCCGAGCAAATAAAGACAAATCACAAATTAGGGGCGATATCGGTTCCGTTTCGACCGATTTTCGCATATTTTTCGATCGAAATTGGTTATTCGGTTTGAGATTTTTAGAAATCGGAATCGGTTGAGATAATACAATTTGGTTTTGACCAGCTCAATTGATTTCGATCCAGTTTATCCAATTTTCATTCATAGGGCATATTTTGAGCCTAACAAATCAAAAAATCCACAATTCAAGGTACAAAATTTCAATCAAAAACCCATAATTCAACATTCTTTTTTGGACCCAACAAAATAAGATCAATTTTGAGTCTAATACATAAAAAAACCCATAAAAACATAATTAAGCCCATAAAAACAGTTTATATATATATATATATATATATATATATGGGAATGGTTCAATGAACCATTCTAATAAAACACCCAACCGGGACACCCAAAATATCAATCTGATAGTTCTCGATTGAATTTTTATGATCCGAACCGCTCAATATGTGCAGAATGTGATTTTAAGGGTGTCAGCGAGAAATTAGCAAAAAAAATGACCGGGAAAGGCTTGATTTGAACAGTTTTTATTTGAACCGTTCAATAAATAATTCTTCAAAACTGTTCGGATCAACCCCTTCCTGGTCATTTTTATTGCTGATTTTTAGCATGTACCCTTAAAATCACATTCTGATCACATTGAGTGGCTCGGATCATCAAAATTTGATCGGGAACCATGGGGTGTTTTTTTACGTGTTCCAGTTGGGTGTCCCCGAAACCGCCCATATATATATATATATATATGATTTTATATAATAAAATATAAATCGGGACGGTTCAATGAACACCCAAAAAAATACCTAAAAAATACCCCAAATCTCAATCTCATAGTTCTCGATCAAATTTTTAAGATCCGAACCGTTCAATGTGTGCAGAATGTGATTTTAAGGGTGCCCGGGAGAAACTAGCAAAAAATATGACCGGGAAGTGCTCGTTTTGAGAAGTTTTTAATTGAACCGTTAATTAAATCTAAGATAAAAACTGCTCAGATCAAGTCTTTCCCGATCTTTTTTTGGCTGATTTCTCTCGGGTATCCTAAAAATCACGTTCTGATCACATTGAGTGGCTCGGATCATCAAAATTTGATCGGGAACTATGAGGTGTTTTTTAGGTGTTTTTTTGGGTGTCCATTGAACCGCCCCGAATATAAATATATTGGTCTAATAAATATAAATATATTTATTATATAAAATCATATATATATAATCAGTCCGGTTTCGACCGATTTTTAAAACACATAAATCAGATCGAAATTTTTTTTCCGATTTATAAAACTTTATAAACCGGAACCAGATTGAAATTATTCAACCGATTTGAAAAAAGCAGTTCGGTCTGATTTTTTCGATTTCGACCGATTTTCCAGTCTCGACTACCAGCCCTATCACAAACACTTGTTAGGTTCGTCTCATAAATATTCTTTTCAAAATTTTTGATGTTTATTCATCTATATTTTTCTATCTTTAGATATGTATTTTTTATTAATTTTTTTACTTACTTTTTATTTTCTGAATGTACATAGCGCAATTATATGGAAAAAGTAAAAAAAATTAGTTAAGATTTTAAAATTTTTGACTAAAGCCGAATAAATACGCAAACTTTAAAAAAAAATTTACCACAAAACTGGCAACTTTAAAAGGAAGTTCTTTGAGAAATGTTTTCTCAAAAATTAAAAAAATTACTATATATCACCAAAAATATATTTCATCTGGTATTACAATGTGCGTGAATTTTTCTTCAGGAAATACTATATAAATGGGATAAATTATAGTTTACTCCCTTCAACTAGGGGTGTTTAAAAAAATCGTTCGAATCGCAAAATCGATCCGATCCGAACCAAATCGTCCCATTTGGTCCGGTTTTGCGGTTCTATGTTAAAGTTATGCTTCCGAAAAAATAAGAACCATTAATTTTGGTTAGGTTACTGGCTCTCAATTAATGAAACCTTGATTAGAACCGAACCGGACCATTTTAAAACTAAGATAAATATAGAAATACATATAAATGTGTGTATAATTAAATATGTATTTGAATTTGGTAGGTTAATCTTTTCCTTGCTAAACTTAATTTATTTAGAAATGAATTCTCATTTGTCAGGAAAGCCTTTTATTTTCTTCCTTTCTTTCCCATTCCTGCATATTATCTTCCTCTTTCTTTAATTTTATGAGTTCATATTTTGTGAATAAGTGTTTGGATGCTTATTGGATGGAACCGGCACCGAACTAAAATTGGACCGATTTTACGGTTTGGTTCTAGTTAGGTTTTATGCATATATTGGTTAGGTTCTGGTCTCCGATTTTCTAGAATCATTTGTAATTGTCCAGTTACTGATTTTTTTAGAGAATTGAACCAATCTGGATCATATGCACTCCTACTTCAACCTGTGACCCGGAGGCACATAACCCTTTTATACAATAAAATTGGACACTTAGAGCATCCGCATTGTAATAATCAAATGGATGTGAATAAGCAAACTTAACAATAATGCTCAAAAGACACCTCACATTGTAATAAGCAAAGTTACAAGTCTTTTAGCAAATAATCAAATTCCACCCATTCCATAACCAAACTTAACAACTTTTACCAATAACCAAAACTCAATAACCAAACCCAATAAGGAAACTCGAAACTCAATAACTCAAAAACACCCCTCATTGGAATCGTCTCATCGAGACGAATAATTTAGTGTGATCGGATGCGTGATTGAAACTCGTTTGCGATTGGACATAGGTGCATTGAGTATTTTGAGATTTTTTTGGTTAGGGATGCAAAAATAAACAATGTGGAGAGAGATGTTGTTAAGTTTGATTATGAACTAAATGGATAATCAAATACTGACGTGGCACATTTTGGTTATTGATTTTGATTATTCCCATTGCGGATGCTCTTAACCTCCTCAAACTATTGGAAATGCAAACCCAGTAGACTTCCAGTAACGGAGAGGACGTTGTTACCATTTTAACCTTGATTTACAAATGGTTGCCCAGATGCCTGAAATCGTTTGATTGCCAAAACCCTGAACGCTCACTCGCAACCTCGTCATCCCTGACTATATTCACATTTTTTTGGGGGGTTTCATACACACTGAAAGTAATGTATATAGGTTCCGATATGAAGTTGAATGAATTTTTGTAAGTGTTTATAGTTATAGAATGATTGGTTTAACAAAACCTCAATCAACTTTGACAAATGACAAACACAACTTTTCGACTCCTTCCTAACGTGTGAACTTCCGCGTGGAGCCCAACTGTAAACCACACTTTTAGCTGTTTCTTCCTTGATTAAATTCTATACCGTACGATTTCCTCGATCACATCCAAACGTGGAAAGGCTGTGTGTATGCATCGTGTCTCTACATCTTCGTATGGAAAATTTTTTGGGTGCAAATAATGTACCGCCACTTTTCTTTTGTTTTTTTCTTTCTCCTTTTTTAAATTCGTTCGGTAACTTTCCACGGGTGCGACTATTCGCAGTTACATATTTTCTTCCATAGTCCGCTATATTTCGGAAGGTAATTGTTGAAAATCATAAATAACATTTCGGTAAATAGCTGTTGAAAACAAAATTATATTTCGGTAACTGCATGTCGAAAATATGTTCAACCTTCGGTATACAACTGTTAATACATACATTTCGGTAAATAGCTGTTGAAAAAAAGATTATATTTCGGTAATTGGGTGCCGAAAATGTATCTCAATTTCGGTAACTAACTGTCGAGTATAGTTGAAAATTTTTAACAGGTTATTGAAGAAAATACGTAACTGTGAATAGCGGCACCCAACTTTCAATTTGGATTGTCCAATATATTTTTAAATGATCCGAATGTTCGTATTGGATATCACCGTGTTAACCGATTTGCAACCAAAAAAAATTGGAAAATGATATTGTCATACCCTTTTTTGTTATTGTCACACCCTACAAGTATATTTTGCACCAAAAAATACACTTACAGAGGTATGACAATAACAAAAAAAAGAGTAACATTGGCCTTGTTCATTTAGCAACTTTGGGTATTTTAATTTTGGTAGTGGGTGGAGAGAAAAATAGGGTAATAATTGGAGAAAAAGGTAATGAGTAGAGAGAGATAGAGAGAGAAATGAAATTAATAATTAGAGAAACACGATAATGATTGAAAAAAATATAAAATAATAATTGAAAAACAAAATTAAAATAAAGTAAATATGCTAAATCAACAAGGCGAATATCACTGGCCAAAAAATTTCTCCTTCACATAGGAGTATGTAGTACCGAAACCGCGCTGCTGCTGCTTCTTCTTCTTTCTTTATTCTTCTTCTTCTTCTTCTCATCATGATGTTTAAACAATTAAACCCAGAAGCCCAAGAGTTCTTTCCCCATACCTTCCCCAGTGAGGTCCATCAGAAACCACTTCTCCCAGCGCCGCCGTCGCCCTGGTTTTTTCCGGCGCCGTCGCCCTGGTACTTCCATAAGTTCGGCGTACGATGGGTTCCGACCGTTACAGGACTAGTAAGTCGCTACAACGCCCATCGTCAGCCTCTGCCTCATGGCGTGAAACCCCACTTCCCCATCACCCACTTCGCCGACGAGGCCGCTACCGCTGACAAATTTGGAAGTAGAGCGAAGAAGTTGCCGGAGAGAGAGCGTGGTGAGAGTTGTGGGGGGAAGAGTCTGATCAGGGGGAAGGTTCGTGATGCCGTTTGGGTTCCGAAGAAGAGAAAGTCCGGTGTTGAGGTTGTTGGTGGCTGTATCCGTTCGCCTCCTTGTCCAACTCTGGAGGCTGGTGTTCCCCTTACTGGAAAAACCACCGTGATGATTAGAAATATTCCGAATCAGTTCAGGTTAGCTCCTTTTCCGTCTCTCTTAGTGTGTGTGTGTGTGTGAGAGAGAGAGAGAGAGAGAGAGAGAGAGAGAGAGAGAGAGATGCGCACATGGACTTCATGAGTGTTTTTGTCACAAAATTTCCATTACAAATATGAATCATATTGAATGATTCTTCTAGAATGACACTCAGTGAATACATTTTAGGGCTTTTAGCCCTTTTCCCGCTTTGTCTTTGCTCTTTTGCCTCTCCCATCTCTCTCTGTGGTGTGATGGGTTGGATCGGCAATTTTACTGTGCCTGCTTCGAATCTCGTGTTAGATGCTATTATAGAAAATGGAGGATTTGTGAGTTCTGAACTGGGTTGGATTCCTCTTGAGTACTCCAAGGTCCAGTTTGTTAACTTTTTGTTTTGTTTTGTTTTTTTTTTTCCGAGCATTTGATAAATTTTCTTAATGAACTCGTTGAGATCTAGTATTGAGATTTTATTTTTAAGAAATTGTTTCGTATGTTTCCCCCTAACGAGCAAGAAATATTGATAGCTGTACCGGATCGAAATTATATTTTTTTTTCAAAAATACTGAATGTTGTTGCAAAGGATATATATCAAACGATCGAAATAATGATGGAGTAGTAGTAGTAGAAGAGATGGTCGAAATTGGTCTCTGAGAAGAGTTCACAGAAGAGTGGAGTGGACCCTTTTCCATATGGAAATCTGAATCTGCGTCTTTTTCAATTGAGGATGAACAAGCTGAATCTGCGTATTTTTTCTGACCCTTTTTGCTGAACCCCTGAAAAGTCACGAATATGGGACTTCTGTTCCCTCTTTCCGAGGAGAGTAACACCCTACTGCTTTTCTGTCACAATCGTTGTTTTAAAAAATGGAGTATCTGGCAAAGAGTAGCAGTCGGTCTGCCCTATTTGCATCCACTCCGTTCATTCAATTCCAATCACGACACGCTACATATATGGTAAGTACTGAAGAGTATTACTACTACATTCAATGAAGTAAGAAGCGTACATAAATATCAATTCATTACAGTAGTAGTAGGAGTATTTTACACACAGCCCATTTAAACTGGGAATATATATCTGTAGCTTTCTTATACATATTTTCATGTTTTAACAAGCAGAAGGCACATGCTGATGGAATTCCTGGACGATCTGTGTATGAATCAAAACCACAAGTCTAATCAGCTCGGGTCGAACCCACCTCGCTTTGAGTATGACTTCTTGTACCTGCCGATGGATTTCAGGTAATATATGGAGTAATATATTCCGGCCAGGCGGCTGATTTTATTGTTCTCTTAGTTTAACATACAGATATGAGATACCATATGCATTGCCTGTTTTTACACTAAACTTTTTGAGGTGGGTTTTTGAATTGAAAGGAGGAACAACAATTATGGGTATGCATTTGTGAATTTCACATCTGCCATGGCTGCAAATATGGTTGTCGAGATTCTGCGCGATTACAAGTGGGGTGCTTTCAAGGACGTCAATGGTGGTACCGTTCGTTCCTGGAAAGTGTGTGAAATCACTTGGGCGAGAAGTCAGGTAAGTATTAATTCTATTCTTGTTGAGGTTGTTGATTTTATCCAACTTATTATAATGATGATATGTGTTGTCACAAATACCCTTAATTAATAGTATATTACTACTCTCATGTAATCAGCTGCTCGTTTTTTTGAGTATTACAGTATATTACGGTAATAATCTCCCTGAGTTTGTGGATTTATATATGTTTAATAATGATGACATGTGTACAGGGCAAAGCAGAAATGGTAGAGCGCTTTAGGAATTCCCATTTTATGTGCCGCGACTCGGAGTATTTGCCGGTGGTGTTTAAGCCGCCTCGTGACGGTGCTAACCCCGCCACCTCCTCGGTAACCGTTGTTGGGAGGTGCATGCCGTTTAAGCCGCCTCGTGACGGTGCTAACCCCGCCACCTCCTCGGTAACCGTTGTTGGGAGGTGCATGCCGCCTCAGTGAATCGCTGGGGAAGGAACGAGATTTTCTTCTCCTCTCAATAATCATTCAGCCCTGCCATGCCCCGGCGTCTGTGTGTATGTGGATATTGGATTGCGTGTAGTGATTAAAATGTTTGTTGGGGAGTGAGGTGTATTTGTAATGATTAGGTCTTTGTTTTTTGTGCTGTGGTTTAGGGCAGTAGGGGGGAAGTGCCTGGGGTTAGGGTTTTGTGTACTAGGGCTAATGTGTGTTGCGTGTAGTAGTAGTAGTAGTAGGAGTACGTTGGTGGTGGGTTGGCCTGGCCTGACCTGACCAGACCTGTGTTTTCATTCTCTCCCGGCATGGAATGGAGTTGTGTGGTGCCCTAGGGTGAAATGGAAACATGGGTTCCCTTTTAACCTCTTCTGTTTTTTCTCCTTCTGTGATGGTTGGTACTATTTAATTTGTAATGCCTACTGGAGTATTATATGGAGTATGGTCATTTCGTTCTCATATTATTATTGGTGGTCTGCTTTGCCTAATTTTTTTTTTTTTTCCCTTTTTGGGGGGTAATTTCAGGGTCATTTTCTTTGAGCGTGCGTTTATTGGTTAGTTGCTTTGATTTTTTCAAGTTTATATTTCCTTTTGAGAAGCTGAATCTAAGGTTAAAAAATTATGACTGAAGGGACAAATAGTTGTGTGAAAATAAAAATAGAGTTGCGAGATTATTGTTTTTCACATCTTTAGAATTGTCTTATTAAAGAGATTTTGTTAAACTTTGTGAGATTCAGTTTGTGTCTATATTACTCAGTAACACTCTTTTTCAGACCGAAGAGTAATTTCAATTTTTTTTTTTCTTGTGAAATTCGATTGATGAGTGACTTGTTATGAATAATAAATTTGCGGTTGGTAAAATTTGAAATATATTAAGGGCTAAATTCAACTTATAAGTACTTCTTGTGCAATTTTTCATTGTTTTGCGGGGTTTGGAGATTTTCAAATTTATGCTGAAAGGCTTAAAGATTTCTTTTTGTTTTTAAAATCAAAGTGTGCAATTAATTTAAAGTGAAGCTGATACCTGCATCACATCTACTTAGAAAATTTTGTTTACAGAGCACCTGTAAACAAATATTTATAGAGTTCAATTTCGGTTGTCTAAAAGTGTTCTGGACGATTCTGATTAAAAATAATCTATTAACAGTAATTTATTACTACTATTAATAGATTTCTTTTAATCTGGATTGTCCAATGCCAAAACGGACGGTTGAGATCGCTCAATTCTGTAAAGAGCTGCTTTTACAGCAGCTCTGTAAACAAGTATATCTCATGAATAATGGAATGTGATTTTGGCACTCTATTTTTAGCCGGTGACATTTCTCTTTTTATTTTGTAATCTCACATGATCAAGACTAAAAAGTGGAGCGCCAGTGACTACTAAAACTCGAGTGCTAAAATCAATTTACTTATCTAATACTCCATCTAGTTTACGTATTTTCTATTTTGGCTTAAATTAAAGCCAAGGTCCCATTTTTGCAATCCAACCTGCTCTCTACTGTTCTACGTATATATTTTTTGCCTTCCGGTAATTTAATTTAGCTACAAATCGCCAGTGGAGAAGGCTAGCTATTTCCAATTCACTCCATTTTCCCCATGGTCCGAAGGTGACTTTTACTAATTTTTTTTTTTTATTGTGCTTCGAAAAAGTCTGTGGTGCGAATTTGTTAATTTTAGTTTGAGTGAATACCAAAAATAGGGAGCAGTGCTGTTAGAAATGTCTGCCCGGGTGGAAAAGGGGATGGATGAAATACTGTCCCTTTTTACAGTGTCAGTTTTCTTGTGTTATATGGTCTCTGAGTTACGGACTGGTGGCATGTGGTGTGGGTATGCCCTAGCCTCCTTTCTTGGCAGTTCTAGCATTATGGTGGTTTGATAGCAAGTTTGAAAATTTGGAGAAACGTATGTAAATGAAGATCAAGTTTGACACTAGAATCTACATAGTGGAGGAGTTTTAGGGTTATTTGGATGTAATTCGAAAATTAAGGATATAGTATCTGTTGAGTTGTTGTTCAGTCCAATTTTCTGTTGGATGGTTTTGTTACTTTTGTCGTCTTCTTTTTGTCCCCTCAATGTACACTTCGAGCTTATAAAAGTTTCATTTGCTGAGGAAAAAAAAAAAGTAGTGTCCCTTTTTTGTTGTTGTTGCACATTTGACTAGTTAAAGTACTTAGGGTGTGTTCTCGTAAATTTATAAGTCTGAAACTTATTTCGGTATTTTTTACTATTTGACTTTATTTTTGGGGTTAAAGGCGAGACGAATCGAAAAAGTATAAAATAATTGACCGATATTGAAAAAATTCAAATAAGATAGCACTTTAGACAAATAAGATAGATGTTTGATACTTTTTTCATTTTTAGTAAATTTTTTTTGCTTTGGGTCAAATTTTTTTACCTTTTAGATTCTTCTCGTCGAGACGGATAATTAATTCAAAAAATATAACGCAAATCTATAAAAAAAAATTCGGAAAAGACGAACAAAATATAAAAAACGGAAAAAAATAAAGTTTACAAGAATGCAATTTTAGTAGTGTTGGAGATGCTAGGTTTGTTTTTGTAATGAATACACAAAATTTAACATTTTTCAACAAAAAATATAAACAACTAATCGAAAATACTAGGTTTGTTTTGGTAGTTTTATGTTACAGACGTCGGATGCCGTTGATTCTCGCGGAAGCCCACTCGGTTTTTTTTTATAGAATTTTTGGACGGATTGGATCGGCCGTCCGGTGGCCGAAGTGGGCCCGGCGGGCGTGCGGTGGGCGGTGCGGTGGGTTTCCTTCGGTGGGTGTATCATTTCTCTAAACATTATATGTAAAAGTTTAGCACAAATAATTTTAGTCCAATTCATTTTTTCTTTTAGCCCTACCCCTCCCACTAAATTTGTATCTATGTTGTTAAATACAGAATTATAACGCCCGACTTTTCGGGAGCAAAATAAATAATTTCTTAAGGAAATTTTGCTAAATAAATATAATTTTTCAAAAACTAAAGGTTTAACGATTACAATCTCAAGATAAATCTACTGATTCAAAATACATCAACTTCAGAGCCGACTCTAGACTTGACACAGATTCTAAACATACTCGATCTTCGTTCCTGATATTTCTTCTGTGCCGAACTGCACCATCATTGAATCCTCTCCGTTGAATCCTGCGCCCTCTGACAAATTGATCGCCGAAGCAATCGATTTACCAGGATACAGACGTATCCGTGACTGATAAATCATCCAGTAAAATAATCCAACTCAACCACCCCTCTTACTTTACAACTAGAAAACAACAGGATAATAAGGATGCGAAACATAAAAGTAAACAGAGGTTTTTCACATAAATCAATTCATTACTATCCATTAACCTATCATGAAATCTAAGATCTCATCCACGAGATCTTTCCTCCCATAACCACTAACTATGACCGTGTCATGAAAAATCTCCCCTTACTTGTCCTGCACCGGGGTCCCAAACGAATTCACCTGAGTTATGTACTTCGTATGAATTCATTTAAGACCATAGCAGGGGGCACGATTACCCTTTGGAATTTCCCATGGCGTACCATACATTAGGGTCGCCATCATCCTTAAGACACTAACTATGACCGCGTCATGGGGCAATCCCTCTTGCTGGCCCTGCAAGGCATGATTACCCTTTGGAACTTTTCATGGCGTACCATACGTTAGAGCCACCCCAAAACATCATCGGGCCCCGCAGATAACCCATTTCAACACATGGTCCAACAGGTCACTCTTGCCATAGCCATCATAATCCAATCTCACAATTCTAACACTTTACCTTTTCCCAATAACTTAGCATCGTCTATGTGAACTATATTTGCATACCACCTCATGTCTTTAGGGTCCAATCTAGCATTCAAATCAAGTATCAACACAATATTGTTCACAATAATAAATAAAAACGAATAACAAGCGGATCAAAACGAATATTAGGCAAATACAATCACACAACTTTTTTTGACCGAGCCGCTGCCCTTAATCTTGTATGACCACAATATCAATAATAAGGTAAGAACATTTATATAAGACTTTTAAAATAATTTTCTATGCTTTTATTAATTATTTTAAGTAATTAGATTGATTAAAAAACTAATTAAATACAATAATTAGGTAAAGCTATTAGAATAATTATCATGATCTTAGTAAGAGTCCTAAAGATCCTATGTAACATGTTTGAGTGCCAAAAGTTGGGTTCGGAGGGTCGCGAAATTATTTTAGGAAATGTATTAATAAAATTGGCCAAAAGTGAAATAAATGGTAATAAATAATCTAATAATTAAAAATATGTTGAGATTAGCAACGTTTCGTCTTCGGAATGTAAAGAGTCTAAATAAAATTACTCCGGTATTAATAACATGATTTATATTGTCGTAAAGTAATTTTGGTTGAAAAACCCGTAAAAATAATATTTAATAGCAAATTAAATAAAAAAATATTAAATTATCAAGATATCATCTTTGAGATGCGAGAAATCTAGGAAAAATAGTTTGAGTGTTAAAAACATTGTTCGGAAGGTCGCAAAATTATTTTTTTTTGGGAAAAAAACTGGGTTGCGTTAATTCGATTCAAATTTCGATTCTTTTTTTTTTCTTAATCATAAAAACTAATATTTTAGCACATTAATATACTTAGGGAGAGGTAGGAGAAGGATTATAATACCTTTAATCCTGACGAAGCGATTCCGTGGAGTCCGGTGGGTTTTCGTTTTGGCGGCGAAAGATCGGTATTCTAGCAGCAACTTTGGACTGGAATAACTTGACCAAACCTCTACTGTTTTGGACGATTTTTGTGTCTAATGCGAAGATCTTGAAACGTTCTACAACTTTCGTGAAGAAGTCGAAACCCGAAAACCATTCGAACTAGGAGAAAAGTGGGAGTTTTCATAAATTCTGTTTGCTGTCTGGAACAGATATCCAAAAATCTCACTGAACTTTGGACAGCAATAACTCTATCAATCTTTGACTGTTTTGGGTGATTCTTGGGTCGAAATCGAAACTCTCGACGCCCTCTACAACTTTCGTGAAGAGACTTAGGCCTAAAAATGACAACAACTAGGAGGAAATAGGCCGTGAATAGAGGGACGTGATATGGACGAAAATTGAGTAGGTGTGATCCCTCTTTTCTTGTTTCTATTTTTGCAGTGGATTAGGAGTGTTGTATTGTGAGAGAGGAGAGATGTATTTATAGACGATAAGTAGGGAGGTGGTAGAATGAAGGAGGAGAGAGAGATAGTTTAGGAAGAGTTTGGAGGAGAGTAAAAGCTTGATTTTTGTTAGATAGGATAAGAGATGAGTATGGATACTTGTATATCTAAAGTATAAATATAATAATATCAATTATACACATAATAATGTATTTTAATTATTCAATCTAATTAGTTATTGAATAAGAATTTAACATTTTAAATTTGTATTAAAAAAAAAAGGGTCAAAAATTCGGGTCGTTACAAGAACGTTGGCTAGTGTGTTTAAATTTGTAGTTATGTTGTTAAATACAGAGCACTGACTGGTGTGCTTAGATTTGCTCTTATATTGTTAAATGCAGAGCAGTGGCTTGTGTGTTTTGATTTTTACTGATTTAGTTGATGCAAAACACTCACTAGTATGCTTAAATTTTAAAATGTTGGTTCTTACAGTCTTACTCTTTTAGATTTAAATTATAATGGAGCAAATAAAAAATTAGGAGCATTTTTTAAATTTGTTTCGAGATTTGTAGATATTCAATGGTTTGGGAGCATTTTTTTATACAGTGCATGTTAAAGACACCATTGCATAAACTTTTTAAAAAGCAGATATTTAATCTGAACATTTACAATACGCAAACTTCAACGGTATGATAGTGTTAGCAATATGCGGTGTGCATGAAATGAATTACAAGTCTTATTTCTTAGAGATTTCCTGTATGCATATTATATACATAGTTTTGTCCACCAAATTTTTTTTTTAAGTTAGCCCAGGACAGAATTCATTCATGGTTCCGCCCTTGCACTCCCCCTCCCCCCATTCCATCTCGGTCCTCCTCTGACCCTCTCCTTTCTGCGGGGTTTTCTCGGCTCTGTTCTTGGTGCTAAATGGTGCGGTTGAAGTGTTGCTGAGCGGCAATTGGGTCTCCGACTGGAGATGGGTGTGCTTGGTTTGGTTCGTCTCTTCATTGGCTTTCCATATCGGTAGTTTGAGGTCGGTTGTGAGATAATCAAGTTAAGGTTGAGTTAGGATTTTTGCTTTTGTTTTGTCTGGTTTCTATTCGGATATTTGGTCTGGTTTTTGTCCCAGCTGGTTTCCCTAGCTTAGTGTTTGTACCGCTCTAGTTTTTTCAAATTCGGTGAGTGTGGTTGGTGGGTCAATATGTGACTGATTTTCATCATTTTTTGATACTATCTTTGATATACAGCTCCACCATTCCGAGACAACTGGTGTTTGTGGTTTTAGGGAGTGTTCCAATTTTGTTAAAAAAGTATTTTTGAAAAAGAAGATAATTTCAAGCTCAAAAATCATGTGTTTACGCAAAATAATTTTTCTATAAATATGAATCTTATTTGATAGATTTCATTAAGATATTTTAAACGATACAAAAAAACTGAAAAAATATTTTTCATATTCATTATATTTGAGTTTGAAATTACATTCTTTTGAAAAAAAAAGTATTTTTTTTAAAAGTGGAACACCACCTTGAACTTTTTGATTTTTGAAAGGGGAGGACTTAAGTTGATGTGACCTTGTCCCATTTAGGTGGTGTTTCACTTTTTACAAAAGTTCTTTTTTTTCAAACGAAAATAATTTCAAACTAAAAATTTATGTGTTTACGCAAATAATCTTTCTATTAATATGGATCTTGTTTGATAGATCTCATTAAGATCTTTTAAACAGTACAAAAAAAATTGCAAAAATATTTTTTATTTTCTTTATATTTGAGTTTGAAATTTCGTTCGTTTGAAAAAAAAGATACTTTTAACAAAAGTGGAACATCACCCTGTAAAGCGAGCCCCGGCTTCTAGATAGTACTGGCTCGTGGGCTCATGGACTAGAGTGGGTTGTCTTGGTTTCTGGGCCCGCAAGCCTTATCTTTTTTGTATTAGGCTTTGGCTTTTGAGCGATAAAATAGAAAATTAGCGGCCGCCCCTGTTTTTTAGGTTCGGTTTGAACCCAACCTTGAAATATTTTCCCGAACCTGCACACGCTCGGTTATTTGCATCTTGACTTTTATACCCTTAATCCAACCATGCTCCTTCAAAACCAGAGCCACGATCCTTCAATACCAGAGCCACGATCTTCCCACGAATCCCACCGATGCCAATCTCTCTCTCTCTACCTCTTCCTCTTCCTCTCCAACGCCAACCTTTCTCTTAGACGGATCCTTTGTCGTCGACCTCGACCAGTCCTGCTACGTCCACTTCGACGAACGCCGGAAAATAGCCATCCATGGCGGACGCAGCTCCAAACGTGACTGAACAGCGCGATTCTTCGACAAGACAGCCAACTCCAGCACAGCGACAACGACAACGACGTGAGACTTCGCTGTCCTCGCCCAAGAAATTGACCCCATGCTCGACGGCCCCAACTAGATCCCCGCCATCGTCGACGTCCTCATCGCCTCCGAGAAGCACATCAACATCTGTTGCTCCAGGGGTCTGGTGCATGGGGTCGGGAGAGCTGGTGATGGATCCGTGCTCGCAATGGGGTGATGTCAATGTCTTGAGGCCAAGACCTGAAGCCAAGAAGTTTCACGAGTCCATAACTAGTCTTCTGGATGACTTTAATACCCAGGCAAATCTTGCAAGTGAAGGTATAAGAACTAAAGGAGAACCGAAGGTATTTTGACAGTCATTGGTCTTGACACGTATTTTTTTGTTTTTTTTGGAAATCTGGTCACAGGCTTGAGAAATGTGTATATTGAGGGGTTTGAATAAAAAGTTACAAAGGTGAGTCACTGATTCGTCTTTGTATTGTTGGCAAGAAAGAATTGTGTGCTGTTCATGAGAATTATCTATAAGAATTGTGTATTTTTTTAAGAGAATTGCGTATTTTTCTATGAGAACTGTATATTGTCCATGAGAATTATTTATTAGAACTATGTATTTTCTATGAGAACTATATATTTTTTATGAGAATTGTGTATTTTTTTTAGGTTTGGATTTCTTTTACTTTTTTTTTATTAGGAACTATGTGAGCTGTGATATGGATGGATTTGTGTTTGATTATTATTATTGTTAGTTCAATTTTTATTCGTGTGTGTATTTTTTTATGAGAATTGTGTATTTTCTATGAGAACTGTGTATTTTTCTATGAGAACTGTGTGTTACTTATAAGAAATGTCTTTGTTCGGTTGTGGATTTTGAGTTGTGTTTTTGAATAAAGGTAGAGAGAGAAATGAGAGTAATGATTGTGGAGGGAGGTAAAAAGTAGAGAGAGATAGAGTGAAAAATGAAAATAATGATTGAAAAGTTAGAGAGAGAAAAAATAGAAAAGTTACTTTATCCAAAATCCTGGGTTTGGAATTCCAAACCGAACAATTTTCTATGAGAATTGTATATTTTTCTATGAGAACTGTGTATTTTCTATGAGAATTGTCTATGAGAACTGTGTTTTTTTATGAGAACTGTGTATTTTTCTATGAGAACTATGTATTGTCCATGAGAATTGTCTATGAGAACTATGTATTTTCTATGAGAACTGTATATTTAAGTATTTGGTGAGGCTACCTAAATTGTTCTCATAGCCTAGTTCTCATAGCTCTCATTGCCTTAGTTCTCATAGCTACAGTTCTCATAGCCCCAGTTCTCACAGCTCTCCTCAGGTATTATAACCTCAATTCTCATAGCCACAATTCATAGGTATTTTTGTCCAAAATAATTTTTGTTAGTGTGTATATTTTCTTTGAGAATTGTATATTTTCCTACTAGAACTATGTATTTTCTACTAGAATTGTGTATTTTTCTATGAGAACTATGTATTTTCTATGAGAACTAGTTCACATAATCAGTTCACATAATCAGTTCACATAATTCAGTTCTCATAACCAGTTCACAAAATTATTTCTTTATGAGAACAGTCAGTTCTCATAGAACTGACTATAAGAATTGGCAGTTCACATAGCCAATTCTCATAACTTAGTTTACTTAGTCAGTTCTCTAAGAGAATAGTCCATGAGAACTATTTATTCGACCGTGTATTTTCATAACTCGATTCCTATAGCCAATTTTCTATGAGAACTGAGCGGTTCTCATAGAATTGACTATGAGAATTGGCCGTTCTCATAGCCTACATAGTCAACGGTATTTTTGTTCGAAATAAATATGGGTCACATAGACAGTTTTCTATGAGAACTGAGTATTTTTGTATGAGAATTGTATATTTTTCAATGAGAATTGTCTATGAGAACTATGTATTTTTGTTTGAAAACTGTGTATTTTTCAATGAGAACTTTGTATGGTCCATGAGGACTATCTATTGGACCGTGTATTTTCTATGAGAACTATTTATTTTCTATGAGAACTGTGTATTTTAGTGTGTGGTGATGTTATGTGAATTGTTTATTTTTCAGTTTACATAGCCCCATTCTTATAGCCAAATTTCTATTCGCATAGTCAATTATCATAAAACTTACCATTAGAATTGATTATGAGAATTGACAGTTTATATAGTCAGTTTTCTCTGAGAATTGAATGGTTCTCATAGAACTGACTATGAGAATTGACAGTTCTCATAGCCCACATAGCCAATGATATTTGTGTCCGAAATAATATGGGTCACATAGTCAGTTTTCTATGAGAATTAAATGGTTTTCATAGAACTGATTATGAGAATTGGCAGTTCTTATAGCTTACATAACCAAGAGAATTTGTGTCCGATATAATATGGGTCACATAGCCAATTTTCTATGAGAATTGACAGTTCTTATAGCCCACAGAGCCGAGGGTATTTTTATCCGAAATAATATGGGTCAAGAATTGATTCTAAAAATATAAATTTTATTAAAAATAGACATGTACACAAAAAGTTAAGAAAAATGGGCAAAATAGTAAAATTGTATGGAAAGTCAAGAAAAAAGACTGAAGGAAAGAGAAAATATTTTTGTTAGGACTATTTAAAATCCGAACCAAGAAAACGGGACCGGCCTCTAAATTCCCCTTGATAAAAAATATATGGAGAGTGATCTAGGAAAATATAAATAAAAAAACAGTGATCTCTAGAAAAATATAAATCAGAAAACATTGATCTTAATAAGAAAACTTTTTTCTGATTTATTTTTTCCTGCCCAACGGAGATCACTATTTTCTGATTTATTTTTTCCTGCCTAATAGTTCTTTAAGTTGAGGATTATGAGGAGTTGTCTTTTGTCATTATTAACCATGAATTGTAATTTGACGGTTGCAGAGGCGAATCCATCTTGGGGCACGTGCCCTCATGCCTTTCTAAAAAAAAAAAAAACTTTTTTGATTATATATATATATACAGTTCACTTCTTATAAGGGCTTCCTCTTTTTTCCTATTTCCCGACCAAATTTTGATGATCCGAGTCGCTCAATGTGTTCAAAACATAATTTTAAGGGTATTTACGAGAAATCAGCCAAAAAAAAAAAAAAAAGAAGACCGAAAAGGGTTTGATTTGAGCAGTTTTTATTTGAACCGTTCGATAAAATACAAACAAAAACTGCTCGGATCAAATCCTTTTTGGTCTTTTTTTTTTTTTTTTGCAAATTTTTCACAAGTATTTTTAAAATCACATTCTGAACATATTGAGCAACTCAGATAATCACAAATTGGTCGGAAAAGGGGTGTCGTTACCGTAATACGATAAAAGCGCCCTTATAAGAAGATTTATGTATGTATGTGTGTGTGTGTGTGTGTATATATATATATATACATACATATATATATATACACACACAGTCCGGTTCAAGTCGAAATCTCTTCTCGTCCGCACCTCATTTTTTTCAATCGAATTTCGATGATTCGAGTCGCTCAATGTGATCAAAACGTGATTTTAAGGGTACCCGCGATAAATCGGCAAAAAAAATAATCGGGAAGAGTTTCATCCGAATAATTTTTATTTGTATTTTATTAAAGGGTTCAATAAAAAACTGTTCAAATCAAGTCCTTCCCGGTGTTTTTTTTTTGCTGATTTCTCGCGAGTACCCTTAAAATTACTTTCTGAACACATTGAGTGACTTGAATTATCGAAATTTGATCAGAAAAGAGAAGGTGCAGACTGGTGCGGACGGAAAGAGGTGTGGATAGGAACCGGACTCTATATATATATAGAGTAAGTTTCTAATGCGGACCTCCGCATCCAAGCAAAGTGCGGACCTCCTCTTTTCCGATCAAATTTTGATGATCCAAACAGCTCAATGTATTCAGAACGTGATTTCAAAGGTATCCGCGAGAAATCAGCAAAAAAAAAAGACCGGGAAGGGTTTCATCTGAGCAGTTTTTTATTTATTTTTTATTGAACGATTCAAATAAAAACTGCTCGAATCAAGATCTTCCTGGTAATTTTTTTTGTCGATTTCTTGTGAGGTATCCTTAAAATCACGTTCTAAACACATTGAACGGCTCGGATCATAAAAATTCAATCGAAAAATGGGAGAAATGGGGTGATCTGCACTTTACTTGGATGAGGAGCTCCGCATTAGAAACTTACTCTCTCTCTCTCTCTCTCTCTCTATATATATATATATATATATATATATACATACATACTGTTATACACCCCAGACTACTCGAATCACAGTTATATACACACATACCCAATTTCTTGATACTGGCCACATACACACATATCCATACTGGGCCTTTTCGATCCCTAAACACGCCAGACCTTGGCTTCAAAAGCGGGATATATTGCCATGGGTGGCTTAAGCGATCAGTATCAATAAACTAGGTGGCTTAAGTGTCAGTGATCGCAGTAATTAGTGGCTTTAAGCAGTGCCTAAGTAAATATAATCAGAAACAGACTTACTTACAATATTCATAGAATCAAGTTAGTGATAAAGATATTTAATTATAAAAATCAAATCACGAGCTTTTAAAAACACAAACAGATAACTCAATAATTACTCATCCACCAATCACTTACTGTTCAGTCATCACCCATCCACCGCCCCTACAGGACACTACTCCATACTTGGCTCTGATACCAGAACAACGGAAGACTTACAGGGACTATGCAACTGAGACATGCTTAAAGCAGGGAAATCAGAGTAAGGCGGCAAAGCCGTCCATAAAACAGTTAATAAAGGCGGCTGAGCCGACCATGGGCAGAAAATAAATAGTTAGGTGGCAAAGCCAACCATAGTAAGTAAAATCAATACATCAGTTTATCATTGATAAAGATCAGAGAGGATCAACTCATCAGAACCAGAAAACTTACTGGTTTGGTTTATAAGGAGAGATACAGGAGTAGGGAAGAAGAGACTGCAAACATTAGAGAGAGAGTAGGTAAAGAGAGAACCAAGTAATTAGAACTTGGTAATTTGAACTTGGTTTTTACAGAGACGAGTGAATCCTTTTATAGATCAAGGATTACTGTCAATTACATTTTAATAATTGTCCTAACTGTAGTCATGTGAGTTGCTTTCGGTAGAAAAGCAATTGAGCAGTGCCGCGCATGTGGTCTTCAGGCAAGAGTAGTTTGAATGAACAGTGATCCGTCCTTTTTCTTGAGTGAATAGTGAAAAAGGTGAATAGTGAATAGTAATCTGTCGGGTGAATAGTAGCCCGGGCAATCATTTTTGTCTTTAATTGGAAAAGCTGTAAAAGTGTATGCTGTTCCATGTGATATGGTTGAACTTGATAATTAGTGACAACTAATATTCCATTATGTTGTCAAGGTTGTGTAGTTCTTCAGAGGACAGATTCTTTCAATAATCCTCTGCTTCAGTAGTGGCGCATGAAGTAGAGGTTGATGAACAAGATTTGACTAGTTCTTCTTGGTATTTGATTACCAAATGTTTATATTGGGTGTGGAAGATAAATGGAACTTCCACGATAGGTTCAGTGGATCTTATTTTCTGGACAGAATCCTCACAGATCAAGTAGTTGAGGATATCAGTATAGTTGCTGTGGCTGTTATCTCCTAGTTTGGAGGCAATAGACCAGGCTCTGTGATGCCTGATTTGGGAAAGGATTGAATTGGAACAGGGCCAAGCGATTTCATCTTCAATGAGTTGGATAGGAAGGTGAATCCTGCTAAATGGCCAGTTGACAGATATTTGCATAATATGCTGGGCAGTGATAACACTTCCTGTCATTGTCCATTCCGGCATTTTGCTCTTGATCAGGACTTGGCATCGGAGAGCACCATATTTAGCAAAAAGGTTTAAAATGGAGACAGCCAGTTTTCTGTTAACATAGTCAGTCTGCTCCGGATCAGTGAAAATAAGTTGTCTTAAAAATCCGTAATCCAGTAAGGTTGACGGAGTAATTTCAACTAATTTTTCATTATACTTAATATTAATGTTTTTGAAATGCTGCAGATGAATGCAGGCCTTTGGTATACTATAAATTAGGTTGCATTGGCAATCAATTTTTTCTAAAGGATAATCAGAACAGTTTGGATTAATTTTAGGGCATTGAACCCTATATATATATATAGTCCCCTTCCATTGAGGATGCCCGCATTGAAACAAGTTGCGGACCACCCTATTTCTCCTCTTTCCCGATTGAATTTTGATGATCCGAACCGTTCAATGTGTTCAGAACGTGATTTTAAGGGTACCCGCGAGAAATCGGGAAAAAAATGACCGGGAAGGGCCTGATTTGAGCAGTTTTTCTTTGAACCGTTCAATTAAAAATAAACAAAAACTGCTCGGATGAAGCCCTTCTCGGTCTTTTTTTTTGCTGATTTCTCGCAAGTACCCTTAAAATCACGTTCTGAACACATTGAGTGGCTCGGATCATCGAAATTCGATCGGGAAAGGCAAAGTCCGCATTTAAGTTAGTTGCGGGCGTCCGCAACGGAAGCCCACTGTATATATATATATATCCGGTTCTAGAGACAATATATTTGACAATACATTTTTTGAAGCCCCGTATGGGACCTTCAAACAAATGATCGGAGCCGTTCAATGTATTTAAAACATGTTTTTAAGGGGTCTCGTCAAAAATTAACGCATTTGGATATCGGTAAGGGTTTGATCGACTCATTTAGTTGATTCCTGTCAAATTTGACAAGATAAAATTGAATGAGCCGATCAAATCTTTGCCGATGTCCAAATGAGTTGATTTTTTACAGAAACCCTTAAAAACATGTTTTAACCAAATTGAATGGCTCCGATTATTCGCACGGGCTTTGAAAAATATATTATCAAAATTATTGTCAAATGTATTATTTCTAGAACCGGCCCCCTATATATATATATATATATATATATATATATATATATATATATATATTACATGTCGAATTCATGCAAATAGGTAGCATTTGGTGTAATGTTAATGTGCTGGTATTTTAAATGGAATTGTCTGTGTTTGAGTCTCCTCCAATCCCCTAAATCTTTTTTATTTTTATTTGTTTCCCTCCAGTCCCCCAACGCCTCTGTTCATTTATGTAGTACTCAATATGAATTCGCACATTGTATTTGTGCACTTTTGGTTCTCGAAACTTGTACTCATAGAGTTAATAATAGGAAAATAAATGATGAATATGTAATAATTTTGTTTTAACGCATATAATCGAGAGGCGCAAGTGTACGCAAGTAGTTAGTTATTAAAATAGATATATACTTTAAAATTGTTATTTTATCATAAATGCTAAAATTAATTTTGGTGTGAAAGCTAGTGCTTAACTATAACTCATATATTACGGTTACAAAAAAGTTGATGCCCTCATTATGTCAAATTTCTGGATCCGCCACTAGACGGCTGCTATATATAATATATTAAAAATTTCCGCCCAATGTTATGTTACAAATACGCAAGCCTATGATGTGATCTTTGATTCCTTATTCATACGCTGTTTTTTTCAAGCACAAAAATCACAAACATCCACTTAACTGATAATCTACATTGAACGGCAATAAAAATTCAATACAAACAATACTCTTTCTCTTAAAAAAAAAAAAAAAACTATATAGATTCAGAAGATTTCATACATGCAACATAGTCATATTATCAATTAACTATTTTATTTATATATGATATGATGGGTGTCGATCTCTCACCCTTTCCTTCCGACTCAAATTCTGATTGATCACTTGAGTGTAATCTGCCAGAACAAATTAAGCTCGATCCATACACTTGGAGATTATTATTGTTAATATATACATTAAGCATCCAAATCCAAGGCGGCCAGCTTATTATTAATTTATATATGGAGATCGAGATAGGGTAATTAGTCTAGAGGAAGGAATTAAGCATAAGCCTGAATTCCTCAAGGGAAACAGCTCCATCCCCATCCGCATCCATGGAAGCAACAATAGCCTGGCAATCTTCCACAGACAGTTGATCAACCCCTATCTCGCTCATAACTCCATGTAGATCTTCTCCTGTCACGGCTTCGCCACTCTCGAAATCCGCCGTCAAAGCTTCACACGCACTCCCGAGGAACGCTCCAAGGCTTCCCAGTCCCAGATCGTTTGTGTTCATGTTCAAGAACTCCTCTATGCTCAGCCGCCCGTCACGGTTCGTGTCTCCTCGCTGCATCATTGCCTTCACTTCTTGCTCGCTAGAGTTGTACCCGAGAGAGCCCATAATTCCCCCGAGCTCTGCGGCAGTGATGGAACCATCGTTGTCGGAGTCAAACGCCCTGAAGGCCTGAACCAGCCTCAGGACATGGCTCAATGTCTCCGTTTCCTGAGAGAGAGACCCAAGTTGAGCCATGGAAAATTCAAGCTAATTAACTGTACACTACAACAACTAGCTTGTACCCGCAAATTAACTATCTTATCTCTCTTGTTGGCTAGTTGTTGCATTATATACGTACAGAGAAAGTGAAATTCCCATTATGCAACAGTGGTCACAAAGTATATATTAAAGGAGAAGGAAAAATAGATTCCAATGCTTATGGATGAGTAGTATTATTTATTTATTTATTTATTTATGCCTTCTTATCCTCATTCGGTGGGAGAAAAGTGGAACTGTTGCGCCCTTAAGCATGTCGTACATATTCTATTCTCCTTTATGTCTTCTCATGGTCCTCTTTTTGATACTCCATTGTTGATCTTTATTTTATCTTGGAATAAGTATCTCAATAGAGCCCGTTAGAGTCATTGTCCCTCACTTGATTCCAACCGAATTCAAAGTTGCACGATAAGAGCATCTACAATGGTTTGTGCAAAATCGTAATGGATCAAACACTTTTACATTTGGCGGTCCTCAATTATTTTACCATTGCCAATAATTTTTGGAAATTGTGCATGTAATCTTGAGAAATTTATCCTACCCGGCCCTATGTATTTTCATCCACCATTCGTGTGTCTGGCTTCCTTCATCAAATCCGTTAAAGATGATATTGACACAAAATTTGTCAATGCTTAAGATTAAAACCTTTTTAGGACAAGGGAAAGCAAAATATTATGAAAATTTTGATCCACATGCTTAGCTTTATTGAAACACTTCTTGTCCGTTCGACCTTTAGGAATGACAATTCCGCACTAATTTTTTAACCGTGGTTTTGGTTATTGATTTTAAAACACCATCCGGTTTGGTTACAGTTTTGGTTTTACACGATAACAGATTTGAACCGTAACCAAACTGGAACGTAATTATAGTTTCGGTTTTGCTGATAACCGAACCGAACTGCACCGTTGGCATCCTTCCAACTGCTGACCTATGTGAACCTGTTTTGTTTCAAGGCCTTCTTGTATGATGTAGATCAAGCCCATACGTCTTTAGTTCGAAAGCCTTTAAGAAATTGCCCAAATTAAACCAACCAAAAAAACTTGTATGTAACAGTAGTGACCGGGCTTTCCGTGGGCCGTTGTGTAATCTCAAATTCTCAATCCAATTCCTTTCTGTTTCTCCTTCCCACATTGAATGCTTACTACGTACATTCCTGTCTTTTTTTCTTCTTTTTTTTTTTTTCATGAGGATAAATGTTTTAGCAGTACAATTTTTTTATTTTTTTTATGTTTTTTTGATTGAAAATGTATAAAAGCTTTGACTATGACTCAATTAGGATATAGGTAATAACTTCGCCTGATGAATAATATTATCTACCGTATTTCTTATAAAACATATATCACAAACTCCTATAAATTTCTCAAAATGAGTAGAAGAACTAAAATCATACACTAATTAATGGAGAAACCTGTTGTGCACACCTTGAAATTTTTTGGTTATCAAAAAAATGCATAGCTTACTAAAAAAGTAGTACGTAACTTTTTTTGAAATGTACTGTATACCACTATTCGTAACTTAAACTAAAACATACGCAATTTATACCATAAAAATGTGTAACTAATGAGCCAAAAAATATGTGTACCAAACACCAAAATATATGAACCATCCTCCAAAATTATTCGTACCATATACTTTAAAGGTAAGGGTGAGCATAGTCCGGATTGGTTCGATTTCATAGTAAACCAAGAATCAAACCAATACCTACGAATTATGAATTTGAAAAACCAAACCAATCCAAACCATTAAAATACGATTTAGTTTCCGTTTTAAACCACGGTTTGCATGTATAGAAATTTAGGGTAATTAGTCTTGGTAGTGAAGGAATTATAGGAATAGGAATTGGAATTGGAATTGGTTTTCATGTATAGAAATTTAGGAATTGGGGCGTGGAAGTTGACTGATCTGATGATGTTTTTTTGTGTATAATAAATTATTAATCATAGGAAATTAGGATTGGGTTAGACATACGGCCATTTTGGCTGTATCGATACAAGGAGCTTATTGACAGTTTTTCAGCTTTTGTTTAAAACTTCGTTGTTTTGACCTCCGATCACTTCTAACTTGTTCCAAATCACTCCATAACATGATTAATTGTATTCGTTGAATTCATGGAGTACCCTTACAATTCTTGCCCTCGTTCGGTTAAATTTGATGTTGATAACGATATGAATTATGATCGAATTGAAACGAAACATGACGAGAAATATGTAATTCTCAGACACTTAATGACACAACGAGAATATTCAGGACCCATTGATGGGTGGGTACCTAGCAGGGGGTATCAGGATCCCTTAACTGGCCCGGCAGGAGCAAAAGCTCGTATTGATTATACTCAGAACCTACCGATGGGTATGGTGCCTGGCAGGAGGTATCGGGATCCTTTAATTCGTCCGACAGGAGTTTCGGCTCATGACACATATGACAAAAAGATATTGGACACATGAAAGATGGAAATGATTCTAAGTTTGAGTTGCTTTATGATCGTATGATGGTTGTTGAGCTCGTTGACCTATGATTGTTGATTGTCCTGAGATCTTTGTTCGAATTCCTATCTTGAGTTTATCCTTGCATTTCATTTGCATATACTGTTAGTGTAGAATTTCCTACTAGGCTAGTGTACCTCAAGCCTTTTATCATTTTTAGGTATTGACTCGGGACAATAGTATGCATGCATGGAGTGCTGGGATGTGATCATTGTTTTGAAAGCTAACCATTGAGAAGTTACTTGTCCATCTTTGTATATCATCTTTTGGAAGATGTATTTGTAACTTTAATTGTAAATCTTTTGATTATGGAATGTGGTAGCCCTAATTAACTCTTTCAATACTCAGTACTTACGTTATATTTGGGCCTTGGAGCCAAAGATGTAACATTTTGGGGATTATTGGATACTTGAAATGAGATTATGGAAATGGGAATGCTATAATATTTTGGGTATCATACGGATTATTGTGAGATTTTATTTATGAAAATTCTTTATAATTATGTTGAAAATCGAGAGTGTGCTGAATCCACTCCTTGGCGCACAAAGAAACATTCGGTGATTCAGGTTGGACCCCCCTCATGCCTAAAGACTAAAGACCCAGCCGGCGATTCGGGTTAGAACCTCTTCAATCTCTGTACACATCTTCTCCATATCCACGAAATCCATTTGGTTTTCTCTCCGGTAAGAACCCCCCATCCTCAATTTCGCAAACAATTGTAATATATTTTTTTCCATCAATAAGCGTAATATAGATTCAATAACTTCAAGCAACTGTTCAAAATTTTCGAACATCAAAAACTATTGGCAGTTGTTGCTTCCAAATTTCATAATTCATAACAAAAAATACGAAGCAACCACTAATTATACAGTTTAGTTGTATAATTAGTTTCAGCCTTTTGATTGGTTCAATAAATCAATCTTAGGCTTGGTAGAATATGCGTTTTTCATGCCATGGTCTGTGTATCCAATTTCTGAACAAATGTCTGAATTATGACAAAAAGCTTCTAGTTCTTAATGTCATGGCCTTTTGGTTTATACATTAAAAGTTTTGAATGCAATTTTACTCTTTTTTTGTCAAAAAGGATAAACGAAAGGCTGAAGCAATAACGAAACAAAAACAAAATGAAACAGTCGCGGATAAAGAAAAGAAAAAGATAACTATTGCATGAAAGGGAAAAGAAAATTCATGTCCAGTGATATGACTAACCTCTGATAGTTATTCACTTATTCTTTTTTATCATCTACAACCTCTTACCTAAGCAATTTTTCCCTTTTTATTGACTACACACCCCAACTAATCTTGGGGGCGCCACCGCCCACTTGCTGGGAGTTGCAGAAAGTACTCAACACTAAAAATACCTCACAGAGATAAGAATATGTTAGCCCCAACAACCTGATGATATATGAATATGTTACTTTATTGATCATTGCAGCAAAGTTGTAGTTGATATAGCTGCTATGGGTTACTCTCCTCTCCTCTCCTCTCTGCCAAGGTAATTTGGGACTTTTGGCATCTTTAGTTGTGTTGTGCCTATAAAACGTGCAGGGGCATGTGGTCTTATTGCACATGTTGGAGTTAATAAATTATTACGTTGAACTTGATTTTTTTTGGACTTCAATTGTGCTCTAACGTAGACAGGCTCCTTGATTGCCTTTTGGCTTAGACTTGAAATTTAACAAAATGGGGTACCTATTGTCATCTATTACTTTTCTATTTTCTCAGATTCTATACACTTTTTGGTGTTTTTCTTGGCAGATGGTATATTCGGGCCTACGCTTTTATGGGTCGCAAGTTCAGTTTTCCTAGGGGCTAAAAGGGAAAACTCAGCCTTAGTTTCTTTCCGGGGAAGCTGGGTTCATTAGTAGAGGTGGTTAATAATAGAAAAGGGTAGTCATTTAGGTTTGGATTCGGGTTTAGAATATGTTGCACCTAAAAGCACGGACATCCACTAATACTGTAATAAAATATGCGGAATTACCACTTATAGATAATTGAAACAAAGGATTGAGGATAATGCATGCCAATCGGCCACTAGTTGATTCTTTTGAAGATTCGAATTCGATTGCTAATTGACAATGCTAATCTGGTCATAAAACCGAAATAACATTCAATTGGATTGTATGTCATTACCACCTCGATCGTTTTGCCATCACCACAGATTACATAGTACTATGCCATCTAAACAACGACATTATTGGTTTATGTCGAATTTTGTTTCCCCTTGTCTTGCCTCTAAACAACCAATATTATTGGTTCTCCTACATATTTATTCATCTTGGGTCAGAAGTAGATCCGATATTTGATTTGCTTACTCAAAACTTCTGGATCCGCGCCTGGATATATAGACTAAATTTAATGATTAGAAATTCCTCAATTGTTTCCCTCTAATGACGCAAGGGGTTTAGGATTTAGTGGTCAACGCCTATGATTTAGGATTTTGCTTTCTTATAATGTCTCAAGTTCGAAACGTCTATGGTGCTATTAACTCTTTTGGACAATGGGTTTATGGTTACAGATAAAATGACCAAAACACCTATCTATTAAAAAAAAAAAAAAACCCGCAAGGTGACGAGTGTATTTGTTTGTTTTCGGAAAATTATAATTCCACGAGCATTTCTCTAATGCATCGAGCATTTATTGCTCCGTTGTGTAGAATGACTCACTTGTCTTATTGTGATCAAAAGCTATAGCCTATAGAACTTGTTTCACAAAACTGCCCCTTAGTTTTAAACTTGACTCAAAAACTGCCCAACAGTTATTATTCAATCACAAATATTTACACACATACACTCACATCTTTTGGTGGCGTCTACACATACTGGAGATGTAGTGTGTGTGAGCCTCAATGTAAACATGAATGAATTTATGTAAATATTTATAGAAGTGTTTGTGCTTGTAGAATGATTGAACTACCCAATCCATTTCCTGACAGCTTCTAATTTTAGTGGATGGCAGTACTAAACATCAAAATGATTCACCCTAATCTGTTTGATAGTAAATAAAGTCAAATTTTTAATGAAAAAAACAAAACGAAAACTGTGCTTTTTCCGATAACAAACTCCAGATTTGAGTTTTTTTTTTTCCTTCAAAATCATTCACACTGGTGAGTTGGCAACCCTAACAAAATCTAAACATTATTTTAGTTTTCCTTTTTTTTTTTTTAAGTTTATGTTACAAACTCTAATAAACAAACACATGGTGCTCCATATATTCTAACTTACTTCTTTTACAAAAAAGATTCTTTTAAAAAACAGAACCTTTAAAAAAAAAAAGAAAAAGAAAAAATCTCCTCTTCTCATGTGGTTACCCAACAATAAAACCAAAAAGTTGCTCTCCAATACAAGTAGAAATCATCATTCAAGTAATCACCATTCAAGAAAATTCCTTGATAATTGTCAATATATAATAAAGATAGTAAATAATAAGGCCACTTCCTCACAGGAAAATGCCCTGTTTCTTCGACTTTCATTTAAATCCATAATAAAATTCCAAAAGTGAATCTAAAGAAGCATTGCAAAGTCCAAAGTGGTACTTTATAGCCAAAAATGAAATCTATCATGTCTCTTGGAGAGAAAATTGAAAACCATGTGCTAAACAAAATGTGGTACATGCTTCACTTAAGTAGGACTAATCATGGGGTACCAAGCCTACCGTTCATTTACAGGGGTCCCAATTAAAGCTAGAACAAAGTTCTGTATGGACTGATTTCAAAGAAGTTGATACTACCTAAAAGGTTTCAAACCTAAGACCTTAGAAAGGAATAAACCTGTTTGGCTGGGATTTTTGGCTACTTCAAAAATATGATTGTGTGCGAACGTGCCAAAAACAACTTGTAATTATCCTTTTCAGGTTTAACTTATAAAAGCCAAACTTAATCAGGCGATTGTGACGTCGGTTCAATTACCTCAATGAAGAGGATTTTTCTTTCTAGAAATATTGAAACGGCAAAATGATTCACTAGAAATTTGACAACCAAAGAAGAAATAAGATACCTTGATCAATTTAAAACAACTTGCTTTTCAATTGATTCTCCAACTTCACCAACGAACAGAACATATTACAGTGTGATTACTACTACGACGAACTACTTTTAACTACTTCGAACTAAGTCTAAGTTCCTAAATTACTGCCTAATGGACAAACCAAGTATAGCATAGCTGTTTGTTTGATGATTTGTCTGGACTTTTTCCTTCTTTCATTTATTCTATTTATAGGTAAACTCTTGAATCTTCTCCACAACTTGCATTCTACCGCCTAGCTGCCTTCGAAGTCACTTCAATATTTGAATTTAAACTTTCCCTCCATGGCTTTCGCTTGTAATCATCTGTGGTAGTTCAATTAATTCATCACCCCACTTCCTTTAACTGCATCGTGTTGGAAATGCGCAATTACATGCTTAAATCTCAACTCCTTTGACTGCGTCAACTTGGTTTAACCGCTTCTTGTTTGAATAATATGATTCGCACCTTTGAGCTTCGAATTGCCCATCTTCTAAGCTACTATTTGAGTGACATCTGGCAACGATTGTCATTACCTATAAAACGACGTTAAGTTAATTAGAACGTCATCGTTCTTTTAATTGTGTGATTCCATGCATTTCAGTCTATGTATACTCCATTTTGTCCAACATGAATGACCATTTGTCATTCTTTGATTGGGCCAATAAATTCTCATGCAAACAAAACTCCTAAATCTCTAGTCCTGATGATAAGGCCAACTTCTTGAGGTTGACTAAACAATAGTAGTTCCTGAATATCCTAACAAAACTCTAAGCGTATAATGGAGAAAAGTACTATTCCTTGGGTATACAAGTAAACAACGAATTAAAAATACATACCTTGAATCCAATGAATCTGGTGAAGTACAAATGGCAAAACTCCAAGAAGATATCACAATTCAAAATATATGAAAGCTGACATGGTTGAGAAGTCAAATCGAAAAGAGAAAAAACTTAAAGCAAAAATGGTGAAAAGTCGTAGATGAAGAACACGTGTATATCAGAAACCGAATAAAGGTAATTCAATATTGTTCATTCATAGAAGGGTCAAGCAAAAATGGGAAACAAATTTTAGGGACAGAGAGCTTTTGACCACATGAGGACGAGTCATTTTACTGGCTTCTCTTTGGGTGTTTTTTAGTATTTTTTTGAATCGGGACAAATAAGAGCAAGGAAGGGTCAAGCAGTTAGGGCGGGCGCGGAGACAAGTGTGGTGGCCTTTCCAAGCACCAACCAACATAAGTTTGGGGCCACCTTTGTGTCTTGGCTTACTACCAAAGGTCGCGGACCTATTGCAAACTCAAGTATTAGGGAGGCCGCCAATGATGTAACATTGACTCTTCAAATTTACTGGGTCCCTCTCCAGTTGTTTCCTTGGACCTTGTTCCCTCCCAACAGGTACCCCTCCTATTTTACCTATTACTCTCTCCCCGTCCCTTATTAAATATTCATTACAGTTTTGCGTGTTATTTATTTGATAGATCTCACTCATTTATATAAGATAATGGTTTTAAAACATAATAAACGTCAGAAGATATAACCATTAAAAATGGCACACAGAACCACAGTAAACACTCAAAAAAAAAAAAAAACGAAGAAAGTGTATATATACACAAAAGTTGAAAGTGGAGAAGATCAAGAGATGTAAATAAAGTTTAGCATGTTATTTGTTTGATAGGATCACTTATTTTTACAAGGCAATAGTTTTAAAAACATAATAAACGTGGAGAGATATAAGCCATTAAAAATGACACGCGCGTAGTAGATACTTAAAAAGAAACGAACAAAGTAGTACATACGCACAAAAGTCAAAAGTGGAGAAGATCAAGAGCTGTTAATAAGGGGTTGTTTTCGGTAGTGAAAAATTTGTAAATTTTTATTTGTGGTTGAAAAGTTGTTAGGTGTTTTCGGTAATGAATAAGTTGTTAAAAAATGTCAAGTTTTCAGTAGTAAATATTTTTTTGCTGGATGTGTTAATGAAAAAGTTGTTGAGTTAGTGAAAACTTTTTTGTTGGTGGAAACCAGTTGGTAAAATGCGTTAAAATTTTAGTGTTTTTTGTTAGTAAAAACAATATGGTAAAATGGGTTAAGTTTTTTAAGTTTTTTTAGTTAATAGAAAAGGAGCCAAGAAGTTAATTAACTGGGCTGTTAATAATTTAAATAAGTTGATAAAATTTATAAATTTTAAGAAACTTTTTACATTTATAATGTAATTTTACACACTTCTCTATACTTTTCATCGTTAATACGTGACATTTAGTGAGTTATTTTTAGCATTTTTCAATTTCCAATAAGCTACTCCAGTTCGGACACAATCAGCTTGGCGGTGCATACATGCTGAATTTAAGGGACAAAATGATCTTTAGTTACTGGGAGGTTTCATCCGGTCCTTCCTGTATTGAGCCCTCATCATTGATTATTTTTTTTAAAATTCGTTGAGAACAACAAATATATACCCCAATAATCATATTCATCGAAAATCAATTGATATCTATTTGAAATAGCAATGATTTTCATACTCCCCATCTTGATATATGCACTTCATTTCTTATCGATCTTTTAGTGAAGCTTTTATAGAATTTGTCGAGAACAACAAATAATGTTTTTTACTAAAAGACAAGAAAATGAATGCATGTATCAGGAAAATAGAATGTGAAAATCATTTCTCATTCGAAATACAGTTATGTTCGGACTACTTTTTGGTTGGTTTGGGTCCCGCTAATTTGGTTCGTGAATGTTTTGGAGGGTGATTAGTTAGCTGTCTATCGTTAGTTAGGGGGTAGCAATTCAATCAACAGGTTCATAGCATGATGAGGCTTAATTAGTCAATTTACTACTCTGGAGATCTGAGCGCGCCCGAAATCGATTCCATCAGTCCCTCTATGCTGATTGGAGAAAAAAAGATTTTTGAAGTGGCAAGAAATCCCAAGAGAAAATAAATTATCCATATATTCACCTTCCTGATCAATTTCATAAACTGTTTTGAGTATCTGCAAGAAAAAAAAAAAGAAAAAGGAAAAAAGAAAAAAACAATAATTTACAACCTCAATTGATTTTTATTTAGCCCCCAATTAATCTAAAAATCCATCAAAACACGAAAAACGAGCTGTTGATGTCATAGCCCATCTTCTCCAAGTTAGGTTGCACCGCAAACCGAATCATCGACGGCGGCCCACACGCCAGCGCCACTGCGTCCTCCCGCCCGGGGAGGTGTTCCCTCAGGATACTCTCGTTGATTTTTCCCACACTATATCTCCACCCATGCCTTATTGACTTTCCCACCACATACCATACCTTTAACCTCGGATTCTTCACTGCCCATGAATCAAGTTCTTCCCTCATCAGAATATCCTCTTCCGTCCGATTTGCATACACCAAGTGCATCTCTGTTTCATCTTCTGGATCATTCAATATAGCTTGAATTACCTGTTGGGGGACACATACACATCAGTACTAAAATTAGTTCGTTATTTTTTATTTTTCTTGGCGCTACGGAAATGAGATACTAAAATTGCAAGAGTTAAAAAGATAGTAGAATTAATCCACATTACATCTTTGTGGGCCCATTAAAGTACGAAAATATCATTGCTATAATTTGAACCACTTATTTTATAGAGTTGGTCAACCACTTTATTTGTACAAAATATTACATTGATCTCGTATATAAAAAAATGTGATCTCTTAACACAAATATTTAAAAGGACCGGTTAACAAACATTTTAAGAATAATATATCTCAATCGTGAAGTTCTAAGTACAAAGTTCTTAGCGAACTCTATGAAATTCACGATTTAGATCGTGATGATATCATTTTGAAGGGAATCCTTCCCTTACCATATAATCCTTGTGAATGCACTTTGCTCTCCCTTTCAATTTTCACTCTGCACTCACACTATCAATGTTCGCTCTTATGAATTTTATTAATTTGATATGTTTTCACACTAGTGTTCACGCTCCCGCATGTGAATTATGTGACTTAGTCCCACCGAAAAGAAGTCTAATTTATCACTTCACATGTATGTCTGGATTAAAAACAAAATTGCATATATACCATAATTAAAGTTAGTGGCACTCCAAAAATTTCCAAGATTACCTGATATATGGGTGTGATTCCTGTCCCTCCGGCGATCATTGCCAACCTCCGAGCAAACTTGTTTTGGCCACCATGGACGGTGAAGTTGCCTTTTCCGGTGTACTCAATGTGACCCAATGGACCCTTCACGTCTAAAACAGAGCCTATTGGGAGTGATTCCAAGTGCTGTGACATTAGACCTCCATTGGGGAATCTGGGGTTCACATCTTTGAAGTAAATCTTCACCACCAGTTCAAAGTAGCCCATTTGATCGACGGTGCTCGTTGGCGTGTAACCTCTCATGCACAGCTTACCATCGATCTTCCCACACAGGAATATATGTTTCCCCGCGGGTAATCCCAGCACCTGTTGAAATTTTGTTACATCTTGTTTTAGTAAATTCCTTAACCGAATCGTCTTAATTAAGTATATAAATATTGTTGTTACAGAAGTAAAGAAAAAACACACACACACACACACTTTTGTTGCTAATAGGAAAAAGGCTTGCTAATTGTGTGAATTTGTTCTAAAACAGTACCTGATCTTCAGATGGCAATGCGAATCTAAACTTCCGCACGTCATGAGAAATTGAAATCTTCTCCACAAGCTTGCACGGGAATTTCTCCCGTGGAACGAGCGCCACACTCCTTGGCCGCGGCGCGATTTCTCTAAGAGGACCCGTCTGCCTCGTTTCCAACGCGCTGGGGACTGAGTTATTATTAGGTGACGAGTGAGTCCAATCAGAGGACGCGTATCCGGCGGTTATCAACTCTCCAACCCTATAATCTTCCAGAAGCTTCTTGGCCTTATCGGAATGAATCGCGTCAAACTCCTCGGTGCTATCAGTTCCGGCATTTATCAAAATGCTGTCGGCGCCCCCAGGGTGATCCTTTAAAAACCGGGTGCAGTCGTAGACGTGGCCGTGGACGACGATCCAGGCTGAGTCAGCCGAGTTGTGCTTCTCGACCTCGGACATTGAGTAGAGATTTGAGGTGGTTATGAGGGATGAAGCCACGCTCTTTTCAATGTTTTGATTGGAGGAGACGTTGGTGGAGGGGGTTTCAATGTGCTTTTCTCGAGCCATCCAGCCCCCGGACAGGTTCCCCGGCTGAGTTGGGTGCTCGAAGACGATCCCGAGTTCGCCATTTTGGGGCTTGCACACGTTGATTTTCACTCGGAACCAGCAATTGTTCATCATGCCCTGTAATTTTTTATTTTTTATTTTAATGGAAGAAGAAATTTATTTACTTGAGTAACATCTTCCTAAGATTAGTGGATTCAATCTACAGATAACAGAACACAATGCAAGGGGTTTCATAAGGAAATGCATTGACTGACTCATTATTAAGGTAATAAATGTCAAGAGTTAAAAGTTAAAAAATAGGCCATGTACCCTGTGATACAGGAGTAAAAATTTGGTCATGGACTTACCCCACAAAAAAAAAAAAAAAAATTGAAAAAGTAAAAAGATTATTTTTTATTACCTCAACAGATTTATCCGAACAAGAATCCAATAATTGAGTTTTGAAATAGTGGATGACATAAAATAGAGAGAAAATTGGTCATGTGCATCAGTTTTATCCTTACAAATGAACTGGCTAGCTGTTCGGTGGATATTATATATTGTCGCTATTCCAGCAGTTTTCATTTCAAATCCGGCCTGCAACATTTTATTTATTTAGGTAACGAAGTCTTGTATAAAAAGATTGATGAGAAAAAAATTACTAATTCGCAAAGAATTTGGAAAGCATAATACTGCAATTATTCTTGTGAAACTCTCCATCAGTGTAGCAATATAGTATCGCACTTTAATTAATAAAAATGCTCACAGAACCTTATTCATAATTGAGAAGTGAGTGGTGTAAAATCAATTAAAATGTGAAGTGGATGCAGATATGACACCTTGAATGAGTACGGTTCATTATGATATATATATATATATATATATATTTGAGTAGATTTGGTGCATTAGTATGTTTGTTTTGTAATTTTTTAATTAATTTTGGAAGTGTCATTTGTACACATAATAATAATAATAATAATAAGTGATTGATGACAAAAGCGAAATAAAATGTGGGATATACATTGAACGTGGGAGTTTTGACCACAAATATTCGTCACAACAGCTAGCAGAGTATTGGTGAATCGTACTTGGTGTATATTACTACTAGTACTAGTATAAAATTAACACATAATGAAAAAGTCAAACCGGCCAATTTCCATTCCAGCTCAATACTTGGGCTAATAATTCTACTCCAGTCGATCACTTACAGTAATTCTTCTTCTATGTCACATACCATAATGTGTTGTTGACCTTTAATTTCCAGGAGACGGCTTTACGTAATTAATTACTACTAATTATTAAGGGACACTTGACTTACACATGAGTAGCGCATGCCACCGGAATTTAATTTTAGTTGATCTTTAGTAGTAATTATTTATGGAGTAGAATGGAGATATAGTATCTATTAATGCAGGGAGGGAGGGAGGGAAGGAGCTGCATCCATGTGAATTTCACGTGATAAGGTTTGTTTTATATCCTCCACACGTCACCATTTTACTTGACCAACAAGGTATATATATACACATTCTTTCAAGGTATATAGGGTGGGGTCCAGACAAGGCTGCGTAGGGCTGGGGGTCCCTATTTTTCGGAATCTTTCGGATTCCGATTGATTCCTGACTTGGGAAATTTCGTATTTAAGTACTCTGGCCTACTACATTCATTTTATGTTTGAACAATAATTTCACCATCATTTCCAACTGGTTATATACACAGGGGTAAAAAAAAAAAAAAAAAAAAACTAACCGACGGCATCTCATTCTAATATGATGACGGTGGTCCCGGACCACAGAATAATTACTCGATCGTGATCATGTCACACCACAAACAAATAACTACTGTCCGGTAACGTAGCAAAGCACTCACCATGAGATTCCAAACAAGCTTCTCGGGTTGGGTGTTCTGGGTTTGGTCCCAGGCTCGAACTGCCATCTCCTTGGACACAACCAGTTGTTTGACCTCTACCTCCAGAGACCAGAAGCACCAGCACCAGTATTTCCCATACTTGTTGGGCTTCTCTGGGTGGTCCAGCTGGCACACGTGCCACGTTTCCCCTCCGTCCATCGTCACCTCGACACGTGTCACTTTCTTTCCACCTCCTATTTAATTTGCATCACAAAATGCCATATTAATTAGTACCAAGTTACCCTACCCGACGAAAAACATCCCACCATTACCATAACACATGATTTGACAAAAAAACTTCCATTTCTGGAAACATGCCAAAACGATTAATTACGTATACGCTATAGCTACTAATTTTGCAAGTTAACCTTTTTCTTTTAGGTTTCTTCGAACGGGACTTTTGACAGCTTTTAGGAATGCTAACAAGGTCGTTAATATCTTTCTTTTTTATTCGTACGTACGTATGTTTTTTTGACAAAATTCGTAACCAAATATCTAAATAATTTTTTATTTATGGATAAAAAATAAATAATAAGAGAGGGTGGTTGTTGGGGAACATCGAAGCCACGTGGTTGACCGGGCTTTGAAGATTCGTTTTACAAATTGGAGAGAAATAATTGTTGGAATAATAGAAAATAACCCCCCCACCCCCCAAAAAAAAAAAAAAAAAGGGTCTTCGTTTTTTGTTTTTAGCTTTTTAACTTTTTCACTATCTCCAGGTCTAGAACATAAACAACCAAAAATGGTTGCAGGGGGAGCAGCAGACTCTTTTGAGAATTTTATACTGAACAGTACTAATCGTATTTTGGTCCGGTTTGGTTTGTTCGGTTGAAATTATTGTATTAATTATGTCTTATATATCATCCGAACCGTCAGATTCCTACCCCACAACATACTTACATCCAAATAGTAATTCCTCACTCCAAAATATCATGAAACCAACAGGCTCACCGGAATATGCGTAGCCCCTCAACATGTATGGCGTTCCACTTGTCCACGACTTTATCGCCAATAGCTCTTCGTGCCCCGGTGTGGTAATCACCGAGTTTATGTTTAGTTCATTGATGACGTATTCCGGCTTGTACCACCAAGCTGCATTTAACACAATTACACCTTGTCTTAGAATACCACTCCGTAGTCCGTAGTCCGTAGTCCGTACCTACTACTACTACTACTACTACTACTACTACTATAGAGAGAGAGAGAGAGAGAGAGAGAGAGAGAGGTTGTCTTTAATTGGGTCCACATATAATATGCACAAAGAAGTGGGGACTCACAAATGCAGGTGGAATTTACCTTGGGCGTTGGCAAGCTCGGAGTCTACGTGGGACGGAAGCACTTTGTTGTCGTTGTAATGGTAATAACTGTCTGATTCTTGAGTTGTTACAATGATACGCTTGAGCCATTTCACCATCCGGCCGCCAATGAATCCCGGTATGATCATCCTCACTGGGAACCCGTGATCGGGCGATAAGAGCTCACCGTTCTGCATGTAAGCTAACACGATGTCTCGCGATGGATCCATCGCATACTCCTTCTTGATACTCGTGCCGTACTTGGACCCACCGCCTCCTGGTAGATCCTCTGCCCCCTCGAAGCACACGTTCAGCGCTCCCATCCGACGGCTCAGGATGCCGCACCGCTCCAGCACGCACCGTAACGGTACGCCGCGCCACACCGAAGTGGCCACCGCCGAAGGGCCCCAGTTGAACCCCACTGTCTTCTTTACCATGTTTTGTTCTTTTCGGCGGTTACCGGCACACACCAGTGTAACGGGAAACTCTCGGGACGGAAACTCGGACACCAACTGGGCCATTGTGAACCGGGCCGGTCGCTTGACCAACCCGGTTACCTCGACGGTCCAGTCGTCCCATGTGGCCAATGGGACCGGACCGTGGTTCCGGACGTAGTGGAGCGGGGCCGGGGTGATGAACCCGTGGTGCATGAGCCGGGTAAGGGAAGGCTCGGAATTAAACGGGTGCTTACCGGTTAAACGGATCAGCGTCGGGTTTCGGTGTACCCAATGGTCGGAGGTTCCTTTGTCTCTTGAATCAAAAACGGAGGGTTCTAATTCCATTTTCCCCAGCTTGATCGTTTCTTCGAATTCTTCACTCTGGCTCTCATCTTCACCGGATGAGCAGTCGTCGAAAACCGAGCGCTCGATCGGGCGGGTGATATCAGACCGGTGGTTTGGACCGGGCATAAAGGCGTGGACGACGCCCGTTGGTAGACACTGTTCGAGGCGACTGAATTGCCGGTTCTCGACATATGCTGCCATTTGGTGTCTGCTAATTAGAAAAGAGAGTGGGATAAAAAAAAAAGAAAGAAAAGACCTTTCACTCTCTCTCTCTCTCTCTAGGATTTTTGTCTGGCTCTTTGATGTTGGCTTTGGCTTTTTCCGGCCCCCCTCGTTTTTTGCATCACTGATGAAACAAGTGGGGAGACGACGTTGGAGAGACTTTATAGGAGAGTAAGTAGTGGAGTATATTAGAGTTGGAGCTCGTGGGGACTATTTATTGAATTATGGTTACTCCATGTGATTGAACTCTCTCCTAGTAATTAATACTGAGATACAATAATAATGTATGGACTGTTTACTCCATGTGATTGGACTGTTTAAAAAAAAATTGAATAAGAACAAGTACGAAAAAAATTAAATAACAACAAAAAAATAAAGTCACTTAGCTTATTTAGCCGAACGGGAAGTCATGATATTATTAAAATATAATGTAATTAATTAGTGTTTAGTTACTCCGTTCGGCTAAATAAGCCAACTGGGTTTTTTTTTTTGTACTTATTTATTTTTTTTTGTATTTTTTAATTTATTATCAATTTTTTGGGAATTATTGCATCATCATGACGAGAGAAATCAAAAAAGTAAAAAATTTTAATCGAAATACAATTTTTTTAATAAAGACGAAAATATTTGGCTTATTTTGTTTTTATTAAAAAAAATTGGATTTCGATCATAATTTTTTACTTTTTAGATTTCTCTCGATATGACGATGCAATAATTTTCTAAAAATTAACGATAAATTAAAAAATATAAAAAAAATTTAAATAAGGACAAAAAAATAAGCCAGTTGACTTATTTAGCCGAACGGGGTTCCGTACTTATTCTGCACTACATTAAAATTAAATTAAATTTACTTTTTCAACACAAGAACCGTTACAATTGAAATTATGCAGAAGCGTTCAATCTACTCCTAGAGGGGTGAATAGGAGTTTTGATAAAAAAATCACCAATTTTCTGATTTAAAAATTAATATAGAAGAACAGGTTGATTATCTCGATTAATCCAAACCAAAAATCAAGCAGTGCAGTAAAATAAAAATTGAGACAAGATACGCACGATTTACGTGGAAAAACTTAGGGTCCTAAATAACCCTAAGCCAAAACCACGGCTTAACACTACTGATATATTCTATTAATCAAAAAGAAGTACAGATTGCAGAATAGTAAAAACCTTACCCAAGCCTTTACCTATTCTCGCCAATCTCTGATGCTCCCCGAGCTTCTTCAAGATCCAATAGATGCACCACGGACTTCACGCCCGATCTCCGGATTCAACCGGCTCCGAATCAATCTCCAAAAGATTCGGCCATAGCAGCAAACGGCACCAAACCACGAACAGTGAATGGATGTATAATATGATGTGATTTATACCAAAAAAAAACATTCGACAACTGTTTACATCCTAAAATACGCCACCCAATAAGAAAATTATACGTGGCATCAAACAATGCTTTGGCCTATCAGAACATATCCCATTTTGGCCCGAGATACATGGAATCATAGGGTTAATGGCGATATCATTTTAGTACTAAACGGTATCGTTTTGATGGGAGACGGCAGCGTTTGAGTCCCAATTAAGGGTAATTAAAACGGTAATTAGGTTTAGCCGTGGATTACTTATTAAAACTCATCCAACGGTGATTGAATCTCCGTCTCATGGGGAATCAAGCAGGGAATCATTCAGAAGGAGTGATCATGTTCACGTTGCATAAAAAGAGGAAGCCCACGATTTAGAAAACAGCCATGATCGAGATTAGCAAACGTGGAGAGAGAAGAACTCTAGAGGAACCAGTTCAGCAACCGTTCAAAGACTCCACTCAGCCGAATTTCAAGGGATCATGGGCAGTTCGAAAAGGAACATGTGCATCAATTGAAGACGTGGAGTTCGAAGGCACACTCGGCGTCTATAAATAAGAGAAGAAGTTGAAGATAGAGGCCCCCGACAAAAAACTCATCCACTGACAACTCATACTTAATATGATTGCTCAGGGATTTATCTTAGTTTAGGACGTAGTTTAGTTTACTTTGTAAGTTGAAGACTTGTTTACATGTAAGACTACTTTCGATTAAATTCAAGTTTCTTATTCCTTTCAGTCTTTCTCTTACCAGAGATTAGTCGATAATAAGCCCTCTTCGATTAAATTCAGTGTGCTTATATTTTTGCTTAGTCTTAGGAAAATTCCAAGAGTGTTTGTGCACAAATTTGCCTTCGATTCGATTCAGATTTGTTTGTGCTCGACCATCTCAATTGGTTGTAAGCTCTCTTCGATTAAATTCAGTGTGCTTATATTTGTTCCATTGGTTTCAGTAAGGTCTTAAGAGTGTTTGTATACAAACTTACCTTCGATTAGATTCAGGTTCGTTTGTGTTCATTCATCTTTTTTGATTTGAGAAAAGCCAGCCCGTAGTCTTGGTTCGACATTTTTAAGGAAAAATCCTCTTAGTTGAGGTAATTGAACAGATAACACAGTTGCCTGATATAAATTAGTTGTTTCAAATCACATTGGAAAGAATAATTTCATTTGTGAAGTTAGTTCTTTTCTGGCACGCCCGCACACAATCTTTTCCTTTGATTGAACTAATTCACCCCCAAACAATTTTTGGCACGCCCAGTGGGACCCAAAGGTGCCGAAATGCCAAGGCTCAGGAAGCAAATAGGTACACCTATTGGTGCTTTGGAGCCAGGGGAACAAATTGAGCCAGAGCAGGTTGCAGAATCAGGTACGCCTGCTAGCCTAGCTTTTCAGCCATTGGCTTTTGAAATGGAGGAGCCTCTACAGGAGGAGCCTTCTTGTGAAATGTCTCCTTATCAAGGGCCTACAGGCTTCCCTCCAAATGTCCAAGAGGGACAGGCTAGTGGTAAAGACTATGATAAGGAGGACATGTTTAGAGAAATGATGATAGCTTTCAGAGAGATGGCTCAAACCCAAAGAGCCAAGATCAAAAGCATAAAAACTAGATTGCCCAATCCAGAGTTAGCAAGGAACAGTCCAGCACATATTGGACTGAACAACCAAGCTAACTCTAGCACTCACCAAAGTCCCTTCGAAGGAAGGCTTGGAGAGGATGTTGGACAGGGTAAGATAAAATCTAGACCAGGAAAGGAGAAAATGTTTCCTGAAGACATACCACAATCTTGGTATGAGCCAGTGAAACCAACAAAGCCATTGGAGATTCCTAGGCAATATCATGGTCTTACCATTGGAGTCCCAAGAAATCTGGGAATAGACAAAGTGTTAATCCTCTCTTCGAACCTGGGGAAGATGGGGGGATGTCGTAGAGTTAGAACAAGGGTATAGACCAGAAAAGAAGGGATTTCAATCCACGAGACTCTCGTCAAGGAGTTGCCAATGGCTAGGGGTCCCTTCCCCAACCTCTAGAGAGAAAAATCCTAGGTACACACAGCCTCATGTTGCGCCCGAGAGGATGCAGCAGCCACCACATGGGAGGCTCCCCAGGGAAAACCAAGGGAATTTTAGTGGGGTCTATAAAGATGATTTGGTAGGACAAGATCAGCCTGTAGCAAATCAAGGGCAGAATCTCCTCGTAGACAACCCAGTGTTAAGAGACCAAGTTATGGGTCTCATACAAGAGGTTTGTGGACCTCGAACTCGGGGGTACAACCTCAGATCTATCGAAAGCCATATCCAGAATGGATAGACACCACATTTCAAATCCCTAGGGAATTCAAAATCCCAGATTTTACTTTGTTCCATGGGGATGGAAGACAGTCTTCCGTAGAACACATTGCTAGATTTTCTACCCAATGTAAGAACTTGGCCCAAAATGGCTTCATGAAGTTGAAGTTGTTCCCAAATTCTTTGTCTGGACCAGCTTTTGCTTGGTATACCAATTTACCACCAGGATCAATAAGCAATTGGTTTCAGATGGAGGAGGTGTTTCATGCACAATTTTTCCATGCAGAGCTTGAAGTCTCAATGGCAGATTTGGCTAGATTAAGGCAAAAACCAGTTGAAAAGGTAGCAGACTTCATATCTAGGTTCAAAAGGGCCAGGACCAAGTGCAAACTCCAACTGCCAGAGGCAGAGTTTGTGAGATTAGCACAAGATGGTCTGGAAAGGGAGCTTTGAAAGAGGTTCGATTCCACTGAGTTTAGAGACTTTGCAGATCTAACCTACAAAGTCACTAGATATGAGTCATTGCTGGAAGAAGATACAGATAGGCATAACTCTTCTTATTCCACGTATTATAGAGATCCCAACTATGAGATAGATGCTGCAGAAATCATTGAACATGATCCTTGTGTTTGTGAGCCTCTAGTCCAGAAGAATGTTACTATAGGGCAGAAATTCAAACAGAAAGAAATAAATAAAGTTTATTCTTTCGATGGAACAAAGGCTGATGAAATTTTTGATTACCTGTTGAGGAAAAAGATCATCAAGCTGCCCTCAGAAGTTAAATTACCAACTGCAGAAGAAAAGCATGGGAAAACATATTGTAAATGGCATGATTCTTGGTCTCATTCAACTAAGTCTTGCAATGTTTTTCGTGACAGAATTCAGGAACAAATCAAGAAAGGAAGGATCAAGTTCCCTGAAAAGGCCATGGGAATCGATGCCACTCCTTTTCCAAAGGTCGAAGAAGTAAACACCAACGTGCCCACTTCGTTGGCTCGAACTGTCAAAAAATATTGGCGTGACAAGGAAGCACCAGTGAATATGACTTCAGTCCAGCCCACAAGGTGGAAGCCATATGCTGGTCATCCTCGAGGCATGGGAGTAAGACAAAGCCATTACAAATCAAGCAATGCCGGCTTATCTTCACAAGATGCTGGAATAAACCATCTGCCTATGCTCGAAGCCTCGTTTTTGGAGTGCTTATGCGTGGGTTGCAGAGCCAACTATTTGGTTTTCAAGGATCTCGATGGTTAGTGAGTCGACTGTTCCCTAAAGAGCAAGGATGAAGCGAATTGCTCGGCACCAAAGAAACCAAATGAGAACAAGCCTTGGTTGGCTTGAAGAGGAATATGCCCTCGAATATAGTCCCTTATGCTCAGAGAAAGGGAAGTACCTCCTCTAAAGAAAGCTAACATTGGTCAGACTTCAAGGGTACAAGAGGAAGTCAAGCAGGGGACGAGTTTACTTTGGTAAAAGGCGTCCCTGATTGGTTTCTGAAAGGTTAAGCTTGATCTATTTCAAGGATATAAGGGTCCACCAAAGGTGGGACCAAGACCTTCAAACCACCCAGCTCAAACTCTGGAAATTGGGTATTGATATCCCAAGTCCAAAATCCCACAGATGGTCCCCTTGCTCTCAAGAACACAGAAAAGGAAGCTCCAAAGGAAGTATTCACTCTTTCAAATGGGAGACTCCTCAACTGGAGAGGAATCTGGAAAGGGAACAAGGCTCAATCCAAGGTTCGACAGGGCTCAAAGGGACCCCGAGGAGTTTCGAACCCAGTATCGAGAGGGAGAAGCTTTGCAGAAAGTAGCTTCAGCGATGCTCGAAGAGGACTTCGATGCACCTTCCCCCAACTCATTGGCCAGTTACCAGTCTAGGCTGCTAGAAACCATGTTGGTGGAACAAGAAGGGGTAGAAGGAAGCTCTTCTCCCATGGAAGTGTCGGCACAAGAGGCTGAATCCAAGGGGGAAGTGAGAGCAGAGGCAATTAACCAGACCAAAGAAGCAGCAAGCATTCAGTTTGGAAGCCAGCCAGAGGTGCAAGTTAACATGGTTTATCCGTGTTCGATGGACTCCTTCAAAATTGGCCAGGCGTCTAAAGATGAAAGCAATGCTTGGCTGGTCAAAGCCAGCTCCTCTGAAGAGATACACAGTGATGAAGAACTGAACATCATATGCAATGACTGTGATCTGGAGGAAGTGGCCCAGATCGAGATGGATGAGAATCTGGTACGTGAAGTTGAGCAGAATCAGGAGAGTTTAGAGGTAAGTTCCAAAGAAAGTGCTTGTTTCGTACCAGATTCCATGTCAGACATCGAATACCCATTGGTAATAGATTTAAATTATGTGGAGCTTTCATATCCATTTAAATTACCTACCAATGCTATGCGACAACATTTACGTCCACTATATATTACTGCACACTTTGATGGAATCCCACTTAACAGAATTCTGGTAGATAATGGGGCTGCAGTGAACATTTTGCCTTTCCAAACCCTAAAAAAGTTGGGTAAAGGAAAAGCAAAGTTGATTCCAACCAGCACATCCATTGCAGGATTCACAGGGGAAAGCCAACATGCCAGGGGTATAATCTCCATTAGATTGGCAGTAGGTGGAATAGAAACAGACACTGCTTTCTTCGTAGTGGATACATATGCTAAATATAATACTTTATTAGGAAGAGATTGGATTCATGTTAATGGATGCATTCCTAGCTTCTTCTCTCCATCAGGAATTGATGATTGTTAAGTATGACAAAGGCAAAGAAGTGGGTGTTGAAGGAGTCAAAGCTGATCCACATCCATTTAGTGCCACAGCAAATTTTGCTGAAGCAGAAATATACAAGTCAGATGTAGTTCCACTGAGTGAACTACTCCAGGCAGCCACTTGCTCAACCAACGAGGTGAAATTGGGAGAATTGGCAGAGCTAAAATCGAAGCTGAAACAAGCTGTTGATTATGAATCAGACACCCCAAAGGATGATGCTGCTTGGATGTGAATCCATGGAAGAGGTGGAAGGAGAGGCCAACTCATTGGCTTTAATAAGATATGTTGCTTTGGGGATTGAGCAGAAGATACAGGAGGATAACATGTGGGAAGACGTTCTGCAGGATCACAAGCCTCACAAGGAGGAAGACAGTCCAACGTCTCAAGAACATTTCGAAGACCAAGATCTTCTGGCGGAAGTAAAATTGGGAGATGAAAGAAATCCCAACCCAGTGTTTATCAACAAACAGCTCGACTCAGAAATGAGGGCTAAGTTGATAGCACTACTGAAAGCCAATAAAGAATGTTTTGCATAATTACAAGGAAAAAGCAACAAAAGGAAAATACTAATTCCTACTGGCAGTTGGTCGAGAGCAAATTAGGCCTTTGAAGGGCCTGGGTGCTGAGCAGCAGCCTTCTTGTTCTCGAAGTAATGTGGGAAGGACCAAGTGACAAGGCTGTGGAACTTGTTCCAAGCAAATTGGAGGAACTTCAGCTCCATCTTCCTCATGTCTTCTTTGGCATCAGATTCCAATTTATTCTCCAGAAGGGGCCTAAAGCTAAGCACCAGGGCTTTGGCTTTCTTTTGGAGCTTGGCTTCTTTGGCTGGGCGCTTCATTTGTCTTCGTTTGAAGCACCTTCGAAGCTTCTTGTCCGCATGGGCAGGCACCACTTCGAATGATTCAGATTGGAAGCTTTGGATCTGGTTGTTGAGCTTCTCAATCCTGTCTTTAACCAGGGCATAATCCTGGAGGTCTTGGTCAAAGCAGTAGGCTGCTGCATTTGCCTCGAGCCATGCTCTGATCACTGGCAAGAAGTCCAAGAAGCAGTGAATTTGGTAGGATACCGTGGAGGGGATAGTGCACATGAGGATTGTTTCACAAGCCCATTTAAAATTGGTCAATGGGACTTGTTCTTCCAGGATGAAGACATCCAGGAAGGATAAAGCAGCAAGGAGTTGAAGGGCTTGTCCCTTATTAGATGGATAGATAGAGAAGCCATAACACCATTGGAAATGAGGAGGGTTGATAGCAAGGTTAGACACCTCATTAAACCAATCAGTTTCTTCTGGAAGGGGAGCCAATTTGGTTGACTCTTCGAAGCCAGCAGGGAAGTGAGGAGTTGTCACCTCATTAAGCCAGAAGGCTCTCTGAGATTGGGCCATGCGTTTGAAGTCACAATAGGGAGCTGGCCCAAGGTAGTTCTCCTCTTGTTTCAAGTAAGGAGCAAACTTGAGAGAGGAGTAGATGGATTCTAGCATGCCCACGTGAATGGTGTCATTGCTAGTCAGAGGCAAGAACTGACTCGCGAACAGGGTTCGAAAGTGATGAAACCTGTTAGGAGTTGGGTCAGGCTGATCGAACTTGACCAGGATGGAATCCGGACGGGTATGGGTAGGTGTGTCCTCCCATGCACTCCAGCCAGAGCCATTGGTCGTATTCGAACGGGTCAGGGCAGATTCCCAACCCGTAAGCGAAGGGTCAGGAGTGCTGAAGGTTCGGTCAGAGAGGATCTTTCCTGCCAACAATTGAGGAGAGTTTGGAGGAGATGTGTGAGACGAAGGAGATTGTTGGTCAAGGTTATCAAGAACGAGATTGATTTCTGGGAGAGAGTCCATGACTGGAAGATCTCTTAAGCAGGAAGAGATTATGCTTCGAAGAGGGTTAAGGGGTTTTGTGATTCGTTAAACCCTAACTCGAATCATTATTTATGAAAGAATTAATGCAGCTTTCTTTGAGAAGCTCAAGGGACGTGCATGAAAGCAGACTCTTCCCATGACTCCATGCACCCGTGTTCTTAGGAGACGTGGGTGGATACGTGCACCATTAACACTTATTTAATTATCTTAAATAAGATGTTAATGCGGGGGGTGTGTTTACATCCTAAAATACGCCACCCAATAAGAAAATTACACGTGGCATCAAACAATACTTTGGCCTATCAGAACATATCCCATTTTGGCCCGAGATACATGGAATCATAGGGTTAATGGCGATATTATTTTAGTACTAAACGGTATCGTTTTGATGGGAGACGGCAGCGTTTGAGTCCCAATTAAGGGTAATTAAGACGGTAATTAGGTTTAGCCATGGATTACTTATTAAAACTCATCCAACGGTGATTGAATCTCCGTCTCATGGGGAATCAAGCAGGGAATCATTCAGAAGGAGTGATCATGTTCACGTTGCATAAAAAGAGGAAGCCCACGATTTAGAAAACAGCCATGATCGAGATTAGCAAACGTGGAGAGAGAAGAACTCTAGAGGAACCAGTTCAGCAACCGTTCGAAGACTCCACTCAGTCGAATTTCAAGGGATCATGGGCAGTTCGAAAAGGAACATGTGCATCAATTGAAGACGTGGAGTTCGAAGGCACACTCGGCGTCTATAAATAAGAGAAGAAGTTGAAGATAGAGGCCCCCGACAAAAAACTCATCCACTGACAACTCATACTCAATATGATTGCTCAGGGATTTATCTTAGTTTAGGACGTAGTTTAGTTTACTTTGTAAGTTGAAGACTTGTTTACATGTAAGACTACTTTCGATTAAATTCAAGTTTCTTATTCCTTTCAGTCTTTCTCTTACCAGAGATTAGTCGTTTATAAGCCCTCTTCGATTAAATTCAGTGTGCTTATATTTTTGCTTAGTCTTAGGAAAATTCCAAGAGTGTTTGTGCACAAATTTGCCTTCGATTCGATTCAGATTTGTTTGTGCTCGACCATCTCAATTGGTTGTAAGCTCTCTTCGATTAAATTCAGTGTGCTTATATTTGTTCCATTGGTTTCAGTAAGGTCTTAAGAGTGTTTGTATACAAACTTACCTTCGATTAGATTCAGGTTCGTTTGTGTTCATTCATCTTTTTTGATTTGAGAAAAGCCAGCCCGTAGTCTTGGTTCGACATTTTTAAGGAAAAATCCTCTTAGTTGAGGTAATTGAACAGATAACACAGTTGCCTGATATAAATTAGTTGTTTCAAATCACATTGGAAAGAATAATTTCATTTGTGAAGTTAGTTTTTTTCTGGCACGCCCGCACACAATCTTTTCCTTTGATTGAACTAATTCACCCCCAAACAACAACGCAAGACGAAAGAAGCAAACAAGAATGTGGGCTACAACGAAAAAACTGTCAAAATCCCATAAGTGTCGTGCAGCCCATTCTTTCTTTTCTGAAAAGCCAAAATCTCTCTCGCCTCGACCGAAACTCAAAACAGCCGTGCAACCCTTTCTTTTTATCAAAACTCTCGCCAATCTATCGAAAACAAAAAAATTGTGTGCAAAAACGAAGAAAAGGATTTTGGGCTGCCACAAAATATTCTCTGTATAAATTTGGTCTCCGTCCTCGTCACGCTTATGACCTAACAAGTCTACATATATATAGGCAGATGCAAGATTAAAAACACGTGATAAAAAACAATGGCTGCTGCCCTAAACACCCCCTTCTGAAAACATATTTTTGGGAGTTCTAATGGAAAGCAAATTTTCGGCCTTTTTCAAAGAGAATTGATTTAGGATACATATATATGGAAAACAAAATTTCGGTCAATTTTATAGAAAAGACAATCATGCCAAAATAAATTTTCTACTCTTCGAAACAATATGCATGATGTGCTGTGTAATACTTTTACCTTTCACGCAATTGGCTCGATTCCGTAGCGGTTAATTTGGCGCAAATAATGGGAGAAGTATCGAGCGAGAAACTACCCCCTAATTAATCTACGTACCCATTACAATCAAATGGAGTCGATATAACAAAGACGCCAAAGAAGGTTTTGAACAATCCCGGAAAGTGCCAAAATGTTTAACAATCTCCCCCTTTGGCATTTCCGGGACAAAACCAACTGCATTAAACCATAACGGAAAAATACAACTGAAAGAAATAAACACTAGCCTAAAGTAGGTCTATCCAATGAAGCTTGAGTTGCACTTCCAATACCTGCAAAGATAGCTCAACAAAAAACTATGCTGCAAAATATATGTTACGAAAAATAAAATGGATCAGCATAATTTAATAATAAATGACAATGCAGCGTTATATCCAACAGTATGAAAACTCAACCAACGATTCGTCAATAAAATAAATCTCCCCTTATAAATTAATATCTCCCCAATTGAACAATAGCATTCAACAAATGAACAAAAGTATAATAGCCTAAAAAGATACCATCATCACTCTTGGAGTCAAATTTACCTAAGGACTCATTATCTCTCAAAATATGACATTTACTACCGAACACCCTAAAATACTTCACTGAAGGTCTTTTACCATTCCAAATTTCATAGGGTGTGAGAGTTGTCCCTGGTCTAACGTACACTCTATTGATAGTATAGCAAGCGATATTAATAGGTTCAGCCCAAAGGTTTCTAGGGACGCGCTTGGCATGAAGCATAACTCTCGCCATCTCTTGAAGGGTTCGATTTTTTCTTTCAACAACCCCATTTTGTTGGGGTGTGCAAGGTGCGGAGAACTCGTGCTTAATTCCCTTTTTATCACAATATTTTTCAATGTCGGAGTTCTCAAACTCACGACCATGGTCACTACGGACTCGAGTGATAGGGTACCCTTTCTCATTTTGAATGCGCTGACAAATAGTTTTAAAACAAGCGTAAGCATCAGATTTTTCTCTAAGAAAACCAATCCATGAGAAGCGAGAAAAATCATCAACGATGACTAGAATATATCTCTTACCCCCTAAACTTTCCGTTCGCGAGGGTCCCATTAAGTCCATGTGAAGTAACTCTAAACATTTTGTGGTTGCAACTAAATTTGTCTTTTTATGTGGGCTTTTTATTTGTTTGCCCTTCATGCATCCACCACACACAAGCCCTTGCCCATAGGCAAGTTTGGGCACTCCCCTCACAATCTCGTTTTTAGTTATTCGATGCAACTCTGGAAAATTTACATGTCTTAAACGCTGGTGCCAAATTTCTACATCGTCAAGCAAGACTCGATGACACACATTAGAACTTGCAATTTCAACACAATAACAACTATCCGAAGATCGAATACCTTTAACCACACACACACCCAAAGCATCTATAATAGAACAATTATTTTTAGAGAAATTAACTTCATGCATATTATCACAGAATTGCCCTATACTTAATAGGTTAGCTTTTAAACCCTCAACATATAACACGTTATCTAACGGAGGGATTCCAGGTGCGTTTATGGTGCCTTGTCCTACGATTTTACCAGTATTACCATCACCAAATGTGACAAAACCACCATTATACTTTTCTAACTTAGCAAAGAAAGACTTATTTCCAGTCATGTGCCTTGAACATCCACTGTCTAAGTACCAGGCGCAGGCATCATGGGCTCTATATGCAGTGTGTGCAACATGACAAACGACATTCACTCTCTTCCATGTTTGCTTTGGTTTAGTGTTCACGTGCGAGGTGTGACCGTGTGTGGTACGTCTTTCGACAATTCTATCAATCTCTCCATTATTTTTAGTCAAATTTGACAACTTTTTGATTTCCTCGACAAGGTGAGAAGTTTGATTCGCCAACTGACTCAATGTCTTTTGAAAATTTTCATTCTTAATGTTTGTGGGAGTCTGGCACACAATTTGAGATCTTCCCACATTGGGTTGACCATACCAAACACTTTTATTAACCGGGGCTACAAACGAATTCCCCTTTGTTCTCTGATTGTCCTTTCTGAGTGTATAACAAAAAGGTCGAATGTGACCTTGGTCACCACAGTAGTGACAGATGAAAGGATTTTTCTTAACAGGAGCATGATTATTATTGTACGCCTTTTTAATCATGGTGGAAGATTTATTAGAAGATTCGGATGTATCGCTCACCACCTTATTCTTTGCAATTTCAGAATTCTCAAACTTGATTTCCTTCTTTGTGAACTCGTTAGCCTTAGGAGTGAGTGAAGGTGGATCAATAAACCCTAAGCCACTTCTATTTCTAAATGTACGTGTCATCTCGGCAATACGAGTTGCACCACACTCATTACGCTTTATGGCCTCCGTGGCCTCCCTAAGGTCATGCTCCAATTCAAAAATCCTATCCTTAGACCCTTCAAGAGCCTTCAAGGCATCCACATGCTCTCTCTCAATTTTGGCAAACTTGTTTTCCAAATTAGCGTTATAGGTTTTCAATTCTTCAAGCTCGATGTTCTTAGATTCAATGTCATCAGTAAGTTTGTTCTTCTCACCACTAATTCTCTCGATGACACTCATGAGTTCCTTCTTTTTCTTTTTCAGTTTAACACCCTCTTTAAACATTTGATTATAGGCCTCCTGAATAGATTCTATATCATCATCACTCTTCTCACAATCTTCGTCAGTCGAGACATACTTACTATCATCACTAAGAGTTGTAGAAAGTTCAACCGATTTAGGGGACGTGGGGGACTTAATATTGGCAACAAGCACCGAATATCTAGGAGCATCAGAACCCCCATCACTACTCTCATCACTATCATCATCCCACGTAGCCTTATACCCCTTGGCTACTTTCTTTTTAAGAGTGTTTGCACACTCTGTCTGAACATGCCCAAAACCGTGACACTCATGACATTGTATACCTTGGGGTTTCTTGGATTTATCAATAAAAGATTTCTTTTCATTATCCTCAAAATTAAAATTCTTACCTCCACTAGTTGCAGAAGAAAGATTTCCAGATTTATTATTTTTATGGAATTTAACAAATTTACTGAATTTCTTAGCAAAGAAAGCAAGTTCTTCTTCGTCAAGGTCATCATCACTCTCTTGTGTCACAAAGGATTCTTCTCTAGATGATTTAAACGCAATGCTTTTAATAGGCTTTGATGAAGGTTTCTTCGAAAGATGATTCAATTCAAACGTTTGAAGTTTACCTACAAGTTCCTCAAAAAGAATATCATCAACTTTATCATTTTCTTCGATCGCGACTACCTTAGCCCTAAACCTCTCAGGAAGAGATCTAAGCACTTTTCGACAAACTTTAAGATTTGGGATAGGTTCTCCTAATGCGTGGAAGGAATTAACGATGTCACTCAACTTAGTGATAAAACTATCAAACGTCTCATCTTCCTGCATTCTTAAATCTTTGAAACGTGTTGTAAGCATTTGGAGTTTTGAAGTTTTAACAATTTTAGTACCCTCGTGGGTGACTCGGAGAATATCCCAAGCCTCTTTTGCAGTGGTGCACGCGGAAATACGACTAAATTCAGTTTCACTCAAAGCACCATAGATGGCTCCTAAAGCTTTAGAGTTTGCCTCAAAACTATCATTGTCAGCAGAATTCCACTTAGTGTCTTCCTTAGCCCTCATCAGTTTAGTCGTAGTGTCTTCTATTGTTGGGGCCTCATAGCCATACCTAACAGATCTCCAAACCCTAACTCCTAGGGAACTCAAATGCGTGGTCATACGGGCTTTCCAGTACGGATAATCATTACCGTCAAAAAAAGGTGGCCTCGAGTTTGAGGCTCTCTCTCGTGGTGTGTTCATGTCCATTATAAAATAACCAGAATTAAACTCAGGTGGTTAAACCTAAACGGAGCAACCCGCTCTGATACCAATTGAAATTATGCGGAAGCGTTCAATCTACTCCTAGAAGGGGGGGTGAATAGGAGTTTTGATAAAAAATCACCAATTTTCTGATTTAAAAATTAATATAGAAGAACAGGTTGATTATCTCGATTAATCAAAACCAAAAATCAAGTAGTGCAGTAAAATAAAAATTGAGACAGGATACGCACGATTTACGTGGAAAAACTTAGGGTCCTAAATAACCCTAAGCCAAAACCACGGCCTAACACTATTGATATATTCTATTAATAAAAAAGAAGTACAGATTGCAGAATAGTAAAAACCTTACCCAAGCCTTTACCTATTCTCGCCAATCTCCGATGCTCCCCGAGCTTCTTCAAGATCCAATAGATGCACCACGGACTTCACGCCCGATCTCCGGATTCAACCGGCTCTGAATCAATCTCCAAAAGATTCGGCCACAGCAGCAAACGGCACCAAACCACGAACAGTGAATGGATGTATGATATGATGTGATTTATACCAAAAAAAAACATTCGACAACGCAAGACGAAAGAAGCAAACAAGAATGTGGGCTACAACGAAAAAACTGTCAAAATCCCATAAGTGTCGTGCAGCCCATTCTTTCTTTTCCAAAAAGCCAAAATCTCTCTCGCCTCGACCGAAACTCAAAACAGCCGTGCAACCCTTTCTTTTTATCAAAACTCTCGCCAATCTATCGAAAACAAAAAAACTGTGTGCAAAAACGAAGAAAAGGATTTTGGGCTGCCACAAAATATTCTCTGTATAAATTTGGTCTCCGTCCTCGTCACGCTTATGACCTAACAAGTCTACATATATATAGGCAGATGCAAGATTAAAAACACGTGATAAAAAACAATGGCTGCTGCCCTAAACACCCCCTTCTGAAAACATATTTTTGGGAGTTCTAATGGAAAGCAAATTTTCGGCCTTTTTCAAAGAGAATTGATTTAGGATACATCTATATGGAAAACAAAATTTCGGTCAATTTTATAGAAAAGACAATCATGCCAAAATAAATTTTCTACTCTTCGAAACAATATGCATGATGTGCTGTGTAATACTTTTACCTTTCATGCAATTGGCTCGATTCCGTAGCGGTTAATTTGGCGCAAATAATGGGAGGAGTATCGAGCGAGAAACTACCCCCTAATTAATCTACCCATTACAATCAAACGGAGTCGATATAACAAAGACGCCAAAGAAGGTTTTAAACAATCCCGAAAAGTGCCAAAATATTTAACAACATTAACAAAAACGAAAAGGTCAGTCGGGTTGAAATAGCATAACAAATTCATGAAAATTGCAGTCTTCTGATACTGGGGACCCATCCAATCGTTTACTACGGCCCTGTTCGGCTAAATAAGCCAACTCGCTTAATTTTTTTGTCAATATTCAATTTTTTTTCCATATTTGTTAGTTTGTCGTCAAGTTTTTTGAGAATTATTGCATCATCATGACGAGAGGAATTTAAAAAGTAAAAAATTATGATCAAAATCCAATTTTTTTTAATAAAGACGAAAAAATTGGCTTATTAGCTTATTTTTGTTTTCATTAAAAAAAAATTGGATTTCGAGTGTCATCGTCTTGGTATCAAGTAAAATGGAAATTGGTACAGAGTGCAAAAATTATCCTTTATTTTAGGTTCAATTAACTACAAAAGTGTGAATCCAAGTTCTTACTATTCCGCACACAAGGAAAGAATTTTGTGCTAACCAGACGAGTTTGATTATGGCGCAGCATGTAAAATAGAAATTGACACCGGTGTAGTCAAGGGCGGAGGGATCCCTTGACCCCACTAAGGTGTTAAGTTTTTATCAGACCTTTGGGAATTTAATTAACTTGCCCCATATGTAAAATGTATTCTTGCCCCAAAGAGCAGCAGAAATTATAATACCTTGCCCATCACAGCTCATACTTTATTGTCTTCTTCATCCCCCAACTTGGGAAACCTTAGTTGGGTTTGGCATAGTCAAAGTTCTTGGCTACGTATTAGGAAACAACAAAACCAACCCCCCACCCCCCCACCCCCCACCCCCCACACCCCAATTTTTATAAAACTATGCAGGTAAAGGAATTATACGCCATTGTGTTACTTAGTTGGACCTTTTTTTTTTTGGAAGCAAATTACTTTTGGACCTTGTGATTGAGAATCTCGTAAGATCAATTTAACTTGTGTGTTTTTTTGGGCAAGAAAGATTTAATTTGTGTTGTTGTGCATTGACTTGACATCCACAAAATATGAATATCGTATGGGTCAATTGTAAACACGATTATATGTTATGAATAGATTTCTACTTAACTACTATATAAAATGTTTGGCATTTCGGTATATTGTCTTGCAGCATAACTGCAGATGATTATATGTTACACTTCTTTCTATTTGACATTTCAGTGTATTCCAGATCATCAAGTACGAAAAAGAGAATTTATTTAATGTAGATAAGTGATCCCACTGCCAGTAAATCCTAGCTCCGTCCCTAGGTGTAGTGTCACTGAACACCTTTCGATGCTTAAGTTTAATTGTTTGCAGAGAAAACTACATATAGCTTAAGTGAATTACGGTGCAAGCTAGATTCTTTTACCAGTCCTCTTTATTTATTTTTATTTTTTTCAATCGTCATACATCAGAGGGGGTTAATGGGGGTGTTAGGATTAGCACGGGTCTAGAAGCTATTTATTGCTTGGGACCCCAAGGGTATTGCTCCAGTAGGAGTCGAACCTAGGACTTCCCTCGTAGGGGAAAAGATTATATAGGCGTTTCAGAGGTAGAACTCTAGTAGGACTGGACTCTCTTAGATCGTTGAATGTTGAGAAGGATAACATCGATTGGCTCCAACAGCCTTAACTTTTTCTAGATCTCTTAGGATTAGGAATACCGTAGGAGTGGGTTGTTTGTAGCTCCAACAGCCTTAACTTTTCTGGATCTCTTAGGATTAAGAATACCATGGGAGTGGGTTGTTTGGAACTCCAACAGCCTTAACTTTTCTAGATTTCTTAGGATTAAGAATACCATGGGAGTGGGTTGTTTGTAGCTATCCTCATTTGGATAGAGGTGGTGTAAGAGATTTAACATACCTAAAAATCGTGCTTGAGATGTATATGCTGTTAGCAATTTTTTGTTGGTGGGCTTACATAGATCATAAAATTAAACATTGTATGTTGTTGAATAAGGTTTAAGTGATGTCGATATTACCCATTAAGTTATGATCGTTCAATTAATGTGACCGGGTAATGGACACGTCTCTATTAGCACTTATTTGGGTCATATCACGTGCGTTAAGTGATGCGGGCTAATAATATATATGTAGAGACCAATTAAAGGGTCCAATATGGTTCCATCTATTATGATGGGTTATGATGGAATCGGGGCTTATAAATAGGTGGTCAAGGTCCTCACTCCAAATCCTAACCTCTTTTCTCATAACATCCCATCGTGTGTGAAACTAATTACTACGCCAAATTTTTGTTTTAACGGCGTTAAAAAACTGCCGGTAATAGTCTCAAAACCGCCGGTAAAAGTATATTACCGCCGCAAAAAGAAAATTACCACCGGTAAAAGTTCTGTCGGCAAAACAATTGTCGGGAATACAAAAACGGCGGTAAATTACTGCCGGTAAAAGTTTCAGACTATTAACGGCGGTAAATTACCGCCAGTAAAAGTTTCGGAAAGAATAATGACATTGCTGAGATTCGAATCCGCGACCGATTGATTAATGCCCGAGCACTTACCCACTGAGCTACATAAAATTATGGTTTTTTATTAGAAAAATAATATTATTTATATTATATAAAGCATTATTACCGGCGGTTTTTGCTTACCGCCGTTAATAATTAGTTTTACTGACGGTTTTACATTACCGCTGGTAATAGTTAGTTTTACTGGCGGTTTTACTCATGCCATTAATAATAAACGGCGTTTATAGTTACCTTTTGCGGCGGTTTGTTATACCGCCGGTAATAGCAATCTTTACGGATAGTTTTATTACCGCCGGAAAAAAATCCACCGGCAAAGGCAATTTTTGGCGTAGGTCAAGATCAAGAGAAGGGTTTTGGAAGCGGAAAACGAATAAATAACCACACACACAAAGGTTTTCATCTTCCATGGCGACAGGTATGCATCCGGTATAATTATTTCTTCAATGGTTTGACATGGGTTCTTGGATTTAGGGTTTCTTATGAAATCCTACAAGTGGTATCAGAGCCTCTTGTCAGATTATTGACGAGAAAAGTATAAGGTTTCATTTCCTTTATTCAAGAAACAAGTAATAAATCTTAGCCAGATTTTCGTTTCTCCGTTGCAGTCTGGACTTGTTTACATGCTTAGATCAAGTTTTGTTTTATTCAATTGGTCTAACCTGCATGCTATATTCCGATGTCCATGGCGATAAATTGCTCTCATACTATACTGGTGAGAGGATCAAAAGTTTTTGGTTATGTGCCGCCATGGAATACAGTATGGCTCTGCCAATTACATATCATGGCTATTACTTTTTTTGTGAGTAAATAAAGTTTTTCCTTTGGTTCAATAAAACAAGCTTATATACGGCCTCGACAATATATGGTACACAGTACGTACGGTTTTGCAGTTTCAAGTTATCTCGTTAAAGTTGCAATTGATATTTTTAGGTGGTTTATTTTATTAGTTTTATGTGATGGATCTCTACATGCATCAAGTTACTGCAAACCCATGAATGTTGTGTTTTGATCTTTTATGGGCATGTGAGATTTATTAATCAGGGTAATTTTTATTTTAACAAAACTAATAAAATATAAGCCGAATCGATTGCAACGAGGTGTGAGAATCGAGAATCAATTGCTTGTCTTGGTTCAACTGTTTTTCGTTACTGTGATGTTGTAAGTTTAATGACCTTTTCTATATTTGCTTGATTAAATTGGAGAATTATTTAAATTGGGGCATGAAGATCGATTATTTCGCAATCCGCATCTGGGGTTTGGAAAAATTAAAGTGATATACCACCAAAGTGGTCTCTGTCATGGAGATTTTCTTAAACTTAAAGATAAAAGTTTTGGATTACATAAAGTTATGTTTAGATCCATGCGGGTAGTGATCGGCCCAAAGGAAGGTTATTATTTGGCCGGATTTTAAACGGTATAAGTTAGTTGATATTTTTTGAATAATATAGTTCTAGAATTTGCCTATGCGTTCAATAGTCGGCCCAAAGGAAGGTTTTTGATTGGCCAGACCCAGTTTATATTGTTTATATTAACAAGCCTTGTTAGTAAGAAGACCACTTGCATGTTGTAATTACTGTCCAAAGACTTAGTTATGATGATGCGTTAGATATCTCGAAATAGCCCACCATTATAGACACAAATATCAAAATGAATTTTATTTGTCAAATTGTTTGCCCCTATAATTAAACCAAGTTTTGCATGATAATTATATGCAAGTTTTCTTATTTTTATCATTGCACTAAAATAGATGGATATTTGTTAACAGTGAGCTTTTCTTTTATGATGTTATAGTGAATGCATCTTCTATATCTGCCAATTTGCACAACATTTCAATTCTTGCGGGTTCTAATTTTGCAAAAAGGAAGGTGCGGCCGGTATTGTGGTTAAATATTAATTTGTTATTATTGATTGGATGCTTTATGAATTCTGCCTGATGATTCCTTTCCACCAAGATCTCCGAGGCATTTCTTTAATTATGTCATATTTCAAGAACGAAAATGATATGCGTACCGATCAAAACGTAGGGAAACCGTATCGACAGTCGTGCCAGGCCGTCTCCGGCCACCGAACGGCCGGTTCGAGCCGTCCAAAAATTCTAAAAAAAAAACTAAGGGGACCATATACATATATACCCGAAAAATAGGATGTTTAGATCAAGCATCCTACACACATCGGACGCCATTGATTCCCGCGAATTCCCCGTCGATTTTTTTTTAGAATTTTGGATGGCGCAAATCGGCCATTCCGGTGACCAGAGAGGGCCCGGCACAGCCGTCAGTACGGTTTCCGTAGGGAAACCGTCGGTACTCATAACAGTACTCTTTCAAGAATTGTTTTTGTAAGATAAATTAACGTGCGCGTAACTTGACGAGAATACTTGAGTTATTAGAACAAAACAAAACAAAACAAGTGGGACCAATGTGTAAAATGATGTGACACATTGGTGCTTGAAAAGTGTCCCATTGGAGTCGCCAACAGCCGATGAACATAAGCATGGAACGGTATTGTATGTTATGATGGGGCTGGATTGGGGCATGGTACTGGCCGGTGTAACAAAAATGGCAAGGGGTCACAATTCACAACTGGGGGCGTACAGTAGAAGGCGAATTGGAGTAAGGTGAAAACGGCCCTTTGCGAAGCCATGAGTCACCTTGTTTTTGGGTGGGACCGTGGGGCCTCTCACTCTCGCCAAATGTACACATGTCAAGGCTTAATCTGTTTCGCCCTTGTTCGGTTGTGGATTAGAAAAAAATCGGTTGTAGGCCCAAATCTATTTATTACTTATATTTTCAATCATTACTTTCATTTTTCTCACTTATTACCCTACGTCTAATCATTAATCTCATTTCTATCTATATCTCTCTCCACTCATTACATCTATCCTAATTATTACCCTATTTTCTCTTTTCTCTCATTACCCAGAAATTTTTCAAACCCACGACCCAATAAAGATTTTTTTTCCAAGAAGTCAAATACTTTTGTTTTTGGAAGACTAGTATCCTCTCCTCACATTGTGTGTGACATGATTGGTGGAAACTGACATTAAAAAGTCTAAAAAAATACTCCCTCCCTCTCCCTCCCTCCATATTCTTTGTTCTTTTTCTAAAAATGTTCTCATTTTTATTTAGAACATAAAAAATTGCTTTCGCCGGCGTTTGTAAAATACCACAAAACGCCAGTAGAGGTTTAAGCGGCATTTCTTCAAACGTTGGGGATGTTGGCGTCGTTGTATGTTTAATGCATTTAAAAAAGCGCGGGTAAAGAGTTAAGGCGGTGTTTTTCAGAAAAGGCCGGTAAAAGTCTAAATATTATTCCAGTTGTCTTGAACATATGTTAGATGACACTTTTGGAAAACGCCGGTAAAAGTCATCTTTAGCAGCCTTTTCAGAAATGCCAGCAATACTAGTGTCGGGAAAACCACATTTTCTTGTACTGTTAGTATGGTGGTTTATGCCCTTTAGACTTGTCCCACCCGTTCGTCGCTTAGCGGTACCCCTTTCACATCTCTTTAGGAGTAAGTTAAACATCTATCGAGTGACAAAAAAAGGCTTTTAGATCACCTCAATAAACCTTCCTGTATTCCTTACAAGACACACACAATAATGGAATTTCATAAACATCTTTTTAGGAAAAATCCCATATTGTCTCAATAAAACTAAAATTATGGGTTTATAACTTGCTAAGGAAAATTCGCCCCTCTCTCTCTCTCTCTCTTAATGAGAATGTTCTCATTAATGTTCCAATTTTTAAGCTTAATGACTTGAAAAGTTCTCCAATATTTTTCAATTAATTAATCATGAAGTTCTCTTCTGGTCGATCTACATTTTTTTGAGCCGGTGAACCAACTGATCGACACTCCATAACAAGCTTTTATTCTTGTTTTAGTGATTCATTCATATCCTTACACTTTCGCATCCCGGCTTTTCCGATTCTTTTCGTCCCAATATTTCAAAGTCTAACAATAACATGTAAATGACTTGCTCTTTCAAATTTCACCCGGATCTCTACTGTCGTGACTTTTCTGACTCCTATATTTTTTTCTACGTTTCTCTTGATTTTCTTCATAGCTTCTCTCAGCTCCTGGTTCTTGGTTGCTCCTGATTTCTTTTGATTTTTTCAAACTCAAGTTGGTGGCTTACTTGAATTTGAGAGGGAATGTTGGCAAAAGGCTTTATATGGATGAGGAATATAAGGCTCTCTTAACTCAGAGTACTTAGGCATTAGCTTCTCCTCCATCTCATGCTCACATTATTGGATGTTAGTGGATTTATATATAAGATAAAAACAATCTCAGGTGGTTTTGTAGCTAGATACAAAGTAAGGCTTGTTGTCAATGGCAATCAACAAGCGGAAGATATAGACTTTACTGAAACTTTTAGCCCCGTTGTCAAACAACCCAATGTTAGGGTGGTGGTTCTTAGCTTGGCTGTTCACCATAATTTGCCATTACAACAATTAGATGTCTGTAATGCCTTTCTACGTGGAGTTCTTGATAAAGAGGTTTACATGAGGCAACCTTTGGGCTACATGGATCCTCATCACCCTAATTTTGTGTGCCAACTCACCAAAGCTCTATATGGTTTGAAACAAGCTCCTAGAGCTTGGTATTCTTTGTTCTCTAGTTTTTTATTGCAACATATTTTGTCAATAGCAAAGCTAATTCTTCTCTCTTCATTTGCACCAAGGATTTTGCTTTTACCTTGATTTGATCTATGTAAATGATATCGTCATCACTGGTAATAGCTCTTGAGTTTATGTCAAACTTTATCACTTTACTTGGTTCCAACTTCCAAGTTTGCTATGAAAGTCCCGGGCTCTCTCAATTTTTTCTTGGGCATTGAGGTTACTTCTTCAATCTAGTTTACTTCTCACTCAGACCAAGTATGTACTACTGAGTTGTTATAGAAAACAGGTATGCTTGAGTGCAAGCCTTGTGCTACACCTGCCTCAATGAAACCCAGCCTCTGTTAGGCAGTTCATTTTGAAGATGTTACCTTTTTTAGATCCATGGTTGAGTCTCTTCAGTATTGGAACTTAACCAGACCTGAGATTTCTCACTCAGTTAATATGGTTTGTCAAAACACATGCATGTTCCTCAAGCAACTTGCTTTTATATTCCTCAAGCAAGATTAATTGATCTCACGGCCTCTACTTCATTCTGTCACCCGTAAAACATGTTTGAAAAATCTCCCTGAGAGATTGATCCCTCGCCTGCGAGAACCATTCCTCGGCCACCAGATCGTCCTTTTTTCAGATTTTGGAATGTTCTATCAATCATTTGATCCGATGCTCAAAACCCTAGTAGCCATTTTTCGATTCTTTCAGGCTACGAAATGAGGTTTGGAGATGTCGAAAATGTGCTAGAAGTGTTCGGGGCTCAAAACAATTGAGGTGGGAGCAGTGTGAACAAAACTGTGGCATAAGGTCCTCGTATCAATACGACAAGATTTGGCGTATCGATACCCCAGAGCCTAGGGTCAAACCAAGTTTGACGTATCGATACCAGAACGTTACGAGCAGCGATTTACAGCTTTTGACAGATTTCAACTCAACGAAGGACTAGGATCAAACACCACTTTTTACACCAAATCAACACATAAACATATAGAAGAGGTGAAGAAATCCTTAAATCGAAGCGAAGATTGAAACCCACGCGATTCGGACAAGCCCTAAGTCGAAAACTTTGAAATCGACTAAGATACTCCGCTCCAAGCCCAAACCAACGAAACCCAAGCTCAACACACGATCACAAGGTGGAAAGGAAGTAGATCTGTAAGGTTATTGAGGTATTGGGTGGAATTTTGTGTGAGAGAGATAGAGAGAGAGACGGTAAGGGGAGAGAGTGAGAGAGCCGTGTGTGTAGAGAGAGGGAGAGATGGGATAAATGATCTCCTACACACACACCCACCTATTTATACTAACACATATGCAAATCACACAAGCACTCCCTCTATTAGCAATTCCAACACTTTAAACCCCAAATCAAATAATCACACACTTTTCACATTATCCCCAATTTTGACATTTACATAACCTCTAAATATTTTCTGAAAATATGAGTCTCTACATCGGCGATAGTCCAACCAATTGCCTTCGTGTGCCTCCTTAAGAGTGTGTGCAATTCGGCTTCTTGGCGATTCTCAAAAGTGGAGGACATCACCACTGGAAATGTTTCACCATCGCCTAGAAAGGCATACTTCAATATTTCCTGGAGGACTTTCAAATCGAGTTTTGGTGGTTGGATGCTCGAAGAAAGGGTCTTGCATGCACTTGAGAGGAGGCAAACTCTTCAAACTTTGGTGACCAAGACTCTGTCCCACAAACATCCTTGATATCAAACAAAGAGTATAATATTCTGCCTTCGATGAATCCAGAAAAGATACCTCTTCGGAGGTAAAGCTCTATATTTAAAGGCTTTAGATGACTCATTCTGGCCAATCAAAATGCACGATTAATATGGTAGTATAGGGCCATAACTCTACCTCTTTGAGAACCCTAGACGTGCCTTCCAAGTCAGCCGATCGACACAAAGTAATTGAGTTCGGATCAAATGCTCACAAATCTGTCGGCTGGCAAAAGGATTTACCTTCACTACAAGGAAATCGAGATCTCCCAACGGTTTTGCTAGCAACAGTTCAAAAAACCGTTGGTATAGACGGTGTGTAGCAACGGTTTTCAAACCGTTACTAGAAACAGGACTATAGCAACGGTTTTCATGCAACCGTTACTAGATTACAAGACTATAGCAACGGTTCTCCATAACCGTTGCTAAAAACCGGCCTCTAGCAACGGTTTTCCATAACCGTTACTAAAAATCAGCCTATAGCAACGGTTTCCAATAACCGTTACTAGATTTTCACACCGCCAAAACCAGTTTTCTTTCATGCGATCAGTTTTCCAAACCCGAACTAACGATTGAGACCGTTGATTTAATTTTTCATGTTGATTAAATCGTTCTCATACAAATTTGGCTCAATCGGATTTAGAAAATTTCTTTATCGATGGACAATTTCATTAATAAAATGAATTTATCTCTCCAATAAGTATGTAGCGATACTCGATTAACTTCATTCTTGAACGTACTTTAGCCACGCAATCGTGACACAATCATGATGATCGAGACCGTTGCTTTTGTTAGGGCTATTTTTCCTAAATTTTTGTTGGCATTTTTTCCGGTATTGTTTATTTAACGTATTTTTTTAGCATTTTGTGGTAATTTTTGAAACTAATCATTCATTTTGGGATTAATCATTCATCTTCACAAGAATAAAAAAAGAATAAAATTGTGGACCGAAGTTAAAAAAAAATCATATAATTAAGATGACACTAAAGACAACAAATGTTCGTTGTTTGATATTTTTTCGCCCATATTGATTTTTTATGCTTTTAATTGCATTTTTTTTAATTTTTTAGACTCATCTCATAGAAATAACTGCCCAATCAAAAAAATTTATGTGAATCTAACAAAAATTTAGAAAAGGCAAAAAAAAATTAATATACTGAAAAAAAAAAAAGGAAAACAGAGCGGTTTTTTTTTGGTACAAGGTGCATGTCAATTTATACCAATTTTAAAAGGTAATTGTTGAACCTAGCATTAAATTCTATGTAATAATAATTTCATTCTTCGTACAAATATTGTACTCCTTATTATGTAAAAATAGACGCTTCCGATCGGGAAAAAAAATTATATTAGATGTGTTTGTATAGTATAAACCGGATTTAAAAAAAAGGATTTAAAAAGTCCGGTTAGTATAGTATAAATATTAAAAGGTTTAAGTTTTTACACAAGTTATGGGCTAGCACAGTTGGTTGGTGCATGCGCGCGCGCACACGCGAGGTCGGGGGTTCGATTCCCTGGAAGAGCAAAGTTTATTTCTCCACCACGTGGGTGCCACATCAGCGACAGGCGGGTGCCAAGTGGATGCCACGTCAGCGACAGGTGGAGCCACGTGGTTGCCATGTCATATTTTACTGCAGATTTAAAAAAAAATACTTGCCTTTAGCAACGCTTGTAACCGTTGCTAAAGAAACCGTTACTAAAAAAAAATCTGTACCAACGCTCGACAAAACCGTTGCTATACCTCTACAGCAACGGATATATTGCAACGGTTTGGGCAACGGTTCTCCAACCGTTGGTATAGCCTGAACGGGTCTATACCAACGGTTTTTGGGTTCAATGGCAACGCTTTCGACCGTTGCTATAGAACGATTTTCTTGTAGTGCTTGGAAGTTGGATTTTTGGTTTCTGGGCTTTCTAATGGCTTACGAAGATCCACAAAAACTCTTAGCGTTTATATAAAGTCAATCACAATTATTACACAACCAGCTTATCATCGGGATGGTTCCTACAGTGGGACTCGAAATATCTTTCGAGTGAAATTGGGGTGTCTACACTCGTGTTAGAAGGGAGTTTCTTTGGAATGATAATGTTGGAAAGGATATGAGGATGAGCTCCCCAATATATCGATCTCTTCATATTCTTTAAACTACTAATTCTGGGTCTTACATGGTGATCCATACCGTTCAATAGGGCGATTCGCGGATCGATTTTGGGATTCGGTTCCCAATTTGATCCGCTAGTGACAGATTGTCGTTTTCTCCATCCACCACCAGTCCGTGATTGTTGTTCAGTCAGATCAGTTTGGGTGGTTCAAGCGAATTTAAGCCTGTAGTTTCTTTTTTATATATACCAAAAATTTGTAAAAATAGAACCCCAAAATTTCAAGTTTAATCAAGTCTAAACATTCATCGATGCAGAAAAGTATAAAGTCCAACAAGTCAAAACATTCACATCAATTTCTCGGCGACCAAACCAAAACTGTGTATAGTTGTATAAAGTGTATCACGACCAATATTTGATTTCCAAGAATAATTACTCGTCATCTCAATAGTGACAGGGTCAAGCTAAAGGCAGCTAGTCCGATCCATGTGTATCAATGAAATCAATGTGAACATTACCAATCTACTACAAAAGCATGTCTATAGGTTATTTTATGGCTCAATGAAATCCTGATGGCTTTAAGGCGCCTTTCCTTCACACAACGGGGCAAACTGTAAAATTGTCAGGTGGTCGGAGATGGAGGAGGTGGTCAGGTGGGAGTCGAGGAGGTGGAGAGATGAGAGAGTCAGAAAGGCATAAGTCAGAGTAAGTGAGACATAGTTAAGGACTTACAGCCCCTATGGATTGATGGAGGGATTTCATGAGAAAAGAAAGGAAAGGATTATAATTTCTTGTGAAATCCCACATTTGAATTTAGCATTTTGGGAAGAAATGGAGAGAAATATACAAAAAATAATCTATCTTTTAATTGGCACTTTCCCTTTCTCACCCAATTTCACCAAAAATGGTAAGATTTGGTGCGAAAAAGGCTCCCCTTTCTTATCTCCTCCTTTCTCACCATCCAAAGGAGCTGTTAGGATTTTGGTTTAATTTTGTTTTGCCATGTAATTTTTTTAATTTCGGGTGGATTGGTTCGGTTTGAATCGGAGCAGATTCGCATTCAACCCGATCCACCAGATTGGGGATATTTTGGATCGACTTCCATCCGTCACATACCTCGGCTTGGTTCACGGATGGTTCAGTTTTGGTTGGTTTCGACGATTGGTTAATGGGCAGCCCGAAATTCATAAATCTCGCAAAGAAGATTATTACAATAAAACTTAATTTAGTCTAACACCAATAGGTGTATGAACAAATCACCATCTTGTTTAATATAATATTACCTCCATCCCAAATTGTTCGTCTCATACGGAAAGTCGTGCAATTTTAAGATTGGTAAATATAAACCTTTGCGGCATAGTTTTTTAAATTTTTGTAGACAAATTAGAGCACTTCATTGTTTGATCACAAAATTGCATAAATTTTCATAAGGGAATATAACAATTTAAGATGGAGGGAGTAGAAATATAAGGTTAAAATTGTATTTACTAGTAGTCTCTTGTATAGTTCAAAAAAAAAAAAGTATTCTTTTGTATAGAATTATATGTAATTCATTAATGCACGTATCGTTTTTTTTTTTTGCTAATTATTAATTCACCTATCATTGTACAATAATGTTATCTTTTAGCCAATCAAAAAAATAATAATGTTATCTTTTTATAAATATGCTCTCTCATGTGAGAACTATGAGATCAACGACTTAGATTAGTGTAAAGAGCTCCGAATAAGTCCATAAATAATGATTTGCATAAATATAGAGTGAATAAGAATATGGAGGAATAGTGATTCCAAGGGTAAGAGGGATTCCTGATCTTTTTTTTTATTTATTTATTTCTCGGGATTATAGGAGCAGAGTTTGACTATGGCCATAATCAACAGAAAAAAAAAAAGGGAAAATTTTATAAATGGTCCCTTTATTTTGCCTGAATTCTCATTTTCGTCCCTCTAGTATCAATTGCGTTAGTTTTAGCCCTATAGTTTATATTTTGCTTCAATTTCGTCCCTCTTGCTTACGGTGTCAATGAAGCAGACGGAATTGGAGGGCAAAATTGTCATTTCTCCTCACAGAGAGACTAAATTGAGACTTCATACAAACTAGATGGACTATTTCTAAAAATATTCTTTTTACTTTTGTTTTTGCAAATATAATTAAAAGACACCATACATAATATATTTTTCATCTCAGCTTTTTTAATCAAAATATGTTGAAAATTTTAAAGCTTTTATTATAAAAACATTATATTTGCAAAAACAAAACTTTTTAATGATGTTCCATACTTAATGATATGGAATATTAAGTATGGAATATAAAAACGCAAGAGGAAACAATTTGCAAAAATTTTCAACATATAATAGGAGTACTTAATATTCCATATCACAAAAAACTTTTGGAATATATAAACAATTTTAAAGTTTTTACTTTTATTATATTCCATATACAATTTTAAAGTTTTTACTTTTATTATATTCCATATCACAAAAAAAATTTAATAATGTTCCATATCATTAAGTATGAAAATATAATATTTTTATTATATTCCATATCACAAAAAGTTTTGTTTGTATCATTTAGTATGGAATTGAAAATCATTATATTCCATACTTAATATTCCATATCATTAGTATCATGTTTTTATAATGTTCTTTTTTTTCACCCAATAAAAAATAATGTTCAAAGTTATTTAGTTAATCTTGTAATCATTGATTAAGAAGTGGATCACTATTGAATAACAAATAAACGAGTAAACTTTTGACTTGGGGGTGATATTTTAAGTCAATTCACAGCTTTGATATTGCTAACTTATATTGATATGAAGATGTTATTTTCGTATTTCATTATTTAGCTATATGTCGTTAAATTATTTGAAGACTAAAATAAACTGATTATGTTGCTATTAATATTCAATCTGTATTTATTTGTTATATGAGTGGTCCTATGAGTAAGTCCCAAAAAAATACACTATACCCATGTTTTAATGCAATAGTATTTCATTGGTTAATTAAACAAAAATACAAGACACCTAAATACTATTGAACAATTTTTCTTTTCAATCGCGTAACAAAGAACATAACGAGATTGAAAATCCAATTGAAAAAAATACGATACATAGACATTTAACATAGGGGTTACTTTTCGAAGGAGTATAACAAAAGCTTTAAAATTTTCAACATATTTTGATTAAAAAAACTGAGATGAAAAATATATTATGTATTGTGTCTTTTAATTATATTTCCAAAAACAAAAGTAAAAAGAATATTTTTCGAAATAGTCCCTCTAGTTTGTATGAAGTCTCAATTTAGTCCCTCTATGAGGAGAAATGACAATTTTGCCCTTCAATTCCGTTTGCTTCATTGACACCGTAAGCAAGAGGGACGAAATTGAGGCAAAATATAAATTATAGGGCTAAAACTAATGCAATTGATACTAGAGGAACGAAAATGAGAATTCAGGCAAAGTAAAGGGACCATTTGTAAAATTTTCCCAAAAAAAAAAAAAGAAGGTGCGGGCCGGTAATGTCGTTAAATATTAATTTGTTATTATTGATTGGATTCTCTATGAATTCTGCCTGATGATTCCTTTCCACCAAGATCTCTGAGGCATTTCTTTAATTATGTCATATTTCAAGAATTGGTTTTGGAAGATAAGTCGATTTGCGCGTAAGTTGACCCGAATACTTAAGGTATCAGGGAAAAAAAAAAAAAAAGGGACCAATGTGTAAAATGATGTGACACATTGGTGCTTGTAAAGTGTCCCATTGGAGTCGCCAACGGCCAATGAACATAAGCGTGGAAGGGTATGGTCTGTTGGGGCTGGATTGGGGTAAGGTACTGACCGGTGTAACAAAAATGGTAAGGGGTCACAATTCACAACTGGGGGCGTACAGTTGAAGGCGAATTAGAGTAAGGTGAAACCGGCCCTTTGCTAAGCCATGAGTGACCTTTTGTTTTTGGGTGGGACCGTGGGGTGTCTCTCTCTCTCTCTCTCTCGCCATATGTACACATGTCAGGCATAATCTCGGGTCAAAAGTCGTAAAGCATATATACAGTAATAATAGAGTGAGGGCCAACTTCCAAGCTTCTTCAAAATTGTATCATTTTTTTCCAAGAAGTTGATGAATATCTTTGTTTTTGGAAGACTAGAGTATTCTCTCCTCACATTGTGTGTGACATGATTGATGGAAGCTGACATTAAAAAGTCTAAAAAAATACTCCCTCCCCCCATATTATTTGTTCTTCTTAGAAATGGCAACGGGCGGATGGGACGGATTTTTGTGTATCCAAACCCAAAAATTATTACACGGACTTGATCCTGACTGGGTATTTTTTTGACAATGGTGCTAGAGACACATCAAAGCACACACCTACTACTCACATGAGTGGTGGGTCCCACACACACTATACACTATGGAGCCCACCACTCATGTAAGTATGGGTATGTATTTGGGTGTGTGCTTAGGTGTATCCATAGAATTATTGTTTTTTTGGTACCGGCCCCGGCCCGCAAGAAATTAAAAAACTTATTAACCTAAAACCAAAATAAAACAAAATAATTATAAATAAAGTGATATTTTAGTATAATGGTGAAATATATAGGTAAGAATAGAAGGTTTTTTAGTATAATGATAAAAGTATTAGGGTAAAAATATAAAAAATTTAGTATAATGGTAATTAGATTAGTAATAAAAGTATAGTTTTATATATAAATACATCTCGGGGCGGGTTTGGGCAGGTAATGTCGGGGCGGGTTCCGAGGCATAGTGCTTTCACCCCAAACCCGGCTGGGTTTTAGATTTTTTACCCCGACCCTGACCTCGACCTATACTCGAAAATGAGGTGAAAAACCCGCCCCGTTTGGTATGAGGCAGGTACGATTGCCATGCCGGGTTCTTTTTCAAAAAATGTTCTCATTTTTAGATTAAAAAAATATGGAGTAGAAGATATGTTCCCCAATCCTGTGCTATAGATAGATAGCTCTGTCCCGGAAAATATACTAGATAAAGTTGTCTTTTGGCATCACAAATAGCCAAAAATGTCCTTTACTTCCCTCTATCAAATGGCTTTCAGAGCGAATGAGCTTGAAAGGTAGACCAACGAGATAGATTCTTCACTTCTTTCACTTGACAGGTAGGATTTAAATCTTGTTAGGAGTGCGAGTGCTTGTACTACAAAAAAATTGCTTTCCCCCGGCATTTGTAAAACGCCACAAAACGCCGGTAAAGGTTTTTGCGGCATTTCTTCAAAGGTTGGGGATGTCGGCATCGTTGTATTAATGCATTTAAAAAGCAGGGGTAAAAAGTTAAAGGCGGTGTTTTTCGGAAAACGCCGGTAAAAGTCTGAATGTTATTCAAGTTGTCTTGAACATATGTTAGACGACGCTTTTAGAAAACGCCGGTAAAAGTCATCTTTAGAGGCATTTTTAGAAATGCCGGCAATACTAGTGTTGGGAAAACCACATTTTCTTGTCGTGTTGGTGTGGTGGTTTATGCACTTTAGGCTTGCCCCACCCGTATGCCGCTTAGCAGTACCCATTTTTCATCTCTTTAGAAGTAGGTCAAACATCTATTGAGTGACAAAAAAAAAAAAGAGGCTTTCAGATCACTTCAATAAAGTATTCCTTACATGGTACACACAATAATGGGATTTCATAAACATCTTTTTAGGAAAAAAATTTTCCTAAAAAGATGTTTATGAAATCCCATTATTGTCCCAATAAAACTAAAATTATGAGTTTTTATAACTGCCTATGGAAAATTCGCTTCTGTTTTTTTCCTTCTTTTTTTAATGAGAATGTTCTCATTAATGTTCCAATTTTTAAGCTTAATGACTTGAAAAGTTCTCCAATAATTTTCAATTAATCATGAAACTCTCTTCTGGTCGATCTGCATTTTTTGACTCATTCCTTGCAGGACTTATGTGTAACAACCCCGATTTTTAGTAAATAAAAATCTCGTTTTAATATTGAGAATTCATTATTTATCTTTTAAAAAAATTAACTCTAATTTTCCGTCATAATTAGATTTGAGACTTATAAAATTTTTACCTTTTAACATCGGACATTCTAGTCTTTTTCTAAAGACAAGTATGCTTGTAAAAGCACTTGTATATTTTTCTAGTAAATGAAACAAGTTCTTTAATTATATTTCTTGGCTAGAATCATACTTAGCAAGTAGAATTAGTTTTCAACCAATTGGTTAGCCAAACCTAAGTACCCTTTAACTTAGTTACATTTCCCTAGCAATTAAGAACCATTGGACAAAGGTAGTAATCATGTAACTTCCTAAAGTAGTGTTCATAGCCTATCTTAAGCATGCCTAGATGTCCATAGGTTTACTTTCTAGGAAATTGTTAACCATTGGTCAATAGATTACACTTGAAAGTTTACCTTTAATTATTACCTTTCCTAGGCCTAATAGGACTATTTAGTGCCTAAATATACCTAGCTATGTATATGTATATATATATAGCCATATATGCTTTCTAGGAAATATTGTGACCATTGGATATTAACTTGTCATTAAGATCCTTGACCTTTAATCATTACTTTCCCTGCGCTTAGTAAGCTACTTAGACCTAAACACCCTTAGTCTCTCACACACACACACACACACACACACATATATATATAGACACATGGGGAAAAGAGAGAGAAAGGCCGAGAGAGAAAGAGGAAAGAGAGGCAGAGAGAGAGAAAGAGAGAGAGAGAGAGAGAGAGAGAGACGTGTGCATGTGTGTACACTTTCACAAGCTACCCTTTAGTCATCTTTAGCCTTAAACCTAATGGCCACATGACAACCCATTCCTAAAACTACTTTAAGCATAAAATCCTAACCTTAATCATCCTAGACTTGCTTCCAAACTAGCATTTAATCAACCTAGAAATTGACTTACAACCTAGCCTAGGATTGACTAAACATGGAAGGCCAACTTTTTAGACTTGTAAGACTGGTAACCTAGCTTATAATTACCTAGGATTTACCTAGAAAGCTTAAGATCCTACTTGCCTAAAATAGCCTTAAGCCTAAAATTGGATTTGACAAGTCTTGGCATGCTTGGAAGACAAGATTTGACTAAACAATGGAGCAAATCCATGAGAGATAGAGAGAGAGGGAGGGAGGCCATTGGGAGGTGAGAAAGAGCCAACATTTTGCTATAAATAGGACTACTCACTTGCCATTCAACTCACACATTCATCCTTCAACTTCTTTCTCTAGAAATCCTTGTGTTCTTGCCTTGTTCTTCATTGTTCTTGAGTTCTTCAAGAAACTCATCCAAGACCGCCACTCGACCACCTTTTCGATCCAAAAAGTTTAGTAGTTAAGTCAAGAACTAGTTTCGAGAGAAACATTTCTCTTTTGAAACTACCGTAAGCTTACCGTAGGAAGTCACTCTGTCCGATAACCGACTTACTTTCCGTAGCCGCCCTACTGCCAAGAAGAACGGTAGAATGCCCTTACAAGTATAATAGAAATGTACATATTGCTTGTATGTTGAAATGCATGAGAACTTGAAAAGTGTTTACTAAAGGTTTGGAAAGGAAGGGGAGTATGTTGAGTATCCTGACTTTATTTTCCGAAAAAACATATATTGTTTCGAACTTTCCTAAAAGGAAGAATGAACGGATTTTGGAAATAAACTTGATTGAAAGTATTCGTATTTTGATCTTAAGAATGTTATGAGCATGAATATGTGATTACTTGGATTATTTGTTTGACATGTGATAAAGCATAAATGGTTTTCACTCCAAAGGTGTCCGTCAATATGACATTGTGCTTTAAAGTTGTGTGCTAAATTTTGAGCATGATTGCGTGAACTTAGGGATAATATGAGCATGATAAGTAATATAGAGTTGGATGATCTTACTAGTTTAGTTTCAAGATTAAAATGAATGATTTATGATCATTAACGTGAAAAGTCCTGCTGCGGAGTCATTGCATGAAAACGAGACATAGAAACCGAGAAAGATAGAAACTTGACACCTAGGGTGTAGTTATGAAAAGACGTGTTTTGAAACTGCAATGTGGCCGGACGTAGTAGCCCGTTGTGGTGTGTGTTGCCAATGGGACCGAACGTGATAGTCTCATTGGAGGTATGGCTTGGTTATCTGCGGAGAGGAGCCAAGAAAGAAAGAAAACCACAATGTGGCCGGACGTGGTAGCCCATGGTGTGTATTTGTGAAACTGCAACGTGGCCGGACATGGTGGCCCATTGTGTGTAGCTGTGAAACCGCAATGTGGCCAGACGTGGTAGCCCATTGTGTGCGTTGCCAATGGAGCCGGACGTGGTAGCCTTATTGGTAACAAGGTTTGGAATGCTTTCGAAATGTTGAATTGATAATTCAAGAGTGAAAATGGTGACACGGTCTACGAAATGTCGCATAGGAGAAACTCAGATTTCACGGACACCAACGTTAGTATAAAAGTGAATGTGGATGTGTCATTGTTTACTACTTATCTGAAACGGACAATGTTATTCACACAACGATCCAAATACAACAACTTACACAACCTCTCACATACATGGTAGTGTGTGTGGAGCCCTCATGTATGTGAGAGGTTGTGTAAGTTGTTGTGTTTTGGATTGTTGTGTGACTATCATTTTTGTATCCGAAAGATGGTTGAACATGCATGTGCTTTTTTTAGAATCCGCCAGTTGTACATGAGCTAGTATACTACTTATTTGCACTGTTATTTGTAATCTACGGGTTAGCGGGTGTGGGATTATTCTTCTGAGTTTTCATAGCTCATAGTGTTACTGTTGTAACCCTGACATATTATACTCAGGGTGACGCCGGTATAATGTGTCAGACCTTGTAGATGAGCAGGGCAAACTCTACACTTTGAAGACTTTCGGAGCCGAGGAGCTGGCTAGGATGGAGGAGCAGGTGGAGCTGTAGATTGGAACACTAGTTTTCTCTCCCTTTGTGTAATTAATGTACCATTGTGAGAATTATGCTGTAATGATGAGTCAGACTCTATTTAGGTTTTTCAATAAAAATGTTTATTTAACGTTCCAAAAATTAGGAGCGTTACATTATGTGCCTTTTTTATGCCGGTGAACCTACTGATCGACACTCCGTAACAAGCTTTTATTCTTGTTTTAGTTATTCGTTCATCTCCTTACACTTTCACATCCCAACTTCTGCAATTCTTTTCGTCCCAATATTTCAAAGTCTGACAATAACATGTAAATGGCTTGCTCTTTCAAATTCACCCCGGATCTTTACTGTTGTGACTTCTCTCGCTCCAGTTTTTTTTTCTAGGTTTCTCTTGATTTTCTTCATGGCTTCTCCTGGCTCCTGGTTCTTGGTTGCTCTTGATTTCTCTTGACTTTTTCAAACTCAAATTGTTAGACTTGGATTTGAGAGAGGATGTTGGCAAAAGGCTTTGGATGAGGAATATAAGGCTCTAAGACTCAGGGGTACTTAGGCATTAGCTTCTCCTCCATCTCATGCTCATATTATTGGATGTTAGTGGATTTATATACTCCTATAAGATAACACGAATCTCAGGTGGTTTTGTGGCTAGATACAAAGTAAGGCTAGTTGCCAATGGCAATCAACAAGAGGAAGATATAGACTTTACTGAAACTTTTAGCCCCATTGTCAAACAACCCACTGTTAGGGTGGTTCTTAGCTTGGTTGTGCATCATAATTGGCCATTAAGACAATTACAAGTCTATGATGCCTTTCTACATGGAGTTCTCGATAAAGAGGTTTACATGAGGCAACCTTTGGGCTACAAGGATCCTCATCACCCTAATTTTGTGTGCAAACTCACCAAAGCTCTCTATGGTTTGAAACATGCTCTTAGAGCTTTGTTTCTTTGTTCTGTAGTTTTTTATTGCAACATATTTTGTTAATAGCAAAGCTAATGCTTCTCTCTACTTTTGCACCAAGGATTCTGCTTTTACCTTGGTTTAATCTATGTAGATGATATCCTCATCACTGATAGTAGCTCTTGAGTTTATCTCAAATTTTATCACTTAACTTGGTTCCAAGTTGGCTTTGAAAGTCCTGGGCTCTCTCAATTTTTTCTTGGGCATTGAGATTACTTCTTCAATCTGGTTTACTTCTCATTCAGACCAAGTATATACTACTGAGTTGTTATAGAAAGCAGGTATGCTTGAGTGCAAGTCTTGTGCTAGACCTACCTCAGTGAAACCCAGCCTCTGTTAGGCAGTTCGTTTTGAAGATGTTACCTTTTTTAGATCCATGGTTGGGTCTCTTCAGTAATGGACCTTGACCAGACTTGAGATTTCTCATTCAGTCAATATGGTTTGTCAACGCATGCATGCTCCTCAAGCAACTCGCTTTGCTGCTGTTAAGAGAATTCTGAGGTATCTCAAGGGAACTCTTTCCCATGGCTTGTCATTTACTCATGGTCATTTGGTACTTCTGCCTATGCCTTTGATAGGAGGTCTACTACAGGTTTTTGCGTTTTCTTGGGGATCTAATCTTGTGTCTTGGAGTGCTAAGAGGCAACCAACTGTGGCTAGGTCATCCACAAAGGAAGAGTATAGAGCCTTAGCTCAATGTGCAGCAAATATTTCTTGGAGACCTTAGTTGTTGTTTGAGTTACAAGTTCCTTGTTCTACTCCCTATCCTTTATGGTGTGATAATTAGCTGTTGTTGCTCTCACCAACAATCCCATCTTTCACGCTCGGGATTTAAAAATATAGACGTTGATTATCATTGTATATGGGAAAAGGTTGTTGCTCGTTTGATTCAATAGCAGCATATTGGAACTGCAACTCAAATTGCTGATGTTTTTACCAAACCTCTTTATTTGGCACGTTATCATTTTCTCTAGAGAAAGTTGTTGATTGGTGCTTCTCCCCCATCATCAATTTGAAGGGGGGTGTTAAGGTTCAGGTGTAACAGGTGGCTCGTTCACGCCTGATCTTTTCCTGTAGTGGTTTTGGTAGTTAGAGTTGGTTACAGCTAAAGGGCCAGCTAGCTTGGTTAAGTCGGTTAACTTCAGTAGTTAGTCATGATCTTGTACATAAGGCTTAGCTTTTAAGTTGTAAACATCATCGCAGAAAAAAAAAAATATATATTCTCTCCCTAGCTAGTTTCTTCCATTTTCCTTCAGTTTCTTTCTTGATTTCTGTTTGGTCTGAGAACTTCTATACTCACAATCACAATGTCAAGCATTGAGCAACTAGCCCACCAGTAAATTCATGACCCAAATTCCTCATCAAGTGATTGACTATACCCATAGTAATACCAATGGTTGTAAACAGAGTCGAAACAAATTCAGTTTGGTAGCCGTAATTTATTTGTTTACCTATATGATATGATACATATCCGAAAGGCCGAAAAGAAGGGGAAAAGGCGGCAGAAATAGACATTGTTGTGTACGTGTCTTCATTTTCTGGAAACATTAGGAGTGTTTTATCAGGGTCTGGTGATAGTGCAGTTAGGCCAGTGGACATCCTTAGGAGATTTTGTTTTGAGCACTGGATTTCTCTCGAAGAAATTGTTCGGGCGGAGCTCAAATCCACCGGTTAGCGTTGGCATTACCGGAAAATCTTCTTGGCATGGGACATGATGGAATCCCATGGTGTACCATAACACAATGTCCTTGTTCTCAATCTCCCTATTCCTGCAAATTTCACTTACAAGATTAATAAAGGAAGGTCGTATTCCTTGGCATTTGTTGAAACTGAAATACTGTTTGCACAACGGCCGGGGCCCGCAAGGACATTCAGAGAGGAAAAAAGGATGTGACATACAAATTAAGAGATGTCAGTTTTTTAAAACCAAAAATAGATCGTTTTTTAATAGTAACAGAGAAAAGAGAAAGAAACTATGACTTCAAATCAATTACTAGCTGAGAGAGTTTTGTGGCATACCTGAGGCTCCAAATAGCTAATGTATCATCCCCCCGGCTGCGATCAGTATACAACCCTCCTGCCCATTTTTCAGACTTGTTATAAGGAGTCACCCACACATTGTACTTGGTGAAGGCACCCCTGATTTGAGGATAATCGTCGTCTGACAAAAGAGGTCCCACAGCCGATCCCGGAATCAGGCTGTACCCAATGTGGTTCCCCACCTTAGTCTTCTCATTGGGGTTGACCACCACCAGCTCTGCCGGTTTCAAGCCGAGCTGAATTCTTGCATCCGCTTCACTTTTCGCAGTTTCACGAACCACCGTCCAATAGCTCTTCCTTGGAGAGATATTATTGGTAACTCGTTTTGTCTCTAAATTGCCTTTTACAAAGGAATTGGACACGCCGTCGACGTCTAGATCGAGATGGTAGGTCAAGAAGTGATCATGATACACTCCAATGGTATTTTCAGCTAATAATGTCCCGTAAACATCTTGTTTTATTTGATCTGTGTGGGTATAGGCTGCCGCTTTTACTTCCAGAACTCCAGTCAGTCCTACCTGTAAGGAAGGAAATTAACTAAAAAGAGTTAAAAATGATTGTTCTATTTGAATATTGTTGTATATTTGGTGGGAAGAAAAAAAAAAAAAAAAAACCATTTCATATTTTGATTGGTTGAGTAAAATGTTTACCCCAACTTTGATGGCTCCACTAGGTTTGAATTCCCAATCCACTATATAGTCATAGTTGCCAATTGTTGATACCATTCTCACCACCAGGCTCACTTCTGCCCTAACTTCTCTTATCTGCGAGGCACGTTAATTGGTTACTACTATACAATTAAAGCACCATATGAACTGAACAAAAAAGAGGGGCTGTTTACTTCACCTCATGAACATGTCGTAAAATCACTTACCACTTCTCCCGGTATACCAGTCTCGGTATGACGCCAAATGACATTTCCAGCATGCTGCTCAAATATGCAGAAAACATTTGATATCTTGACGGGCTTTCCGTGTTGGCCCGCATAGTATCCATCCATGAACACTGCATGGGCCGGGCAATCCGCCAAGGGCTCGAGCGACACTGCAGACTGGCCGAATCCAAATTCGCCCAGATCAAAGAATGTTTTGTAGTACCATTCCTCTGTTGGATCCATATAAGGTACGAAGAGCTCGGATATGTACCCTCTGTATATCACTTGTCGAAATTTGCGTTGCTCAAGGTCGTAGATTGAAGCCAGAGATATGATTGGGCCTGCTCGAACATCAAAGCCTAAATGGAAAGCCCAGTTGGCCCATCTGGCAAAAAAGAATTTTTTTTTTTAAATTTAATTTTATTGTTACCTGCCTCATCTTGTTAATTTGAATCTCACGATATTCAAGCAGCAAATAAACATCTTCTTTCTCACGTGTTAAGGATTGAGAAAAATTGTTAGGTGCTTGTCGTATATCCGTCACGTGTGCCCTAACTTCCTTCGTTCGTAAACTCACATCGGTATTCGATAACTGCTGAATACCTACTTCGAATGATCATTCTTACAGTGATAGCATACCAAAAGATCATTAAACATGCCCTGTTCCAGAACCAAAAATAAGCTGGCTATTTTTTAATAAGACAATTTCAAACTCAAAAATTATGGACTTATTGAAATCGAAAAATATGCAATATAGATCTTATTCGAAAAATATACGATGCAAAAAAAAAATTGAAAAATTATTTTTCATTTAAATTATTTTTTAGTTTGGAAATGTGAAATAAACTGTTTATTTCTTAAGAATATTTTTGGGTGGGCTTTGATTACCTTTTCCGCATTCTTATTTGCCATCAAGTCAAATCCAAGTTAAACACGTACGAGGTGGCATGAAGGTCCTAGGTGTCCAAGTCATAAGTCTAGAAGTTTGATTTTTCTTTGAAGTTAAATCACAATTGTGGCAAGGGAAAATCTATCTCGCTTTTTGTTTCATAACAATGCTAGACACAATTATGTTCCTAGCTGTTTAATACATATGAGTCCATATGTGTTAAACAGCCAAAGACGAACTGTAAGTGGTGGCGACCTCCACCACGATGACTTTAAAAATTGCTCTTCTTATATCAAAAAATATCTTTCACAATCAAATTATATAGGTCGGCCATCACTAGGTGTTTTCAAGATTTATTTTGTTAATTATGCTAACTCTTTAGTCTTTGACATATCTTTTATAAATATGCCAAAAATCAAATTCACTAGCCTTAGTGAAATATCTAGAAGAAAAAAAATCTACAGTACATACTTTGACATCAATGCTTACTCTCTCTTCACTGCAAAACATGTTCACCAACAAAGAAATACATTCTTAGTAGGGGTAAGCCAAAAATCCGTCAAACCGCGAATCCAGTTCAAATCAATCCAAACTGAAAGGTTTGATTCGGGTTTTTAGTAGTATGGTTTGGTCAAGGTTTAAAAAAATTAGAAACCGTATTATAAGGTTTGGTTTGTGGATTCATGTTCACGGTTATGGTTCCAAACCGATCCGTACCGTATAATACATATATATATATATATATACACACACACACACACACACATAACTTAGTTTAGTTTAATTATGATTCACCAAATAAATATGAGAGATTTAGTCAACTACTTTTCTAATTTATTGATCCTATTAAATTCACTGCGATATTTAGTTTTTATTCCCTGCCAATATAATTTAGATTAAACTTCTATATATCATAAACCATTCCTAATTTCCTAGGAATATTAATTTATCATACATAAAAAGCATATAGGATCACCAGATCAGTCAACTTACACTACCCAATTTCTAAATTTCTCTAAATTCTATTCATATACTTCACTATCAAGACTTGAGGCGATTGTGATATTCCATTCTTAATTAGTTGATTGATGTTAGTGTGTTTTAATAATTTGAATGAAATTGATTTTAATATAAGTTTTCTTTTAATTTATCTTCGTAACTTTAAGTACTTGAATTATTATTTTTTGAAAATGATAGTTTAATTCAAAACAAACCGTGGTTTAAAACCGAAACCAAACCGTACTTTAATGGTTTTGATTGGTTTGGTTCTATGCCTTTTATGGGTTGGTTTGGTTCTCTAAATTCATAATCCGTAAATATTGATTTGGTTCTTGGTTTATTATAAAACCAAACCAATCTCGACCATGCTTAATTACCCCTAATTCTTAGCATAGTTTTAGGTCTTTGGGATGACTCTATATACATATATATCTTTCAAAATCGAAGATATAAGCAAGTTTCTTGAGAAATGTTATCCTTCTAATTTCATAGAGCATAATTGAAAATTCCAAAGTGCATGCCATTTCAAAATTTTATCAAGTGCTTGATACAACAAGCATTTTCATATATAAAACTTGTGAAGACTAAATTGCGAATTAGAATGGAAAATAAAATTTTTGACAAGTTGTCCGATCCCATACATTTAAATCGACATATTGATAGTGTAGTCCGTCTTTCTGTTTTGATTTTATTATACATGTCCGTCGCCACAAAGTTAAAATTTTGACTTTGTCGTCCCTGCAAAAAAAAAACTCCAAAACTATGTGTGTCCAGAGTTGTATTTTAGAGTTAATTTTGTTCTTGAACTTTTTGTTTCCTAATGTCCTCTTATGGGTGCCAATTTCTACAAGCACATGTATGAACAATATACACAAATACAGAGCTATAAGAATTTGGAAGTGTTTTAAGAAGGTATGGCCCAACGTAGATAACTTTTTCCATTTAAAAAAAGAAAAACTATATTAACTTTGACTAACCTGATTGTGTGACCATCAATCTCAAAACCCGGCCCATCCGACTGCATGGTGGCTAGGCCCCTCAGTAGTGGACCGAACGGTGGTTTCTGCTTCGACTCTCGATACTCCGTGCCTTCCGCTTTCGGCACCGGAACCCTAAATCGGTCGTGATATTCAATTATCTTCATCTCCTCTAAATCAACCACCGCCGTTATTCCCTCTATGGGTCTCACATACATATTCGTCGTCTCGTCTGTAAAAAAACAAAATTAAAAGAAGAAGAAAATGTTACTATTTTTTAAGAACTTTTAGACACAAGTTTTCCACACTTTTCTTTCAATAAGTAACTACAACACACCTTGATTGTTTATTTACTCTGAAAGAAAAAAAAAAAATTTGAAGCACAGACAAATAGATCGAACATACAAAAATAGTAGCTATGCATATTGTAACATGTGTAATTTTTTTACAAGGCCCCCAATAAATCGCATCATTCTGCATACATTTTTTCATATTTACCTCAGCACGATTTTTTTTTCCAATTAAAAAATAATTTTCCTTACCAATATAAAAACATAGAATCTTCAACGCCCTACTAGTATCAGCTTCTCCAAACCACCCGACAGTGAAAGTGGAACAAACGACATCGGATAAACTCAGCCCTCTCTTATTAATTGACTCCACAAATGGTGGGTATGTAGGTGGCAACTCAAGAGCAGCTGTTTGCTCATCAAGTGTCAACATAGGGTAGCCGTGGCCGTCGTAAATGTGGTCAGAAATGATAGAACTCGTCGATAAATCCACGATTATCTCGTGGGTATTTTTGTCTAGTCTGGTAATAACAAAAGCTCGGCGTGGTGGTGCTATGGTGGTGCTAGGGTTTGATACCCATGAGAGGATGGTTTGTTTATCCGGATCGTCTAACCCTACGTACTGGAAGGTCAGGGTATGGTTGGAAGCTGAGTAGGAATTTTCGATGGTGGTTCGGACTCGGTTGAACTCCGACGGAGTTAGAGGGTCCAGTGGGTGGTGAAGCTGGTGGCTTGCGACGGTCAAGAAGAGAGAGAGGATGGAGTGGAGTGAGAAGATGAGAACTTTTCTAATTGTTGAAGCCATCGCTTAGTTTGGGTGGAAATTTAGTAGGGTGTATTTGTGCTTATATGTACGCATGGTGACAATTCCAGAAAATTTTAACCGGGTGTTCAAAAATTACATTAACTCCACTAGTTTTACTAACCAATTATATGTTCATAAAAAATTATATACTAGTGTGAATCATGTGATCAAAAAAAAAACAAAAAACCTATGAGTATAATTTTTCTCTGTGAATTTTTATATTTTGAGTCAAGCAAAATTAAATTAGCCCAAAAATACTGTAATATTTTTTTTTGTACAAATTTGTGTGTTGAATAGGTTTGCATGGATATTTTTGTACATTGCTCTTCTTTTTTTAGATATAAAGTTGATTGTCGTTAAAACGTACGATACCGTACCGATGCCAAAAAAATACTTTACTTTCTCTATATTTTTTTAAAATTTTTTTCTGTTAAGAGTGCTCCTTGTTTTGAGCTGTTGGGCGTTCAATTGTTAATTACCTAGAATAATTATTCATAACTTCATAATATAGGATTAAGCGTTGAAACAAAACCTAAAATAAAATTATGTACTACATGTTCAATTGAAACTTTAAAAAGAAAAAAATGAGTGTTCAACGTACTCGCCACCCATAATTACATGTGGAGCCGCTTACGTATAGCATACATACAAGAATTAATGTTATTCTTAAAAAGACTTTTAGGATTGCGAAAATGGTTGCAAACTTGGAAATAACTAGTATGACTTTTAGCTGAATGCATGTTGAATAGTTTGCATATAACCCAAAGACCTTTTGATTTACGTGTAAGGCTGTGTTCGGCTACTTTAGCCATTTGGTGGGAAAGCTAAAAAAATTTTGTCCTTATTCAAATTTTTTTTGTACCACTTGGCTTATCATCATTTTTTTGGAGATTATTGCATTCTCATGACAAGAGGAATCTAAAAAGTAAAAAATTTTGGTCGAAATTCAATTTTTTTGAATTTCGACGAATATTGGCGGGAAAGCCACTTATTTCGTCTTTATTCAAAAAAATTTGGATTTCGACTAAAATTTTTTACTTTTTAGATTCCTCTTATTATGAGGATGCAATAATCCCCCAAAAAATAATGATAAGCCAAGTGGTACGAAAAAAATTTGAATAAGAACAAAAAAAATTTGGCGGAAAAACCATATTGGCTCAAGTAGCCGAACACAGCCAAATGTAGATTAGGCATCCGGAGACTTAATTTTCGTTTTGTCACCATTTGAGCTAATTCGCTGTACTAGCTACGACCAGTTGAGCCACCGTCTATGATTTTTAAACCTTTTTGATGACTCAAGCGTGTCTCGGCTAGTTTGCACGCCGCTAGACTATTCCTGAGAGATAAATCCCCTCGCATATATACTTGTGAGGGATTGATAGAACTTAAAAAGTTTCGAACCTTAAACTTAGACGGCCGGAAGAAAACCCGTACGTAACTCTCACGGCTTGAACACTAAGCTAACCTATTGAAGTTTTATTTTTACCCTTAGTTCATGTCATCCAGGGCCGGCTAAAGAGAGAGGCGGGAGAAGCATGGGCTCCGGGCCCCCAAAAAAGATCAAAATAAGGGCCCCCAAAATTCTAGGACCCTTATATATGTATTTATGGCCCTTTTTTTTTTTTTTTTTGCACTAAGTCTTTTTTACATAAAATAGGCTCAATTGAAATTTAGGAGCCACAAAATAGACCCAACGGTGGAATTACTAATTAAAAGCACATAGGCGGGTTAAAAAAAAAAGAGAAAAAAGAAACGCCAATTCATGAGGAGTTGAGGACTCCAAGGAACGGGAAGACTACAATGAGGTGATCCAAAAGAAGAAGAAGAAAGAAACGCTTGACCGAGGACTCGAAGGGAAGGGAAGACAACAACGGACGACTGTGAACGGTAAATACTTGCATACGGAATACCTTGAGGTCCCTCTTTTACCATCTCCAACTCTCCACCTTTATCAAGTAATAGTTGCATTTTTTTGGATGATTATATAGTAATATTTTTTAATGGTACATATTTTGTAATGGTTTTTTTTATGAGACTGTTTGTAGACCAATTTTTATATGGAAAATATAGGGAGGTCTCATTTAAGAGATTCGCTTCCGGTCTCCAAAACTTATGAGTTGGTCATGTCCCCATTTGTTTCTCTCATTTCTTTTTATTTCTCTCTCTTCACCTCATTACCCTAAAAAAAACTCTCTCAAAACACAAACCAAACAAATTGGCGTGAAATTCGGGCTGAAAATTTAGGCCGAGTGGTACTTGTCAGTAGACATCTCCAATGGCGTGAAATTTGGGGTTGCCCATAGGCCATACTCATGTTGCCATTCAGTATATAAATCCAAGTTAGGACGAGGAAGAGAACCAAAACCAATTGGATGACATAATTGATCAAGTCTTCCTATAGGATTAGTCGATAAGCAATTGAATGGTCTGAAATTTGGGGTCACCTATAAGCCATAGTCATGTTGCCATCAGTATATAAATCCAAGGAGGAGGAAGAGAACCAATACCAATTGGATGGCATAATTCAAGTCTTTCTATAGGACAAATAGGTTATATTGATGGCAAAACATTAGTCGATATAGCAATCGAATGGTCTGAAATTTGGAATCGCCCATAGTCATGTTGCCATCAGTATATAAATCCAAGGAGGAGGAAGTAAACCAATACCAATTGGATGACATAATTGATCAAGTCTTCCTATAGGACAAATAGGAAATATTAGCATACGGAGGACTCGAAACGCTTGACTGAGGACTCGAAGGGAAGGGAAGACAACGACGGACCACCGTGGACGGTAAATACTTGCATACGGAATATCTTGAGACCCCGCTTTTACCATCTCTAACTCTCCACCTCTTTCTAGTAATAGTTGCATTTTTTTGGATAATTATATACTAGTAATATTTTGTAATGGTATATATTTTGTAATGGTTTTTTTATGAGACTGTTTGTAGACCAACTTTTGTGTGAAAATATAGGAAGGTCTCGTTTAAGAGATTCGCTTTCGGCTTCCAAAACTTATGAGCCGGTCCTAATGTCATCCGATCGATCAAGATCAGAGATTCCATTCCAAGTCAACTACTGTTTATAACCTATCCGCATAGTGAAATAAAAATATGTGTTGAACAATAAATCATAGAAATTGTTCAAACTGCATGTGGGGCCCCCTTTTGGGTCTCATACATTAAATTTAAATTATTCATTAGTTTTAAAATAAATTTTTTGAGTGACCCAGCAAAAAAAATAGCTCAACCGGAGGCTTTTTGACTTTTTTGGTCCACAAAATATTTCCGTCGTGCCATTTTGGTCCTTAATATTCCAATTGCAAACATTGCATCCCCAAAGTATCAATTTTGTTTTCAAATAGTCCCTGCGGCTCACGTTGTTCCTTCCCTCCGTCAAAACCAAGGGCAAGCTTGATATTTCACATCAAAACGGTGTCGTTTGGTTGGAAATATTGATTTTTCGGGTTTTTGAATTTTTTGGTCCCCAGAGTATTTTCGCCGTGCCATTTTGGTCCCCAATATTTCAATTGCTAACATTGCATCCCCAAAGTATCAATCTTGTCTTTAAATGGACCCTGCGGCTCACGCCGTTCCTTCCCTTCGCCAAAACCAAGGGCAAGCTTGGTATTTCACCTCAAAACGGTGTCGTTTGGTTGGAAATATTGATTTTTCTCTCCATGCATGGTTCTCTTAGGATTCTCATTGAAAGTCTCATAGTCAAAAAAATAATTATGACTCTTTAGGATAAAATGATCAAAAAATTAAGATCAACACATAGGTTCAAACAGATTGAAAATTTGAACACTTGATTTTTTCATCATATTTTTTAATATATAAATAGCTTAAAAAATTAAGTGTTTCAATTTTCAACCCATTTGAACCGATGCAAAGATCTAATTTTCTGATCTTTTTATCCTAAGGGGTCATAATTAATTTTTTGACTTTAAAGCTTTCAATGAGAACCCTAAGAGAACCATGGAAGAGAAATATCAATCTTATATATTTTTAGGCTGTTTATATATCAAAAAAATAATTATGACCATTTCGAATAAAATGATCAAAAAATTAAGACTTCGCACAAGTTCAAATAAATTGAAATTTTGAACACTTAATTGTTTCACCATATTTTTTAATATATAAACAGCGTAAAAAAATCAAGTGTTTCAATTTCCAACCAAACGACACCGTTTTGAGGTGAAATACCAAGCTTGCCCTTGGTTTTGACGGAGGGAAGGAACGGCGTGAGCCGCAAAGACCATTTAAAGACAAGATTGATACTTTGGGGATGCAATGTTAGCAATTGAAATATTGGGGACCAAAATGGCACAGCGGAAATACTTTGGGGACCAAAAAAGTCAAAAAGTCAAAAAATCAATATTTCCAACAAACGACACCGTTTTGATGTGAAATATCAAACTTGCCCTTGGTTTTGACGGAGGGAAGGAACGGCGTGAGCCGCAGGGACCATTTAAAGACAAAATTGATACTTTGGGGATGCAATGTTAGCAATTGAAATATTGGGGACCAAAATGACACGGCGGAAATACTTTGGGGACCAAAAAAGTCAAAAAACCCTCAACCAGTTATGTGTAAGTGGTTGATCCAATCTTTGAATTTTTTATTCAGAACTCAAGATCGTAAATTTTGATGAAGTTAAAAATTCAAAGCCTTATTTGTGCTTAACTGATTGACAGAAATGGCATGTTTGTTTTTTAGTTAATGAGGGATTGAGGGTACTTTCTTTTTGGCATGACTCTCATATGTAGTTTGATGTGTTTTCTTTGCCGTTTCAAATATATATATTCCCTCCGTCCCTTTTTAAGTGTTCCGCTTTGTAACTCCAACTTATTAAAAAAAACATCATAATTACACTTTTCATATCAATTTTTACCTCCACTTTCCGTACTTACCCTCTATAGAGACATCATCATTACACTTTTACTCACTAACTTTTTAAAATGGAATCTACTTTTAGGGGTAAAATGAAAAATGTACCAACTTTTACCTACTAACTTTACAAAATGGAAACTTATTAAAGGACAATCCAAAATGAAATACTGAACTTTAAAAAGGGACGGAGGGAGTATTTAGTTTGATGTGATTTGAAGGTTTGGTCATTTAACATAATTTTATATATGCCTCACAATTATTTCATTTTCTTGGTGTTAGATTTCTTGGAGGATTTCAACCTAATTGGTTTATGCAAAAGGGGTAATTAGTGTGGTGATCAAAGATAAGGATTTGCTTCCTAGAGGTCTTAAAGTTTGAAATTTATTCCTAGGTGGTAGGTGATATCAATTCTAGGCCCAGTCTATATAGGACTTTTTATCCCGACTTGAATTGGATCTCTCGTAGTGAAAGGTAAAATTGGTTCTGTAAGAATTAATCGAGGTGCATATAACTGACTCAAATATGGAATACCCATAGTTTATAAAAAAAGGTTGGGGGTTAAATCGGATAAGAATCTGGTCTGATACATAATCATATCATCTTATTCGATCCGATCTTCAAACGTAGCAGTCAATGAATTTCGCTGGATAGTGATATCTAGAAGGAACTTGCTAACCAGCCTGAAATCATTGTACATTCGTTTTGAAAAATGCATGTGCTCTTATATATGTGTGCGCGCGCATATATAAAACCGACGAAATCACATGCATAATACATGGTCGCCACAGTTAAATGTAATGGCGTTTTAATTTATCAAGCTTTATTAGAATCCACAATTGGGTACATGAATTGATGTTGAACTAACACTCTTTTTTCTCTTTCCCAAAAGTCAGGGTGTATGGGCCACTTTACGCATGCCTCAACTAATATTCTTCCCGGTCCAGTCAAAGGTGAGCCATCCGCGTTGTGACAAAAGAATTCACGAGAAATTATTTTCTTGCGACATGACCCCAAGAATCGAGCCATAGTCAATTGTGTGGGGAGTAAACCACCGACCAACTGAAGTAACTCGGAGGCTTTGAACTAACACTTAAGAGCATCCGTAATGAGTTTGTTAACTAGTGCGTTAATTGTGTGTGCTAAGACTTAGCAAACAAAAATGTATTTTTTGTGCCATAATACTTGTGTGCTAGAGTGTGTTAGGGTGTTCTAAATCTAATAAATGGGTCTCATCTCTATAATTCAAACTCAAACCATAAAATATAAATATCAACTACTTTTAATACACACTTGCGGGACCCATTTTTATCCTAACAAACATTTTAATACAAATTTACCAAACTCATTGTAGATGTTCTAACACAATTCTACGTTATTAATGTCTAACACACACTTGTGGGACCTATTTTTATACTAATACACCTTTTAATAAATATTTTAACACATAAATATATCAAACCCTATTGCGGATGCTCTAAAACCAGGCAATATGTGGAGTAACCTCTATAATTTATCAACCAAGTTTGGGTGGCTTAGATGAGCGAAGTGGGATAAGTCTAACACTCTCCCTCATATGCAGCCGTGATGCACATGGATGTGACAGACGAGGAGCTAACTGACTGACTCGGGCGATAGAGATGACAAAGACTTTCCCACGAAAGGTGAGGCCACCCAAGACCTAGTTTTGATACCATGTTAGATTTCTCGGAGGGTTCAAACCTAAAACCAATTGGCAATAAGTGGAGTAACCTCTAAATTTTATTAACTAAGTTTGGGTGGCTTAAATGAGCGATGTGGGACAAGTTTAACACTCTCCCTCACGTGCAGCTCGGATGCACATGAAGGTGACAGACCAGGAGACCAAGAGCTAAACGATTGACTTGGGCGACAAAGATGACAAAGACTTTCCCACGAGAGGTGAGACCACCCAATACCTAGCTCTGATACCATGTTCGATTTTCTTAGAGGGTTCCAACCTAAAACCAATTAACTATAGGTGGAGTAGCGACCCTTTCGTGGCCGACCACTGGTTGGCGCAAATCCGTAAGAAAGTAGGCAAAAAAACTATGCCGATCGTCGTCGCCGACCGTTATCATTTGAAGAAGGGGATCACGTTTTTCTTAAGGTATCGGCGCGTCGAGGTTTGTCACGTTTTGGGAAGAAAGGGAAGTTTTCACCGCGTTATATCGGGCCATTCGACATCATTGAGAAGATTGGGGAAGTAGCGTATCGCTTGGCTTTGCCACCGAAGCTTTCGGGAGTGCACGACGTGTTTCACGTGTCTATGTTGAGGAAATACGAACCGGATCCGTCTCATGTCTTAGAGTGGTCCGAACTTGAGCTAGAAGCCGATGCGTCATATGGGGAGGAACCGATACGTATCCTAGATTCGCGCGATCAAGTGTTGAGGGGTAAGACAATCCCGTTAGTGCGAATCTTGTGGAGTAACCAAGGCAAGGAAGAGTCAACTTGGGAACGTGAAGATGAGGTTAGGGAGAAGTATCCGCACTTATTTCCGGTTTGAATCAATGTGAGGTTCTGAAACTAAGACTTATGACTACGACATTGTTGCATGATGTTTAGTACTACAGTTGGTGCGTGCATATTTAAATGTTGCATACCTTGTTGATTATGATTATAAATTTCGAGGACGAAATTTCTTTAAGGAGGATAGGGTGTAAGGATCCGTATTTCCAGAAATTTACAAAAGAATTTATTCGATATTATAAGTAAGGAAAAGATGGGATTTATTGAGTTTAAATGAATTGGGGTGAATGTGATAGAATTGTTTGTAGGAGGGTATATGTGCAATATGTGTTTATGTGAGTATAAATAGGTGTTGGTGTGTTTGTAGAGGAGTATTTTCACTCCTCACTCCCTCCCTCCATCCATCTCCCGATCTCTCTCTCCCTCTCAGCACACTCTCTCTCTCTCTTCCACCAACACCCAAAATCCCACTCACCCACTCAAAACCCATGGCAAATAACCTTCAATCCTTCATCCATTCACGTTATTAAGCTCGTATCTAGTTGGGTTTAGCTCGGAGAGGGGTTTTCTTGCTCGGTTTGAACTTTGGAGTTCTAGGGCTTGATCGATCCCTTGGATTTCGGCTTTGGTAACTGAGGTAGGGATTTCTTACTCTCTCTATATGTTTATGAGTTGATTGTGTGCTCATATCGTGCTCTAATTGGTTGTATTCAAAGTTATGCTCTCTTTTGATTTTTCTGAAAATCGTGCTCTGTGATGTAGTGGTATCCATACCACTTTTTTGAGGTATCCATACCTTGGTTTCGGGTTGCTCACTGGATTGGTTTGGTATCCATACCAACTTTTTGAGGTATGGATACCACTGACTCAGAAAATTATTTTTGAACTTGTTGATCATTCATCGATTGTGTTGATTCCCAATCACATCTAACACTCTCTAATCACATACTAATCACCTCTAAACATGATTGCTCTCGTTCCAATGGTTCGTTGTTCGTCCCCACTCATTTGGCTCCCGTTATAACGAAGAAAGGTGTAAAACTAAATGAAAACGAAACTTGTTCGTTGTCTATGCACTCGGGTCGTTATGCGAGTATTGTGGCATGTTTTATGAATGAAATGGACTTGACACGAATTATGCTTTATTATTCGAGACTTGTGGAATGAAAAATTACGACTTAGAACGATACGAAGAAAGCTACGGATCCACTATAAGGTGAGATGCCGGAACAGGACGCAAGGGGTCCCAAATGCCCGGAAATGCACAAGAAAGTCACGGATCCACCGCACGGTGTGATGCCGGAATGAATACGGGACGTACGGGGTCCCAAATGCCCAGAAATCGGAAACACTTGGCTTAATGAAAGCGGAGAACTTAGGAATTGTTAAGTTTCTTGTATTTGAATGGTGTCGGTTATCATGTCATATCTTCTAGCTCCTATTCATGTGGGAAACCTTGTTGTTATCATTGTTCTTCCGGTGCATAACCATTTCGTATGCATATAATTTAAGCAAAGATTTCTCTACTGGGCTAGTGTAGCTCAACCTATTATTATTTTCAGGTACAACTCAAGGGCATTGATGTGGAGTGCTTGATGTGCATACGACTTCACCATTTTGAAAGCTAACATGGAAGAACTACTTTGACATCTTTGTAAAATTCTTTTGGGAGATGTAATTGTAATTTTGAGCTAATCTTTTGACTTGAAAACAATGTAATCTCTAAACTTGTCGTCTTTTGTTTAACTATGGCTTTTGGGGCCGGTATGCCACTATTGTAAACTTTGGACCTTATTGTACTCTTGGATGGATTATGGGAAGTATTTTGGGGTATTATGGTGTATTATTGTGATGGACTATTATCGGAAATACTATTATTTTTATGTTGAAAATCCAGGATGTGACAGACTGACTCGGGCGACAGAGATGACAGAGACTTTCCCCCAAGACCATGCTCTGATACCATGTTAGATTTTTTGGAGGGTTCCAACCTAAAACCAATTGGCAATAGGTGGAATAGCCTCTAAAATTTATTAACCAAGTTTGGGTGACTTAGATGAGCGATGTGGAACAAGTCTAACACTTAATATTAGTATTACATATATGGTCACCACTTGGCCTGATTTTCATGGGCCAGTCCATCATGGGCACTTCTTTTGCTATTACAAGAATCTGCTTCGAATTTATTCTGTGTATTGGTACTACTTGTTTTTTATGCTAATGGGACACCTGAAGGTTCTGATTTTGGATTGATGTTTATCATATCCGATTATTTCCGTTAATTGTTTTTCTTTCAACACCTTGTTGGAACTTTGTTTTCTCTCTTAGTTTGGTGCTGCATTTTGCTATATGTATCTTCATCATGTAGCTTGTGTTGCCTTTCTTTTGTTTCATTTTCCCTTGATGTACTCTTATCGAGTAATTAATAAAATCTATTTTTAGCAAAAATTCTATCTCAGGTAGTCTAATCTCCGTGCCAATGGGCTATGTTCTTATTTATTTGGAAGAATTTATTGCATTCATAAATGGCATGTTAGTTTGTTAGTTAATGAGATGATACTCTCCTTTTGGCATGACTCTCTCTTTTTTTTTAGGTACTTCAGAAATATATAACTAAACCAACGGAGACGACGACATAAAGTAGCAATGTAAAAGCGATATTACATACCTATAGAAGGCCACAGATAACTAAGCTAAAACCCGCCTAAGGCAAAGGCTATCCTTAATTAAGAACTCCCTTAGAGAGATAGTCTGTAATGAATAACTCCTCATTTTGCTTGACTTTCAGGTGTGCTAGGTGGTCAGCACTTTGATTGAGGTGTACTAGGTGGTCAATTCTTTGATTGGCATTACGATAAGTGTGAGATAGCATGGTTCCGTACAGATGAGCAAACCATGGGCCATGTTAATGATTACACTTTGGGCGTGATTGCCCTAATTATCTTCTGTGATCAGACTTACAACAATGAGGAGTCGGATTCGATTGAGACACTCACCAAACTTTTCTCCAAGATAATGGTTAGGCCTCTATAGATACCCCAAAGCTCCGCTTTCAGACTTGAGTCACAAAGCAGCTTCCTAAAGAAACCTAAGATCCAATAACCCCTTGAATCTCTAAACAGGCCTCCAAAGCCTCATTTTCCCTTTGATTCATACCAGCAACCATCCGTGTTGAGCTTTATAGAACTTGTACACGGAGCAACCCAATACAACGTGGAGAAATGGGTCTATGGATGGGGCGTGGGGGTGGGTGTGGGTGTGTTTCCTCAGTCTCACAGGCATATGAGTAAATTAACTTGGCACTAATCGATACCACAAAATCAATGTTATCAAACTCTTTTTGTTGCGGTCTTTCCAAATTTTCCAAATAGTGGTAATAAAGAGAGTAGGCTTGGCATGATGTCATATGTATAGTTGAATGTGATTTGAAGGTTTGGTCATCAATCTAATTTTATGTATGGGTTCACAATTATTTCCTTTGTATTATATATACAATAACTTGTGTAACTGGAATTATTGATTTGTTATTGTGATTTTATTTGATTAGGTAAACTAAAAGATGAGAAGATTAACCTCTACCAATTTGGGAAAAATAAAAAGGTGGTACTCTTGAAGAATCCAAATGAAGAGAGTGAGGTGGAGCTGTAAGTGAAGGGAAATGACTCTTTTCAAAATTTGGTGAATGACACATTTTGGTTCAAATTTAAGTTAGCATTCTCCTCAAGGATGCAAAACTAGTTATTAAGATTTCTGAAAATGAAAGAAAAGAGCTTTTATAAGGAGTACAGAAGAGGACCTCCACCAAGTTGGGAAAAATAAAAAGGTCGTACTCTCAAAGAATCCAAATGAAGAGAGTGAGGTGGATCTGCAAGTGAAGCGAAATGACTCTTTTCAAAATTTGGTGAATGACACATTTTTGTTCAAATTTAAATTAGCATTCTCCTCAAGGATGCAAAACTAGTTATTAAGATTTCTGAAAATGAAAGAAAAGAGCTTTTATAAGGAGTAAAAAAGAGGAAAAAAAATCTAGTCAAGAAGGGAGCGAATCGCCTAGAGATGGTGTCTAGCAGGGTTATATTGGCGACATTCGGAGAGTTTATTTTTTATTTAAGAAAAAAATTGAGAAATGAGAATGTAAAATAACTGATTTTTTATCAAATCAAACCAAAATTATTACATTTATAAGTACCTATACATGAATAATTATCAATAATATTCAAAATCAAGTATATAAAAAATATAAAATTTAAAACTCTGGGTCTGGACCCTGGGGGGGCCAACAAAGCTACGCCCCTCGTTTTTAGAAATTCTAAAATATTTAGCTCTTGAAGCACTAAAATATCCATGTAAAATATCTAGAGTTTTTTTTTGTGTGAGAATTAGTCACATGTGTAATTTTAGAATTATCTCAAAGTTTATCTTGTATGAAAATATCTTTGTACTAGGGATAGGTTCTAGCCATTTTGTACCAAGCAAAAATAAAATTCTCTCCCTCCATTCTTTTTTAAGTATCCTACTTCGTAACTCCAACTTATTAAAAAGACATCATCATTATACCTTTCACATCAACTTTTTCCTCCATTTTTCCTATTTACCTATCATCATTACACTTTTACTTACTAACTTTTCAAATTGAAATCTACTTTTATGGACAAAATAGACAATCCTAAGTTTTATCCACTAACTTTACAAAATGGAATACTAGACTCTAAATAAGGGACGGAAGGAGTAGTTCAAATGTAATACAAATACTCTCATTTTCCACTCTTGTCTTTAGTAGTCTTCCTCTTGCAAAAATCTTGAATGCCTTCCAAAAATCTTGAACGTATTTTAAGATACGAGAAACATATACAATACGATTTATAAATTTGAAAAAAAATTTGCCCACCAACAATTTTTTTGGATTAGCCCAGGTAGAAATTGATTCCGCCCTTGGTTAATACTATTCTATTTGCTTTTGTTTGATTACTATTGGTTGAAAATATGTTACTGTTACCAAAAAAAAATAGAATTTGTTTATTTTTCATTTAATTACTAGTATTTGCTATTTAACTGTAGTCCACTTATTGTTGAAATTTGCACCTTTCCATTTGATTTGTATCCTGAGTAAACAGACCATCTACTGAGGATACAAATCAAATGGAAAGATGCAAATGTGCAAGTTCCAACAATAAGTGCATGGCAATAAGTAGCAAATACCAATGGTTAGATGAAAGATAATCAAAGCTCACTTTTTGGTACTACCAACTGCACGGCAACAGTAACATAGTTTCAACCAGTGATAATCAAATAAGAGCAAACTAGTGATAATCAAATAAGAGCAAACAGAATAATATTAACCCCTCCTCTCTCTTTTTTTATCCCCCTCCTCTTCTTTCTTCCTCTTCCCCTCATCCACACCATCACCATCTTTGCCATCCTTTTCGTTGATGCCAAAATGTGTTTTCAAGTCATAAACATCCTTTCTTGTCTTCAATAGTGCTTTGTGGGAGACCTTCTTCTCCACTGTGTTGATAATATCTTCAACTCAACCACAAGGATCATCAATTAACCCTTTAATCCCAATCAGTATCTTTGCCACAAACTCTCCGAATGTCGCTAATATAACCCCGCTAAACACTGTCTCTAGGCAATTCGCTCCCTTCTTGATTAGATTTTTTTCCTCTTCTTTACTCCTTATAAAAGCTCTTTTCTTTTATTTTTAGAAATCTTAAATAAGTAGTTTTGAATTCTTAAGGAGAATGCTAACTTAAATTTGAACCAAACTGTGTCATTCACCAAGTTTTGAAAAGAGTCATTTCCCTTCGCTTGCAGCTCCACCTCACTCTCTTCATTTGGATTCTTCCAGAGTACCACCTTTTTATTTTTCCCAAGTTGGTGGAGGATAATCTCATCTTTTAGTTTACCTAATCAAATAAAATCACAACAACAAATCAATAAATTCAGTTACACAAGTTATTGTACATAAATACAAAGGAAATAATTGTGAGCCCATACATAAAATTAGATTAATGACCAAACCTTCAAATCACATTCAATTATATACTTCTTCCATCATTTTTTTAGAGTCCAGTATTCCATTTTGGATGTCCCTTAATAAGTGTCCATTTTGTAAAGTTAGTGGGTAAAGTTGGTACATTTTTTAGTTTGGCCCTAAAAATATATTTCATTTTGAAAAGTTAGTGAATAAAATTATAATGATGATGTCTCTATAAAAGGAAAGTTATAACTTTCAGAATGTAATGATAATGCCTCCATAAAAAATTTAAATTTATGAAGTGGGACTCTTAAAAATGAACAAAGGAGTATGACAGTCATGCCAAAAGGAAAGTATCATCATTAACTAAGAAAACAAACATGCCATTTATGAAAGCAATAAATTCTTCCAAATAAGTAAGAAGTTAGCCATTGATGGGGAGATTAGACTACCTGAGATAGAACCTTTGCCGGAAACTTCCAAGAAGCAAAAGAGATTTTGTTAATAACTCGATAAGGATATATCGAGGGGAGCATTGGAGGAGGACACAGAGCAAATAGCACGCAGAACATAGGGTATTTTTGTCCATCAAAGTACCGCAAATAGTAAGACATTTAAAACAATGGATTCGGACCCTGATAAAGATCTAGTCCGGATTAAAGGGCCCAACAAGCCACTCCTTTAGACTCTAGCCCAATTGTCAAAAAAAAAAGTGTGTATCGAGTCTTAACTCTCTCCCATTTTGGCATTTAATTTACTGGCGACATATTATGAAGAGTTTTTTATGAATACATCCCTCAAACTATCGTCACTTTTTTTACTTTGTCTCAAACTACCAAAACCTCTTACTCCGTATTTCATCCTCAAACTACCAAAAACCCACCTATTTGGTCCTCACCCTAACTCCATCCGCGTTTTTGGACGGAAAAGAACAGAGTAAGAACAGAGTACTCCACTGCTCTTCCTCTTTCTCTTCAAGCATCCTCCTCTGTTGATCGGCACTCTTGTTTCTTGACTCCTCTTCCAGAATTTCTATTCTAGGAAAAGGTATTCTGAAGTGTCATGAATCTTTTTCTCCAACTGAGATTCAAGTTTGATTTTTTGGGCATTTAATGACTCTAGCTCCTGGTGCTTTTCGTTGACCTTTTTCATTAGGTCCTTCACTTGACCATGCTTCATTCCTTCCATGTACCAGTTGCTCTTCCATTCCACTTTTCTGTTTCTGTAACGATTCCACCTCCTGATTCAGATCATTAATTATTGTCATCATACCCTCAATTTGAGAAGACAAGTCTCTCTCCTTATCCTCAAGTTTCTTCAGCAGAATGAAAAGCACATCATCTTTCTGTTTTTCAGTTTCTCTTTTTTGGGTGTGCAGAGAATCCAGCTCAGTTCCAATCCCCTCATTCGAACATGCGTAATGTCTGAGTATGAGAGAGAAAAGAGGGTTTGTCCATGTTGGGAGTAATAGAGGTGAAATACCATTTTTGCCCTTCAAAAAAGTCACATGCTTCGTTTGTGATGTCTTTTCTGTCCAAAAACGTGGATGGACTTAGGGTGAGGACCAAATAGGTGGGTTTTTGATAGTTTGAGGATGAAATAGGAGGTTTTGGTAGTTTGAGAACGAAGTAAAAAAAAGTAGTAATGATAGTTCGAGGGATGTTTTCATAAAAAACTCTATTATGAATCTTAAGATGATGTTTTGATGACTTCCCTTCAGTGCAGAAATTCAATAACTAATCTTTTTTCCTCTCTTTAGCTTACAGGATGGGGGGTAGGTGTTTTAATCTTCAGTTTTTCTTTGAATTTATTAGGCATCAAAAATCTAATTTCTTTGAATTTATTAGGCATCAAAAATCTAATTTCTTTGAGTAATCTTGCAATTCATGTGTCATCTGAAACTGAATAGTTTGCCACCGTGTTTGTTCAAATCTGTTTGACTGGTGTAAGTCATTGATGGTGTTCATCGTTGAAGGCTAAATGTTTCAAAGATCTTATTATAGAATCATAGTTCTGATAGACTTTTGATCCGAGACGTTAATCCCATAGTGGTAGGCCGCGACCTCAGGTAGTAATATGCATGAAGGTATAGGGTAAGCCTAGGGAACAAAGTGTGACGGGAGAGGAGGAAGTTCAGGTGGTACGCAACAAGGTTTCTCTCCCCACCAGGAGTTTCCCCAGTGACTGACATTTTGAATAAATCGGTCTTTTTATTAGCCATACGTTTTCTTTTCCAATTCCAAAAAATAAAGTGCAGTGAGTTCGGGCATGCAAGTTCACTGCCCCTTAAGTGTAACAACAGAGTACTCCAGAAACAAATAGTAATAGGCCGTTTGGTAGTGGAGTGTTACTGTATGATGGCAAATTGAAGAGCAAAACTTACAACGGGTCAACGAAATTGCTTTAAGTAACGTTATCGCTGCTCCTAAGTAACTCCTGCTCCTTCATCTCCTTGGAACATGTACCTCAAAATACAAAAACTAGCAAACACAATAAAGTAAACTAATCTATGAATTAAACAAAAAATAAATCAAACTTATGCAACCGTGTTAACTTGTCTCTGACAATGATGCCAAAATTTGATCGTGTTGTACTGAGTCAAAAAATATGTTTATAATAGTAACTAAGAATCAACTACTATTCAATGGAATAGTGATCAAGTCCGAGTATCGCTCCTGCAGGAACAATGAGGCTAAGTTATTACAACTCCAATTAATTTTTAGATAAATTCAACGGGAAAAAGATTGAGTTATAGTATGATTTTTGGAACTAATTAAATTAAGAAAGCAACTAAATTAAGAATTTGGAAACTTACCCTTACTTATACCTATTTCCCGACCGCATTAGGGAGGCCAAGGCTGTGGTGGGATCTTGAATTATTTAAGTGATTCTTTTGGGCAATGGACACAAATTTCACCATTTGCCATAAAAGTTACAAATCAAATTAATCAGAAGAGAGACAACCATTGCACTGTTAGTGTGTGCATTGAGTAATTATTCAACGGTCTTGGGGCACCGTTGCGTGGTGCCAAACACCTTTATCCAACACATATTTCCATATGAAAAATGTGTGGTGGATAAGAGAGTAGGGACACCAAGTGGCGGTGCCCAAGACCACCAAATAATTTTTCATATGCATGTGAGATCAGTTGACGGCAGAGGGGTTGTGGCAACCCAAAACATAAACATTGCATAAAAGTGATTGGTGATAAGAAAAGTTCAGAACCAAAATCAGGATGATCATCTTTTATCCGAAAGGAAAACGGCATTTACTTCAAATGGTGAGCAGTTGAACTTATTTACAACACATGTAATACACTCAAATCCAAAATAGGTGACACGAGAAACCCATGTCTTCTGCAACGTTGTCCCTCTAGTTCACCCCAACTTAATTAGTCCGCATGAGAAGTCCAATAAATCAACCCACTGCAAGGAACAACATATATTATTGGTTACCACTGTCCTAATTACAGCAGGAATAACTTAAACAGTGTTGATGATGAGCGAATATTTCCTGAAAAAACCAACGTGCTCATGAAAAGTATATATATCGAACAAAATGAGGAAACTATTGTTGCAGATCAATACGTAAGCCACACAGCAGTGGCGCAAAAGTATAAATATCGAACAAAACGAGGAAACTACTGTTGCAGATCAATACGTAGGCCACACAGCAGCGGTGCCTCCAAGAAACCAAACACTTCACAGTCTATTTGATTCAAGGGATTAAAATACCATTAAAAAAAAAAAAAAAAAAAAGCAGAGAACATAATTCTATCTTTGGTTGTATAACAAATTACGTGAAAAAGAATCTCCTTTCTTCTTCAACATTTTCTATTCACTGGCTACAGTGCAGAGCTGGCCAATGCCACAGATTGTTGTGATAATGCAAATATTGGAAGCATGATTTAAAATGTGCACAAAAAAAGCAGCATCCTGAACATGTGCTCAAACTTTCAACCTGTGGGCAGCATGCCCTTGGAAAAAGAATTTCGTTCCTTTTCTGCCAAAGCGGCCCTGAAATCGAGGGAGCGCTAGCGGAGAAGCAAGCGCTCGGAATACAGAGTCGCCACTCGGGTTTGAAGGTCCGACACCCAAGGAACCGTACTTCGAAGCATCTGCCGCGCTGTTTGATTTGAAAAAGTGAAAGCACCAGTCCGTCATAACCATATCTGGGTTCGGGAGCCAGGTTACGAGAGGGGAAGGGTTTTAAGGCACCCCTCTCGCCCAATCCGGAGATCGGTCTCTACTTAAGCATTTTGAAAACATTGTGATTCTTCTTTTATTAACCAATTTTAGCCAATTAGGGCGAGGGAACAGTTTAATCGGGGATAAAAACTGTAACAATTTACAAGATGTGATCAATATAGCATGGATGGATGGATGGAAAATTGAACAATAAATGGAATAAAGTCCAAAACAGTGATCAAGCATCAAAACAGTACTTTGTATGAATTTGGCACAAGCAATGGCCAACTTGCACGCATGAATCTACGTACATGCAAGCTGACTATCGCGCGACAAACCCATACACTCGCGCGAGTGTTGATGCTCCACCAACAGTTTGAATTCTATCCCCTTTTGGGCTCTGGAAGGACCAATGCATACCCAGGGGCAAACCAAGCAGTTTATATGTACTGAAAGTAAATAATTATTACAAACAGAATGAACAAAATTAACTTACAACCCCTAAACAGTGGAGGTATTAAAACAAAAGCCAGGGGCCAAGCTACCAAAGCAAAGGCCACTCACTGGAAACAGGCTGACCATCACGCGATGGTGCGCCTCTGGCGCGCAATGGTTGCGCCCTGGCGCGCGAGGGTCTGAACCAGACCAGTGCTTGGTCTACATGTTTCTGGGTTCTAGGACATATCCAGAATGATCCCAGGGCTGTCCCAAAGCAACAGAAATGCATTTTGACATTTTGAACTTGCAATTTAAGCTAAGAAAAGCAGTAAACTGGTTGTTGCATACTTACAATGATCTATATACATAGAAAGACACAAAACAGTGGGAAACAAACACTCGCGCGAGTGTTGCGCTCTGGCGCTCGATGGATGTGCTCTGGCGCGCGACGGATGCGCCCTGGCGCGCGACAGTTCCAACCACAACGGTTTTTGAAACCTTGCTAGCTTTAGGGTCAGAACTGATATTGATTACCAGCCTTGGCCCTGCCAGCCCCCCTCAGGGATCAGAACAGAGAGCAGAACAAAGGTAAGCTATACCTTTGGCCTTTTGAGGTTTGAAAGGTGTTTGAGCTTTGAGTTGAGGTTGAGATTGATTGGAATGTTTGAGTTGTTTTGGAGTAATGGAGGAGGAAGAACAAGCTATGTTCTTGGGGTGTCTTTGTATCTCTTTTATTAGCTTAAAAGAGTACAAAGTAATGACCCTTTGAAAATGAAATTTTTGTAACCCTTTAAAAGAGAGACAATGAGGGAGTATTTATAGGGAGAGTGGTAGAAATGGTGTATGGAAGAGAAAGAACCAACCAAACAAGGGTTGGTTTGGCTTGGCGGCCAAATTTCATCCTTTGGAATGCAAAGAGAGGAGCTCAGCCAGTCCACGAGGCCTGGCTGAAGGTTACTCGGTGATTAAGCTGCCCAGCTAATAAAGGTGATGGGGACAGCTTGAACCATCGCGCGATGGCTCCAGTCTGTTGCGCGAGAGTGCGCCCTGGCGCGCGATGGTCAACAGTCAAGCTTTGATTGTTGACCAACACCTGGCAGCTTGACCCTCGCGCGATGGTTCTCAACCCTCGCTCGTTCCAGTTGGTTTTTTGGCCTTTTGAAGTGGTTTCGGCTAGGTTAGGTTCAAGGGTTTTGCAAACACTCAAAGCTCAAACACTCGACATTCCCGAGGTGTTCTTGATCCAATTCATCGTCGGGGAATCAGAAACTGTACGTAAATTAATCTGGAAGCCCAGATTGGGGTGTCTACACAACCTAGCAAACAAAAAGCACAAGTCCAGAGTGAATTGGGGGACAAGAATACCAGATTTTTTTCCCCAGAAGATTCACAGAGTAAGGAACACTACCCTTAGCTTGGTAAGTACTCAAGGGGATATTCTTGATGACCCTGCTGCCATTGAGGGTGAAATTTTAGGTTATTATCAGAATCTTTGGGATCTCCTTTCTATCAAAGAAGGGATGCTTGTGAGACTCTAACTGCTGCCATCCAGAAGAAGGTTCCTTTGGAGTTAAGGGATAGCTTAATTGGGCCTGTGAATGAAAGTTGAAGTCCTGGAAGCTCTCAGATCTATCCATAGAGATAAGGCCCCAAGGCCTAATGGGTTCAACTCCGCTTTCTTTCAAGGCAACTGGAATATTGTCGAGGAGGATTTTGTGGCAGGTATTCTATTTTTCTTTTGAGTCTGGTTCTGTGCCTGTGGGATGGAATGCCACTGCTGCGACCTTGGTGCCAAAAGTTGTTGCTTCTCAGTCCATAAAAGATTACAGGCTGATCGGTTGTTGCATTACTGTGTATATATGCATCACTAAAATTCTTGTTAATAGGCGTCAAGCAGTCCTTCCAAGTATTATAGGCCCTTCACAATCCGCCTTTATAAAAGGAAGATCGATCATGGATATCACCTTGTAGATGCAGGAGCTTGTTAGGGATTATCACAGAGATCAAGGGCCTCTTAGATGTGCTATTAAGTTGGATATTATGAAAGCCTACAATAGAGTTGATTGGGATTTGCCGATTGCTGTTGTGACCTATATGGAGTTCCCATTGCAACTCATTCATTGGGTCAGTGCTTGTGCATCCACTCCAAGGTTTTCTATTGTTATCAATGGAGAGCTGAAGGGTTTCTTTCTAGGCAGGAGAGGGTTGAGGCAAGGGGATCCTATCTCCCCTTACCTTTTCTTGCTTGTTATGGAGGCTTTCTCATTTATCCTACAGTCTAGATTGGGCCAAGGTGGATTTTCTTATCACCCTAAGTGTGCTGCCATCAATCTCTCTCACCTAGCTTTTGCAGATGATATGTTCATTGTATATGGGGCCACTCCCCAATCTTTTGAAACAATTACCAGTGTTTTGAAGGAGGTGGTCTGGGATTCAAAAGCGTAAAAGAATGGAATAGAGCATCCATGTTGAGGCACTTATGGACCCTTTGCAAGAAGGAAGATGTTCTCTGGGTCAAATGTATACACTCCTACATAAACAATAATAAATGGCTTCATACTGGTTACTCCTCCTGGACTATGAGGAAGATTTTTGGCCTTAGAAGAGACGATCAAAAGTATATTCAATCTCAGATTGGTAATGATGAGGATACGTTTCTATGGCTGGATAATTGGCACAACCTTGGGATACGTTTCCCAGGTCTCTAACCTGGGAAGATCTCTTCAGGCTAAGGTATGCACTATAGTTCATAATGGAGGTTGGAGATGGCCTAGAAGTAGAATTAGAGATATCATTGCTAAAACTGCCCTGAACCTTATGCCTCATCTTGAAAGGGAGGATTCTGTGATCTGGAATTAAACTCATCTGGTTGTTTTTCTTCAAAATCTGCAAGGGAGGCTCTTAGATCTGAAGCTCCTGAGGTGGGATGGTATCAGTTCATTTGGCATAAATGGAATGGACCATTCATCCAATGGGTGGCAATCTGATGTAGTATGTAGTAAGGGCATTTATGTCTTTTGTATTGAGTCTATATATAGGTGTCGGAGTCCTTTATTTTGACCAGCTTTTATCATTTTGAACAATATTATCAAGAGCTAGTCTCTTTTGTATCCCATTTGGGAGTTTCTCTCTCTAAGTTAATCTATGGGTACCTTTGGTTGCATCATTTGGTATCAGAGCTTCTAGGCTCGATCCTCACCGTTCATCTCGCCGGAGACTTCACCGGAACCTAAACCTTGCCGGGAAATCTCGCTGGAGCCCCCAAATCCTCAGATCTATCCAACCCAATACCTTATACTTCGATTTCGACCCTATTCAGCCCTGAATCGAACCAAAAACCTTCGGATCTGACCTGTTCGAACCTAAATCAGCCATTTCGGGACTGTTCAAGCTGATTTCAACAACACCCAGCCTTGTTCGAGCTTGAATCTGTCATTTCGGAACTCAAATCGAAGTTTCAAACCCAGATCTGCCCCTGTTTCGGACCATTTCGGAGCTGCTACAGTGATTTCGAGCTTGCTACCATGATTTCGGAGCCTGCTACAGTGATTTCAAAATCTTTGGGTTTTGAGGGTTTTCGGACTAATTTCAACCCATTTTTTCTGATTTCGAACAAGATCTAAAGTGGGTAAGTGTCGAATCCTTATTTTCTTCGCTGGGCTGTTACTAGATTGCTCTGTAGTTGTTGATTCGAGTATAATTACTGGTGATTAAGTGTTTTTTGGGGTTGTTCCATTGCAATTAGTGGCTGAATTGACTGGGTTTTTATTATTTGGGGTGGATTTACTTGTTTGGAGTTGAATTTGGGTATTGTAATGGCTTATCGGGGTAGAGGTAGAGGTAGAGGTAGAGGTAGAGGTAGAGGCTTTGTGATGAACAATGGTGAAGAGAATGAGTTTGGCAACCAAAACCATGAGATTTAGGAGTTGAGACATCCGTCTCAAAGGAAGAGCTTCCGCTTGGTGGGAGCAATTGCAAGGAACTAGGCTACGAAGAGGAAAGGGAAAGATTAGAGAATGGGAGAAAATGAAGAAGAAACTCCATGAGCAATTCTTACCTTTCAACTATATGCAAACCCTCTACAAGAATTTGCATAATCTCAAACAAGTTGGAAGTGTTGATGAGTACACGGAGGCTTTTCATCAACTTGTTGCTAGAGTTGATTTGAATGAAATTGAATACAAATGGTTGCAAGGTACATAAGTGGGTTGACAATCACAATCCAAGATGCCCTTGCTATGCAAACTTTGTGGACGGTTTCGGAAGCTTACAATAGGGCCTTGGTGGTCGAAAAGCAAGAAAAGAGGAAGTTTACAAGATCCGGGCAACAATATCAAGGCGGTTCCAAGTCCGGGCAGCCCTTTTACTCTTATGCCAGGGGTGGTTCTTCCTCTAGTGGTAGCCAAGATGCTTCTTTCGGGGTTGGTACTCAAACCCGAACGGATAAGTCTTCAACACCCTCTCAAAATCAGCCGCAATCCGGTACTTCGGGGGCTCGAAATCAATTCCAAAGTGAGGGTTTTAAGTGCTTAAAGTGTGGGGAACCGGGTCACAAGTCTTCGGATTGTCGTAAGCTTCCGGAGGTCGTAACAAGGCCCTTTTCATTGAGGAGGTTACCGAACAAGATTGTGAGGATGATATTCCCGTTTATGATGAAGAAATATGTGAAGAAATTGGGGGTGATGATGAGGAAGAAGAAGGCTATGCCTTGATGATCAAAAAGACTCTCCTTACTCCTAAAGATGCTAGCAATAAAGATTGGTTGCGTACCAATATCTTTTACACCACTTGCAATGTTGGCGGTAGAGTTTGCAACATGATTATTGATAGCGGAAGTTGTGAGAATGTAGTCTATCAAGAGGTGATGGACAAGTTACAACTCAAAGTGGAGGAGCATCCCCATCCTATACCCTTTCTTGGTTCAAGAAAAGGTAATGAAATTAAGGTGACTAAAAGGTGCTTGGTATCTTTCTCCATTCGGCAGAAGTACTTTGATGAACCTTGGTGCAATGTGGTTCGTATAGATACTTGTCATATACTACTTGGTCACCCGTGGCAATATGATAGGCATTCCATCCATGATGGAAAGAAGAATACCTACACCATCCTTAAGGAGAAGCGACAATTCACTTTGTTACCTATGAAGGAGAAGGTGAATACAAAACCTCCTCCCACTACGTTGCTTGCTTCTAAAGGATTTCTCAAGGAAAGTCATGAAACCGGGTATGTTCTAGTGTTGGTTCCTATGGCGGATATGGATGTGTCGGATGTTCCCGAGGAGATTTCTAAACTTTTAAAGGAGTATGTTGATGTGTTTCCTTAAGAGTTGCATCCCGAGTTGCATCCCGAATTGCCTCTTTTGCGAGATATTCAACATTGTATCGACTTGGTACCCGGGGCCCCCCTTCCGAACAAGCCCGCATATAGAATGTCTCCAAGGGGGAGGGACGAGATTCAAAGGCAAGTTACGGATTTTCTAGAGAAAGACTACATAAGGGCAAGCCTTAGCCCTTGTGCGGTGCCGGCTCTTTTGACTCCGAAGAAGGATGGTTCTTGGAGGATGTGTGTGGATAGTAGAGCTATCAACAAGATCACTATCAAGTACCGCTTTCCCATTCCGAGGTTAGATGATATGTTGGATTGCCTTGCCGGTTCAAAGGTCTTCTCAAAGATTGATCTAAGAAGTGGTTATCATCAAATTCGAGTTCGCCCAGGAGATGAATGGAAAATGGCTTTCAAGACCCCTCATGGCCTTTTTGAATGGCTTGTGATGTCTTTCGGGCTTACTAATGCTCCAAGCACTTTTTATGCGGGTAATGACTCAAATGCTTCAATCTCTCTTGGGTATATGTGTAGTTGTGTACTTTTATGATACCTTGGTGTATAGTCGGTGTTTTGAAGATCATTTATCCCACCTCCAACAAGTCTTTGAAATTTTGAGAAAAGAGATTTTATGGGAACTTGAAGAAGTGTAGTTTTGCCGTTGATAAGGTGGTATTTTTGGGGTATGTTGTGTCTTCAAAGGGGGTTCATATGGATGAAGACAATATTAAAGCCATTGTGGAATGGCCAACGCCTACAAGTGTTCATGAAGTGAGGAGCTTTCATGGGTTAGCTACCTTCTACCGGAGGTTCATTGCCAACTTTAGTAGTATTGCAGCTCCTCTTACCGATTGCCTCAAGCAAAGGGTGTTCATATGGTCCCAAGAAGCCGCCGAGAGTTTCAAATTGTTGAAGTCTAAGCTTACGGAAGCTCCTATCTTGGCCTTACCCGACTTTGACAAAACTTTTGAACTTGATTGTGATGCTTCGGGAGTTGGAATTGGTGGAGTCCTAAGCCAAGGTGGTCAACCTATTGCTTTCTTTAGCAAAAAGTTGAACGGTGCTAAACTCAAGTACTCTACTTATGACTTGGAATTCTATGCCATTGTCCAAGCCATCAAGCATTGGAGTTACTACCTTGCCTACAAGGAATTTGTCCTCAACACCGATCATGAAGCTCTTAAGTACATCAATAGCCAACAACACCTCAATAAACGGCATGCCAAGTGGATGGCTTATCTACAACAATTCACGTTCTCTTTGAAGCACAAATCGGGGATTCTCAACAAAGTGGCCTATGGTTTGAGTAGAAGAGTGGCTGGCTCTCTTGGTGGAAATGAAGAACAGGGTTGTTGGGTTTGAAGAATTTCGCACTTTCTATGCCGAAGATCCTTACTTTAGTAAGATAATCGATGCTTTGCAAAGGGGTAATAAGGTTATCAATCCATGTTTCATGTTGAAGGATGGATTTCTCTTCAAAGAATTAAAGTTGTGTGTCCCTACATGCTCTTTAAGGGTGCAATTGTTGGCCGAAAGTCACAAGGTGGGTCATTTTGGCAAGGATAAGCGTTGCTTCAACATGCATACTATTGGCCGGGAATGAGTAAAGATGTGGAGGGCTATGTGCAAAGGTGCCAACGGGGTAAGGGAATAGCCACTAATGCGGGGTTGTATTTGCCTTTACCGGTGCCGGAAAGTCCTTGGAAATGTGTGAGTATGGATTTTGTCTTGGGGCTTCCTCCTACGCAAAGGCGGAGTGATTCTATCATGGTGGTAGTGGATCTGTTTTCAAAGATGGCGCATTTCATACCTTGTAAGAAGACTATGAATGCGACCAACATTGCCAATCTCTATTTCAAGGAGGTCAACAAGTTGCATGGCGTTCCTACTTCTATTGTTTCCGATAGAGATGCTAAGTTCCTTGCCCACTTTTGGAGGACCTTGTGGAGGAAGATTGGCACCGACTTATGCTTTAGTACTTCTTTTCACCCTCAAACCAATGGTCAAACGGAAATGGTAAACCGGAGTCTTGGGAATTTGTTGCGATGCTTAGTTGGTGAACATCCAAAAAGTTGGGATGGAATTCTTCCCTTGGCGGAGTTTGCTTACAATTCTTCTCTAAACCGTATCATCCACACTTCCCCATTTGAAGCGGTTTACGGGTTGAAACCTTCTAGTGTGGTTGACCTCGTTCCTTTGCCAACCCCTAAGAAGGGACACTCCAAGGCGGAAGATATGGCTACGTTTATGAAGAATATCCACTCTCAAGTTAAGCTCAACATTGAGAAGTCTAATGCGAAGTATAAGGCGGCCGTTGATGCACACAAAAAGGAGGTTTTGTCAAAGAAGGGGATCTTGTTTGGGTTATCTTGAGCAAGAATACGCATCCTCATGGTGTTTACATGAAGTTGAACGATCGAAAAGTGGGTCCTTGTGAAGTCTTGCGCAAGATCAATGACAATGCTTATCAAGTCCGCTTACCCTCTCACTTGAGCATCTCCAACACATTCAATGTGCAACACTTGGTGCCCTATTTGCCGGAGGACACTACCGTAACTTGAGGACAAGTTTTTTTTTAGTAGCGAAGTATGATGTAGTATGTAGTAAGGGCATTTATGTCTTTTGTATTGAGTCTATATATAGGTGTCGGAGTCCTTTATTTTGACCAGCTTTTATCATTTTGAACAATATTATCAAGAGCTAGTCTCTTTTGTATCCCATTTGGGAGTTTCTCTCTCTAAGTTAATCCATGGGTACATTTGGTTGCATCACTATCCTGGGTACGTTGAACACAAGAGACAGATTATTAAGTTGGGGGATTGTTCAAGATAGTAGCTGTGTTCTGTGTACGGGAGGGGTTGAATCCCATTCCCACCCATTCTTTTCCTGTCAATTCTCTTCACTGGTCTGGTTAGGAGTCAGAGCAAAGCTGGGATCCTATTCTCATGACTGGTCCTTAGTTTCTGAAGGTCATTGGTGCTCCAATTTCTGCAAAAACAAGTCTCTCAGGGCCTCTTTATTCAAGCTTTGCTTGGCTGCTTCTATCTACTACATTTGGAAGGAAAGAAATGGGCGTATATTCCAAACGACAGGGCATGACTTTGGTTCAGTTACTCACCAAATCTTGGAAGAAGTCAAGGCTTGTGCAAGCTCTTGAAGGAATGTGGCCAAGACTGTGGATAACCCAACATCTGCCTGGATTGGGGGGTTCCACATTCCATTTTTGTGCAGAAGTCTCTTTTCTTGTTTTGTAGTTAGTTGGTTGTTTAGTTTTGTCCCTGAGTTGTTTGTTTCTGTTCTGGAATCATTTGAGTCTTGTTTTGTGAAGCTAAGGCTCTTTTGTATTCAGTTCAGGGCTATCTCCCTGAATTTTTTTGGGCTTAGTCCCTTTATAAATCGCCCAGTTCCAAAAAAAAAAAAAAAAATTCAACCTAGCAATTTTGACAAAGGATGATTCTCAAACATGAAAAATTCATTCACCTGATCAACACAAACACACACTGCAAAACACCTGCTGTTCCTGTCCAAGAAGAGGGGCCAGTATCGGTCAGTGCATCTTGTATCAATAGTCCAACTGAAGCCGCTAGAGAGACAAATGATACAACATAAGCAAGGAAAAGCCAAAGCTTCAACCTGCAAATAAGGCATTGCAACAAGGAATTAATTGGCATTGATAGTGTACGAGAATAAATGACTGGATGAATTTGTATTTCTGAATCGCCACGATCTTGGGATGCACAATTTTCATATTATTTTCTGATTTGAAACCCTTCTATGATTCAGTTCACATTGTAATACTAATGATGATTCTACACAAATCATGAGAACTTTAGGATCACTTTTTAAAAAATGGCTTCCGCAATTTGTTCGCCTTCCACTTTCCACAACTATGAAATCCTCCCCGCTCCCAAAGACTTCTTTTAAGCTTTAAAGGTTGAAATCTCGTTTTGTGGCCTCGCATACTATATCATGTTGCTAGAGATCTCGAACATCAAAAGAAAATTAAATTTTGTTCTTTTTGTTGCTTAGTAGTTAAGAGGGGAAAAGTAAAGAGAGAGAGAGAGAGAGAGAACTCAATTCAAGGCAAACCCATTCAGCAAAAGCTTATTCCAAATTATTTGGGTTCACAACACAGTCCCAAATCAATTTCACTATTCCCCATGAAAAGAGGAATTGTTTACATATATCTATCCGAAGATTTTTACAGCTTTGAACTGGTAATGAAAAGAAAGCAACTAGGATGATTATTGGATTCTCTTTTGGATAGGCCCTGAAAGTCGAAGAAAGGCTGGGTGTTTCGCCCTGTTTAATGAAGGTCCACATAACATTAATCCACCATAAGGTAAAGGTAAGGAAGAGGAAGACCAAAATAAACATTGGTTAAGAATACTAAGTCAATTTAATGGAGCACCACACACACACACACACACACACACACACAGAGAGAGAGCATGTCTCTCTCACAGAGATGGTGGAGGAACTATAAAAGGAAAAACAACATACCATCTACCATGTCAGCAGTGAGAATACAAAGATCATGTGGGCAAGAATGACAATACGTAAAATGACTTCCGGTGATTGGAGCTGCAAGTTAATTTACGCTCATTTGCTGTAAAATAATTTTCCCGTAAAATGATTTCCCCAACTAATGAGCAACCAAACAAAGAAAATTAGGAAAACAAATTTGGGGAAAATATTTCCAGCTCAAACAAACAAAGCCTTATAATTCATGATATCCAAAATGGGACTACTATCCGTGACTCAAACCTTGATTTGACAAGGTTCTAATGTGTGCACTATCCATCCTTGCTAACTTAAAGCTTCGCTATACATGTTTTGGCGAAGCACTACGAGCTACAATGAGCACGCCACAATACAGATTACAGACACATTTCTTGTACACATATTGGCTTTAGTCAAATCTCCAAATACTAGTTCTAAAACCTGAACTCTGTTTTAATATAAAATCAAATCCATTGATACGAAAACCTTAAGGGATGCCCAAGTTGTTTTGTTACTTGACTTTAATCTCATGCCAAAACAGAACAGAAAAAGAGTTATAACAGCACATCCAGTCAATAGAACAGGAACCTATGACAAAACAGCCATTAATAAATGTCTTGACCAAAAGGCATATTAAGGAGACAATAGAACAGGAGCCAATATAACAGCACCTCTCTATGCCACAATACAGATTACAGACACATTTTCTTCTACACATACATTGGCTTTAGTCAAATCTCCAACTACTAGTTCTAAAACCTCAACTCTTTTGATTTAAAAATCAAATCCATTGATACAAAAACCTAAAGGGATGCTCAAGTTGTTTTGTTACTTGACTTTAATCTCATGCCAAAAACAGAACAGAAAAAGAGTCATAACAGCAAATCCGATCTACCATAGAAAGGAGTCAATAGAACAGGAACCTATGACAAAACAGCCATCAATAAATTGTCTGACCAAAAGGCATATTAAGGAGACAATAGAACAGGAGCCAATATACCAGCCTCTCTCTCTCTCTCGGTGGGTGAGAGAGAGTACTTATTCCATAGCTTCTAGAAATAAATTATGACAGATATAACAGAGATAAAATTATAGTAGTAACCAAAGTCACCCATGCAATGACTAGAAAGAGCAATTAACATATACAAAGGGTCATCTTTAAAACATAAATTGGTGCACCAAGCAGTGGTGACAGGCATAGCTTTAGCTTCTTAGAGTGCATACGCTTTGTTTAGTTATAGTAACCCCTAAATGCATCTGTCTAGATGGATCTTTTAGAACTTTTGTTTAGCATTGTTATTTTTCTCTCTTTTCAATCATTAATAACTGTTTGTCTACACCTCAAGACTTACACATTGCCTGGTGAAGGATAAATACTTTGCATTGGGCATTTGCCTCTAAAAAACTTATCCTATATCCATAATTATGTTGTTCATATAATCTCACGCCTCTGTAGATAGAATATTCCTGTAGTTGCCTTGACTGTTTGCAACCTATTTCGTAATGCTACAGCATTCTGTGGTGCTTTCCACCACGAGACAGCATGAGTTCTTAAAGCAAAAAGAATTCTAAAAGATAGATCATTAAGGGAGGGTAAAACTAAAGAAGTGAGATACGGACAAACAAAAGCTCTACATAATCTGCTCGAGGAGGATATGAACCACCTTAAATGCTCTAAAAAACGTGAGCCGGCTTAAAAAAGGTATCCACACCAAATCAGGTATTCAGGTGTTTGCTGTATGCTAGATTACTAGATTAATATTTAAAGATACATTGTCTTATCTCAACTTAGATTGCCTCATGCCAAGATCCTAGTTTCAAAACTACCATCAAACACACAAAAGCCTCACTTTACTCCATAGGCCACATTCGAGATTAACCTAGTCTCGAATCACGTATCCAAAAGCCCACACTAGTCCAGCCACCAGTTATCTTGCGGTTTCCTTTCACTTGAATTGGCTTCCTTAAACTTGGAGCCTTATCCCAGTTCAACTCACAAAGACTTCACTTTAGCCATATGGAGGGCAAACACAACTCTCCAATTTCATTATCAGAAAAAATCATCCCCCCTCCACATTGACAAGATTCCTCAAAAGATAGCCATAAAATTAGTATTGTTACTCTTAGGCGCAGTTGTCACCTCGTGAACCAAATTGTGAATAAAAAGTTCATAGTTCAAGCTATATATGTGCATTTTCAAGTATTGTAGGGGCCTTATGCTTTTGTTAGATGTAAAACAGCTCATGTGGGTTCAAATTTCATCTACGTTGGAAACATTTATATATTCCATAAATATCCTCAAGTTAAGTTGTCAGCTTCTCAAAAAAGTTACTAGATTAGTAACATGCAATAGCAAAAACATCGTGCAAGGGGCCAAACCCCTTGCATTCAAAAGGCAAAACAGATTAAAGTTACATAGATCAACTATAAACTGAACAAAACATCAACAAAAAAGAAAGGACAATCCTCTTTCAGCCCAACAAAGACACTGAATCCTCCAAATCCACCTTATGGGTTTTAGATGTAGAGCCACATTCAAGCATTGGTAATTTGGTTGTAAAGTAATTTTGTGTTGAAACTCCACCAATCTCACGTACACCTACAGATGACATCATGTTTTGTGTTGCCCAATGTGCAATGATATAACCTCGGCATACCAACCAAGAAGAGAACCACTAAACATAACCAAGTCTTGTCATGTCTTGTTCAACTCAACCATGTCATGCTTCAGATAGTGAAGGAAATTAACAAATTATAAAGCGTTCCAGGCTCCAAATGCGCATCACCATCATGCTACAACGCCCACCAAGAGTAGTTCCTGAAGTAAATTAACTTTCAATAGCCTGGGACATATCAGTGGGGACATTCCTTTTTTTATTTTTTGCAAAGGTTATACCATATGGTCCAACCTTCGCAGCCGAATAACTACAAATAAAACTAATGAACATTTCACCCAACCCATCTACTAAGAGGGACCTAAATCAAACCAAAATCTAAGACAACTTCCATTTATATCTAATGTCTGTGAAAACCAAAAGGTCACAACAGCACATACATACAAGGATAACTTGCCTTGCATACTTCTAACATCTACTTCTGTCCTCCATTTTACTGCTTTTGGCACATAATGACATACACCCTTTATTTCCAAGGATGACTCTCTCCAAAAATAGTGATTGGAAGTGTTGATTTGACATCCAAAGCTTACTACATCGCTCCAAGGTCTTAATATGAGGTATAAGCACATTAAAAGCCATAAAACAATCCAGTCATGCCTCACGAGGCTTTTGCAGATTTGATCTACTTAAACCGTAATAATATTAAGAGGAATCCTTAGTTGCACAAAGCGGGTGCAGGAGCAAAAGCGGGGTGGGAGCGTGGGAGCGAGGGAATACAGAAGCTTTCAAGGTTGGGAGCATGAAAGGAGCGTGTACATATGTTATGAAAATAATGTAGCATAGAGTATTCACTTTAAAAGTATAATCATTTTAGGAAGTAAAAATATGGGCCAAGTCCTCCATAAGTGTAAGAAATGGGCTAGTGTTACATACTGTATCATATTACTTGGGCTAGATATATGAGTTAATCAAAGAACAATTAATAAAGCCAAGTGATAAATCCTTGTTTTTTTCTATATAAAGATCATACAAAAAACTCTCATCTTTGTAAGGAGCGAGCTCTCATCTCAATGGCAGCAGGCTCCCGTCAAGCTCCTTAGTTGAAAGCACAAAACCGGGCTCCCAAGGTGGGAGCGGCACCACTTTAGGAGCTCCCTACAACTAAGGGAAACACTCTGGCTTCCAACTGCAATTGCAGTAAATAAGAGAAAGCAAGAGAGGGCAGAAACCCCACCACCCACCATTATCAACAAGATGGGTGGCTCAATTCCCAACAATTACCCAAACAATTACCCTCCAATGGAATCACACAAAAGACTGAAATTTATAACAATTTAAGCCTACCTGGTCAAAAACAGATATGTTACTTTGGAAAACCGAAGTGAAACTCCATCAAAACATGCAGAGATCAGAATGACATGAATTACTATCGGCAATATCCCCCGGCAGATTCACTCTCCAGAGTTCAACTTTCAATTTTTGAAACACGCGATATTTGGTCACCACCAAAACATACAAGCTCAAGGGTTGAAATCTCCTAAAAATGATGGCCCATCATACTAGCATAATTGATTTTAACTACACACCAAGAAATTATCGCTATTCTTCATTGACAAAACCAAGAGATGAAATACACGTTAAGGGAGAGTAGAAGAGGTGATCTAGATGGATGGAAAATACTAACCTCCACTCGCCTTCTTCGTAGGGAGAGTAGTCAATATCCTCCCTTCTTACGCAATTGAACATCAAAGCCGCCAAAGACGCAAAAATGCCTTGAAAAGTAATAAAAATCACACAACCAGAGATCTCAGAAACAAAAACCCTAACCCCCAAGGAAAAACACGCACTATTTTTTTAGCATAACAGGGAAGAGAGAAAGATGATACCAGGGAGATAGTGGAGAAAGGAGACGGAGACGGAGCTGCAAACGACGGCGTCGACCCAAAACCACCAACCGGCGCCGAAGACCGCACCTGCAACGGCTGGTCCGAAGATCGCCCACAGCTCCCCAAAATCCATCCCAATTGACCACTTGAAGGTGCTGTTGCGATCACAGACTAGAAGATCGTTGTATGCGTATGTAGATATTGAGATAGAGAGAGAGAGAGAGAGAGAGAGATTGAGTTTTGATTTATGTATGTAATTCCAGCCTCTGTGTGTCAAATGGTAGGTTATTAGTTGGAACTCATCTTATTGAGAAGATTCAGCTGATTGTAGGAACCGTTTAAAAATGTTTTAAAATATTTTTGGATTATTCAGATGTTAATGAAATTTTTTTTTAAAATTCAGACCGTTTATTAAAATTCAGACCGTCCAATGAAAAAAAGTATTTTGGACGGTCGCGATTCACCACTATGATAAATAAGTTTCTCTCATTGAAAAAATGGTTTAAATGATAGTCCATTTGTCTTAATTTATTTCTCTACTTCTAATTTTCTTAAACATTTCTAAATATTTATCCCTTTGGTTTTTTGAAGGAATTAAAAAAAAAATTACCCTTTCTTTGTAGAATTAAAGATATTATAAAAAATAAAAAAAATAAAAAAAAAAAAAGGAGTTGAGGGGTAAATGTTGAAAAGTTGCATAAGTGTAAATTTTCAAAATTGGAATCAAAAGCAAAATATTTTCTATTTCGCTTCGTTTTTTAATGTTTGAGTTACTACTATTTTTAATTTTAACATTTTAGAAAGGCAAACAATTAGGATTGTAGATGCTTCAGCTTTTGTTTGATTCTGTAAAAATCCACCGAACAAACCATGTTTGCAACCTAGGAATTTGGAATTAAAGCTATACCCATCTGCACGACCCAAAAATAATAAGATGCAACTTCTCTCCGTTTACTATTCCTTTCAATTGTACCATTTTCCCCAAGAGTTCCAATCATGAAGACTATGGAATACAATTATTCCTGTTTTTCCTGGGTTTTCTCGTGAGCAAACAGAGTGGCGCATTAGCTAGTACTATCTATTTATTGCATAGGGAATTTTTATTCACTCCAGGTTGTATTCCGCCTGGGATTGAAGGCCTTCTTGAGACAGATAGATCCTGTTTGGCTTTTTGTTTGCTTTGTTATTTAGTTGCCACCTCAAAAAAATTTTAAAAAATCTTGAGTTCTACATCTACAAGGTAGATGAAGCAATTTCCAGGCTTATGCATCCAAAGTAAAACCACCCACTTCGAGAACTGCGTAATAACTACGTATTGTTTTGATCTAACAAATAAAGGATTTCCATATCATATCATAAATGATACAAAAGAGAAACCATGTAGTGATATACGAGGAAGCATCATACACAAGGTAGTACCTCACCTATTGTTTCGATCAGCAAATAACCTATTGTTTCAATTTGCAAATAACTATTGTTTCAATTTGCCAATCAAAGTTGCAAATTTGATCTTCAGAGAGTTCTTTGCCGACAAGCTAGAACAATGTACGCAAGGAGTTCCTCAGGGACAAGCTAGAACAACGTATGCAAGGAGTTCTTCGGGGAGAAGGTGCGACAAGGAAGCAAACAAACAAGGCTAATGTGGACAGCAATTTGTCAGAAGACGATGACAGATACTCGGAGGTGAATAGGCTGTCCAAGAATTAGAGGAGTCCCAAGTACTTTGGCTTTGACAAATACATACAAATCATTTTCCTTCTAGTTTTCTTTCCCTTTTGACAGATGCATTTAAATTTCTGTTGATTTTCAAGGGTAAAGAGATGGTACAACAATGAAGGCGCAAAATTTAGCAAACTGAGTTTCTCTGCGACACACTTGACATAATTACACTGTATCCACTAGGCCGCAAAAAATCTACCGACTCCCTCTCCAAAAGGAAAGAAAACCATCTATCAAGTGAAAACTAGTATATAACTTGATATGTTTCTGTTTCTAAAAAACAGGAAGAGGTAAAAACTATAACTACAAGCAAATTGTTACACCCCATGAATACAGATAAAACCAAAACAACTACAATTCTGGTAGAGAGGAGCTTCAAAATTACAAGCAAAAATTGGCCAATGACCTTAGAATCCATAACTGATTCACAAGAAATGCCTTTCTTTCAAATAACTTCTCAACAAACATTATGTAAGAATCATACCTGCAATAATTGTCATGTTGTCGAATGAGACCAAGGGTGGTAATTCCATCGTCGTACCCCTCAATATCCAATGACAATTGGCAAAATATCAAAAGCTTGATTAATTCCAGCTGCAAGTCTGCAAAACCACCTTTAAGGTACCACACGCGCGCGCTCACACACAACGTACATCTACTAAGTGCAATATCCACCAAAAACGAACAAAAACATGAAAGCTGGGCAAGACTGGGCCAGATGCTAACAATTTCCTCAAAGAATCATTAAAACGCCCATTTATAAATCTGATGCTGCCTACAACTGCTTCGAGGGTGGCGTTGTAAGAACATTTACAGTACTAACTTTACATATCCTGCACAGTAGGTGATAACATCTAACTCTCGTATACAAGTACGAGAATCAGAGAAAACAAGCATTCGATACAATATGAGCCACTTGATTACATGCAACGGTAACAACCCCTAACCTACTGTACAGTTCGCTCTTTCAATGAATTTACAACAATGACACAAAACTTCATTTAGGCAAACCAGAACGACCCTCAAGAAGAATGCTCTGGCCGGGACCTTATCTCCGGGAATAATCAGCAATTCTCTTCTGCAGTGTAGTCCGGAAAATATCACTTAGGCAGAAAGCACAGATCTGGGATAAAGGTAACAGGATAGTCAAACCCCCAAAAGGGTATACCATATACTCTTGGGTTACCCATTACGTTCCAATGGTTTGCCAGAATATGAATCCGGGTCAGACTCTTTCTCCTTTGAAAGACATCGAATAGGAACATAAACAAATCCTTTAGGTAATCGCTGATTCTTCACAGATGCCTGATCTGATGTCATTACAAGCTCCTTTTCAAATGTTTCTGTATGCTGTGTGATTTATAAGCACAAGCCATCATTTTCATTCAGATGCAATCTTTTAACCAAAAAATCAAAAGTTTCAATTGAAGCAACATCATAATTGATGTAACACAATCTATACCTTTCTACCATTTGACTTCTTCTCCCCATCATCCAAAAGATTCTCAGATGCAACAAATGATGGTCTATGAGGGATTTGTTTTCCAGCAAACGACACCCTCTCTCTCGGTTTTTGCATAAAAAGGTTTTGTGATGTAGAGCTGTCATCTGTCTTTTGGTCACTGTCCATAGACATGGGAATCTTAATACGACGTTTACCCGAAACTGTGCTGTCAATAGTTATGTCATCTGATCTATGGATTGCTTCACTGCCTGACCCTCTAAGGGATGTCGTAGCTGATTCTGAACTAACTTCAGTTGGGAAAAAAGGAGTACGAACAAGAGCAGACAAAGCAACAGCGTCTCTCTTCGCTACAAGTTCTTCATGCGAGCAGAAGACCAACTCACGCTGCAAAAGCGACAAAATAATTTTATAAGATCACATAGAGATGCACCCACACACACGTACAAATGCTCACACACACACACACACAGAAGGGGCCAGGTAAAGCTGTCTATTAATTTATTCGGAAAATAAAATCAGAAAATGGAAAGCGCAGGGCTATGACTTCAGCAACTTCAGCCCTCAACTATGCAAAAAGACATTATTATAGCACAACCATGCCTAGGTGCAAGGAAAACAAAATAAAACAATAATATGCATCTGAAGTTCTGAACACTATGACTTCAGCCCTCAACTATGCAAAAAGACATGGCTACATACAAACATAACCCTTCCCCCCTTCTTCTCCTCGTCCCCATCGTCTCTCTCTGGCTCTCTCTCCCCCTGATCCGACAAACCACAATACCTCTCTTCATATTTGATTCGTCCATGGGCACTTTCAATTGGCTAAACCTTAGGTTAACAGCTTTTGATCATGAAGAACAGAGAAGTTTTAAAAGAGAGAGCAAAACGGGGTTCGAACTTTGGCGATATACATGAGAGAGGGAGGGAGCTGTTTATGAGGCCCTCAAAATCTCAATCTTGAATCCAACAAGGCTTCATAGCTCTAGCAACTATTGACGGCTTTCACATCCTTGTCGGTTCCACAATTTGCTGATGTTTATTGGCAAAATAGCAGGCAGATTCCAAGTTCAAGGAAGAGCCACCAATGCTCAAAGAAATCGGAATCAACATGCCATAGATTGAACCTGTTTGGTGAGAGAGAGGGGTTATGTTTATTTCTGTATATGTGAATATGCATATACATATGGCTAAATTCCACATACACCCGTTGTTGTCGCACCGGCAATCTAGACAAAGAAGCGTATGTGGGTGACGGTGGCATAGCAGGCGAAGCCGAGGGAGGCGTAGAAGCATAGATGTAGTCCAGGTTTGGGTTGGGTTTGAGGCGTAGAGGTTTGTTGGGTTTGAGGTTTACAAATGGGAAATTAGAATTGGGATGAGGGATTTGGAACGTGGGTTTCAAATTGGTTAATTATCGTAGATGAGGGGGGTTAGTATGGGCGATTTATAAGGGGTAGAATCATCATTTCTGTCATTCCGTCAACAGAGTTAGAGATTTTTCTATTCCAAGTAGGCGAGGGTTTGGGCGATTTGAAACGTTAGGGGGGTGTCCATGGGAAACAATGAGGGTGTCTCCATGTAATTTCACCAAAAGACATAAAAGAACAACACAAGAATATGCATCTGAAGTGATTTGGACCACCTAGGCGTACATTTTAGCAAAACAGAATATAACCATTTATACGCAATTATTATTTATAAGAAATAAGAAATCATTAATCCTTCATTAAAAAAAACAACGGACAGCTCCTTCTTAGTGTTTCGCGCATTCTTCCTACAAGCTGCATGCTAGGACAAGGTCAAAAAGAAGGCAAAATGGAATATTCTCACGAAAACTCAGTATGAGAGATCACAATTCACACTTCAGCAATCTGTCAGGGAAGAAGCAAACTGGTAATCTTGGTTCCTTCTATCTTTCAATCTTGTCATTTTCACATTGTTTTCCAAACCTCAAATGAACACATTTCTGTGCATGAACTATGAAAATCCAAGATCCTATATCTCTTCCAACTACGGGTTCTCACATAGTAATACTAAACACAAAAGGAAATCAAGTACTTAAACAAGCATTCTACTAGACAGGTATAAAACGAGAACATTAGGCAAGTAATAACCCTCTCTTCCAAAATATATTATATATTACTATTGCATATTCACCAAACGACCGAGAAAAGGAAGAAACCAGAGAATGACATAGCAACATGATAATTAATCACTACTCAGATAGGCTTACCTTCACTTTCTCTCGCTTGATAATTCTCTCGCAAAGCAGACGTAGTCTCTCCAATTCAACCTGCTCAAGATCATTTACACGAGAATGAGTATGCATACACATGCATGAATATATCTACGCCACAGAAATGCACGCAACCTAAGACGAATTCAAGCATAAACAGAAAAGAAACATTATTTTGCTACCATTTCTTTTGGGTTCTAATTCATGAGCTTCTTATCATTGAACCGATCAAATCAATAACATGGATACCAAACAAACCTAACATATTTGGAGAATGTCATTCTTTAACTTCTTGGAAAAATTCACTTTGACTCCCTGTTGTTTGGCCCATGTGTGGTTTTACCCCTCACACATGATTATCAGCACATAACCTCCTTATGGTCATACAAACCGGAGGTTCAGTTCTGTCACGTGGCACTCAGTTCATCATGCATGAGTCATTCCAAGAAGCGGTTAGGAAGTGTGCCTAGCACAAGCTTGCTTGGAGCCTAAGCCAAGTCGCTCTACATAAAGTACAGTTTCAAACCCTAAAAGGGTACGCCATTACAATTCACACAACAGCTATGTACTCTCCTCTCCATGAGCAAGGACTGACTTAACCATCGAAGTGCCTCCCGATCGTCACCGGTCAGTTAGGTACTAACGGTGGTCAGATCTAGGTCAGGAGGCGGAGCTCCGTTATGGATCCGAACTCGAGATTCAGATAGAGAACTAGATTCAACACCACCCCACACTCCTTGATTCTTTTCTCCCAAAAAAGTTGGTTGTTGGATATTCCAGTAGATGCTCAATGCTTTTGCTTGAATTGCATTGATGTGGATCGGTAGTCGAGATATTCCTTTTATTGATTACTTTCCATGTACTTTTTGCATAATCAGTTCCAACTTAATTTTTTACTTCATAAATTACAAAATTAGCATATTAAATAAATTTAAGATCTTGGATGAGTAAATTTTATCATACATCTTATATTTACCAACATGATAAATTCTTATAGAATGATGAATTTATCACCTTTTGCATACCCCTCTTTATAAATGTATAAGTTCAATGAAATTAACACTTCTACTAAGTTTATTAGTTTTTTATTTTACAATTTAGAAAGTTTATCAATTTAACAGTTATGCTAAATCTATCATCCTTCTTTCTGTGAGAAGTCTTTATGGTGCACCTTAAAGATACTTGCTATCACCTTTTTGTGACCAAAATTTTTGGACTTTACAGAGGGGAGATTTATATTCAAATTTGAAGTGCATTTTATGCGCAATATTTGATTTTGAAGTACTTGACCTAATCTTCATTAGGTATGGTCAACATATAGGGATATTAAAGGCAAATAAGGAATACTTTAAATTTGAACATCTCATACTAAGTAAGAAAATTTTACTGGAAGGCATCAATGGAATGCCATCCATGAATAAAAGAAAGCAGGGAATAAAAAAGAAAAGGTATTGAAGATTTATTGAAGATCGCATGAAAAGAAACTTATTGAGACAGGATTTATTTTTAAAGATTACTCAACTTTAGGACGTGACACCGACTAACCCAAAGTACTGGCCATGTACTAATACAATATCTGCAAATTTCAATTTATGATGTTTAATAATGTTTAGAAAAGTAAAAGCTAGTTAATTGCTCAATTTAAAAGTTCAGACAGGAATGATGTCCACCTATTCCATGCAAACATATGATACTTTAATTCTATACTTTTCAAAACCAAAATCATTTATGGGAACATACACCACTAGAACAGTAACAATATCTCAATTCTAAACAACCATGTAGCAACTAAAATTGAGAATGTTAAGAGAGCATCCTTACTTACCCTAATTTTCTTAAGACTTTTCAATTCTTCAACTCCATGTCCTTGAGTCTCCGCCTAAGAAAAATCAATAGAGTAAAGATGAGGCGGGATAGAAATAAATAAACCACCAAAGCATGTGACATTTATTGCACAAGGACATCAAACGGCACCTTAGCTCTCTGCTCCGAGCTATGCTTTTCACAATACGCCTTGTGTTGCAACTTGCTACCACTTGCCTTCATATTCATGTAACAAGAAGCAGTTCTAGCACAGGTGGGGTGAAAAGTGCTCTGACAGTGGCCATAATTGCACTGCGGACCAATAAAACTGAAGTTGATGCAACAATTACCTTAATCTAAGCATAAACTCACAATCCAGACAGAGATGGGAAGAAGAGAAAAAAGGAGACTCATATGGCAATCTTCACCTTTATGCAGACACCTTGTTTGCGATGACAGATGTAACAAACGTCACTCCCCTTCAAGACTGACTCCTGGAGTTGTTCCATTACAACAACAGAGGTAAGTACCACTATCACATGATCTTTGAGGTATGGACCAAATACAGCAGAAATAGCTTACAAATTCCAGCTTAATGCCAATGTTTTTCGACCATTTCAAAAAAAAACTACTCCCTCCGGCCGGGCCTGCAAAGATAGTCCATAGCAAAAGGTGTGCAATTTTCGGATAAAAAACAAAGTACTTCCGTGCATAATTTTAAATTTCTTGACACCAAATTAAAGATCTCAATTAGTTCTCTAATTTGGTGTCCACAAAAAAAAAAAAAAAAAATTTATGTGCATAAGTTCTTTGTTTTTTGTTTTTTTTTTTAATCTTAAAATTGCACACCTTTTTGTGGTAGACTATCTTTGCGGGACGCAGGAAGTATTCGCCACCAACTTTTTTCAGTAGCAAATGAAATGCACGACAAAATTCCATTTTTATCTTAAATGGTACTCCAAGCACATTCACATACCATTCCCTCAACAGGATTCACTTGTCCCCTTCTGAATGTTGCTTCTAAAACCCACTACAACATAATAATAAAAAAGGAACAAGTTTAAATGCATTCCAACTAGGGTAAGGAAACTATAGGTAAAACACCTTCTCTCACCTAATGAATTATCAACAAAATAATTAAGAAGTTTTACCTCAGCACAGAAGGCATGGACCCATTGACCATCTGTTGACTTCCTAAAAGCACCAGCACTGCCACCACATAAACCACATTCTGGAGAAAAATAAGGCTTTTCCCAAGTATTAGCTGGAGCTCCAGAACTTCTTGATGACAATAAATCCTCGCATAATTCACAGTACCATGGACCCGTAGAATCTTTAACACTACGATAGCAATCCAAATGAATCGCAACCTGTTAGATCAAGGAAGGGAAAAAGAAGAAGTTAAAACCCACCAAGATATCATTAGGTTTTCAACAGTTGTGGAGTCTAGGTCAAAAACCTTGCAACTCGAACACACTACAATCTGGTTGAGAAATGTCTCAGACCGTCGGCAGATGTCACAAGTCCTTGGATGTTCTTTAGAAAAACCTGAGATTGCTCCAAAATCAGATTTTAATTGTGATGAAACCCGTGGAACAGCCAACTTTGAAAGTGTCTCCTTCGCCCGTGGCATCTGCTGAGAGTAAAGCCCAGGTCTTCCAGTCGAATGGTTCACTTTCAACAGATTCTGCACAGAATGGAATCAAGTATGAAGAGGATATGCAGATGATGATGCCAATGTTCAAAATGAATAAATCATAATAACATGTCAGCTTTAGAAGGGACATGATAAACAACCTCTTCGTCGGGCGCATCTTTCCTTTGCGAAGAGATCCTCAATGAAGCTGCAGCGGCAGCAGTTGCAGCAGCTAGCACAGCCTGCGCTTCCTTGTGCCTTCTTTCTTTCCTTCCTCGTTTTTTCGCTTCTCTAAGCTCAGAAAGATACTGGTTGACAAGTACAGCATCCCATTTTTGCTTGGCAATGGCATCAATCTCCTGCGGTAGACCCTTCACGACCTTGCAAATTAAATCATCTGCATGGACATGGACAACACATAGATATTGAAAATGATATAGCACGATGTCTACACGGAAGGAAAAACACAATAATTTAGAGTATCAACTACAGTCTCCAAATTACATGCTTACAAATCCCTCATAAAAGAAAGACGTAAACAAAAACTGGTTACGCAAGTGCAAAAAGTTACACAAGTGCAAAAAGGGGCAAAGCAGAGACCGCTAATGCTCTTTCTCACAACCAAATTGCAGAGCAGCCTATGCTGGTGAAAAATAATTTCCCCTTCCACCTCGTCTTCTGGATTCATTTCTAGAACACCCATATTCCTGGCTTTAGCCAACTGTTCTAGCTTTCCTCCATCAAATTCAGATATGTCACAAGAATCTAAACGTTCAATGCGCTGTTCACATATGCCAGAACTGGAAGATGCCTCCAGAGAAGAAAATTCCTGGTCCATTGAACCTGCCAAGTAAAGTAGGTGACAAATATGACCATAGCAGATGTTACCACGAGAATCAGACAAGAATTTACCATGACATTCAGATTCTGCATTACTTGAAAGCACCACATTCTGCACTATCTTCATTTTGTTGCGGACAAGTGGGTGAATGTAAGAACTGAACACTGCCTCAGCTTTTCTGCAATAAACAGAAGTTCTAAGAATTTGCGGAACAAAAAGGTTTCAAGAAAATCAAGTATAAGAGAGATACCCCAAGCAGGCATTAAACGGGGACCTCATTAAGAAAAATTAAAAAAGTAAACCTTACATGGGATCATGTATATTGTTCTTAACTCCAGAGCATAAAGTATTATCTGGATCTGAATTTGAGGTCACATTCTGCTCAGAGATAGCATCCCACTGTCCTCGACCACCTTTAGAAAGATGGACGTTAACAGGTTTGAGAAAGTCACCGGTCCACATTATAGTGCGAGTATCAAAAGTAGAAGTTCCAAGTGCAAAACAAAAATGATCAAAGATTCAAAACCAAGTTCCAAGTGCACACACAAAAATGATCAAAGATTCAAAACCTTAATTTGTTTCCTTTCTCATGAGATTGGAGAAAGGAGACCACTCAATAACTATTGAGAAACCAGATTACATTCTCTCTTAAAAAGCATTAAACTGCAAACTAAAATCAAGGACTTGCATTTCATATTGGAAATCTGAGATCATTGCAACGATGAAACATACTGCAATGATTGAGCAAATATATGTTAGGAGTTATTACGAGATGCCTCATTTGTTCAACATGTTGAACCATGCTCGAGCTTATTCATGAGCCTTAACGGGCCAACAAAAAACGTATATATATCCTCGCATAGGCCTAATACAACCAAAATATTTTGATTGTGAAGGTATATATCTTTCATTTTTCTATTCTTTACAAGTAAAAATGTCAATTTTAGAATAATAATTACATGTAATATGTTTTTGTAAGGATTCTGCATCAGGGTATCAAAATGCTAATAATAATTGTTGTAATTAACGTAAAAAGTCTACTAAGTCTTGGCTTGTGAGCCAACTCAAGCCGAGCTTCTACTAGCTTGTGTATGGCTTGATGACGAAACGAGCCTAGAATTTGAGCTTGAGCTTGTTTATTTATGTCTCGAGTCAAGCTCGAACGAGCTTTTACCGAGCCAAGTCTCGAGCAGCTCGCAAGGGGCTCTATTCGTTGACAATACAAAGACCCACTTGTGGGCTGGAAGGAGTTGGGCCCAAAAATAACAATAAGTACAAAAAGAAAATACTGAGTCAATGAAAAGGTAGAAAAACAGAATGCAAACTATACAAGTTGCATTTATTATTGAATTCATCAATGACTAGGGAAATTCATGAGCAAAAAAATGTATACACGATTGAAAACCTGAGATGCCTATTATAATCCTCCCAGAATCGAACTTGGATATTGTCGTCTTTTACATATAAAAAAAGTGGTTATTGGCAATCAAAGGAGTTTACCTATTTTGCAACCTTGTAACTATTTCACCTCTCCTCATGGTAAGATGCATACAACTAAGAAATATGGACTACTTTGATAAGGCAGTTTGTGCATGTTGGATACCAAAACTCCTTGAACCATCCTCGTACGCTTTTTGATCATACCCAATTATTTGTCTTCATATATTTCAGAACAGACACGCTTAGGACACTGTCACATTGCAACTTTTATGTTTTGTGGTTGGGGGTGGGAGGCGGGAGCCTTTGTGGTAAAAAGAAAACCATCAACGTGTGTGTATATTGATCCCTTCTTATTGGTTCTTCGATTTTATGCTCTTTTAAGAATTCTAAACCTCTGACTTTGCAATTTCTATGAAACAGGATAGTAGCGTAAGAAAGAGAGCTAGGCATTTAATATGTAGAAAGAATTCTATTTAAAGTTGAGAAGTACCCATGTCAGACACTCGAAACCTAGAGATGGATAAGAAATCTGCATCTCAAATGTTATTCAGACGTTAACGTAGGACACAGAGTTTGTAATTTGGATAAACAGCGAGATATGCATAGAATTCGTATATCAAGCATGAAGTGCCCCGAGGCACCTTGTACACGCCATTTATGGTAGGAAGATACCAAAGATATCAATGTTTCGGCATCTCCCATATCCTTTTGATTAAAATTACATGAATCTGAAATCCAAACACATGCAAGCACCTGACACCCGTACCCATGCTCAGGAAACATAGATTGTATGTAGAACGTGGAAAAAAAAAAAAAAAAAGACAATGTCTAGTCGGTTGCCCATTTTATGGTGTACTGTCTTGTACCCATCCCATGACAAGACAGTTATCTTATCTAGGTGTTCCTTAACTTTTTCTCATTGGCAAATCACTCTCTGCATGCAATCTAATGCGGTGACTGATGAGGACAGGGGAGTTCATCTAGATTGCATACCATATCCTTTAGATTAACTCAAGTTTGCTAAAGTGCCTATTATAATCATAAAATAACGCTTGCAGCTGACACAAGTAACAAATTATATACTCTTCATGTATTACATATTTATCTGCATAAAATATTCGTAAATGCTCCCCAGGCACTCCCAAACAAGGAGCTTCCATTATCCTCCACTCCCCACCTCCGTTCCCGCTCCCGTCCCCGCTTTGTGCAACTAAGATTACAACTTAGACTTAAGACACGTTTGTCATTTCCAACAGTACCATATTGAGAACAAAGACCTCTACTGTAGCCCTCAAAACAAGATAGGCCATATAAGTTTAGAAAGTAGGTGAAGATGTCAAATTATAAATTTTGTGCTTTACTACTTCGGAAGATATTTGGTTCCACATGGGTTTCCTCAAGCCAATATTGTACATTAATTTTCACACACAACTCTTCACAAGCATAAGAAACAATAAATCCTCCCTCCAATTCTCACCAAAAGGTTAATTTCACCCAGCTACCGATTTGGAGGTTGACAACTGTCGAATGTTTGAAAATCACTCTACATGGTAACAAAGGCATTCCATGTGTACAAAAATGAGAAGTTACATCTAAAAATAATTCATTTCATCCTCAGTGCACACCGATTTTATCCTGGATTATTGCTCAACACCTCCAATGATTGGGGACTAGATGGGTTTTGTTATAGTTGTTGTATTGCTCAATCATCATAAAGAGGGATACAAAATAAAGTTAAAAGCACAAAAGAACGTAATAGCATGTACAAACCGATTCTACGACTTCAGAGATATCGGTACACAATCACACGGTGAACAGTATGGCACACCTCACGGTCATGCAACACGTGATTCCCTTACATCCATTGTTCTGCAACTTATATGCAGAAAACAAAATTCCTTCCCTAAAAGGGACAGCAATAAGAAAGGTTTTCCAACTATTGGTATCCCAGCCAGCATCCCCAGATTCCCTGCAAAGTTCTGGTCTGGCACCCATTAAATATCAGAGTATGATTTATTTCAGAAGAGGAAATCGTACACGTATCTGCACCCTTGCTTCCAAACAATTAAGCACGTGAGAGCGATATCCAGCATTTCTTTCTTGTTTGTTTCTTGATATTATTATCGATCTTCCAGTCTCAGGGGTTTCAAAGAGTAGAGATATCCTTTTAGTCGCAAGATTGACGGGAGTCCTTTATAAAATAAACAATTTTTTGAAAAGTCAACAAAACTAGCAGATAAACACAGATGGTTTAAGGCGCTAGGCTAGGAAGTGGGTAGGCGCCATTACAAAAAGAAAGGTACCAAGTACATACAACTAGATTCTGATCCTCCAAACTAATGGGAAATGAAAGAACAAGAAGGTTCTTGTAACGACAAAAAATACAGCACTAGTTGATCAACCATATCATACCATGGTTTGTCGATATTTTATTTTCGTTTGGTCAGATATCATCTTTGCAATAATTTTAAGAAAAAAACAAAACCATGGTTTTCGACAATGCCCAGCAGTTATCAAAGCAAAGTATTTTTTCATGGGTTCGTAGGGTTTCAAAATTCAGGCATGTCTTTTAACTTTTCATCGGTGCACTGCACTTTCCGTTCTCAACTACTTTGACCAAAAGAAAACAAAATTTTGTTCACTTCACTAGGTTCCAACGCACCAACTAGATTTAACACAGCTTATGAACCATAGACAAAATGACAAGCACACAAAATTCTAAAACTTGAGAATGCAACATAACATAGCAATGTTTCAAAAACACACCTTCATGTGTAGGTGAACTGTTATCCAATGAATCGTGAACCACTTCATGATCCAAATTCTGCACAAACACGAACTAAGATGAGAAATTTACATTAACAAAAGATGTATGAAACACTTTGAGATGTATTCAAAGTCCCTAACAAATGAGCGTGACGTTGGCAACAGCAACAAGAAACCATATGATGCAATAGACATTAACAGTGACAGATAATCCTACAACAGTGGAGAGTGTTATGACAGAACATACTGTGATGGCAAAGATGACAGGTGATGGCAAAGACAACAGCGATGAAGCAGAGTGAGGAAAATGGAAACTAAGTTTGGAGGTAGGACTCGGGCAGAGTGGGATTTCTGTGACGATATGGGGAGAACAATGTAGTCATAGCAGTCACGAGTAGTTACGTGTCGTGTTTGGTAACTTTTGCATAACTTTTTCAGATACTGTTTTTGATTACAAAATATTTCATTTTTGTTTTGTCGAAATATTGTTCAATATGAAAACATCTTTGCCAAATTCGCAAAAGAAAAAAGGTCATCTTCAAAAAACGCCTTGAAAATAATTTTCGAACAGTGTCAACCAAACAAGTTTCTCTTCCGCAAAACTTATCAGCAAGTCTTGCAGTAGCGAAAGTAAGGATGCTGGCAATAATATTGGAAGGACTAGGGTAAAGGCTACAAAAAAAATTAGGTGACCAGATACAGTGACAGGTGAATAAGCAACACAAGTGGCTGAGTGTGCTTGGGGGCAGCAATGTAAAATGCACTGATGCCGATTATGGCAATGCTCACAACCTGTGCCCAGCAACATTGCCGCAAACAACGCAAGGTGCAGCTGCCCAGTTTCAACTTACAACAGCCATAGATGTCAACTAACTCAGCTGGTGTTTATGGCCAAAGTAGGAGGTGGAACTCATAGTGGCTGTGAACTTAACGATTGTAACAGAAATACTAGAGGTATTGTGTCTCGCATTTAAGAAACAAAGATTCCGGCACTTTCAAAACAGAGGTACAAGCCTCAAACGATTTTAGCCTATGAAGCGCAGATACACATTGGATATGGATACTACACGATAAGGATGAACCTGAAAAAATAGGATGCGGATACCTCGGGGATACGTTCGTAAAAATTATGTATTCTTACAATTATTAACATCGCACTAGGCATCCAAAAAAAAAAGCCAAAAGATCCAAAGAAAAAAAAGTGTAGTTGAAGCATTTAGCACATCCCATACATATAAAATATCTATAGAAAAGACGGTACATATATAGGTGTGTGTGTGTGTGTATATATATATTGAGAATGAAAGAGGATAACTAGAAAGATAGATATGCAATACGCAACAGTATGTAAATATCTTAATTCCATCTATAGGTATGTAAAGACGTGTCATATACACTAAAAAAATTACAGGGCTGGTAATAAGGTATTAACAGCACATAACCATATGCTGCGAGGAAATTGCAACAAGCTACAAGACTATCGAATTTCTCAACCAAAGCTTGATTAAATATGATATCCCAAGTTCTATCTACATTAAAAAGCGACAAGTTTTCACAAGAAAACCCAAGAGAACAGCGGATAAGGAAGTGTAATGCTAACCTCCTTGGTGACATCAAAAACAACTTCTTTAGTTGTATAGCTTGCATCTTCACTGATCAAATGACCTCTATCAGCCTCATCAACTATTATTTCTTCATCACTAATCTTTTCCCTCGATGAGCAAATTACCTTGTTCTCCTTCAGAATTCTAATGTTGCTTTTGGTTCTTCTCCTTGGTGGTACAGACTTAACAGGAACAACCTCCGGGCTATCCGACTCCGAAACCAAAACAGCATCAGAACCTTCAGCAGCCCCCATACCATCCTTTGACGCAAACGAGGACTTGATCTTAACTTTCAGATTTTTCTTTAAATTACCAATATAAGCATGTTTTTTTAACCATGTCACAATTTTGGAACGCAAGTCTGGGACCACACAATTGTCCTGTGAAATCCAAAACCAAGGTGAGAGCAATATAAGCTAAAACAGTCAATAAATACACACATGCACATGCATTGTATGCATAGCTATACGCTTATGTTCAGACACTAACTACAGACAGGGTGAGTTATAAAAAATAAGCCATACAGCAAGCATTGAGGCTAATGAGTCAGGTGGAACGCCAATCTCTGAGGCAACATCCTTCATATTGACTTTTCGTCTGTCAATTAGCTGCAGAAATAACAAATCGAATGTAAACACAAATGTCACCTTCAAATGAAGCTATATGTAGAAAAGAGTTATGTATTGACGAATTTACGAATGCAGTTCTTCAATCCACCTTTTTCAAAATCACTGTAAAATCTAGAGAATCAGATGTGATAACATCATCACTAAGGCTCCTGCCCAATGTTTCTGTACTAGCAGGTTGCTGTGCATTACCACATCCAGGCTGCAGCATAGAATTTGATCTGGCATCTGACAGTCCCCCGTGTAGCATAGCATTCCCCAACTTCTTTACATCGAGATCAGTAGCTTCTATTTGGACAGAGATCTTATCTCCATTTTTCCGGCCAACTTTAAATTTGTGTGGTTTGTTCACTGTTGGCGTCACTAGTTGATCCTTCGTGATGGTTGAATCAGAGGCAACTGTCATAGACATATCTCCTGACTGTTGGGTGCTGCAACCATTCTGGACTTCTGAATGCTTTGAGCAAAAGGCCCGTAACTCAACCTACAAGGGTTTTTTTTTTTCTCAATTGCGATGGGAAGAAAAGGAAGAGAGAAGTCTTACTCGTCAAGTGACATTATGATGTAAAAGGAATAAAACCCCAGGAAAAGCAGTGTCAATAACAATTTACCTTTTCAATAGTGACGATAACATTGAGATAAAAAGACTGACATCCTTATTAAAATGAAAAGTACCAGTGCTTACATCATCACATCCCAATTTTCCCCAAATCTCCATTCTGTGCCTTGCCTCCCTTGCACAAATAGGATGAAATGAAGTTCTGCAAGTTCCTAAACATGCAAAAAAATCAATGGCATGTTACAAACAGGATCATCCTAACGATACTCAACTCCCCATGAAAAGCAAATCCAGGAATTCCCAACAAATAATAGATCATTCCTTTGATAAAGGAGCAACCTAGTGACTTCAAGAGTAATAATAACTTATAGGTGCATAGAGGAGCTAAGCAACATCAGGGGTACATGTTTAATTCAACTACCAATGTAAACTTCAAACTGGTAACATTGGAATTCTGAAAAACCGTAGAAGTAATGAGTTTATTCTTTTACCCTTGTTGAAATTATGTACATGCAATGATGATATTTTGAAGGGTAAAAAGAGAAGAAATAATATGACAAGTGCAATGATGATGCTCTCCTAAAAAGTTGGATTCCCTGAAAGAGACCAATAAATTAGGACGGAGGGAGTATGTAACAAACTTGAGAAGGGAGATTTGAAATTAGAAGCCCATCGTGGTACTACATGCTACATCAAAAACTACCCATTAAATAAAAGTTCACTATCATGTAAGATGAAATTAATGGAGTTAACCAAGCCCAACCAATTATTCAAGTTCGACTGTAATCTATTCATGAGAGGAAAGGGAGGGGATTCGGACTTCGAATCCTACGGGCAAAGGTTACAATTAATCTGCCCTGTGGTTACATTTTTGAGTGGACTCCAAATCCCCCACAATGTGGGGATTTGCAATCTCATGGGGGAGGTGTCATAGTTCAATCTGGCCAGACACTAACCAATTAACACATTAATCCCTTCCTATGAAGCACGGATACTCCGAAACTAGCCATGTATGGGAATCAGATACCAACACGTGCCCGGGCCCAGATACGCGTTGAGTACGACAAATGAGTATCCTGTATTAAAATCAAATATTTTTTTTGTTTCGGATAAGTTTCGTCTACATAGGGATACGTCGAATACTTATGGACATGGCATCGGTGAAAACGAATTCTTTTAAATAATTAAGAAGCAATTTTAGAGGGAAATTGTAAATTCCATATTGACATAAAACTCTCTCTCTCTCACGGTTACAATATATAACACCCCTCCCCCCCCAATATGGCTACGTCATATGTGCATTGTACACACGCACCATTTTTTTAATATATAGTATAGTATAAACTACACCTACATGTACATATTTGCATATATATAGTATTATCCACGCCATCATTGTCTTTCTCATGATTGATAAAATATCTGTGCTTGAACCACGCTTGTATCAGCAATTCAACTACTCCTCTATTTCTTTTGGCTTTACTTGTATGCCTAGTACAAGATAACATGACCAATAATCACAAAATCCATAACATTTACAAACCTATCCCAAACATATTTGTCCTATTTGTTTAACGTAATGTAGTATCGTCGAACCCATATCGTGTCATATCCTTATACCTAGCCTTATCCTTGCTTCATACCTCCCCTCTCACTCCTCAACCAAAATACACATGATTATAATAATCCCTACTTCCAACTAAACAACGAACTTCACTATTAATCCCTTTTCAGTAACTTGCGTCATTTTGAATCGAGATACTCATTTTCCAATCGATTGAAATTGTTAGTTTTCAGCACAAGCTATAAAATTTGATGTCAAACATTCGATGTATAAAAACATATATGGAGGAGAATAACATAAATCGAGTTCAACTCTTTCACATTTAATTATGTCCTCTAGTTGAAAAGGCAATTGGCTCAATCAAAAGAGGTGGGACCAAATCCCACTGCCCACAATACTATAAGGACCATAACAATTCTATCAAATAAACTAAACCGAGCCTTAAACAAATTATACCCAATATTTAAGAAAAATGGAAATGAAAATAAAAACTAAAACATATTATGATAAGCTAAGGGATTGGAGTTGCCGACCCCAAAAGGGTCAAGCATTCCGCCAAGTGTAAGTAATGATCAGATCAAGAATCAAACTGTAAAATATGACATTCACCTCCGAATCTCCAATAGGAAAATTCAACCATAGATTCACATCTTTATAAAAGAATATTAAATCAAAGTGCGTAATTGTATTGTGAAACGAATACCATATTCTATCTTAACTCTACGATTATGATAACTATGGAGACACTATAAATTGCACAAACAAGTTAACGAAAGTATGTCTTACCAGGTCATTATCTTATAGGCATGGTATTTTTGGGAGGTGAAACTCAATGTAATTTTACACGGGTCACTTCTTCGTTTCTATTTCTTTCTTTTGTTATGGTGAAGGTGGGGGTGGGGGTGGGTGGGTAAGACTGACAGCCATAATTCAGGGTGCGTTTCTGCTAACCTAAATGGATTACAAGCTAATGGCAATAGTCAAGTTGTTTCTGCTAATGGTATTTTAGTTGTTGTATGCAAGGAGAATGACTGCCTAGAAATCTGTGAAAACATAGGCTTTAGTACATTTAATTTAGCGGCAACGCACCGTCGGTTCACTTAGTTCTTTTCCATACCGATACATAGTTAAAAATAAAGATACACCAACGCATAAGATACAAAACCTTTATTGCTCAAAGAGAGTACACAAAATCAAGCCAGACATGTAATAAAGATTTCACGAAACACTGTCAGCGCTATACACAATTCATGTGCTTCAATATGATTCAGCCTCAAAGATAAACATTTACAAAAGCCAAATATTTGTATTAACAAGTCTCGTCCTGGCTAATCATACGTCAAAGAAGTGCAGAGTAGTGTAAATAAGGAAACAACACACATACCATTGCTACACCGGATACAGGTACCACACTTCACCTTGCACAAGTAACAAATCAGTTTTTTCCGTGTTTGCTTTATTTCCTCAATATTCATAACAGGCTCCATTAATCTCATATCCTGAATATAGACCTCCGGCATCCATTGACAGCAAAACAAATGAGCGAACTCCATACAGCCACCACTTTCATTTCCAACGCCTCTCTTGCCAACAGGTTTTAAAGCTCCACCCGGCTTCGGACACAGCAAGCAAGGTCTGTCCGAGCTTTGGACTGCATTCCTCTGCTTACACCAGGAGCACAACCAAGATGCCGCTACATCATCCTGCACACCATAACATCTCTGATGAACTGCTGCATTACATGCACTGCAGACAATCAATCTGTTCAACTGATTGCCTGTGTCACCCAAGCTACAATAGTGGCACAACGATGACAACCCATCAACTGGACAAGCAACAAGAAGCTTCTCTAACCCTGCATCCCCACCCAAGAGCTTCCGTTTCTTCGAAGGCCTCTCAGAGGTGAGATGTATCTTGCACTTTGAACCTAAAAGCCACTCTACGCCGCTACTGCACTGCAACGAAGAAGAGCAACCCTTCTCTTCTTGAAGCAAAATATCAGCTCCAACACTATCAACTTCCATGAAATGCTCAACCTCCTCCTCCTCCTCCTTCTCATCCTTAACCACCACCTCCTCCTCCTCTTTAACAACCACCCCACAGTCAGAACCGACCGCATTTGCATTCACACCATTTACCTCATTCACAACGACTACATTTCCCATAACTGGGATTGAGAAAGACTTGTGACTATCTGAAAAAACTAAAGACCAGAACTCATGCAACTTGTCAATATCATCTACTTTCAATTCCCTGAAGTACTCCTCAGTCTCAACCCAAATGTTCAACTTATTCGGCTTCTCTATGCCGCCTCCTGCTGCCCCCGAGGACTTGGCCTCCACGCCGGACGAATGAGACTTCTTGTGCCGCTTACGACCATCCAAATGCCTCGACAAGAAGCAACTGGCCAGACCACTGGGGAGAGTGAAGACGGTAGAAGAAGAAGATACCTGAGCATCCTCAGCGTCGAACGGCGAGCGTTGGCACAGCGCCTTCCGAGCCTGAGTGTAGAAATCTAAGGCTGTCGTCGTTTGTTCTTCGAAATTGTCGCTTTCTTTCGACGGAATTTTGGACGGAACCCTAAAAATTGGGCAAGGCTTCTCCTCGGTGCCGCAACCTCCGTCCGCACCCCTACCCATCATCTTCCTTCGGCGGTGACATCGGCCTCCGGTCATCGCCTGCCACCACCACCACCATCGCTGCATTCCATAACAGCAAACCCTAACCCTAGCACGTGCCTATGCGTCGAACCTCGCGCAGAGGTGTGTATTGTACAGAAGAGAGAGAGAGGGGGGGAGTCGCGGCTGGGGCTAGGGTTTTCGTGTTATCGTGGTTGTTTTGTACTTTTGGATCCGTTTTCTCGCGTGATTTCTTTTTCCAGTCTGATTTCGCTTTCGAGGGGATGAGAGAGAGAGAGAGAGATTCGCGTTTTTTGCAGGCAGACAAGGCGGTTCGTTCTAAATTGTGAGATTTATTTATATTGGGGGGTTATTTTTAGTCTGTATGTGACGTAATAAAAATGCTAGAACTACATTCATTTTACACATTCAAGTACGGAAAATTTTCAGTACCGAGCGGATACTACATGATGCCCGCTCGCATATCCGAGTTATTCATTGTGTATTTGAACGGCTCAAATTTGGAGAGAGAAAAAGGAGAAAGAAAGTATTGGGATGAGAGGAGAGAGATTTTCAATCCGAACCGTCCAAAAATATATCGAACGGCTCACATGCGCCAAACGAGTGTCACGTCTGCAATACTCATTCGGCATTGAAAAATTCCTCTTCAAGTACACATTTATGCTCAGAAAAGTGTGAGCTTCACAAACTCTCGTGTCAAGCTCGCACTGAGTGTGGATGTATAAAAGTGGGTGTGGCTGTAGAATTATTGGTGACATGATTTAGCTGGTGTTCCAGTTTCCCTTCTGTTTTCAAAAGTTAATTTTTCGGCAATGAACAGTACAATAAAAGAAGGCTTGTTCCACTTTCCCTTAAAAACTTCTTCTTTTTTGAAAAACTTATTGTGTAAATGACCAGATTGCCCCTTGGACTTATTCAACTCCCCAGACACCTGGCTTTCTCCCCTCCCTCTTCTTCCACCCACAGGCCAGAGCAGACCGCCCTCTCCCTCTCTCTCTCTCTCTCTCCCTCTCTCTCTCTCTCTCTCTCTCTCTCCCTCTCTCTCTCTCTCTGTGTATGTGTGCAGGTGTGTGTCTTTCTTCTCTTTCCCCTTCTTCTCCATTTATCCATTTATATACATACTCTCTCTCATCTCTCTCTCCCTCTCTAGAAACACATTCAACCTGCCCAGAATCTGAGACTTAAGCCGGCCCGTCAAAGCAACCACTCATCAAAGCAAATAGATGGTTTTGGCCAGATCACTATCTTTACAGAAACCCAGATCACTCAACCACTCATCAAACCGATGGTTTTGGCTCGTCAAAGCAAATACCCAAATATTGATCCAACACGTTCTGGAATGCCTGGCACAGGAAATATTTGGCACACAATAGTCCTTTGAGTTAGTTATCACACACAATAAAAGGAGAACAGCAATATCGATACCCGCGCATCTGGAACCGGACCTTACTTCTTCGTGTTCTTCCCGGCCCGTTGCTACTTCTGGAAAGGGGGAGAGGGAGGGCAACACAGATGAGGTTGGAAATAGGAGTTCTTCCTAGCCCGTTCCGACTTCTGGAGAGGGGGAGAGGGAGGGCAGAAAGGGGGTGAGGGAGGGCGACTTTTGGAGAGGGGGAGAGGAAGGGCGACTTCTGGAAGGAGGGAGGGCTGCGGAGATGGAAATGGCGTACAGTGGAAGCCCTAGGAGGTGAAAATGGGGCAAGGGCAATATTGTCATTTCACTCGGCTGCTGTGGGGAACAGGGATCAAAACGACGCTGTTTTGGTAAAAAAAATTTGAAAAAAAGGAGGGTACAGAGATCTGGAACAAGCCTTATTTTTACCTAAAAAAAAAAAAACCTTTTACAAAACCTGGAACACCCCCTTACACTTCTGTATAAAACAAAGTTAAGTACGCGCGTGTCTGCTGCTTATTGGCTCTTAATGAGCGCACCTGTCTTCGGTGCCTCACGGGCTCGCAACCTTGAACACGTTCCCATAGCTCTCAAAGAAAACTCAGCAAGTGTAGGTATACTTTACCAAATCACTAAGACATCATTCATTATATTTTTTAAAGAATTCATTTTGGGTTTACAAAAATATCAAAAAATACTTACAAATTTTAAAAAAACGTTTTATGGGATCCTGTAAAAAATTAGCTCTAACAGATATCGTAAATATTATTTCTGGATTCGTAGTTTCGCCTTTACGAATCCAAAAATAATACTTATCAATATCCGTTTGAGTTAATTTTTTACAAGGTCCATAAAATATTATTTTAAAATTTATGGGCATTTTTTTTTTATTTTTGTGAGACCTGGAATGGGTTCGCCAAAAAGTGTAGTGGATGGTATAGTGTATGCAGCATCTTTGCCATTCCAGAATATTTTCTTAAAAAATAAGTACTTATTTCATATATTTCAAACTCAAAAATAATGTAAATAAAAAATAATTTTTCAATTTTTTTCCACCATATAAAAGATCTCGAGAAGATCCATCAAACAATATCTATATTGGCAGGAAAATTATTTACATAAACACATTATTTTTTAGCTTGAAATTGCATTCTTAAAAAATAAATACTTATATTGAGTTCTAGAACGGGGTCACTCCCAATCCAGTACGCTAGTAGTGAGCTAAGTCATATACTGCGCGTGCGGATACCAGTGCGGGAACGTAAGTGTGAGCTTGAAAGCATCTTTCGAAACTCCACCAAACAACTTGAATTCATGAGTACGAGGATTGAGAACACGAACACATAGCGAGAATTGAGTGCAAGAGTGAAGACTATTTTGAAGGATTATATGATCAAGGTGGTGAGTGCAAGATTTTTAATTTTTAAGAAGTATTTGGACATTTTAATCAACATCCTATTTTCTTTTGATCGGCAATTTTCTAATAATAATATGTTGAAAACTATAAAATAAAAAAATCCCTTGCGAGTATATATCCCAATAGATTGTGGATGGACGAGCTTAAATTTGAACTCTTGATTTAAACCAATCAAAAACTATAAGTTCTATTTAGAAAAGTTTTTATTTTCAATTTTTTTTTTGTTTCCTATATTTTTTTAAACAAGCACCATAAACATGTTTATATTACTGTTTTTCTTTACAAAATATATAATCAATTCCACTAGTTTAAAGAAATTCTAGAAAAACAAAAATTGCGTTTTCATTTATTTTGAAAACACTTTCGGTAGCCAAAAAAAAATAAACAAAAACAATTATGGTTACCAAACATGTTTTTTGTTTTTGTTTTTATTTTTGTTTTTTAATAAATAAACAAATCTCATTTCTTGTTTTTCATAAACGAAAAATTAGCTTGTAGGACTTGCAGTGTAGTATATTCATGCAAAAAATTAGCACGTAGACGTGAGCTCTATTAACACGTACTGCAACGAATGCACAATGAGGTCCACATTAAGTGATGGGAATCGTAGGTTTTGCATCTAAGATGGAAAGAAATAACACGTAGACGTGAGCTCTATTAACACGTACTGCATGAGAAATAAAATTTCAAAGCAGACAACAAAGGAGTTTGGATATAATCCGGTGACTCGCAAGCTCAAACAAAAGACATTGGGGCTCTAATGAAATCCATAACTAAAACAAACAAAAAATAATAATATATCAATCCTTGATCCAAAGCATAAAACCACCGACAAATGGGTCACCCCTGATAATTGCAAAATTGTCGCTACCGATAACAGTGTGAAATGAGCAATGGCTCTTGTTTATGTCGTTCATCTCTTTGTTTTTTCTGTATATCGTTAGCTTTATGTCTTAGCTGTATTTATGAATTTGGGTGGGAATCTATAAATGTCATATGACTTGATCTGTATTCCGGAGATAATTTGTAGATGTCGTATGACTTTTTAAATGGACATGCTTCTTCCGTTGAAAAAAAAAAACAAAAACAAGTGGGATGAGTCCACGACACCCTTAAGAACCAAGAGGGTAGGCATGGCAAGGCTTGGGGAACCGCTTGTGAAGACGGTGAGTTTCATTAATGATCTCTACGACTCTATACGTTTTGGCTTCTTAGAGCATCCGTAATGGGAATAATCAAAATCAATAATCAAATGTGCCACGTTAGCTTTTGATTATTCATTTAGTTTATAATCAAACTTAATAATTTCTATCTTCACATTGGTTATTTTTGTATCCCTAACCCAAAAAATCCCCACAATACACCACTCACATATGTTCAATCGCAAACGAGTTCCAATCACGCACTCTACCACACCAAATTATTCATCTTGATGAAACGATTTTAATGTGAGGTGTTTCTTAGTTATTGAGTTTTGATTATTGGTAAAAGTTGTTAAGTTTGGTTATGGAATGAGTGAAATTTAGTTATTTACTAAAAGACTTGTAACTTTGCTTATTCTTGGGCTATTGAAGTTCTTCTATATCCTTCTAGCTAGGTTGTTTACGCATTGGACCCTTTTTTTTTTTTTTTAACTGTTTTCATTTGATGAATTGTGATCAATCCTTTAATCATCTCACGATTTATTGTTGTCTATCGCTGCATACATGAGAAGCAAAAGTTTAGGCCCGATTTGGATTAGGAGGAATCGCAAGGGAAGGAGAGGATGTGAATATGTCGTGTGTGATTCTTCATGCGATACTTTACCCCCATCAAATAAGAATACTAGCTCCACCCTACGTGAAAACATAGTTGTCTAATAATTTTTACCCACGTTCAACATTCATTCCTGAACCGTTAGAATGTTAAATATTTTCCAATTGAACATGGATGACCTAACAGTCATTGAAAGTAGGGTAGCCTACGGTACACACCTCTTATTAGGGGGTGTACCGTACGCATAATGATTTTAAACCTTTGAATTTAAAAGTGAATAATTCCGGACCACCTATTTATTAAATCAACTAATAAAATGAAAAAATGGCTTAGCAGGTCATAGATTGTTCTCTCCTCCTTGACTCTCTCTCCCTCTCCCTCATTTGTAAGATACTACAAATTATATAACATAACCAAAATTGTTATGATAGTACAAAAAATTGACATTTTCTTATCACAATGTGTCGTACCAAAAGAACATTTAGAATTGTACATTCAATATATTTGATATGAAACCAATTTCTCTATTATAATTGAATGTACGGTTGACTTACAACCACGACACAATAATGACAATCAAAATCATTGATTTCGTTATATTTGTTGATTAAATAATTCACGTAATTTTTTGTCTCGATAGGGTTTAGAAAGCTTTTCATCGGCACCCAAATTCAATAGTAAAAGGATTTTTTTTGTCTTATTAAGGGTTTAATGATAAGCGATCAGATTCTTGGTGCATGTGATCTATTCATATTATGCAAAAGATAGACGGTTCCAATTAGAAAAAAAAATGCCTTAAATGGGGTTCGGGTGGTGCATTGTTAGACTTTAATGCATCTGGATACATTAAATATTTTTCAATTACACAGTTGTCGACATCTGATGATATCTAATTTTGGTGACAATGCTGAATATCATATGACTTGATATTTTAACAATTATGATCGATCATTCTAAAAATATACTCGCTAATGACATTTAGTTAAGGTATGGTATTTACCGATTATAACTATCTCGATCATACTAAAAATATACTCGCTAACGACATTTAGTTATGGTATGGTATTTTGCCAATTATAACTATCGTTAACTGAATATTCTGAATTAATATTTTTATATGAGACGTTGTGAGTATGAAAACGTAAATTTATATATGGTGTTGTCATAACAAAATTGGTTATATTATTGAATTTGTGGTATGATATTTTGCTAATTATAACTATCGTTAATTGAATTTTCCGATTGAATTTTTTTATACGATACGTTGTGAGTATGAAAACGTCAATTTATGGTGTTATCATAACAAATTTGGTTATATTAGTGAATTTGTGGTATTTTAGACATGTATTATTACTGAATATTTTAATTAATTTCCTTTGGTATGACATATTGTGGTAAGACAACGTCAATTTATGGTATTGTCATAACAATTATGGTTTGTTATATAATTTGTGATATTTAAATATGTTTTCTTTTGATACGACACGTTGTGTTAAGAAAATGACAATTTTAGGTGTTGTCATAACAATTGTGATTATTTTATAAAATCTGTGGCATTTTACAAATTTTTTTGGCTTGAGTATAACAATTGTTGATTCTAGTACGACATATTTTGATTTTGTTACGGAATATCATACGAGTCAAAAAAAATTGGTACGACTCATTATGGCAAGATAATGCCAATTTATGGTGTTGTTATAACATTTGTGGGTAGCATTATTTAATTTTTGATATTGTATGCATATATTTGATTATGGTACAAGTATTATAGATTCCGGTACGAATAATTATTGTTACATAATAACAATATTTTTTAATTATGGGTAACCTGCTAATGACGTGTTCAACAGGTAAATTTTAAAGTACAAGTCGTAACTAGAATCATAAATATGCATTAGAAAACCAAAAATCGGCATAATGAAAATCACAAATTATCATAATTTAGACATACGGTATACCCTGTGTACCATAGCTTCCTCCTTGAAAGTATGCAGTAAAATCCACACAAACAAGATTTCACTTGATTACATTTTGTTACTTGACAGTATGCGTAGCCCCCCTCTTAATTAAGGTCATTTACAATTTATTGCCAATCAGATTATCTTAATCACTGGATAACTAACTTTTATTATTTTCCTTTCCAAGTATGATTTGGGGATTGTATGGTAGTTTGAATGGAGATCATTTTCATGATATATTCTTTTTTCCACATTTTTCCCTTTTCGTATCTTGTATTGACTTAATTGATACTCCTACTTTTTAATTTTTCTTTATGGCTTTTCCCTTTGAGCATTGGCGAAAGTCACCATGAATATTTGATGCTATCCCAAATAAGAGGTCTGGAAGAAAAATTCATTCCAGTGCGTAGTTCTCATTTTGATCATCCCTTCTAGATAAAAATTTCTATGGTAAGTGTTTACACCCATTTTTGGCATCTAGTCCTAGACTAGCGTGGGGCGGCCATTTAATTGAAATTTAATTAAATTGGGCCGTGAATTGAGGAAGTGTTGGGTCAAAATTAACGGGCCAAGAGAATATTAGATGGGCCCAGTTAATTTTAATTCTTTGTGGGCTGGAAATTGGATTTATCGATATTGTGTCATGTTTTTATAAAGTTCAGTACAAGGCCCAATCGGGTCATTACGAAAATAAAGGCCTTGCATAGGTTGAATTTGTCAAAAGGCCCAATATCATGTTAATTGTACCACTGGGAGGTTCAACGAGTGAAAATAGGGACAAGATTGTGGAAGACTTGCCACATGGCTATTTGACTTGGTCAAAATGGCCAAGGCTTGGCAACTACCCACGAAAAAAGGGGATGAGGTGGCCCATTACTTATGCTAACTGCCCATGATAGGGAATTAACATGTGGATAATTGTTATGTATCTCTGGTAACTTCCCACGAAGGATGAAAAGCACATGGGTAATACTTGCAACTCCCTTCAACCTCCCATGATCACATGATGGCGCAAACATGGGACACGTGGCGCAACGAGAAGCAAGGGCGGGAAAGCTTGGTGCATGCAAAAACCGAAGACTCTTGGCCTATAAATAGAAGAACTCAAGAAGAAAAAAGGGTTCCCACACCAAATCAAGCTCAACGCTTACAAACCAAAGCCTTCACTGCGAAGCAAATTATCTCTACTTCCTCACTTGTACTCGATTATTTCACCAAATAACTCGAGCTTCTATCTCTCTTGTATCCCAACTTTATTATTACGCAACATAATAAAGTTATTCATATCTCTCTCTCACCCCCCTACTTTATTATTCCGACATAGTAAAGTATTTCTACGTTGCTACTTTTTTTCCTACACGGTTAGGAAAGTATTAAGTCCACTTCGTTGTGGCAAACCACGAACCAAACTGCAATCCAGCCCTTAGGTTTGCAGCACTATCGCCCGCACAGATCTAGAAGTCAGAAAAGGGACGCCCAGTCCTTTACGTTGGTACGCGACAAGTCCTGGCACGCCCGCTCAGTCCTTGAGCCGTTTTAAGCCCAAACATCTTTTTGGCACGCCCGGTGGGACCCTAATCGTCTAAGGGTTTATCATGGTGAGGAAAGCACAACAGCAAACGGGTCCATCCATCCCGGATCCACCTCAGAGTCCTGAGGCAGTGGCAGTCGACGTGCCATTACTCCAGGAGGCTGGCCCTCCGGTCAGCGTTCAAGAGCTTAGCGACGCTACCGACAGCGTCAAGAATTATATGTTTATGGCAGGACGCGAGATCTCCCGTGACATCAACCAGTCCATCTCTCAATCGTTCTCTCAGTCCTTGGAACCTCTGACCATAGCAATCCACAAGATGACTGCTACGCTTACAGAGAGGCTACCGCTCGCTCCTCAGCAGCAGGGCTTTCCATAGTTTGGGGTCTTCGGCAACGGTCAAGACCAAACTGGCCTACTAGGGGGACCGCCCCCTCCTCAAACGTTCTACCATGCAACCTCTTCCAACACCCCCGCACCCGGGGGGCAAAAGGAGAAGGGAATCGCAATTGGAGGAACCACGACACCTCCAGTGAATAATGAACAAAGGTTTGTTCTGGCAGACGATCAGTCAACCTGACAAGGCGGACAAAAGGCCTCTGCAAGGTGGCCAAAGCTCTGGAAAGGACAGGGGAGTTGCTCTTACTCCTCAAAGCTCTGGTACTCGGGGGGCAAGTCCTGCCCAGAACCGGTCGGCTCAAGAGGTGCTACAACTGCCGCCTCCTGAGCCCAACATGCTCGTGGGACGTGACCAAGTCCTGAACTTGCTCAAGGAGCAGTTAGGACCTGGCTTCAGACCTTTGGGAAGGCCAATGTACAGGAAGCCTCACACGGCGGAGGTGGACAGGGAGCCTTTCCCAAAGGGCTATAGGGTCCCAGAATTCCAGACCTTCAACGGAGAGAGCGTGCAGTCAACGGTGGAGCACATCGCTAGGTTTCAAGTTCAATGTGGAGAGGCTGGAGCCGTTGATGCTCTCAAGTTGAGGCTTTTTCCTAACTCCCTCACTGGAACAGCCTTTACTTGGTACATCAACCTTCCGCCCAACTCCGTGCAGACCTGGGCTCAATTGGAGGAAATGTTCCACCAACAGTTCTACAGGGTAGAACCGGAGGTGACGCTGGCAGACCTCTCATGCTATCGTCAGACCCATCTGGAGTCCGTGGAGTCCTATCTGCTGCGTTTCAAGACGGCCCGGTTCAAGTGCAAGATTGCCCTTCCAGAGGCCGAATATGTGCGCATAGCACTAAACGGCCTGAGCTTTGAAATGAAGAAAAAGTTCTATGGAATGGAGTTCAGAGACCTGTTCGAATTGTCTGCTAAGGCCTCTCACTACGAAAGGCTCTTGGGGAAGGAGCAGGACAGGAAAATGGCGTCAAAAGGGACGTACTACCGCGACCCTAACTATGAGGTGGCTGCAGTAGAAGCTGAGGCAGATCCAGACGTGGCCGTAGCAGAGATCATCAACAAGAAGCCTTACGTCTGCAAGGCCTTCGTCAAGATGGAGCCAGCAAAGCAGCCCATCCAGAACACTCCTAATAGGCCAACCAGGGCCTATACTTTCGACGTCGGCAGGGCTGAGGCTATCTTTGATCAACTCCTTGCTGACAAGCTACTCAAACTGCCCTTCGGTCACAAGATTCCAACCGCGGAAGAGCTGAGGGGGAAAGAGTACTGTAAGTATCACAACTCCTAGAGCCATTCAACGAATAATTGCATTGTGTTTAGGAATGACATCCAGGACAAGATTGAGCGAGGGGAGTTCAAGTTCCCGGAGAAGGAGAAACAGCCCATGGGGGTAGATGGTAATCCGTTTCCCTCAGGGCTGAGCACAAACGTGGTTTCTGTCAGCATGAAGGGCATGCCTAGGACTGCTCCTAGGCAAAAGATCAGCCTTGGCGCTCCCTCCAGAGAAGTCCACAAGCACAGCCCAGACAGGTACTGGGATCCTTACTATGATGGAAGGGATGTCAGGACCGAGCGGGTGAAAAGATTTGAAAAGCAGAACTCCTGGTGGTCCAGACCTACAGGAGTGAAGAAACCAGAGAGGCCAGCTTGCTCCTTGGTATGTGCAGAGTGTGGTCATCACGCCAGTCCTAGCAAATCGACCCTTAAGAGCGTTATCGTGGGAAGGACTGAGCCAAGGACTGTGGAGCCATACAGACCTAAGGGAAGGAGGATGGCCCGCGAATCAGTATTCAACCGGATCCAGCCAGGTTTGGTTGAAGTTGAAGATGATCTCAACAACTTGAAGATAACCGCTCCCTCTGAAGGTAGACCGAGGGCTGTGAGACATCCTGTCACTCCTCCAAATGAGTGGCACAGGGTTGAGCACCCCAAGTTTCCCTCTCCACCTCCACTTTTGTCCAGATCTCAGAAGATGCGCCGCCAACGGTTTAGGCAGGCGGCGAGAAGGGCTTCAGAAGAAACAAATTTACTGGACGACCCAGTGATTGAAGGTGACGAGGTTATGGAGGAGCAAATAAAAGCAGAGGTCCTGGCAGAAGAGCCCAGGATTGAACAACCTAAGGCGAAGAGAGTTTACAAACCTTTGGAAAGGACTGTGGAAGAGGCTGTCATTGAGCATCCTCCCAGGGCTTTACCAAAGGAACAACTCCCTGCGGGGAAGACGTACAAGGAGGTTGTTACCAAGACGCTTCCAAAGCAAGTTTCCAAGCCCAAGAGACAACCGCTTTTGGAGAAAACCTTAGAGGAGGCTAGGATTGAGCCTTCTCCAAGACAAGTGACTTTGCTCACGAAAAAGGCCCCTGGACCAAGTACTTTGGACTCGGGGGGCAAGTCAAAGTTAAACCCTCAGGCCAAGGAGTTTAGGCCTGAACGGGGTCCTAATATGCAGTGCAACATGGTAGTGATCTTGCCCGCAGATCTACAGGCTAAGGATGATGCTCCAACAGCCTTGGAAGGAGACTTTGTGGAAATGGGGCAGACGGCAGAGATCTTGAACGAGTCCTTCTCCGTGGGGATGAATGGACCGTCAGTAATTGTGTTGAAAGACGAAACTGAAGGAAAGGATGAGGATCGAGCCGCCAGTGTAACCTTTGAAAAGCCCAGCCCTGCCATGAATAAGCACATCAAGCCCTTGTACGTGGCTGGCTGTCTAGATGGGATGCCAGTCAATCGTATCCTCGTAGATAACGGATCTGCAACAAACCTCATGCCCAGGTTCATGATGCAGAAGCTAGGAAAGACGGATCAAGACCTGGTTTCATGCACTTCGACCTTAACCGACTTCACGGGAAAGGAGACAGCTTGTCAAGGTATCCTGATAATGAACTTGACGGTAGGGTCCAAGACGTTAACAACACCCTTCTTTGTTGTTAATTCCCACTCTTCCTTTAATGTTCTGCTGGGGAGAGATTGGATTCACTCGTGTCTAGTGGTTCCTTCTACCCTTTACCAGTGCCTTATTTTCTGGAACCAAGACGACGTGGAGGTGGTATGGGCTGACCGCAGACCTTTCCAGGCCTCTACCAATCACGCTGAGGCCCATTTATATGACGAAGGGGTTGGTCCCTTAAAAGTGGCAGGCCTAGACAAATATGGCCGCCACAAGGTTGCCCCTGTTTGTGGCAACAAGTCAAGTGAAGAAGTGAAGGCACTTTTTCAGGAGCTAATCGGTCCTATAATCACAGAGTCTAGCAGGCCGATTACGACTACATTCAAACGCCCTTCCCAATGATAGCGGAACCTTCAGAGCAAGAGAAGAGCGCGGCCCTCCAGGCCACGCTGTCAAGGTTCGAGGCCTACCTGCTTGAAAGGAGGCTAATGGGAAGTCAAGAATCAGAGGTAGATCATTCGGCCTGTGCGGCTGAAGTGATCAATGAGGATGATAATCTGGTTGAAGATCTGGACGAAATCCGCTTGGAGGACCTTGAAGTAGCCCCAGCCAAGTTGGATGATCTTAGAGCTGATGTGCAAGATCCTCTGGAAGAATCTGGGAGATGCAGAGAACCCCAGACCTGTGTATATTAGCCAACTCCTGCCAGAGGATATTAAAGAGAAGTTCGTCCAGCTCTTGAAGGAGTTCAAGTCCTGCTTTGCTTGGACCTACGAGGAGCTTCCAGGTCTATCCAGAGACCTAGTTGAACACAAGCTACCCATTCAACCAGGGTTCAAACCTTTTAAGCAACCACCCAGGAGGATGTCTAACGAGGTCTATTTGCAAGTCAAGGCCGAGATCGAACGCCTCTTCAATGCCGGGTTCATACGCACAGCCAGGTATGTTACTTGGCTCTCTAACATTATGCCAGTCCTTAAGAAGAATGGCAAGGTCAGAGTATGCGTGGACTTTAGGAATTTAAACCTGGCATCTCCAAAGGACGAGTATCCAATGCCGGTCGCGGATCAGCTGGTGGATGGAGCTTCCGGCCATAAGGTTCTGTCCTTCATAGACGGACATTCAGGGTACAATCAGATCTTTATAGATGAGGCCGATACGGCTAAGACCGCTTTTAGGTGTCCTGGAGCCCTAGGAACCTTTGAGTGGGTCGTGATGCCCTTCGGCCTAAAGAATGCTGGTGCTACCTTCCAGAGGGCTATGAACGCCATTTTTCATGATTTCATTGGCCGGTTCATGGAGATCTACATCGACGACATCGTGGTCAAGTCTCAGTCCTACGACGAGCATTTGGAACACTTGAGGAGGTCCTTTCTGAGGATGCAACAGTTCGAGTTGAAGGTGAACCCCTTGAAGTGTGCTTTTGGAGTCTCGGCAGGCAAATTCCTTGGGTTTCTGGTCCATAATAGAGGGATTGAGATCGACAAGAACAAGGCCAAAGCAATTATGGAAGCGAAGCCGCCTACCACCAAGAGGGAGTTGCAGAAGCTTTTGGGTTCATTCAACTTCTTGAGAAGGTTCATCTCAAACCTAGTAGGGAAGGTCCAGGTCTTCTCTCAACTCTTAAAGCTGAAGGACCAAGACACTTTTGTGTGGGAGGCTAACCATCAGCAGGCCTTTGACGAGATTAAAGGCTATTTAGCTCAGGCTCCAGTCCTTATGCCTCCCATCAAGAACAAGCCTTTGAAGCTCTACATCTCAGCCGCTGAGGGTTCTATTGGTGCCCTTCTAGCTCAAGACAACGCTCAAGGAAAGGAACAGGCGGTGTATTATCTAAGTAGGTTACTGACTCCATGTGAACGGAGATACAGTCCTATAGAAAAGATTTGTCTTGCCTTGTACTTTTCAGCAATAAAGTTGAGGCACTATATGTTGCCTGTTTTGGTTTACATCATGAGTAAAACAGACCTAGTTAAGTACTTGCTTTCTCGGCCTATCATGAGAGGCCGAATTGGCAAGTGGTCTTTAGCTCTAATGGAATTTAGTTTCCAGTACATTCCTCAGAAAGCCATGAAGGGCCAGGCCTTGGCAGATTTCCTTGCTGATCATCCGTGCTTGGACATCAGCGACGAATCTGACCTAGGACTGAGCGCCCTCGAAATTTCACTCACTCCTTGGACGTTACTCTTCGATGGATCAAGGACTCAGGAGGTCTCAGGCTGTGGAGTAATTATCATCTCCCCTCAAGGCCTGAGGACTGAATTGTCCTTTCAATTTGACTTTCCATGCACCAATAATCAAGCCGAGTATGAGGCAGTAGTTATAGGCCTTGAGATCCTTAGGGATCTGGAGGCCAAGGAAATAAGAGTCATTGGGGATTCAAACCTTGTGATCAATCACTTGGCAGGAACATTCAAATGCTATAGTGAGGACTTACCACCTTATTATATGGCAGCCATGCAATTACTGCAAGATTTTGATGACGTCACCGTCAAGCACGTCCCAAGGAGTATGAACGCTGAAGCCAATAGCTTGGCTCAGGCCTCAACAGGTCTGAAGTTAGCTCCAGAAACACTTCATAAGATTATCACAGTCCAGAAGAAATTGTTACCTTTTGTTAAGAGAAGGGGTCTAGGACTGGAAGTATTTACTTCAGACCTCACAGGGGAAGAGTCAGATGACGAACCCGAGAACGATTGGCGTACACCTATCATTTCTTTCCTCAAGAGGCCCCATTTTAGAGCCTCTAGGAAAGTGAGGAGGAGAGCCATCAGTTATATCCTTGTTGGAGAAGAATTATACAAGAAAAGTCCTGAAGACGACTTGCTTTTGAGATGCTTAGGACGCCCTGAGGCCATGAGGGTCATGAGTGAAGTCCATGAAGGAGTCTGTGGAGCTCACCAATCAGGTATAAAGATGAGATGGCTAATTAGAAGGCATGGTTACTATTGGCCAACCATCTTAGAGGATTGTATTCGTTTCTCCAAGGGATGCCAGCCCTGTCAAGCCCATGGCCCAATTCAGCGTGTTCCTGCGGCTAACTATCATGCCGTGGTCAAACCTTGGCCATTTAGGGGCTGGGCTCTAGACGTAATCGGTAAGATCTATCCGCCTTCCTCTGAGAATCATGCTTACATCTTGGTAGCTACGGACTACTTCACCAAATGGGCAGAGGCAGTGCCTTTGAAGTCAGTGGATCAACAAGAGATAATCAAGGTGATCAAGGAGAGGATCATCCATAGGTTTGGGCTGCCTGAACACCTAGTTGCAGATAGGGGAACCGTCTTCATGGGGGAACAAGTGGTCAACTTTGCTGCTCAGCAAAACATCATTGTCTCTAATTCCACTCCTTATTATGCACAAGGAAATGGTCAGGCCGAGTCCACTAATAGGACTCTGGTCAACATTATCGAAAAAATGGTGGAGGATAACCCAAGGGCTTGGCATGAATTACTTTGAGGCCTTGTGGGCCTACAGAACCTCAAAGAAAGAAGCCACCAACATAACTCCTTATATGCTGGTATATGGACACGATCCGGTCCTACCAATGGAGGTGGCAGTAAAATCAGCAAGGATTGCATATCAACATGGCCTCACTCCTGCAGATTACACTCAGGCCATGCTGATAGAACTGGAGGACTTAGATGAAGTCAGGCTCGCAGCCCTTGACCACATGCTGGTCCAGAAGAGAAGAGTGGCCAGGTCCTATGATAAACGCGTAAGGAAGAAGAGCTTTTCTGAAGGAGACTTGGTCTGGAAGGCTGTCTTTCCTTTAGGGGACAAGAATGCAAGGTATGGCAAATGGTCTCCAACCTGGGAAGGTCCGTACCAGATTGCCAAAGTCCTTAGAGGTAACGTTTATCATCTTATGGATCTAAATGGTGGTTTGTTTCAACATTTAACAAATGGTAAGTACCTAAAGCATCATTATCCTACTATGTGGGAAATGAGAGACTTTGGAGAAAATCAAGTAAACAGATCATAAGATGCATGCCAGCAAGGCCTGAACGGAGGCCAAAGTTCCTACTATGAAGAAACCATGAAAGGCCTCAGGTTCAGGCCACCAGAAACATTATCCAAACCATACCAAACCACTGCCTTTGGCCATTTAAGGGAACGTTCCAGGCCAGGCAGAATAAAGTTTATTACAGACCAAGAAAGGAAAATTCAGAAGCTAGAGTTTCAGAGGACAAAGACCTACAGAAGGCCTTCAAGACTTGTCTTCAGGTTCTCCCACGCAGCACTGAGGCTGGCAAGCTGAGCTTCGAGTGTTTCCCGCCTCCTACGGAGATCTGGGACTTCCTCAATCAGGAGGTTGAGCTTCATCTTTTGACTCTTGGAGTCAACCTTCAGGTCTTCATGTTGCTTGGCCAAGATCTTGGACTCCTTGCGAAGATCTACCAGGCGACCTTCAGCGTGGCTAGTTTGTCCTTGAGCTTTTGGATCTCTTCAGAGGTGGCTGTGATGTTGTCTCCATTGACCTTGATGTCTTCCTTTAATTGGCTCCACTCAGTACTAAACCTAGTGATCTCCATGTCAACCGCCTCCAGCTCTGAGAGCTTGGCATGTACTTTGCTCAGATCTTGGCTGGAGGCGTCATGAGTCTTGACCATGTTGGGGAATTCTTTCTGGAAGTGTTGGAGGGAAGTGTCATCTGGTCCCAGGGCTTGGGACTTCACCAGCACATCCATGGCTTTCTTAACGTTGGAAGATCTACCCGGATGGACAATGGCTTGGAAATTCTGGAGAAGAGCCATTCGAAGGGCTGTCTTGGCCTCATTGACCTCCTCTGGGGTGAATTGGGATTGGGAACTGGAGCCAAGTCCACTACCTGAAGTACCAGAGGTAGCTGCTTTCATCAAGTCCTGGACGGACTTGAACAGGGAGTCCAGATCTTCTTCATCATCTTCCTCTTCTGGTATATGCACGAATTCCGGTTCAACTGGTGGATCAGGTGGAGGAGGGGAATGTATGGCTGGAGACCCATGTTTCTCTGGAGTCCTAGACGAAGCCTCATGTTCAGGCTCTGCTGCGGTTTGATCCAGTTCTTTCCCTTGAAATTCAACTTCATCCTCTAGGATCTCCTCTTCCAGGTACGCGTCAAGTTCCTGAGAATGGAAAACAAGGGGGAGTTGATAATAATATGGGGCCATGAATGCTGGGAAGTTTGTGTCACTGAACATCCTTACAATTGGGTTGTGCTCCGTGGCGGATGCGGTTTTCTCAGAGTCAGTGGGGGTGGAAGCCTTTTTCCTCAGCCTTCTCTTCCTCGACGGGGGCGGATTCAGCTTGCCCTTCTGCTTGCTCCTCTTGGACCTTGGAGGTGGCTTGCAAGGGGGAAGTTAGTAGAACGTTTAGGTAAGGTCTGAAGAGCTGGGAAGAGGAATTGGGAAGAGCCCAGACCTTCTCTGAGGGATCAGTCTCAAGCGAGCTGGTTTTGGCACTGCTCCTGGTCCTGCCAGCAACTGCCGCCTCGGATGCCTGCAGAAAGGAGCAGGGACATTAATACCTTATCCTGAAGGACTGAATGGAGGGCTAAGGGGTTTTTACCTTTGGCCACTGCCTTTGGGCGGTTGTCTTCACCCTTTTTGATCGTTGAGGGGCTGAGGGGGCCGGAGGGGCGTCTTTGAGAACATCGCTCAGACCTGCCAGTATGAAGGAAATTTAGTCCAAAAATTCAGAGGCTTAAGAAAAGAGAATATGACTAGTAAAAGGCCTCTAAGTTACCTTTTCTTTTGGTGCTCTGGGAAGGGGAGGGGCTGATTTGCTGTAGAGGCATATGTATACCAGCCTCAGGAGCTCCAGCAGGATTGGGCAGAATCGCAGTCAGTACATCCAGGTAGGGCTTGGAGAAGTGCATCTTGGTGTAACCCCCCCACCAGCTATCAAACTTAGCGCCCTTCTCGGTACGCTCAACAAAGGTGTGAAGGGCGAAGTCTTTCCTACGCTCAGGTAGAACATTCCTAACCCTTTCTAGATCCTTGGGTTGGATCACAGGCCTGTCAGTGAAGTCTTCGTTCAGTGATTGGTATGGAGGGACGGGTGTGAGTTGACACAGGCCAAATTGCCTGGCGAACTGGGCTGCATTGTAGTATTCAACTCCACATTTGTAGTTCGTTGGGGTATAGGCCATGCCATACATCAGATCCCTTGAGATTAGGAAGCTTGTCCAGATCTCCATATGCTCGTCATAGTCGTCCCCAGGGTCTGATGCACTTTGCTTCAGCCACCATGGCACGGTGTCTCGAGTGAAGGGCATCCAGTTCTTGCCCATGTTCGTGAGCTCATGGTAGAAAAACTTGAAATAGGTACCAAAGGCATACCGGGGGCCACGAATGCCAGCATAATGGAGTCCATAGCAGGTGTGGTCTAGGTTCTTGTTCATTGGCGGGGCCAGTTTGGGGAAGTACGACCACAGCCACAGGGGCATGATCCACAGGGGGCCTGGGGCGAACACGAATTTGTTGCTTATAAGTTCCTTCATCCCGCGATAGAGGTGGGCCAGGACCAGAGGGCCTAGTGCCAGCTTCTGCCCTGAAGCTAGGGCGCAGGCCAGGTCCATGAAATCCTTGGTCACCCTATTGGCTGAGACGCAGAAGATGAATTTGTTAAGTCAATAGAGGAGGAAAGCAACGTGCTCGCTATCCTCTACTGGGCCCTTCTGGGCATAGTGAGTTATGAAGGGAGTGAAGGACAGGGGTTCTTTATACTCGAATTAAGGAGTCTTCTGAGACAGAAAGTAATTGGCCTCGATCCCATGGGGACGGAGGCCTGTCAGGAAGGCGAGATCTTGGAGAGTGGGAGCCATGAGACCTACCTTGAAGTGGAACGAGTTGGTGGTCACGGACCAGAATTGGGAAGCAGCGAGGAAGAGGTTCTTGTCCATATCGATTAGGGAACGGTTGAGCAGGATGGCGTCCCTAATCCCAATCTGCCTCCACAAATCTCCTTTGGCTTCCAGCATCCGATCGAGCCATTCAACATATTTGGCATCTGGTCTGTGCCAAAGCCTGTTGGGTATATCGGTGGTGAACTTATGCCAGTCGAGGCATGGGGACTCGAAAGGGAGTGCCTCCTCTGCCAATGGGTACATGGGGGCAAGCTGAGAGGGAAACCCCAATTGGAAGGCGGGGCCGAGACCAACGCGATCGGAGTTTGCGACTACCAGGACGTTGTGGGTAATGGCTATGTGTTCCTCATCCAGGATCTTCTTGATCTGAATGGCGAGGCTGTTAGGATTTGGAGGAGGAGCATGGGCCCTGTGAGTAGCCATTTCTTTTGAGGTTCAAGAAGCTTGGCGGCGGGACAATGGTAGACTAGGGTTTTTCTGGGTTTCGTCTGTGCAAGAAATGAAGAGGCGGAGAGTATGTAGAAAGAAAATAAAAGTTCAAGATTGGGGCTTTAATGAGGAGCGGCGCGTGATATGTGGGTGCCGTCAGTTTTCTTTCTCTCTCTCTCTTTCTTGGATCGAGTTGCAAGGAGGAACCCAGGAGATGGACTCTTGATTGACCGAGAGGAGTACCGACGGCTTGAAAAGCTGCATGGCAGCCAATGCATGGCCTGGGGCGATGACACGTGTCCCCTAGGCCTAAAGAGGTAATGATTATTGCCGTTGAAGGGACTCTTCGTTGGGGTTTTTGTCCCTAAACTGCTGGGTTGGATCAAATCAAAGGTGAAGAGTCCAAGTCCAATTAAAAGATGTGCGTTGCAATTTGAAAAAGTTGTTAGGCTTGATCTTTAGCCTGATTAACCTTTCAAATGTAAATTTAACAGGGTTTTAGGCTAAATGTTGGCTTGATTATCTTTTTATTCCAAACCCTTATGACAAGGACTCGTTTGGTTTGCCAAAAACTGTACTCTGTCCTAATCTACACGCCTAGATCTTGGACAAGATCAAGGCATGGGGGGGCATTGTTTACACCCGTTTTTGGCACCTAGTCCTAGACTAGCGTGGGGCGGCCATTTAATTGAAATTTAATTAAATTGGGCCGTGAATTGAGGAAGTGTTGGGTCAAAATTAACGGGCCAAGAGAATATTAGATGGGCCCAGTTAATTTTAATTCTTTGTGGGCTGGAAATTGGATTTATCGATATTGGGCCATGTTTTTATAAAGTTCAGTACAAGGCCCAATCGGGTCATTACGAAAACAAAGGCCTTGCATAGGTTGAATTTGTCAAAAGGCCCAATATCATGTTAATTGTACCACTGGGAGGTTCAACGAGTGAAAATAGGGACAAGATTGTGGAAGACTTGCCACATGGCTATTTGACTTGGTCAAAATGGCCAAGGCTTGGCAACTACCCACGAAAAAAGGGGATGAGGTGGCCCATTACTTATGCTAACTGCCCATGATAGGGAATTAACATGTGGGTAATTATTATGTATCTCTGGTAACTTCCCACGAAGGATGAAAAGCACATGGGTAATACTTGCAACTCCCTTCAACCTCCCATGATCACATGATGGCGCAAACATGGGACACGTGGCGCAACGAGAAGCAAGGGCGGGAAAGCTTGGTGCATGCAAAAACCGAAGACTCTTGGCCTATAAATAGAAGAACTCAAGAAGAAAAAAGGGTTCCCACACCAAATCAAGCTCAACGCTTACAAACCAAAGCCTTCACTGCGAAGCAAATTATCTCTACTTCCTCACTTGTACTCGATTATTTCACCAAATAACTCGAGCTTCTATCTCTCTTGTACCCCAACTTTATTATTACGCAACATAATAAAGTTATTCATATCTCTCTCTCACCCCCTACTTTATTATTCCGACATAGTAAAGTAATTCTACGGTGCTACTTCTTTTCCTACACGGTTAGGAAATTATTAAGTCCACTTCGTTGTGGCAAACCACGAACCAAACTGCAATCCAGCCCTTAGGTTTGCAGCACTATTGCCCGCACAGATCTAGAAGTCAGAAAAGGGACGCCTAGTCCTTTACGTTGGTACGCGACAAGTCCAGGCACGCCCGCTCAGTCCTTGAGCCATTTTAAGCCCAAACAGTAAGCTAATTTGTTTGGCTTCATGAATTTTTTATTTTTTATTTTTGTATGTGGTATTTGATGGCATGGAAAATAGTTTACCACCACAGCAGGGGATTCAAAGTTGTCAAGAATAATTATGTTGCTCACTTATACCGGATCATGTATGGCCGCATTTTTTTTCTTCTTATGCTACATTGCATTAACAATTCAGTAACTCTCTCTCTCTGCAAAATCAACCTCACAAATTACCCAAGCTCTCTCCAAAAACTATCACACAAAACCTTAGTAAGTTTGTTGGATAACATTCGTACTCCATCAATTCCCAACCCTTTGCTATCTCCCTCTTTAACCCTAAAAAATCCGCCACCTCCCATCTCCCTCTTTCCCCTCTCCCCCAGGGTTTTATGCCCCAATGGGTGACAAGAAGGGAGGGATTTCTCCCCCTCTTGGGGGGGTTATCCATCTCCCGATCTTAGTTCTCGGAGGTTTTCTCTTGTTCCTCCTCCTCCCTAAACCACCATCCGCCACCTCTTCTCCGCCTCTTCCATTGTATAGTCCGACGGCTTTTGGAGGCAGTGTCTTGCAGATCATGGTCACTGGAGTGGGAGATCTAGGTAGGTGGATGAAGTCTGCTCCGGTACCATTACCGGTTTTTCTCTTCTTCTTTTTCTGGTTCTCTTCTTTGGTGTCCCCTGTGCGGGATTTCTCCCCGTTTGCCGGGTTTCTATCACCCGTGTGTGGGTGTTTTTTGTTATTTTCTGCAGTGCTCCGTCTGTTTGGAGCAATGGGTTTAGTTGGAGTTGGGTGTAGTCTTTGGACTGAGTCTCCTCCTATTTGGTTTCTTGATCCCTTGTTTACGGATGAAGTTTCCTCTTGATGTTTTGGTTCTTAGATCTGTAACAATTCTGATTTTTACTAAATAAAAATTTCTTTGTTAATATTCGAAAATCTTGATTAGGTTTTAATCGTCGTTTAACTGTCGATTCTTCCGTCGTTTTAGTATTAAGTCTTAAGATTCCACATCTCGGCTAGAAATCCTACTTAGCAAACTTAGCTAGCTTTTTTCCAACTAGTTAGCTTGACGATCGTTTACCCTAATCGCCGTTTGTTCTTAAACCTTACGAACCTTATGAACCTTGTGACTCTTGAACCTTTTGAACCCCTTGAGCTTATAAACCCTAGATGAACCTTTTGAGCCTTTAAGCTATTAACCGTTGGACGATAGACGTTAGGGTTATCTTTACCCATTGGACAAAAGAGAAAACCTTAGTTTATTCATTAAAGTACATTTCTAGATTTCATTAGTACTTAAATATAGTATTATATAGGATATATACACATGACTGAAAGTATATATATACTTTATTCCAAGTACAACACATTACCCATTGGATAATAACTGTTAGGAGAATTATTACCCATTGGACGATAGGTTAAAGTCCTTGCCATCCTTACCCATTGGTTAATAACCGCTAGGGAAACCATTATCCATTGGACAATAGTTAGTCTTGACAATCAAGTACTAGATTAATAAAATAATAGATCTTCCATGTGTGTTAATTGATTAAAATACAATTAGTACATTAGATTAAATATCATTAGTACCTTGTACTTTGAAAGTATAGCTTAGTTTATTAGAATATTAGATTTTGACATATCTAGTAGGATTTAGGAAGTACATGGTTATATATATATAGATATATATATTATATTGTAAGTACACATGTGTGCATTTGAATATTAAAATTGGAAAATCTAATTTACCTTTAAAGTAATAGATCTTTTAGTACCCATTGTATATATATTTATATTAGTATATATATACTTTCAAGTGAAGTACAAGAGAGAGAGAGAGAGATGGTACCTTGATCTTGCTTGTGCTTTCAATGTACCTTGATTGAGTTATTTCCTAGCAAATCTATGTACCTAGTACCCTAATTGCTAAACAAATGACCAAATCTCTTGCAAGACAAATCTTGTACCCTTCCCCTAGTCAAACCAACAATCCTTGTCCTTCCACACACACACACACACACACACATATATATATATGTTTATACATTGTACCAAGGAGAGAGAAGAGAGAGAGAGAGGGAGAGAGGCCGAGATAGATGAGAGGGAAAGAGAGATATAGGCCAGATGGAGAGGGAGAGAGAGTGTGTGTGATGTGTGCAAGTGTACTCTTCCAAATCTAGTCCAATCCTTGGCCAATCTTCATACCTCATCATGTACCACCAAATCTAGGGTTTTCTTACTCCTTCATATCTAAGGACAACCATATCTAGATTTCTTATTCTTTCAAGTACTAGACAAGACCAAAACCCCATTAGAATAACCTAGATTTGTCCTAGAATTTGGAGTGCAAGGGAAGTAAAATCTTTGGTAGTCTTTCAAGCCTTGAAATGACAAGATATGGAGCAATATCCATTGCATAATGGGAGAGAGAGAGGGCCGGCCAACGAGAGGGCCGGCCAACGAGGGAGAGAGGGAGCCAATCCTTGCCTATAAATAGCAAGCCATTCTCTCATTTCATTAACACCTCTTCATTCTCCAACTTCTTTCTAGAAAGCATAAGTGTTCTTGCTTGTTCTTGCTTTGTTTTTCCATATTCTTGAAGTTTCTTTCTAGTTATTCAAGAAACTCTTCCATAGCCGCCACTAAACCACCACTCGACCACCACCTTGATCCAAAAGTAGTAGTAGTTGTAGTTAAGATCTTGTTTCGAGAGAAACCATTCTCTTTCGAAGCCACCGGAAGCCGTTACTCCATCTGATCGCCGACTTTCTTTCCGACATACCTTCCGTAGCCTTACTACTGCCAAGAAGAACGGTAGATTAAATCTTCACCCCTATCCTACATATATCGTATGTTATGAGCATGATTGAAAAGTATGTAGTATACTTCGATAGTTGATCGTATGAACTTGTTTTACGTAGTTTACTTTGATCTTAAGAATACTTGAAAGCATGATCTTGAGAATGATTGATTGCATGACTTTATAGAATCTTCCTAACTTGATTTCCTCGTCAATAAACATATGTTGTTTTGAATTTCCAAAAAGAAAGATATACGCTTTTGTTTTAAATATAAAGTGTTGTTTAAAAGAAAGTATTCGTATTATGACCTTTTCGATGATTGTAAGCTTGATTGCATGTTGCTTGCCTTACTTGTGGTTATGAACGAGCATGATAGAATAGAGTTGGATGATCTTGCGAGCATGATATGTGTGAAAAGTCCCGCTGCGGAGTCTATGCATGATACAAGACACATGAAATTGGAAAGTAGAGACATGACACTTAAGATGTGGTTGATATGGATAAAAATACTTTGGAAACTACATAATGGCCGGACTTGGTAGCCTTATGTTGGTGTGCGTTGCCAATGGAACCGGACATGGTAGCTTCATTGGAGGTGTGACTTGGTTATCCGCGGAGAAGAGCCAAGATGTGACACAATGTGCCGGACTTGGTAGCCATTGTGGCAATGAGTCGGACTTGGTAGCTCATTGTTGTGTGTTCACAATGTGCCGAACTTGGTAGCCATTGTGACAATAAGCCGGACTTGGTAGCTCATTGGTGGGTGTGTGTTTTTTAGAAATGATGTTAAAAGATGAGACACAATACGATGAGTAGCGTAGGAGAAACACAGAAAACATGACACCAACGTTAGTTAGGAAATGCGCATGTGTAATTGTTATGTGTTCTTTCTTAAGCATGTTAAGTTTGAAAAATCGTATCTATACTATCTTTGACTTATAAGTTAAGGGTTAGTGGGTTTTGGGTTACTCTATTGAGCTTTCAAGCTCACGGTGTTGCTTTATTTGACCCTGACATATTATACTGGTGGCTACGTTGGTATAATGTGTTAGACCTTTTAGATGAGCAAGGAGAGCTGTATACCTTGGAGGCCTTTGGAGCTGAAGAGCTTGGTAGGATGGAAGAAGAAAAGGAGCTGTCGATAACCTTAGATGTCTTTCCCTATTGGTGTAATATAAGTACTCTTTAAAGAGTTGATGTAATAACGAGCTAGACTTTGCCTTGTTTATCTAATAAAATGTTTATTTAACGTACCCGATTTTGGGGACGTTACAAGATCTATCATATCACATGTTATCGTTTTGGCAAAAAAAGTTTGTAGGAATATCATTTATCATCAGTCCTTGATTTTATCAACATCATCAATTTCTTGGGCTTTCCTTTGGCCTTTGCATTATCATCACTCTTTGATCATCAATCGATGTGTTTTTCTTTATCAAGTTAAAAACTGCTTCTTTCAACTACTACCATAGGACCTGTGCAAACACTGTAACATATTTGTTTACTGCAATGCACTAGCTATCTTTTCTAAGAAAACTTCCTGGGTGGTTGTAATAGAAGCTAAGACTTAAGCACACAAGGATTTATTAGGCAAGAGGCGAAAGTAGGAGATGGAAGTTATGTAAATTTTTACCATTGCTTGACAAGCTTTTTAGCTTTTTCGAAGGCCAAAGGTTTCTTTTGCATCCATTTTCTAAATTCTCAATACTTTGCTTTCCTATCAAAGTTTAGCTTATAAGGACGTTGGAGCGATGAAACGATATCGTGATTTTAAAGTCTCTCTCCCTCTCTCTCTCTCTCTCTCACATGCACACATGTGTACATTCATGTTTACATGCACTCATTGTTTGAATGAATATAATTTTTGGGATTATTACTAAAAAATGGTTGAACGTGTGAAATCCTTTGTGTCTCTGGTTTGTTAATATGATGGCTACCATTATTCTAGAGTTTATACTTGAGTACACTATAATGATGTGGCATACTGATATTAAATGTTGCTTTCGAGATTTTTTAAAATTAATTTAAACCTAATTATGCAATTGGTTACAAATTACTTATAGGATCAACTAAATGCTAGGAATGAAGATCTATTGTCTGCGTGACCATGTACATAGCCTTGAGCTAGAAATCGCAGAAACTCTAAGTTTAGAGAAGATGGTTGGTTCACACTATTGGTTACTATTGTTGGACAAAGAAAAAATTATCTTCTTTTCCATCTAACAAGCACTGAATTGTTTGCATTTTTCACATATGATGCCCCCATTATTGTTTCATTTTCCTTTAGTGGTGGAAAAATGAAATGAAAAGAGATTTGCTTTACTATAATTCCTACCCAAATGTTTTCAGGTAAATATAACATTATACAACTACAGACTAATCAAAACTTATTCTCTACAATTACAAATCAACGGGCATGATATATGTGCTGTTTACGTAACTTCTTTTCAACAACTTCTACCCTATTTGACTAGGGATCTTCTATTCAATGGCCACTGTGCATTTGATTGATGGCATTTTCAATCGATGCAAAAATGGTGTGTTTTTATTTATTGTCATGTCTATGGTTTATATTTCTTTAGTTTGGCTCTCTATATTTTGAACTTATCGGAGTATAATACCAAATTTATAGATATAATAAAAGTTGTCAGGATTAGTGCGCGACTCCAGAGGGCTATATCCCAAAGGAATCCCAATATTTCCTTTTGGTTGATTTTGATCCAGCTGGCTATCGCCTGCAGCATTTTGCCAATTTTTTGCACTTTTTGGGACCTCCACGGGTTTTTAGGATAAATTTTTTTAGTTCTATCCCCTACCCAGGGATAGAACTAAAAAAATAGATTCTTATTATATATAATTCAAAAGATCATTAACGATACGATGATACTGTATAAGGAAAATCTTGAATTTGGATCCAAAATTAACGTCTTAGTGTGACCTTATCCATGTGCTTATGCTCTTAAGCATTCTTTTTCTGATCTTAAGTTTTCCTGGGTCTTTCACTGACTTATTCTTTCCATTACATTTTCGAAAAGTATAGAATCATGTAAATAAAATGTAAGAAAAAACACTTTAGTCAAAATGGACATTTTTCTTCCTTCTGAAAATAACAAATGTACCTTTCGACTTTATTTGTTGCACCAAAATTAGCATTTAAAAGTCAATCAAAGTGTTGAGATCACCTCTTTTGTATTGTATGAAATTGGGATCATCTTAAAAAAATGAATCTTAGATAACATAGCAGGCTAGCTATGCACCAAAAACGGGATGGAGAAATGACTCATTTCAAGATTCATTTGTGACACTTAGATTTTAGTTTCCCATGGACAATGGTCTTTCACAGTTTGCCTAAACCGCCCACGAGTTCTCATTTGTTCTCTGACCAAGCTCTCGACTGCCCATATTGCACCATCTGCAAAAACGTCTCGATGTCTGAATCCCTGATGTACATCTAATCTAATAGCCTAAATTTTGACCACCCAAAATTTAAAGGACCAAAATCTATGGTACCCGCAATCAAAATCTGTTTAAATCATAAGAACTCATAGCAAAGTGATATGAAAGCAAAACTTAGTGAGAGAGAGAGAGAGCACTTTCGCTTGTTCATAGCTCTTGTAGATGATAACATTTTGAAAATCTATTTTGCAAAGTCCAAATTTAATCAATGAGGTATGGTAGGGAACGTTGAAAAGAGATCGAAAAAGGAGGGTGGGGGGATACAGAAGGAGAAGAGATATGTTAAGCGGCTGGTTGATACATTTATTGATGATTGTTGTTGGCTTACAACCTACGGCAATGGGTTCCAATGGGTGTGCTATATGTGGTGCTCCCATTAACAAATATATTTCTCTTATAAAAAAATAAAAAATTACTATTTTGATGGAGTAATGAGAGGTTAGTTTTTCATTTTGCTTTGCAAGATAAATCATTTCAAAAAACTTGACCTAATGATTTTGGGCTATGTATAAGATTTACGATTTAAATATAACCCCTTCTCCCCTGCAAATTCTTCCTCCAGCCTATTTTATAAGGGGTATCAATCATTACATTTACGAATGCAAGATAGCATACTTATTGCCGACTTATATTTCACTTATTATATAATATACGAACCCTTACTACACATAGAACATCTGAACGGGACATTTTACTCGTAGCTTAATTCTTTGTGTTATTTTGGATTAGATCATTTGACTAGGGAATCACTAACGTTAGCGATATTAAATCAATATTGATTACATTTCGATACGTAAATCTCATTGAATGATTAACACACTCTTAGTTGATTGTTATCCATCGATTGAACCATGCCCTCTTGTCTTCCATCTTGCACTTATCACCATGTCTCCATATAAGATTGGTAGAGATTTTCCTACTGGGCTAGTGTAGCTCACCAAAATCCTTCTTTTCAGGTACTAACGCTGGACAGTAGCACCATGCATTGCGTGCTTGGACTGTGGACGACTTTTGAAAGCTTTTCGCTTCTAGTTACATATTCATCTTGTATTAGTTTAGTTTTTGGTCAAGATGGTTTTCAAACTAAGTATTCATGAATTTCTTTTGACAAGGAAGTCTGTAATACTCCGCATATGTTGTAACTGTACTTAAGCTAATTTGGGCCGTGATGCCAAAGTTGGATATTATTTTGAATTGGGAACTTGTCTGCAACTTAAACAGGTGGGGTACTCTTTTGGGAATATGATGGCAAATGAGATCCTTTTATTAAAGAATATTACTTACATTATGTTAAAAATCCAGGTTGTGACAAATTGGTATCAGAGCGAAATTGGTTTGAATACCTTGAGATCGTGGGGAGACTTCAAGTCTCAGGGTTCAAAATGTCACAATATTTTCATAACATGTGTGTGCTTGTGTGCATTGATATCATTTGGTTACGTGGCATGGCATTTCAATATAGTAGAGTTGTTTTTGGTCCATGTTGGGATAGTTGGAGGTTTTAACCCCATTGAATAATGTTGTGGTTAATGAACTTTTCCTTTCTTATAATTATAGTAAGATGCCTTCGAGGACGCGAGCTAGACGAGGTGGGGTTGGAAATCGGGGTGGCCGTGGTCGTGGCCGTGGGGTACCTCCCGAGGACGAGGTTAGTCAACATGGGGAGAATCCAGGTGGGAATCCGGTGGCTAGGGCCGATCGAGGTGCTGGTGTATCTCCCAATCAAACCCAATTCGCTAGGGATCTCGTTGCGGCACTCACAGCTGCAAACCTTTTAAACCAAGCTCCGAGGGAGAATGCTGAGGATAGGGCTATGATAGCAATGCGGGAGTTTAGCCGTAGGAATCCTCCGACGTTTGATGGAACTAGCAGCGATCCTTTGGTAGCCGACCATTGGTTAACCCAAATCCGTAAGCTCTTTAGAGCTCTTAACATTACCGAGGATAATATTAAAGTGGGAATTGTGGCCGTTCAGTTGGTCGGAGAAGCCGGCTGTAGACACCCCAATCCGGACTTCGGAGAGTCTTTGTCCGCCTCGATGATGAAATAAAGGAAACGATACATTTGCGAGCTTGAAAAAGGATTTCCCTAAGCCCATGTAAACCAAAAAACCCAAAGAACCTGAAAACCTGAAAAGCCCAAATACAGCCCAAAACAAAAGCCCAAAAGACCCTGGACCGAAGAAGAAGGCACCGTGCGGAGATTGACTGGAGCGCACGGCACCTTGAAACCCAAAAAGCCGCACACGGCCAAACCTCACCGCACGGCACCTTGAGCAAAAAGCTGACTGGCTCAGAAAGCTGTCGGCCACGCCAGTTTGAGCCACAGCTGATGACTAGCTCAGCCGAAAATGCATTTCTAGCCCGCCCAGAAAATACCTCCACCATTTGAAATTCAAAATCCTTGGCCTTTGCTTATAAATTAACCCCTCCACTCAAGGAAAAGGGGTCCCTTCTTGGCCTTTCTTTTGGCTCTCTTTGCTTTTGGGTATTCTCACTCCATAAGTTTTCTCTCTCTAGTTTTCACACCCATTTTCCTACTTCCACTTCCATTTCCAAGTCTTAAAGAATGTCATCCCCAAAAGACATTCTTTAAGTGCTTTCACTCACTCCCTTCTCATCATTGAAGTTGATCTTTCATTAACTTCAAAGCTCTATCACCCAAAATACCTAACCTTCACTCACATCCATACTCCCTTTGTCTCATTCAACCTTCTCCATCTACATCCGTGACGATCCATCCACATCCTTACATCAATAACCCTTGATCAAGCTCGAAACCAAAGGTAAAAACTAGTTTCCTCGGACTAGACTCCATTTTGGTCTTGAGGGGACTCTTCTGTCAGTAGGTCTAATCCCTTTTGGTTAGATCCTGACTCAAAATCCATTTTCATAAAATAAAAATAGTACTATGCTGAGGTTGGGAAAACGCGCGGCCTGTTGATCAGGCGCGCGACACCCTGACCCTCAGCGCACGGCATCTGTGTATGTTGGTATTATCGCAGGCAGGCTATTTGGATCTGAGTTTTCATCTGTTGTGGTTGTCTGCATCTGCTGTTTACTGTTTCTGTTGCTTTCAAAATAAGACCATATCTACAAGCCATGTTTTGGCTCTTTAAAAAGGCTTTCTAGATCATCCCAAATGATCAAATATGTCAAAACTATTTTAAAACCTTGTTTTGAGAAAACAACAACATTTTTGGGATGATCTGACTGCCATGAGGTGTCTGATGAGTTTTCTAAAAGATGCACAGAGAAAACAATGAGCTAGATAATGTTTTAAAAGTATGCAACAATCTGACAGTAGAGCAGGTACCACGCACGGCATGTTGAGGTGCTGCGCGTGGCAACTCAGGGTGCCGTGAATAGTCTGGCTGAGGTCCAGACAGTTTGCTGGATGATTTTTATTCCATTTGTTTACATCATTTTATCACGATTGTACAGACATCACCACATGCACGTCAATGTGATATATTTCCCATGTCCCTTCCCCGTTATGTGCTTTATTAAAGAGCTTGATATTTCAAATGATATTGAAGATTCCCCCTTTTGAAAACATTAAGTAGAGATCGGTTTTACCGGGCGAGTGGGGTGCTTTTTAAAGAAAAACCTTCCCCATTCGTAATGTGGCTCCCGAATCCAAAATCTCAACGTTTTCGTTAGACCGAAAGCCTTTTGCAAGCAACTCCTTGGTTTCTCGGATGATCCATCTCAAAAATTCGGGTGGCGACTCTTTCAAAAGAAGGGCACGGGAGCCCACACCGGCGAATGGTAGGAGTCGGTCTTGGAATCAAGAAAGGATGCAAGGAGGGTGGCAAGGACCGCGGCTCAAGCAAATGAGCCGGATGTTGAGGACTTGACATGGGCCGAATTCGAGATGCTTTTTGAGGAGCAGTATTTTTCGAAAACAAGTCGTGACCAGCTGAGGAATGAGTTCGAGAAGTTGGAGCAAGGGGATATGACTGTTTAAGAGTATGCGGTAAAATTTCAATCCTTGTCCCGTTTTGCGCCGGAGATGGTGTCAACCGAGGAAAGGAAGTGTAGACGATTCAAAAGGGGTTTGAGTGATACCGTGAAAAAATATGTGGTGGCACAACGAAAAGGAAGGTTTTCCAAAGTTGTTGAGTGTGCGAGGAGCATCGAGACACCAAGAGAGGCACCTCAAAATCCTAGGGCATGGGAACCGAGACAACCAGTGAGGGGTATGAGTTCATCTTCGGGAAGTTTCGGTAGTCAAGGGAGAAAGAGGCAAAGGGATCAAATGTCTACTTCGCAAGATCCGTCGAACTTTAGACCTCCACCTTCTTCTTCTTTCGGGACTCGAGGGGTTTCCAATAGAACTCCAATGGTATGTCATAAGTGTGGTCAGGCGGGGCACATTCGAGCTCAGTGTCCGCGGATTTTGGGTACGTGTTTTACTTACTGAAAGTCCGGTCACTTTGCTAGGAATTGTCCGCGTGGGGATGGGACTCGCAGTGAGTCAGGGTCAGTGCAGCAGTCGAAGGGTGGACAGAGTTTTGGGCGGCAACCGTTTTGGGGTACTCAGAGGCAGCAGCAGTCTCGCTTCCGTCAGACCACTTCGATTCAGGGGTCTCAGTTCGAGAGAGGAGCTAGTTCGTCTATGCCTACCCAGGGTTCCGGTCATCGGGGTGGACATGTCCATAGTCAGACTACTCAGGGGAGAGCCTTTGGTATCACTTCAGCCCTTCCACCTCCACCACCTCCTGTTACTTCTCAGGCCCTGGAGACTTCGGTTTTGAGGGGTACATTTCTCTTGTTTAACTCCTTTGCTAGAGTACTCTTTGATTCTGGAGCTTCTCATTCATTTATTGCTGCATCATTTGCTTGTGCTTTGGAATTGAAAATCGAGAGTATCAGTCCTCCATTGTTTGTTGACACACCTATAGGAGGTAGGTCGCCATTAGATCGTATTTGCCGAGATTGTGAGCTCGCTATACGGGATCGTCGTTTTACTTTTGACTTTATCGTGTTGAATATGTCTGGATTCGACCTAATTTTGGGAATGGATTGGTTGTCCACCTTTCACGCCACCATAGATTGTTTCAAGCGTCGGGTCCGTGTTTGTCTGCCCGGGGGTTCTTGCTTTGAGTTTTTCGGGGAGCGTCGGCAACCGATAGAACATATCTGTGTGAGACTCGGGAATGTGAATCGATGTACGCCTTATTAGCAAGTTTGGCCTTAGATGAGGATGTATCCGCGCATGGGGAGTTACCTCTTGTCGTTTGTGACTTTCCAGACTTGTTTCCGATGGAGTTACCCGGTTTACCACCCGAGAGAGAAATCGAATTCACCATTGACTTACTTCCTGGTACCGCTCCTATTTTCGTACCTCCTTATCGTTTTGCTCCCGCCGAGTTGAGAGAATTGAAGATTCAGTTGCAAGAATTGGAGAGTTTGGGATTTATTCGCCCGAGTACTTCGCCGTGGGGAGCACCGACCTTGTTTGCCCAGAAGAAGGATGGGTCACTTCGCCTTTGTATTGACTACCGTAAGTTGAACCGTGTTACAATTAAGAATAAGTATCCAATGCCTAGAATCGACGATTTATTTGACCAACTTCGAGGCGCCACTTGTTTTTCTAAGATCGATTTGAGGTCCGGTTACCACCAGTTGAGGGTTCGGAGGGAAGACATTCCTAAAACCGCTTTTCGTACTTGATATGGCCACTACGAGTTTGTTGTTATGCCTTTTGGTTTGACGAATGCACCGGCAACTTTCATGGACTTGATGAATCGTGTTTTTCGTGCTTATCTCGATCGTTTCGTAGTTGTCTTTGTGGACGATATCCTTATTTACTCACCTTCGGAGGAGGAACATCAATCTCACCTTTCCATCGTTCTTGAACTTTTGAGAGAACAACGTTTGTATGCCAAGCTTAGTAAGTGTGAGTTTTAGTTATCCGGAGTCAAGTTTTTGGGTCACGTTGTGTCAAAAGATGGGGTGTCCGTTGATCCGGGGAAGATAGAGTTTGTGATGGATTGGCAGCGACCGAAGAATGTATTCAAGATTCGTAGTTTCTTGGGCTTGGCCGGGTATTACCGCCGTTTCGTACTCGATTTCTCCCGCCTAGCGGCTCCGTTGACCAAATTGACTCGCAAGGGAACTCATTTCGTTTGGAGTGACGCATGTGAGATGGCCTTTCAAGAGTTGAAGAAGAGATTGACTATAGAGCCGGTTTTGGTTGTACCCGAACGGGGAGTTGGTTATTCCGTGTATTGTGACGCTTCGAAGGAGGGATTGGGGTGCGTATTGATGCAATTGGGGCGTGTTGTGGCGTACGGATCGCGGCAATTGAAAATTCATGAGCGAAACTACCCTACCCATGACTTAGAACTTGCGGCCGTCGTGTTTACTTTGAAAAGTTGGCGCCATTACCTTTACGGTGAGAGGTTCGAAGTCTTTTCCGATCATAAGAGTCTAAATTACTTGTTCTTTTAAAAGGAGCTCAACCTACGTCAGCGCCGTTGGATGGAACACTTAGAGGACTACAACTTCGAGTTGCAATACCATCCGGGTAAGGCGAATGTGGTAGCGGACGCATTGAGTAGGAAATTGACACAACTTGCGAGTTTGGCCATCCATGAGTGGAAAATGATGAATGACTTAGGCTAGTATGCATTACATTTTGAGGAAGTCCGGGATGGGGTCACTTTGTGTAACTTGACCGTTCAATCGACCTTGTCGACCCGAGTCGTTGAGGCCCAACAACATGATGAGGAAGCAGGGGAGTATCGTGCTAAGTTTCTTAGTGGGAATGCTAGAGAGGGGTGGATGATTCACGCCGATCAAGGTTTGCGATACCAAGGAAAATTGTTCGTACCCGTTTCGTGTCGGGAGGAGATCTTGAGGGAATTTCACCATTCACCGTGCATCCGGTAGGAACAAAAATGTATTACGACTTGCGTAGACAGTTTTGGTGACCGGGAATGAAGAGAGATGTCGTTACCTTCGTGTCCAAATGCCTTACGTGCCAACAAGTCAAAGCCGAGCATCAACGACCTGCGGGGCAGTTACAACCGTTACCAGTGGCCGAATGGAAGTGGGAGAACGTGACCATGGATTTTGTTACCGGTTTACCGATATCGCCGAGGGGGCACGATGCCATTTGGGTGATAGTCGATCGATTGACTAAGTCAGTGCATTTCTTACCGATTCAGGTTACGGATTCGATTGATACGCTTTGCCGCTTGTACATTCGTGAGATTATCCGTCTTCATGGAATTCCCGTCTCTATTGTATCGGATCGAGATCCAAGGTTTACTGCGCGTTTTTGGCAGAGTTTGCAGGCCGCTCTTGGCACAAATCTCTTATTTAGCACCGCGTATCATCCTCAAACGGATGGGCAATCCGAGAGAACGATCCAAATCCTAGAAGATATGCTTCGGGCTTGCGTTATGGATTTTCGGGGTAGTTGGGAGGATCATCTACTGTTAGTCGAATTCGCGTACAACAATAGCTACCAATCTAGTATCGAGATGGCACCGTATGAAGCTTTGTATGGGAGACCATGTCGATCACCCGTTTGTTGGACCGAGTTGGGTGAGACTACATTGGGCGGACCGGAATTGATCCAAGAAACTTCTGAGAGCATGAGAGCGATTCGTTTACGTCTTCTAGAAGCCCAAAAGAGAACCGCCGAACAAGTCAAGACGATTTGCCAACGATTGCTAACCACTCAAAGTAGGCCAAAAAGTTATGCCGATCGCCATCGTCGACCTTTATCGTTTGAAGTAGGGGATCACGTGTTCCTAAAGGTGTCGCCGCGTTGGGGACTATCTCGCTTTGGACAAAGAGGCAAGCTTTCACCGCGTTTCATTGGGCCATTTGATATCATCGAAAAGATTGGGGAAGTCGCGTGTTGGTTGGCGTTACCACCGAGATTATCGGGCGTTCACGATGTATTCCATGTATCGATGTTACGGAAGTATGAGCCGGATCCGTCACACGTTCTAGAATGGTCCGAACTTGAGTTGGAAGCCGATGCGTCTTATGAGGAGAAACCGATACGTATCCTAGATTCGCGCGAGCAAGTCTTAAGGGGTAAAACCATTCTGTTGGTGCGAGTCTTATAGAGTCATCTCGAGAAAGAAGAGTCGACGTGGGAAAGGGAAGACAAAGTGAGAGAGAAGTATCCACATTTATTTTCGAATTAACCAATGTGAGTTAAGCTTCAACCTTATGCTTATTAACCTCTTGCTTGGTAAAGTGTATTTTTGCATGAGTATGACTTTTTGATGCATGACTTAGTTGACTTGTGTTGTAAATTTCGGGACGAAATTTCTTTAAGGAGGATAGGTTGTGGCGACCCGAATAATTTTTTTTTTAAAATTTTTTGAAATACTTATTTAATGTCTAATTGAGAAATTATGGATTAACTAGTGAATAATTGATTTGGAGACCAAAGTGAAAGAATAGGAGTTTAAGGGAGTAAATGTGTAATTTAAAGGTATAGGGGTATATATAGGAGAGATTATGTGTATGGGACCATTTTTTCCCAATCCAAACTCTCGGCTCCCTCTCCTCTCCACCGTATCTCTCTTTCACTCTCTTGCTCTCTCCTAAAACCCACCAAAACACCTCAAAGTTCTCAAGAACCCACCCTCATTTCACCTCCTCTACGCAACCCCGGGCTCGTATCGCGTTGGGTGAGGCTCGGGAGGAAGATCTCAGTCGATTTCAAGAGTTGAGAGCTAGGGCTCGTTCTAGCTTCTCGGATTTGTTCTTCGAATCGAGGTAGGGGTTTCTTTACCTCTCTTACATGTTTATGTGTTGATTTGGTGTCCAAAACTTGCTTGGGATCGTTGTTTGAAAGTCTTGAGTTCGCCCTTAAAAGCTCTCGAATCGGGCTGAAAATCCCAGGTGCTACATGTACCAGTTTTACCCCGCTACATGTAGCAAACTCATGTTTTTCTCAGATTTCGTTCATTAGCTACATGTAGCACCCTTAACCCACTACATGTAGCAAACCCAGATTTCTTTGATTTCGTTCATTGGCTACATGTAGCGCCCTTAACCCGCTACATGTACCATATCCCAAAATTTACCATTCTGTTCGCTGGATACATGTAGCACATTTACCCCACTACATGTAGCAAACCCAGATTTTCACTGGCTACATGTAGCACCTTTACCTTGCTACATGTACCAAATTGGAAAACTTTGGAAAGTTTCTTCTTCCATGGTTTGGACCTCTGATCACTTCTAATACCTTCTAAGCATCTCCAAACCACCTCTAAGGTTGATTGCTCGCGTTCCATTGATTCATTGTTCGTCCCCACTCCTTTGGCCCTCATTATAACAATGAAAAAGGGTAAAACTAAATGATTATTAGACTTGTTGCTTGTTTATGCATTAGGGTTGTTATGTGAGCATCGTGGCTTGTTGGTAATGCTTTTGATACGTCAATTGATGACATGTATAAGAACGTGAATGAAGGAGAGTCTTAGTAAGTGTATCGGTTAGTTTCGAGAGTACATGGGTCAGAATTTGGAGTAGGGAGTCCCGTAATGCAAGGGGTGGTAATACGGAGACTCAAATGGGTCTCGTAACGCAAGGGGTGGTAATACGGTGATCCAAATTGTAGGGTTTTCTGTAATGCAAGGGGTGGAAATACTGTAACTCTTGTGACGTAGCACTGTAACGCATGGGGTGGAAATACAGTTAGTGGGATTTGGGATAGCGTGTCACGTCGGGATTGTTAGAGATGTTTGTGTCTTGTGGATTATATGGCATAGGATGATGTTTTAAAGACTTAGATTGATCTCATTGAATGATTAACACACTCTTAGTTGATTATTATCCATCGATTGAACCATGCCCTCTTGTCTTCCGTTTTGCACTTATCACCATGTCTGCATATAAGATTGGTAAAGATTTTCCTACTGGGCTAGTGTAGCTCACCAAAATCCTTCTTTTCAGGTACTAACGCTGGACAGTAGCACCATGCATTGCGTGCTTGGACTGTGGATGAAAGCTTTTCACTTCTAATTACATATTCATCTTGTATTAGTTTAGTTTTTGATCAAGATGGTTTTGTAATTAAGTATTCATGAATTTCTTTTGACAAGGAAGTCTGTAATACTCCGCATATGTTGTAACTGTACTTAAGCTAATTTAGGCCGTGATGCCAAAGTTGGATATTATTTTGAATTGGGAACTTGTCTGTAACTTAAACAGATGGGTTACTCTTTTGGGAATACGATGGCAAATGAGATCCTTTTATTAAAGAATAATACTTACATTATGTTAAAAATCCAGGTCGTGACAACAAACTTCTGTAAAAAAGACTGTCACCCAACTTTTTCCACCAAGCGTCCAACCTCAGTAAAATAGTATGTCCAAACCTCCAAATTTGATTAGTATTTCATAGCAGCTACAGAGACTTAACAACTTTTACCCCTAGAAATCCCGGTTGATTTGCCTCGCATTTGGCAACAACAAAGATTTACTCATCTTCATTTCGGAGCAATCAGATTGCCTGTCACTTTCCATGGGAGAAAAGGTTTACCTGTTACTTCCAGACTTGCTCTGGTAGATACCAGGTTCTTGCAGTATCAGCATGCATGTATCGCCATAGTCCAAACCACTTTAAACGCTGGAACCGTGATTTTCACCTTTTACCCTAACTTCAACATGCCACTAGCAGATCCTCATCTGCTAACAGCTCTAAAAGTTCAAATTCAAATTGGTGGTGCCTGTAGGGAGGTAATCCCATACAGGTACAAAAGTGGCTCGAACAAGTGGTGCGTGGGGCCCCGGAATAAATGTAATCAGAGCAGCCGCCGTGCAATACAGAGGACGGCGGTAAGGACCAGAGACACGAGAGGTCCCAGGTCCAAGATACCCGAGCAATTGTATGGCAACGAGAAGGCCGAATAGGAGCAGTATTCTGTAAGGAAACAGTGACATGAGAAGTCATTGGTCCACTTAGACTGTTCGGCAACGAGAAGGCCGAACAGGAGCAGTATTCTGTAAGGAAACGGGATCTGGAGAAGATACCCAACGGGAATGGGATGTACGGCCAGTTATGAGAGGAATTCCTAAATGGTCTATAAGGTAATACACGATTAAGGGAACGAGAATCCATGATATTCTGGATTTTCTATATGAGAAAGGAAACTTAGGGCAACGAGGTAGCTTGGGCAGCAAGCAGGCGTGAACCTATAAATATGAGGTAAACCTAGAGGAAAAGGTACGCGATTCTTGGCTATTTGTTCTATACCTATTGAGAACTAGGGTTTTCTACTAGTACGAGATACTAAGTTTGGCATCGGAGGGCTTTTGCCACGAGAGGCAAAGGTGCGCTCACCCTTTGTTTGTTTTACATGATCAATTCCGGCATCATGCTAGGGTTCCGGCGAGGAGACTGAAGTAGCCGTTACGATCTTGTGCTATTCAAAGGCTTTTTTGTTATCATGCACTTACAATTGGCGCCGTCTGTGGAAAACGAAAGAGATCCCTTTGAAAAAGCGACCATGGTGGAAGAAGATCCAAAGACCCCACTTGACCCAAACAATCAGCTGGGTGGGGGAGGTGATAAATCCCCACCTAGCCCTCCGAAAAAGCCCGATGGTGGGCATGCAAGGAGAACCACGAGTAAGGACCGCCCCCTGACTGTCCATGGCGGTCCCAGAAACAAGGACGGAAGGACGACCATGGAGTCCACGAGGAGGAGTAAGTCCCGCCATGGGAGAGAGTTAGTTGCACGTTCGAAAAGTGTGCATAGCAGGGAGGACATCCTGGACAAAAAGAGACAGGAAATAGAGGAGTACGCTCGTCTAATTAGGAGGCGAGAATACGAGATTCAGCAACTGCAACGGATACGAGAACATCCGGAGGATTCTGGACTTTCACGAAGAAAGTCCAGAGGAGAAAGGCTGGCTATGACGAAGTACAAGAGAGCTTCTTCACGAAAAAGAAGGAGCATGAGTCTCACTCCAAAACGACTGAGGGCTTCTTCACGAAAAAGGAGAAGCAGGAGCAGAAGTTCTACCCCCGAGGAAGGAGGGATCAGGAAGCACCACAGGGACAGGTATGAGAGACATGATTCCTATTGGGAGAGGAATTATGCCAGGGCTGCAAAAGGGCCAGAAGAGGGGACCGTGTCTGCACGAGAGGCAGCACGGAAAGCCCTTAGCAACATAGCAACTTCTCCTTGTGCAAAGAGATTGCAGGAAGTAAGGCTGCCGAGCAGGGTGAAGCATGGGACATTTATCCCGTACGAAACCAATGTAGACCCGGTGGCACACATACAGCATTACCAGCAGGCGATGTTTATGCAAGATGGCGACGACGCGATCATGTGCAAGATGTTCCCATCTAGTTTGGGAAAGGTGGCCCTATCCTGGTTCCATAAGTTGGGGCCGAACTCCATACGAGGATGGAGACAGTTGGCCGAGGAATTCACTGCTTGGTTCTTGACAAGCAAGAAACCACGCAAAACTTTTGAGAGTCTCTCAGTTATGAAACAGGGAGAGAATGAGCCGATTAGGGACTACACCAAGAAGTATTGGGAGACCTTCAACGAGATTGAAAGTTGCAGTGAGGAGTATGCCATAGCGACATTCAAAACTGGGCTGCCTGTTCGGGGGGAGTTACGAAAGTCCCTGAACATGAGTTCAGTGAGCACACTAGCAAAGCTGATGGAACGAATTGAGCAGCACGCCCGGAACGAGGATGACATACTACGGGAAGACGGCAGGTTGGGTGCCGAGCAAGTCAAGGGCTCTGCAAAGAAAGCGAATAAGCCAGAGCCCAAGACTTACAAGGAAAGGAAGGAGCATGGGCAAACTAAGAAAGAGACGTACAAGGAGAAGCACGCCCCGGACCCAAAGTCTTTCTTCTCGATAACAACGGTCTGGAAAGAACCGATTTATCGGATCCTTTATCGAATAAAGAATCACCTGTAATTTAAGTGGCCTCCGAGGCTGGAGGGTGACAAAGATGCAAGAAGAGCTACGAGTCAGCACTGCAGTTACCACAAGGACTGGGGTCACATGACGGAGGATTGCGAGATGTTCAAGCAGCACCTTGATGACCTGGTCTCATGTGGGTATTTGAAGGAGTTCATCCAAGAGGAGCACAAGGGTGCCGAGAAGGCAATGGAGCTGGATTACGAGTAGAATCTAAGGGGCGTGATCCATATGATACATGGATTGGCCACACCTTATACGAGAAATGAGGTGAGGTTGCTCCTGAGGTAGGTAGAACACGACCAGCATGTGATGCGGTTGGGAAAGAAATGGGGACGTGAAGCAGAAGGGTGCGACGAGGGCATAGTCTTCACGGATGAGGACCTGGGAGGAGTCCAGGTGCCACACAATGATGCTTTGGTCATAACCCTACGAATCGGGGAGTATGACATGGAGAGGATCCTGATGGATTCAGGAAGTTGCACGGAGGTGCTCTATTACGACGCATTTAAGAAGTTGGGGTTGGCACAAGCAGACTTGGTGCAGTCAGTAACTCCATTGATCGGGTTCAGTGCAGGGGCAGTTTGGCCATTGGGGAAGGTGACCCTCCCTGTTCGGGCAGTAACAGTGGTGCTAAGAACCGACTTCTTAGTGGTGGACGTGCCGTCTTCCTATAACGCGATTATAGGAAGAACTTGGTTACACAAGATGAGGGCGGTTCCCTCCACCTACCATCAGATGGTGAAGTTTCCAGGGTCCAGTGGTATTGAGAGAATAAGAGGGAACCAGAAGATAGCCCAACAGTGCTTGGTTTCCATAATCAGGAAGACGCCCAGGGCACAGTTGGTGCAAATAATCGAGGTTACCAACTAGCCGGCCATCGAGGATGTCGGAGAGAATCCAGCCGAGAAAGTGGTCGAAGGATTGAAGAAAATACAGATCAACGAGAGTGATCCTGAAAGGTATTTCTTGATTGGAGAAAGCTTGTGCAAAGAAGAGGAGGAAGAGCTGGTAAAGTTTCTCAAAGATAGGGGTGTACAAAAAACCGACCGAACCGAACCGAATTGCCGAACCGAACCGAACCGGTCCCGAACCGAACCGAATCAAACCGAACCGAACCGGTTCGGTTCTTAGATGTTAAAAATTTCTGAAACCGGTTCGGTTCTCGGTTCTTGAAAATTTCCAGCGAACCGAACCGAACCGAACCGGTTTAATATATATATATATTAAATATTTTTAAATATATTTTAATATATATATTAAATATTTTTTAAATTTCTTAATATATATATATATTAAATATTTTTTAATATATTTTAATATATATTAATTGCTTTTCCTGGACCGAACCGAACCGGCCCCGAACCGAACCGAACCGACACCCGAACTGAGATCAATACAAATGGACTGACCTCATCCCGAACCGAACCGAACCGGTTCGCACAAAAATGTCCAAGAACCGAACCGAACCGAACCGGTTTCAGCCCTACTCAAAGAGTACGTCGATGTGTTTGCCTGGGTGCCCGAAGAGATGCCTGGGGTGGATGCAAACGTGATTTGCCACCACTTGAATGTGGATCCACAACACAAATCCGTAATGCAGAAGAAGAGACGATCTGCCGTACAGCATGTGGACGCTGTTATCAAGGAAGTTGACCGCTTGCTCAAGGCAAAGGCAATAAGGGAGGTGTACTATCCAGAGTGGCTGTCCAACACAGTGGTGGTAAAAAAGAAGAATGAGAAGTGGTGAGTTTGCGTCGACTTCACAGATCTAAACAAGGCGTGTCCAAAAGACAATTTTTCCCTGCCAAGGATAGACCAATTGGTGGACGCAACAGCTGGTTATGAACGCATGAGTTTTCTCGACGCTTATCGAGGATATCACCAGATTACCATGTACGGGCCCGACCAGGAAAAGACATCTTTTATCGCATCACGAGGGCTGTATTGTTACAGTGTTATGCCTTTTGGTCTAAGGAATGCTGGAGCAATTTACCAGAGACTAGCAACGATTATGCTAAAGAAGTTGCTCGGCAAGACCATGGAGGTATACATAGACGACATGGTGGTCCAAAGCAAGGAGAAGCGGGATCACATCGCTGATCTAAAGGAAGCTTTTGAGATACTGAGGGAGTATAAGCTGAAGCTCAACGCCTCGAAATGTGCTTTTGGAGTAGGTTCTGGGAGGTTCCTGGGTCACCTGGTGACCATTAGAGGGATAGAGGCGAATCCCGATCAAATAATAGCTTTGCAGAAGCTCTAGAGTCCAAGAACCACGAAGGAGGTCCAACGATTGATGGGGATGGCTGCAGCCCTCAACAGGTTCATTAGTCGGTCCAGCAACAAGTGGAGACTCTTTTTCCAATTGCTGAAAAGAAAAGAAGGTTACGAATGGGGAGCAGAATGTGAGCAGGCGTTCCAAGACCTGAAGAAGTACTTGGCGGCAGCCCCACTTCTGTCCACTCCTCAGCCTGGTGAGGTCTTGACCTTGTACTTAGCAGTCTCTGAGCATGCTGTTAGTGCAGTCTTACTAAGGAACAAGGGATTCGAACAAATCCCTGTCTATTACGTGAGCAAAACGCTACTGGATGCAGAGATGAGATATCTGCCCCTTGAAAAGCTGGTCCTGGCACTGAGGACAGCTGCTAGGAAGCTACCCCATTACTTTCAAAGTCACAAAGTTGTGGTTTACACAGAATTTCCATTGAAATCATTGCTACGAAAGGCAGATTTCTCGGGACAAATTTCAACATGGTCGGTAGAGTTAAGCCAGTAGGATATTGATTACCAGCCGCGCACGGCAGTGAAGGGGCAAGTTTTGGCAGACTTTATGGCAGAATTTTCTCCCACAGTGGCTCCATTGCCTCCAACGAGAAAGGAGCAGTTGGTTGGGCCGTCTGCCGAGAAGCAAAGGACTCCTGCCGAGCAGGATCCTATGGAATGGAAGTTGTTCGTTGACAGTTCCGCGTGCAACACGGGCTTTGGGATAGGGGTGGTGCTGTTCCCACCCGAAGGGGTAATGATCGAGTTGTCCCTGCGCCTGGGTTTTAGTGCTTTGAACACCGTGGCGGTGTACGAGGCACTCCTCGCAGGACTACGAAGTGCGAAGACATTGAAAGTTAAGAGAATTCGAGTATTCTGTGATTCACAACTCGTGGTGAATGAGCTGTTCGCGAGTACGAGGCCCGAAAAGATGGCAGCCTACGTAAAGGCAGCCAAGGATTTGTTGGATACCTTTGAGAAGGTGCACATTGAGCAGATAAGCTTTGGGTAGAACGCCCATGCTGACTCATTGGCTTGGTTGGCAGCGGCTGTGCCGATAGAGTTCAAGAGGAAAGTGGCAGTAGACTATCTTGCTGAGTTGAGCATTGGGAGGAGTGTGGAATTTGGTCTTGGACGTGAACTAAGGACCAAGTTGGATAGATCCAATAGTGGAGTTCCTACGAGATGGGACACTCCCCACAGATAAAAAGGAGGCTCACAAGATAAAGACGAAATCTGCACGGTTTTGGCTATCACCAGAAGGGAAATTATACAGAAAGTCCTTCACCGGACCATACCTGTTTTGTGTGCATCCCGAGATGGTGCAAAAGTTCCTTCATGAGATTCACGAAGGAACATGTGGCAGTCATGCTGGGGGCAGATCCATTGCTCACCATGCAATAACCCAAGGTTACTGGTGGCCGCACATGCAAGAAGATGCAAAGGTGTATGTGAAAATTTGCGAGAAGTGTCAGAAGTTCTCTCCCATGATCCGAACACCAGCCGAGGATCTGGTGCCCTTGACAAGTCCTTGGCCGTTTGCGCAATGGGGAATGGATATCGTGGGCCCACTCCACAAGGCAACTGGGAACCGAAAATTTCTGTTGGTGGCAACAGACTACTTTACCAAGTGGATAGAAGCAGAACCATTGGCAAAGATCACATAGCCTATGATAGAAAGGTTTGTGTGGAAGAGCATCATCACTCGATTTAGGGTTCCTTATTCTTTGATTACTGATAATGGGTCGTAGTTCCAGAAAAAGTTCAAGGCTTTTTGTGCCCAGTATGGAATAAGGAACTACTATTCAACCCCAGCCTACCCTCAGAGCAATGAGCAGGCAGAGGCGTCCAACAAGACTATACTTGTGTTCGTACGTACCAAGTTCATTCACACTCATTACCTGCTCCCCAATACGAAAAAGGGAGAATGAGGCCATCGTTCCTACGATGTTTACGGGAGAGACCCCCTACTCGCTGGCATATGGAACAGAGGCTGTGATTCCATTGGAGGTTGGTTTGCCGACCAACAGGACCCCATTGGTGGAGAGTGGGGGCAATGACAGAGCCCTGGAAATTGAACTGGACCTCGCCGAGGAGAGGAGAGAACGGGCTCTGATGCACTTAGCCTCGTACCAGGAACAGCTGATGAAAAGGTACAACAAGAATGTCCATCTACAAGAATTTGGCGTCGGTGACCTTGTGCTACGAATGGTGCTCGGCAACACCAAAGTGGCCAACGAGGGCAAGTTGGGGGCCAATTGCGAGGGCCCATATCGAGTTACAGAGGTTGTGGGCATTGGAGCCTATCGCCTAGCAGACCTGGACGGGAACCCGGTGCCAAGGCCTTGGAATGTCCACAACTTGAGGAAGTTCTACGTGTAAAGAACTTCAATGTTTTCATTCTGTTTTAGGATGCACATCGTGATTGTGTGGGAGTTACGAATAAAATTCCCTTGTGTTTGCTTTGGGTAGTTGCAAAGGGTACCCTTAACGCCCCCTTGAGTTTTTGAATTATGAATAAAATTCCCAGATTCTGGTAACACAATGCTGTTTTTTACAATTTTTTCGTTTATCATGCTTTAAATACGAAGTCAGGCTATGTCCTTAGTCCTCACTTCGTATTGGGGAGCAGAGGTATATGGTAACTAAATAAAATTGTTTAGGCCGCTTTTCGAATGTTTCAAATTCTGCCAAGTACGAATATACTTGACCATTTTTGCTCGGGTACGAATATACCCAAAGTGCATACCAGACCATGAACACTGTCCTCAAACATGAATATGTTTGGGATAATTCCAAATACGAAACACTCGGGTTGTATACGTGAACATACAACAATATCCAAGTACGAAAAAACTTGACCATTTGTTCGGGTACGAGTATACCCAAAATGCATACGAGAATATGCACGTTTTACTCGAACACGAATACGTTTGAGATATGTCCAAGTACGATACACTTGGGGTCGTATACGAATACATGCCCTAGAATACCAGATATGATCACATTTGGTTGACAATCTAAGTCTGGACGTGCTTAGCTACTTTGCTCGGATACGAATACACCCAGAATGCATACCAGATTATGCACATTGCTCCCAAAACACGAATATGTTTTGGGGTATTTCCAAGTACGAGTAAACCTGTGCATGCATACGCGAACATGCAATACAGTCAGGGTACGAATAAACTCTTGATTGCTGTGGCCAAATACGAGCAGATTCTAGGTAATATAAGTACGAATATACTGAGAAAAGTTTCCGAGTACAAAACACTCGGACTGCATACATAAACGTACAGTAGTATCTAAGTTCGAAAATACTTGATGATTTGCCCGGGTACGAACAAACCTGGAGCACGCACATAAACGTAGAACATTATCTAAGTTCGAATTCACTTAACAGTTTGTTCGGATACGAGTAGACCCTGAACACACACGAGTAAGTGTGCAACTAAGGTCGTTCTAAGGTACGAGAAACCAGCAGAGTATAAATCTAAACCATTGGCAGGCACGATGAAACTTGGGGGCGCATACGTGAATATGCACACACAGAGCTAAGTACGAAAACACTTAGCATACAAAATACTGGCCGTGAGACAGCCACCTGCATTGAAAAAGGCCACGAAGGGCCAAGCAAAAATTGTTCAGGCCAAACAGGGCCGCCAAAACATTGTAATGCCACGAAGGGCCAAACCACCAGTGTTTAAAATTATGGAGAAATGTGTCAAGTGCCACGCAGGGTAATGTCATACGGCCGCGCAGGGCCAGCAAGGGTTGATTCATAAATTTTAAAATGAGATCCAACTTACTCTTCGATTGTGAGGTCCTCGATGACAGGAGGGGTCGAAGTCGCTGGGGTAGAGGCCGGAGCAGTTGTGTCTTCTACCACCGTGGACGATTCAGGAACACCACCACTGGCTTCTTTATGGCCAGGGTTGGCATCATTATTAGCTGTGGCAGCAACATCCACGGTTTGCTCGGTGATTTGCACGTCAGACTCCTGCACATCAGCCTCTCTCTCCACGCTTTCTCCTCCCTCATCCTCTTGCTCCTCGGCAACAGCTTGGGTGCTCGGGATATCTCTGTTGGTCCAAAGAGGGCAGGACTCAGGAGCCTCAAGCTTTGTCAGGCATGTGGTCCAAGCTGCGTCCCAAATCTGGTCCTAAAGGGCAGGTATCTGAGACTTGTAGCTCTCAGTGGCCACACGGATCCCCTCATTGTAGCCCTGTTGGTAGGCAGCCTTGGCTTCATTCGTGCTCGTCTCCAACTCTGTGAGAGTCTAGTTTAAGCTGTCCTCGGCCCCCTCCAGCTTGTTCCTCAACTCATCCGCAAGCCCGCGGGCTTGATTTCTCTCTCTCTCCAGCCTGACGATGGTATTTTGCAGCTTGGCATTTTCACTTGCCAATCTGGCACGTTGAGGCTCAGATTGGCCAAATTTTTGTGCCATGGCTACCATCTTCTGCATTGCCTGAAGGTTTTACAAAAGTGATAAAGAACAGAAGTAGCATTAGGCAAAGATGAAGATGCATGATTTACGTTTTCATTAAAAGCATGACAGCTTTACCTTAGCACTGTGGCTCATGAACGAGCCGAAGAGGTTGTCCGGGGAGCTGGCGATCACCTTTTGCATATCCCCAGGGAGCATGAATGCCTGAGAAAGGGCAAGAGCTGTCCCCTCGGACTCAACACTGTCGCGGACGGTGACTGGCCGCCCGCCGTGTGTGAATTGAGGAGCCCAGATGGGGGTTGGGGGTGCAAAGAGTTGGGATGGAGGCTGTTCGCCCGCAGACGTTTCCAGCCGTTGACGCTTGTCCCTTTGACTGGCCTCGATCTCCTCAGGAGAAAAGTCTAGAGGAGCGTCAGGTAGGGTTGATCCTCGGCGACCATGAGAAGGTGCCGGACTCAGAGAGTGTCTGCGGCCATGAGAAGTGCCACGACCTCTTCCTCGGCCAGCACCAGGGATGGTGAGCAGATTGCTGAGGTTAATTGGCTGGTCCATTTCCTGAGGAGGAGATGGAGAGTAACCACTCGAAGATGTGGAGGCTTCTTCGGCGAGTTGAATGGGCTCGTTGGGAAGCGGAGGGGTCCGAGAACGCCTTTCCTCTTGTTGCTCAGGTTGTTGAAAAGGAGGGTCCGGGATGACAGGATCATCGGCTGCTCGGATCCGCCGATCAATGAATCCCCCATATGACGCCCGGTAGCTCAAAAGAATTTGTGCCGCCCTTGCTCGGCCAGCAAGATATGTGCCTTGCCTGTTGAAAGCAAGAACACGCTTGATGTCGGCTACGTGCACTTAAGGGGTGATGATGGCGTGCCCTTGGTTGACGTTCGTGGCTGTAAAAAGGAAACTGACGATCAGTAAAGCAAAAAATAGGTAATGCAGTACGAAATGTTGCTCGGTAAAAGAATTCTACGAGAAAAAGAACTAACGTGGAGTGCCAAATCTGTGGGGTGCGTGAAAGCCGATGACTCTACCATCCTCGTCTCTGGGCTCGAAATTCCATGTGACAACGAGGAAGTCGTCGTCGTCCCCTCGGGAAGAGTTAGGCAGTTCAAGCACGAGCCCTTTTCTAGAATCTCTACTTTTGAGATAATAGGTCAAGGCATCTTTGGTCCGTGAAACGCTTACAAGTGGTGAATGTCGTGCAGGCCCAAGGATGTGCCTAGCATCTGATTAAGGGTATTGATACCCATGACAACCCTAAAGAAATTAGCAGAAACCTGCATAGGGGATAATCTGTAATGGGACAGAACCTGGCGGAGCAGTGGTGCTAGAGAAAACCTGACGCCGCCCTCGACGACAGGGATGTGCAGGGTGTCATTATCAAAACACTTGCGAATGGCGTTCTCAGAGGCCAGTACAGTGGCTATGTTGTCAGGGATCTCGTAACGAGATCTGAAATTGGCCATTGTTTGTGGAGTATCACAGTGCCTACGAAACCTACCCATAACGAAGAATGTGGGTATGGGCTGTCTAAGTGAAAGATGGAGATCCTAAATTGACTGGGAAAACCCTAGACCTAAGAGAGAAATGGAGTGAAAGGGTAGATGAAAACTTACGAATTAGTGGACGAGAACCCTAATATTGGAATGGAAGGAGGCCTTGAGGTGGTGAACCGAGCTCCAATGGCGGGAGTACTCAGGCGTTCTTTCTGCAGAGGGAACTTAGAGAGAGAAAGCGGTTTTTGAATTTGGACAAAAATCCAGATATACCCTAACAAATTGGGTGGCGTATGAGAAACGTCACCCCAGACGCCGTTTGGGCGTTCCGTTCCCCAAAAAAACGGCTGTCCGCATTGAATGCGGACAGTACAATGAACGACGCGTGTAAAGGTTAGAGCTGGAAAGGCCTGCTCAGCCCAAGCGATGAGACGTTTGGCCTGAACTAATGATGAAGCCTGCACCAAAGACGAGAAACTAGGTGCAGGAGCAAAAGACGAGAACTTTGCTCGGTGTTCAGAAGCTTTGCTCGTCATAATAAGAGAAAATAACGAGTAAAGCTGGGGAGCCATTGTCGGGAGGTAATCCCAAACAAGTACAAAAGTGGCCCGAACAAGTGGTGTGTGGGGCCCCGGAATAAATGTAATCAAAGCATCCGCCGTGCAATACAAAGGACGGCGGTAAGGACCAGAGACACGAGAGGTCCCAGGTCCAAGATACCCGAGCAAGGGTATGGTCCAAAGAGCAAGAGAAGTTGTAGGACTAGGCGCCTGGTAAAGGGACCAGTGACATGAGAAGTCATTGGTCCACTTAGACTGTTCGGCAACGAGAAGGCTGAACAGGAGCAGTATTCTGTAAGGAAACAAGATCTGGAGAAGTTACCCAACGGGAATGGGATGTACGGCCAGTTATGAAAGGAATTCTTAAATGGTCTATAAGGTAATACACGGTTAAGGGAAAGAGAATTCATGATATTCTGGGTTTCCTATACGAGAAAGGAAACTTAGGGCAACGAGGTAGCTTGGGCAACAAGCAAGCGTGAACCTATAAATATGAGGTAAACCTAGAGGAAAAGGTACACGATTCCTGACTCTTCGTTAAATACCTACTGAGAACTAGAGTTTTCTACTAGTACGAGATACTAACTTTGGCATCGGAGGGCCTTTGCCACGAGAGGCAAAGGTGCGCTCACCCTTTGTTTGTTTTACAGGATCAATTCCGGCATCGTGCTAGGGTTCCGGCGAGGAGACTGAAGTAGCTGTTACGATCTTGTGCTATTCAAAGGCTCTTTTGTTTTCCTACACTTACAGTGCCTCCCAAATCTCCACCACATATGCTGCAACCCTCCACTACCAAATGGCCTATCGTCTCCAGAAGCATGCCTTTGACATGTCATTACCCTCCTCCACAGATGAAGCCCTTTTCCTAACCGTCAATGCACCTCACCAAGCTTCTTGTGTCCATGTCCCAAGTCAAATTTCTCGATTTGAGCTTCTCAAGCTTCTCCCAGAATCTTGGGTTATAGCTTACGAGAAGAATGAACAAAAGCCCATACCTGTCCAATCCTCAAATCCACAATTCATCTCAAAACCTGATGGTACCGTGGAGATTTCTTTCCCAAAAGAAGCCTCTGCCTCATCTTCCACCCATCCGGTTATCTTTCCCTCAAGGATTGACATGTTTGTTGATGGCTCCAAACCTGAACCCCCAATTAAATATTTTCAATCCAGTGGCCTTCCAATTTTCTATTTCAAAAATCCAGAAACAGGTTATTATTATTTTAATGCCTGTAACTGTGATGAGTGTCTCGAAGATAGTCTTCTAGAAGATGATGAAGACTTTGAAGAACCACGTTCACTAAGCTCTCCTTTACCCTCTACTCCTTGTAAATCTCCACCTTCTCCTAACCTCCATCTAAAGATGAACCTTCGGCACAACCCAATGGATGTTTTATGTTCACTGAAGCAGATTTTCCTCCTTTGGAATTCCATAACCCTCAGGAATGAACCACCCACCGTCATAAAGTTCCAGACCCCAACTACCATTCTCCCTGATGGTAGTACCAAAACAGTATCCACAGCAGAAGCAGCAATAAATTGGCAGTCAGCAAACTCTCTGGCGCAAAACAAAATTCTTCAAAGAATTGCTCACTCTCAACAAAGTTTGGAGAATGCTGTCCATAAGAAGTTGTCATCTTTGGAACTTCTTATTAGAGATTTGCAGCATAAAATTCAAAATGTTCACCAAGAACTTCTTTAGATGGCATATGCTAACCAAGCATTTTCAGGATCTTTTTACCAAAAGGATGTTGAAATGAAGCATTTGAAGAATCAACTTCAATCCCTTCAAGCTCAGCAGTATTCTCAGTAGAAAAGCCCGTTTGACATGTTCGCATCTTACACTCAACAAAGCTTTTCTGGATATCCTCAAATGTCTCAACCCTTACCTATAACTCCTACCTCAGGATTTGGTGAATCCAGCTCCAATATCTTTGGGAGCTCGTCAGCTTTCCTTCCTCTACCAAAAAGACCATCTCCACCAAAACTTCATTTTCTAAAGTCCCAGATAAAACCTGTAACACACAAATTCGTGTCCTGCAATAAAGACAGCGAAAAAGATGCACAAAATAATACTTGTATTGATTTTTGAATTGAAAGAGGTACAATTCTCTAATAAATGTTCTTTAAATAATAAAAGAACAAAATCCTCTGATTCGATCTCCGGAGTTGTTGGCGTTCTAACGGCTTGAATGCTTATTGTTGAATCGCCTAAACAGTAACCTTCTTTGAATCTTCAGATTGAATGAACCGAAGAACAAAGCTTGAAGATGACTTGAACTCTGAAGTTTGATCCTTCAAATCTCCAAGAGTTTTGGTTTGCTGAGTGATTTGAGTTGCTGAATGATTTGATGTGGTGGACTTGCAAAGGAATCGACACGATTTTGGTGTTTGATGATTCTCTGCAGGATGTTGAAGAATGCTTGAGTTCTTGAAGAGTTTGAGAGCTCTGAAGAATGCCGCGCACAAAAGTTGTGTTCTCTCCCTCTTATGAGCCCCTATTTATAGGCTCTAGGAGAGAAGAGCCAAATATGGCAAGATCTTAATAATAAGATCTTTGATTGGCTTGATTTGATTTAATTGGTCTTGATTGATTTGATTGGCTTGATTGATTGACTTGATTGGCTTAATGGATTGACTTGATTTGATTTGATTGGCTTGATTGATTGACTTGATTGGCTTAATGGATTGACTTGATTTGATTTGATTGGCTTGATTGATTGACTTGATTGGCTTAATGGATTGACTTGATTTGATTTGATTGGCTTGATTGGATCTTAATCCTATTTCATTTCCTATGTAAGAAGATTTTGTACTTCTTTTTAGGGAATGATTTTAATTTAAAAGAGAAATAATATATTTATTATTTGACTCTTTAGGATTTATTTGAAATGGGCCTGCACTTTTGGGCTTGTATACCTCAACCCATTTGGCCAATCAAACTAGCCCAACTCTTTGATCCGTTAGGCTAGTTAAGTTAGCCCAATTTATTGATCCACTAGGCCAATTAAATTAGCCCAACTTATTTTGGTCTTCACTGCATCTTAAACAGATTGAGCCGTAGAAATTTGCCCGGCCTAATATTTATTCGAGTGCTCTGACCAATCTTGAATTTAATTAACGAGGACAATTTATTCCAACTGATCGGACGGCGATTAAGTCATGCCGAAATTTTAGTGTCTACAAAACCTATCCAAGTTCCTTCCGCACTATCTCCACCATCCACTTCTACCTCAGCTCTAACTACCTCTGCTCCTTTTAAACCCTCTGACCCAAATTCAAAATCTTCCCAGTTAATGGCCCAGCTAACTCCTAGCCCTTCCAAAAATTCAATCTCCACTCTCCTCAATACCCTGGCTACTATACCGAACCCCATCTCCAGAACCAACCATTGAGTTTGATTCAGATTCTGAATCTACTCACTCTTTGCCAATCGCTCATGTCTTCATGATGAATCCCGAAAACCCAAAAGAAAATGTTGAAGACCCTATCATTGAAGAAAGTCTTGAGTTTGAAACACCTCCTGATATTCCAACCTTTGATTCCTTCTCACATTCTAATATCCACACCCAAGGTTTTTCCTTTGATAACATTCCCCCATCAAAATGGTTGGATAAACTCTATGAGATTCATGCTTGGTGTACTGCTACTATGCTTTCCCCTAATACTACGCTTAGTATTGTCATTACCAAGTGTACAGCAAAATTTCTTGGCCGTTTTCGTCAATGATATATGGCTCTCGGTGAATACCGACAGCTACAGCTTAAGCTACTGCCAACTCTTGATCAATTCATCTCAGTTCTACATACTGAGTTTCTTGGAGATCACAACAACACAAAAGAGTTCGTTCGAGAAGAATACCTCAGCATGAGGTGCTGTTCATTCAAAAGAAAAGATCTGGAGATCCATTATGACCGTATGTCCCAACGGTTTTATCTTCTCAACGGCATGGATGATGTCAATCTCAAGCAAGCTTTTCTCAATTCCTTTCCTGAACCATTAGGAAATGAGACAACAAGGTTACTTCAAACAAAAGGCTTGACGTTGAATGCAACATCTCTTGGCGATATTTATTAGCATTCTTTGAATGCCTTGGAAAAGCTGTGCAATCATCAGAAATTCCTCAGAACTCTTGAAGAACAGGGAAAACTTCTTAGCAAAGCTTGTGACCGGCCAGACTTATCTATCAAGTGTAAAGACAAGAAGTGCACTGCCGTCCTTCATATCGAAAATCCAAACACTTTCAGAAATGGAAGTTCAAATCTCCTGGCAAGTTTCCAAAGTTTCCTAAATCTGGCGAATTCTCACGCCATAAAAAATGGAAATTCTTCAAAAATAAGAAGTTTAGAGGGCAGCGAAAGTCTGATCGCTGCTACATATGCGGAAAAAAAGGGCACTACGTAAAACAGTGTCCAAATAAAGCAGCAAGAGACAAAATGGTGAATTCGTTGGCTCTCATTAATGATGATCTTGATGATGCTGATGTCGAATCCTTCTTTTCAGTTGATGATGAAGCAACAGATGAAGCAGTCCTAGCATTCACCTTTGATGATTTTTCATCAAAATCAGAGGATTCTTCGGATGATTCTGATTCATTTCCTTATGAAATCCAAACATTTGGGCTCTCAGACATCATGTTGGCTCAACCTGTAGCCAAGGTCAAAATCTTGCTTGGAAAATATGAGAAACCCATACCAGTCATTGCCTTTTTTGATACTGGTGTTGCAGCTTCCATCCTCAACCCGACAATTCTCCCTAGGTCTTACTGGCAGTCCTATTTCAGACCTTTTACAGCAGCCAATGGAGAAACTTTTATCATCACCCTGATCAACAGGCCTATTATCATCCAGCTTTTCCCTGGATACACCATAAAACACCAAGTTTATGGTTCTGATCTTCCAGGAAAAGATTTGTTGTTAGGCTTTGATATTCTCCAAAATCTCAGTAAAGTCTCCTGACTCAAAAAAGGCTTGAAATACGAAAATTACCTTTTACCCTGGACCACTCAACCAAACCTCTTTTCCATAGAAAACTTCTCTTCCATCAAAGAAACCATAATCCAAACTTTTTGTGCTGAATTCCATTCCCAGTTCCTCACCAAATGTTCCAACCCACTTTAGAAAAACCCAGATTTCTTCATTTCACTACCTTTTAAGAAAAATGAAGATATCAACCCCACCAAAGCTACCCATCATGGAATGAACTACCAGCTTGCTTTCCAAGAGCTCCAACAACTCCAGTCAGAAGGATCGATTGAGCCCACAACCTCTCAGTGGGCGTGTGAGGCATTTTATGTAAATAAAAGGTCAGAGCAGATAAGAGGAAAATTGCGTCTGGTTATCAATTACCAGCCTCTTAATCATTTTCTGCAGGATAAGAAATTCCACTTTCTCGGCGGAGTGTTCTTTTTGCAAACTTATCCAAAGCTCAGATTTTCTCAAAGTTTGACTTGAAAGCAGGTTTCTGGCAACTGGGCATCCATCCAGATGATCGTCCCAAAACTGATTTTTACATTTCAGATCACCATTATCAGTGGTCAGTCATGCCTTTTGGATTAAAAATAGCTCAATCTTTATTTCGAAAGGCCATGATTCGGGTATTTGCTCCTATTCTATCTTCAGCCCTTGTCTATATTGATGATATCCTACTTTTTTTCCCAGATATTGAATCCCTTGTTGTGTTACTACAAACCTTCCATTCCCTGGTTCAAACCCATGGCATTATGCTCTCAGAGAAAAAGATGCTCATTGCCCAACCAAAAATTGATTTTTTAGGGATGCATATCTCTAAAGGTCAATACACCCTCTCGCCTAATATAGCCTCTCAACTTGACCATTTTCCAGATGAAAACCTCAGAGTCAAACAAGTTCAACAGTTCCTTGGAATTGTTAACTATATGGCTGATTTCATCCCCAACCTTGCCCACTACCGTACTCCTCTCTCAGCTCTACTAAAGAAAAATCCTCCTTCTTGGTCAACTCATTGTACCCAAGCCGTCAAAGACCTCAAAATCATAGCCAAAATCCTTCCTCCATTAACCATACCTTCAGATGGGAAAAGAGTACTTCAGACAGATACCTCTGATTTATATTGGAGAGCAGTTCTCTTGGAAGAAAACACATAACAAAAGCGCAGAATTTGTGGATATAAGAGTGGTGCTTTCTCTACAGCAGAGCTTCATTACCACTCTACTTACAAAGAAATTCTGGCAATCAAAAAGAGCATTGAAAAGTTTGAATTTCATCTAATCGGTCATTATTTCTTAATTGAGATTGATATGATGAGTTTCCCCGACATGCTCAAGTTCAAACAGAAACACCTTCCAAAGGCACAGTTGCTCAGATGGGCAAATTGGTTTTCCAATTGGAGTTTTGATGCTGTTCACATAAAAGGAAAAACAAATGTCCTCCCTGATTTTCTGTCCAAGTTCAAAAAAGAAATCATTCTGTTTTCAAAACCAAATCCATATTCAGTTGTTCCTGGTTGTTTTCCCATGATTTCCTGTTTCCATCCGGTCAATCTTCCTGTCCACCTCCATTGTCATCTTTTGTAGTTAACTTTTCTTTCCAGGTGTGTACAAATGTGTCAAAATCTTCAACATCTCTGTATTTTCAAGTATGGTCTTGATGAAGGTCCCATAAAAGGTTTAACTTTCCATCCTGTCTATCCCTTCCTCACCCAGTTTGAAGTGTCTTATCATAATGTCTTTTATTTCAAAAAAGAAGCCTATCTCCTCTTATGATATTTAGTCGATATGTATACTATAAGTGTCTGTTTTAATAAATCAGCAGTATTGGTGTATTTGGCACATGCGGCTTTCAACTAGATCCATCCTCAATAATTTCTCTTACTCTTTGGAAGCATATCCTACTGGCAACAAAAAATTAGACAAATCCCCAGCAATGCAGACGAAGATCTCCAATTTGCTTTTGGACAAGTCGTAACAACAGGAGTCTTCTTAATCCAGATGGTTCTATCACATGGCAAAAGGAGTATCACACTATATTCCTCTCGGCATATACAGAGTCTCAGAGACCTCAAATCGACAGTGGAAATTATCTGGTCATGACTCAAACATTGTGTTCACTCAATGGATTGACACCGGCAGAAGTACCCTCATCTCTCCTCCATTATGAGTCTGCAAACTGGAAATTCAATGATACTTATCCGGAAGAATGGCGCCAAAATATTGGCTATCTTTTGGAACAGTATCACTTGACAGACAGAACTGAAGACTATTCTGGAGAGGGGCGGTTCAGATGATTTAGAAGAAACAATCAATTATTCAGAGTGACGACAACGTGCTCAGGCCAGCTGTCTCTGTTATGAGGTGCACTCGTTTTCTAGGAGGGGGTGAAATTATTGGTGTTTGGTGTTTACTGTGTACTATACTGTTGTAAATTATTAGTATGTACTGTTTATGAGTGGTGATGTGTCACGTCATTCCTTCAGAAGGGGTGAATTATGTAAAAGTAGAAAGTAGTCCAATTATAAGTCCAAGTAGAAACAGTAGAATGGCAGTACGTAGTAAATGAGTCCAATTATATGTTAGTACTGTTTGATGAGGTAATCGGTGATGTAAATATCAGTGTCAGTATTCCCCTCCTTATGCCTATAAAAGGAGGGTCTCCCCCGATGTAAAAAACCAAGACCTTGAGGATCGTACTTTAATTAGAGAATTGCCCGTGCCTGAAGGCACGACGCAGTATATTTTGATAGCGTATGTGTTTGTGCCTGAAGACACTTCACATTCGTAACTAATCTCAATCTAAACCAATCACATTACACTTGTGCTTATTTACCAATTTGTTGATTGACAAACAACCACTTGAAATATTATCACCATCAACTGAAGCAAACAAAAAAAATTGCAGCTGGTGTGGTATTTCGGAAAAAAAGAGCAATCACAAATGACAAAAAGGCATGTTAGAAGCCCCATCATTCAACACATTTACGCAACTCCACAATCTAAGTTACAACAAACAAATAAACAAAAAAAGGAAAAGAAGAGAGCAACAGAGAGAACATGAGTTCCCTTTTGCTAACATTCATAGGATAGGAAGCTCCCAGACAAGATTTGATGCCAGGGTTGCATACCTTACGAGACAAAAAAAGAAAACTCACAAACTTGTTTCTCTCTGAAACTTAGATTGGGAGATTTCGAGAGAAGAGGGGAAAAAAGAGAAAGAACAATGTTCTATCTAATCACTTGTTTGGCTGGAAGCCATCGATACCAACATAAACCAAATGTTGTTTAGGTAAGAGCAAACAACATAACGTAAGAAATCAACATTGATACTAAACTAAGACGCATAAGATTCAGTGATAGGTCCTACGACATTGTATACACCACTGTGGAGGCTTTTGTAGATATCTCTAGAGCATTGCACAACTTAAGACTTGTTTGTTATCTTACACATAATGTGTCACCTCTCTCTATTTTTAGTTTATTTTTTTAATAGACACCTCTCTATGGGTTTTTATATGAGTTCTTATCTTCCTGGGTGATTGGGTGATATATCACCTTGAGACCACGGGCTATTATGAAGTTAATAACATAAACAAAATGGTCCCACCCCTTAGCAGTCACGGATAAGTCAATCCTTTAAGACAGTAAGTAATCAGGAGATATACCTTTGGAGACAACAGGGGTGAGGTTGTTGAGGAGGAGGCAGCTTTTGGTGGATTTGTTGTTGCGTTTGGAAGAGTAGATGCAGAGGGAATAAGATCCAAAGCCCCCATTTTAATCAGTCATTCAGAAAAATTCGAGCCCAACAGTAGTCACAAACAAAATCGAAAACCCTAACCTGTTCACGAACGACAAAGCCAGCTCAATTAAACCCTTTCAGACGACGTCGTGCGCCAAGATCGCAACAGAAGAGTTCTATAACAAAAAAAGCTTGAACATTTTTTTACATAATTCCTCTTGCTTGATTTCAATTTTTTCCTTGCCAAGAGTAAAATTATAGGCATCATGTGGCAATCAAAACTACTAATTCAAATAAAACACAACCAAGTTATTATACAAATGATCAAATATACAAACTAATCAAACGACATTCAAGTCCATCTCAATTTTCACAAATTTCAACCGACAACTAACTTAGGCAACAACTTAATTCCTGCTGGCTTGGAATACTACCAAGGGTGACTCGTGTGGTGTATAGACTCGGATAATTTTTAATTTTTGAAATGATTATTAAATGACTAATTGGAAAAAAATATGTTTGTTTGATTAGTAATTTGAATTGAGGTTTAAAGTGAAAGAAGTTGAGACTTTAGGGAGTGTGGATGTGATAAAAAGATGTAGATGTATAAAAAGGGGTGTGTGTGTGTTGTAGGAGATCAAACATTTTTATCTCCTTGTGTCTCTCTCTCCCTCACGTCTATCTCTCTCTCTCATCTGATCTCTCTCTCTCTCTCTCTCTCTCCTCATCTCACTCAAAACTCCATTCAATCTCTCAAAACCTTCAAAGATTAACCTCCCTTCAGCCTTCCGATCGTGTTCTTGAGCTCGAGAATCCTTGGGTCAGGCTCGAATCGAAGATTTGAAGTTCAAGAAAGATAGGGCTCGTTCAAAACTCGTAGATCTTGGTTATCGTCGTGAGATAGGGACTTCTTTACCTCTTTTATGTGTTTATATGTTGATTTGGTGTGAAAATCGAGCTTTGATCGTCTCCCTTTGTTGCTTTGAAAGTCTGTCGAAATCTGTAGAAAATCGTCCAAAACCGCGTGGGGATCGATCCCTAAACTTGGGGGATCGATCCCCTTTTCATTTTTGGTCCAACAACCCAGGGATCGATCCCTGATGTTGGGGGGATCGATCTCTCCCCTCTCTGGAATTTCTGCTCGTCTTTCCAGTTTCAGCCCAACTTCAAACGGCCATAACTTTCTTGTCCGATGTCCGATTCATGCAAACTTGGTATTGATTCGAAGGTCTTGAAGTTAGATTTCCATCGCCACCAAAATCACCTTTAGAATCTAAGTACACAAAAAGTTATGACCATTAGAGTGAAGGTGTGTCGGCCTCCCAACATCCATTGGCTACCCCTAGGATCCTCGTCCTATCGTTTCGACTTCCTATGATTGGTGGATGATATTCATGACTCTTTGGCCTTCCGTTAGTGAGGAAAAACTAAGGAATTACTTAGTTAAAGCTTCATTTAAATGATTTCTATTGATTGTTAGTATTTGTGAATGTTTATGACACTTTTGTGATAATGTGGTATATTATTTGACGTCTCATCTATGAATGTGAATATTGGGGGAGACTTAACTTGCATGTTGTGTGAGAAGGTAGTTGTTGAGTCGGAAGTTGGTTTAGGAAGTCTCATAACGCAAGGGGTGGTAATACGGAGACTTAGATGGGTCTTGTAACGCAAGGGGTGATAATACGGTGACTCGAGTCTTTTGGGATCACAATGACGCAGGGGGGTGGTAACTCGATAATCCTCGTAGTAGTATACGATAACGCAAGGGGTGGAAATACCAATGGTGGGAGTTTGGGATAGCGAGTCGTGTTGAGTTGGTAGAGTGTGTGAGTCTTGTGAATGGTGTGGCTATTTATGCTAACAGCATGTCCTTGAACGATCATAATGAATGTCAAGATACCTACGAGTTCATTGTTATCTCTTGGTTGAACTTCATCTCCTTGTCATCTCATCATGCACTTGATATACATAGAATTGGTAAAGATTTCTCCTACTGGGCTAGTGTAGCTCAACCAAATCTCTCTTTTCAGGCTCAAATGCTGGATAGTGATTTGCATACGTTGAGTGCTTGGGAGTGAAAGACTCTTTTTGGAAGCTAATCTCACTTAGTTACATAATCATCTTTTGTAATTGACTTTCTTTTGGTAAAGAAGAGTTTGTAACTATTCATTCTAGAAATTCCTTTTGACTATAAAGTTTGTAATATTCTAAACACATTGTACTCGTATCGAAGCTGATTTGGGCTATGGTGCCAATGTTGTAATTGTTTAAAAATGGGGAATTGATTTGTAATATCAAGCAGGTGGGAGATCATTTTGGGTAATATTTATCTTATGCGAGGATCTTTTAATGAAATGGTTTAATAATTTATGTTGAAAATCGAGGGCGTGACAAATTGGAATCGGAGCGTCTAGGTTTGAATACTTTGAGACCTTAGGGAGACTTCTAGTCTCATGGGTTCAAAATGTCACGTCTCATCCATAACATATGTGTGCTTGTGTGCATTGGCATTGCTTTGCATATGTGGCATTGCATTTCAATATAGTAGACGGGTGTAGAGTTGTATTAACCCGTGTTGGGATAGTTGGAGGCCTCAACTTCTTGAAATAATGTTGTTATTGATGAACCCTTCTTTTCTTATAACTTGTAGTAAGATGCCTCCGAGAACGCGTGCTAGAGCTGGTGAGGTCGAAAGTCGGGGCGGTCGTGGCCGAGGGGCACTGGTTGAGGATGAGGTTAGTCATCATGGGGAGAATCCGAACAGGAATCCGGGGGAAGGGGCCGGACACGGTCAAGGAGAGGAAACGCCGATCGTTCAGAATCCCTTTGAATAAGTGGGCCACGGGAAGGCTTTGGAAAACAAGGGCACCTTCTCCCTTCCTAGGGAAGACAATCTGAGAAAAAAATCATTACCAAAAAATGCATTTAGCATTCAACGCTAATTTTTACTAGCATTCGTTACCAAAAATTCTTAGCATTTAAGCCAATCCTTACCCAAACTGCATTTAAAATTTATTATACTCGACTTAACCAATTGTTCAGAATAAATCATTACTAAAATTGAAAAAATCATTACTTAACCATTTATTCTAGAAAATGCAAAAAATATTTACCGAAATACCAGGGTTGAATCAAATGTGGAGATTTATGCAAAGAAATGTGTACTAAATCCAATGATTAGACTGTATGTAGAAAAAATATGTGGACCACCACACCGTCGCAATTGGTATTATAGATTTCTTGATTTTGATTATTTAATTAGTGTCAGTTTTTCATCTCAAGATCCAAATTTATTATATAAAAATAGATGGTCAATTGTCATTATGTATCTATTCATATATGTGCATGATGTATGTATATGCACGGGCACACATTTTTCGAGCACAAGTCCATATTTATACTGGGGTTTTTTTTTTTTTGGGCCAAATGATAGAGATTTCATTTATGTTGGTAGTTGTTTGAGAAAAATGTTGGTATGCATTCCTATGATGTAACAGTGATGGCAAACAGAGTATAACCAGCAAGATACTTTAATGCATTCTGAAGAAGGGTGACCGCTTCTATAAGAATCAAGGAACTAATCTAGAGTTTTTGAAATATTCACTAAACCAAACGAGTGTTCAGGGCCAATACAAACACATTAATGAGAATTGAACAATGTGAGGAGAAGTTTCTGTGTGAAGTCGATAGTCTAGGTTTACACAAATAGCATAGCATAACAGTTCAAGACTTCGTGTTTATTAGTTGATCAGTAAATCGGTTTGACTTTTTAAGGGAAGGTTGAAGGCCAAAAGATATCTTTTTCTATACATGATTATTCATTGTTCTCTCTCTCTCCATGTCTGCATTGTTTTCTGTGCCGTTTTCTACCAAATTCATTCATGTGAAATTGTTGGAGGAAAATGGATTTTCTGTAAGTTTTGTGGCATCTTTTGAAGCCAAAATTTAAGTGGGAGCCCAAACATCTTTTGAAATGGATAAAATAGGTTTGTGTACCCCAAAGGGATTTAATTTTATGGAAAGAATGATCAAAATTCATTAAGAATTGAATAGAAATTGACATTTAAAGTGGACTATTTGCAAATGGACTATGCACGCGTGCCGTGACTGCCTGGACCTGGCTGGGGTAGGGGTAGTGGTTCGTTGTCCGAATAGTGTGATCGATCTGTCTAGGCTTGGGTTTCATGTGTTAGTTTTTTTGTGTAGAAACATTTGCACTGTGTTTGAGATTTATTTTTGAGATAAAAAAATTCTATAAGTTTGCGTACTTTTGCCTTTAGTAAATTTTTTTAACATTGTGACAAATTCTTTTACTCTTTGAATAAAGATATGCTATTTATATTCAAAAAATAAAAAATAAGTAAAAAATTTCACAAACTCTCGTGTCAAGCTCGCACTGAGTGTGGATGTATAAAAGTGGGTGTGGCTGTAGAATTATTGGTGACATGATTTAGCTGGTGTTCCAGTTTCCCTTCTGTTTTCAAAAGTTATTTTTTCGGCAATGAACAGTACAATAAAAGAAGGCTTGTTCCACTTTCCCTTAAAAACTTCTTTTTTGAAAAACTTATTGTGTAAATGACCAGATTGCCCCTTGGACTTATTCAACTCCCTAGACACCTGGCTTTCTCCCCTCCCTCTTCTTCCACCCACAGACCAGAGCAGACCCCCCCTCTCTCTCTCTCTCTGTGTGTGTATGTGTGCAGGTGTGTGTCTTTCTTCTCTTTCCCCTTCTTCTCCATTTATCCATTTATATACATACTCTCTCTCATCTCTCTCTCTCTCTAGAAACACATTCAACCTGCCCAAAATCTGAGACCTAAGCCGGCTCGTCAAAGCAACCACTCATCAAAGCAAATAGATGGTTTTGGCCAGATCACTATATTTACAGAAACCCAGATCACTCAACCACTCATCAAACCGATGGTTTTGGCCCGTCAAAGCAAATACCCAAATATTGATCCAACACGTTCTGGAATGCCTGGCACAGGAAATATTTGGCACACAATAGTCCTTTGAGTTAGTTATCACACACAATAAAAGGAGAACAACAATATCGATACCTGCAGATCTGGAATCGGACCTTACTTCTTCGTGTTCTTCTCGGCCCGTTGTTACTTTTGGAACGGGGGAGAGGGAGGGCAACACAGATGAGGTTGGAAATAGGAGTTCTTCCTAGCCCGTTCCGACTTCTGGAGAGGGGGAGAGGGAGGGCAGAAAGGGGGTGAGGGAGGGCGACTTCTGGAGAGGGAGAGAGGAAGGGCGACTTCTGGAAGGAGGGAGGGCTGCGGAGATGGAAATGGCGTACAGTGGAAGCCCTAGGAGGTGAAAATGGGGCAAGGGCAATATTGTCATTTCACTCGGCTGCTGTGGGGAACAGGGATCAAAACGAAGCCGTTTTGGTAAAAAAATTTTGAAAAAAAGGAGGGTACAGAGATCTGGAACAAGCCTTATTTTTACCCAAAAAAAAAGAACTTTTACAAAACCTGGAACACCCCCTGACCAAACAAAGTGGTGTTGGATTTGGGCAATTGGTTTACTGGGCTTCCTAAATTTTGGGCCTGTTTAGCCCAAGACCTTGACTTCAATTATATAAAATACTCCTAGAGTAGCTGTATGAAATTTTTTCTTTTTTGCTCGGCAGAGTAGCTGTATGAATTGCTCACACCAGAGGAATGACTGATTTCAATTTTAGTTGGAATCACGAGGGTTGGGTTTTGTCCCTAAAATCCTCTTATAAATAGGCCTACAAAACTTTTTAGGAAAGTATTGCGAGCATAAGACTTTCTTAGAGGTCAATCAAGCCCATCTCTGGCTCTTCTTGGGGTTGGAGGAGTGTTTTGTGCATGGCGGAGGGATTTACTTAGTAAAGGGTTGAAATGGAAGGTGGAGATTGGGGAGAGAATTTTAATGTTTTTGGAGATGAGTGGATTCCAAATATGGATAATCCTTTTAGGGACCTTCGAACTGAATGTGTCTTTCTTCGTTTAAAGTTAAGGATCTGTTTGACCTTAATTGTCGTAGCTAGGTGGAGGCTAGGGAGCCTTTGCCTTCTTTTATGTTTCCTGAGGAAATGGTTCAATGCATCAAGTCTATCTATTTTGGAAGATAATGTACCGAATACTGGCTGTTAAAGGTGGGCCTATTAAGACAGGTATTCATTCAAGTGGCCTCGAATTGTCCTTTGTGTGACCAGGAGGAGGAAACCATTGAGCATTTGTGTTTTTCGGTGTGATGTTGTGAAGCGGTTGTGGAGGGCTTTGCATTTGGAGATGGATGTAGATCAAGGGAGTCCAGTGGGTTTTGTGGAGCGGTTTTCAGTTTGGTTAAGAGAGGCGCCGAGTGCAGAGGTCATTGAGGAGTCAATTTTAATAATGTGGACCATTTGGTGTTATACGTAACAATACTCTGTTCAATAATGTTATGAAATCTTCTGTGGATAATGCCTTACATCATGTTTTAGGAACATCTAGTCTTAATTTGCAGGTGAAGAGCTAAGAAAAGGCAGGAAGGTGGTTGATGATGGTGGGGTTTATGGTGCGGTTGATGGAGGTTTCTTCAGAGGGGGAGGATAAGGGGCAGAAGGATATCTGATGTTGGATCTCCAAGAGTGCTGCGATCGTGGACGAGATATACTTTGTTCATTTGTGCAAGGTTTAGCCGAACCAGACAAGGCGTGTTTGTCTTTGCAATCAGTCTTGTCTGATTTTGCCCTTTTGTGTTCTTTCTTTAAAATTGTTAAGGTTTTCAGGACTGTTGTTAAGGCTGCTCACGAAAAAGCTCGGAGTGCCTTAAAATTATCTATACATGAGCTACACCACGGTCTCTCTGCTAGTGTTCAACCGTTATATCTTGGGAGCAAACGCCACCTAAATCCTTAAAGCACATTCAGTGAAGGGGTGGAATTGTTTTAAAAGAAACTGTGTGAAACACGAGACTTGAGATGCATGGGCTTGTTCGTTTGGGGGCTTTAAAGTTACTGCGCACGGTCCTCAATACATTTTTTTCTATCTATCTCTCTCCACTCAAGCTTCTTTCAAGATCCAAAACAAACAATTTTTTCCCACTCTGTTAACCTCGTACAGTTATTTTCCGGTTGTGGAGTTAAAATAATTTTCTCTCAAACTCAGTGTTGTCAGTTAGACAGTTAGTCCTGCGACTAACAGTTTTTAACTACTCCATTACGCGCAACATTTGACATGCAGCACATAGTATATCTCAAGCCGGTCGTTTGAAGTAAAAATTGATTAATTCTCCGTCTACAAAAACTATCGAGCACCAATAATACCGATGATCTCTCTTATTCTTCTTCTTCTTTTTTTTTTTATTTATTTTTTATTTTTTTTTATGACTATTGGAAAATTGCCTTCTTCAAGAATTCACACCACAACCCCTTGCCAAACACGTTCTATAATCTATAACTAGAATCCATAATTAAACCCATCGAGCACCATAATAATAATCTCTGCCAAACAGGCACTTTAATCACCATTACGGAAATGAGAAGCGAAAATAATCTGATCCAGGCCTTTGTTAAATATTTTGTTTTCTTAATTAAATCCTTCGTTCTATTGTTGACGCATCATAAATTTGGAACCACAATCACTTGGACTTCACAATTTTTGCACTATCAGCATTAGATATCAAAATAACCAGATTAGTGAATTCGTTATTGGTGAATTTTTCTTGAAGAGATAATGAATATTATTGACGGTTATTTAGAGTTTTGGTCAAATTTTGGGGCTAACCTTTACCTCAATAAGATGATCTGAAAAATAGTACAGTATGAAATTATGGACCGAAGTGGAAAAAAATTCAGCTAAAACGATCCTAAAACCATTAAAGATTGTGAAAATTTATCTTTTTAGAACATTTTTGTCGTTAGTTAATTTTTTAAATAATTTTTTATTTTTTAAATTCTTTTTGACAAGATAATTTATTAAATCAAAAGATGTGACACTAATTTGACAAAGTTTTTGTACAAAAAACAAACAGAAAATACAGCGATATTATACCAAAACTTTTTGTCAATAATAACACACCCCCTTGGTTTTGTGACCTTATTTATTTATTTTTTATTTTATTATAGTGACATTTGACTTTTTAGAGCATTTTTCCAACCATGATCTCAAATTTGAAGATGCCAAAATTATGTAGCAATCCGACATCTCCAAATTTAAATCTTTTTTTGCCTCTATCCTATAACGGGCTTATTTCTTATATTGGTTGAGTTGTTGGGCTTAATTGTCTCGTGAACTCTGACAATTGATGTAACGTCCTAAGTTTGTACTCTAATACTTCATATCTGATGTAAAATGATTTCTTCTATCGATTGATAAAAAATAAATAAAAATCTTGGCCTCGAGAACACAAAAAAATCTCTATTTTCAATCTCTATATCAAATTTCAAGTAATTAAAGTATAAAACACATACTTTTTAAATTCTAGAAGGCCAAAGTATATTTTGCACGATTAGTTAAAATGGAAGCAAAATAGTGAGCAGCCAAATCTAAATTGGATATGACATGACATGACATTTCATTCGTCATAAAGGTTGAATCAAAGTAGAAAATCAAAAGTTACCGTTTCAGGTTGAATCAAAGTAGAAAATCAAAAGTTACCGTTTCTACTGTATGTAGGAATTGAAGCTATGGATCATTGGCGATGCTCGCGCGTTCCAAATTAAAATAAGGTGGTCGTAGTAAAAAAAAAAAAAAGGCAGAGATTAGTTTTTTTTTTTTTTTTGAACTGAATAGTAAAACAAGGTGCCATTGACTTTTATATATATAAAATACGGAGTAACAAGATGTAAAACATGTCCCCGAGAGTTCTGATTACTAAAATGGGATCGAGCCATCGAGGAGAGACCACAAAATGCCGAACAGTAACATGGGTACAGGATCCCATCCAACGAGAAACAAGATGTAATTTTTGGTTCTGGTGATTAGGCAAAAATTCAGAACAAACGATTGATCAACAACTCGTGTAGTAAAAACTCGGAGAATTAATCAAACCCATTTACAGTAATACTTACTATCCTTTCATGGAAACCTTTACCTCAAAATCTCATACAGTAGTAATTGGTTGAAGAACACAACGCTTATTAGGCAACTCAATGTGTTGAAGCTGTAAACTTTCCAATTCACATCCACCGGATCTCCTCTTCCACAGATTTCCGTCGGCGCCGGCCGGTTGTTGCCGCCGTTTCACCACCGGCAACGGCGGATCCAACTCCGCCACGTTCACCGCCGCATAACTCTCGCTAAGATCTCTGTAACCCATCTGTCGTTCTGATAACGACCTGACCACAATCATCTTCTCTGCTGATCTGCCAGTGGTTGTAGTGGCAGTGGGGATTTTCCCTGAAAAGAGCCTTATGAGCTTGTGGTACTTGATGGGTGCGGCGGCGGCGGTGATGGCGGCGGTGGTGGTGGTTGGGTATCCAGTGACTCGGTTGGATCGGTTGACCTGGCCCATACAGGTGACTTTTGGGGAGGAAGGGTGGCTGGAGGAGGAGGAGGGGTTGGGCGGCCGACGACGGTGGACGTCTTTGATGGAGGTTCTTGAGCACAGCATTGGCAAGAAAGTAGTTCTTTGTTGGAGATGTTGGCGATGCATATGGTTATTGTATCTGTTACCCATTTCTTCTCCTGATCTACTTGTCTGTGTGGTTGTATGCCACAAGGGGAGAGAGAGAGAGAGAGAGAGAGAGAGAGACAGAGATGTTGGGGAAGGAGAGTGGAGGATGGGAATTGGTTAATACGGAAGGAGAGGGGTTGAGGTTGTCAAGGACTCAAGAAGACGCATCGGTTTGGTGGTGTTTAGAGAGAGAGAGACAGAGAGAGAGAGAGATATGTCCAAGGGAACCAACGGAGTACTAAAATAAAAACTCCTGCACCTCGAAAAAATTGGGGATTCCAAATTTTTGGACAAGGTCACAAGGTCAAAGTTACTGTTGTGTTTTTTTCTATCAAGGCATCCTATCGTACTACTAGACTCGGGTCTCGAAATATCTATATAGTAGTATGTATATATATATAACCATTAAAAGAATCAGCACATGCATGTGGTTCTTCTGCCAAATATATATTCAAGAAGTGGTTGAGGACTGGATTACAAAGTATTAGAGCATTTACATACACGTACACTTAACAAAATTTCGGTGAGTTGTCTAGGGTGATGAACTATTCATTCATATGGTAAATTGTTACGATCGAACAGGCGAATTTGGCAGCAGTTGTTTTTAGACTTAGGAACTTGGAAGCCCCTTCTACTTGAAAGACACTACAGTTTATAAAATTTCTGATGAATTGCCTGTAAAATGAAGCTAACCCATGAAATTAAGCTTCAAACATCGATCCATAATTCGGATAGCTTCCCTAATTGATTTCAAGTATTCAAATCGTAGTTATGTTAAAATCGGTCAAAAGCTTATTCAAGAATCAGCTTGTTACATGAACCAAATTAGTACTCCATATTTCAAAGTCATTAAGATTTACAAGTGTAAGTCCTTGACAGTACTGCTCCATTTTCTAAGAAAATTATAAATAAATAAAAAAACACCTATAGAAATATCTAGGTCACCTTTTGCGCAGCTCTCCCATTTCTTTCTCTACCTTCTTTATTAATTTGATTGTGTAATTTCAAGGGGTGCATATGGCACACACTCAAAAAGAGAGTATATATATATTGTTGCATTTTCCTTTTTCGGTGTCCTACTATCCTTTTATATATCTATGTTCCATCTGTTTAAGATTTTGTAGCTATTTTTACATCTTGTGCGTCGTATATACGGGCTTACACTTGTGTATCATTTGTATAAGTTAATTAATCCAAGGAAAAACAAACCACCACCCATTTGGAGTTGATTAGCCTCGAATTTTATGTTCATTGTCCCACAACTGTAAAAATATGTGGGTATTTGTAAAATTCTCATTAAATATGTATGGCAAAAGAATTTGAAAATAAGTTAAGCTATAAATTAAGGAATTGATATTCACACTCCCTTTTTGTTATTCACACTTCCTTTTTTTTGTCTTTTAGCACAAAAATACATATACTTTCAACACTAAAAATAAATATAGATAACAAAAAAAGAAATGTGAATATCAATTTCTTTAAACTATTGTAATATAATTGGTCATGCTCAATAACAAACGGAAGGAGACACTGGTTGTGTTTGGTTGAGAGTTTAGTTTAGTTTAGTTTTAGTAGTAGGTGGAGAGAAAAATAGAGTAATGATTGAAGATAGGGGTAATGATTAGAGAGAGATAGAGAGAGTCGAGAAAGTAATAATTGGAGAAATAGGGTAATGATTGGGAAAAGAAATAGGATAATGATTAAAAACTACACTAAAACTAAAACTAAACCATAAACCGAACAAAGCCAGTCTATTATTAAAGTTTGATAGGCACATGACAAGGAACACTTACATTCAAGTCAAATGGTCAGCTGTCTTATTGAAAAGGGTTATTTACATATACACCCCTCAACGTTTATCCATTTTTTATGGTCATCCTCTCTAAGAATTTTCGCTACGGCCAGATTCCCTCATTAAAGTTTTCATTTAGAGAATCTAACTCCGTTGGACGGAATTAATGAAAAGACTATTTTGCCCTTATATACATCCTCAACGAACACACCAATTCATTCCACCATTCTCTATGCAAATGGAAGACTCAAAATTTTGCCCCAAATTCCATTCATATCCATGAGCACCACCAACGCTGACACGACCATAGAAGCCATCTCTCTCTCCCTTGACCCTCCTCCGACTCTCCAAAAATCCTTGTCCGAACTTGAGAGAAAATACTCAGCAGCAATGGACTTCAAAGAAGAAGAAGAATAGTACGCCCTTACGATGGAAGACGAAGAATAGGAGATCACCTAGGAAGGCACCTGGGTTCTAATCATCCACCACCTCTCCCCATTATTTTCCTTGAAAGGTAAAACCCCAAAACTGGGTACGAACTAGACAAATGATTACGAAAATATGGAATTACCTGTTGTGATTATGATGGTCAGTTGCATCTTCTATGGTTGGCAGTTGGTGCTGGTGCGTGGTGGGGTGGAGTAGAAATGGGTTTGGTTTGGGGTGGAGCAAACATAGAGAAGAGAGAGAAACCCATATTTGCGTGTCTGCGACAACGGAATGCAATTCAAATTGATGGCTTAATTAGGTTGAAGTAGTCAATTTAGTGCTTTAAATGGTTGATTAAGGTTTGAATTGATGATTTTTGGATCCAATAGTAATCATTTACGCTGGTGGCAGAGCAACCAAATGAAAACCCACTTTCTTAATTCAATTTTAGGTTATTCAATAGGCATCTCATTTCGGACTAAGAACTCAGGAAAGTAAACTTCTAATATACATGTGTGTGTCAGTGTAAACGTGCAATATGTGTATATTTGTAGATATATAGATGTATAAAGTGTGTGTGTGTGCGCGTGCTTGTTATCTGTGTGTGAGAGGAAGACGATGGAAAAGGAGGAAGAAGAACAGGATATTCGTAAATTAATTTCAAGATAAGGGTTCAGCTCCTAAGAGCATCCGCAATGGGTTTGTTAACTAATGTGTTAACTATGTGTGTTAAGACTTAACAAACAAAATTGTGTTTTTTGGTGCCACAATGCATGTGTGTTAAAGTGTGCTAGAGTGTGCTAAATCTAGTAGTGTGTTAGCATGATTATTAAGTTTAGCAACCAAGTTAACAAACAATAAGTGGGCCCTATCTCAATAAATCCAAACTTCAACCACAAAACATAAATGCCCACACTACTTTTTTTTTATTATAGCCATTGTTTTTATATTATTTTAAAGAGTTAACACACTCTTATCAAACCCATTGAAGTACTCATATATTTACTAACACACTTCTAAGTTAACATACACTTATGGGACCCATTTTTTATCCTAACACATATCTTAACAAACATTTTGATACACAAATATAACAAACCCATTGCGGATGCTCTAAGGACTCATTAGGGGCAATATTGAAAGATTGCATCATGTTTGAAAGAATTTCATGAAAAAATTAACGGTTCTAGACGGAAGGGGTCTAGGTGAAAAATAAACTTTACTAAAGAGGTCTGCCATAGCAATAATTCATAGAGGGAGTGACCGTGAAAAACAGATAAACATAGAGGGGTGTCTAAATAAATAACCATATTGAAAATAGCCACTGAATTGGAATTCGCTTAAACTAATGGTTACGAAGAACAGAATCAATTCCTCACCCGAAATCATACGTTACTTATCAATTTTCACCAGGAAATTGATAAGAAGAGAAGATCAACTAGCTATTCCTTGTTTGGGTCATAATTATAAATTGGATTCAAGAAGAAGAAGAAATGAAATGAAATTAAGCACAATTGAAGGAGGAGATTCGGCTTCAATTTGAAACTGAAGAAAGACATGTCACAAAGTATTCCATAGAGATAGATATGTACACGTAATATCAGTCGATATCCTATTAACTTGATTTTTAAAGAAGTTGATCGTCTCGATTAGTTTTAAAAAGTGAACAATTTGATTATTGAAATGAATGTGAAAAGAAAGCCATAAAAGACCTTGTACGGGACCATCCCCTTGCGGGACTAGAGGGAGGGGATACCATTCAACTCTTTTGGTTTGGAGTTAGTTGGAGACTGTTGCCTTTAGTGGAGATGGAGAGAGAGGAAGGAACCGACTTTTGGATTCTTCTGCATTCGAAATGCGTAAAAATATAGAGGGTCTATTTAAAAATCATGATATGTATGGCAAAAGCATTTGGAATTAAGCTATAGTAGCTTTCAATTACGAGAAATGTTAGGAACACATCACTTTGTCACACTCAATCACACTCTTTTTACATATGTGTCCTATTTTGGTAGAATCCATCTGTATATGAGAGGAGTGTGCCAAAGTAATGTGTCACATCATTTTGCTTAAATTACTTAACCATGACGAGTAATTAACGAGAGGATCGATCGGAACATTTGTTAAAGAACATGACAAGGAACATTTTCATTTCATTTCAAATCAAATGTTCAATTGTCTTTCCAAAATAGCCACTTCACTGAATTGGAAGATTAGAAGCTTAAACTAATGGTTTCGAAGAACTAAATTTAATTTCTCACCAGAAATTAGACGTTAAATGTCAATTTTCGCCAGGAAATTAATTGATACGAAGAGAAGATCAACTAGCTATTCCTTGTCTGACTCATAATTGTTGGCTTCAATTCGAAACCAGGGATAACAACAGTGCAATTCGGTTCAAGTTTTGACAATACCAAAACTAAAAAGCAAAATTTATGACTGAAATAAAGTCGTAATTAATCTAAATCGTTGATTTGTTTTTATCTAAATTGGAAGTAAGATATACAAAAAACTTTTTCTCTCTCTAAACTTTTTCCTCTCCCTTCTCTCCACCTGTTTAGTGGCTAGGATTTTTCCGGGGGTGTTGGCCCCCGATCATCCATATGTCGGTTTCCTTACCGTTTCCCCCACCCTCGTCCGTGTAGTTTGTGTTTCCGTTTTTCTTGACCTAGTGGTGGTTGGGTGAACGGCGGCCGACAGTACAGCTAATAAAGGGAGATGTGGTTTTTTAGGGTATGTAGTGAGTGTTTTTTTCCCTGTCTTTTGTTTTTCTCCTGACTGGTTTACCTTGTTCGGTGGCTGTCCCGATCTGGTTTCTTCAGATCTGGTGGGTAATGGTGGTGGCTAATAAGTTTCTTTGTTTTCGGCTGTGTTTATGGTTGATCGGATTGGATCTTGCCCGCGATGGTTGCGAGGATTTGCCGATTTGGCTATATGAAAAGCTTGTCGATTTGGCTGTATGAAAAGCTTGTCGATGTTTTGCTTCTCACGGCCAGAACTTGTCGTGGCAACGGAGGTTTGTCTTGGAGTAGAGTGCTGTGTTTGTGGCTGCGAGCCAGTGTCTTGGGACAGGAGCACGCCGATGTGGCTCCTTGGGATGACAAATTCATGTTTTGGATTTTATCTATGCTTAATTCTAGGGTTGGAGCTGAGTGTTCTTATAAGATTCTGTACTACTTTTTCTACTATTGATTTTTACGTCTAACGTTCTTGTCGACTTGCTTTCGCAGTAGGTGTCTGTGTCTAGATTTTAGTAGTTTTCGTTCACTCCTTTATTTAGTGATAAAATCTGTATTTCCTTTGGACTTTTGGTTTGATATGGAATTGACCAGTTCCAAAAAGAAACTGGAAGTAAGATGTAATTATGCAAACCTAATTTGGGGGTGTTTGGGAAGCAATTTTTTGCATTTTTGCATTTCCATTTTTGGATTTTGGATGTTTGGTTCTCCCATTTTCAAACCACATTTCCCAAAATCCATTCACCAATTTTGATAAAAGAAGCAGAATCCAAGAATGAGCTCAAGAGGAGCTTTTCACGGTTTTGCATTTTCCACTTCTATGTTAAATGACCAAAATACCCTTAACCATTCCTACATTTTCACTTCTACATTTTACCAGTTTCCATTTTCCATTTCCCGGATGTCGGCCAATGTTGAATTCAAAGAAAAAGTCGAACATCAAATGTTGCTGTGCAGTAGTATGAAATTTCGGGGAAAAAAAAAGTAAAGAAAAAACATATTTACACCTTTTGTAACAAAATAATAAAGACGAAGGGCAATATGGTAAAAATTCAACCCATAATTCATTTTCAACATTCATTTACCAAACACTACTACAGTTTCAAAATACATTCTGCGCATGTCTCCCAAACACTCCTATCATACTCAAAATACATTCTGGTCATAATTTAAAAAGTCGAAAAGCCAAAAAGCTGAAAATGAAAAGCCAAAAAGTAGACTTCCAAACACCCCCTTTGAAACAAAGACCGCAATCTTTTTGTTGTTTAAGAGTTTGTTGGTGACTGTTGACTTTGGAGGAGAGAGGAAGGAACATACTGTTGGATTCTTCTGCATCCCATATGCGTGGAAACCGGAAAATACACGTTCCGTTCGGGTTGATTGATAGTAGCTAGGGAATAACCTCTTCATAGGAGGGCTTCAAATGCAATTATCATTGTAATGCAAATACACTGAAGGTCCCTATCCGTCTATTGATGAAAGTCTCAAAATTTTACTGCTCGCAAATGAATGGTGGGCTGAGCTGTTTATATCTATTAGAGTTAATAAACGAGAGTCTTAGAGTTAAAATTTAATTATGACCGTTTCGGATAAAATGATCGAAAAACTAAAATCTTTCCACTGGTTCAAACGGATTGAAATTTGGAACACTTAATTTTTTAACCATTTTTTTTAATATATAAACTGTCTAAAGAGGTTAAAAAAAGTGTTCCAAATTTCAATCCGTTTGAACCGGTGGAAAGATTTTAGTTTTCTGATCATTTTATCCTAAATGACCATAGTTAAATTTTGACTCTAGAGCTCTCGTCGATTAATCTTAAGAGATATTTGATTCTACGATTTTCTTAGTGCCAAAAATTTATTATGACCATTGAAGATAAAATGATAAAAAAAAGATAAGATCTTCCCACCGATTCAACTGGATTTAAAATCGAAACACTAAAATAATATTAAATAAATTAAAAAGAAAAGATACAGAGTATAAACATCATTAAGTAAATAAAAAAATAAGAGAAAATGAGTTGGGTATTTCTGGGGTGTGCGGGGGTATTTTCGGAAGGGAGATGGAGTCGGGGGGGGTGCGTGTGTCGGGGGTGCGAGAAGAGATTTACAAAGTCCTAAACCAAAATCTTATCTATATCTATAGGAATTTTAAAAATTGAAATCTGGGCTGAAATGTGGGATCGATGAATGGAGTGAGACTAATTTGCTCGGGAATTAGAAGAGTACGTAAGACTTACTTCTTGCTGATCTCCAAGTGCAGGGTCAGTTTAAGTTTAAGTTTCTGGTTTGTTTTTTCTTTCTAGACTAGAAACTTGGGTTTATGCACTGGCCGGCACTACCAGTTTATGTTGTATGTCTCATATATATATATATAATACTACTGATTTTGGAAAATGATATTGGCAATCCAAAAATTGATGCAGGCACTCCAAAATCAGTGTAATTCCAAAGCCATTTTCAATTATTTTTTGGAGTGCCTCAATCAATTTTTGAAGTAACAATCATTTCCCTATATTTTTCTAAATTGTGTATATATGTAGGATCACTACTACTAGAGGATGTTGGAAGCGAATTATGATGCTACAGTAGCATCATAATTGAGTTCTTGCTAGAGTATAGAGGTCTATAGAGTTGTAGACTTTGTGGAGAGAGAAAATATTGAATTTTTTTGTATGATGTCACAATTAAAGAGGTCAAAATTTTAATTCTGTGGAATCTTCATGGCAAGAATATTATCTTGTGGGGCAAAATTACAAAATACTCCTTAAAATTATACCTGCTCTAGGGATATTTTTGAACTCAGCGGAATCAAGTGATCTCGCTTGCCATAGTATGGGTCCGCCCATGATGGTAGTTATACTGATTACAATTCTTTTCTTCGGTGTATTCGAAATGGTAAAAGTATTTGAAGAGCTTGAAAAACTAAAAACTTTATTAGAAGTACTTGATGAAATTCAGTAAAAGTAAAATACTAGTATAAATATAGTCCGTAGGCCATGCTAGAAGGTAGAAACCGGCCATATGAGGCAGGCACGGTTCTACTCGAGATATGTGTTCCATAGTAATAGTACAATTTAAAGAAGAGTCAGGAAGTCAATTTATAGTACTACTCTATCTATAATGAGGTTCGTATTGGGTAGCTAGGATTTGCCTATTGGGCGCAACAACAAAAGTACATATATTGCTTCAATATTTATATTTATAGACATATTATATTTGAGCACACAAGATTTTTAATTTTGTATGTTTTATTAACTAGTAAAATTAATGGTGGCTCATTATATATATTATAAATAATATAACCACAAGCATGCTTTGACTGTGAAGACAAACGTTTGTGGAGTAAATTCTTTTTCAATCAGGATATAGATTAATTACGATTAGTAAACTTGAGAAGATCGAGAGCAAGTTACAATCACTAGAGAGATACTCTAGTCTCCCTAGTTCAGTCCAGCACTCTTGTTGTCGTTATTGGGAAAAGAGGGGGGATTTCCCAACCCCAATAATGCAAATAATTTAGGACTACCCTAGCATGGGAGGCATACCTTTCTTTTCCGAAAAGATTGTCTGGAAGCAGCCAATACACACACACCAGGCTGTACGAAATTAATGATAGACACATGCAATGCATGTGCGTCTATGTACAATCGAGTATTTTTATTTTTATTTTTCATAACAGGATGTTGGAATCAGCTTGCGCTCATTTCAACTAATTCTAGAGTCTTGAAGGTAATAACTCGACATAACCCCCAACGGCGGCAAGGTCTGAAATGTTTAACCTTTGCAGGTACGAAACATGTGATCTTATGGAGGAGCGCTTATTACTTTCTCATGATAAACACTTAGCCAAACCCATTGGGTTATGTGCGATCCTGTAGTTATTTTACTCTTTCCTTGCACGCAAATTTTAATCGCAAGTAAGATTTGCAGGGAATCGCGCAAGAAAAAACATCTTTGGACTCATTTCGGATCCTACAAAAATCTAAAAAAATATCCATAAATTTTTTAATATTATTTTATGCGGCCCTGTAAAAATCAGCTTTAACGGATATCGGTAAGTATTGCTTTTGGATTCGTAGGGGCGAATAAGAATCAAGTTTCGCCCTACGAATCCAAAAGTAATACTTACCGATATTTGTTGAAGCTAATTTTTTACAGGGCCCTATAAATAATATTAAAAAATTTATGGATATTTTTCTAAATTTTTGTAGGATCCGGAATGGATCCAAATACATTTTTCCTTGCATGGTTTTCTGCAAATCTTCTTTGTGAATAGCTGGGCAAACCTAAGTAAAAGAATTCGTAACTCGCACCAAATATTTTCGTAGTTAGTTAACATAAATTAAGTGTACACCGTACACACACGATCGAAACTAACCAAAATAGTAATACCTAGCAACCATGGTCATAAAAATGGACCAAATATCCAAGGGTGATATAAAAAGAATGAGCCTTTCGGATGTCCAATTTTTCAATTTGGACCAATTTGCCCTTTGATTTGGCCCATTTAACGGATTGCCCAGGGCATGGGGGTAGTTGGGTCATTTTGCTCCTGGTTCTGCCGCTGTGCAGGTGTCACCCTTTGGTTTTCCCGCGGGTGCAGGTGTTGCAGAAAGGCTCTTTTTTTTTTTTGGCTCCGTTTCTCTCTCTCTTGCGTCTCTCTCTGTTCTCTTTTCTCTCTCGCCTCTTTCTCTCTTCCCTTTTCTTTGTGTTTGCTTGGTCGCTGCTCTGCCGATCAACGACCATTGGAACGGCCCGTCGCACCCATTCTCTGGTTCATCAACGCGCTCAGGTTTTCGTCTCTTTTTTTCCCCTGCCTTTCTCTTTCGTTGTTTTTTGTTGCGTTATTAGGCCACGTTGACCCCACTCCCTCTTCCTTTCCTTCATCTGCTTCGGATGCAAACAGAGAGAGAGAGAGAGAGAGAGAGAGAGAGAGAGAAAGAGAGGGGCTTTGCGATTCCGCTTGCTGTCTAGTAACCATTGCGACTGACACAGCTCACCAATGCCGTCTTCGGAAAACTGAGAGCCAAGTCCGAGAGCAAGGTGCGTATAGTTCATATCTGTTTCAATTTTTTTTTTTGGGGTAGATCACTCGATTCTAATTTCCTTCGGGGGGTTTTCTTCTTCTAGATCTGGTTGTGCGGCTTGCGTGGATTTTGCTTCGTGTTTGTGGCTTTGGCATAAATTTTGGTTGGGATTGTTTTGACTGTAACTCTCTCTCTCTCTCTCTGTATTTTGACTGTATTCTAACTGTTTATATGTCGTAATTTCGAATTCTTGGACTGTATTCGGATTTTTGCCCACAAACTTTGATTTCCGGATTTAGGGTTTTTGGGTTAGGGTTTGATCACAGACTTTAATTTTTAGCTAGGATTTTGATTTTGGGTTTTGTGTTTTAATTTTTGGTTAGGATTATTATTGTATATATGGAGTAACGCTTTGTGAATCAGATTTTTGGAGTAACTCTTTGTGAATCAAATTTTTGGGTTACGGTTTTGTCGTTAGAGAGAGACATGGGCTGATTTGAAAAATTGATAGAAAGTTGGGTTTACTAGATGTGAATATTCTCCTCATCAAGTGCATTCTTTGTGATAGAAAAAAGGTTGATTGCAATAATAATTTGATTAGCCTTTGGTTCGGCAGCACAATCTTAGATTTCCTTTCTTGACTTGCCTTTCGCTTGTTCCGCTCTGGCATATTATTGTATTTTACTTGCAAGCCTCTCTTTGGTCTGGGCTGTCCTCTGTATGAAATGGTGATGTAAATCAGTTATATATAGCATCCCCTTTCCATACCAATTATAGAAGTTATTTTGTTCACTTTCAGGCGCTGGATAAGATTAGGTTCCTGTCACTCACAGATAAGGAAATTTTGGGTGAAGGTGATGATGCTAAGCTTGAAATTCAGGTTAGTTACTTATGGTTTCACTGTCTTATAATGGTCTCAATCAATGATGGGTGTAGGCCTTTTGTTATCATTGAAATGTAATAGTATGTTGAAATTGGATTCATATGTAAATATGATTTGTTCCCGCCACTAATCAATGAACTGAAAGTCAAATACAAATTGGATTCCTGGACTTGCTTCCGAAACTTATAATATGAAAAAAAATATCCAGATTAAATTAGACAAAGCAAACAAGATTCTATCCATTCGTGATAGAGGTATAGGTATGACAAAGGAGGATTTGATCAAGAACTTAGGTACCATAGCTAAGTCTGGAACTTCAGGTATCATTTTTCTTGTTAATGCTGCATTATTTTCAAGTTACAACATTAAGTTGCCTCCTTTCTTTTGTGGTAGTTAATGGTCCTAATTGTATTCTCCTGGTGTACAGCTTTCATTGAGAAAATGTAGGCAAGTGGAGTCTTTAATCTTATTGGCCAGTTTGATGTTGGGTGTTGGATTCTACTTAGTCTATTTTCTTGCTGACTATGTTGAAGTCATTAGCAAAAATAACGATGATAAACAGTATGTGTCTGAATGCTTTGAAGCCGTATCCTCTTCTTAGTTAACTTGGGTTGTAGTTGCCATGCAGAAAGTTAGTCGTATAATTGTAACTAAATCTTAATCATTGGCTTCCAGGTATGTTTGGGAATCAAAGGCTGATGCCACATTTGCAGTTTCTGAGGATCCATGGAACGAACTACTTGGGTGTGGAACTTAAATCAGATTGCATCTCAGAGAGGAAGCTGGGGAATATTTGGAGGAGAGCAAACTGAAGGTGGGTGAATTAGGCATGTTCTCAATAGTTTTGTGTGTGTGTGGTGCTTATTTAGTACACATTGGTATATATTACTTGTCTAGCAATGATATTCAATGGAAAAGGAGAATTTTGTTCTGGCTTTCATAAGTTGAGAAGGTTTAAAACCTACTGGAACATTCTCTGATCCACCCATCAAATAATGTCTCTATTTGGGCACCTATAATCTCCTAGCAATGCAATGGCATATGCTTTCAGTGAGCTTGTACCAATTGAGGTCACTTAATCACCACAATTGCATATCCATAGGAGCTTGCTTTTTTGTCCACAGTTCTCTTTCATCAGTATGGATGACCACCCCACCTTAGCACTGTAGTTTTATCATGCACTGATTTACTTGAGTCCCAGATTGATTGCATTAGATATTTGGCTTTGTGTTTTTTAATCATTTTACTTGAAGTTACTTCTAGATTGGTACTTATAATCATCTCGTGGATTGTTAATATTTAGTCCTCTTTGGAGTTCTTTTTCACAGATAGAGAATACCTAGAGATTGACTTGTTTCCGTAAGTGGTTCATTTTAGGTGTTAGGATTTTTACTGTATATATGGAGTAACTCTTTGTGGATCAGATTTTTGGGTTACGGTTTTGTCGCTAGAGAGAGACATGGGCTGATCTAAAAAATTGATAGAAAGTTGAGGGTTATTAGATGTGAATATTCTCCTCATCAGGTGCATTCTTTGTGATAGAAAAAAAGGTTGATTGCAATAATATTCTTGTCATCAAGTGCATCCTTTGTAAAGGGAAGACAAAAAACTAAAGTTGATGTCTTCAATTCTACTAATCGGCTTCAATTTTTCCCTCATGCAATAAGCTATAGACTGCTTCTGTCAACTACTACCATAGGACCTCTGCAAATACCATAACGTATTTGTTTAAAACAAAGGGCTAACTATCTTCTCTAAGAAAACTTCCTGCTTGGTCATTTTAGAGACTAACAATTAAACATAAGGATTTAGTAGGCAAGAGATGAAAATAAGGAATGAGAAGAGTATGCAAATTGGTACCAAGGCCAAAGGTTTATTTTGCTTCCATTTTTTTTTAATTCTCAGTACTCTGCTTTACAGCAAAAGTTTAGGACCTTTAGGTTATGTACATGTTCAGGTAATGAGAAAAACAAAGAGCTAAAACTAATTGCTATCTACTTAATGCAGGAAGCCAGGAACAACTTCCACTCCCATTGCTCCACAAGTTAGCTGGATTCAAAAAGTGCCACGTGACACTTAAGGCCTACATGTGCAAAACCTATGCAGGGATCAGCCAGTGTAGATTCAACATTCACTCAATCTCCAGCGAAGACACTGATGAGGATTTTTGACCAATTTTCAAATTGCCGAAAAGGTAAAAAATTCGGATGACTGATTTTATCCACCAGTTTGATCTATTGTCTTTGTTGGTTAAAAATAGATACAACTTTATGCAATTGTTTAGCGGTGATGATATTATACATCTCCTTGTCTATGGTATCTGAAAAGTGTTAAGCTCTACGGGTAAGGGAAAAGGAAAAGCCACCTACGCTAAGGATTCCCTGATATCTCTTTTTGGAGTTTGTATTTGGAGTATATAAAATTTTAGCTAATTAAAAATTGGGTGAAATAGTTATGGTATTCCTGCCAGCTTTTACTAGCTGTCTTTTTTTTAAAAATTTAGTACAAAAGTTCTTACAATAAAATTTGACACCTATCTGTCACCTCTCCATTTATGGGGTTTCTTGACCAAATTTATTAGTTAGCAGTGGTGGTTTGTATGTTATCATATGAAAATCCATAACGAATAATTACTTGGCTCTGGGTGTCGCTTTGAATCCTACAATCACTTTTAAAGAACATAAATTAAACTTATCAATTCGCTCTTATAGGGCAACCGATCGAAGAGAGAAACATTGGGGTAGTGATCTGTGATAGAAATGAAAATGTCAACAATTGCCCTTTCCAAGATATCCTTTCTTGTTCATGGTCATTTTTCTATAGTATATTGAGATCATGATAATGGGTGCGGAGAAAAGATTCGAGATTATTGTCTCAACATATGCAGTTTGAGATGCTTATATATAGTTTATGTAAATATGTACACCTTTGCAGAAGCACATAGATGCAATGTTCTGTTTCATATCCTTTTGGAACAGTGGATGACATGAATTAGAAACCAATCAAAACCATGCTGATATTTAGCTTAATCCATAAGGAAATGAATTTGATGGAACAATTAGAGTTCAAACAGACTTGTTTTGAATCTACTACGAGAAAGTCAGTGGGTTTTTTTGGGTTCCCAGCTTCATTTTGATTATTCCTTAATGGAGTTATTCTAGCAAAGTTGCTACGTTAGGTAATTGACGTCTCTTTTTTGTTGGATGGATTCTTATTTTTTCTTCTGTAAAAGTTTGAGAGATTAACAAATTTAGCGGCTCCGAGTGTGTGTTATATTTCAAAATGTGTGTTCTAAAATATATTTCGCTGGTCACTAAGTTTTCCATGTCAGGTTGCAGTGCTGTGATGCTTTGGATCAAAATCAATGAAGCAAAAGCTCACCAATTTCGTAAGCCCACATTCTTCCAATGAGCTGTGCCATAACGAGGCACCATAACAACATTGGACCGGTACTTCTGTTTCTTTTCTTCTTTCTCATATCAGTGCAACCTCCAAAGGTATTTTAAGTTATTTAGAAACTCTTTCACTTATAATATTCGCTTCCATGCTTTTATGTATCTTGGTATTGTGTGATACTGCAAAAGTAATTGTGCTTAGTGAAGTGGCTTAGAGTTGTCAAATGATAGAAAGCCTGGTTTGTAGAACCATTTTGCAGGGCCCATCTATATGATTCTTATATTTATCAAAATAAAAAAAAAAGGTGAGGATCAATGTCATTCCCCTTTTCTATTTATAGACGAGAAATTATATGACCATCTCTCGATAAGCTATATCCTGGTTTTATATCTAAGGATCACATTGGATGAATTGACTCTTGAAGCAAACAACTCTATTCTGATAGGTGTGAAATTAGTGTATTTAGAACAAACTATAGTAATTTTGTACCTTCTTTTATTTTAAATCAGTTAACCTATAATATAGTGGAATGTTGTCTCATTAAATATTCAATGCTTTTATCTGTTGGCAACGAAGTTTACGTCAATGTAGAAAAAATTGTATAATTTGTGCATCTCATGATTGTCAGGGTCATATTCATTATGTGATTGTGTAATGATGAGTAGGTCTATGTCCTTAGTGTTTCCTGAGTTTTATTTCTAGGGTTACATTTTTATAAGTAACTTGCTATTTTTTAGGCTGGTAGACATCATTTGAACACACCCCAAAACCATCTTATAATTGTGAGTGATTGATTTAGTATGCAATGATATCTTCGCTTGATAGTTCTAGAATTTCTCAATTGAGTGCATAATTGGAGATGTTATTCAACGCGACTATGAATGTGAAGTAAGGTTGTGAACACACACCAAAACCATCTTATAATTGGCTGGTGAGGACTGTTTGTTAATCTTTAAGGCAGAGGTGAGCTTTAACCGGTCTATGATCTGAACTATTGACCATCTCTATCTATTCGTAAGAGTGCAGACATGCATTGATTGTTTCTGAATGTTCGATTTTGAACAATATTCAATCCGTTCGACGATGGTACTCTTACCTGTAAATCAAGAAGAAACATAATGAATCAATGATCAACAAAACTAGATGTATGAAAAGTGCTGATCTGTATAGGTAAATTTACACATACTTATGACAAACAAATATCCAAGCCACGTTACGGGCATCTTTACTTATTGCAGGACCCTAAAGTTATAATGCCCAGATAAGCGTCCAATGACCCCATAAGAGTTTTTTACTAATGATGAAAAAGTATTGATCATTCATATTACAGCTACAATTAAAAAACCATCTAACTAAGGTTAAGGTAGAAGTGCATACTTTGTGACTTGTATCATAACTGGTGCTTCCAATGTCATATTTATACGTTGGTTTGAATGCCAATGTCCCCTTGCAGTCTCCATTGAAAATCTCCCCTCTTTCAGCCTCTTGTAAGAGTTGGTCTTTACTCGTGAGTAATTGGAGCGATCAATCGCGAGAAAAAGCAACACCGTAAAGCATAAATAAACGTCAAATACGTAAATAGTTATGCGGGCGTGGTAACCTTAGTTGCAGCCATGAGTAACTTCCAATGGTTTTCAATTAATTGCATGAGACCATTCCACACCAATATGGACAGCATTACGGTTATGCTCTTCCTATTTCGGGCTCTGTGTGTGTGTGTGTGTGTGTGTGTGTGTGTCAAGCTATGGAGGGGTGTGTTTGGTATGATTGTACACACTTAGCTGCACTTGAACATTCAGTCACAAAATCGGTGGCTGAGTTGGCATAATATTGGTGGCTATGATGAAATTTTTATGACCCAAATGACATAAGTTTGTTGTGGATACTTGCAGTTTTTTAACTGTGTTTGCTAGGGTTTCAATCACTTAACTGCACTTGCACACTTTCATGTTGATTACTGGTGGCTATGATGATATTTTTCTGAGCCAAATGGCATAAGTTTGTTGTGGATACTTGCAGTTTTCAGCTGTGTTTGCTAAGATTTCAGTTCTTGGCTGAGTTTTTGGGATGCCATTTTTCAATTTAGAACACATTTGCCCCTCAATTGAACTGCCATTGGTCTTGAAGATGAGGGTTATTCCGTCTTTTCAGCCTAGGCAAAAAACCTGAATGCCATTACAATGTTATGACTGAGTGATAGGTTATGGGTGATTCGATCTCCCTAATAAGGCAATGACGAAACAATTACAATTTAATGAAGTTAGTGCCTTGGCGGGGTAACTTTTGTTGCAGCCATGAGTACCCTTGTGCTTTTCTTAATACTTTTCTTAGCTCAGTTGATGGTCATATGGAGAACCAAACAGGTGGCTACCAAATTTGGCAAAATTAGTGGTTTGGCTGTGGTATGGTGCCCGTTTTATTTTCTTTTTCCTTTTTCCCCTTCGGCACAAATCTCTTGCAGTGCGCTTCCTGGGAAGAGATACTATTGCCGTTTCTTTTTGCCTCGCTGCACGGATGGCTGGTTTTTGGATCATTTGGTCTTGTGTGTTGGGTAGATTTTGGTTGCTATTTCTGGTTGCGTTGCGTGCTTGAGGTTCGGTTCGGTGGGTTTTGGTTATGGTTTTTTCGTTATGTTGCTTACTTTGCCGTCTAATCGTTGGCATGGCCAGTTTGGAGTTCAGCCTTCAGTATGCAAACTGTTTCTTAGGGTTATCTCTTTTTGTCATTGATGGTGATCATTCGTGTGTGCTTTCTGCATAGAATTGAGTTACCTATGCGCGTGCAGGACCTTTTTAGAGTTATTATTGCCTGATCATCGTGTATTTCATTTATTCCTTTTGTAAGGTCTGCTTTTGCTATGTGCTTCACAGTGACAGGTGACTGTTACAATTGCTTTGTTCTTTTTCCCCCTTGGTCTATGTTTTCCGTTCAGTGCATGTGTAATGGGTATATTGAATTCGTCTCCCTTTTCAGGGTTTACGTTTTGTGTTGTTTGTGCACTACATATTTGTTCACTGTGTTTTGACTTTATGCATGTTTTAAGGAGTGTTTAATTTATAGCCTTTAGCAAGGTCGGGTTTACTTGGTTTGTCGTCTTTAATTTCAACCATCACTCTTAAGTTCTGCTGCTAACATTATAACACAATTACATACCCAGCTCATAAATATCCAAGGCATAGCAAGGGTGATTAATTTCAATCAATGCTTTTACTATTTAGCTTGCTCACTGTGCAACAAGGCATCAAATGCTTATCAAAACGAAGACCTCTGGTGCAACTATTGTGCAAAAAAAGTACCACCACTCATCAGGTACGAATTTTTCCTTCCTCTTACAGTATATTATCTACATAAAAATTCAATCCATTTAATACCGTAACTGAATTGCAGGATTAAATTTAATATTCAAATCGAGGACCCAACAGGAGCAATTGAAGCTGCAGTCTTCCCCGGAATTGCTGAAACAATCTATGGTATAACAGGAATCAACATAACATCAACTGCACCTGGGGTAAAAAAATAATTCTTCTTTCTATTCAAGATATGTAACATAAAAAAAAAAATTGCTACAAAGAACTAACAATTCATTATAATGAACAGGAATCACTCCCAATCGAGCTCCTGCACAAGCTCAGTGAACCAAAGAACAACAGAATTACACAGGCATACATGTATAGCTACGCTGGAATTTCTCAACTCAGGTTCAATGTCCATTCAATATATGTCCATTGAAAGCACATCAGAGAAACTCAAAAACACTGCAAAAACACTTGCTCTTCCACCTCCCATACCAGCCAAACAAAAGAAAACCCACACACCATCAACATCTGAAGATCCAGCTGAAACCAATCCAGCAAAGAAACAAAAGCTTCACAGAAATGACTAAACCTAATCTCCTTTACTCAACAACAATTTACATCTGCTTTTGAACCATGTGCCTATGATCAAGTGCTTTTGCTCCAGTTCACCTCATCTACCTTAACTGCATGTATTTTGCTGCCCTGGCTTCTCAATTTCTGTACATATTTAGTGTAAGCCACTTTTAAACCATGGCATTTGCTGATGACTTGGTTATATTATCGTGTAACATCATGCTAGCAACTATAGTTGCCACTAAACTCAAACATCAGACTTTCTTTCAACTTGCTATAAATGTAGTGCTTATGTTTCCCAATGCTTATGAACATTTCTCATCATCAACTCATCTCACCTGTGAATCTTTATTGAAGATAAATAATTATCCCAATGTTTTTAGCTCCTATACAATACATACAAGATTACTTATGTTTGCAACCATTTCATTCACTTATGTTTCCCAATGCACCTGTATGGTTGCTTCTACACATATGCCAATAGATACAACATTACTGGTTCTAAACTTAATGTCCATAGTTAAGATTAAACTAAAGTCAATCACGCAATTCACCGACCTGTGACAACGGAGTAATATCTTCAAATATTAATTTCCAAAATGGTACATAAGACAGCAAAAATTGCTTAATTTCTCAACAACCATCCAACAAAAATAATACAGTAATTAAGTCCAGCTAGAGTAACGTACCTGCATTTCTGTCTCAACAAACATATCGAACTAACTGATCTCATCCTCTATATCAACTTCAAAGAGTTCATCCTCTATTTTTCATTGTCCAATATACAAACGTCCTCTTCCTATCAATATATTCTAATAACTAATATTCTGTACTATCTCTGTTCAATTTTAAATTAGTGAAAACTCCTCCAACTACTTCACTTCCTATATACAATCAATGAGAAAAACAAAACTCTTCCTATATATGCTTCTACGTTAAACCAAAAAAGGTACTCATAAGATGATTTTATGCCAAATGATTTTTCTCAGTACACAAATCTTCATTTCTAAACTTCTTTCTAAATATTACCATGACTATTAAGGACACATCATCTTCATTTCTTCAGTCTATCTTACTATCAAACACCATTGACATAGCTTTCTCCACTCACAATTTCTTCATCAACTAAGATGCATACGTATCCTTGTTTACACACATATGTTTAATAGCACAACAATCCTCATGCCAACTTGTTCTGCATACAATCTACAAATTAAAAGTCCCAAATTCACACTATCAAAAGAAATAGCGGTACAGCATTCCTTTTCCAATGCTATACACTACTATCATTCATTGCAAAAACTTTTACACTCAAATAGTTTATTAATACACAATTTAGCAAACCAAAATGCTACAGGCACATCACTCAAGTGATGTGCCTCAGCCACATCGGGCATAACCTCACCATTACGAGCATAACAAAGATCAATGACGTGTATAACCAAGGCCTTACAAAGGCATAACCCCCAAAATCTCCAAAAAAAGTCTGGGGTTATGCTTTTGTAAGGCCTTGGTTATACACGTCATTGGTCTTTGTTATGCTCGTAATGGTGAAGTTATGCCGATGTGGCTGAGGCACATCACCAAGTGATGTGCCTGTAGCACTTCTCGCAAAGCAAATAACATTCAAAACAATCTGTATTTAATGCTATCTCAATTACAACTAATTCTCCATTTAGTTCAATTTATCTATACAATAAGAATAAAAAAAAAAAACCATGCATTCTATATATAATCCATGCATTCCCATCTTCTTGTATCATCAGTTCTGTAGCCGCACAAACAAAAGCTCCCCTACATATTTCTCTCAACTAATACCTTCATTTCCATGCCTTCATCTTCTTGTTTTTCTTCAAATACTCGTACTTTTCCAGCCAAATTCACAACCCTCAAGGTCCTCCTCATGCCCATCGCTTTATTCGACTCAACGACGGTAATAAACTCTGTCAAAGTTGCTGCAACGAAAGACACTCGACTCCAAACCTAAACCCCGCTGGCGTTGCTCCCAGTCTTTTATCCCTTTGGGTCATAGAAAACGAACCGCTCAGTTAGAGCTATCCTTTCATACTTGTAAAGCCCAATTCAATTGGACCATACACACATAGTTCTACGTTTCCACCACAGCCCAAACACAATATACACTTGCACATAAAAAAATTACCACTGCAAAAAATAATAAAATATGACATTATCCCATTCAATATGTTTGTTTCATACCCCTAACACCACAACGTTAATGTAAAAATGAAATATAATCATCAACATCCACCTACAACAAAACTCCCAATACCAAAATTTATCAAATAATATTAACCAAAAATAAATTCATTGTAAGTCATTTGGGGCAATTTCATTTCATTTGGGATTTTGCATTTCCATCTTGACCTCTGATTTCTGGTTTAGGTGCTTCATCCAAAAAAACTCTTTAACAAACTTCAGCAAAATGGAAAATCTACCAAATGCAACAACAACAATTATAGGTGCCAAAGACACTTCAATTTCAATTTCACCTAAATGCATTACAAACACACTCTTAACTTCTATCATTAATTACAAACAATCAATCTTGTACTACAATTCCCGCATTCCCATAATATTCAACGAGCACATAATATAACCTCCTCAACGGGCACATAATATACGTGCTTTGCACGTAGCCGAACCTAGTACTTAAGAAATGGAACCATTAAAAATGCATAACACATGAACCATAAAATTTGAAACTAAACATAAAATTTGTATCTCACCATAACCTCACTCTTCTACCGTACACACACATATATTCGTAATTAGAGGAGAAAAATATTTAACATAAATTAAGAAATACGTTGCATAAATTAAATTATATGTGACCGTGTTATGGTACCTATTCGTAACTACAGCACAACATACAGGAAGTAAATTTAAAAAATTGTTACATAAATAAAAGTAGGGATGGCAATTTCGGCCGACCCGTTCGAACCCTCCCCGTTCCCCGCCCCAAAAATCCCCGAACTTATGGGATTCGTTTGGGGATTGGGTAGGGTATGGGGATTTTTTTTTTTTAAATTCGGGAATCGGGTAGGAGGCGGGGATAGGTCTGTCCCCGCCCCGAACCCTACCCGTCCCCGTTCCCCGTTCGTTACCCGCCCCGCCCCGTCCCCGAATCCTCAAAATATATATATTTATATATAAAAATAAATAAATATATACTATATTATATGTACCCCTTCAGTAGTATTTTTTTTTTTTTGGTTGCACCACTTTGGTCCATGACTGTTTTTTGTTTGAAACTATAGAATTGTGCACTGTTTCTTTATTTGCTTAATGTTTGCTCCGGTTATGAGCTGTTTAGAACTATGGAACTATGAAATTAGCCTGGAATTAACTTAGTGCTGGAAAAACAGTGCTGCAGATTAACTTATGTGCTGGAATTAGTTATTATGTGCTGAAAATTGATAGTACTTGCTGAAACAGTGAATAACAAGTGATGTTATGTGCTGAAAATTGGTAGTATATGCTGAAATTGTGAAATACAGGTGTAGGAAATGGAGGTGCTATTATGTGCCGCAAATATAGGTGCATGCCAATGTGTGCTGTCGAATTTTGCTGAAGCTTTTCAGTGATAAATATGGCCGTTCCTAATACCTTACTTTATTTTATCTTGTTGGCTTTTCTAATTCTGTTTGTGGAGCTTTGTTGGCTCCTAACTTCTTGGCCAACCGACAACCGTTACTAGTACTGTTTCCTTAGCCCTTTTCCCCGGAAAAAAAATACAAAACAATCCAAGTCCTTTCGGCTTTTACATGCTAGTATATGTTGTTAGATGCTAAAATTGTGAAATACAGTTGCCCGAATCTCCGTTTTGGATCCCCGTTCTCCGTTTGGGTCGGGGATGGAGGAAAAAAAAAATCCCCGTTGGGGATCGGGGATGGAGATGGGGTAGAAGGTAATGGGTAGGGGGTGGAGGTAGTACCCACCGTCCCCGACCCGTCCCCATTGCCATCCCTAAATAAAAGTTATGCACCACAAGCTTTATTGTCCATGTGTGCCATAGCTACTAGGGTTCCACTTGGGGGAGCGCCCCCCCCCCCCCATACACACCCCACCACCTCTTTCTCTTGGATGTATCTCGAGTTATATTCGACCACCACTGTTCTCCCCACCACCCCCCCACATACACACCCCACCACCTCTTTCTCTTGGATGTATCTCGAGTTATATTCGACCACCACTGTTCTCCTCGGCAATGTTATTTTTCGACATCTTTAGAGACGTTTTAATTGTAATTTTATGTATTTTTTTATCTATTGGTCGTACTATTCACATTAGTACATGAAATTTTGTAAACATATGACACGACTGTTTAGAGCATCTCTAACCGCATGTTATATATTTGTTGCTATAGCCATATTACAAACATGCAGTTCCAAATTCTCTTCTTTAATGGCAAGGTAAAACACATGCTCTATTTACCTATAGCTATATGTTGTGCTAAATGTAGCACACGATATAGCAACCTATAATTTAGCATGCTCCTTTGTTTCTATCTCTCATCATGGACCTACAAATGACAAATTAAATTGATATTATATGAAAAATTAGAAGAAATAATTCGGTTGCAATTTTTGGGTAATGATCCGGAAAAAAAATTTTGAGTTAGTGATTGGTTTGGTTTTTAGAAATGGTTGTTGGAGTAATGATTTGATAGAAAAATAGGGATAATGATTGGAAATAGGGTAATGATTGGAAAGAGATAGAGAGAGAAATAGGGGTAATTATTGGAAGAGAATAGGGGTAATGATTGGATGAAAGAGTAATGATTGGAATGAGAGAAAAGTGAATAGGGGTAATGATTACACTTTTTCCGGAAATGTTTTCCGGAAATTGCCGGAAATTGCAACCGAACACAGATATGCACCATTAGAGCAACATTGTTATACTATAGCATTTTGCATGGCACTATTCATGACTATATATTTATAGAACCAATTATTATTCAACCACAAACACACACAAAAATTTTACACACATACTCACATCTTTTGGTGGGCCCCACACACACTAGAGGTGTAGTGCGTGTGGGCCCTTATGTGAATGTGAGTGGATTTGTGTAGGTGTTTGTAGTTGTAGAATGATTGATATCCTTATAACATGCCAATCATTGAAGAAGTTAAGCAATTGGGCACCTTGGTAATTTTTTTTGCCCGATAAAAATAGCTATCCTCGGAACATATCCAAGGAAATAAGAAAATTTTTTACATTAAATATGTACGTTGGTAACCCATGTGGCAAGTTGAAAGAGTTATGCATTTCAAGGTACAATTCAAAATCTATTTTTTTAAAACTTTAAAGGACCCACTTTGCTCAAGAAATCTAACAATTTACCGATAATAAGCAATTTGAATAGTGATTTTACCAACTACATTTGGTAACCCGTGTGGCAAGTTAATGAGGTAGCAGTTTAAATAGTGATTTTTCTTTTTCCAAAGTCAGAGAGAGAGAGAGAGAGAGGAAAATAGTGTAACAAGTTTGCTTTCTCTTGGAGAATTTTTGTTTATGTGGCTCATCAAATGTAGTTTGGTTTTGGTTTTGCTATTTCTCTTGAAGTTGCTCTCATAGCATGCCAGTCATTAGAAGAGTCAAGTAATATATTCTTGAACGCCCTGGTAAATTTTTTTGGAGCCGCCATTACTACTGTCCCCAAGTAGGAGGCTCAATTGAAATTGGGACAAATCATCGTATAAACTAGTCCCACAAGAGCTAATATTAATTAGAAGATTTCGAACTTAATATTTTAGGAGGCAGCAAATCCCTAACAAATAAGTCTTGGCCACCTGATCATGACCAATCCTGTTACTTTATAGGAAGGAAAAAGAAGAAGAAGAAGTAATTCTAGGATCGAAGATCCCAAATGAATAAATTGAAGAACTATACTACTGATGCGTGTTTGGTGGTTCCTATAGCTTTACTTATTTATGTACTACTTTAATTTGTTTTGAAATTAAGACGTAAAAATGAAGAAGCAAACATTAATAAGAAATAAAATACACCAATAATCTCCAAAACAAAAGAAGCAAAGATTCAGGAATAAAATAAGTTAATAATAAAAAAAACAAAAATAAGAACGTGACTAAAAACAAATTAAGGTTTACTGGACCGCCGCTATATAAATTAAAGGAAAAATCATTACAAGTTCACTAATTCCATGAAATCCAATTAATTAAGAATGTGGCTAAGGTGTTTAGCATGGGAAATTGATGTTCCCAGGTGATAAAATACTGGAGTTGTTGCTTTTAAAACTGTGGAGTATTTTTAAAAGTACGCGCAGTCGAAATTAGGGACAACATTTTTCTTGTTACCACTCTTTAACCTAATGGTAAATTGATGTTTCGAAGAACCACAAAACTCAAGCCCTCCAAATCTCATATGCTATCTTCATTACAACAGCGATGGTAAAAAATGGAAACAGCACAGTGATACACAGTAAAAACTGTAGGAGAAATTTAAAATGTACTACGAATTCCAAAATCCACGCTAACGAAGTTTATTAATTTTGAAGAACAAAACTGAAAACGAAAACAAAATGATATATACGCACAGTGGTGGATGCAGGATTTTTTATGTGGGAGGACCAAATCACCCCCTTCGTCCCCCTCTGGATACGCAAGTGATCGAGGCTTGTGTTTGGCACAAGCTATTTAGCACAAAATTCACCCATCCTGCGGTGGTTTGGATAGACAAGGAAGTGACTGTTTAGAAATCGGCGCAACTATTCGGTAGCAAAAAGATTTGACCGATGAGACGGAACTGTTTGTAGCAAACAGGTCTGACCGGAAACAGACATGACTGTTTAGACTGAAGCGAACATTTCCCGCAAAGGGAGGCTACTGTTCGGAGCCATCGGACGAAAACAAAAAGTTTTCTGGAAGAGAATGCAAAAAAACTAATTAAATTTTCTCCAAAAATAATAATTCATCCATCTAATGGCCAAATGCAAATATACGAAGCAATGCGCTTTCAGGCCTGGGTAAAAGACTAGGAATATATTTGTACAAAAGTTACTGCAATTTAACAGAAAGTAAATACTCCAGAAATTGAAAGCGTATCTAAAATATTAAACCTACTCTGTGGATAAGACGTCACCTCGAGGGCACAAATTCATAAGAAGTACATCCTCTTTATAATTTCCCCAAATTACATTGTCATCTCCAGTTTGAAGGAATCACTTTGTGCATAAGTTACTTTCGATCTGATAAAAAAACATTTAGTATTCAATAAACACTTATGCTGTTGCTTGTAAACTTGAAGGTTACCATACCGAGGCAGTCTTTGGAAATCTGAATGTATATGTATATATTGTACAATCTCAACTATTGGAAACTGTCTCCTTCATTCCAGTTGGCTGAAGAATATGTCGCTCCATTGATTTTTGACAAGAATCTCAGTCAGAAAAGGATTACGTTAGAATAGAGCGCTCCAAAGAGCTGCCTCCTCTTCACCGCACCTTTCATGAACAAATTTCATTTTCTCCACGGATTTGCAAATTCCACTACAGCTCCAATCAAACGATGCAATGCATACATTACCGGCCTGTGCCTTCCACTCACATTCTTGCAATATGGAAAATAATATATGAGATACCAATGATGTACTGAATTGGGGAGGAAAAATGTGGAAACAAGTGCAAAGGGAAAAGGCATTCTATGGCACATAAAAGAACTATGTAAGTTCGAGTTCTTATAGGTGTCAGGAAACATTTTGAAAGAAGATCATAAGACTCCATTAGAACAAAACCAGATCATTTCTGGTTTATGGTTTACAGAAATGTCCTGATAACTTCATGATGGAACCAAGGGTGAAACTCATTTTGAGGACCAAGGTTTGTTTTTGTTTTTGTTTCTTTTTGGGTCAAAGCTTTTCAAGACATTATCTTCCTAAATATACTACTTTAAAGAAAGGGTACCTGGTGGAGTACCACAGCACATATTGCGCTCATCAATGTGCTCAACTTCAAGACCAATAAACCATGAACCAAGGGACACGTCTTCATTGGCATACTTGTGCAATATGGGCCTGCAAACAACGAATACCTTAAGTGTGAAAAGATATCAAACTTTAGTCACCACCTCATAGAGTCTCCACGCTCCCAAATATGGAACCATTAAGAAAACATACTTGAATGACATCAGCAGTCAGTTCTATGAAGAAACGTCACTGGATACTAGTATAAATGCGTTTTAAGTAATTTTGATTTTGGTAGTTTTGAAGGTTTTATGTCATAGTACCCATTTCTCACCTGTATTATTACTTAAATTGTAAATAACTAGGGCTGATGTAATAGGTGGTTAGATGATCAAAAGTTCTCTCCACAGCCACCTCTGTGCATTGGGGATGGTTCTCCACAAAGTGGGTGTGGACTGTGGAGAGAACTGTTGAGTGAGCATTTACCCTGATGCAGCCAACAAGACCGATAAGCTTGTCTCCATTGCGGCCATGAACCTTTCAACCTGTTAATTAAGTACATACTAGAAAATACCGCTTTAAGGAAATAAGCTCACAATTCCTTACTGATTGATTGATATATATGTGGCCAAATCCTTTGAGATAGCATAAATCTGCCCAGTTGCATGTCTGAAGCATTTGTTCCCTTCCTCTCCAAATTTCCAGTGCTCAGGTTCATGGTACTTGACATTCCTAGTGATCAGTAAAGCAGTTTTGAAAAGATTAACATCGTACTACTGCGAGAAATGGAAGAAGAAATATTCACATTAATCAATATCAAAAGTCCAGGATTACTTTTGAGAAAGAACAGGCCCAGATTTCATACACCCAATGTACACCCTGGGCTTTGATCGGTGATGGGCAAGAGTTGCAGCCAGCATGCCTACAAAATCCATATATTTTATAGAGTTGACTTTGATAGTTGCCAAATTTTCAATAAAGGACAAACAGTGAAATGGGAAGGAAGAAAAGGCAAAGGTGAAGCTCACACCCAAATTGACGTGGACATCATCGTCCAATTTAATGTAGAAATCGGCATGCCATTTTGCAACAGCAGTGGAGAAGAAAGTTTTGGTTTTTGCGGACAATTCATGGTATCCTTCTACATGTTCCTGCAGGATGCCATGAAGTTGAAAAAAAACTTATGGAAAAACATTTACGATATCTTTGGATATATAAGCACTAACCTAATGTGTGGATCCTTACCAGCCTAAGGAAGTCCTTATGCTGAGCATCTTCTGAATCAATAGCTCGATCTAATATGCTGTTGGATGTTGCACTGCACAAATCAAAACAATTGGCATTCAATGTAGTTCCCGACATCCATTACATGCACACAGGAACCTTACAACACAACTGTTCTATAGAATGACCAAATGTCTTTCATCATCTAATATATCCAAAGGATCTATCTTGACCTTCGAGGTAGGAACACTTTACCTACACTCCACTATAATAATAGTATTTCTGTTTACTTAACCAAAGATTTTGATATGGCCCGAACAAATGCAGTCATAAGTAACAAGTAGACCTTCGCGAAAGAAATAGAAAACCATTAAACACACTAAGGTGAAAAATGAAAATACGAATGGAGCCACTCTTGAAGCAAGTGGAAACTGCCATAGAACATTAAAGAAGCAATAAAAGCATGATACAAAATAACTGCTAGCATGCCTTATCTCCTTCGTAGAGTATTAAACTATTAGTCATTATGGCAAATTCCTTCAGCACAATAAAGTCAATAAAGTCATGACAATACCACTAGAGTCTCCTGCATGAAACCTTCACATCAAGTTACCAAACTAATCAAAGCATTCCTACAGACCTAGAAGTTCCAACTCTATAAATTTGGCACACCTATTTACTTGGAACTTGAAAACTTGTCTGAATTCACTAGGTAAAACCTTCAGCACACGCGCTATCTTAGAAAGAGGTGTATATTTGTCCATCCAACCAAATATGGAATATGATATCCAAGACCCTACTGTCCTGGCCACAATCAACATTTCTCCTCAAAGACGCAAACTATGTCACATGTTTCTTTCCAATGCATGTAAGTACTAATGTTGGATACTCAACACTTGGGCAAGGGTATCATATTCGACTTGTGTAGATGACACTAATCAGACAGTGGAACCTAGAAATCTATGTTTGTGAGGCACTCCTGATAAAACTCACATTATGGGTCATAAATTGTTATTATTGGGTTATGCATGAATTAAGTGGGATTCAGGGGGGCGACTATTCACAACTCCTTATTTTCTCCATTAGCCCATTAAAATTTTCCAAATAATTACAACATGAGCCCCCAATGCAAAATATCCTACTTGCCCTTCTAACTTTTTAGACACAACCCATCATCATCTTCTTCCTCTCTTCCCTCAGTCAGTTCACGCCTCCTCCATCTCCATAGCTCGCCATAGCCACCACCTCTCTCTCTCTCTCTCTCTCTCAGTACAGTCGCCATTGAATCACCACACTGTGACCATTTTGAAAACAATTCACTGTGACCATTTTGAAAACAATTTCGGTAACTAACTATCGAATATATATATATATTTCGGTAACTAATTGTTGAAAAAAAATTATATAATCTGGTAAATAACAGTTGAATTCTGGTATATACTTCGGTATTAGGTTGCTGAAAATTTATTTGACAATATTATATTACTGAAGATTAGAAAAGTCCGGTATATATATACATTTCGGTAATTGGCTGCAGAAAATATATAAACATTTCGGTAACTAACTGTTGAAATTATTTAAATATTACGGTATTCAAATGTCTAAAACATTACATTTTTTTGGACCTGAAACGCTGAAAATCTGGTTCAAAAATTGAAATTTTTGGTCGAAAAAAACATAGTGCTCAATCAGCTCCCAAATGGGTTTCGTTTTGAATTTTGGGGTATCAGCTTTTTGGTTTTGATATTTTTGGGTTTCAATTTTCGAACTTTTTAGGATTTTTTGGGTTTCGATTTTGATTTTGAGAGAGAGAGAGAGAGAGAATAAATAACCTTGAAAAGGGGAGGGGAGGGAGTGGCGGTGGTGGGGCGGTGTTCATAGCTTTGGTGGCGGTGGCTATGGAGATTTGGTGTTTTGGGAGGAGAGGGGTATAATGGGAAGATTTGGAGAAATTAATGGGTTATATGGAGTAAATTTTTATTTTAAAATATTGGGGATGGGTTATGTGAAGGAAGTGGGCTAATGGAGAAAATAAATGGTTGCGAATAGTCGGCCCCGGGATTTATGACCCATAATCTTCAAGGTAGCAGAACTAGGAAAGTTGTAGAGTCAGTATGAGCCAAGACCTGCAGGCCGGGGGACAAAAAATTGCCAACAAAATAAGGGAATATGATATATTGAGGTTTCTCCATCCAAATGAGAACAGCAGATCCTCCTGTGATTGGTAGCAAGCCAACAAGCATAACCAAAGGATCAAAGGTTGGATAACCCCATCATATGCGGAAAAGGACCCAAGACAAAGAGACACGGCCATAAAACCACATGCTAGCAGACTCCAGAGACTCTTCGAAATACAGCAGACACAAAGATACACCCCACATACTGACAGACTCCAAAGACACCTCAAGAATACCCAGACACAAGAAAAAAAAAAAAGATAAAAACCCACCTCAACCAAACCAAAGAATAACACCCCAATAACACCCCACATATTGAGTCACTAACAGACTCCAAAGACACCTCGAAAATACCCAGACACAAAGATACAGCCCACATACTGACAGACTCCAAAGACACCTCAAAAATACCCAGACACAAAGACACACCCCACATACTGCCATACTCCAAGGTACCTCAAAAATACCCAGGCATAAGAAAAAAAGAGAAAAACCCACCTCAACCAAACCAAAGAATAACATCCAAATACTGCCCAAGAGAAAAAGAAAACCCAACAAACAAGACCAAACCCAAATACAAGACAGATTCCCAACAGACAAAGTAAAGGAAACCACTAGTAACACAGACAATAAAGCGATACACCTTTGCTCAGGATACAAACACCCAAAGACCCACCCCCAAAAGAAAGACCCAGTCTAAACAACTCATCTTACAAAACCCTTAAACCCCTATGATTCCCAGACTACCATAGCATACAAACCAATATTCAAAGAACCACCCTTCTTCCCTTCAAAGATCTTATACCATGCAAGCATCTTTTAAAGTCTTCAATGTTATACACTTTTAGGTCAAAGTGAGATTGTACCCAAAAAGCTATATTAGTTTTAATGGATTCTTCATTAACAGTAAGGGGAGATCCCTTACACACCAGGGCATTTCTACTCAACCATATCAACCATGAGCAAGCAAAAAAACATGCCTCCTAGCAACATTTTTCCTCATCATGGTACACGTTCACCATCCACCAACAAAACCTTAGTTGCAGGGAGCTCCTAAAATGGTGCCGCTCCCACCTTGGGAGCCCGCTTTTGCGCTCCTAAGTAAGGAGCTTGACGGGAGCTCGCTCCCATCGAGGTGGGAGCTCGCTCCTTACAAAGATGGGAGCTTTTGTATGATATTTGTATAGAAAACCAAGGATTTATCACTTAGCTTTATTAATTAGTCTTCGATGAACTCATATATCTGGCCTAAGTCATGATATCTTGAAAAGAAAATCATATGTTGTACCACCAGCCCATTTCTTACACTTATGGAGGACTTGGCCCATATTTTTACTTCATAAATTTTTGTACTTTTACAGTGGAATACTCTATGCTACATTATTTTCATAATATATGTACACGCTCCTCTCACGCTCCCAACCTTGGGAGCTTCTATATTCCCTCGCTCCCCTGCTCCCGCCCCCGCTTCCGCTCCCGCACCCGCTCCCGCTTCGTGCAACTAAGAACAAAACAACTCATAGAGTGAAGAAGGGCAGACCCATACAACACCCACCATTGGAGAACTAAATTTTCGAGGATAGTACAGTGCAATAAGAGTTGCTCAGCAGTAAAAAATCTTTGTGCTATTTTACTTTATCTTTGTATAGTTTTATCACCTAACATGACAGCATATGGAAGTTAAGAAACCGGTGGTGCATCTTCATATTTTGGCAAACAAGAAACCATGTGAATTTGATTGTAGTAAGCACATGGTAGAGGATATTCCAGCTATAACTTTGGTTATTGGATAATAATGGTGAAGAAGTAACAGTAGTATTGAAAATTGAACTTGCATGTTCTGAGAACCAGTGAACATCTCATAACTTTTTGCGTATCTTGTATTGACTAGGAAAATGCGAATGCCATCCCAAGCAGTGGTACACTTCAATTGGTGTGAGAAAATGCTCGGGAAATGGATGAAAATTACTTTGGAATATGCACAAATCTGACACTGCGTGGAAAGTACCGTGGGACTCTCCTTATTTTGGCATTAAGCTCAACCTAGAACAGTCCTGCAGACTGTCATTAGCATGACCATTAACGAATAAACTACTTATCCAACCTTTATATGGTGGGACACAATTGTTTTGCTGAATAATATTGTCTCGAAACAATTTGTGGTCTAATACTTTTTCTGTTGTGCTACTGACTTATGAATTACGATAGATCCATAACCAGGAAAAACAAAGGATCCAACTTTCAAAATGTGTAGTACGAAAATATTGCCCAGAGTGCGCTAATAAATTTGTGAGAACTGCTAAAGTGATTTACCTGTTGCCAAGCATGAATCGGATGATGATTCCCTTCTCTTTTTCCAATTGAAGAAGCTTCTCACCTACTCGAACCGAAAATCGAGTCAGGAGAATTCAAATCAAACCAGAAAGGTCTGCAAACATATACACGACTAGCCTCAAAAAATAACCTTGAGGCATCCAAGTTTGTCGAATTGAATCACGCCTCTTCCTACTACTAAAAGCAGTATTTATTCCAATAACTATGAAAGCTTTCTTCCTTTGTGAGTCCTCATGAGACGGGGTGGACTCATCAGTCCTCCTCACCTCATGAGAACTTTGAGTGGTAGCTAACTCCTTTTGAAGGGTTGAAATTGACTTGTCTAGTGATCTGGCAGACCTCCGAAAAATTGACAGAAGAAACTAAATTTTCAATACAAGTCAGATTGATCATGAAATATCCAACCAACCAATAAATAACCTTTAAACACACCCACACAGTATAGAAAGGTCCGAAAGGAAGTGAGTATGAGTGTATGAGAGGACCAAACTCACTGAATTGCTTGATGGGTTTTGTGAACCTCCTCCATTACATCCTTATCCTGTCCAGGCTTCTGCCAAAATTAATTTCAACTCATTAAAAGCACAAAATATATCAGCCAGTTTGGTTATCATTTCCAGAATATGTATTGTGGACTCATTTTTCCGGAGACTGTAAACCACTTTCGAAACTTGTTATCTGAGGATCTCTTAGGAAAGGACCCATCTTTGAGAGAACAAAGAAGACACCCATATTCTCAAAAACTAGTTTAACTGTATTCTCAAAAACTATATTACTGGTTAGTGAGTAGCTACAATATAACCGTTATGAGCGGTATGTTTCAACGAATGTTACAAATGATAACAAGAAGCGTTAAATCTTTTCTGAAAAGTGTTATGTTGAACTGATTCTGGAAACTGCAACGAAACACGTCTCAAACAAATTCAGATCGAAAAAATGTAGAAACTTTAAATCCAACCATCCAACCCAAAAGCTATCAGACAGAGAGGTCCCAATATTATACTATTCAGGATCGCACATTCCATACCCAAGCAATGCGATTATATTTCCTTGACAAAAAATGGAATCAGAAACTGAAAAAAATTCGATGGTTAACACACACAAACACACACCTTCTTCTTAGTTGTGCAGTCCTCGGATATGATCTGCAACTCTTGCTCCTGCCGACGCCGTGATATGAGCTGACTGTCAGATTCATGTGGAGCCGACAATCTGGTAAAACGATCCAGATATCAAACCCACATCAGCCCACCAACCACTAATCATATTCTCAAACAGGGGCAGGACCCCTCCCATTTTTTTGGGACTAGTTTAATCCATTTTCAAGTACGGTGGGGGGAACCCACAAAAGTGTGAGACCCACATATGACAACACACCGCTCTGAACTGGACAAAACTGATCCGTAGAAAACTGGAGGAGAGGATCACATCTGATCAATTACACACATGCATGCATATATACAAATACAGTGATACAGATACTACGCGATGAGCACATATTTGACCAAAAAGAAAATATACAACCCTAGACAGATTTCTGAATGGATCGGGTTCAAGAATCCAAAATTCTGCAGAGAGAGAGAGAGAGACCTGTTTGTGAAGAGCATGCCGAGGAAGAAAAAAGAGAGGGAGAGAATGGGAATCCATTTAACAGAGACTTTCCCGCTATTTCGGGTCTTCATTGTTTATTTATTCAGATAGAGAAGCTGAGAATTTGATAGAAATATACTAGTACTCCGTACTACAATATTTACGACTATAAAGAGACGGAGAGGAGGACGATAGCGGAGTTCTCTGCGACCATAGAGAGAGAGAGAGAGACAATATTTACGCCTATAAAGAGACGGAGAGGAGGACGATAGAGGAGTTCTCTGCGACCATAGAGAGAGAGAGAGAGAGAGAGAGAGAAAGAGAAGAAGGAGGAGGAGGAGGATGGTGTATACAGTAGACGTTTTGAAATTATGGAATTTTGGGGGTACAACATTGAATTGAACATACACATTTGTAGTACTAGTAATTAAATGAAGAGAGACATTTAGTTTAGTAGTAAAACGCCGTGTTATTAGTGGTCGGGGGAGGGGGGTCCAATTATCATTAAATGTGACGCTGACAACCTGGAATGGAATGCTTTGACGCCGTTTGCCTTGGTATTCTCTATTGCTCTCTCGGTTACGGAAAATCTACGAATAAGGCTGCAAACGAAGAGATCGAACTCTCGCTCGGTCACCCTTTTTTGATGATAAAAAAAAACAAAAAAAAAAACTCTCGCTCGGTATCAGCTTGACTCGGGTTGGTTTGTGAGCTAAACGAACAAGCTTTAGTTGTGGTTTTTAGCTCGTTCGATTAATTAGTGAGCTTTAGCAGACTCGAGAGCTAAACTTAATTATATACTTTCTTCATCCTAAATTACTGATCTTTTTTTCTTTTAATGGATGTCCTAAAATATATGTCATTAGAAAAGTCAACATAAAAAATTGTGCAACATTATTCTTTCATCATTTCTTTTTCACAGTAAGTTACATGTCAACAAAGCATAAAGTATAGACAAATTGGAAAAGTCAATATCAATTAAATTTTCTTTCATTCTACCCATGAAAACTCGTTTTCCCAAAAGAAAAGCAAATTGGGATGGAGTGAGTAGTTATTTGTAACTTTATATTGTTTTTCCACTATTATATCATTATTCAGCCTTAAACTTCCTTGAAATGAGTGATGGCCTAGATGAAGTGTGGGGATGAACCTGAGGTCCCTACCCTTACGGTCCGTTTGGATGGAGAATTTGTTTTGGGTGGATTTGTAATGAGGAGAGATTTGAAGGTGAATATGTAATGAGATGTGATATATTAAGAATGGTGGATTTGTAATGAGGTGTTTGGATGATTTTTTGAAAAGGGAGATTTAGAAGGTCAATATGATGGGATAAGGTGTCAAATGACATAATTGCCCCCAGTTTATTAATTTAATGAACAATATAGGTTAATTTCATTATAATTAGAATAAATACATATTTATTATTAATTGTGTGATAAAATAATAATGTTTAAACTGTAATTTGTAACAGTTATGAGGTAAATTGATAAATACAATATACACGTGTATATCTCCCTGACACGTGTATATCTCAACCTATCTCCAGCCCTAATTTAATTGATCAGAAGTTCAAAACGAGGAGCCCCAATTTCATGTCACTCCGGCAACGATGGAGGCCCCCATGATGATGGGTACAACACTCCGGCAATGATGGGTACAACAATGGTGGGTTCGGCGATCCAATCAGACCACCCCAAATCTGCATCCAAAACTCTGGTCACGACAACGGCTCAGGCGACGAACAGTACTTCTCTATCTCTCTCTCTCTTTGTTGGTCTGATTTTCAGAAAACAAAAATAAATCGTTTGAGACAGCAAAAACGAAATCTCCTTGGTTCAATAGGGGATTTGGAGGGGTAAAATCGTCTGAAAACACCTGAATTTGCCAACGCTGGGGTCTGAGGTCTGACCTCCTCTTCACAAATCCACCACCAGCCAGACATGAAACCTCTACAGTATTTATCTCCACCTTCCAAAAATCTGAACCAAACACCGGATTTGGTGGACACCCGGAGTACAAATTAGTGGGACTCACATATCCCCCTTCATCTCCTCCATCCAAACAGCCCGTTAGTACGGACAACATGAGTGTTGTCCCAATCTGGATCAGTCAATTTCGGTAATGAACGACTCAAATTTCATCTTGACATTGAACGGATGGACGACTGAGATTGATTCGACTAAGATAAAATCTTAGCTGTTTGCTGAATTGGATTGCTATATAGGAACTACACCCATATTGTCTCCACCACAGGTTTTATAAAGTTTTGAATGCTTCTCACTTATTTTTGTCGATCGATGTGAGACAACAAAAAGTTTCCCATTTATAACCTCATGAGAGTCCCCTTCAATTATATAACCTTCGCGATCACTATTTTAGTAAATGAGGAGAAGAGTAGTGACATTGATCCACAAGAAGCTCAGCAAACTCTTGAAATAACAGAAGCTAATTTGAACATATCTCAACCTTCTCCATGTGCCTACATGGATGCCAATCTCGCTGCCTCAACTTCTGCAGTCAGGGGGAAAGAAGAGGATCCAATCTTCATCTTAGCACCTAGGAAATCCCCACAACTGTTTTCTAGTAACCACTGCAATGGCAACAACCACCCCCTTGAAGGCAGCATGGAAGTTCAACTTTAAAAACCAACTGAAGGAGGGGCCTAAACAATCAAGTTATCAGCTTGAAAACTCTCCTTTTTGACACATGTATGCCATGCAAGGTGCGAGAGCTTTTGCAAGCGTTGATTGTAAAGTGTGTGCTTGTCAAGACTTGTAGCACCTAACTTTGGATGATGAACGGTTTGTCGGGTGGTGGGTGTGAGCGTGCATCTGCCTTCTGAGCTTTGTATTCAGTTTCGGCGATGGTGGCTACTATTGTGGTGTTTTGTGGCTGTTTGGGACCTTGTGCGGCGGATTTGCTGGTGGCAGAAGTTGGGGGTTGCTGGTTGTTGGTTTAATTTAATATTTTACATTAATATATTTGATTAGAGTGGTCAGCTAACATAGGAGTGCCATTCATGATGGGCAAGTTAGAAATATCTGGGATTGGTTAGTTGATAACCAATTTGACTTAGTCTCCTATTTTTCCTCCTAAAAATTAGAATATTAATGTTACTGCCTATAGCAAAAGGTTTTCTCAGTTGGCATAAAACCGAGATATAATTGGCTTCCTATTTATTCTCCATGTTATTAGCATGAACGTGGAGTTCATAACAAACTCTGTCTATAAATACGTTGTTGATTTTCCTTCAAAAGTACGACTACACTCCTAGAAAAACTACTTCTTTACTCAGTTTTGGTTTACACGGTAGACTATAAAATTCTTTTCTTCTCTTCTTCCAATCAGTGTACTCTTTCACAAATACAAAAGCTTCTCTTGTTTCTTTTACTTCATATGTTCGTGGATTATTTTAAGTGTCGGGAAAGTACACGGTTCGTGAGTTCAATTCGTTGCACCGAAGAGAACTTGAAGGTCGTTGTATCTTGAGGAAAGAACACCATCCAATCCCGTGCAGAAGGGGGTGTATCATTCCTTAAGAGGGTGCCATCATGTGCCTCGACGACCCCACTGACTATTCTTATCTTTTCTCTAAAAACATTTATTTGTTGTACTTGATTGTTATTATTCTTGTTTAGGCATTTAATTTATAGCAGAAATTTTCTAATCATATAATTTTTCCAACAATCTAAGGAATGATACATGTTAGGATTTTCTGTAGGGTTACACTTGCTTAATACTATTGAGCAGCTCTATTTTGGGAAAAAAATGGCATTTGACGATTCGACTTCTTGCAAGCCCGAGAAGTTTAATGGTCAAAATTTCAGAAGTTGGCAATAACAAATGAAATTTTGGCTCACCACTTTGGGTTATATTCTGTGATTCACAAGGGTTTGGTTTCAAAAGGAAAAGAAAAATCTTCTGAAAAAAGTGGAACTTCTAAGGCTACTGAAATTGTTGAAACTGGCAAGGATTCGATCCCGTCGAAAAAATCTACTGATGATGATGGTTTTGATGAGAAAGATTATTTGTGTCATGGTAGGATTTTGAGTGCATTATCTATTAGTATCTATAATATTTTTTGCGCTACTAAGACTGCCTTTGAGTTATGGGAAGCATTAGAATTTAAATATGGGTCGAAGATGCCGGTCTTAAATGGTATTATGCAGAAAATTTTTTAGACTTCCAAATGGTTGATGGAAGGTCAATGATGGAACAGGCCCATGAATTTCAAAATATACTCTATGACCTTAAGAGAAAAGGCATGGATTTAACTGATACTTTTTTAGTTGCTTTTCTCATTAAAAAATTGCCTCCCTCGTGGTCTAAATTTGCTAGAGAACAAAAACAAAAGCACGATGACTATACTTTTGATGAGCTTTTAATGTCTCAAAATATTGAGGAAAAGCATCGTGAAAAACTAGTTGAAATTCCTGCTTCTGATTTTTCGGCTAAGACTCTCATTGTAGAAAATCTTCATAAGCTTACGCATCAAAGTTTTAAGAAAACCAACTCTACTAAAAAGTTTGTGAGCCATAACAACAACAACAACAACAACAACAATAATAATACTCCCTCCGTTCTATAAAGAATGACAACTTTTGAAATTCGTGTCATTTTTCATCACTTATATCTTTCAATCTATAATGTTTTTCATGAGTTTGAAAACTTTGTATAATAGTATTAATCGAGAACTATCAAACAAGATCCATATTGCATATGTTTTGAGATCCATAATGAAAGATATAAGCAGTTGAAATTGGCACGGATATCAAAAATTGACATCCAATTTGGGACGGAGGGAGTAATAATAATAATAATAATAATAATAATAATAATAATAATAATAATAATAATAATAATAATAAACCAAAAGGCGAAAAGATTATTCAGGAAAAGGTAGTGGCTTGTTGGGTGTGTGGAAATACTAATCACAAAGCCAAGGATTGTTACTATCATAAAGGCCAACCTCCTAAGCCTCGTGGGAATAATGTAGCTCCTAGACCTCAAGCTAATGTCGTCACTGTGGAGGCCAACTCTCTATCCCTACTAATGAATAAGGCACAGGAACTGTAAGCATGGGAAATGGGAGCATGACCAGGGTACTAGAAGGAGGAAACGTTAGTTTGAAGTTGACCTCGAGCAAAGTTTTCACCTTAGATCTGAGTCTTGCATGTTCTGGACATTAATAAAATCTAGTCAGCACTTATTTATTAGTTCGTCATGGTTTTAAGATTGTTTTAGAGTCGAATAAAGTTGTCATTACGAAGAATGGTAGTTTTGTTGGTAAATGTTATTTAGTTGATGGTTTGTTTAGTCTTAATGTTGTGAATTTTGATTCGAATAAAAGTGCTTGTTCTTTGCCTATAAGTTCTTCAGTTTCTAATGTTGAATGTTGTGGTACTGGCATGGCAGACTTGGTCATATAAATATGAAAATTTATATTCGGCTGGTCACATTTTGAATAAAGTGCTTTACAAAGATTGTGATAAAACTCCTTATGAACTTTGGAAAAATCAAAAGCTTAGCTTAAAATATTTCAAAGTGTGGGAGCGTTTGGATTTCTTTGAATTGGTTGGGCTGGTATGCACATAGTGCTTGAGAAAAGGAATGTTGAGATTTTATTTTTGAAGTGATCTGTCAGGCCCTCGATTTTCAACATAAATATAAAGGATTTCCATAAATAAAGACCTCACAATAATCCATACGATACCCAAAAAATTATTGTATTCCCATTCCCATAATCATACTTCAAAATCCAAAGATTTCAAAATACTACATCTTCGGCTCAACGGCCCCAAATTGACATAAGCATCAAGTGTCATGAAAGTTAAGAGTTTACAAATATTCCATAGTAAAAAAAATTATAACTTGAGTTACAAATACATCTTTCAAAAGAAATTTACAAAGATGAATAAGTAACTCCTTTGGTTAGCTTTCAAAAGAAATGTCCATACTCCAAGCATGCAAGCTACTGTCCAGAGTTAGTACCTAAATAAGATGTAAGGTTTGAGCTACACTAACCCAGTAGGAGATTCTACACTAACATTATATGCAAGAGAAATGCGAGAATGATCACAAGACAAGAACAGGATGTAGACCATAAGATAGGCAATAACCAAGGCTTAACAATCCATCATACTCGATACGAAATTTGGTATGCACATCAACCTTTAACCATTTCAACTTTTCATGTGTCCAATGTCACTTCACGTTACGTGTGCTTCGTTCGTCGATATATATTAAACTATCACCCCAAGCGTAGGGTATAAGTGTCCAATTGAAGCATAATAATCCGGAAGACCGGGATCGTACCCAAGGGAATAATTAGTACGGCTTTGCTGGATTTGTAGAAGTAAGTAAGGTTTTCAGCTTTTAGACAGCCGATGTTGTTTTACGTATGTGGTGGAAAGTAAAAAAGGCTAAATTAAAAGCGAATTAACTATGGTAAAAAGCAGGTTAGGTCTAGGAATTACTAACACCCACGACTCGAGTTAAATTACATTTGTCACCCAAATACGCGGTTTAAAATACTCAACTAAGGTTCTTAACCCGGGAGATAGAATGTTTCGATTACCAAACTAGCTCTAGAATTTATTTAGCAAACACCTCGAGCGATAGAGCTCCAAGCATCATGTGTGGTAAGTAGGTGATGCTCTTACCTACACATGATCAAGGAGATTAACACCTTAGCAATTTGACAAATAAATCCGAACTATACATCGATTTTCGAACCAAAGATTCAAACTTTATTGGTGAAAAATGCAATTTTTACTCGAGCCATGGGGTGCTAATCACCCCATGACCTAACCTTGGAAAACTACTCACACATATCTATGGAGATAAGAGCAAGCAAAAATGTACTTAGCATATTTGAAATAACAACACTTGAAGAAAATTAGATATATTGATAGATCGGATGATTGTCTATAACTTTAATGAAGGAGAAAGTAGCAAAAACTAATTAACTAAAGCAGAAAATGCAATACTAAGGGATGAAAAATGAAGAACACTCAAGAACAACAAGAACAACAAGAACAATTCAAATCTAAATCTAGATCTAAGAAAAACGCAATACAAAATTTGTTTGTACAAGTGACATCACACCTATTTATAGGCTCTAAGGTACGCGCACGGAATATTCTCAGGAGATCCAAAAATCCTCTTCTAAGGCCTTCGGTATCGATAGAGAAAGACTTAAGCTGCCAATTAAGGGCCTCGGTACCGATAGAGGCCAAAAGATGGTACCGATACCGAGTTCATTCAAGGCTGCTGCTGATTGGCTCTAGCTGTTCGGTACCGATAGATGTTTTTGGGTAGTACCGATATCGAGCTGTTAGTGGCCAGCACTTGGTTCTTTGCTTCTTGGCTTGCTTTGCCTTGGCAATTCCAGCTATCGGGTCACCATCGGGTCTTTTCGGCCTAAGCTTTGGGACTTGATTATTCCGTTCTTGATCATCTTTGCACCTTGAATAATCTTGACAAGCTTTGGGCTTTACAATTCCTGAATTAAACAATTTTCCTACAAAACGAAACTAAAATACCTTACCAATAAAAGTAACTAAATAACTAAATTAACTAAAACTAGCTAACTAGCGCACCCTATATTACATTATCGGGTGCTTATCAACGTGTCATGATCCGAAGCTCCTGCTGGGCCAATTAAGGGATCTCGATACCCCCTGCCAGGAACCATACCCATTGGTAGGTCCTGAATGTAACCAATATAAACTTTTGCTCCTGTCGAGCCAATTAAGGGATCCCAATACCCCTTGCCAGGCACCCACCCGTTGATGGGTCCTGAATGTTTTCGTTGTGTCAATAAGGGTTCAAGTGTCTCATGTTCTCATAATGTGTCATTCCAATTCAATCAAAGTTCATATGGAAATCAACGTCAAATTATACCAAACAAGGGCAAGGGATGCGAAAATACTCCACGAACTCAATGAGGAAGGTTAATCATATTTGGAGTGATTTGGTGATGTTTAGAACAAGTTAGAAATGATCGGGGGTCAAAACAATGAAATTTGGAATAAAGTAGCAAAAACTGTCCCTAAGCCACTTTGTATAATAGTAAAACTAGTATCGATACAGCTGGGCTTCGAGACACACCAGAGAAGCTGGTATCAATACTAACCAGAGCAGTATCGATAAAAATGGTTGTTCGAGTAGATTTTCTGCAAAATTTCAAGAATCCAACTACAAGAACAACAATAGCAACCATAGGCACGATTTTAAGGATAGAAAACACTTCTACCACATATATTGAGAGGTTGAATCCCCACCTTGAGGTCGAAGAACGAAACCCACGATAATACAAGCTCTTTGTAGACACCCCAATCCGGACTTCGGAGAGTCTTTGTCCACCCCGATAATGAAATGAAGGAAACAAAACCTTTATGAGCTTGAAAAAGGATCTCCTCTAAACCCAAAAACCCAACAAATCCAACAAGCCCAGCCAAGCCCAATAAAAAGCCCAAAAGACTCTGGACCACAGAAGGAGGCACCGTACGGAGCCAAATTGGAGCGCACGGCACCTTGAGAATTCAAGGGACCGTGCGCAGCCAAACTCCTCCTCACGGCACCTTGAGCTAAAAGCTGACTAGCTCAGAAAGCTGTCGGCCACGCCAGTGTGAGCCACAGCTGATGACTGGCTCAGCCGAAAATGCACTTTTAGCCCGCCCAGAAAATACCTCCACCATTTGAATTCAAAATCCTTGGCCATTTGCCTATAAATTAACCCCTCCACTCAAGGGAAAGAGGTCCTCTTAGCCCTTCTTTTGAGTCCCTCTCTTGCCTTTCTCTTGGCTCTCTCACTCTACTTTCTCTCTCTAAGTTTCTACACCCACTTTCTTACTTCCACTTCCATTTCCAAGCTTTAAAGAATGTCATTCCCAAAAGACCTTCTTTAAGTACTTTCACTCACTCTCCTCTCATCATTGAAGTTGATCTTTCATTAACTTCGAAGTCTCACCACCCAAAACACTTAATCTTCCCTCACACCCACACTCCTTTTGTCTCATTCAACCTCTTCCATCTACATCCGTGGCGATCCATCCACACCCACGCACCAACGACCCTTGATCAAGCTCGAAACTAAAGGTACAAACTAGTTTCCTCGAACTAGACCCTGTTCTGGTCCTGAGGGGACTTTTCTGTCAGAAGGTCTAACTCCCTTTTGGTTAGATCCTGACCAAAAACCCATTTTCACAAAATAAAATCAACACTGTCTTTGAGGACGGGAACCGCGCTGGCCTGCTGGAATTGACGCGGCACCGACTCTCACGCGGCATGTCACATGCTAGTATTTTTGTAAGCACGCTGTCTGGATCTGAGCTTTCCTTTGTTGTTGTCTCAGATTTGCTATTTCTTTGTTTCTGCTTTTAAAATAAGACCATATCTATAAGCCATATTCCGGTTCTTTTAAAAGCTTTGTGAGATCATCCCAAATGATCAAATATGTCAAAAACCACTTTAAAATCATGTTTTGAGAAAGACAATGGCCTTTTGGGATGATCTGACTGCCGTGAGGTTTCTGGTGAGTTTTCTGAAAGATGCACAAAGAAGGCAGTGGTTTAAATAATGTGTTGAAAGTCTGCAACAGTCTGACAGGAGAGCAGGTACCACGCACGGCATGTTGAGGTGCTGCACGCGGCAGCTCAGGGTGCCGTGGACAGCTTAGCCGAGGTCCAGACAGTCTGTTGAATGTTGTTTATCTCCCCTGCTCACATCATTTTACCACTATTGTACAGACAGCACCACATGCACGTCGATGTGATATATTCCCCATGTCCCTTCCCCGCTACTTGTTTCATTAAAGAGTTTGACATTCCGAATAATATTGAAGATCCTCCCCCCCCTCTTTTGAAAACATTAAGTAGAGACCGTTTTTTTTTTCGGGCGAATGGGGTGCTTTTTAAAGAAAAACCTTCCCCACTCGTAACGTGGCTCCCGAACCCAACATCTCAACGTTTTCGCTAGACCAAAAGCCTTTTCCAAACGACTCATCGGTTTCTCGGATGATCCATTTCAAAAATTCGAGTGGCGACTATTCGAGTTAGCGCTCCTTTTTCCGGGCGCGGGAGCCCACACTCTAGCTTTCTGAAAATTGAAATCGAGTGCAATACACCTCCTCCGAGCTCACACTGACAGAATACGGACCACAATACATGTAGATGGTGAAGGATTGAAGGTAGTATTTAGTGAAATTTGAAAGGAGAGCAAGAGAGTGGGAGAGAGCCGGGAGAGAGAGAGAGAGAGAAGAATGAGGGGATTCTTCTCCTTTACATACACCCCACAAACATATATACCAACACATAAGTCAATTGCACTTGCACCCCTCAACTAACCATTTTATCACATTAGTCCCAAATCGTTTAAACAAATCACATTTCTCATTTTCCACAATTATAAACATTAAAATTAAATGAACTAAATACGGGTCTCTACATGATCAAAAGTAGATGTCGATTTGCAGATCGTATTACACTACACAAATTTGCAATTACATAATGTTGTTTGAAAGACTTTCAGGTGCATGTTGCTAGCTAGCTTGCAATGATGAAACAATTGATTTTGCAATAACACTTGAAATATGTGGGGGCCTGATCAGCCCATAGAGAACTCTCATTCAAAAAGATTAGCGCGTAGGCTAATTCTTAAATCATTGATCGATGGAGTCCTTATAGAATTAACACGCAAGCTAGTTCTTAAATCATCGAGGGGAATAGGACTGAAGCCTATAAGTTAGTCACCTCGGTGGACACCTATCCTTTGTGGTTGGAGATCCCATGAATCAGGTTCAATAGGTAACAATGAAGCTGAATGGTGACTAGGAAGAGCACTAAAAATATTAGAGGGGAATTCCCTGGTCCTATTCCTATGGTGATAGTGCTCAAGTTAATTATGTGACGATAGGAAGAGCTTAGCTCTGAATGTGTCCAAGGTAGAATTTCTACAGGGTGTTGGTCACAAATCACCCTTGGAGGATATACCTATAAGAGTGTAGCAGTGAGGTCGTTGCTGTGAGAAATTAGGCTACTCTCTAAAGACACTCATGAAACAAGATACGTGCGCATGACCGTCTATCGCGCCAAACCGTTCTAGAACCATAATTGTTTCCATTACTCTGTGTGTGGTAGGCGTAAGTTTGATTTCAAGAACCTAGTTCAAGACTTAGTTCACTATGGTTCTTTAAATTGAAACCTGCTAACATTAAACATAGGTTCAAGTCTGGAAGACACCTATGCCCATTGCATAGTAAAAGCACTCTTGTAAACTTTTAAATTATGTGGGGGATTGTTGGTTTAATTTAATATTTTACATTAATATATTTGATTAGAGTGGTCAGCTAATATATTATTTACCTCATAGAAGTGCCATTCATGAAGGGCAAGTTAGAAATATCTGGAATTGGTTAGTTGATAACCAATTTGACTTAGTCTCCTATTTTTCCTCCTAAAAATTAGAACATTAACGTTACTGCCTATAGCTAAAGGTTTTCTCAGTTGGCATAAAACCGAGATATAATTGGCTTCCTATTTATTGTCCATGTTATTAGCATGAACGTGGAGTTCATAACAAACTCTGATAGATATCTAATCTCTATAAATAAGTTGTTGATTTTCCTTCAAAAGTATGACTACACTCCTGGAAAAACTACTTCTCTACTCAGTTTTGGTTTACACGGTAGACTATAAAATTCTTCTCTTCTCTTCTGCAATCAGTGTACTCTTTCACAAATACAAAAGCTTCTCTTGTTTCTTTTACTTCATATGTTCGTGGATTATTTTGAGTGTCGGGAAAGTACACGGTTTGTGAGTTCAATTCGCTGTACCGAAGAGAACTTGAAGGTCGTTGTATCTTGGGAAAAGAACGTCATCCAACCTCGTGTAGAAGGGGGTGTATCATTCTTTAGGAGGGCACCATCACGTGCCTTGACCACCCCACAGGCTATTCTTATATTTTCTCTAATAATATTTATTTGCCGTACTTGGTTGTTATTATTCTTGTTTAGGCATTTAATTTGTGGCAAAAATTTCCTAATCATATAATTTTCCCAACAGGTTTGCTGTGGCCGGAGTTGACGGGATTGTCGGCGGCTGGGATGGTGCTGTTAGGTTTAGGGCTTCTTGGAGGTTTTGGGTTTTGGTGTTTGTTTGGGCCATGTTTCACTGGTTAGGTTTTTTTGTTTTCAGGTGTTTTGGACTAGTCTATTTATTTTGGTTAGGTTCCTTTAGAGTGTTTGTTGGTGCCTTACCAACTTTGGGTGTTTTTTCTTTTCTTTTTCTTTTTTTTTAAATGTGAGGGATGTAGTGTTTGGTGAGATACTACTATTTGTGCATGATGCTATCTAGTGTGTTATTACAAGATTTCTGTTTTGTATAACTTTTATTAATGATATGAAAACCTTTCTTTGCAGATAAAAAAAAAACTTTGGTTGGTGAATGCTGTGAATCTTGACTTCTAACTCGTAGAGCGACCATGTGTGATCTAAAGGGTTAAGATCACAAGTTGGTTTGTAGCTTGCCACACGGTTGTGGACTGAGAATTTTCTAATCGTATCGGAAAGAAAATGATCGCATGTGAAGTAGACTTTATTATAATAGCTCCCCTTCTAACTCTCTATTTTTGGGGGCTATTCAAGAAAATGAAAATTGACTTGCACATGAATGAAAAGACATCCTTATCCTTAATGAGGGATTCTTTTGTCTCCGAAATTCGATATAGAACGGGCCTAAAAAGAGTACATAGAATTACTACTATAAAATTAATATCCCATAAGTCTGTGAGATTAAACAGCTCCAATTTTTTGCGAAATATTCCGGGTATAATTCTCATCGGGGTTTCTTTTGCTAACATTGAGCCAAGCTCACATTTATTTGCACCTTCTAACTCATTCATTCCTTGATCTACATATATGCATGTAATAGTTAAATTGGTTTTGAGTACAATCATATGCTTGCCTATACGAATTTTTTTCTTGCTACAATTTGTTGTCTGGCTTCTAGCGCTTGTAAGTAATAGTGTCACGACTCACGTGTACCCGAGACTAATCAGGGAGAAATGCATTTCATACGTGGGAAATCATCACTTTGGTTTTGATAAGGCTTATTTATTTTTTTGGTCCCTAAAGTATTTCCGTCGTGTCATTTTGGTCTTCAATATACTAATTTGCAACCATTGCATCCCTAAGTATCAATTTTGTGTTTAAATGGTCCTTGAGGCTCATGCCATTCCTTCTCTCAGTCAAAATCAAGGGCAAGATTGGTATTTCACCTCCTCCATCACAATGGGAGAAAAACTCCCACCAAAAGCATTGAAGTACACACACTCTCTCTCCCTCCTAAACTCAAAACGGTGTCGTTTTGAGGGATTGGGTCGTTTGGCATGGAAACATAGATTTTTCTCTTCTATGGTTCGCTTAGGGTTCTTATTGAAAGCTTTAGAGTCAAAAATTAATTATGACCATTTAGGATAAAATGATCAGAAAAATAAGATCTTTGCACATGTTCAAACGGATTGAAAATTGAAATACTTGATTTTTTTAGACTATTTATATATTAAAAAAATATGGTTAAAAATTAAGTGTTTCAATTTTCAATACGTTTGGACCGGTGCAACTATCTTATTTTTCTGATCATTTTATCCTAATGGATCATAATTAATATTTGTCTCTAGGGTTTTCATAATTAAATATTTTTTCTTCATTTCTACGGTTCTCTTAGAGCATCTCCAATCCATACTCTATATCTTCATTTTGGAGGAAAAATATTTTCCAACCCATCCTCTAAAACTCTCCTCCATTTGGGAGGATGAACTTTGATCCTCTAAATATAGAGGATGAAGGAAAAAATAGAAGATCTCCTTCAAATATGTGTTGGAGTTGAGAAACAGAGTGTTGGGTTGGAGTTGAGATAAATAGTACAATCCTCTAAATCTACTTTTCAAATAAAATAGATTAATTTGATTCTCTCAAATAGAGATTTGGAGGGTCTTGATTGGAGATGCTCTTAGGGCTCTTATTGAAAGGTTTAGAGTCAAAAATTAATTATGATCCATTAGAATAAAATGATCAAAAAAAATAAAATTTTCGCACTGGTCTAAACGTATTAAAAATTGGAACACTTAATTTTTTAACCATATTTTTTAATATATAAATCGTCTAAAGAAATCAAGTATTTCAATTTTCAATCCGTTTGAATCGGTGCGAATATCTTATTTTTCTGGTCATTTTATCTCCAAAGGCTCATAATTAATTTTTTACTTTAAAGCTTTCAATGAGAACCCTAAGAAAACCATGGAAGAGAAAAATCTATGTTTCCATGCCAAACGACCTAGTCCCTCAAATTGACACCGTTTTGAGGTTAAGAGAGAGGGAGGGGGTACTTCAATGTTTTTTGTGGGAGTTTTTCCCCCCACTTTGATGGGGGAGGTGAAATACCAAGCTTGCCCTTGATTTGGATGTAGGGAAGGAACGGCGTGAGCCTCAGGGACCATTTAAATACAAAATTTATACATTAGGGATGCAATGTTTACATGAAATACCTATTCTGCTATCAACCCAATAATCAAGCAATAATATGAACGAAGAATAAACGATGAACACCGAATATACGTGGAAAACCCTAACCGGGAATAAATCAAACACTATAATCATTGTGTAGTTACAAGTAATATTACCCTACGATTTGAATCCTCACAATCGATCCTAAGACTTACTTGCCGAATCCACGTTCACCACACCTAGTGCTTGATTGCTGCTGCCTTGAATCCACAAGCCTTCCGTTTGCCTCCCGGAATCCACCGAAGGACTTGAACTTGCCTAGGAATCCTACTTAGGGCTTTTCTCAAACTTGTAGTTGTAGATGATAAAACTCTTGGAGATGGATTGAACACTCAATGATCTATAGATCGCATGTATACTCCAAGACACAAAGCAAAGACCCCCTTTGATATTTCTCCCTTTTCAGAACGTGGGGCTACTCTCAATATGTTGGGCTATTTGAATTCATCTTCCTTGTCGCCACACTGACTTTTCTTTTTCTTATCGCCACTGTATCTCCCTGCCGTATCACAGCTTCCACTTTTCTTTTTATAAGTCTATGAGTTGGGATACAAAACCTAGGAGGAAAAGAATAGGCCTCTTGATTGAGCCCCACTTTATTTTTTCTTACCTTACTTTTCTATTACAAAAAAACTGAAGCAGCCGATTGATAATAAATTGACTCGTCCATCGATCCGTCTTCTCCAAATCCGACTTGCTATAGATGGCCTCCTTTCTATCCAAAACGCTCACTCACAATTACAAATATATAGATTTCCTTCCACTTCCTAAATAGACACTCTAGAAATAAAAGTAAATAAAATACAACTTGATAATCAAATAATTGCAATTACACGGACGAATGTGTTTTGACGCATGCCATTGACAATCAAAAAAATTTTGCCCTTACATATATTACGGACCAAAATGGCACGACGGAAATAATTTAGTTGCCAAAAAAGTAAACAAGCCATTTTGATAATTGATTTTTTTTTTTGGTAACATATAGTGTTCCTGGGCTAGCTTTCGCGCACCACGGGACAAAATTTCTATGGCCCCACCAACCTTTGCTTACCCAAAGGGTTTTTACGCATGGCTGGCCCAAGGGTTTTTTCGCAGTGCAAGTGAGTCAAACCTAGGACCTCGGGATGGTAAGCCAACATGCTCATGATTTGTATGATTACTTTCCTTTTGTTTCTCTTGTGTCTTGACTGTGGGGGTGTTTGGCTACCTATTATTTGCATTTTCCAATTCTCCTTTTTGCCTTTTGGGTGTTTGGCAACTAGGCCTAGGCAAAATACCCGAAAACTTGCAGGTCCAACCTGACCTGAAGAGGTTTGGCCAGGTTCAAACAGGTAGTTCGATCGGTTACGGGTTGACTGCAATTAAAAATTTGACTTTCGGGTCGGGGTACGGTTTGAACCCTGGAAATCAGGCAGGTTCGACCTGACCCGACACTTACACATACATATAATATTCACATATATATGATATCAATCCCTAAATTCTCGTTGTTTCCATTGCCACTTCGAGTTCTCAACTGCCCCAAACTCTACCGCCTAAACCGAATGGAACCCTCCTAGATCTGAAAAATGCCACTGGCGAGGGCCTTCGCTGCACGTCGTCCAGTCGTCCGCCGTTTCTCTCTCCACCATCTCTGTTCAAAGTTAAAGAGGGGAAGTTACAAACTGTGATTCACAGTTGAACATCAATCCAGACCTCCGAAATCGGTAAACCTCATATGGTTAATACAATAATCTTGTAAGAAATTGTAGGTTTAGTCAATTCTTTTGTGGGTTTTGTCATTTTGAGATTGAAACCCTTTTATTTCGATCTGGTCCCCTCTGTTCCATTCTGAGATCGAAACTCGACCAACCCGTCTGACCCAACCCGAAAAAAGGAGTGGTTTGGCAGACCATTTTACCAGTTACGAGGCCCCTAGTAAATTGACTCTGAACGGGAGGTATTCCTGCACCCCGACTAACCCCTAACCCCGGATCCCTTCACATCATCCTCTAGAGGTACCCCACGACCACCCTGACTTCCAGCCCCACCTTGACTAACATGCATTCTCGGAGACATCTTACTACATGATATAAGAAAAGGAAACTATTAACCACCACATTATGACTACTAGGACAAAGCCCCAACTTCCCAACATGGGTTAACAACTCTACACCACTCTACGATAATAAAAATGCAAGCGAAGTAGTCACATGAATGTTAGTCACACAAGCATACACAAGTCATGAAAAAGTTTATGATGTTTTGAACCCATGAGGCTGAACATCTCCCCATAGTCTTTAGGTGTTCTAAACCTATGCTCTGATACCAAGTTGTCACACCCTCGATTTTTAACATAAATATAAAATATTTCCACAAATAAAACCTCACAATATTCCATACGATACCCAAAAGATTACTGTATTTCCATTTCCATAATCAACGGCCCCAAATTGACATACATTTCAAGTGTCAAAAGAGTTTACAAATGTTCCATAGTCAAATGAATTATAGTTTAAGTTACAAATACATCTTTCAAAAAGAAATTTACAAAGATGGATAAGTGGTTAGCTTTCAAAATGTAATGTCCACAATCCAAGCACTCCGAGCATGTAAGCTATTGTCCCGGGTTAGCACCTGAAAATGATGTAAGATTTGAGCTACACTAGCCCAGTAGAAAAGTCTATGCAAACTCTATATGCAAATGAGCAAAACGGAAGAACAAATGTCACGCCCTCGATTTTCAACATAAATAAACATAGCTTTTCATAAATAAATTCCTCACATTATCTTACATAATACCCCAAAAGAGTTCACCATGTCTTAGTCGTTAAATTGCAGATCCAACTCCAAAGAGTTTTGAATATATTACATCATTAAAATAAATAGAGTTAAGGTTCTATTACATTCCCAAAACATGTTTCACCAAAATGTCCATGAGTCTCCTTAACCACTTCTTTCGAAATCATGCACATGAATGCATACACTTCGCTCCATTCTACTGCTCCGGGTTCATACCTGAAAAATGATAAGTTAAGCTACACTAGCCCAGTAGAGAAATCTACACAACCATTATATGCAAATGGGATGACAGGTAGAATGAATAACTGAAGCAAGGTACGACATTTCAAAGGAGAAACAAAACACGACATTTAATTGTCCCAACGTCAACGACATCGACATAAATGAGGTACCGTGACTACACACCATGACTCTAGTTCAACCACGAGGACCTACTGTCTATACGATTCTCACATGACTACCACTGCCCCTCATCTTATTTCAAATCACCAATCCGATATCTTGACTTATGAAACTATCATAATCAAAGAATCACAATGCCAATATCTTTCATACCATTCACACTTTCACAAGGATAGTCCCTTTTCATTCACATAGTGTCACAATTTTCTTATCGTTCTGTGTCATGAGCAGAAGCTCCTGCCGGGCCATTTAAGGGATCCCGATACCCCCTACTAGTACCACCTTCATTGAAAAAGTTAATTCAAGTCACACATCATAGGTCACCATACCACAATTCCTCAGACACGCTTTACAATTTAGTCACTCATCTCAATCACATATAGTGAAATCACAACGAATGTTTATTCACTTAGTAGTAGTACACGGATAAATTCCACTTTAATCAACTTGTTATCATTACGCCGTTAGTTTTTCACATCACCATTTAAGCTTGTACACATTATACATAAAAGAGCACTTACTCACAACGATTCTTAGATTTCATCCTAGCAATACTTTAAACCGTATAAGCTATGCAAGAGATGTCCACACATCAATCGTGAGGGAAATGTCTCTCGTATTTACACCTAGCGTTATTCAACTTAACGATGTGTTCTACATGTTCGTCTTTCACCTCGCATGTCAGCTCACACCACCTTCGCCCACATATATTCATTATGTTCTCTAAAATCTCGTTTCGGTGTCAAAAGACTCGTACGGAACCCAACAACCACTACAAAGCCTTAAGTATGTCACTAGTCTCATGAAACCATTCAATGAAGTACACAAGAGAACCTGAGAACATCCGTGTCTCACCCACACGATCCTAAGGGAAAGGATTTCCCAACGTATACGAACATATCTATCTTATTTTGGCTACCAAACTTTATCGGTCAAGAATTAGGATGAGACCACCACCATTGGAAAGTAAATTTTCTGTACATCAATTTTAATATATAATATGCCCAAAACGGAGTTTGGATGAAAAAATCGTGCCCGTTCGAAATTTTTTCAAAAATGCTGATTTTTCATTACCTACGAATAGGACACAATTTCCTACCGGTAGGAGAACAATTTTTCATTACCTACCGGTAGGAAACAACCTTCTACCGGTAGGAGACCAGAATTTCACAAAAATGACACTATTGGACAACATTTCTACTGGTGGGGCCAAAACTCCTACCGATAGGACCTGGGTTTTCAGTGCACGATTTTCAGATTTCACAAGAATAATTCCAACAACGAAATCAACAATCTAGGGCACGATTCAAACACCAAATCAACACATAGACATATAATAGAAGTGAGAAATCCCTACCTCGAAGTCGAAGAACGAAACCCAAGCTCAATCACGTAAGCCCTAGCTCCGAAAACCTTGAATCAACCGAGTATTTCTCTTCGAGCTCAAACCCATGAATTTCCAAGCTCTAAAACACTTGAATGCGAAAACCTTACGGCGAATTGAGGTGGGTTCGAAGTATTTTGGGGTGTTGGAGTGAAAGAGAGAGAGAGCGAGAGGAGCCGAGAGAGAGAGAGATCGGGAAGAGAGAGAGAGGATTGGGGATCTTTTATTCCCTACTCCCTCACACAAATGTATATATATACTAGGGCACACACCAACCATACTTGCACTCCCTCCACTTTCAATCCTATCACATTGACCCCAAGTCAAATTAATTCCACAAATTTCACATTTATTCGATATTCTAACATTAATAAAACTTTTAAACGATTTTCGAAAATACGGGTCTCTACAACAAACGATAGAAACCAAATGACAATGGAGGAAAGCATAACTATCATGATCAAAGTATCCAACTACTACCAATCCCTTTTCTTGTCATCTGGATAAGTTACATTCATTCCATTCGTGTCTCAACATCTCGTATCGTTTGTGTGTCTAAGCCGAAGTGGCCATAAGGGCCAATTGAGGGATCCCGATATCCCCTGCCAAGCACCCACCTTGTAGGTTAGGCCTTGAGTGTGTTCATTATGACCATTAATTCCCGCCGGGTCAATTGTGGGATCTTGATATCCCCTGCCAAGCACCCACCCGTTGATGGGCCCCGAGTGTTTGTGCGTCGTTCATATGCTCAAGTGTATTGTTTGTATTTCAATGTGCAATGACTTAGGTTTCTCATTTCTTAACTCAACGAGTTCATTCAACTCCACCGGATACCATCCTATGTATAAAATAGGTAACGTTCCCCAAACACTTGAAAGAATGCATAAATATGCCCATTAAAGTCGATAAGAAACCCCAATACGTGATTTAGAAGACATAGAAAAAATAGCTCATGGACAATGCACCTACCGGTACGTGAACAAGATCTACCGGTAGAAGAGAAGAAATCTTGGTTGACCTAGTTGAGGGCCTACTGGTAGAAAATGGAGGTAGAGAGGCCAACATTCTGCGCTAAACAATCTTTCACTTAACCTACCGGTAGTTGAAAAGTTTCTTCCAGAAAGGGAAGGGTCTTACAGGCGATTTTGACAGAACTTTCAGATTTCGATCCAATCTCAATAACAACCAGTACAAGCTCAAATATGGCACTAGAACACTCAAATAACATATAAAAAGGGGTAGAATTCCTTACCTCAAGTCCAGAAGGCGAAACCTCGAAGATGGTACAAGCCATAGACTTTGAAACCCTTGAATGCAACTGAATACTCCTCTTCAAGCCAAATCCAACGGACTACGAGCTCCAAATCACGTGTAGAAGGTGGAATGAAGGCTAATCTTCATGAGTTTTGAGTTTGGAGGTGAGAATTTGAGAGATGGTGAGAAAGAGTGAGAGAGCCGAGAGAGGGAGAGAGTGTCGAGAGTGAGAGGGAGGAGAGCAAAATGAGATTTTCTCTCCTGGGCACACACATGTACTATATTACACTAACACCCATATTTTCCAAACCCTTGCACATTTAACCTCCACAGCCACATTCACATCATTTTCCGCTCTTTTTGTCAATTACAAACATTAAAATTAAATAAAAAAATTTACGGGTCTCTACATTCCACTCTCCTTAAAGAAATTTCGTCCTCAAAATTTAGATAATCATGCTCAACTAAGTCATGCATCATATAGATTTGCAAATGCCATAATAATCAATATTATGCAACATGTTAATCATTATAACACTTCAATCTCGAGTACTCACATTGGTATTCATGCTGGAAACAAGTGCAGACACTTCTCTCTAACCCCATATTCCCTTTTCCACGTCGATTCCTCGCTACCCTGACTTCTCCACAAGACTCGCACCAATGGTATTGTCTTACCCCTCAGCACTTGATCGCGCGAATCTAGGATACGTATTGGTTTTTCCTCATAAGACGCATCGACCTCTAACATTCGAACCACTCTAACACATGTGACGAATCCGGTTCGTATCTCCTCAACATAGACACGTGGAACACATCATGTATGCCCAATGGCCTCGGTGGCAAAGCCAAATGATACGCAACCTCCCCAATCTTCTCAATGATGTCGAACAGTCTGATATAATGCGGTGAAAGCTTTCCCTTTTTTCCGAAACGAGACAAACCTCTACGCAGCGATACTTTAAGGAATACGTGATCCCCTTCTTCAAACGACAATGGGCAACGATGATGATCAGCATAACTCTTTTTCCTACTTTGCGCGGTTAACAATCTATGCTGAATCACCTCAACTTGTTCGATTGTTCTCTCTTGAGCTTCCTTAAGGCGTTGGCAAATTACTTTCATGCTCTCGGAGGTCTCCTTAATCATATCCAGTCCTACAAGTGTAGCCTCTCCCAGTTCAGTCCAACACATAGGCGATTGACACAATCTTCCATACAAAACCTCATACAATGCCATTTCGATACTAGATTGATAGCTATTATTGTATGCGAACTCGACTAACGGCAAGTGATCCTCCCAACTACCCTGGAAGTCCATAACACAAGCCCGAAACATATCTTCCAGAATCTGAATTGTTCTCTCGGATTGCCTGTTGATTTGAGGATGATACACAATATTAAACAAAAGATTTGTGCCCAAAGCGGCTTGCAAACTTTGCCAAAAACGTGCGGTAAACCTCAGATCTCGATCGGACATGATAGATATGAGAATCCGATGAAGTCGAATGATCTCCTGAATATACAAACGGCTAAGCGTATCCACAGATCGGTATCCTGAATAGGCAAGAAATGAGCGATTTTAGTCAAACGGTTCACGATTACCCAAATAGCGTATTGCCCCCTCGACGATCTCGGTAAACCCATAACAAAATCCATGGTCACATTCTCCCACTTCCACAGGCAATGGTTGTAACTCCCCCGCGGGTCGTTGATGTTCGGCATTCACTTGTTGGCACGTGAGATATTTAGACACGAAAATCACAACGTCCCTCTTCAATCTGGACCACCAAAATTGCCTACGCAAGTCGTGATACATTTTTGTTCCTCCAGGATGAACGGCTAACAGAGAATGGTAGAACTCTCGTAAAATTTCCTCCTGACATGAAACGAGTACGAATAACTTTCCTTGATAGCGCAAGCTTTGGTCAGCGTGAATCATCCACCAGTCTTGAGCATTTCCACTAAGGAATCTAGTTCGAAGTTCCTCTGCTTCCTCATCATGTTGATGAGCCTTAATTACTTGAGTCGATAAAGTCGATTGCACCATCAAATTACACAACATGACACCTTCCCGAACATCCTCGAAATGCGAAGTACAAAAGCCTAAATCTTCATCATCTTCCACTCGTGGATAGCTAGACTCGCTAAGTGTTTCGATTTTCTACTTAGTGCGTTAGCCACTACGTTTGCCTTCCCCGAGTGATATTGCAATTCGAAATCATAATCCTCCAAGTGTTCCATCCAATGGCATTGTCGAAGGTTAAGTTCTTTTTGAAAACAAATATTTCAAGCTTTTGTGATCGAAAAAGACTTCAAATTTTTTACCATACAAATAATGGCGCCAACTTTTGAAAGCAAATACGACGGCCACAAGTTCTAGATCGTGTGTCGGGTAATTCCGCTCGTGAGTTTTCAATTGTCGTGACCCATACGCTACTACTCGCCCCGCTTGCATCAACATGCATCCCAATCCTTCCTTAGATGCATCACAATACACGAAGTAGCCAACTCCACGTTCGGGCACAATCAAAACCAGCACGGTAGTCAATCGCTCCTTTAACTCCTCAAAAGATACCTCACACGAGTCACTCCAAACGAAATAGGTCCCCTTACGCGACAATCTAGTCATCGGTGCTGCTAAACGAGAAAAGTCAAGAACAAAATGGCGGTAGTACCCGGCCAAACCCAGAAAACTACTGATTTCAAACACGTTCTTCAGTCGCTGCCAATTCATAACCGACTCTATCTTTCCCGGATCAACAGACACTCCACCTTTCGAAATCACGTGACCCAAAAATTTGACTTCAGATAACCAAAACTCACACTTGCTAAGTTTAGCATACAAACTGTGCTTTTAAGAGTTCAGGAACAATGGTGAGATGGGATTGGTGTTCCTCTACGGTAGGCGAATAAATCAAGATGTCATCCACAAATACGACGACAAAGCGATCAAGATAAGCACAGAAAATACGATTGATTAGATCCATTAAAGTAGCTGGAGCGTTCGTCAATCCGAAAGGCATAACAACGAACTCATAATGGCCATAGTGAGTACGAAATGCAGTTTTAGGAATATCTTCCCTCCAAACTCTGAATTGATTTAGAAAAACAAGTCACACCCTGAAGTTGATCAAACAAAGCATCGATTCTAGGCATATGATACTTATTCTTAATGGTAACTCGGTTTAGCTTACGATAGTTGATACACAAACAGAGTGAGCCATCCTTTTGCGCGAAAAGAGCCGGTGCTCCCCACGGAGATGTACTCGGACGAATGAATCCTAAGTTCTCCTATTCTTGCAACAGAATCTTTAGCTCTCTCAATTCGGTAGACACGAAATGATACAGAGGTACAAAGATAGAAGTGGTACCAAGAAGTAAATTGATAGAGAATTCAATCTCGAGAGAGAGGTAAACTAGGTAACTCTTTCAGGAACGCATCCAGGAAGTCGCAAACCACTAAGGGTAACTCCCCACGCACAGAGGCATCCTCATCTAACGTCAAACTCGCCAACAATGAATAAACCGACTCCAGCTCACGAGGCCCACATAAATACGGTTCCAATGATTCCCAACGCTCCCCAAAGAATTCGAAACAAGGGCCCTCGGGAAGACAAACACGAACTCGACGCTTGAAATAACCGATGGTACCATGAAACGTGGATAGCCAATCCATTCCTAAAATAAGATCAAACCCCGACATCCCCAAAACAATGAAGTCGAACACGAAGCGACGATCACAGATAACCAACTCACAATCTCGATAAATACGATCAAGAGGCGTTCTAACCCCTAAGGGTGTCTCAACAAACAAAGGAGGATTGATAGTCTCCGTTTCCAATTCCGAGGCACACACAAATGATGCAAGAATGAATGAATGTGATGCTCCAGAATCATAGAGTATTTTAGCAAAGGAGTTGAACAAAAGAAATGTAACCCTCACAACAGATGTCTCCGGAGCCTGAGAAGTGGTAGGTGGAATAGCAGATGTGATGTTAAAAACTCGCCTCTGGGTACCCTAACCCTGTACAAAACCTCCCCACTGACCAAAACCCTGAGTAGGCAAGGAAGAACTCGCACCCTTATCAACCTCGAAACTCTGAACCGACGTAGTCTGGGGGAAGTGAGGCTGCTCCTGCCTCTGAGTACCCTTGAACTACTGGCCAACACTATGCCCTGTTCCCGACTGCTGCACAGAACCCGACTCACTATGCATTCCTGAACCCTGAGGACAATTCCTAGCAAGATGATTAATCTTTCCACAAACATAACAGGCCTTCGGGAGGTGCGAACACTGAGCACGAATATGTCTAGATTGGTTGCACTTGTAGCACACGGGCGGAGGTATAGGCAAAGCACCCCGAGTCCCCAAAGAAGAAGGCGGTGGCCTAAAGTTTGACGAACTACCTTGTGGTGTCTGAGATGGTTCCGTTGGCCTTTTCCTCCCTTGACTTCCAAAGCTCCCCGACGAAAAACTCGCACTCATGATTGGTTGTTGCGGTTCCTAAACTCCCCTATTCCTTTGCGCTTCCTTCGGTATCTCAATACTCCTCGCACACTTAACTACCTTGGTGCATTTAGTCTTGTGTTGCACCATTACCATCCTCCTCACGGTATTATGTAGCTCTTTCTCAAAGCGTCTACATTTCCTCTCTTCCATCGCCACCACTCTAGTGCAAAACGAGATAAAGATTAGAACTTCTGTGCGTACTCCGACACGGTCATACTTTCTTGCTCTAACTTCTAAAATTGGTCTCTCAATTGCTCACGGATAGTTTTTGAAAAGTATTGCTCCTCAAAGAGTGTCTCAAACTCAGCCCACGTCAAATTCTCAACATTCGGTTCATTTGCTTAAGCGTGGTCCTTGCTGCTCTCTTCGCATCCTTCCTTGACTCTAGGACAGATTCCCACCACTCATTTACCTCACCGGTCAGTTGGACAACCACAATATTCACTCGCAAATCATCTTCGATAATTTTGAAAGCATTGAAAAGCTTACGGATCTGAGCTAACCAATGATCGGCCACAAGAGGGTCACTACTTATCTCATCAAACGTCAGAGGATTTCTACGATTAAACTCTCGCATTGCCGATAAGGCTCGATTGTTTGCATTTTCTCTACGAGCTTGGTGTGGGCACACGCCCCTAAAATTTGTCAAAATCGGGTGTGCCCTTTTTGGAAAGCGCGGCGAAACGCTAAATTCAGAGTCGCCACTCGGGTTTTAGTGGTGAATCACCCAAGGAACCGAACTTGAACCGCTTGCTACGTTTTGATTGGAAAAGGTTTTGTAGACTGGTCCGTCGTCACGTTTGATATCTGAGGTTCGGGAGCCAAGTTACAAGAGGGGAATGGTTTTAAGGTTTTCCTCTCGCCCAATCCAGAAATCGGTCTCTACTAGGGCATTTTGTAAAATGTTTGGATTCTCTCTTATTAATTATTTTTTAGCCAATTAGGGTGGGAAACAGTTTAAAGGGATTAAAAACTGTAACATGTTGGCAGAATGTGATAGATGGCATCCTTGCTTATTGAAATAATTAGTATAGATAGAAAATACTCTTGTGGGAGTTTTAAACAGACTGGAAGACATTGTTTAGGAGTGGCGTGCGCAAGAAAAAAACCAGCATGCACTGACCGAGTCGCTGCAAGCTAACTCCACCTGCATATGCCATTCCATCACTCGCGTGCGCCAGTAAGCCTAAGCCCACAACTTTTATTTTCAACCCTCTGGACTCTGAAAATGACCAGTGCACACCTAGGACAAACCAAGCAGTTTATAAGACAGACAATATACAATTATAAGCAGTTAAAAGGGGCTATGAAGCCACAAAAAGAATAGAACACCCCTTAAACAGTAAGGGGACAAAAGTAAAGGCCAAGGCCTAGTTACTATGCAATGACCAGCCACTGGCCCGAAAACCACCTGCGTGCGCGGGTAGCCCGATGTTGCACGCTGGTTTGTGTTATTTGGTCAATGTCTGGCCTTTTTTGGGTTTTAGAACATGACCAGAAGGACCCCAGAGGTATTGCATAACAGTAGAAAAGAAGTTGGAAAGTAAAACTAGCAGATTTAACTATGAAAAGCAATAAATAGATTTTAACATGCTTCACAGTGAGATATATATGGAATGGAGAACATAAAAGAGGTAGACACTTATCCCCACGCCAGTATTGTATATACAGCCATGATTGGCGTACGCGTACTTGGAACCCAGTTCTAACCACGAATAGTTTTAAAACTTTATTAGCTTTAGGGCCAGGACTAGTATTGATTTAGCCTTGACCCTGTCAACCCCTTTTAGGGATCAGAACAGAGTATTGATCAAAGATGATATACCTTTGGTTTTTGAGTTTGAAAGGGTGTTTGAGCTTTGAACTTGTGGTTTGATGGATGGATGGATAATGTATATGGGTAGATAAGTGTTGTAGTGTATGGTGTTGCTTGTTAATACCTTTCTTTGGGAAGAAAGAGGTGAACAAGGAGGCTTTGAGGTTTTAACTTACAACTAGAGAGTTCAAGTTTTAGTAACCCCTTGCTTGGGCTATAGAGAGGAGTATATATAGGAGGAGTGGAGGGTGTAACTAGCTGAAGTTGGGGTTGGTTAGCTTGGCAAGGAAGTCTTCATACATTAAATGCAAATGAAAAGGTGATGGGGGGTTGTATGAAAGAGGGGGGAACATCCCCATGTCCGAGATCACCTCTCAGACGGATATACAGAGTACTGGGGTGCCATAAAAGTCCTGTGAACGTAGCTGTATAAAGGTGATGAGACTACCTTTGACCGGCGTATGCCAGTCTTGAATCGGCGTGCGCTAGTCCAAACCTGGTTAACGGTCAAAGCTGACCGATGACTGACATGTGGCATCGAACCAGCGTGTGCAAGTAGGGCTTGGCTGAGGCTTTTTGGCTCTAGTTTAAAGGGTTCGAAAGGGGGTTTATCCGCTCATAGCTCAAACAAGCTAACATTCTTTGGGTGTTCTTGATCATATTCATCATCAGGGAATCAAATACCGTAAATAAACTATGCATAGTCCAAAATAGGGTGTCTACACTTGGTTTAAAAGATTTGCAACTGCACGTGCTGCGATGGGGTCCCTAGCAAATTGATTCTGAACAGGAGGTATTCCTGCACCCCGACCGGCCCCCTGACCCCGGATCCCCTGACCCCGGATCCCCTCTTAGGTTCTCCCCATACTGACTAACCTCATCCTTAAAAGGTACCCCACGACCACCTCGACTTCTAGCGCCACCTTGTCTAGCACGCGTTCTTAGAGACATCTTACTACATGATATAAGAAAAGGAAACTATTAACCACCACATTATCACTACGAGGTCACCCCAACTTTCCAAGATGGATTAACAACTCTACACCACTCTACGATAATGAAAATGCAAGCCAAGCAGTCACATGAATGTTAGTCACACAAGCATGTACAAGTCATGAAAAAGTTTATGATGTTTTGAACCCATGAGACTGAACGTCTCCCCACAGTCTCTAGGTGTTCTAAACTTATGCTCTGATACCAAGTTGTCACGCCCTCGATTTTTAACATAAATACAAAAGATTTTCACAAATAAGACCTCACAATATTCCATACAATACCCAAAAGTTTACTGTATTTCCATAATCAATGGCCCCAAATTGACATAAGTTTCAAGTGTCAAAAGAATTAAGAGTTTACAAATGTTCCATAGTCAAACGACTCATAACTTAAAAAGTTACAAATATATCTTTAAATTTTTTTTTTACAAAGTTGGATAAGTAACTCATTTGGTTAGCTTTCAAAATGTAATGTTCACAATCCAAGCACTTCGAGCATGCAAGCTATTATCCCGGGTTGGCACCTGAAAATGATATAAGGTTTGAGTTGCACTAGCCTAGTAGAAAAGTCTACGCAAACTCTATATGCAAATGAGCAAAACGGAAGAACAAACGATAGAAACCAATTGACAACGGAGGAAAGCATAACTATCATGATCAAAGTATCCAACTACTACCAATCCCTCTTCTTGTCATCCAGATAAGTTACAGTCATTCCATTCGTGTCTCAACATCTCGTATCCTTTATGTGTCTCAGCCGAAGCTCCAACCGGGCCAATTGAGGGATTCCGATATCCCCTGCCAAGCACCCACCTTGTAGGTTAGGTCTTGAGAGTGTTCATTATGAGCATTAGCTCCCGCTAGGTCAATTGTAGGATTCCGATATCTCCTGTCAGGCACTCACCCGTGTGTTTGCATGTCGTTCATATGCTCAAGTGTATCATTCGTATTTCAATGTGCAATGACTTACGTTTCCCATTTCTTAACTCAACGAATTCATTCAAGTCCACTGGATACCATCCTAGGTATGAAATAGGTAACGTTCCCCAAACACTTGAAAGAATGCATAAATAATCCCATTAAAGTCGATAAGAAACCCCAATATGTGATTTAGAAGACGTAGGAAAAATAGCTCCTGGACAATGCACTTAACGCTAGGTGAACAAGACCTACCAATAGAAGAGAAGAAATCTTGGTTGACCTACCGGTAGAAAATGGAGGTAGAGAGGCCAACATTCTGCACAAAACAATCTTTCACTTAACCTACCGGTAGGTGAAAAGTTCCTACCGGTATGAAAAGGGTCCTACAAGCAATTTTGACAGGACTTTTAGATTTCGATCCAATCTCAATAAAAACCAGTACAAGTCAAATATGGCGCTAGAACACTCAAATAACATATAAAGAAATGTAGAATTCCCTACCTCAAGTCCGGAAGGCGAAACCCTGAAAATGGTAGCCTTAGACTCTGAAACCCTTGAATTCAACCGAATACTCCTCTCCAAGCCAAACCCAACGGTCTACAAGCTCCAAATCACGCATAAAAGGTAGAATGAAGGCTAATCTTCATGGGTTTTGAGTTTGGAGGTGAAAATTTGAGAGATGGTGAGAAAGAGTGGGAGAGGGAGAGAGTGTCGAGAGTGAGAGAGGGAGAGAGTGTCGAGAGTGAGAGGGAGGAGATGAAAATGAGATTTTCTCTCCTGGGCACACACATATACACACATGCACTATACACTAACACCCATATTTTCCAAACCCTTGCACATTTAACCTCCATAGCCACATTCACGTCATTTTCCACTTTTTTTGTCAACTACAAACATTAAAATTAAATTAAGAAATTTATAGGTCTCTACAATTGGCAACCCTGCACCAAATTCATTCCCATCAAATGAATTCTCAAATTTTAAGGAAAGAGGCTGAAATGGAAAAAGAGGTCAAGAGGAGTTTTTCAACTTCTTTTTTTTTGCATTCACAATTTGTACATGAAAAAAAGACATACGTGCCCCTACCTTTTTGAAAAAATTACAATCTTACCTTTTTTTTTGTCTTAAACTTTTTTTGCAATTAATCCTAGGCATTTCAGTAAAAGTTGTCTGCATGGAAATAATGTGTTCTCTTGCATGTAAGGTGAATAATTTACTTTCAACTTAATTGTGTTCTCTTGTTTTTTTATTTTCTTACACCAAATTAAAGTACTCATTGAATACTTTAATTTGGTTTAAGAAAATAAAAAAATAATATGTAGAAATATTTTTTTTGGGTTCCAAATTATATAGATTTCTGTAGGGAGAATTTAAAGTGGGACAAAGGAAGTACATTGTTGGAGGCTTTCAATCTTCAAAAAGTAAAGTAATAACAAAAAAGACTTCAAACCCAAAATGTCACGCCATCAATTTTTAACATAAATAAATAATCCATTTCAATAAACACCTCCTCGCATATTATAGATATTATCCAAAAGAGTTTCCACCCGTTTAATTTTACAAATAGGTCCCCAAGTCAAAAGATATACAACTTTAGCACTCCGGCCCCAAATAGATTTAAGTACAAGTACAGCAAATTAGTTATTTACAGACGATTTAATAAAAAGGGAATTTGAGGGTAATTAGTTACAAACTCATCTTTGTCAAAAGAAAATCATTACAAAAATGATAGTGTAACTAAAAGAAGTTAGCTTCCAAAAATCTTCCACATCCCAAGCACACATTGCATGCAAGCTACTGTCCAACATTTTGTCTTGAGAAGAAAAATTAGGTTGAGCTACGCTAGCCCAGTAGGAAATATTTACCAATTCTATATGCAAACATGATGATATGTGCAAAAGAAAGAAGACAAAAGGATATGGCTCAATCGATGAAAAAGCAATCAACTATGGGTATGTCAATCATCCGATACGATTATTCCAAGTCATAGTGTCATCGCAGTATGCCATATAGTTCGTAAGACACAAACAACTCTAACAATCTTGATACGACACACTATCACAAATCTCCACTGACTGTATTTCCACCCCTTGCGTTACAGTACAATAACTCGAGAGTAAGCGTATTGCCACCCCATGCGTTACGGTGAACCCTAACTCAGACCATCGTATTACCACCCCTTGCGTTACGAAACTCCCTATACCAATTTTCGACCCACGCATCTATTTTCCTATTTAATATGCAAGATAAGACCTTCCTATGATCACACTCATTCAAGGGACTCCATGCAGTATGCCAATAATATCACATTTGTACCACAAACATTTCCAAGTAATCAGTCAGTCAATAAGATGTGTTTCAATACTGTTTTAATCAAGTAAACTCTTAGTTATTCCTACTAAAAGAGGCCAACGGAACAAGGATAGCATCAATCAATCATAGGAAGTCAATTGAACATGCTTGAGATAGTTTAGGAGGTGTTACAAAGGTGTTAGAAGTGTTCGGGGTTCAAAACAATCAAAGTAGGAGCAACGAGAACAAAACTGCTCATAAGGCTCTAGTATCGATACAGCCATTTTGGTGTATCGATACAACAAGCAAATTAGCAAATCTTGAAGCTACTGTTTTCTTATGGTATCGATAAGGCATAAAGCCCGTATCGATATAGAGAGACTTCGAGCAAGTTTTCTGTAGATTTTTGAGAGCTTAACAAAACATCAACAACAACTATAGGCATGATTTTTACACCAAATCAATGTATTTAAGAAGCAAATAAATCCCTACCACGAGTCAAGGAGCAAAACCCAAGAGATTCGAACGAGCCCTAACTCCAAACTCTTTGAAATCAACCGAAATCCTCTCCTCCAAACTTTACCTAAGGAATTCCAAGCCCTAGAACGCGATTGGAAGGTCAAATGAAGGTTGATCTTTAAGGTTTTTGAGGTATAAGGTGGAGTTTTGTGAGAGAGAGAGAGAGAGAGACGGTAGAGAGAGAGAAGGGGAGATATGGAGATATAATTATCTCCTACATACTCACACACACTATATATACTAACATAAAAATAAATCACACTCACCCCCTCTAGTTCTATCATTTCACTTCAATCCCCAATCCAAACAACCACAAAATAAACCTTATTTCTCCCAATTAGGCATTTAATAAACATTTCAATAATTAAAATTATATGAGCCTCTACACAAAAAAAACCTAATTGTTATTTCATGTATATCATTACTATATTTTAGTTATCTATATTTCTTCCTAATTACCAACAAAATTAAAAAAAAAATAGTGCGAGACTTTCAATTAATGAAGAAGAAAATAATTTCACAATATAATTTTAAAAAAATAATTAAAACATTATTTATACACATTATATACCATCATAAATAACCAAGGGCAACATTATTAAAAATCAAGCCATAATTCATTTTCATCACATATCTCTCAAACACTACTCTTGTTGTAAAATACATTCTGCACGTATCATCCAAACACTCTACCAAATTCAAAATATATTTTGATCATAATTCAAAAAGTCACAAAGACCAAAAAGTTGAAAATAAAAAGTCAAAAAGTAGGCTCTCAAACACTCCTATGCCTCCATACTTTTCCACTTCAATATGATAGTCTGTAATTGCTCCCACCACTATATGGCATCAAAGATAGCTAGGGGCATGCTTCTTCAGAGAAATTTAAGCGCTGCTTCCAAGTTTCATTTTCGTTCTACTCACAAGGCTAGTCTGATTAATACTTGGTGTACACATTTTTGCGTGGCTAAATTTTATAGACTGTGATTTTCTTTGTCTACTTCTGTTGTTTACGCTCCTCTTGTTTTTTTATAAATATTGACATTTGGAGCCCATTTACTGCTTCTACATGACTTCAATATTACAGTATGTTGTGTTTGTTGATGATTTTAGTCGATTTACTAGCTAGTTATATCCCATGTACTATAAAAGTGAAGGGTTTACCAAATTCTTAGATTTTAAAGAGTTTATGAAAAGCTATTGAAGTCTTCCTCAAAATTCTAAGATGGTGGGGTGAATACACCAGTTCACAGTTTCCTCCTTATCTTACCACACATGGTATTAAACATGAATTTTCTTGTCCTCGCACTCCACCTCAAAATGGTGTGGTAGAGAAAAACAGACATGTTGTCGAGGCAACTATAGCTCTTATGCACTAGTCTTGTTTGCCTTAAATCTTTTTGGTTGATGCTTGTGGGCAACTTGCCACCTCCGCTTCATAGCCCTTGCGCTTTACGCATTCATCACCCTTCTTCCACGCGGGTTTCCAATTGTCATCCTTTATTCTTCAGCGGATTGCAATAGTCAAACTTGTTCAGCGGATTTCAATAGTCACGGTTGTTCATTGGATTGTCATTAATTATGCATCTCGAGCGTCGATGGGACTCATCATACGGCTAAGACCGGTTTATCACATTACATGGAGTTGCCACCCAAGTTTGAGATTAACTTGAGAAACCAACATTTAGAATAGCTAGATGGTTTGCTTCAACCAGAGTTTATTTTGGGCTTGGGAGTTAAGTTACAGAATTAGAAGGTGTGAGGCACCTATCTCGCCTGATCTTTTGGTTAGTCTCTATTCATTATTCTTTAGAATTCGGGAATTGTCATCCTTTCTTCTTCAGCGGATTGCAATAGTCAAACTTGTTCAGTGGATTTCAACAGTCACGCTAGTTCATTGGATTGTCATTAATTATGCATCTCGAGCGTCGATGGGACTCATCATACGGCTAAGACTGGTTTATCACATTACATGGAGTTTGAGATTAACTTGAGAAACCAACATTTAGAATAGCTAGACGGCTTGCTTCGACCAGAGTTTGTTTTGGGCTTGGGAGCTAAGTTACAGAATTAGAAGGTGTTAGGCACCTATCTCGCCAAACCTTTCGGTTAGTGTCTATTCATTATTCATAAGAATTCGGGAATTGATTATGTGTTAGCCACATAAGTAGTAAAGAATTCGGGAACAGTAGCATATATGCACTAAAAACGGCAAGGATACCCCATAAGTACTTTCGAAAAGCATTTTGTTTGTTTACAACATAGTGGCGTATGCTCACATTTAAGGAGTGTTGTATGAAACACGCTGAAGTACGTCGTGCCTAAGTAGCATACGCTAACACCTTTTCAGTTACTCACATACTCGAGACAGACAAAATACCAAATAGATGGGTTTATGGGGGTTATAATAAATTGGAAAACAAGTAATGAACACATAGCTAGGAAAACACATAAATATGCACTTTTAGCAAAACTTGACCTATTCTGGAAGAAATAGCGTACGCCAGACATTACCTACGCAAGGTTCAATATTGTGTATGCTAGGTTCTGCTAGGTTACAGCTTTTAATTTCAGTCGGTTGGATCACAGGCTATTTGGGCTCCGAAACAATATTTTTGATTACTGCCCTAGCCCTCAGAGATATTTTGCCTTAGATATTACATTGACTGGAAGTAGGAACTCCCCTATTATTATAGGCTATGAAAAGCAACAGGATATCCCGTAAATACTTTCGAAAAGCATTTTGTTTGTTTGCAAAAGAGTGGCGTATGCTCACATTTAAGTAGCACACGCATGAAACGTGCTGACATATGTTGTGCCTAAGTAGCGTATGTAGGCTAACATTTCAGTTTCTCGAGACAGACAAAATACCAATCAGATGGGTTTATAGGGGTTATTGTAAATAGGAAAACAAGTAATATGCACATAGGAAAACACATAAATCTGCACTTTTAGTAAAACTTGACGTATTACAGAACAAATAGCATATGCCAGACCTTAGATATCGTTCACAAGGTTCAATATTGTGTACACTAGATTCTGCTAGGTCACAGCTTCGACTTTCAGTCAGCTGGATCGCAGGTTGTTTGGGCTCAGAAACAGTAATGCTTACTGCTCTGGCCCGGACATTTCCCTCAAAGATTATATTGGCTAGGAAGTAGGAACCTCATATAGAGCTAATCGTGTCAAGGATATAAAGGTCTGGACTCTGGATTATATACACCCTTGATAACCCTTACACAAAAAATTAAAATAAAAAATCATATATAGGCATACTAGCTAAAACAAAGAGCAATTCATGCAGCCGAAGAGCAGATCAATTCACTTGACGAGAGGGGGTTTGTCGAGGCACTAAAGAAAAATCGGAAAAGCCGGCAAATTTAATGGATGCCAAAAGGGAGACGAGAGAACTTGCAAATAGTATGATCCAATTGTATCTCGGGAATATAGTGCGTGCACTCTCCGGGAAGTCATCAATGAAACAGATCCGGCAAAACTTTGGGGAAAATTGTAGAGTAGGTACAAGTCTAAGTCTTTGACGAATCGGTTGCCGTTAAAGAAAAAATTGTATGCGTTACATATGTCCGAAGGAGCAAACTTTAATGAGCATTTGGATGAGTTCAATGGGCTACTAACAGAGTTGGAAGCCGGAGGAAAAGATAATAATGGAAATCCCATTGGCTGTATTGATGTAACTATTCATATTCATAGATCGGTACCATTAAATTAAAAACCATGGTCGTTCTAATCGTTTTACCAAGGAACCAGATGGGCTTGTCAAGAAACTTCTAAATGACCACCCGATTCCACTAATTATGTTATGTATATCCATGAAAGCAGTTGTGATAGCACAAATGAAGTTTTTATTTTTTTGATAGGCAAAAAATTTTTTTATTAAGAAAACTTGACAAAGGGTACATCAGGTTAGAAGAAAGGGAGGGGAATCCAACTGAAGGTTGGATTAAAAAAGGCCAATGGCCAAGCCCAAAACACCTCAAGGGCAAAACCAAACACCCAAAAGGGCAAAGGCTCAAAAGAGTCAAGTCCTCAAGAACCAAAACCAAAACCTAGTAAAAAACAAGCCATCACCACCACCACCCAGCTATGCGCCTCCAAACGCCAAACCCAGAAGGTAACAACTGTGCTTTGATGATTTTTTTACCGTAGAATGGTGGGTCTGGGGATCTTCAACAACAATAGCTAAGCTTTCAACCCTTGAGACTATAGTTTCATCTTCTACAATTTTTGAGGCATTTTGAGCACAAGTTTGATGAACATTTTCAACACCAATTATACTGAGTAGTATTTTGAACGTAGGCAATTGGATTTCGAGTTGGGGAGTCAATAGGTTTTACTAGGCCAGGCATTTTGGAGCTGTGAAAATGATGCTTCGGCCAAATTACGAATGAAAATTATAAAAATGCATCCGCCATAAGATGACTAACAAAATGAGAGTGAGTTTTAAGCCTCTAATATATGTTTGACCTGTGATGTAATTTAATTAGCAATCCAAAATCACTCGATGGTTTGTCGAATTGGATCATTATATAGACAAAAAAAGAAAGAAAGAAAGAAAGAAGGAAACCAAGCTTACTACCACAAAAGAAATGGGAAATAACTTCTTGACCTGGCCAGTCTTAGGGCCTCCAAATTTGGGCCCAAAACAGGGCCGCCTTCTAAAAAAAAAGTATATATATATTTTTGTTAGTAGTTAAGGAGAAGTGCCTTTTGTAGTTCAGCGGTAAGGCGATCAAAAACCTCACTCAATGCTTGAGTTCTAATCCTGGCAGATTACTTTCTCTTTATATGTTTTTATGCCAAAAACAACTCTAACACCCCTACTAACCCCCGCTGATGTATATCGCTGTGGTAAAAATATAAAATAAAATAAAAAAAAGCTACACAATTGTAGGCTGTAGCTGTTGTGTTGTGTTTCGAACCCAGCTCGAGGAGGATGCAAGGCAGCCATTTGTGTAATGGTCAGAATTTTTTAACAGAGTGTTTTATAAAAACAAAATTTATCTTATTTAGTTGCGCATTATTTTTATGATATTGTTAAATTTGCATGCGTACGATTATGTGGGTACATGGGCGAACGTTTGGTGTACATTGTACCTTAGTAATTTTATGTCTACGTTTTATATTTAAACCCATAGATACATACAGATATTTGTTGTCCTATATATTAATTTATTACTCCACTCTATTTTCTACACTCATTAATTCCTTCAAACTCTTAGCCCTTCCTCCCAGCCTTGCTCCTTGTCTCCCTAAACGTGGCCTTACCCTCGTCCAAAAACTCTACCAACCAAATACTTTCATTCAATGCCAAAACCCATGTCTCCCTTTGGTCTTTCCATTATTCGGCAGAGAACATGAGAGAGAGAGAGAGAGAGAGAGAGAGAGAGAGAGAGATACCTTCTTCTTCTTCTTCCCCTTCAAAACCCATTCCTCCTCTAATTCTCCTCGCCAATTCAGCCACAAACACAGCCGGAAAAACAGTCTCCAAATAGCCCTGTTTTCTCTTCAAAACAACTCGGAAAGCAGCCCCATTTCAACTCCCAGAAACCACTCCAACCCAGCTGCAACTCGACCGCATTCAAGCTCCAAAACTGCCCGAAAAGTCGGTCCAAAACCAGTTGCATTTCAGCTCTAAGCACAGCCGTTTTCCCCCAGAAAACAGTCCCAAACCGCCGTCAACAGAGCTCATTGCCACGCGATCGATTCACCACCAAGCCGCCGTACCACCGCTTATTCTTCAGGAGAGAGGTAGTTAGACCTTATCTCCTTAAGTATATATAAATGTACAAATTTCTTGTTAATGTTGAGTTTGAATATTGTGTGTAAGTGTTTATCGGAATAAATGGCATGAAACGGACTACAAATGATTGGGGCTTAAGCTTAAAGAAAAAAGAGAGAGAGAAGGGATATGAGTACATAATTGTGTTCGGATCAGTACATTAATGGAGTTAGGGAATTTGAATGAAGCTTACCTTGTTTCTTCCATGATTACGCTGTCATAGGTTTTCAGCAGTAACTGAAGATTGATAAATTGGTGGATAGTGTAGTGCACTGGACGATATTGGTTTAGCTATCAAAATGTCAGTGGTGATGTGAAAAGAAACAAACCAGATAAATGGAATTAATAGCTTAAGATTGTTGGTATTATGTTAGACGCCGTGATCTAGCTTGAAAATGATATGTGAGCGTGGTTATTAATCCTTGTGAAGCATGATTTGTTTTGTCGTTATGTTTAATTCATGTTAATTGTGGACATGCATTAATGTCTCCGAGATCTTAGATTGGACATTAGGGTCCAGGTTGGTTATGGGTTGTGAGGAATTCACCTTAAATACGATGATTAGATATTAATGGGAAAAGGAAATGTGTGAATTGATGTTGAGACGAGTTGTGATGCTCCATAGTAAGGTTGAGTCCAAGCTCTGGAGGCTTCCGAAGGTGAGTCCCGGTAGATATATGGATGGGTGGTCACGGTGATTGATTTGAATTTGATTACTGAGATTTCGTAACCCTGAGTATGGCATGGCTATGATTAACTTTTGAGAAACGGAATTAAAGCGCAAGGGGTGGTATAAAGCAAGGGGTGGTGTAGAGCAAGGGGTGGAATTTACGGTGTTCATTCTCCTTGTGTTAGAGCAATGGGTGGAATTTACCGCGATGAATTCTTATAAGTAGAAAACTTAGGGTCATTAATCCGGGCACAAGGAGAGAGTTGATTCATGCCATGGCCATAGCTTAGTGGTTAAGGGTAGGACGGATCTCAAGGTGGAGATCCTAGATTTCACATAGGTTAAAGATTAGTAACAAAAATCAAGCACCGATATTTGCATTGCACTCTTAATCTTGTTATGAGTAAGTTACGGGTTTTGGGTAGATTTTAGCTATTGAGCATCAATCGCTCACAGTACTACGTTGCCTTGGTCTTCAAACACCAGATATTGAAGATGGAATAGAAGAGCCGTACGATCTAATCGAGTTCAACCATGCTATGGACGAATGCTCGGAGCCTTGGTTGCCGTACGCTTAGTTGCTCTGACTAATTTAAATCAACTTTATTTGGAGAGCTTCATGATTTATTGGGCATTGTAATATTTTGTCAAATTCGAAAACTTAAACTAAATTCGATATGGTTGTAATATGTTGACGTATGCTTTCGGAATGATGACGTAGTAAATCTATTAACTTCTTTTGGGAAAATTGCCTTTATGATGTTTTATTAATGTTCCGAAAATCAGGGCGTTACAACTTGGGCCACCGAACCAAAGGATTTTGTGTGTTCTATGTAGAACAAAATAATTATATAAATACACGGCCTTTCTACAAAGGGCGCCCGCATTTTAGAAATATGCACGCTTTTGATCTCAGCCGTTGGATTATGTTTTCAATGGTCCAGATCCGCGATTTTCTTACCAATAAGAATATATTGATGTTTCAAAGCTGAGAATGTTTTAAAAGGATTCGCAACTATGAGAACGTTTGAAATACATGCCTATATCTCAGCACATGATATTTTTAGAGTTGAAAATGTTCTCAACACACGTCTAGACTTAGTGGTAATTCATTCTCAGATGTTCTCTATTCTGAGAACATTCTCATACGTTCTCAGCATTGAGAACATTCTCAGCACACACCTAGACTTAGCGATAATTTATTCTCAGACGCTCTCAGTTCTAAGAACATTCTCAGGCTTCTCAGAACTGAGAACATTTTCAGCACACGCCCAGACTTAGTGGTAATTTGTCCTCTGACATTCTCAACTCTTAAAACGCTCTCAGCACATGCCTAGAGGCTAAACTTCGTGGTAATTAAAAAGAGTGATATACCTTAATGGGAATTAAGGTGCAATTTTTTGTGTCTAATGGTAAAAAGCTCTTAAAAAAACAATACAAAAATACACTAAGAGAGCAATTACAAAGAACGTACGAAAAGGGATCTCAAATCATACCTGGGAAAAAATTCTAAATTTAGAAGAACTTTCGAGAGTGAAATGAGGGCTTTCCAGTGGCAACATAGCCTTGGAAGAAAGATCAGTTGCGTTACGACCCATCCTATACCAAAAGCAGTTTCCCTCATCCCTCGCAACTTTGCTTGCTCAACCATATTTGATAGCTAGGGTTTAAAGGTTGTTACTGTGCCATAGCGTAGAAAAAGAGAAACAAGCATTCCATAAATATCGGACTCAAGAAAAACAAAACATAAGGTAACACGAAGAAAAGAAGAGAACAATGATATCTATATACAACTTTAAACTCTTTTAAGTCTAGAACATTTTATGTTGCATATTTCCAACACAAAATGCAAAATCCAGCATCAATGTACTTTCACAATATCAACACAGTTTGATAATGCACTTGGCAAACTTGTCTTTTCTTACTTAGTCAACCTTCCAACCATGGTAATGGTTATCAAGAAAGTAAACCAGCTACAATAAGCAACTAAATTCTTATACTAAAAACAGACTTGATTGAACCCCTGTTTTGTAATATTTTAGGACAATGAAGATGCTTCGGACCCGTGTCTTTAGAACCACGGATTTGATGAAAATGCTAGTAGAGATTAAGTGAGAGAGAGAGAGAGAGAGAGAGAGAATGTGGGTTAGTTGTGGAAAGGGAAGAAGACATGGGCTTGTTGGGAGCGTGAGAGGGAGTTGCGACTGGAAGGGAAGGAGGTAATAACTGATAATGAAAAAGACCTAGCTATGAGGGAGAGAGGGAGAGAGAGAGAGAGAGAATGTGGGTTAGTTGTGGAAAGGGAAGAAAATGTGGGATTGTTGGGAGCGTGAAAGGGAGTTGCGACTGAGGGGAAGGAGGTAATAACTAATAATGAAAAAGACCTAGCTATGAGGCATGCCCAAAAGCGATTTAACAACAAAGAGCATTCACACAAATGAACCATAGATGGTTAAAAAGGGATTAGCCGAAGTAACATTACTAGTAAAGAAATATGGGTTAATCGAGGAAGCATACTCGCTCAAAAATGGCAATGCCCAAACATGAGCATTGTTGCTTGTGCATTGCCGTCCAAGCAGACACGCGTAGTTGAAAACTATTTTAAAGATAAGAAGATGAACAACTGATATCAGTACATACATGGCACAAAAACAAAAAAAAATCCGCACCATTTATAACAAAGAGTCATTTCATGAAACATGCAAAAATATCTCAACAACAAAAGTTCAAGTTCTTAAGGAAGAATGAATCTCACCAGAGTTTCACCACCTCGCCTATGGAGGTAATCATTCCAAATCTGAAATCAAAACGGAAGACGGGAGAAAGATATATTTTACTCTCAAAGTCAACATGTGTTACTCGGTATAGATATCAAAATTAGTAACGACATGTCGGTGGCACTAACATCGATCTATGAAATTATGAAAAATTAAACCACCACATCCCAAACTGCCTTGTATTTAACAGAATATCCAAACGAAAGCGCCATAAATGTCCAACAAAAGGACCCAAAACTACACCCATGTTGGCTGCCAAGATCTCCACATTTACCACCCCACCTACAGTAATTTCACTATTTGTTAAATGAAAAAATCTGACTACTTGTGACCATATAGATAGACATACTGAAGAAGAAATAAAATAGGAAAATGGTTTGAGGATCATATAGACATACCGAAGTACATTAAACTTCAATCATGGTCAAAATTCAACCACTTGTGACTCATGGCCATTAAAAAATGTGGTCAACAAAAAGAAGAATTTCAACAAAATTGCCCAAGTATTTCTTTAGAGAAAAGCCTTAACGTTGCTCTAACTTCCAAAAAGAAGGGAAAGTGGTATTTTCCTACTCTTAATCATGAGTCAACGAGTGTCTGAGCATGAATCAATAAGCTTTTTTGCTCATTGCGAATGACACAGTAAGGACCAGAGAATCTTCTCATGTCTAAGTTAAAAAATGGGGTGTTGGATTTGTTGATTCCAACAAAGGAAAATCATCAAACAGGTTAAGTGCAATAAGTGTTTGTAAGGGCAACCTCTGTTAGTGTCCATGCCTTTCATGCTCTAAAGTTCTGCATTATATTTAGACGTTGAGTCATGCTTACCATGTGAAATGATGAACGTTGCACAGGAAGAGTTTTTGGGTGGCGGCCAATGGCGGATGACAGTAGAGGCTGTGGCGGGAAAAGATTTTGGCTTGTGGGAATGGTGGAAAAAGAACTTTTTTGCTGTGGCGAGAAGGTCGTTAGTAGGAGTGGGTGAGGAAAAGCCGGTAGATTTGATGGTCGTTGGTGTGAGGCGTGTGCCCTGCTTCAGTTTGGAGGCGCGAGTCTGGGTGTCGTTTGGGGTCTGTCGATTGGAAACGCTGCATGAAAGGTGCTAAGGAAGCTTTGATCTGAGGTGGGCAAATCATTAAGGGTATTTTCAGAATCAAAAAAGTAGACAAACACTTGCCTCTTTTAATAGAAGTATATAAATATATAAATAGATTGATATAGATATAGATATCAACTAAAATCATAATGGATATCTAAAACTTCATGTTTTTCATGCAAGAATAGGTAAACTTATAGGTAATAATCAAGAAAAAAACCTCAACCCTGATCATCTAGCTTTATCTTTAATCAATTTTCCAAGCTTGCTTCTTCTGTCTTCCACAAAACGACGACAAATTTGCTCTACATTTGTCAATTATTCCGAACAAGTTCTCCACTGTACTGATGATCTATGATGCACAGACACGGACATGAAAATTCTAAAAAAATGGGGACACGGACACAGCGGGGGACACGCACCTGTATATTTATTTATATAAATAAATAAAAAATTTTAGTTTGACACCCAGAAATTTTTAAAAAATTACAATTTGACCCCAATTTTTTTAAAAACATTATAGTTTGACCCCAATTTTTTTAAACATTACAGTTCCCCCCCCTATACATGTCTTTGTGTCTCGATACTGCGATACTTCGACCTCTAGAGGTGTTGATGCTTCATAGTTGACGATCAAGGCAGCAAAAGGGACGATCTGCTCTTTTCCTACAAACTAGAAACACAATTTGAAATCAATGATCACAGTGATTGACCCCCATTAAAATTAGTAACAACAGAATTGCTTAATCATTCTCGTAAGAATGGAGCCTATAGGAGGGGGACTATCATTATTTGAAAAGTGTTGAAAGATCCTTATCATTGGCTTCTCGCTAATTGAAATATAACAATGATTTACTAAACAAGGAAAGAAGACTAGACAAACAAAAAACTAGAGGTATACACATGATAATGAATATGACCATATATACAAGGACCTTCAAACTAAAAAAAAATTCTAGTTCTTCATCATTGATTAATCTACAAGGAAACATGAAAAGATAAGACTCACGATAAACCTGAGAACTTGGACTTGAGCTTTAATACTAAACTAAATAGAACTAGAAACTCCATTACAACAACATTCCCAACATGCAGCCAACTAACCAAAATATTTAGATTTCTTCAGATCTTCATTCACCACTACAATAGTGAACTGTGCAAAATGACTCCATCCTGTTTGAACCCAAGAGAAAAGAAAAACAAAAAAGATAAAAGGGACCAACGGATGTAGTATGTAGTAAGCGTACCTATGTCATTTTGTGCTCTTAGTAGTAAAGGGTCTATATATATGTGTTGGGGTCTCTTATTTGGTAGCTTTTATCATTTTGAACAAATATTATCAAGAGCTAGTCTCTTTTGTATCTCATTTGGGAGTTTCCCTCCCTACATTATCTATGGGTATCTTTGGTTGCATCATTTCGTATCAGGGCGCAAGCTTGTACAAGTGGAGTGCATAAATCAGAGGAAAAACCTTGCCGGAGACACCATTTCACTCGAAACCAACAAATCTGCTCAAACCCAGATCTTACATCTCACTCTTGACCCCTCAACTCACAAAATTGACCATTGCAAACCTGAATCTTGCTGTTTCAGACATCAAAACCCTATTTCGCACCTGACCCAGCCTTATTCCCACTCAATCTTCCACTTTCAGAGCTCGAATAAGTGACCCATAGCTGCGAAATGGCTCTACACTGTTCGAAACAGTGATTCGGAACCAGATCTGTCTATTTTGGAGCTTGAACAGCAGCCCAAGTATGTGAAATACATTGTCGGTTCAATTTCAGACCATTTCGGTACTTGTACAGTGCGCGAAATGCTTGTGCTCTGGTCGAATAGCATTCAGCTCACCTCTATGGTGTTCTAACCACTCGATTAAGGGTCGAACAGCCTTCAACTGACCTCAAAACGGTCGATTCATCCTCGTTCGGCACTCAAATCAGTGTTTCAGGTTAGATTTCAGCTGGGTTTGTCTCGTTTGTTGCTATTTGCTTCGATTTCTTGCGGTTTGCCGTTGGGTCGTCACAATTTGTGTTGATTGATTGTTATTTGAGGCTGTTTGTGTACTGATTTGGCTGAGTTTTCATTATTTGGGGTGGATTTACTTGTTCGGAGTTGAAGTTGGGCATTGTAATGACTTATCGGGCTAGAGGTAGAAGAGGAGGTAGAGGTAGAGGTAGAGGCTTTGTGGTGAACAATGGTGAAGAAAATGAGTTTGGCAACCAAAACCATGAGATTCAAGAGTTGAGACAACAAGTTGCCACCTTGACGGAGATCGTGCAAGGCTTGCAAGTGTCGCGGGCGGGAAGTGGAGGGTCCGAGGTCTCTCATAGTCACTTTGACAATCCGTTTGGTGATCTGAATTGGCGTAGGTCACCTTCCACTCACTCTCCTTATAGCAGGGTGAGGAACATCAAGATTGAACTTCCCAAGTTCAATGGAAGTCTTAACTTGGATGAGTTTGTTGATTGGATAAATATGGTTGAAAGAGTGATTATGGAGATGTCTCCGAGGAGAAGGTGAAGTTAGTGGCTATCCGTCTCAAAGGAAGAGCTTCCGCTTGGTGGGAGCAATTGCAAGGAACTAGGCTATGAATTGGAAAGGGAAAGATTAGAGAATGGGGGAAAATGATGAAGAAACTCAATGAGCAATTTTTGCCTTTCAACTATATGCAAAACCTCTACAAGAAATTGCATAATCTCAAACAAGTTGGAAGTGTTGATGAGTACACGGAGACTTTCCATCAACTTGTTGCTAGAGTTGATTTGAATGAAAGTGAAGATCAAATGGTTACAAGGTACATAAGTGCCTTGGTGGCCGAAAAGCAAGAAAAGAGGAAGTTTTTTAGATCCGGGCAGCAAAATCAAGGCAGATCCCCGTCCGGACAGCCGTTCTACACCTCTTTTCAAGGTAGTTCTTCTTCTAATAGAGGTCAAGTTGGTCCTCCTGGGTTGGATGACCAAAATTGTGGGGATAAAGCTTCAGCCCATGCTCAAAACCAGCCTCAATCCGGTGTTTCGGGGGCTTGAAAACAAGCCCAAAGTGGGGGGGATTCAAATGCTTCAAGTGTGGGGAACCGGGTCACAAGTCTTCGAATTGTTGAAAAGCTTCCGGAAGTCGTAACAAAGCACTTTTTAGTGAAGTGGAGAAAAGTTTTGATGATATTCCCTTGTATGATTATGTCGCATGTGAAGAGATTGGTGGTGACTTGGAGGAGGAAGTGGGTCTTTCACTTATGATCAAGAGGACTCTCCTAACACCTAAGCAAGATAGTGATGAAGATTGGTTGCACGCCAACATATTCTACACTACTTGCAACATAGAAGGGCATGTTTGCGATATGATCATAGAAGGGCATGTATCTCAAGAGGCGGTTGACAAGCTTCAACTCAAAGTGGAGGAGCATCCCGATCCTTATGTTCTTTCTTGGTTCAAAAGGGGAAATGAAATCAAGGTGAACAAGAGGTGCTTGGTGTCCTTCTCCATCCGGCAAAAGTACTTTGATGAAGCTTGGTGTGACGTGGTACCTATGGACGCTTGCCATATCTTACTTGGCCTTCCGTGGCAATACGACCACGATACTCTTCATGATGGAAAGCGGAATACCTACATCGTGCATAAGCATGCGCAACAAATCACCTTCTTATCCATGAAGGAGAAAGTAACTACAAAATCTTATTGCCCGATGTTATTTGCTTCGTCTAAGAAACTTCCAATGAATGTGGGTATGATGGATGTCCCCAAAACCACCAACAAGCTCTTGAAGGAGGATGATATTGTGTTTGGTCAACAGTTGACAATGAGGGAAGAGTTTGGGAATGACTTTGAAGATTTCCCTATCTATGATGAGTATCTTGATGACGACGAAAGGTTTAAGGATGTGGAGCAAGTGGTAAAAGAAAGCCATAGAGGTGCATTGGATTCATATTCAAAGCATGAGATTGTGGAAGATCCTCCAATCCTTGAAGACCTTGTAGAGACAACGGGTGTGAATTGTTTTCAAGTTTTGCCTTCCGCGTTCCCCCCGATGCATGATATACAAGTTTGTGAAGAATTGGTGACCAAACTAGGCTTCATGGGACAGCTTGAAGATCCCTTGGGAATGGTCTTCACTCAAGAAAGTCTTGGGTACAGCGTTTTCCTTGTCTTTGAATCTTCAAATGGCGATTGGTCAAGGTACTTTTTGGGAGGATGTCTTAGAAAATACTTCGATGTAGCTTTGCCTTGTTCAAAACATGGCAAGTGGATTGCTTACTCAAACACAAGCATGGATGCGGCGGACATGCACTAAAACAAGCTCATATTTAAGATTGGATGTGCCTTGAGGGTCGTGTTGAATCGAAGCACTACAACCGTAACTTGAGGAAAAGTTTCTTTTTAGTAGGGAGTATGATGTAGTAAGGGCACCTATGTCATTATGTGCTCTTAGTAGCAAGGGGCCCATACCGACGCACTGACGGGTATAGACGGCCACGCGGAGCCCACTACGGGTCCTGCACGAAAAATTCGAGCCATTCAATAATTTAAATTAAAAAAACCGAGTGGGTATTGCGGAAAATCAGCTCAATCCAAAATGTGTAGGTGCTTGACCCAATGTTCCCACTCTTGAAAAATCGAAAAAAATGCAAAGATTGGATGAAAAATGGGAAACTTGGATCGAGCAACTACACATATCGGATTGAGTTGATTTTTAGCGCTGCCCACTCGGTTTTTTGTTTTAAAATTATTGAACGGCTAGGATTTTCCGTGCGGAACTCGTAATGGGCCCCATTTGGCTATCAGTAAGGGTACCATCGGTACCTCGTCAGTAGCAGTGTTCAAAGAAAAAGAGATCAACAAGAAAGCAAGAAAATAGATTATCAATGACCATCGTAATTCAATAACTTACAAGCATACTTGGAAGAAGTTGCCGTGATTAACAACACAGAGAACAAAGAGAGATGATCGCAGACATCACATCCTTGAGGATAGATTAAAATATACCTCCCAAAATAAGAAGCTTACATTAGACCAGACGAAGTGCAATATTTTCAACATGATAACAATTCACCGACACCTCTCTTATGCCTAACCAAACCGAGCCATAAGTCCCACTCAGATTGGGGTTGGCTAACACCTCTCCTATGCCTCATAAAGAAAAACATAATAAATTTTGTTACAATGATTTTTTACTTTTTTTTTTAATAACTAATAGATTTATAGAAAAGGCGTCAAAGGGATGCCCGCCATTTACAAAAGAAGGCCAATGATAAAAAGGCCCAGCCCTACTACATCAATAGCCTAAAAACCAATCAAAGGAAAAAACTCATGTACTCTATACTCCACTCCGAATGCAAAAAAAATATGATCATATCAAGGAATAGGTTGGGGATCCGATTGCACAGCCTTAGCTCCCTCCGAACTATGCAAATTAAAAAAAAAAAGACTTTTCAAACTAAACATAGTCCTCTCCACCCCATCTAAATATCTACTATTCCACTCTCTTCGAATTAGCTACATCAAGTAAAGCAGGACCAAATCTAGCACTACCGTCTTAGTCTGCCCACAGTAGCCCTAAACCATTCTTGAATCAGCTTCTCCCACCACGGATGGAGGAAAATGTAACAATAGGGAACTAGATAAGAGTGCTTTAAATAAGAATAACTCTACCAACTTGTACAATTAATGAACGGTATGATTATTGTTTACTATTATTGTTAACATGCCTATCTTTAGTACTTAGAAGAATGAAATAATGTTCAAGAATTTAGAAATGAATTTGGAATAAATATCATGATCATAATCATAGATTCGTAAGATTTAGAAGCACAACTTTAGCCCTACAATCAATTTAGTGGTGGCATATGACATCATAGATTTAGTTGTGCCTCCAAAGTCCTCTCCTCTACGTTGGAGGCAGAGTACGGGCTTTTTTTAACGTCATTGCAACCTATGTTTCTCAAACCAAAAATTCAGAAAATAATGTCTCCATATAAAAAACACACAAGTAGAGAAACAATATAAACAAAAACCATATTTAAGATGACAAACACTAATTGCAAGAACCCACGAGGCCGCAGTTACAATTTTCAGAACCGATGAGAGTCAAAATTTATCAAACTTTAGAAGTTCAATCTTCATCAAAATACGAAACCAGACTTATTTCAATTCATGTAGGTTTTGTTGTAGGGAAAAACTTGAGGACTTGAATTCTGAATATAACCCTTTTGAAGTACCACAAGATAGGACTCAAGCTAAAATCCTGGGATTATGCTTTGTACCATTCCCTTGTTCAGTGATACCGTATAAAAAGCAGAAACTCATACTGGCTTACATCAATAGATACATTACCACTTGGGGCTAGCTCAAGTGGCAAGGACCAGGAATATCTCTTAGAGAGGTCTATGGCCCGAACCTCAAGGGTGGACCACTGATACATTTACTTTATCTCTCCCTAGAGGTAGCCTTAGTAATTACCTAGTATATGTAGGAAAGGATGACTACATGTACCAACAGATTATAGGCGGAACAAAGTCTCAAACACAATCGTAAGCTTAAAAAACTAGTTTAGATAGAAGGACAGAACACTAAAACAAAGCAATAAATTTTTAACACTATGTTCACATAGCTCACCTTCATTCGGTTCTAAGGACCTTATCATCCTTTAGAGGCGAGGGTTCCGTTGTTCCCTCGAGTAGCAGTAATACATCATCCACCAAAATAAACATATCCTCCTCTATACGAACAATCGGAACTGGCCTCAAGGGCTCTTGGCCTGGCTTTCAATCCACTGTTCAAGGAATCCATTAACAAGGTAGATGTGACTTCCTTTTCAATAAAGAAATGTTTTACAACTCACAAAATTGAATTTGTTTTCTCTCTGGACATACGGCACCAAGTATTTTGGTCAATCCCAACCAGAAAGCACAAAAGCTATAGCCACCGCAAGTAATCTATAATTTTGGAAGTATATTGACCGGAAATGTTATGAACCAGACCATAGATGAAACCAAAGGATAACGCATAAATAACCGACAGCAAGAAAAATAGGCTACGAATTTTCAGGTTTTTAAAGAATCTAGACTCCAAGCAACAAACATTTAATTTAAGGTCAAAAACTATATGGTGTCACTACACTTGAGCAGTTTTCAAGGTGAAAATAAAAGACAACTCTTGATTGATTAAACCCCTTACAAAGAGAGAAGAATGTTAAAACTTTTACAGCCATACCAACTAATATCATAATTGATGTCTAAAACTACCAATCATTTCAAAGCACCAAAGCCCTTGTTGGGTTGTGGGTTTGGAACAAAATTTCCAAACCCAAATCCACTCATTACCTATATTTCCAATCATTACTTTCATTTCTCTCTCCACTTGTTAACCCTATATCCAATCATTAATCTCATTTCTCTCTCTCTCTATCTCTCTCCACTTATTTCTCTCCTCACTCATTACTCAAAAACCAAACCCAAAAATTTTCTAAACCCACAACCGAACAAGGCTTTACCTAAATGACATAATGGTACTAACAGACTTATCAGATATCCCAAATGCAAGGCAGTTATCACCGACTCACAACACATGAGGCTAAACTTTTACGAGTTACACGGAACCAATAGCTAAATTATTTTTCTAGTAAACTTCATCCCTTGCAGAATCAAGGTTTAAAGAATTTCCGTTTGACCGAAAAAAAAAAATTAAGGTTTAAATCAACACCCAGAAAATAACCCTCTCTCAACCAGTACAATAAGGAAATCATATAATCATGTCATTTATAAATTAGACCAACCCATAGGTTAAGAGAACTTCAAACCATAGCAGGTTCAAGCCAACCCAAGAGGCTCATACATGCTTTATGTCAAGTGTGCTTCAACATGAATCTACATTAAGGAAAATGAATTGTGCAGCCAAAATAACACTGCATTTCAAGAATCGGTCCCAAATAATGAGGAACCAACATAATAGTAAAAGTGGACTAAACAATTAGATTAAAAATGCTGCTATCGAAAAGAACAAAAACCAAATGCAGGTTCTACATACCATTTGTAGCCGCCAACCTCAAATGCATAACTGCGAAGTTCTCTCTTGGTAATCTGGGAAAATTTGTCTATCTTCCACGTATAACTCGCAAGGTTTTGGTCTAGCAATGTCATAAAATAGCTAAAACTGAAGTTAACCGCATAATGGATGCATAGTATGACAAAGCAGGTTACACGGATTGGTTAACAACTTGATACTGATAGGAAAAGCTAAAAGTTGTTAATGAAGACCCAAAACTTGATTCACAAGAATGCGCACCACCTCAATAACGGTTTCCATAGTATTTCACTCTATCTTTTGTACTATCAAATTTGTTAACATTACCTCCTCGGAACTAATGAACAAGAGCGATTCTACTTGAACCCATGCAAGTCCTTTCAAGTCCTGTGTTTGTGCTACACCCATTAACTTCAATTTATTTATTTGTTTTTTCTCTATACCTAACAATAGTTTGAGCATACCCTCATCATCCACGTAAACCTAAAGCCAACTTTATCAAATCTACACGAACCCGCCATCCACGGCAACAACCACCATCCCCTCCAACCCCCCCCTTGTCCACCACCATGCTCGACATAATTAATAGATTTTTTAAAATCCCGCATGGGACCTTCACCATCATTACAATACATTCAAAATTTATTTCTAAATTCTTGAACATGATTTCATTCTTCTAAGTACTAAAGAAAGGCATCTTAACAATAATAGTAAACAATAATCATACTGTTCATTCTCAAGTTTTGAGCAGTTTTTAATTGAACCGTTCATTAAATCTAAGATAAAAACTGCTCAGATCAAGTCTTTCCCGGTCTTTTTTTTTTGCTGATTTCTCGCGGGCACCCTTAAAATCACGTTCTGATCATATTGAGCGGCTCGGATCATCAAAATTTGATCAGGAACTATGAGGTGTTTTTTAGGTGTTTTTTTGGGTGTCCCTTGAACCGTCCCGTCAAAAAATTGGATAAGTAGAGAAACAATATAAACAAAAACTAGATTTGAGATGACAAACACTAACTATAAGAACCCATGAGGCCACGGTTCCAATTTTCAAAACTAGTGAAAGCGAGGTCGCAGTTGCAATTTTCAGAACTGGTAACCAAACCAAATTGAGCCTTTATGTCCCAATCAATTGGGGTCGACTACATGAATTCTTTTTCTCCACTGAGCTCTGTCAAGAGCCACTTGTTCACTCAAACCCATTAAACTCGTATCTTTGTGCACAACATCTAATGTCAATGCCCCTCCCAATAGCATTGCTACTCAAAGCTATCTTATCCGCTCTCTTAACTACCGCATCTCTAGGTTTGCGGTAAATATGCCCAAACCATCTTAGCATATTCCCTCAACTTCTCCTCTAGGTGCAACACCTACCATCTTACGAACCGTTTCATTTCGAATCCTATCTCGTCTAGTCTTACTACACATCCACCTCAACAGTCACATATCTGCTACACTCATCTTGCTCATCTGTTGTTTCTTAATAGGCCAACATTCTGTCCTGTAAAGCATCGCTTGTCTAATGGCAGTTCTATAAAATTTTCAGTTCAATTTGGTGGGTACCCTTTTGTCACATAGTACACCAGTAGCGCTCCTCCACTTGAGCCACCCCACTTGGATCCTATGGGTCACATCATCGGCAATCTCTCCATCTTTACTAATAATCGAGCCTAAATACCTAAAATGGTCACTCTTTGGTATCTCTTGGTCTTGGATCATCACTATTTCTGCATACGCATTGCTCGTACCAGTGAACTTGCACACCATATACTCAATTTTACTCATACTTCTGAAAACCCTTTGACTCTAATGCTTCCCTCCCAATTTCTAATTTCGTATCAACACATCTAGCAGTTTCATCTATGAGGACAATATCATCTGCAAACATCATACACCGTGGGATATCCTCTTGAAACTGTCTAGTCAATTCATCCATAACTAAGGCAAAGATAGGACTCAAGCTAAAATCTTGTGATTATACTTTTTGCCCCTTGTTCTATGATACCAATATAAAAAGCAGAAACTCTTATGGATTATATCAATAGATACATTACCACTTGGGGCTAGCTCAAGTGCCAAGGACCTAGAACGTCTCTTAGAGAGGTCTATGGTCCAAATCACAAGGGTGGACCAATGATACATTCACTTTATCTCTCCCTAAAGGTTGCTACCTCTAGGTAGCCCTAGTAATTACTTGGTATATGTAGGAAAGGAGGACTACATGTACCAAGAGATTATAGGCAGAACAAAGTCCCATACACCATCGTTAGCTTAAAAAAACTAGTATAGGTAGAAGCATAGAATACTGTAACATAGCAAAATATTTGAGAAAAAATTTACAGCATTAAATAATTTTTAACAATAGGTTCACTTAGCTCACCTTCATTCGGTTCCGAGGACCCTTATCATCCTTTGGAGGCAACGGTTCCAAGGCGGCTCTCTTAAGTGGCAGTAATACATCATCCACCAAAATAAACATATCCTCCTCTATATGAATAATTGGAACTGAAGAATCTTTAGCATCCTCATAATCTTCCTCTACCTTTCTTGCTCTTGGCCTGGCCTTCAAGGCCTTTCAGTCCCTTGTACAAGGAATCCATTAACAAGGTAGACATAACTTCCTTTTCAATAAAGAATGTTTTACAACAACTCTCAAAATTGAATTTGTTTTCTCTCTGGACATGCGACACCTAGAATTTTGGTCAATCCTTGGCAAAAAGCACAAAAGGTGCAGCCACCACAAGTAATTTGTTATTTTTGAGGTAAAAATATATTGAGTGAAAATGTTATGAGCCATATCACAGCTAAAACCAAAGGATAAAGAATTAATTAACCAGAAGAAAACGAGAAAAATAGGCTACAAATTTTCAGGTTTCTAGAGATCAACTTTAAGCAACAAGCAATTAATTTAAGGCCAAAACTATATGGTGTCACTCCACTTGGGGCAGTTTTCAAGGGTGAAAATGAAAGACAACTCTTGATTGGTTTAACCGCTACCAAAGAGAGAGAAGAATGTCGAACTTTTACAGCCATATCAACTAAAACCATACTAGACATCTAAAACTACCCGCTTTTATGCAAGAATAGCTCAACTTTTAAGTAATACTAGTGAGGTGATTGCGCACAATTGAGGCCCAACAGAAAGGAATTGGAGCACAAAGCATTATTAGTTTCTAAAAAATAGCTACTGTTATATATATACAGCAGTTATTACCAAAATGGAGGCGCAATACGTTGGGCCTGCTACTGTTAGATATATATAGCAGTGGTGCTAGCAAGGAACTGTAAATCAAAAGGCTACACACCAACACCTAGTGGTTGGAAGGGATAGTAGCAGTTGTTACCAAAAGGAAGGTATAATGCCTCATAAGAGCTACTATTAGATATGTACAGCTCTGGTTGTAGTAAGGATCCGTAAATCAAAAGGCCACACACGAGCGACGATGCCTACTGAAATAAAGTTGGCGATTGGTTCTAGTTTTAGTGTTCTCAATGAATCAGTTATGGTGATTCACAGAGTTTCTTCTGAAGCAGTTGTGGGATTGTCATCTGCATGGAAGAGCTTTGGTTTCAGCTAATGGAGATTTTCCGACTCAAGGCTGGTTTTACGCTGTTGATGTTGTATGCAAGAACCTTGACACCATGAGATGGGATATTCTCGTGGTTTTAACTAGATCCGGTATCCATTTTCAATGGCCAACTTTGGGAAGATAGCAACAACATTTTGTCTGTTAATATGAGCATTGGTTGTTCAGTAGTCCAATAGAAATCTGTAGTTGATAATTTAATCTAACTTGTAGAATTGAAAGTTACCTCTACAGCATACTTCATGAGTGTTTTCCCATCAACTAAGAAATATTCTTTAGCTTGATTCTCGAACATTGTTGCAGTCATTGACACCGAGCTATTTCAAATCACCTGGAGGCAACTTCAAACCAAATCAAAGTTCGATAGTAGGTAGCAGAGAGCAATGAATCAAACGGTTGGATCCCATTAGTACATATACTTAATCAAATCAAACTTTGGTAGTTACAGAACCAGCCCCAAACGTATGGACTTCATAAACCTCCAATTTGTGGTATTTATCCACCTTACTAAGCAAGTTGAACTATACAGCTATATGGGTGAGAAAAGGCAATTACTAGTGTCTTTAGAACATCTGTAATTGGTGCGATATCCTCATCTTTTGGTTCTGGTACTATTCGAATGATTGGTTTGGCCAAGAACTGATTACAAAGCTGCTCCACCATTTCTTTGTTTGCAATACACCTATATCTCGAATCTTATTAGATAAAATATCATTAATGGCACTGCTCTAATTTGGTGGTCAAAAGCCATACCAAGTTTTCAGCGTATGTGCAGCAACTGTGACACTCGACTTGACAGTGAAAGACCTGTACAAAATAGTCTGATGTAATGTGTTTCTTTGAAGTTGGCTTGTCTTGTAAGAAAATATAATGAATTTAGGACAAACTATTGTACTTAATAACCTTGATGCGAATACTGATCAGCACTGAGTACGGGTTAGTGTTCTGTAACAGTTGTGCTCCTTCTCGTGTTATGAAATCATCCCAAAAGGTTAAGGTACTTGGCTTTATCCTATCATACATTGTGATCTTTTGTATGACTTTAATGTAGTACTTGTGAAGTATATACTTTCAAAGTTCAAGTGTTCTTACTCTTGATAAATGATAATTGATCTCCTGTGCCTTTGGATTTCCAGGTTTGTTGAGCACCTTAGGAGTGTGGACTTGTGCAACAGCCGCTAATATATCTGTTGATTAAAAAGTAACATGTTAATCGAATAAGTTATTATACATTGTGAATGAGTGTATTTTCGATGAAGTAAGGATTACCAATTGTTGTTTGTCTATCAGCATACTAGCCAAACTGTTCAAATGGTATGAAATAAATATTGAGAAGCTTTTCATGAGATGCAGATTCCTCAAAAGTTTGAATCAATGTGCTTGCATCAATCGTCCATTGCCACTCAAAATCGACGGTTCGATACTCTACTGGAGCAAATTTTACGGTTGCATTGGAAATCAGATAGGTGTTGTAAACTTCTAACGTGTCTTCTAGTTTTTTGATATTGTCCTGATAGATCATTGTTTGAACTCTGTTTTTCTGTAATGGATATGAATTGCACTAAAATTAGGGAGTTTATATCATATAGTTTACGGGAGATCACACAAGACAAATCATGTTGGATGTCATGTCAGAAGAGGCATTCAAAATGGAGAAATGTCTCTTTTTCATACCTCTGCATCAACTAGGAACAATTTCTGATACTTGACTGGGCTATGTTGACCAGATCTTGGGTTCCACTTCTCAAGGACCTTCACTTTCACTGCCCAATTCTTCATGTTTCTATTGATATTCTTGATTGGGGTGAGCCACTTAGCCATCCTGAAGAATATAAGTTGTGTTAGAAAAATATGCTACTTTTTTACTTAAGAATCTCATATGAAATATAAAGATTGATAAATATGCTACTTTTTTACTTTAGAATCTCATATGTTGGACCATCGTTAATAGGTGGTCCAAGAGATCTCCGTCGTTGATACATGGATGCGATGGCTTTAGTGCAGCAGTTTGGGAAACCGGACAATTTCCTTACAATGACCTGTAATCCAACATGGCCAGAAATTAAACAAAATATGCAAAACCATGAGGAAGTGCAAAATAGACCAGATTTAGTGGCCTGTGTTTTCAAGGAAAAAGTGGAGCAGCTAATGAATGATATTTCCACTGAGTGCTGAGAGTTGAGAAGTAATTTGTTCTTTCCTCGTTTATATGATCCGCAAGGGCATTTGTTTGCTTCATTATCTAGCTGTAGCACAGTCTCCCTCTTTCGTCACTATCTATTGGGCACATTCCTCGGGCGATATTTTCACTGAGCAATGACAATTCAAAAGGGGGTTTGTTCGCTTGATTTGTTTGCTCATCTAGCTGTAGCACACTCTCCCTCTTTCGCTTTGTTTCACCGACAATAATCCCATTGCCACTATATACTGGGCACGTTAAAAACTAGTGTTATACCGACGTGCGTAGCACGTCGTCTTGTGCTCATTGAGCCATTTGGTGAGACTGTGTATATTGGTATCGTTGAATCCTTTTTGGTGTAAGGTTGGAACTGATTTGGTAACCGATAATTTGAAAAAGTCAGCATAGGAATAATAAAAAGGTAATATTACTTGTTAGGTGATTCTAAAGTTTTAATAGTTACCATATCCTGCATTAGTTAGAGGAGGCAAGCGGAACACCGATTGATGATTTAGTTCTATAAACTTCGGTTGTTTGCTATTAGAAAAGACAAAAGGAATTGTAGTCCCATGGTGAATTACTGCAACATTTCGTATCTATTCTTTCATATCACACATTAATTGCATGTACACAGGTACATTACCAGTAAAAAGTTAAAAATAGGAACCTTAAGTAGGGAGCATATACTTCTTAATATAAGATACGTTCTAATTCTTAACCAATTCTCCACAAAAAATAAAATAAAATAAATCAATAGCAACAAAACATGCCTTGTTTACAAGCTGCAGTACTGGATCTGGTGGCTGAACAGCTAGATAACAAGACGAGTTTTGAACTATAAATGCTGACGTATCTCAAGAATGGTTATTTGTTTCATAGGGTCAACCACAGGCATCCTGAGAATCAAATCCCTTGCTCCATGTGACAAATGACTGGGAAGAGTATAAACTCCACCCTGAAGAACATTATCTAGACTCTAGAGTAAGTGATCAACAACACAACTGTGAATTGTTTTGAGCTTAGAGACACTGAATTGCAAGTTTGATATAGAGGCCTGAGAACCAAGTTCTGCTATGATCCACAATGTACCACATACACCTAATCCAAATTGTAGATTCTCTCTCTCCAAATTAGATCATAAGCAATACCTTTATTTTCTTGAAGAGGTTGGGAATATTCTCATCATCAAAAGGAAGGGTGCGACAAATAATAGCGTACAAGATAACCCCACAACTCCAAACATCTATCTCAGGCGCAGCATATAGCTTACCAGAAACGACCTGCACAAAAATCACGTGTTTCACTTCTTAAGTCAATGACTCTCTTCTTTTTTTCTCTTATTCTGATAAGTAGTCTTGTATAACATATTATAACCCATTGTGAATCCCATATAACATAAACAGCTGAATGAAAGCTCAATTTAAACCTCAGGGGTGGCATAATTAGGGCTTCCGCAAATTGTCTTCAGAAAATGAACATCCCGCATGACATCGCTCAAGCCAAAATCATCTATCGGCACGTTGCCTCTAGAATGTAGAAGAAGGTTCTCAAGCTTTAGGTCTCTATGAACCAGCCACCATGTTTCTGTGGCAGTACTCCGCACCGGAAATAATCTTCCACAGAGATAATCATACCATTATTTAGAACGTCAATTATGGCAACCATCATTACCTAGGGATAACTGAGCCAGTAGGGAGGAATCTCACCCACAAAATGAGGAAGGAAAAAAAAAAAGAATAACACCAAAAGAAACAAGGTATTTACCCGTTAGAAAAAGCTCCTAGCTTCATCCTCCTGTAATCTTCTCTTCTCCACAATGTAATCTCAAATAGCTCTCCGGACTTAACATACTCCATGACCACATATATGTCTGTTGATGTCTCAATCACCTCATAAAGTCGTATAATATGTGGATGCACAAATAACTTACATATTTTAATTTCTCTTCTCCCAGCATCAGAGCAAGTATATTTTCTCAACACAGTGATTTGCATTTCCCATGAATAAAAAACACAAGTGAAATTGAACAAACAATACAGAGAAGAGAATAGCCATAAACATATATAATGCCGGGTCACAATCCAGAAAATTGAGATAGAGCCTATCAATCAAATATAACTTGATAAGTGAACTGAATCAACCAGATAAACATATAGTCATTCGATTCATACCTTTCTCCTCCATGTTATGGCTCTTCATTTTCCAACAGTTAAGAATTTTGACGGCCATTTTGTACCCTGTCGGTCGATGCTCTGCGATTTTCACTTTCCCAAATGAACCATGGCCAAGTGTTTTTCCCATTGTGTAATTTTGCAAAGGCATTTCTGCACCAGCTCCTCTGCCTGTTGGTCCATCCATATTCCTGTCAACAAAGATGAGTAACATCAAACACAGGGGCTTGAATATTCTATATTGGCGGAAGTACTCAGGCATGCAGATGCATACTGAACTTCATTTAGGGTAGCCAATATATCTTCCTTCAAAAAGAACAGTTCTGTATATGAATTGTCCAATCAGGGCAGATCATATTCTTCGTTCCTGCTCATTTCCTTTGTCAAACTCACTTACATGTACCAATGAGTTCAAGACACGAACAAACATCCCTTAGCGGGGTTATCAAGAGTTTCTACACCATGTCCGGAGCGGATACACGAGCCTTTACCAACTTAATTTGCAATTTTATACCATGTATTTAGGGAACCATAACAAGTACTTTAGAGGAGCGGCTGAACTGATAGTGGAAACTATATTTCGGTATGTAAGTTTCAAAACATGGTACAACTACACTTGAAGGAAGAGAGCTCTGGTTCAGTTAACTATGGAAGGCCTACCCTATTCAGTTCTATAATCTTTGGTTGTTTGTTATTCGGTGATTCAATGGAACTCTGGCTGTATTTAAATGCGGATTAAAATTTTGTGGTTTTGTGATGAAAGTCGAATATATTATTGTAACAACAATGATGTTACCTATGAGACAGTGGTCGGAAACTGATGAACCTTTGATGATGTTTCTTTTTGTGGCGTGAAGGAGCAAGATGGTGTGCCTGCTATATTTGTGCCCGGCGCCCGCAATTGGTAACTTCATTGGAGTTTTCGATACACCTGCATTGAATAATGTGTATTAGTCTTTGTGGCCTTTTCTTATTTGTATTGTGATTGGATGTTTTACCAATTGTGCAGTGCGTTAGCTTCAAGCATTGGCGGATTGAAAGTGAAAATGGGCGATCCTTTGGTTGAAAGTTCGATACCTGTTAATTTAGCAACAGAAGTTAACTCAAGCATAAACACTATAATTTTTTTAATGCTTTTGCCATTAAATATAATGAATACGTTACCATTTTAAGTATTAACTTCGCACAACTGGATATGGACCTTCAAGTCCAGCCAATATTTTCCCCTCACGTTCAGTGAATTGATCTCACAACAACAGTATAGTTGATCTCACAACAACAGTATAGTTGGTGCCATCCTCCGCATTGGATTTTAGTTTTAAACTGAGGATCAAATCTAGAACCTAGAGTAAAGTATTGTAATTTTCAGAGAAGAATGCAATGATTATTCTATCTTATTCATAGGATCAGAGTCAAGTGTAGCACAAAGGCATCGTTTGCTGGTCGTTTAGAACCAACATTGAACCTAGCAAAGAGCACATCTATTACAGAGAATACCGTGTTAGAATTTGTTACCCTTGCATCATAAATAGATGAAAACTTTGGGCTTCAAGCGTGTACCAAATCCTTGAGTAGCCTTGCAGTAATCCTCCAATTTTATAAGCAGGACAAACTTACACTTGAATCTCTGTTCAAGCGAGTTGGAACAGAGATTCCCTCAATTGGTATTCGTTCAGAAAGAGACCATTGCAACTCATCGTCTATGACACGATAATCACCAGGAGTGGTATTGATATTGATGATTGAATATGTGTGGAAGACTTGAGAGTATCTTTCAGTACTTCCATATCACCACCAAAGATTGTGCATTGTATTTTTTTGCCCTGCATATAAGGTAAGGTGTGATGTTAGTGGGTATATTTCAATAAATGTTGCATGGTAGCTAATTATGGTAAGACCAAAGGGACCTCAGCATCCATGAGCACAACTTTTGGGTAAGCCTTTTCATTCGATGTAACCCTAGGGATACCCTTTTCAACAACCATTCCCAAAAGGCCTATTGAAAAAAAGAGAGAATTAAATTAACATTATAGAAAAAAATCTGGGTAAATCCATCTTTGGGCAGCCTTGGCGTCAATCTTTATGAGGTAACACCAGAGGAAATAGACTATGCAACCTTAGACCAAATGTATCAGTCCCTAACAATGTCTCCGTTCACCTTCTAAATGTCCACTTTGTAAGGTATCCAAAACAGAATCAGGTAACCGAAGAAAAGGAGAAAAAAGTTTTGAAATCATGAGCAGCTCTGAGTAAAGCTCTTCCTTGGAAACCCTCCTGGCCCATTCTTCCTCACCAGCCACGCTATTCATGCTATTAAGAGCTGAGATGCCCAAGCACCACCAATAACAACCAGGATCTTGGAGGCTATTTCTTTGACTATGTAAACTCTCCAATTTAAAGGGGATTATTGAGTCACTAATTGAATAAGATAGTTTGTTCTCAACTACAAACGGAACAAGATAACATGAAAGCAGTGTGTGGGCTTTTGATTAACTAAAAGAAGCAAGGTTCAAAACAGCATAGAATAATATGCTGTAAGTATTCATAGCATGAGATTCGTAAAAATGTTACAAATGCAAGAACTATTCCGATAACGCAAGGGACGGCGAATTCATCCTCGAATTGACTATCGAAAGGAATAGAAAGATACCTTCAAAATCTTCAAAGAGCAACACATCACAACATCTAAGAGATTACAAAGTGTCTTAAAGGATCAATTCATTTCTTTCATTTGAGAAACAGGTGTTAAAGAATAAAACCAGTTAACTGCATGAAATAAGAAGGATAATAAAAATTGCTGAAAGTATGGTAGCTCTAAATATGCTAATGAGCGATAACCGAAAGCAAAGAGCAAACAGAGATCACTATCTACCCTGCAATTTCAGAATTTAGAAACAAAAGATGTACAGTATGTCAGCGAACCAAAATCTAAATGACAATTAGTTTGTCAAAGTACAAAAATAGATTTTTTTGAAAGAATTAGTATCTCTTTTTCGGTCTGACTGCAGTTCTCGAAGACCTGTTATGGTTCTGTTCTCATTACAGACTTTGAAGTGAAGATTGCGGTTGTGATAAAGAGATTCTACCGACAGGGTACAAACTGATTCTAGCGTATTAGATCAAGCCATGCCCAAAACCTCCAATTTCCTTTTCAAGCATGCGCTAGCATTCGTATAGATGATGCAGACTGCCTTCATTTATATTACAGGAATTCTTATAGCCGTCCGATGTATGCGTACATGAAGACCTTTTAAGCACTCAACCCTCAATTGTAATCTGAGCAAGACCAATAAATTTTTTAAATGATATTCTAATGAAGTTTGACACTAAATATTAATCTTAGGCATCACTCCAACTGGTTATTCCCTTCATGTATAATTGGTCATGTATTTGTTGATGGAATTTTTGGGATAAGTCTTTCAAAACCTCAAAGCTCCTTATGGGTTAGCCGGCCCCAAAAGGAGTTGATAATAACCACCTCCTTAGGACTCAATTAAGAAAGACTTATCCCAAAAATTCCAAAGCAGAATGGGTAAAAGGAAAAACAGAAAGTGGCAGCTCATTATAGGGAGGGTTGACCGCTTTGAAACTCTAGATAGATATCGGCTGCTTTTGAGATTCTAAATCTCGTTAATTGAATCCCACTTATGGTATTGTTTCCCGACACGTGGTTAACTTGTGCTTTCCGTATCTAAATGGCACAAAAAATGCATCATTTAACGACAATAGGCATTTAACAACGAATAAATTGCATTCATAAGTAAAGGGTAATCCCAACAATCAAGAGACTACTTATTAAAGAATGAACAGAGAAGAACACTGCATTCCAAGAGAGTAAAATGTCAGGCCACGCACTCACAAGCAAGGGAATGTCGCCTGTGCCCAGATTGATTCACAATAAATATTTCTCTTTTCATTGTTGCTAAAACTCTTCAAAATAGCCACAAAAGAACAATTTTGTCAAACACGTGGTGTTCATGCAAGTGAGAAAGCTTTGATATTCAAGTTTGTTGCTCCCATTCTTTTTATTTTTTGAATTTTTCCATCAACTGTTCTGTTGAGGCCTCTTGTCAAAAATAGGTGGTGTTCATTCAAATTGCAAGTTGACATTGAGGAAGAAAAAATTCCCAATCAAGAGTATAAGAACTGTATTGTTCCCCGCAACTGCGAGATAGCAAACACACCACGAATTGAAGACGAAGACATAAAGCTGCAGCAAGGCGACGACGAGGATGAAATCGAGCAGCATCTGGCTCCAAAACCCAGTCACCACATGCCCACATTGAAGCACAGTAACAATCACATCCACCCTGCGAATTCCAGCAAACCAAAGTCCAAACAAAGCTAACTTCGGAAGGGAACCAAAATCAGAGGAGAACAGAGAGAGAGAGAGTTCCCGTAAAAACTTGAAAATAAGCGAAAGAACAAGACTTCAACGGAGAGCAAAAATGAGAGAAAGAACAAGCTTATAAGACCTGTATTGGCTAGTCTTGGTGCACAAGGAAGAAGTACACTATTTTAATCACTCATCAATTCTTAGTGCACAAGAAACAAGTACACTATTCCAACCACTCTCATCAACTTCTCACAGTACGGGATTGAAAGCAACCACTTGCTTGTCCCATGAGAAATTCCAGAAATACCCTCCCGCGTGTTGATAAAACCAAAGACAAAAAAGGGACGTGAACGGAAAACCTCAAAAGTCTAAAAGTCTGGAAAGGCAGTAAGGTAATTATGCCAAACTTCCAGATGACCTTAATACCCCTCCAATTAGGGGACTCAACGGGAAGACAAACCACAAAACTTTATGCAACCAGGGGCACTGTTGGAAGTACAGGCCAAAGAGTGGATGAGTGTACAGATAAGGATATAAATTTAGGAACATTATGCCTATTATCCTAACAGAAACTACATCTACAAATCATTTAATCTAATCTAATTTAGAAAAGTAATCAACTCTGAAAATCCAATAAGATCTATATTGCATATTGAATAACAATATACATCAAGAGAAATAGGCCATTGAAAATTGCACATGAAACCGTATAGGACCAAGAATTTGGAACGGAGGGAGTATATGAAAGCAACATGATATGGTCTAGGTTCAAATCCTCAAGCACTGGTTTTACATGCAAAGGGATAACCTCTACCCTGACCATCTAGTTTTATCTTCAATTTGAATCAATTTCCCGAGCTTGCTTCTTCTGTCTTCCACAAAGCGGCGACAAATTTGCTCTACATTTGTCAAACTAGGTTAGGCGCGCGTGCCAACACGTGGAATGCCGTGCCTGTGAATTTTGTGCCCATGATGTGGCATTATGTTTCATGAGGTAACATAAGTTAGCTCTTTTAACACAGTGCTCTTAACTCACAAAGTCAGCTACCTATTTCAGTCAATAACCAGGTATTTGTAAATATAAGCAATTTATAGTAAAATACGGTTTGGAAGCACGTCATTTTTCTTGAGCTGACAGCATTTTTGCTGCCACAATGATGGACTAGGCAGAAGAAAAAACCAGAGACTCATCAAACAACCTAACATAACATCTGTGAGATAACAGAGTAAAAAACTCAAGCAAGAACTGCCCATGTCCATGTCATTAATTACTGCACATCCACAAGCAAAGCTTTTGCGAAGAATTTTAGAGACCAAACTCTATTTCAGCATCTATCAGGACATATTCCCAAAACAAAGAACAATTTCATGGGTTTCAAGGAGAGAGTCAGAGACAGTTTTTGGTACATTCTACTACAAATATGGAAACAGATAATTTACGCATTCTTAAACGAATTCCTGAAGTGAAGACCAACACCATTACTTTCCAAAATATACATACTGAGATAGGTTTCATCACAATAAATCCAAATCAGCAGATGCTACACATAAGTTAAAGCCATTCATACTATTTGAGCTCCAAAGCAGCAACAAACTCATTAAATGCGGCATCAAGCACATGGAGGTTGTTCAGGGGTATAGTCCAAGTTCTATTTCCCATTCATATCATGATATGGTCTAGGTTCAAATCCTCAAGCACTGATTCCAGCCTATCATCAAATTCCTATGACATAAGTTCATCTTTAAACAAACTAAAGGCACAAAAGCATTAATTTCTTTTTAACAATACAGAGTCAACATACATATAAGGTTAATACTTGGTACACATCAGTATGCTGTTTTCATGCGAGGGAATTCATTTTCAATGACTTGATGGCAAGTAAGCAGTGTGCAGATTTTCTAATAAAGAAGAAAGTTATTAGATACAATCATTTAATGAACTTACTAAAAGCTCATTGAGTTATTCTCGGATCAAGGAATCAAAGATAATTTTTCTAACCTTGTGCAGGATACCATTTTTGCCAGTATGCATTGAACAAAAATGACCAATTATACATAATTTCTACATCATCTTCATTCAGTATAATAGCATCAAAAATCAAAAATCCACCTGCATTCACACAAAAGAAAGAGTTCATAATTTGTATCGAGGCCGTGAACTTGACAGAAATCATCTAACCATCTTGCAAGAAATTATTCACAACTCGGACAGGCCAAACTTCCGATCCATGCCTGATTAAAATCCAAATGGTCCTACCCTTTTCTTGGGAATGACGTTCATATCCAACCAGCAATGACTACAAAACACAAGAAATGCTATAAAGAACAAGTACTCAAATGAAAGTGTAGTGTACCTAAAATAAATCTTTAAATAGAAAAAATATAAGAACTAAACCATTGAGCCATGTAAATCAAGTTCCCAAATGCATTTCAGATACCAGTAGGCAGTAGGCACCTACAGCAATTTAAAATGGCAACATTGAAAATAAAACACAACATTTGTGCTAAAGTTCATAAGAAAATAAAGACAAATGATTATTCAATCATCATCAGATAGATCGTAAGAAATGAATGGAAATTATCATCAATGCAAATTATCATTTCAAAAATTAGCATGAAGTTGTATTTATTTTTGTTCAATTCATGAACACAGTGATGAGTAAAAGTATTAAATTTCGAGTTTTTATGTTCCCATACTATTGGAATTCATTTATATTATAGAACTGAAAAGGAAAAATTTATCAAAGGAGCCAGCACAATATGTGTAACAAATACAGCTAAGAACTCTAGCAACAACTGCCACTGTCATTAACACTGCACATGCACAAGCAAAACCAAAACCTTTCAAAGAATTGAACATCTGAAACTATAGGCTATCATCAATTAGTACATACTGCCAAAACAAAAATCAATTTCATGGTTTTTGAGAACTAAGTCAAAAGCACAGTTTTGATACTTTCTACTACAAGTATGCAATTACTATAATTCACACATTGTCAAATAAGTTTCCAAAGACCAGGACCATGACTTTATGCATATGGACTGAGATTTCATCAAAATAAACAGAAAGCAGCAGATGCTACGCAGAAGTTAAAGCCTTCCATACTGCCTTTTACTATTGTCACCTGTGTCAAACCCGAAAAACTGCATTACCAAACCTTCATAACCATTCAAATGTTCTCTCACTATCTTCTATTGCATCAAACACCACAACCCTAACTTCATGGTTTGCCAAGATTGTAACAAAGATGAAATCTGTCCATTCCAGTCGTAAGGATTCAAAAAACTCACGAAAGATAGGATAGTTGGGAGACATGTTTGTTATTATAAGGAATGGTCCAGGTTCAGTTACCCATTCTGATTGAAATCTTATCCAGGTTTTAGTTTTCGAACAATTTCCTGCACGATAACGAATGGTTGCTTAAATTAGTAATTAAGAAACAAAACATAAGTAATTTAACAATGTCTAATATTTAAGTAACGAAACAGATTAACAAATTCTACTAACTCAGACCTTGCCATTAAAGATTTCTGATCTATACATGTATCCAAATTTGATTAGAGCAGGTTGATGGTCAAATGTAGAAGGTAAGCATGCAGTCCACAGATCATCTAATAATAAAGAAACTTAACAAATATATTAAATAAAATATTTTTGTCGAAGGAAAATTCTGCAAATTTGTATCAAATTAAATAGTACCCAACATTATTTGTCATTACCTTGTGGAAGATGTAGTTCTCGCTTTCTGCCCTTCCGACCAATTGTATCTATCTTCATTATCATTTTCATCAAGAATTATGGTGTCGAAAATCCACTTTTGCTCACAGAATAGAATCACTTTGTAACCATTTCGAAGTCGATGAATCGCACAGAACTCGCTCCAACCATACGCGATAGCATTTTTTTTTTTTTAATAGCAAAGAAAATTTTATTAACCAACTGCAAAATTACAAGTAAAATTACAGTGATTAAAAGGATAGGAAGACATGACATCATAACAAACAAAACGTATCCCAAACGACACTCAATCCGCCCCCTAATCCTATGCCGCTAACTGCCCTATGAGCCAACCACAATCGAAAAACCTTCACACACTACTTGAAAATGACAACCAAGCAGTTCCAATCGCCTCTCCACCCCACCCTGCCGCCCACCACCAACGCCAAACGATGCCACCGACAAAACTTTGCACCAACAAAACTAGCAAAGAGAAACATCCATACGGTTTTGGTCGAATCACAGATCCAAACAACGGCAACAAAGAACCAATCGAGACATCAAAAGGATAGACCCTGAGATAAAACACGCAACTCCACATTTGCCGTTAAAGTGAAACCTGTTACACCCAACAGTGTAAATATCCGGGAGGAGCCACGCCTAGGTCGTCTCTGTCGTTAGGCCTAAACACCGGAAGCACCCAGTAGTGCTACCAGCGACAACCCAGAGCTAGATCTGGAGGAAGCCCACCGGAAATAACCCGCCACCACCAAGCTACCCAAAACCACCTCCCCCCGTAGGAGTTACCCAAAAAACTCCACCACCGCCAACCCTCCATCAAACTGCAGGCTCCCCTACCGCCGCCCAAATCCAAGCTCCCAACCACCTACCGCCGCCCAACCCCAACACCAAACTCAGCCGCTGCCCCACCCCAACTCCAAACCCAGCCACTGCCCAACCCACCTGCAACACTTGCCAGATCTACCAAAAATCGCAGCAATCGCTGCCGCCGCCAACACGAACGCCCAGAAGGGCAGATCTGAAAAATGAAAAGAGAAATAACACCTCCAAGCCATGTGAATCAGGCAAACCGAACCAGTGATCGCTCATTATTTAGAAAGAAGGGAGAGAGGAGGGAGGGACGGCAAGGGGAGGCGCCCCCCCCAGGGAAACCCTAGGCGAGAGTCTGGTTCTTTTTCTTTTTTAGAGAGAGAGAAGAGAAGAGGGAGCGGCAATCATCTCCTAAAGTTCCATACACCATAACATTATCAATGACATGAAAAAAAATACACACAGCATCACAAAGAATTAAGGCATAACTTCCCAAAGCTATAGACATTGAAATGCCAAATAAATATTAAACTGTAAGTCAAAGAATCACACCATTAAACCAGTGAAGCTATGGTCTGTAATAACTGCCACCAGCTACAACCCACACCTAAAAAGCAAAACTTTTCTCAATAAGAACTGGCGCAACTCTATGAGAGCACAATTCAATCCATTTTTTAAAACTACCAATAGAATAAAGGAACATAAAGAAAGCATATAGACTTTAATTCAAAGGAAGGAAAGTAAACACACCCGGTCATGCAGTTCCAACTTGAATCAGCACAGCTATGCGATGAAAACGAAGCAAGCAAAGCAGCTTGATTGCATCTCTCGAAGTTGTCTCCGACTTCGAGAGAGTCATCTTGACCACCCCTGAAATGAAGAGAGCCCGTCGCTGCCTAGTTTTCAGTTATAGAGCTACATTGAAAGAAGAGATGCAATCAGAAATGCTAAAACAGAGAATGAGCCGACAAAACACTATTATGAGGTTCAACAACAGAGATAGAAGATCTGGAGAAATTTTCAGGCACCGGTAGGGTACCACGGTGGAGTTCCTACGTGGTACCTTTAACCAACCACAGAATGACAACTATTCAAAAAATTAGACGATGTCAGATCTTGCCAACTAAGCAATGATACCATTATGTATGAAGTAACGGAGACAAATGTTCCGTCAACATTGACAACACTACAATAACGTAAATATACACGAGAAAGGGAAACTCGCACTTAAACCTCACCATTTTCGACGATCATTAGTTCTCCTTATAGCAAGAATGCCTGTGAATGACGCAGTAATAAATTAGGGTTGGCGATAAAAAAAAATTAAAATTAGGGTTAGGAAAATGGCAGCAAACAGAGAGCAGGAGAGGAGTGAGATACATACATGTTTTGATGTTGCCGGAGCTGATAACCTTCGTTCAATTTCCGTGGTGGCGGCCACCTAAAACAATGATATCAAAGAACCCATTGGAGAGGAAAGATGAACTGAACCTGCCAGAAACAGTCAACGTTTGATTTCAGAAGCGAAATTCAACCTACCAACAGATTAAGCTGATGACAACGCAGGATCCAATCGAGAAGAATATCGGCAAGTACCACATAGCAACTGATTGCTCTAGAAACATCAGTTCTTTGGTAAAGCAAATAAGAAATTGATGGTCTATAAAAGAAGAAATTGGAAAATCAAACTCCACAATCTCAACCAAGAATCAACAACCCCCAAATCCGAGACTATCCTCAAAGCGCACAATACTTGCTTAAGAAAAGGGGAAGAATAATAAGAATCTTACATTAAGAATCTTACATCAAGAGCGAAGAACAAAACCCTAACCCAGAATATACCTGCCAGGCTGCCACAATAAGAATCTTACATTAGACAGACAAACTGCAGCAGTTCACACATGATCACAATTCATTGACACCTCACCTATGCCAAACCAAACTAGACCGAGCCTTAAGTCACAATCAAATTGGGGTCGGCTAACACCTCTCCTATGCCTCCTGAAGGAAAACACAGTAAATTTTTCCAGCATCTAACTATAGAGGTTTTTTGCTTTTTTGATAACCAATAAATTTATGGAAAAGGCATCAAGGGGATGCCCGCCATTCACAAAAGAAGGCTAAGGATAAAAAGGGCCACCAAAGCAATAGCCTAAAAACCAATCAAAGGAAAAAAAACAACCCATGTACTCTATACTCCACTCTGAATGCAAAAATAAAAATAAAAAATAAAACTGATCATACCAAGGAATAGGTCGAGGATTATATTGCACACCGTTAACTCCCAACATGCAAACTAAGAAAAAGACTCTTAAGGCCACCCCATCAGAATATCTACTATTCCACTCTCTTTGAATTAGCCACATCAAGCAAAGAGGGACCAAATCTAGCGCTACCGCCTTAGTCAGCCCACTGTAGCCCCAAACCATTCTTGAATCAACTCTTTCACCAGAGATGGAGAAGAAAATAATGTAACTATAGGGAACTAGATAGAGTGCTCTTAATAAGAATAACTCTACCAACTTGTACAATTAATACCTTTTCCAAGTAGCTAAGAAGCACGAATATGGATATGGATACACGGATACGTGATTTTTTCAAAAAGAAAGATACGATACATTGGGGGACATGTTGAATATAAACGAAAATTAAAAAATATAAAAGAAAATTAAAAATATATTATATATATAATATAATTTTTAATTCCAAAAATTCCATTAATGATTAAAGTTTTTAATTACACAAGTTCCCCATTTCACATGCCGAGAGAGATATTTACACGAAGTTATATATGTAACTGTATTTATAAAGTATATTTATATAGTTACATATATATATACACACACACACACACCACGAGAGAGAGATGAGAGACGAGAGATGACCTGATTTGTCCAAGTTAGATAAAGATGAAAAACTATAGACCACCTACAAACTAAACAGCAGCGAAGCAGTACAGAATGAGAAAATCTGACAAGATATCTTGTCGCATAGCCTTCCAAACACTGCTGTGATGTTGAAACAGTTGAATAATGTTGATCCAAGAAAACACAAAGGCGTTCATGCATAAGACGGTCGTTGTCAATATGAAAATGTAGAAGAACTGATAATTGCACTCGAATCAGTAAAGAAAGTTTTTAGCTACAACTACAAAAGTTAAAAACTCATCAGATCTACATTACATAGCACTTTAGTAAAATTACACTTAACTCGTATCTCATCTTACCTAAATTTATGACGTTGATACTGATCCACTTCATCCATATTACTTTATCGGTAATTATGCCATCTTATAAGGTGATTTTAGGATATCAATCGACATGAACATACAAATTAAAAACATACCACTTGAAACTGTATCTAGCTTTGTGCAAATTAGAATGAACTAAAACAGTCCATGATAAGTAGACCTTTTCCTGCATTTCATGGACACTAACAATCAGTACATATAAAAAGTATTTCATACAGCATGATGACTATTTGTATCCTGTACTTCCTAAGGCACTTTGACTGATTCAAACATCTATGACATGCCTGTATAATGAAGAGGGGACCATTTACTCAACCAATTGTATTCCCCGCATGATTGCCCTATATAGAGTTTTGGATATGTCGAAAAGAGTGGTATAAGGATCAAGGCTTGTTCAGTTGATTTATTCGAGTACTACCCATGTGATGTGACACCATTCTAATACATTTGAAATCTACTAGTGTCGCGCGTCGTGCTCCGCACGAAACCGCGTGCTCAGTTCAAGGAACGGCTGGAACTTGCATCAAAGATTAACAAATTTTTACGTACTTCGTATTTTAAAACGGATACATGAAAACTCCATTCGGGATCTTGTTCCAGAGTAGAAATAAAGGGGAACTCATTTAGGAAATTCCCAAAAATGAACATGTATTCCAACTTCTGTTAAGTACAAAAGAAAATCAATTGTTACATCTATCCACTTTGAACTCCTACATCACTTATTTCCATGAAGAGCATATTCACACTAAACCATGAGGTAAGATAAGCACATCAAGAACCACCAAAATTGCTCTCTAGGCCAAAGCTCACAATCAATAAATTAAAACTATAGAAGTCACATATCAATTGGAAATGAAAAGGTGAATGGAAATATTATAATATGCTATCCACCTTGTTGACTATGCCATGAATGCAAGATTCAAATTTGTTGAGCCTTCAACAATGTCCTATGGGTAAGGTATCTTTTGCAGTCCATCTCTGCATGCACAAGCATCAAATCAGCACTTTGAGTAGGATCTTTGGTATCTAACGCGGCTGGACTGCAATGTTATGAAGAAAGAACATTAAGCATATAAGCATAAGCCTCCCCATCATGCGGTAAATAAGCACAAAAATTGCTACATACGATGATTAAAATTATAGAAATTTCAAACAATTTCTAGTCGTCAACTTCACCAATTTTCAAGCCAGGTTTAATTAGACAAGCTGATTAAGCATATTAGATACTATATTAACAGGTTTGAAACCTGCAACTTCGGTTAGAACAAGTCCTGAAGGAAAGAAGCTAACATATTCTTTCCCTTGGACACCAAACTTCTCTCATAGACTGTAAAATTCTATATCGTGCTGCCTCAATTAAATAGATAAGTTGTCTATAGATCAACAAAACTCAGAGAGCACTATGAATTGAAATTAGAAATTCTAGCCATCTCACATGTCCCCTATAATGAAAGCTCTTCTATCTGCTCTCTCAATCGCTCGTGTCCTGTCGAAATAGGTAGCGAATTAACCACCAAATTCGGGGGATGGTGTGGTTCCTCTAGGAAAAGCTCTTGTCGAAGATAACGGAAGGGGTTTAATGACTGATGAACATCCTGATCTCTAGTTTATTTGGGTATGGTTCAAGAGCATTGGGGCTTCCTCGGTGGTGTCAAGAAGATGACATCAAGGAACGTGTTAAATTTTAATCTCCTGGTTCACATCTCAAAATGAAACTTGAAGGGGACATAAATCAAATTCGTTTATCATAAGAAGCATCTTCAAAAATTAGAAATAGAAGTCAATTCCATCGGTTATGAACAAATGTAGCATTTTCTATGAACTACGTAACAATGTCCTCCTTTTCAAAAAAAAAAGTAATGACGTCCTCACAAGCGTGAGTTTTTTGCAAAACAACTCTATTAAAGCGCAGATGTATGCTCAAACACAAACATGAGAAAGTGAATAACTATGAAGGTATAATAGTTCCTCAAAGGTATCAGCCGAGGGAAGACAGCAGCAATCCTGCCACTAAAGAGTCAATAAAAAAAGAAAAAGGAGACAAGATACCTAAATTGATTGGATCAATGTGGGAGCGATCCATGTTGTTTAGGGTATTTGGTGGATGAAAGATCCCATGAATTATGAGTAAGCGTCCTCCGTTTGATCTCACCTTCAAGCCCTTCTTGCTGAATTTTAAAGGAAAGACTGAGAAAACCACCATCAAAACTACAGCGAATAATACATTCTACCCCTACTCGTTGGCCTGCAGACATTATAACTTGCCATGGTATAGAAAGGAACACATAACCTTCTGTGATGTGAATAAAGCAGAAATCATGAGAAAACAGCAAGAATAATGGTAGCTGTTAAAATGGACCTTGAAAGGACAACTTTGCTCTACTCCTACCATAATACACATTGTGAAAGGTAAAGATAACTTTCTCGGTTTTAAACATATGTTACAGTCTGTCCAATTTGCAGTTTAGGTCAAACCAAAAGGGCCTTATTTATTTTCTAGCCAAACAACTGAAGTCTAAAAAATCAAGTCAAGCAAAGTACGATATGAACCAAGAATACAAATGTGATACAAATAGGGACTGCAGGAGTATTTGCCCTTTGACTATACACATAATTCCTTCTCATTTTCAACATCTAAATGGAATTCAGCACTTGACATATATATGTTTAAGGTTTTAAGCATCTTTTCCAACAAACAAAAATCGGAGGATAAAAAAGAAAACTAACAAAAATAAAGTTTTAGGCTTCTGGTTCAAATCATCAAACCATTGAAGACATGATTCCGGCTTTAAAGTGTTGGTTTCAGGAATTTTCCTTGACTATGTCTGTAAATGGGTTATGATCTATTTGTACAGATTAGTAGGAGAGGGGCGCATTCAGGCTCCGTTCCAGAAACCTTCTTAAAAATAAGCAGCTTATTTCACATTTTCAAACTAAAAAATAATGTAAATGAAAAATAATTTTTTTATTTTTTTTGTACCGTATTAAAGATCTTGATGAGATCTATCAAACAAGATCCATAGTGGTAGGAAAATTATTTACATAAACACATTATTTTTTACCTTGAAATTGCCTTCTTAAAAAATAAGCAGCTTATTGGCTTTCTGGAACGGAGCCTCAGCAACTTAACATCAAAAGCAGCTCTTGGAGAAGATACTTGAGCTTCTAATCATTGAATTTCAACAAGGAAATTGATATTCGTGCTCCAATTTTTACTGATGGGGCTCTACTTTGTTCATGAAGTTACTAGTAACTTCACGTTAAAATTGGAGCACCATCGGTAAAAAGTGGAGCGCGAAAATCAGTTCCCTTTCAACAATCAAAAATCAATTTCAGCAATTTAAGACCTTAGTTATTCCAGATTTTGAACATACAAATAACTCAGCTTCTACAAATCACTCAGCTTCAATAAGCACACTGCAAACAATTCACTTGCTCCTCCAATAAGAAAGATTTAGCCTTACTTTTTTGAACAAAATCAGATATGAATCACTTCATTTGCAGCTCCAAGGCCACAAATTTGACATGTTTATAAAAGCAATTGGTATATCACATGAAGAGGCAAAGAAATATAGATGATTAGAGAGAAAGAGGGCAAGAAGTCCCCTAACTGAACAAACAAACAAACACCAATAGATTACAACTCACGCACGGCTTTGCAATCATCAAAAATAAAAAGTTCACTGACTGTTTGTAACGTGAACTCCTACAAGAAGCCAAGTCAATAATGTCTTTGATTCTTTGGCTTTGCTATCAAGCACTCTTGAATTTCACTCCAACCAAATAACACACATCACCCACCCAAAAAAAACCACCTTAGCTCTCGTAATATCTTTTTTTGGGGAAAAACAAGTCATTCATCAGTTAACATCTCTGCCTAGCAAATGATCCATCAGAGTATAAAATCACCAATTTACCAAGCTTTCAAATGTTTCCTTTTAACTATCCGGCAATCTTCACACCCACAAGTTAATAATTCTTGTCACCTAATCATATTAAAAAATATGTGAAGAAACATCTGTCAAGTCTTTTATCCACCACCCCCGTTTCATCATTCTTAATCTTCCCTTCTTTCAGGATTCTCAAATTAGGACACCAAACAATAGTTCACCTAAATCATCGTGGGGAGAGAGAAAACAACACTTTCCTGAATACAGATGTTAAAGCAGATTCAAACCAGCAGTCAAGTATGACAGCATTATGGACATTGAGAATAATAATTGCACTGTTTGTGGCAATCAAAAGTTTACCCTCCCATGGTTGGATCTGCAAGCCAAAAAAGAACATTGAATAAGGTGAACTTATTATGAATACTCCAAAATCGCAATGAAATGAAAAAACCCCAAAATAAAACACGAGCAGGTTTAATAATAATTGGTAAAAATTAACAATGGAGTGCGTATATACATGGGACAGAGACCACCTGTGATTGTAAAGAAGAAATTACAAACAAGTGAATTACAACCAATCCCAGTTGTCCTTGTCTCAGCCAATCAGCACAGGCAATTCCTCTGTATCAAATGGTCAGGAGCTAACAGAAAACTATAGGACAGATCCAAGGGCTGAAAATATAGGGATATAGATTCACAAAGAATGAGCACCCTTGATATATAGACTAGGAATTGCCCATGCCTTTAGCCACGGAGCAGTATACTCCAAAGTCAATAATAAAGTGTCACTAACAAAGTGTATGCATAATTCCTAATTGGGAAACTTATGCCCGACCGACCCAGTTGGTAAATCGAGCAATGAAGTCATGTGAAATGTAACTGTTTTTCCTCCCTCCAATCAATGAAAAACCCATTTGAACAAATCCAAATAAGAAGACACAAATTTTGGAGTTGCAAGTGCCAACCATGGCACAACCATCAAAAAAACACAACACCTGACCAAGGATTCTGATGTTTAATCATACATCATCACAAAAACATGTTCAACGATTCAAGTGCAATACACTATCGGGGAAAGTTATCAGCACTTAATCACAAAACTGTGTTCAAACGGTAAAAATGTCTAGAGTGTTTAAAAACATATTAAGTGGCCATCAGTCAACGAAGAAAACAAATATGAGAAATGGAGTTCTACCCTTTCCACATCGCAAACATATAGTTTTCAGAAAATTGACTACCCACGGATGCCCTCGCAACCTCCTACCTCTTCATCCATTGTTGGGCATTTAGTCGAACACCTGGTAGTCGACTATTTCTAATGGTTTTGCATGTCTTCTTCCCTAACCATTGGGGCAATAGGAGCTGAGATTGATTCTACTGAAGTAGTATTCAAATCAGATCTTTCTTTATAGCCTCCAGACTAAATTGGAAATCATGAACTAAGTTAAATAGAGTATGAAGAACATATTCTATCAGACCACAAGTCATCTAATCAACGAAGGTAACCAACCATCAAAACCCTAATTTCATCGACTAAACTGAAACACATAAAACCCTAATTTTACCCCCAAATTTCAATCAAACAAAGACTCCACCAAACCTATCGATTCCACAGAAACCTTTCCCAAATTTGAACCAAAAACTATCTATCCTCTATAAGCAGTAAAAGTGAGAGAGAGAGAGAGAGAGAAGAGCCGAGCGCTCCTGCCCTTTCATTGATGATATGCTACAATGCTACATTGATCCTGCACATAATTGAAGTTTATTGCTGCTGCAAGGGAGGAGTAATTAGCGCATGGGTGCAAGATCCCGAAAACTCGTTCCAGATTATCGTTGGGGCGGAAGGAACCACTGACACAACAGTCAAACTCCCTAAGAACTGTATGTTGCGAACGCCGGGGCCCGGTTACACATGTGGTGCAGCAAGCATTATGACGCCCACGGTCTTCAAAGAGAACACTACACATAAAAAATAATGCAAAAATCGAATCTAAAAAGGCCTAGAAATCAGATCCACTAACTCAACCAACATAGAGAGAGAGAGAGAGATGGGTTTGTCAACATGACTTTCCTGGGCTTTCTGCACCATCAAAATACGACACTCTGTCGTAACAAGAAACCAGGAGGCCACAGTTGCCTGCGCCGCCGTGTATCTGATCAAAGCTCCTTAAGGGCGCGTTGTAATACCCATCATTCCTCTTCCTCTTCTTCTGAATACCCTTCCCCGCCGCCTTGTTGCCCCGCTCAAGGTTCGGCATTCCGAATTTCGTCCTGCAAGTATAAGTCATCTAATTAGTGACGAAAACCAACCATCAAAATCCTAATTTCATCGACTGAACCAAAACACGTAAAACCCTAATTTCTCCCCCAAATTTCAATTCAAACAAAGACTCCACCAAACCTATTGATTCCACATAAAACTTTCCCGAATTTGAACCTGAACCGAAAACTATCTATCCTCTTTAAAAAGTAAGAGAGAGAGAGAGAAGAGCCAAACGCAGCCTCAATCTCATCCTAAGCAAATTGCCTACCCAAAACACCAAAATTCTACTTTAACTAGTCACAAAATTCATCTCTATTCCAACAGTCTAGGCAAATGCCTATTCAAATCACAAAACCCCTTTTGGAAAAAAAAATTTGAACGCAAACCCAAATACGAACCCAGAAATCATCACAAATCATCTTTGTCTAAACCCATATACGAACCCAGAAATTGGCAAACCCAAATACTTCTCTCTCAAATGGAAACCCAGAAATCAAAAAACACTCCGAAATCGGCAAACTCCGGAATTGAAGGCAAAAATTGAACACACAAATCGATTTACCTCCGATGCAAGAGCTGCTCCGCCGTCGTCGACTTCTTCGCCCGTACCTTGATTTACCCTTCAACAACAACACACACACAGAGGAGGGAGAGAGAGAGAGAGAGAGACGATGGCTGGCGTGGTACTGTAGCGGAGGGGGAAGTCGCGAGATGGGAGACGAGGCTGTTGGGTGGCCGTTTCTGGGGTTTCGGTCGCCCAAGAGGCTAAACTGGGGAAGAACGGAGTCTGTCGGAGATGCTTAGAGAGAGAGAGAGAAGAGAGCGCTCCTGCCCCCTTTTCTTCGATGACACGCTATAAGCCATTGATCCCGCGCCCTAGTTGAAGTTTAAGTTTCCCGACTCTCCATTAATCCAACGGCTGATATTAAAGAGCCGTTTATATCCCATTAAATTGGCTCAGATATGGAGTATCTACACAACTAACAACTCCTAATCGTTAGCTCTAGTATTTTTTTGGTATTCTTTCATTTTAATAATTTTGTATTTAGTTTTGGAGTTAATCATTCTTCTTAACAAGAGGATCAGACAAGAATAAAAATGTAGACTGGAGTGGGAAAAAATCATATCGAATGACACTAGAAAAGACATTTGTGTTGGTATTTTTTTGTCTTTAGTGAAACTTTTTTTTTCTTTATGTCATATATTTTTTTAATTTTAAACTATCCTCCTTGAGATAAATGACCAATTATAAAAAGTTTACTTTGAATTCTAATAAAATTAATACCAAAACAAAAATTTAGTAAGAACTAGGCCTTAGTACTAATCCTTGTATTTGATGACATTCAATAAGCAGACATTTTGTTTTCTTCTTCTTTATTTCTTTATCACTAATGTTAATTTATTTCTTTTAAAAAGAAAATAGATTGAAAGAGTAAAAGAAAAAAAACTCAGACCAAATGCATCAATAGAAAATAGTTTAGTTCTTGATAATAGAATTGAGATTATTTTAGTTCTCCCACAAGGGAAAAAATACTTAAGTGGGGGACTCTTAGTATCTAACGAAATTGACAACTTGATGTCAAAAATACATTTTCTTACGGAGAAATTAATTAGGAGATTATATGGACCGACCTTCCGGATTCCAATCATCCAAATTATGTTGAAATGTTGAAGAAATCTCTTTACTAGCTTAAGCAGGCACCGCGAGCTTGGTATGGAAAAATTGAGAGGCCAATTAAATATATATCATTGGAAGCTAGGTTGTGCATATTTTTTTTTTTATCAATATTAGGCTGTGTCCTTGTGTTCTTGTGGAATAAGAAGCCCTATGGTGAGAGTGATGGTGACTTGAGACCAATCAAGCTTCATTTACTTTTGTCTGTGTTTGTAACATGGTCAGTCATTCATGAGAGGAATGTGGCGCTTGGGCGGCTGAACAAAATTACGTGCATTCCCAAACTCGTAAAAGAATTGGGGTTAGATGGGATTTGCAAGTATAGAGGGAAGGCAAATTGGACCCTTGTTCGGGAGTTCTTTGCAGGAATAAATTCGTTCGAGGTTGACCGGGCAAATAGGGTAATGGTTTTTAAAGTACGGGGGAAGAATGTTAGAGTAACCTATGAAATTAAGCACTTAATTTTAGGGTATTTCATAATTTGTGTGTGTGTGTGTGTGTGTGTGTGTTAAACAATCAGTTTAAATGATGATGTTTTTAAGGGGAGATTTTGTTGCAGTTTAAAGTAAGCAGTGACTAAAGGGTAATTTAAAGTCAGATACTTGACCAGGCCGAGTCAAAGTCAAGTATCTGACTCGAGTGAAGGCTTTTGCTCTAGTTGGTAAGGAAGAATGCTGACTTCTTCAAGTTTTTGATGTGGAGGTTTGGAGAAGTTTCAATGCAGGGAACATTTGGGTGAGAGAGAAAGACCCTTGTTTCTCTGCAGATGGGTGACCAGTGCTTACTACAGTTTGGCAATCCATGTTGTATAAGTTTTGATAGTTTTTTGACATTATTTCCATAGCACGCGAATTTAGAGCACGTTATGTTGATGATGTTGTGTTTTTGTGTTTAACAAGAGTATCAGTACCTTGTAATCCAGCGTTGTCAAGTTATATGAAATGTGAATGTGAATGATAAGCCCATCTAAGTGTAAATAATCAGGCTTATCTCACTCGCGCACATAACTCTTTGTTTTTGAATGATATTGCGCGCAGGTGCGTTTTTGGTGATTTCAGGTTTTTCTTTGGAAATAAGGCGCATTTGACGCCACGAGCTCACTCCAACGTAAACAGGGGATCCGAGGGCTCCAAACAGAGCGATATCTAAGCTTAGGGGACTCCGTCGAAGTCCCGGAATCGGTCTTCCAAGTGCTGCTGTTAGAAGGCTTCATCCAACATTACCTACCGGTAGGAGTCAATACCTACCGATCGAAAGTGCCATCAGAAAGGCCATCGAGTTTCATCAGCCATTACCTACCGGTAGATTATGTTACCAACCGGTAGAAATCAGAATCTACCGGTAGAAAGTTTTGCCTACCGGTTCATATTTCCAACAATGAGGCCACAGAAAATTCAGCCATTACCGACCGATAGGAGACCAGAATCTACCGGTAGAAACCCAGCCTATTCAGCATCCAGCTTTTGATTCATAGTCATTCTACCGGTAGGTGGCCAGTTCCTACCGATAGAAGATCCCCAATTTCTGCAGATTTTTATTTTCTTTTTCTTTTTCTTTTGTAACTTAAAAGGGATACTATATAAAGCCCCCTTTGCACGTTTTTAAGGTATCTCAGATCATTTAGAGCTAGTTCTTTCTCTCTCTACCTCCATCTCCTCTCAAACTCTCATTAATGGAGCATTGATTGGTGGGTTTGGAGGTGGTTGGTGTTCATTAATGTCGTAAGTAACCTTGGGATCCTTATTAATCTTGCATTTATTTTCATTTTCAGTATGAGTTCGTATTTCCCCTTTCTTACCCTAACTCTTTGCACTTCTCCTTTCATTATGTGTGAGTAGTGTAGCAAGGTTAGGTTATGGGATGATTAACATCCCGTAACCAAGGGTATTTCTTGTTCTTCTCTCGTTAATCTTCGTTTTCCAAAGGTAAACATGTTCTTAGGGAATTTTTATGTATCAAAACCTGGAGTTGTTAAGCTTTTTGATCATAAGTAGGCTAGGGTTTTGATTCCTAGCCACATATGATGCTTAGAGCTATATCCTTCCAAGTGTTTGTCAAAATATCTCCAAAACCCTAATCTTGTTTACCAATCCAGTCAAAAAGAGAAGAATGAGTTTGCCTTTGGATCATGGGCGTTAATTATCCCTAGACCTAACCTTTAGTTTAATCTCCAGTTAAAAGCCGTAGTTAGGTTAAGTAGCCAGTAACCAAATTTCTCAGTGGCCGTCTCAACGCCAAGCTTTGGTTGGCAGTCCTAATGCCAAAAACTCTCTACACAAGCTAATTAACCTCCGAATCGAGTTATGGATGCGCTCCCTATAGATTCGACCCTGGACTTCCGGGTTTTATTATGTTTTCAACCGACCTAGCCCTATGCTTGGGGTATTCTTATTTTGACACACAATTTGGTCTCAAGTAGTGAAGTTGTTTCCCTTTCAAGTTGTGCTGCTTTTAGGAAATAGGAAATGCATTTAGCTTTTTTCTCATCTAGCATTTTATAAACACTAGCTTGGTAAAAATGTGTGGGATGTGGGATTTGATCCCAAACTAATTTTTGAATTCTCCATTTAATTTTAGAACATATGGACATGTGCGTAGGTATATGCAAATATATATATATATATATATATATATAGAGAGAGAGAGAGAGAGAGCAAATTAAAGTTGGAATCTCTGGTATGAAATGGAACTCTTATGTGTATCGCAAGCATGTCGGACACGTATCTGTGTCGTGTCAGCGTATCCGTGTCGTGTTTTATCAATTGTAGACACCCCAATCAATGGTACCCAAGTTCCGTTAAAGAGGGACTACTGTAGACACCCCAATCTGGACCCCTGAATAATCTTTAAGTTTCCCCGATGATAAAATAAGGAAAAATATACCTTCGAGGCTTGGATTGTTGCTCCTTTGCTACTCCTTTGCTACTCCTTCTCTAACCTCAAGAAAACCCCTTTTCAACAATGTAGGGTGGCCCTCGGTTCAATTGCAAAAGAGAAAGATGCGTTTACTTTATCAAAAATAACTTTTTCCATGCACACTGAGGGTAAAATAGGCACACATTTCAATGTATAAAATGTCTTTGAGTGAAACCAATTGGGTTAGAAAGAGGACTCGACGAGCTTTCCAACGCTTCGAACCGCGTCCAAATCCGAGTCCGGGAGTGTCCGGGGCGCCCTCGCGAAGTTCAGTGTGCTGTGCTGATTTACATAGCGCGCGGCATTTCAAAAGGGCGCACGGCACCTCAGAAAATTCAAAAAATCACTCTCTCGCACGGGACTCCACTACGTCGCACGGCACCTTGTGAAAAAGTTCTGACAATCGCAGAAAGCTGTCGGCCACGCCTGCAGGAGGAGCGTTTGTGCCCGAAAATAAGTTTTATTTGGCCCAGAAGTCACCTCCCCTCTTTTAGTGATCATCCTTGTCTCTTTTGCCTATAAATACACCCCCACTCTAGTTGAGAAGTACCCCTTCAACTCCAAGTAAAGTTACTATGCCATTTTTTTGGCTCTCACTCTCTCTCTCTAAAAATACTCCCTTTTGATTCTCTCTCTACAACTTCTTACACCCATCACCACTATACACATCTCTCTCTCTCTACACCCACTTGCTCTCAAGTCTCTCAAACTCAATCCAAATCAACTTTCATTCCTCTACCTTCAAGCACATCCAAGCTTCAATCAAAAGGTATAAATCCATTTCCTTGGGCTAAACCCCGTTTTGGCTTTGAGGGAAGCCGATCGAGACCCTTCTCGGTCTTTCTATACTTAAAACCCATTTTCAGAAAAAGAAGTTAGTACTGTGCTGAGGTCAAGGTATCGCGCGGCTGCCTGGACAAACGCGCGGCACGTTGACCTTCAGCGCACGGCATGTTGGTTACTGATGTTATTATAAGCAGGCTGTTTGGATCGGAGGTACCCTTTGTTGTGGCTGCTTGTTTCTGTTGTTGACTGTTCTTATTTCTTTAAAAGCAAGACCATATCTACAAGCCATATTTTATTTCATAGATAAGATTTCTTAGATCATCTCGGATGATCAAATGTAACAAAAATTATTTTGTGTTCATGGCTTGATGGAGTGGTATTGTCCCGAGGTCGGGTGACGTCCTGAATGCTTGTAACAGACTGACAGCAGAACAAGTACCACGCGCGGCATATCAAGAGCCGTATGGGCATTACAGTGTGCCGCGTAAGAGATGGCCGCGGTCCAGACAGCTTGTTAAATGTTTTTCATTATATTTGCTTGCATCATTCTTATCATTCTGTACAGTTCGCACCACAAGCACACCAATGTGTTATATTCTATTCCGTGTCCCTTCCCCGTATATGTTTTAAAGTTAAGTTTTTCAAATGATATTAAATCCCCCATTTAAAATGCTTAGTAGAGACCGATTTTACCGGGCGAGCGGGGTGCTTTTTCAACAAAACCTTCCCCGTTCGTAACGTGGCTCCCGGATCCAAAATCTAAATGTTTTCGCTAGACCAAAAACTTTTTTTTTTCAAATCAAACTCTCGGTTTCTCGGATCATCCATCTCAAAAATCCGGGTGGCGACTCTTCGAGTTAGCGCTTTTCGGGCGCGGGAGCCCACATCCATATCTTATCTTATCCTATATCCGTGTCATGTCGGCGTATCTTTATCGATATCCATCTTAGCCCATAAACATAGAGCATTTGTCACTACAGTAGGACAATAGAAACCATTGCCTACATTCTTTTATGGCTGCTAAAGCAAGCTGACTACCATGAGTCCACAACAAGCAAGCATGGACATGTTCTAATTACCAAAATCAAGAGAACCAAATTTTGCTTTTACCCATAATATAAGTCCAGGCATTGCAATTACAAGCACAATATTAAAGTAATTAAAAGAAAAAAATCTGCAACAATTGCAACACTATGTCATATATGCTCCCAAGTTACACAAAATCATGGTTCCACCGCCACACTACAACTTGATATTCCAAAAAAGTACATCAAGTTTCAACCTTAACCACTACATATTGTCATAACATTACATTAGAAACTCATGACTGATATTAAGCCTTAGACTTGATCACAATAAACTAAATTACGACAACTAATACAATACGATGGAGAAAACTAATGACAATATAGCACCACCACATTCTTTTTGTTTCACTTGACCTTCCAACTTCATTTTTTGTTTCACTTGAACTTTCTTCAGCAAATTCCAACAATCGAGGAAACTAAGTAAACTTTACTTCCTTCAGCAAATACCATTTACAGGCTTGCACAAACCCACATCAACTATTGAAGCACTCTTTCTCTTCTCTGAACTTGAAGATCCCTCAGCCCTGTAGAAGTCAAATAGCATTGCTAGACAACACACTTGGTGGGCTAAGATGAAGTTATCTTGATCCACATGTATCATCTTTAAAGTGTAAATGTTGACCTACAAATAGCAGTTGTATATGACAACTTTTAGCACAATATCAAGTAGAGGAATAAAGAATACAGATAATAAGTGAAAATCTCAGCTCAAGTATCATGGAAGTGATGTGAAGCAACAGAAAATAACCCTATCGAAAGATATCCCCACGAATTGTCATGAACCATATTGATCAAAACACAGTTTCAGGCAAAGCCATGGGTGTTTGGGCTTTTTGGGTTCAATGTGTAGTCCCATGTTATACTCATATTATTGCAGTCCTTTATGAACATTTTTACATAATGTACCATATAGGAGGACATGCCCCAAAGGAAAATAAGATGTTGCCTTCATTTTACCCTCCATCTGTACGGACAAGTAATATGGGGACATAATTGAAAAACAGCCCAATAAAACAAAGAACACTAATTGGAAACGCAAGCCCGAATAAGAGAAATTCAAAAGCACATAAGTCCTTTATGTTTCTTTTTTTTTTTATTAGATGTTCATGCTCAGAGAATATCTAGCCATCCAAACTATAGTGTCCAAGTGTTGCAACTGACTTAGTTTTTTGAGAATATCTTTTCATCCAAACTCGAATTGAAATTCAAAAGCATATAACTCTTGAAAGCATTTCACTTGAGCGCGTTCAAACCTCCCAAAAGTCACCAACAAGATCTTGAGTGTGTTCTCTAAATAGTGATGTAGGATGACTGCAAAGAAAATCACTATTCAAGTGGCACTACGAGAACCAAATTGGAAAGACACTAAAATATGAGAATTTTGGGTTTACATCAATAAAACTTATGTCGGCGTGCACAGTAAAGTGATTGGCCCGATAGGGTTTTGAAGGATCAGTATAAGGGCCATGATACAAGTACTTAAATGAGTGATGCATTCTTAAATGGAGGACACAGATTCACCAAACCCGATTTCGAAGTTGAAGCTAATGCAAGTCAACTGTTGTTTCTTTTTCAATTTGCATACCTAGCAATTTTGAAAAGGCTTAAAAAGCCCTAATATTTTGAAATCTGAAAAAAAAATCCTATTTTTTATAGTGGTTTTTTTGTTAAATCAAATGCAAATTAGTGGAGAGGGAACTGAGAAAGAAAGACTTGTGAGAGAGAAGATCACAAATAAGTATTTATTTTTTAAAATGGCTTAGTGGAACACACCTCATACAAAATATAAACTTCTTCATCACACTTTTTTTTTTTGTCGATCTGGACCGTTAGGATTTCACGTCTTACAAATTGCGCTATCACTCATGAACAAATATAGATCATCGGATATAAACGATCTTTTGATCAGACCACATTATATGCATCTATAGGAATTATGTCTTATAGTGCACTGATTGGGTCCTGCATGTCATTCATTTTGTCAATCGGAACCTTCTATGTTTTACATATGCGGGATTAAATCATTGCTGCCGATAATGAAGTCTGTCGCACATAGATTGACTCTTGATCGGACATCAAAATACATTCTAATAATAGAATCGCTTCCCAATCGAGGGGATCCTAGATCCGATAGACCCAAAAAATTACGAGAATGATTACAACAACCACCACAACAAATTAACACTCTCGATTGTCCTGATCGTGTTCCGATCACGTGACTACCTACCGTACATTACAATAAAGCACAACACTTTACTTTAGAGATAATGAAGTTGAACATATTTATTTTGAACATAGTTGCCAAGTAATTTTTTTCTAATGATTGATCTGAACCGTTAAAATTTCACATCTTATCGATTATATCATTGTCGCCAAAATCGATCATAATCAACTGCCAGCAACACCTTCATCGTAACCCATCTGATGCTTTCGAAGGCATTAAAGTTTTATAGCTCATAACTCAAGTATCGTCTGAGGTAAATTTTCTCAATCGGAATCATCTACCTTTTGGATAATATCATTAACTTCATTCTTACAAAGGATGAAGACAATCGAGTATCAATATACACATGATTGGACATAAAATAATATTTTCAAGTGAATTTGCATCCTAGTAGAGGGGTTTCATAAACTCAATAGACCAAAAAATTTATGAGACTGCTTAAAACATCAACCACAACAAAGTGAGCAGTCTTGATCGTTGTGATTGTCTTGCGGTCGTATGACTATTGTACAATAAACTAAAGTAGAAGACTTAGTTCAGAAACAATGAGGTTCAACGTCTAGACTGTTGAATAACTTTTTTTGATAACCGATCTAAACTGTTAAGTTTGCAAATCTTATCCAATCTATAATTCTCGCCAAAATTGGTCATAACCTAATGTCGACAACCACATGATCCGAACACATTTGATACTTCCAAAGGAATTAAAGTCTTATAGTGCACCACTTGAGCACACTTTAGATACTTTTAAAAAATCAGAACTGTCTAATTACTTTTACGTAACAAGGATTTGATCGTTACTGCAAAGGATAAAGTAAATCGCTATTCGTTACATACTTCATCGGACATGATTTATCATTCTTATAATGAACTTTGATAGCGATCAAAGAGCTTCATAAATCCGTTGGAACCCGAAATTCACAAGAATATTTTAATTAACAATAACAACCAAATCAATGGCATCAATTATTAAAATATACATTGTACTGACGTCTGTTACATTTTACTGTTTAAGATAATTGCAAAACATATATACATTTTAATTTTTTTGCCACATTAAAAGGTAAACCACCGTTAAGGGGCAACAGTTAATCATTAAAAAAAATTGTCATGGGAATAGGTTTAACTTTTGTTATGCCCTTTACAGGTTTTTTCATTCCTTTTAGGGGTTATATTCTAACCAGTACTACTGAAAACACAATTCAACGATTGAGATCAAAAACCCGCATATTGTATATATGCGGGCGCCCTTAGTAGAAACGGACTATATATAAATATACATATGTGTTATTGTTTCTTAACTCTAAAAATATGTAGGCCCCATCACATGATTTTGCCAAAGGCCTCCAAACACCTTGGGTCGGCCCTATTTCTTGAAAATAACTATCTTCAACATGGTGAACCTCTCCTATGTTCTCACTACCCAAGAACCTATCGCCGCATTTCTCTTAATGCTAAAGAGTTTTTCTTCCTCCCTAACCATAGTCATTCAAATTGGCAACTTGATTATCAGGTGGGATGAGAGAGCCTTGGACCAACTTCTGGACTACATGTAACTATTTTATCAAGCCCTTTAGATGTGTACAACATCATTGATGATGAGATGGCTAAAGAAAGAAAATCACATGCAATTGAGTACACAAAATCTACAGTACTAAGGCCTCAAGTTGAGTTAGAATAGGTAGTAAGAGTCAATGTGGATAGAACTTAGTAAAAATCTAATACTATTACATTTTCTGTGAATTCTGTAACAACCCGGATTTTCGACCGTAATTTTTTTTAAAATAATATTATTAATAGCTTTAAAAATAATAATAGCATTATTTTCCCTAATTATATCCTTTTAATAAAAACATTTATTTTGTTAGATAAATACTTATAATTATCTAATTCTATTTTCCTTAGTTGCATGCATGCATACACCTTTCCAATCTCTCAATCTCGTACTCCTATTTAGTCTCTATCTTCCCCGTAACCCAAAAACCGAGTTCCGTTCGTCCATCTCGAAACCCAATTCCGTTAGGACTCTAATTAATCAAAACCCATCCAATTCTCTTATAAATACGTCACTACTCCGACCCTAGGGCACACACTATATTTTTCACGCCCTAATCGTCCAGCAAAGATAGAAAAATCGAAGGAAATCGAAGCTCCAATCCATGGAGTTCTAGAGAGAGAAAAGTGGGTTTCGTGCCTAGACCCAACCAAGATCCAATCCGATCATCCCGAACTCTTTCTACAACCTAGAGCATCACCAAACATCAATCAATTCGGCCCCGAGGTTCCCCGATCAAGAAACCCGAAGCTTTCGTTCCAATTTGTCAAGTTTCGATCGAAACCAAATTAAATCCGATTCGAGGTATTATAATTCGATCCGAAGCCTTCTCTACGTATAATTATCATTTTTAGACATAACCCAATGACCCCCGAGGTCCCATGCATCAAAACCATCGCGAAACAACAAAAAAATCGAAACCGCGAACCTTGCGGCCGCAATGTTCGGGCGGCCCAGCCGCATGCACCAGAGCCGCGGACCTCGCGGCCGCGAACTCTCTTAGGCCCAGACGCGCGCCTGTTTTGTTTTCGTGTCGAATTGATTTTGCGACCTTTTTAACCATTGTTTTTGACCCCAAATTATTTTTCCTAGGTTACCCACATTCTAAAGTTCATACCTTGTTAGTTTCATAAATTTTTTATTTAATATTCTATTTATTAAATTTTTATTTGTAATTGTGTGATCGTATGTAAACTAAAATTCATTACGACCTTTTAAATTACTCTATAAATCCTCAAACTATTTTTCTTAAATTCCTAACTTATTAAAGATCATAAGTTGTTGATTTCATGACTTTTTGATGTTATTTGTTATTTATTTTATTTCTAGTTAAAGTTATAAACGAAAATTAATAACGACCTTATAAAAAATATTTTTAACATCGAAAATATTTTTCCTAAACTCCTGACAGTTCAAAGGTGAGATGTTATTAAAATAAAATTTTATTTATTTGATTTACTATTTATTATTATTTATGCATTGTTTCTTAATAAAAACACTTTAAAATATTACAAAAGACAGTAATAATTATGAATAATTTTATTTAGACTTTTTACAGTCCTATAATGATATTCTGTAAATAAAAATATATTTTCAATTATTTATTGTCTATTTATTCTTGTTTTGTCTATTAAATTAATCTTTTTATTCAAAATAATTCCATGAACATTCGAACCCAACTTTTAGCACTCAAACTTATTATAGAGGACCTTTAAGACTCTTATTAGGGTACGATAATTATTCTAATATTTTTTACCTAATTAATGTATTTAATTAGTATTTAACTAATCTAATTACTTAAGAATAATTAATTAAAGCCTAGAAAAATTATTTTAAATCTTTATTAAATAGTTCATACCTTATTAATGATTTTTGTGGCCATACAAGATTAAGGGCAACGGTCCAGTCATAAAAAGTTATGTGATTGCATTGCCTAATATTTGTTTTGATCCATCTGTTATTCGTTTTTGGTTATTATTGAGAATAAAATTGTGTCGATGCTGGATTTGATTGCTAGATTGGACCCTAGAGACATGGGGTGGTATACGAGATAGAAATCACTTAGACGATGCTAAGTAATGGATAAGTTGTGAAGTTTCTTTCTTTTTAGAGGATTGTTTGCAGGCGTGATTATGGGATATGACGAGATTTGTGGTGAGAAAGTATATAGAAGTTGTTATTGTTAAGGGAAAAGGAAACAAATGAAAGTCATGGGCTAAGCAGGACCTCGGGGGTGGCCTAACAGGACCTCGTGTGATCGGGGGTAGCCTGAGTAGGACCTTGAGGCGACTGAAAGACCCGGTGTCATTAGGGTGGCCAGCGGGACCTCGGGGTGGCTGACGAGGACCTCGTGTGATCGGGAGTAGCTTGAGCAGGACCTTGAGGGCAACTTGATGGACCTAGAATTGTGAGAAAGGCCAAGCAGGGGCAGCCTGACAAGACCTCAAGTATTGGGGGTAGCTTAGCAGGACTTGAGGGCAGACTGATGGACCTAGGATTGTGATTTGAGACTGGCGTAGTCCAGTAATATGATTTGAAGCTGGCGGGTAGTCCAGTGATATCTGTGATGATTTAAAACCGGCAGTAAGCCGGAGATGATTTAAGACTGGCGAGTAAGCCCGGTGATGATATAAAACTTGGCAAAGTAAGCCCGATGATGGATTATAACTGGCGGCAAAGTAAGCCCAGCGATGTTTTGATAAAACCTGGCGGTGGCGGCGATATTTTGTGATGTTAAAACATGGCGGTAGCCCGGCGATATTTTGTGATGTTAAAACCTGGCGAGAGATCCAGCGATTTTGTGGCGATAAAACCTGGCGGATGGTCCAGTTGATGTTTTGTGGAATAAATTGATGTCTGGCGAGAGTCCAGTGGAATAAATTGATGTCTGGCGAGAGTCCAGTGGAATGATAGACTGGCGTGTGTTCGGTGATGATTGTGATGTGGTATATAAAAATTGGCGAACCCTAGTTGTGATTCAGGCATGATAAGCTAGCCACTTGTTGTAGTATTGTAACTTAGGTTATCTACGGCAACAAAGGAAGTGATCTCATGGGACCGAGCATAGCTAGCGGTTGGGGAGGAAATCTCGTAAGGAGATTTTGGATCACACGTTAGGCTAATGGATAGTAATGAATTGGTTGACGTGAAAAATCTCTGTTTTGCTTATTCGCATCATGATTATCTTGTTTGCTTGCTAGCCGTAATTGTAAGAGGGTGGTTGGGTTGGATTATTCTATTGGGTGATTTATCACTCACGGATCATCTGTATCCTGGCAAATCGAATGCCAGCGATCAATTTGCTAGAAGGCGCGCAGGATTCAATGGAGGGGATTCAACGATGATGCAGTTCGACACGGAACGAATATCAGTAACGAGGATCGAGGATGCTTAGGAATGGTATCAAGATTAGAGTCAGCTCTGAAGTTGGTGTATTTTGATTCCGTAAATCTATCTTGAGATTGTATTAGCAAAATCTTTATTTTGGAAAATTATATGTATTTAGCAATATTTTCTTTAGAAATTATTTTATTTTGCACCCGAAAAGTCGGGGCGTTACAAATTCCCAAATGACGAATTTAGCAAGAGCATACTTTACGGAAGCCAAATGGGTTTCATGGGGGTTATGCTCCAAGTATTGAATATGGCTATTTTTACCAATGGTCCTCAAAGTATTAGTGAATTGTCAATTTGTCTCTAATTTACAAATCGCTTCTATTGCATCCCCAACATTTATAATGCACATTTAAAAGGTCCTTCAGACTAATCAGCTCCATCTGTGTTCACCGCCAAGTGTAGGGGTATTTTTGAAACTTTATCTTGAAACATCGGCTAATTTTTACCAATGGTCCCCAAAGAATTAACGAAATGTCAATTTTGTCCCCAATATACAAAGCGCGTCTCACATTTTGACCACGCAAAAATTAACCCAGATCACTAAACAGGATGGGTTTTTGGAAAAACAATCATATCCCTAGCCACGCACAACCATAACCACTGTCGCCCATCCACCTTGACCGCCATATCCCATCTTCCTCTTCACCTACCAACTGGGAAATAACCCCGTCATCACCTAACCCCGACGAGTAAAACTCTATTCAGAAAAATTCTAGATTCAAGCAACATCCCTCCGAAACACAAAAAGTTGCCATAGCTACTCATTCTCACATTGTCTATTCACCATTGCTGCTTCGACCACCACCATTTTTGTCTGTTCAATTGTGTTTCGCCAGTATGTCTGTGTGTATATGTGACGTGCAAGCGGGCGGTGGCATCGAAAGGCAAGGGGAACGGGCATGGTGGCTGGTGCGAATGAGGAGAGATGACTGGGTGTGATGACCTGGTAGCTGAAGGTGGAGACTGTGGTGGAGTGTAGTGGCTGTTGGTAATGGTCGCCAAGATTGGGTTAGGGTTTTGATTTGGATCCTAGGGATTTTGTGTATGGAAAAGATAAGTGGTGTTTGGTAGTTTGTGTGATAAAAGACGTGATTTGTTGTATGTTGGGGAATGCCTTTGTAGTTGATGGAAAATGCGGATGAAGTTAGCTTTAGGAACCATTTAAACGTATATTTCAAACATTGGGGATGCAAATAGATGTGATTTCTATGTTGGGGAACAAATTGACAATTTACTAATATTTTAGGAACCATTGAAAAAATTTAGCCTAACTATTGAAGAGTATATGAGTGTCGCACTTGTTTTCAGTGGGTTACCAGATGCTTGCAACCACTTCTTTCATTGGAATGGAGGTGGCCATTAAAGAGGCCTTTGAATGAGTTTCAAGTGATCCTTTAATTGTTCAAGCTGCATCAGTGATCTGTACACTCATGGATGATATAGTTAGCCACAAGGTGAGAATTAATGTCTTAAAAGTATGAGCAAGTACCTGCACAACTCAACTATCGCTACAAAGAGCTCACTCAAACTATTGTGACTGACAATATCAATTTAAATTATTTAATTAAGTTTGAACTAAAAAGATCATAAGGCCCCATTATGGTGTATTAGACCTCCATACATAAGCTCTTCTCCTATAAGATTACCTAAAATCATATGAGTATGAAGTCATGCAAAGTGTCATTATTTTGTCAATTGATAGGATTAAATATCTAGTGGATAGGTCGAACATTTATATTCATCATAAACTGTCCAAAACACAATCTACATGGGATTCTCAACCAATTCAACCAATGCTAGATATAAAATTTCATACCCTCTATCTTCTACTAAATCATGTCAAACAGAGGGGACGCACCCTTGGCAATTGAATGCTTTATGAAACAACATGGCGTAATAGAGGATGAGACACTTGTTGAACTTTAGAAGCCTGTTACAAAATGGAAAGACATGAACGCAAAGTGCCTCCACCCAGTTGGAGCCCCAATGTCTCTCCCCATCCTCATGCAAGTCCTCAATCTTGCACGAGTGATCCATGTTTTATAAAAGGAGGACGATAATTACGCAAATTCTGGGACCAAGCCCTCAAGAGTTTTGTTACCTCAGTGCTCGTTGATTCTGAGCAAGTGATCAGCTAGCAATCCCTTCCATGTACGGCTTCCAAGGATTAACTTATATATCTCTATTAGCTAAAAAACATTGTAGTGTAATATGAGTCACTAATTTACATGGACTTCCAAGTGAAGATTTTATCATATTTCTCTTCATATTCTTTAATAAATGATTGACAAATAACCCTCATGAATAGTATATGCAAATCAAAATCGAAACATGCCAATCTCAATCGTTATTTTTTTGCTCGACAAAAGAAATTTTATTAATCTCTAAAAAGGCTATAAAAATTAAAGGGGACAAGCAAGCAAAAGCTATTTGAGACCCAAAGAGAAATGTTGTCGTTATTTACAAGGCTAATCTTCTCCACCTAAGAAATATACGAAATCATAAATGAAATCACAAATTGGAGTCCATTGAAACCCACAGACAAGTCTTTGGGGCCAAATTGCCATAATCGAAATGTTGTGACCAAAATGACATTTCAAGCATATTTCATTTTTAGACACTCTTGTCGCCACCGCAGCAGTCAAGTCAAAGGCAAATATTGAGGAAATGACATGAAAGCAACGTGTTTGTTTAAGGAGTCTTTCCTTCACAGGAAGGAGGAAAGCTTGGACAAGGTTTAAAGATACCGATAGGGTTAGCGTGGATTAATTTAGATATTGTTTTCCGAGAAGAAGAATCTGTTAAAGAATCAGGGGGTGTAATCAATGAGTGAAAAATATATATAGATGGTTAATTCAGATGTCAAAACCAACTGGTCAGGAGTTCGAATCTCCCCACCTGCGTATTTGTTCTTCCCTTTGTAAGTGTTGAGGTTATTTCTTCCCATAATGGGGCTCATATATAGTTGGGTTTGGCTTATAGAAATTGTGGAATTGTTTGCGATTAATGTTTCTCTCCATAATGGGGCTAGTAGTCGGGTTAGGCTTATGGTGATTGTGAAATTGTTTCCAGTTTCATATAATTCTTACACTTGTATTTTACTACCGCTTAAAAAAACCCTATACGTCTAAATGGAGGTAAAAGGGTCGTATATATAATATTTCCGTTTGACAAAAAAAAAAAAAACACAAAAGGGTCGTATAACAGGTGCATGTGTGGGAAAAATTTGTAACTCAAGGGAAAACTAATTAGGATAACCAATAAGGATCTATATATACTTGTCTTGCACGGCAGCGTAAAAGAAAATAACGAAGGTTGAAGAGGAGTTACAGCTATTAATCTAAAGAGGAGAGGTTAAATATTCAACAAAGGTTGCAGGACAAGCTTTATATATCCACAAACCATTTAATTAAAACCGTCTTTCAATTCCTCAGGCATTTTGTCCTAGCCCAAATGAGGGTGTTGAACTAACCATTCAACATCACGAGGTTTTACGTACATTAATAAGAAAGTTTTAAAATTTTGGCAGAATCTCTGGAGAAAATTTCATGACATTGAATTATATATCATATGCTACACAACACTGGCGAAGTGGGATAGATATATTGACCCCTTGGAATATTTTACTCCGTATAATTTTTTTCTCGTGCAAAGAAAATTGTACTACTAAGTTACAAGTTATATAGCGTTTTCTTTCATAACAACTAGTGCGGTTATCATAATAACTACTAAAACATCACAAGTTACCAAAGTTGTAAACCACTTTGAACAATATTTCATTACATAATAAGACCTCTTGCTCTACAGTTTGAGAACATTTCAAAATGTCAAATTATATGCATTTGTAGGTGATTGTTGTGGTGGTGGTAACAGAGAGGGAACTAAGGCGATGATAGGGGCAAAGGTCCAACGGGGAAGTGGGATAAATTGACCTGGTCGGTCCTAGGCGTAGGCCCATTAGGCGACCGCCTAATGCCTCCACTTTTGGGCCGCCAAATAATTGGGCTCCAAATATCGTTATTTAATAAATATTTTCTACATGAATTACTTAACAACAGTAGGTAAGCCCATTGTTTAGGGAACACGGGATCGCGAGTTCGATTCTCATCCCCTTCAAGTTTTTAACGGATATTTTGATTAGAAAATTAGAGGCTGATCCTCTTTTTTAGGTTCAGTTTGAACTCAACCCTAAAATACTTTCCCGAACCTAGATAGGTTCGATTATGTTGCTTAATGTCTTTTTTGCCCACAAAGACCCCACTCCACGTTAAAAACAAAAACGGAACCCACTCCCATCTGTCTCTCCACTGTCTCCAACTCCCCCCCTCTCTCTCTCTCTCTACCAACGTCGTTGTCGCGTTGCCACCACCGCCCCATTCTCCATCGCCTCCTTAACTTGATCCATCTTCTCCTCCTTCTCGACGTTCCTCTTCTCATTGATCTACAAAACCCTATTGTTCTCCCCCTCCCCTCATCATCGCTCTCGCTGCCGCCGCTCCTTAGCCGGCACAAGTACATCCTCCTGATGTCACCGCTCCCGATCTGTCGCACTAGCCTAAAATCCCTAAGCCCCAACGCAGCTGCTGCCGTTTGGATCGCCAACCACGAGGAGTCTGTCGACAGGCGGGGATCAGAGACGGATTGTTCTTCAGGGAGGACTCCGATCTGATCAGACTGAGGATTTCGAAGGACAATCTGTTGAAACTCACGCAACTGTTGATGCTACTGTAGCGTTATTCAATTTATATTAAAATGGTGAAGTTCAATCTTTGGATTAAAGAATAAATTAGATTGATTTTGTCGGTCTTGTGATTGTTCCAACTTTTTAATTTGCGCAGTGAAGATTGTTTAATTTGTTGTTCCCGAACTGTCTGTGTATTTTTCCATAAGAATCGTGTAATTTCTATAAGAAATGTGTATTTTCCTATGGAAATTGTCTATGTGACCTGTGTATTTTCTACGCGAATCAAAAAAAAATTGTCTATTTTTTACGAGAATTATCTATGAGAACTGTGTTTTTTTCTATGAGAACTGTTATTGTCCATGATGATTGTCTATGAAAATTCTATATTTTTCTATGAGAACTGTGTATTTTAGTGTGTGGTGAGACTATTTGAACTGTACAGTTTTCAGTTCACATAGCCATTTCACGTGAGGACTGTCTATGAGAAGTGTGTTTTTTTTCATGAGAATTGTTATTGTCCATGATAATTGTCTATGAAAACTGTGTATTTTTCTACAAGAACTATATATTTTCTATGATCGAATTCACATTGGCGCAGAGAGATCGAAGATGGAACATCTCATCATCTCCATTATCATGTCTTTCCTAGCTGGTATGTACCACGTGTTTGGAAGACATGGTTTTAATATTCATTATGACGCACAAAGTTAATCTCTGAATTTTGAGAACTATGTATTTTCTATGAAAACTGTATATTTTTCAATATGAATTCTCTAGGAGAACTGTGTATTTTTTATGAGAATTGTGTATAAACTATGTGAACTGTGTATTTTTATATGAAAATTGTCTATGTGAACTGCATATTTTTTATGAGGACTGTATATTTTCTATGTATAGTCCCTAAGAACTTTCTATGAGAATTGTGTATTTTCTATGGGAACTGTATATTTTTCTATGAGAATTGTGTATTTTCTTTGAGAATTATGTATTTTCTATGAGAATTGTGTATTTTAGTGCGTGGTGAGGTTATGTGAATTGTGTATTTTCCAATTCACATAGTCAGCTCTCATAACCTCAGCTCTCAAAGCCCTAGTTCAATTTTTGTTACCTTTTTGTTTTTGTTCAATTTTTGTTCGTGTGTGTATTTTCTATGCGAATTGTGTATTTTTCTATGAGAATTGTGTGTTGTTCATGAGACCTGTCTATGAGAATTGTGTATTTTTCTATGAGAATTGCATATTTTTTATGAGAATTGTGTATTGTCCATGAGAACTATCTATTAGAACCGTGTATTTTCTATGAGAACTGTGTATTTTAGTGTGTGGTAAGACTATGTTTACATAGTTCAGTTCTCATAACCAGTTCACAAAACTTGTTCTCTATGAGAACAGTCACTTCTCATAGAATTGACTATGAAAACTAAGGGTGAGCAAAGTAACCATGAAACCGTGAATCTACTCCAAACCAAATAGTTTGGTTTGGTTTTTTAATGATGTGGTTAGGTCTTGGTTTAAAAAAAAAAAGAAACCGTGTCAAATGGTTTGGTTTATGGATTTACGTTGATGGTTCTAGTTCCAAACCGATCCAAACCGTGTGATATATATATATATATATATATATATATATATATAATTTGTTTAGATATACTTAATAAACTTAATTTCCATATCTAATACTCTATTCCACCACCCTATTCTTTTCTTTCACTTCCAATATTAATTTCTTAAACTTCCTATTCCTACAATTTCATTACGCTAAACATACATGGTTTGGGCTTAGTAAAGTGATTTCCTACTCTTTTTTCTCGGTAACTTATTTTCTAATGTATTCTATTCTTATTAAAAAATTGGTCTAAGGTCCACTATAGTATGTTTCTGACCCACTAGGTCCACTGATCAAATCTCTAACCCACCAAGTCCACTATTATGTATTTGGTAAGGCCTAACGTCCACTGCATTTAAAAAGGGAAATAATGCCTGACAAATTTACCCTTCCATTCAAATCCCATCAATTTAGCCCATTATCCACCCATTATCCCTTCTAGTTTTGAAATCAAAATCCCATCAATTTAGCCCATTATCCCTTATAGTTGTGGAAATCACGCCAATCACATTATATGACAGTCGAAGATTCTCCTTTTCTAGTACACTATATATAACGTTATTGGACATATATAACATTATATATTCTCCTTTTAAGAGTTACATATATTTTTCTGAACAGTCGAAGATTCTCCTTTTCTAATACACTATATATAACGTTATTGTACATATATAACATTATATATTCTCCTTTTTAAGAGTTACATATATTTTTGTAACGTTGTACAGATTTTGATATATGACCATATATTTTTTTTTGAGTTTCGCTGCACAAAAACTCTCATATAACATTATATTTTCACTTTATTGAATTGGTCCGCGCAGCGGCATCAATGACTTGCTTCTACTAACAATAATACCCACAAAAAAATGTAATACATGTGACAAAAAATAAACATATAACCTTATAACGTTATACATGAGATTTTGGCATTTATAACTCTAAAAAAAGAAAAAGAGGAGATCTCGTAACTTCTTTCCATTATATTTTCACTTTATTGAATTGGTCCGCGCAGCGGCCTCAATGACTTGGTTCTAGTAACAATAATACACACACAAAATCATTATACATGAGATTTTGTCCTTTTTAACTCTAAGAAAATAAAAATAGGAGATCTCGTAATTTCTTTCCCTTCGTCACCGTAACCTTCTTCACAGTCGACTTCACAGGTAACTTAATAGTCTTCACCCATTTGAACAACTGCACAAATAACAGCCTTTAACAAAATTAGTATATAACCAACATTGATATAACCATATATACTATCAATCAAATCCATAACTTAATTCAACCATACCATAACATTATATGTTCAGGTCATATAAGGTTATATATGGTTATGGTTTATTATTCTTTTATAGGGTTATATGGTTATAACGAGTAAGGAACAATATGGTTATATGGTTACATATTCAGATGGTCAATCCAGTTATATAACAATATGTACGAATAGAAAAATATAAGGTGAAAACTGGACTACTCAAATATAAACAACCATCAACATGGTCAATCCAGTTATATAACCATATATACGAACAAGAAAATATAAGGTGCAAACTGGACTGTTCAAACATAAACAACCATTAACATGGTCAATCCAGTTATGTAACCATATATACGAACAGAAAAACATAAGGTGCAAACTGGACTGCTCAAACATAAATAATCATTAACATGGGGTTCCTCAGGAGGTGGTGGAAGCTATAATGGCCATGGTAAGTTTTGTTTTTGATTGCGAGGGTATATGGTTATATCACTGTTGGCTATATATTCGGATCAATTAAGCCGCTGCGCAGACCATTTCAATAGTCTAATTTAATTGGTTTAATAGATATATATGGTTATATAACTTTTTTTAATTGAAATCACGCATTATAGTCACTACAACTCTAAATTTATGTTATTGAATTGGTCCGCGCAGCGGCCTGATAGACCTGAATATATAAACATATAATCATATTAAAGTAGTTTATAATATGGGTATATCTACAAATAAAAATAACATATATTTATACACGAAAACTAATAAACTACTAAATTTACGTTATTGAACAGATCCGCGCAGCAGCTTATGGACCTAAATATATAACCATATATATTAACAGAACAAAATGATAAAATACCATATATCTTCACAAAACAAAATGACATTTATAAACAACTAACAGGAGCATATATAACGTTATATAATGTTACATAATAACATATAACAATACAATGTTATATGTTTACATCGGGGGGTGTGGGGGCGGAGCCCCATGGCACAAAGTGCCGCAGTTTGTGGTGCGACTTTAGGAGCACCACGAACTGCAGCGAAAACGATATTTTCAAGAACTTGAGGTGTAATTTCGGCCATAGAACCCGCCCTAATTATATTACAGTCGGTTTGTAACTAAGGTTATATAATCATCGACTCTTATATAACTTTATATGAATTGGTCCGCGCAGCGGCCTAACAGATCTGAGTATATAACCATATATACCAATCATAAAATTTCCCCAGGATGCTATGAAGAAAACCCTCAATCACAGGGCAAATAACTTAGGTTTATAACCAAACCATTCATATAACCATATATACGAAGGGAAACATACCCAGGGTATCGATTACGACGTAGGATCTGACGAAGGCGATGGAGAAACGAAGGCGAAGAACGGCGTCCGACTGAAGGTAAGGCGAATCAAAGGCGACTAGTGCGACGGAGACGATCGCGACTGAAGAAGGGCCGACGATGACGGAGAAGGGCAGATCCAATGATCGCGACTGAAGAAGGGCCGACGATGACGAAGCCTGACGACGACATCGATTCAGATAAAACATGTTGGTAAAACAGCATAAAACAACATAAAACCCAGTTGTAAAATCCAGAAGGGCTATTCCCAGATCCGTCTCTGACCCATGAACCCAATCACGTACATCGATTCAGATAAAACAACATAAAACCCAGTTGTGAAATACTCCAGATCAGATTCCACAGGAAAAAAAAAGATTTAGAAAGCTAAACAGAAGTCTAAAAAGGGAAAATGATGAGGGGGGACGAACCTTTCTGTAAGTGGTGCCGTCGTCTTTGACGATCCAACCGGCTTCGGCACAGAGAGCTTTCAAGACCTCGTTGTTGTCGTAGTGCTTGGGGAGCTTGAAGTTCCCCTGAGATCTAAGCCCCGTGAATATCTTCGCCGCGACGGCCGACGAGTCTCGTTCTCGATCGAAGAAGCCGACGAGTCGCGCTTCCTTTGTAATGGGAAATCGCCTGGTTCGTTTGGAAAAGGGGGGAGGGGGGGTAGGGGGGACTGGGGGTTGGTTTTATAAGAGGTGAAATGGTTTTTTTGAAATGGGAGGAAAAACCGGAAATGGAGGAAATTACGGGGCAGATATTTTTTTCAAATCAAGGGTATATTAGACTATCCAAGTTATAGAATTCAGGAGTGGACCTAGTGGGTTATAGAATTTAGAAGTAGACTTAATGGGTTTGGAAAGTGGTATAGTGGACTTGGGAAAAATTCTCCCTATTCTTATTTAGTTGGTTGATGTTAGTGAGTTTTGATGATTTTAATATATTAATTTCAATATAATTATTAGTTTAAGTTATCTTTACAATTTTAAGTAGGGTTAAATATGTACTTGCCCCCTAAACTATTCTAAAAATTTTTACTTCCCCCTTCAACTACCAATTGAACACCCTTGCCCCTTCAACTAAAAAAAAGTTACATAGTCAGGACAATGTTTTCCTTTTGGACGGAAAACTTAACCCTTTCTCCCTAAGTGGGTTAGTTGAAGGATATAAATGTCTTTTTGCCTATCATATATGTATATGTATCTATCTTCTTCTTCCTCTGTCCGACAATCTGGTTTACCATAACTGACTCTGTTCTCTCCCTCTCCCAGACTCACACACACTCTCTCTCTCTCCGACTCTCTCTCTGTTCATCTCTCTCTCTCTCTCTCTCTCACACACACACACAGAGTAATGAGAGGCAGATAGCAGTGAGGATTTTTTCCACAATTTCCTCCTCTTGTACAGATAAAAAGACAATCATAGCAAATGCATTAATTTCTTTGGTCACAACAATCATAGCATCTGAAAATGGAAAGATGCAGCATTGAATGCCATACCTGATGATGTTTTCACATTAAAATCCCCCATTACTTGTTCCACAATTTCAGTGAGAGGCCATGAGGGCTTGATCTTGAACTCCTTAAAATAAGTGTTTGCCAACCAACTTGAATTCAGTAGCTTGTTAGTCCACATCCAGCCACAATCATGGTTGGGGTTATATGTCTTAACCTGCAGGGTTATCCTATTAGTCGTGATACTTGAGGCTAGTATCTTCCATGGGCAATTAGTAGCACAATGAGCTCTAACTCTGTCTGTATCATTCTTTTCAAATGTGATTTATTTTCCATTGACAATTGCATGTTGCCTGATTGCTTCTACACATTGAGCCCTATTCTTAAAAATCATTTTTTCCTCTATAATAGGTTGTACCTTCCCCAGTACAGGCCTGTATTTTCTAAACTTTGGCTTCTTTTTCCCGTCTTCATCAGAAGAAGCTAAGTCAAAACTCATGAAACCATCTGAGGAATCCCCCTCCTCAGACTCTGTTTCAGACAAACAATCATGGAGGATATCACTTCTAACAACCCTTTTCTGCCTCACACCAGTCCACTCTATTTCTTTATCCACATTGGCATCAAACAAGGCATCATCATCTTCACTAAGGTCATAATCACTGTCTATAAAGACATCAAAATCAGAATCAGATTCTGAATTAGAGCATGGTCAAGATGTCTTCTCCTCCTTCTTCTTCTTCTACTACTGGTGGGTGGTTGGTTTTGTCTAGAGGTGGGTTGTGGTTCATTGACAGGAGGTGGTTCTTTGGTGGGTGGTGGGTTTTGTCTAGTGGAAGGTATGTGAGTTGACAAATCTAGACAAATATAATTATCTTGGGAAAATGAGCCACTATCCCATTCCCAACTGGTGATGTCAATATTTAGTAGGCCATCCTCCACATCCACATATTTATTGTGTTCAACACTAGTGGACCCCTCCAAATGACTATTAACCAAGTACAATTCCAACAAGTCATTATTAAGGGATTGAACCATGCTTGTAACATCACTATCTGTTTGGATAATGTTAAAAACCCATTTTCCATCTAAATTACAAACCCTATAGTACAAAGACATTTCTTCCACATAACCAACTTCCTTACACATTGCTCGCAACTCAGTTCTAGAAATTCTATCGTTATCACAGAAGTCAAAGAAGTTCACAGTACCGCCTATATAATACTCCAGTATATCTTCCTTAACTAAATTTCCATCGTGATTCAACTTAATAGTAAAATACTCAGGACTGGAATCTGCAAAAATATGTCATAAACAAAACAAAAAAGAATTAGACCAGTTTGTGTTGACCAAAGAATGAAACTGGATAAAGGGGCAAGTATACAAAAAAAAATTGGTCTTGTATGCACCAAACAAAACCGACATACAGAAACATACAAAATAGGACCACTTTATACTTTAAAAAATGAAAAACACCAAAACTGGTAGGATATAGTTGCCCCTTTTACAGCAACAAACCACGTTAATCACTTTGCAAACCCATACTTTAATCTGTAAAGGCTAGGATTAGTATATAGCAAGTAGATTATTATATACAAAGTGGATCAGTTGCAATAAAAAACTCAGATTCAATAAAAGAAAACAGACTTACATTTCGGTTTGAATCCATTTGGTGCTCTCAAGATCCATGCCATTCCAGTCGTGTGCAATGGAGCTCTCTCTCTCTCTCTCTCTCTGGTTCAGGAGTAATCCAGTCGTGAGTTTTTTTTTTTTCGCTCCAGTCGTGAGTTGAGTAGTTGTGAAATTAGGGCTTGTGCCTGAAAGTGACAAAACATGGATTGAGTAGGTTTAGAGATAAATGACTAATCTACCCTTCTATTGGCGCCAAAATAAGAGGGTTGGGTTGACTGTTAAGTTTTCCGTCCATGGTATGGACGGAATGGAGAGATTGTCCTAACTGTGTAACATTTTTTTAGTTGAAGGGGCAAGGGTGTTCAATTGGTAGTTGAAGGGGGAAGTAAAAATTTTCGGAATAGTTTAGGGGGCAAGTACATATTTAACCCTTTTAAGTACTTAAAATAGTTTATAGTAATAATATCTCAATTTTAAGCGAACTGTGGTTTAAAACCGAAACCAAACCGCCTTTGAATGGTTTGGTTTTATGAATTTTATGGGTTGGTTTGGTTCTCTAAATTCATAATTCAGAAGTAGTGGTTTGGTTATTGGATTACTATAAAATCAAACCAATCCAGGTCCACGTTCACCCCTACCTCCAATTTACCCCTTACCAAAACGATGTTTTGCCATGTTATAAAAAATAATAATATAGCCAGTTCTCTATGATAACTGAACAGTTCTCATAGAACTGATTATGAGATTTGGCAGTTCTCATAGACAAGAATAATTTTGTCCGAAATAATATGATTCAGGAATTGATTCTAAAAATATAGCTCTCATAGCCTCAGTTCTTATAACTATAGTTTAGGTGTATTTTTTGTAACGCCCCGATTTTCAGAGGTAAAATCGAAGACTTTCAATATTAATTTTTAAAACTTTACTTAATTATAGTTTTAAAATCCAAAACAGAATCCTCAACATCGAGATTCATTTATTACAAACTACTGAAAAATTACTGAAATAGTCTTTGGGGAAATCAAATAGGTTAAATAACAGAGCCGCCTTCTAGGTTTGATATGGATCCCAAGCATACTCGGGCTCGGCTCCCACCTCTGAATTCTCCTCTGCATAAAATTGTTCACCCTCAGGATTCTGTGTCTCTTCCTGGTTCTCTGCAAAATCTGACACGGATGCCAGAAAATCTGTGCCTGAGTGAAATAGTTTACCCTGTAGTATAATCCAATCCAACTACCCCTCTTACTTTACAACTAACAAGTAATATAACAATATAACAATAAACATGCGAAAATGTAGAATAGTGATATTCACATAAGCCAGTTTGTTACTATCCATTAGCCTGACATGTGACTTAAAATTTCCCTTCCCAACCGCTAGCCGTGCTCGGTCCCATGAGATCACTTCCATTTGTTGTAGATAACCTAAGTTATATGACAGGTGTGTAACCCAATCACTACAACAAGGGGATTGCTTATCATGCCTGAATCACAACCAGAGTTCGCCTATCTTATATACCACATTACGATCATTTCACAATCATCACTGGACACACGCCAGTCTATCAATTCATCTCTGGACACACACCAGTCTATCAATTCATCTCTGGACACACGCCAGTCTATCAATTCACCACTGGACACACGCCAGTTCATCACCATAAAACATCACTGGACACACGCCAGGTTTTATTGTCACAAAATATCTCTGGAACACTCGCCAAGTTTTATCCTATCAATTCATTCACTGGACACACGCTAGTCTCAATCTCATCACATCTCAAAATCCCGCCTGCGGGCAATCTCTAGAAAAGAAAATTTCTCAATTTATCCATTACTTAACATCATCTAGGTGATTTCTATTTCGCATACCCCCCATGTCTCTAGGGTCCAATCTAGCATTTAAATCAAGTATCATCACAGTATTATTCTCAATAATAAATAAAATGAACAACAGACAGATCAAAACAAATATTAGACAATGCAATCACATAACTTTTTATGACTGGCCGTTGCCCTTAATCTCGTATGACCACAACAGCAATAGCAAGGTAAGAACTATTAATAAAGATTTAAAATAATTTTTCTAGACTTTTATTAATTATTCTTAAGTAATTAGATTGATTAAATACTAATTAAATACATTAATTAGGTAAAAATATTAGAATAATTGTCGTAACCTTAATAAGAGTCCTAACTGTCCTCTATAACAAGTTTGAGTGTTAAAAGTTAGGTTTGGAGGTCCGTGGGATTATTTTGAATAAAAGGCTTAAGATAATTGACGAAAGAAGGATAAATAGATAATTAAATAAAAAAATATTATTTTAACAACATATCATATCTGAGATGCACGGAGCCTAGGAAAAATAGTTTGGATGCTAGAAACATTGTTCGGAAGGTCGTAACTATTTTTTGTTTGTAAACCTTGCGTGAAAACGAATAAAAAATTTAATAAATAGATAATACAATAAAAAAATATGAAATTAACAAGTTATGATCTTTGCAGTGTTAGAAGTCTAGAAAAAATAGTCCGGGGGTCAAAAACCATGTTCGGGAGGTCAAAACGGGGCTCGAAACAAAACATTATGGTTTGACCTTGCGTCTGGTCTCTCGCCGCAAACTCGCGGCCTGGTTCTTGCGGTCCGCAAGTCGCGGCCGCAAGGTTCGGGGCAGGTTCGGTTTTTTTGGTTTTCTCGCTTGTTTTTGATGCATGGGACCTCGGGGGACGTTGGGTTATGTCTAAAAATAATAATTATACTTAGAAGAGGCTTCGGATCGAATTATAATACCTTGAATCGGATTGAATTGGATTGCGAACGAAACTTGAAAGTTTGGGAAGAAAGCTTCGGGTTCTTCGATCGGGGAGACTTGGGGCCGAATTGTTTGATCTTTGGCGATGCTAGGTGTTGTAGGAAGCAATTGGATCGATCAATTTGGGTCTCGAATGAACGAAACTACAAAATCCACTTTTCTCTCTCTTTCTTTCTCTCTCTAAAATTCTATGGATCGGAGCTTGGTTCTCTCTTGTTTTTCTCTCTTTTTTGACTCCGTGGGGGTGGTGATTATCGTGCGTGCCCTAGGGTCGGAGTAGTAATGTATTTATAAGAGAATTTGGATGAGGTAGGATTAAATTGAGTCCTAATGGAATTTGGGTTTTAGAACGGACGAATTATGCTCGGTTTAAGGGTTACGGAGGAGGTAGAGATCGAGTAGAAGAGGGAGAGGTAGAAGAGTTGTATGCATGCATGCAACTTAAAACAATTAGGATTAGATAATTATTAGTATTTATCTAACAAGAAAAATGTTTTTATTAAAAAGAGATACATAAGATAATTATATATATTTTTTATAATTATTTAGTGTTTATCTAATAAGGAAAATAATATTATTAGAACTAATTAATATTCTTAATGTTTTTATTAATTACAAATTTACGGGTTGTTACATTTTTGTCCAAAATAATATGTTAACTCGGACTATGTGAACTGGCGGAGATATTTTTGTCTGAAATATTATGTTAACTGGCTATGAGAATTGGCAGTTCACATAGCCAAGGGTATTTTTGTCCGAAATAATATGGGTTAGGAGTTGATTCTAAAAATATAAATTTTACTAAAAATGGACATGTACACAAAAAATTATGAAGAATGAGCAAAATAGTAAAAATGCATGAAAAGTCAAGAAAAAAGACTGAAATAAAGAAAGAATGTTTTTTTCAGGACTAAATTATGTCCGAACCTATTTTTTGGGGCTGGCCTAAAAATTCTCCTATTTTGATTCCTGTAAAAAAAAATTGGTTTTGAAACGAAATTCTGGGGGCATTGAACTCACAACTTAAGGTTTCTAAGGAATGTATACACACTTTGCCACCGAATTACAAGGTTAATTTGTTTTTTCCATCGAACAAATAATAACTATACTGAAAAAATTAGAGCTCCTATTTTCAAATCTCACTTAGGCCCTCGTAAATCTCAGGGCCGAACCTAATTTGACCCCACGTGGTTTAAGGAAGTTATACTTTTTTGGTACAATGAATTTTTTTGGCTAGTGATTTTGCCACACCCTGCAAATATATTTTTGGTGCAAAAATACACTTGCAGGGTGTGGCGTTATCAAAAAAGGTAAAATCATTTCCCATTTTTTTTTACTAAAAAGTGGTTATTTTCTCAAAATATTTGAGTAAAAGTAAGAAAATTTTATTTTTTCGATTTCTCTTGTCGAGACGAAGTAATAACCCATAAAAGTTTGGCGCAAAACTAACAAATGCGAAAAAAAATTCAAAAAATGACAAAACTCCCAGATTTAAGTTATGTTTAAAGTTAAGTTCATAAGAATGCAGTACTCAACTCTTTTTGGGTTCACCGGGTTCTGATGGTGGTTCGGTAGTTTTCTCCGGTGGGGTGTCAGTTTTGGGCATGTGTTTTTTTGTCTTTTGGGTGTTTGGGGTTTGTTGGTCTCGGACCATCACTTGGGTCTCGGGTAGTCTTGGAATTTAAGTAATTTTCATTTTCATTTGCCCTTGTCCTTTTAATCTTTGTAATCTTGCAGAGATTAATAAATTTTTCTTTTGCTGAAAAAGAAAAACTCTTTTTCCTAGAACGCCAGTTTTCCAACAAAGCTATACTAGGCTTTTTGGCTTTTGTGTTTTTTCTTTATTAAAATTTTTCCACACTTGATAATTGCACCAAATTTTCGTAGATTATTTGATTTGTCTCGATGACAAGAATAATATATATATATATATATATATATATATATATATATATATATATATATATATAACAAGGACCTTTATTTTTTATTTGAAAATTTTGAAGATAAAGACTTTGGGGGGTTTTTCTTGGATTTTTGTAAGAATATTTGAGGGAATTCAAATCCTCTTGTCGAGATGTCGAGACAAATAAAAAATTAACAAAAATTTGATGTAAAAGCAAGAAATAAATAAGAACAAAACAAAATATCAAATTGACTTCTTTTAGTAAAAAAAACTCAAAAGTTTTTTTTTTTTCTTGTCTTGCCCGAGTACAGCCTGGGGAGAAGTAGCTGGGATTTTTCTTGTAAATTACTCTCAGCATTCAATGTTCCAGCCAAAGTGGAAATTGTACAGACAAATGAACTACTATATTTTAATGTCAAAATTAGCGTTGTACACGTTCGATATACGAGAAAAAATAATCACATTGGACGAGCACAACTCTAGTTGATAGGAAAAAAAACCATTGGTGTTTTTGCGCCCGTTCGAAGCCCGGGGCCCGAAAGAAACATCAATGTGAGAAATAAATCAAATCAAACCAAACTGAGCTTTATGTTCTAATCACTTGGGGTCGGCTACATGAATCATTTTCCTCCATTGAGCTCTGTCAAGGGTCATTTGTTCACACAAACCCATTATACTCATATCTTTGCGCACAACAACATCTAATGCCAATTTAGGTCTACTCATCCCCGTCACATTACTACCCAAAGCTATCATATCCGCTCTTTTAACTACTGCATATCTACGGTAGACATGCCCAAACCTTCTGTCTCGTCTAGTCTTACCACACATCCACCTCAACATTTTCATTTCTACTACACTCATCTAGCTCACTAGTTGTTTCTTAATAAACCAACATTATGTCCCGTAAAGCATTGATGGTCTTATGGCAGTTCCATATAATTTTTCCTTAATTTTATGGGTAACTTCTTGTCACATAGTACACCAGTAGCGCTCATCTACTAAAGCCACTCCACTTGAATCCTATGGGTCACATCATCGGCAATCTCTCAATCTTTACTAATAATTGAGCCTGAATTAACACTTAAAATGATCACTCTTTGGTATCTACTGGTCAATGTGAGAAATATAGTTTGAAAAAAATAAATAAATATTTTAGCATTGTTTGCACAGAAAATTTTATGTCTATTTTTATGAATATTAATTTTAAAGTGTAAATAAAATCAATTCAGAATCGTGAAAAATATAAGGTAAACAAAGGAAACAAAATAAAACTAAAAATTGTAATGGTTATTTGTTTCATCGTAACCGGAGCAAGTTGAGGAAGCCAAACACCTCACTTTTGTGCATTTTTCCAATGAAGAGCAAGTATAAGGCACAGAAAGGCAGACACTTTGTTTGGTTGAGTTTTTAGAAAGTTATTTTTGAGAGTTGAGTGGTAATGAGGTGAGAGATATAGAGAGATGGATAGATATTGAAAATTCAAAAGTTCAAAAGTGTAGGCAATTAGGAATGAGGGTTTGGAAGCTTGTGAAGCTCAAATACATTTGCATAGGATATTAATAGATAGATAGATAGACAGATAGATACTCTCTCCATCCCAATTTCTTAGGCTGTGTTCGGCTACTTAAGCCATTTGGCGGGAAAGTCAAAATTTTTTTGTCCTTATTCAAATTTTTTTCGTACCACTTGGCTTATTATCATTTTTTTGGAGATTATTGCATTCTCATGACAAGAGGAATCTAAAAAGTAAAAAATTTTGGTCGAAATCCAATTTTTTTTGAATTTTGACGAAAATTGGCGGGAAAGCCACTTATTTCGTCTTTATTCAAAAAAATTTGGATTTCGACCAAAAATTTTTACTTTTTAGATTCCTCTTATGATTAGGATGCAATAATCTCCAAAAAAATGATAATAAGCCAAGTGATACGAAAAAAATTTGAATAAGGACAAAAAAATTTTGACGGGAAAGCCATATTGGCTCAAGTAGCCAAACACAGCCTTAGTCCTCTATAGTTTTACGTTCGATTTTCAATTATTTATATCTCTCAATGTATATTATTTTTTATATTTTTGAAAACATTGTTTTATAGAAATAATTGAAATCTATCAATTAAGATCCATATTGCATAGTTTAAACGATATACATTACGAGATATAGGCCATTAAAAATTATACGTAAAACCGTAGAGAACCAAAAATTTGGGACGAAGAAAATAAATAGATAAATAGATAGATTCTTGTTTGCGGTTTACATCCCAGATGCCCACTGGGCTGTCGGTATCTTTTGCTTTGTACAATTGCCCTATGAAAGTTATGAGAGGAAAAAATGACGATTATTGAAAAAAAAAAACAAAGGTTATGAGATGACGCCTTTTCATATGCTTCTAATTGAACATCTCACCATCAGGGTAGTAGCCCAGTTGGCACGGGTGATGGGGCTTAAGTGCCTCTCCCTCCACGTGCACTCGGGTTCCAGCTCCTCCAGTTGCAAAAAAAAATATATGAGTTGGAGGGACGCGTGGAAGGCCTTGTGTCCGCTGTGCGTCTAGGTGGTGCTGTGGTGACTGTCTGTCCTCACGGACAGTAGCTATGGCTCGAACCGGACATTCCACAGTGGGTCGGGAGCTTCTATGGTCACACCTAAGGGGGGTTGCTACGTCGGTTGCCCCTCCTACCCTTTTAATTTATCAAAAAAATTGACCATCTCCAATCCAAGATGACATGTCAAGTGAAAAAATTGGCATGTGAGGTAAGTCCAACCAAAAACTGTCAAAAAAAAAAGTAAGGAAGATTATAGACTAAGAGGCCGTTTCAGTTTTTTTTTAAAAAGAACTTTAAGAAAAAGGAGGTAATTTCAATGTCAAAAATCATGTGCTTAGGCAAATAATTTTTCTACCAATATGGTTCTTGTTTGATAGATTTCATTGAAATCTTTTAAACAGTAAAAAAAAAATTAAAAAAATATTTTTTCTGACCCATTTATTGTTCTGTTTTCAGGTCCGAAGCTGCAGCCCAAAACTCAGGTTGGTGGTGATTTTTATTTTGGAAAAATGGTTGTGTGTGATTTTTTGTTGTACCTCTTTACTTTTATTCTATACCAGAAAAACAAACATTCAAATTGGGTTCGATGGACGTGTGTTACGGCTCGAATGGCGGCGATTGGGTTCCTTCCCGGATTGTCCACAACCGAGTCAAATCAACTCTCAATTGAAGGGCTACTTTCGTCTTGGTTCGAAAATCACAGATGGTAGGTCATTAACAATTCGAAAATCACAACTTGTAGGTCAATAACAGTTCGCAGCAATTCAGGTGTGAATCTAGGGTTTGTTGGTCTGGGGTTGGATTTGGGTGTCAATAACAGTTCGCAGCATGCCAGCAATATATGTGTCCATTAATGTGATTTTTTCTCTTCTTTTTTCCAGATATAAATGGCATACATACAATCAATGCAAGGAAGATTATAGACTAAACAAAAGGGTAAGGCTTTTCATTCATGGCTATGAATTTGTTCTTTGTTCTTTCCAACCCATTTATTGTTCTGTTTTCAGGTCCGAAGCCGCAGCCCAAAACTCAGGTTGGTGGTGATTTTTATTTCGGAAAAATGGTTGTGTGTGATTTTTTTGTTGTACCTGTTTACTTATATTCTATCCCAGAAAAACAAACATTCAAATTGGGTTCGATGGAGGTGTGTTACGGCTCAAATGGCAACGATGGGGTTCCTTCCTGGATTGTCCACAACCGAGTCGAAACAACTCGCAATTGAAGGGCTACTTTTGTCTTGGTTCGAAAATCACAGCTGGTAGGTCAATAACAGTTCGAAAATCACAGCTGGTAGGTCAATAACAGCTCGTAGCAATTCGGGTGTGAATCTAGGGTTTGTTGGTCTGGGGTTGGATTTGGGTATCAATAACAGTTCGCAGCAATATATGTGTCCATTAATGTGATTTTTTCTCTTCTTTTTTCCATATTCAAATGGCATACATACAATCAGTGCAAGGAAGATTATAGACTAAACAAAAGGGTAAGGCTTTTCATTCATGGCTATGAATTTGTTCTTTGTTCTTTCCAACCCATTTATTGCTCTATTTTCAGGTTCGAAGCCGCAACCCAAAACTCAGGTTGGTGGTGATTTTTATTTCGGAAAAATGGTTGTGTGTGATTTTTTTGTTGTACCTCTTTACTTTTATTCTATCCCAGAAAAACAAACATTCAAATTGATTTTTTCAAACGATTTGCGCTTTTCTGACTTATCCGGCCAAATGGTGATCTCCGAAGTACAAGTACTTCTTTTGCGCACTTCAATTGGTGTTGGATAGGGGAACGTAATGCTGTGATTCATAGTGATAAGGCTCCGACTTGGCCATGCCTTTGTCTTCCGTAAAATAGGTTCCGAGCATTTGTAAAATTGTACTCCCTCTGTCTCCTTTTCATTGTTCATTTTTGAATTGAGTGTCATTTTTTAATTGCTTATATCTTTCAATCTATAATGTTTTTCACAATTTTAAAAATTTTGTATTATAGAACTAATCAAGATCTATCAAATAAGATCTATATTGCATGTTTTTTGAGATTCATACTAAAAGATATAGGCAAAAGACATAAAAAAGACAAACAGAATAATGGACAATGAAAATGGGACGGAGGGAGTAGCATATTCGATGTTTAAGTTGTGTTCAAAGTATAAGGAAAACAAGGACGCAGCCTTGGCTAGGCTAGGAAGGAGTAAATAAAAGGGTCATTAATGGAACACATCCCAGGTCCTCTTGCACTTGATTGGTTTTTATGATGGCACTTTTGTAGTTATTAGGAAATGGGAAAGTGCAAATGGTACTCAAGAGCACGATTTTTTTTGGAGGGCTATAAGACTTTTGCAAGTAGTTGATATATGTGAAGAGATCTGTGTTTTAGCACTTTTAAAAAAAATTGGAAACTGCCCTCAAGTTACAAAATTGCTGGAGGTATTTATTTGGTTCATTAAGCCCAACTCATCAGACTTCTTTAATCTTTTCTGAAGGAGTAAAAGAAATTGGTACCAACTTCATTCCAAAAGGAGGATAAATGACTTAAATGGTGTAACTGGTAGATAAGAAAATTGAGGATGTGCTAACGCAAAAATCTACTCCACGGTCAAGTTTAGTAGACGTAAGATCTCTAGTTTTCCCTTGGTAGCTTTGATTTGCCTCATTCAATTTTTAGTACCATTTCCTACATAACTAATCAAGCATGAGATTTTTCAATTTGTATTGAAAAAATGTTGATCCCCAATTTGCAAGCCTATGCCTCTTATATGAGAGGGAATTTTTTTGTTCGAACTTAATTTTTCATAGATAAATGTCCAAAATTATATGCTGGTATCACAACATTAGGCCATACTTAAATAGAAGTAATGCTCTGTTTTCGTTGGTTTTGTTACGATTCTTTTCACATGTTTTGTCCATTTCATGCTTATTTCGAAATGATTGGTTAGAGTTGGGAGAAGAACTGGACTTTGGGGAGGGATTAACCGAGACGGCACTCCATTTTGGTTTAAACGCATCAATGTTTAATTTGCACTTTTTTTGGTTTAAACACTTTAGGGAGAAGTTTCGTTGATGAAAAATTGTGGATAATGCATGTGTAGACACTAAATTGGAATGACACTATTGTAAAACCTTCTTCCCATATTTGTTGCATAGACAATGTCATGACACTTTTGCAATGCGAAGACACTCTTTTCAACAGAAGACACTTTTGCATTTGACTAACACTTGCTTACTAACACTTCCCTTATATATTCCAAGCTGGATAATGCATGTGTAGACACTGTTTTAATGGCTCAAATTAGCACTTCTAATGATGTTTTACGCGTATTTAATCTCATTCCCCGCTATGTCCCTCCTGTGTTTTATTTAATGACACACCACGTGGTGTCTCCAATGTGTCAGACACAGATACATATACTTCTTTGAGTGTTGGTGCTTCCTTTGTTTAGCTTCCCTTCTTATGGTTACTATTCCTTTTTAACAGAAATCCAAAACTGTGGTCATTTTCAATGGAAAAATCAACATTCTATTTTCTGTATTTTTTAGTGTTTTATTTGCATTGGAAGCATTGACTTTACTAATGCTTATTAGTTTTCTATTTAATTTTACATTTGTGCAAAAATACAACTCAAGTATGTGAATTACGAGGCTTCCGATCCGTAAGTATGAAACTACCTTATTACGCATTTGGCCGGTGTGCTTAGATGTATTTATGTTGTTAAATGCAGAGTACTGGCTAGTGTGCTTAGATTTGCTCTTATGTTGTTACATGTAAACCATTCACTGGTGTGTTTAGATCTTGAGCCTGATTTAGTTAATGTAGAGTACTAGCTGGTGTGCATTTTTGAATGTTGGATGGATAGTGTTTTTTGGATGGATGGATGGTGCCTTTACTTATGTATTTGGTAAACTCTATCTTAATCTTTTGCTTATTGTTAGTGAATCTCATCAGACGGGAGCATTGTAGGTAAACTGTATTGTTAGTAAATGTTTTTGTCGGATTTCGGCGGTAAGTGTCTTCAGGTACGGGCAAGTAAAGAAATGGCATTTGCTTTTAGTTTACTTTGTTTTTTTATGTTTATATGGAGACTCATTGGCGATTGGTTGTGCAGGATGATAATTTAGGTGGTCTATTACGTATAGGGTTTTGGTAAATATGATGTGTCTTGACTCCTATTGTACTTAGGGCTTGCTTGGATGAGGTATTAGGTTTGGAGGTATTATGTAAGAAGGGGGGATTGGATAGTACGGGGTATTATGTAAGAAGGGTGGGTCCACATTGATATGACGGGGGGATTAAATAATACTTGGTTTGGATGAGGTATAAAATGGAGGGATAAGGTTGTTTTGTAGTTGAATGGAAGAGGGAGGGGGTATTATAAGGGGGGATTACACATAGCCGGCTCCCACCCTAGCCATGTGTAATCCCCCCTTAGGGGGTATTGGGGGGATTAAGTATGGGCCGTGTAAAGATATACACCCTCGTTTTGGACTTGTCAAATCACGCCATAGCCTTGGCCCCACGTATTTGGAGGGGGGATATCCTAATCCCCCTTCATACTACTGCTTCCAAACAGGCCCTTATGTAAAGAAACAACATACCAAGATTGTTTTTTTTTTTTTTTTCCAGTAAGTCTACTAGTACAACAAAAGGGTATAGATATTGCATACAGATTTGTTGTGGGGCCCACTACGGGTTCCACACAAATGATTCAAACCGTTCATTAAATGTAAAATAATTTTTCAAGGGCCCCTGCGCAAAATCAGTTCAATCTGATACTTATAGGTGATAAATCCAATCATATAATGTTTCATTATCCTAGAATCTAAATCAAACGTTAGATAATTGGATCGAGCATCTATAAGTATCGGATTGAGATGATTTTTCATAGGAGCCCTTGAAAAAATATTATACATTTAATGAACGGCTCAAATCATTTGTGTGGGACCCGTAGTGGGCCCCACAACAAATCTGTACCCTTTTGCTGTACCAGTAGACTTACTGGTTTTTTTTAGGAAGCTTTTGCTAAATGTAATGCATTTGTTATTAGAAATGCCTTAATGGAATTGGATTGTGTTGGTTTTATTTTGTGTATATCATCGCTTGCGGATGACTATAATTATTCGGGAAGAATACTTTTTAAGACTAAATATACTACGATGTGCTTTCACGTACGGGGTTGGTTAGAAGTAGAGAAGGGCAATTCAATTTAATTGTGTTCAAAATGCGTTGCGCCGTGCCTTCAGGCACGGGCACAATCCTTTGTATGTATATACACAATAGTAATACCGCCCAGGACAAGTTTTGCATGCCCTTCAATAACTCGATATCTTTCTGTTTTTTTTGATCGGCAATAACTTGGTATCTTACCAAAACAATCGAGTAGTTTGGGGAGATCAATCCCGTCGTTCATTAATGAGACCCCAATTAAAACTAGGCCGAGACAAAAGACTCGTACCTACCAAAAGTTGATTGCACGTGGGTGGGAGTCAAACCTTAGAGCATCCGCAATGATAAATAATCAAAATGTGTCATGTCAGCATTTGATTATCCATTTAGTCTATAATCAAATTTAACAATCTTTACCTCCACATTGATTATTTTTGCATCCCTAACCAAAAAAACCTTCACAGTACACAATGCACATTTGTCCAATCGCAAACGAGTTCCAATCACGCACCCAACCACACCAAATTATTCGTCTTAATGAGACGATTCCAATGTGGAGTATTTTTGAGTTATTGAGTTTGGTTATTGGTAAAAGTTGTTAAGTTTGGTCATGGAATGGGTTAAATTTAGTTATTTGCTAAAAGACTTGTAACTTTGCTTATTACAATGTGTGGTGTTTTTTTGAACATTATTGTTAAATTTGCTTATCAACAGCCATTTGCTTATTACAATGAGGATGCTCTTGTACCAAAAGCTTTGTCAAACCCCATTGTGCCAAAAGATTACCACTGCGCCAACTCTGGCGAGGTTTATATTATGATTAGCAGGTTTCGATCTCTGCAGAGGGAACAATAAATAAATAAATAAAAAAGAAGCAAGGAACATGCATTGTTCTCACGGGCTGAGAAGACTGAAAAAGGCTCTACGCAGGGAGAGTCCAACCATGCGTTGTTCTCACGGGCTCAGAATCAGAAAGCTATTTTCCACAACTCAAAGGCGTACATGAAGGAGTATTTTGAAGTGAAAATTTTAGCAAACAACATCCACCCAGTCCAAGATTTGAATTTCATTTCTTTCTCTACCCCTCCATCCAATCATTACCCCTCCATCCAATCATTACCCTATTTCTCTCTCCACCTACTACCAAAACTAAAATACCCAAAGTTACCAAACGAACAGGCCATATTTTCCACAACTCAAAGGCGTACATGAAGGAGTATTTTGAAGTGAAAATTTTAGCAAACAACATCCACCCAGTCCAAGATTTGAATTTGTTAGAAAGGAGAATTGACAAGAAATTTGCTATCACTGATGTGTACTAAAAGACAGGCCTAACCCCCCTTTTATTGTATAGGCTACAGGACTTGATGTCTAAAAAACATAAACAATTAAGAAAAAAAACGTAATTATAAGGAAAAATAGGCTAACTAAGAAAGATGAATAATAGTCTAAATTAAATAGGAAACACAATAATTAACCCTAGAAAACTTGGTAACATAATATTTTTTAATATTATTCTAACATATCCACTTAAACTCAAGTAGGTCTACCAACTTGAGTTTGGAAAAGAAACAAGGAGCAAGGAGAATCAAGAAAAGCCAAAAAACGACAAGAAACTAATAAACCAAGAGCGAAATGAGAGAGCGCATGGGTGCTATTGAGTTTTGGGAGCGAAGTTGCGTGAGCCAAGAGTTTGAGAGATCTCCATCGATGTGGAAGAAGCTGAGATGGAAGAGCCCACAAGCACTGGTAGTTAAGTGACATAGTGGGCGAAGGCAACCGAAAAGCGAGTAGAAGATTGACAAAGTAAACTGTGAATGCCCAGCATACGGCGGCAAGGCTTAGGCCACTTGTCGGAGATAGAATATCACATAGAGCCTAGAACTTATGGCTCTATACCATGTTAGATTTTTTTGGTAAGTTTCAACCTAAAACCAATTAGCAATAGACTACCTTTAAAATATATTAACTAAGATTGAATGGCTTAGATGTGCAATTTGGGATAAAATCCAACACTCCCCCTCACGTGCAGCCTAGATGCATGTGGATGTATGAATTGGGGAGACCTGGAGATTTGATTAGGGTGACTCTCACATGCAGCCCAGATGCACATATAGATATGAATTGCTGAGGTTAGGTGATTGACTCGGGTGATGGAGACTTGACCCCAAGATTAGGTGATTAGGTAAAGTCACCCACAACCTAACTCTAATACCATGTTAGAAAAGAGGATTGACAAGCATTTGTTTTCATTGTTGTGTATTATTGAAACATAGGTCTAAGGTGCTTCTATATAGGTTATAAGGCCATCCATAATGGCATAATCAAAAATGGATAAACAAAAGTTGACACATCATTTTTTGATTATTCATTTAAGAAATTGCTGAACTTAACAATATTAAGGTCCACAATGATCACTTCATGTCCATAACCAAAAAAAAAAAAAAGATCCACTATAATTTCTCTCTCTCTCTCTCTCTCTCTCTCTCTCCCCCCATTTGTTTCCCGTCATTGACTTTCCTCCATTACATTTTTTTTTTGGCAAAAATATATCGATTCTCTCCCTTAATTTTGGAAGAAAAAAAGAATAAAATAAAAACGAGAAAGTTGCTAGTTATATAAAAAGAATAAAAAAGAAAATAAACACGCGTGTATATAAATTTTGGAACCAGTTAACTTATGTGGTGTGGGTTTACAAATTTTGATTATTGAAAAAAGTTGTTAGTTTTGGTTATCCAAAGCCCAAAATTTGATTATTTCTAAGGATGTTGCTAAATTTGATTATACCATTGTGTATCTTTTACTTCAACATTGTTAACTTTAACAATAATTGACTTTTGATTATACCACTGCGGATGACCTAACTAGGAAACATAAATACTAATCTAAACTAAAAGGGAAACACAATAATTAATCCTAGAAAACTTGGTAACATAATATTTTCTAAAATTATTCTAGCAGAATTGACCTTACATACTTATAATCAACGGCGGCTCAAGGATTTTAATTCAGCAGTGACAAAAACATTTAAAAAATTTGTATAGAAAGCTATATATAGAATGAACATTTTTTTATGATTGAAAATGAATTGTGCATATCTTGTCAAAAAAAAAAAAAATGAATTGTGCATAATTTATTTTGTTTTGTTGAGTTATATTATCTACATACTCACAAATTTAATTAAGTGAAGTTTTTTTTACTTTGCCTACTCATGAACAATTCAGTACCAACAATATGAAAAAGTATGAAAAAAAAAATCAAATTGTATGTAAAAAAGGTAAAAAAAAAAAAAATTAGTGCAATTTTTTTAGTTCAGGGATTCAAGCGAATCCAATCCCGGCCCTCAAACAGTGGTGCCGCCACCCCTGCTTAAAATATGTTGGAGTAATTAACTTTCTTCCACCACCCCTGCTTATAATACGTTGGAGTAATTAACTTATCTTTCTTTGATAAAAACAATACTAACTAATCTTTCTTTGCAAGCAATCTCAATTTTATTAGAATAGTAGCTGATCGTCTTTATGTGTTCTTTTTTTGGTTTGAAATGATACGGCAAATTTTTCATTATTTATCAAATTGTTCTATTATTATTATTATTATTATTATTATTATTATTATTATTATTATTATTATTATTATTATTATTATTTTTTGCATATGTATCATGGGAATCACCAATACAATATACTGAAGGGCTGTTTGGTGGAGACTATTTGGTGGTAAATTTTGAATTATTAAAAATTCACAGTAATAATCTGCCAAAGTAATTGGTGGATTTATGAAAAATATGCATTTGAGCAAGGTTTGGTATAATTAGATTATTAGATTCGAGGTACATAGTTTACCATAATACCCTTATTGTTTTTATTAAAATATTTATATGTATAGTATAGTATTTACACATCATACACAAAATTATTGGAATATGAATCACTATGTGAATGTACATATATTTAAACATGTTTAGATTATATTACCATTGGTTTGATGTTATAGTAATATAATTATAAGTAAATTTAATGCTCAAGTAATAATCAAAAAATATCACAAAAGATTTTTTTCCCCTTGCGCAGCCCCCACCCCCCTCCACACACACACACACGCGCGCGCGCGCGCGCGCGCGTATAAATAAACAAAAGTGTGTGTGTAAATTAATAAATGTGAACTTAGATAATATAAAATGTAATTGTATATAATAATATAAATGTATGTTCTACTAACTAAAATAAATACTTATTTTTTGAATTGAATGTGATATGTGAGAGAATGGCCTTCCTCGTAAACGAAAAATAAGTACTTAAAAAATAAGAGACCTCAGCGGAACGAGACGCAAATATGCTTTGGTATCTGCGTAAGGCATTGATGAAGAGAAGAAAAAATAATAATCAAAATTCAAAAACACATATAGACCTACTTTTCAAATGATGGTTCCTTATGCCTACTACCTCAAGACTAAGGGGCTCATTTGGATGCGAGATAAAGATTGAGGGTATTATTATTTATAAAGGATGATAAAATAGTAGAGAGTATTGGTTAATAAGAGATGGCTCACATTGATGTGATGTTTATGGATGAGGGATTAAATAGTACTAGTTAGTTTGTATGAGGTATTAAAAATTGGGGAATAAAATAGTAGTACTTGATTTGGATGAGGGATAAAATTGGGGGATAAGGTTGTTTTGTAGTTGAAATGGAGAAAAAGGGGGTATTATTTCAACCTTATCCGAGGGTATTAATTAATAACACCCCAAAACTCACCCATAAATAATCCCACCGCAGGGAGTATTAGCCGGTACAAGAGAAGAGGGGGGAAACCTAATACCCCTGCGTTTTTGGGTTGCCAAGTCAGGTGATAAACCTGGGTGCACAGTCTTAGGAGGGGAAAAGCCTAATATCCCTTCTCAATATCCTATCCAAATGAGCCCTAAAGGTACAATAGTAACAATACACTCCCCTATTTGAGATTGTACGGTATGCACGCCTTTAAATTGCTTTGGATTCATAACATTTTATACATAAACTCATAAAGTTTTGTTTAAGATTCGTAATATTTGTATATATATTCATAACATTTACATAGAAATTGAGAATATTTGTTGAAAAATTCATATATTTGCCGAGTTCTTTATAAATTTTTCTTTTGTTGATAAAAAAAAATAATTGTATGGTATGAATTCAAAACAACTGTTACGAATTTATATCCAAATGTTAGGAGTTGCTATAAAAAAGATATGAATTCAAAATAGAAAGGGCTCCTACAATTATAGCCCTCAGGCAAGACAAGCAAGGTGCACGCTTTGGACTTCCAAAATTTGAATTTTACAAGGTTCTATATATAATAAGTACAAAAAAATAAGATAACTGTGAGTAAATTGATAAAAGAGGTTCCATTTTTTTTTTCTTTTTTTTTTGATCGGCCATTTTTCTTGATTAACCCTAAGGCATAGTCTATAATAAATTTACAACAAAAGGGTGAAGAAGCTTTTAAAGTTGAAGTTGATAAGAAAAGTATTTTCACTCGATCACACCACAATTAGAACGGTTGATTTATCGTCTATTTTTTTTCTCGCAGAAGTAGTACATTTGGAGCCCCAATATTGAAGTTCGCTCCGAGCAAAAAAAAAATATTGAAGTTCGCTTCGAGCCCCTAAAATTTATGGTCTCCACCACCGCCACACACACTCTTCTTCTTTTTTATTTGAACAACAAAACATGAAATTTACTAATCTATAAAAATGAGATTGCAAAGAATATTAAATGGATCAAAGGCGTGAACGCATCACAAAGAAAGTTTAATTCTTCTCTGTCAAAGAAACAATATAATACTCTCTTGCTGACTCGTAAAAGTTGTTTGAATTCCCAGCAGAATCTACTCTATAAATAGCGACCACAATTGCTCTTTATTCCACGTCATTAGTCAGAGGCAGGGAAAGGATTAGAGTACTGTTCTTTCAGCTGGTTCATTCCTCTTCTCTTATTCCTTCATATTTCACTGCCATCCAACCAAGAAAAATGGAATTCACTTCTATCCCAACTGTTTTATTAACCGCAAGTAAGCTACCCGTTCAGGTCATACAACATCGTCCTGCATCAATTTTTCATCCTAGCGTTTGGGAAGATCATTTCCTTGCCTATGTTTCTGCTGACATGGTAAAATTAATTAATTGTTCTACTTTGTCTTTAAATGGATATCTTTTTTGAACAGATTTAAATGAAAATCACAAAGTAGTATGTATAGTAGTACTCTACATCATTCCAGCCTTCTAATAGTGTCAAATAAGTTTTTAACTTTCCAAAAGAAGGTTCAAAACAACAAATCAGACCTTTAGCGGAATTTTGATGCAAAGGACTCTACAAGAAAAAAAACACATTTATTGGCATTTCAAAAAACGTCGTTAAAAAGCCGACAAAAGTTGTTATCACAAAAGCTTACTTTGCTCGAAATTGTTGACTATACGTAGGGTCAGTATAAGTCTGCAGCATTTCTGAATCATCGCTATAGAGAAAAGCCGACGTTTTGTCATCAATGATTCTTGTAATACCCATATCTTTCTTATAGTTAGTGAAACGACAAACCAAGTTCAAATCATACTTGACAACCACAACATAAATCAGGCAACAAATTCTTTCAAAATGGATCGATTATTACTTTCACTTGGATCATTAGCATTTGGCTCCTTCAAAGGGTAACAAATTTTACCTTGGTAACTCCAAACTTCAAAAAGGTTCAATTAGAGCTAGCCTTATGGCTTTTGAGTAATTTTGGGAAGAACAATGTTGGCATCCTACTTTGAGATTTTAGCGAGAGTACTCCTTGTCGAAACTGTTGAGTGTGTCACTGGTTATAAAATATAAGTACGTGTCAGGTACTTTTCAAGCCTAGTTGATCATGGGTCGAATGGTTTAAACATACGTGTTTAACAAAATTCATGGAGAAAAAAAATTAGGAATCTGTACGTAATTGATGATTTGGGAGGGACAGTAAAAACTTGTACGAAGCTACACATCTAAGGTGCGTATAGAGAAAATATTATATTAGACGAAGCACCGGATTTTACCACCATGCTCCCACCTCAACTCTAGAGTACCCAACTTAAACAATGCAATTTGTAGTTCAACTGTTAGGCACATGCACATTTAATAAAGTGTAGTGTTTGGTTGTGTCTCCTTCGGTATTGCAATTAAAATTGGCAAACGTAATAGAAGTTTCTGATGCAAATATGTGCGAGTAGTTTAAGGGATGGGTTGATTTACAGCATCATCAAGTACTTGCGCTGCAATACCATTGTTTAATTATTATTTTTTCATTCAAAAAACTAAGACAATGCTAATGCAGCACAAGTACTTGATTTTCTACATCAGCCCATCCCCTAATATACCCAAACTTATTTGGAGTTTTTGATGCAAATATGTGCAAGTCGTTTAAGGGATGGGTTTGATTTATAGCGTCATCAAGTACTTGTGCTGCAATAGCATTGTTTAAGATTTTTTTTTTCATTCAAAAAATTAAAACGATGCTATTGCAGCTTAAGTACTTGATTTTCTAAATCAGCCCATCCCCTAATATACCCGAACTTATTTGCATCGGAAACTTTTATCACAAATACCAATTTAAATTACCATACTCAAGAAGTAGACACAACCAAACACTACACTTCTGCAGTTTTGCATGTACCTAACAATTGAACAACCAAATTGCACGTACCTTAAATTTTGCACCTCTCTTTTCCTTCATGAAATCCGTCCCCTCAGCCTCATGCAATGATCTGATGTTACACGGCTGCAGCTTTAGTCTTTCTTCCTCATTTGAAGCGTCCCCTATTTATATACGTTGTTAACACAAAAGCTGACATTTCTGGAAATCGTCGACTATACATAGGGTCAATATAAGACTGCACAAATAAATATGATCCCCTCACGGATTGGTTGACCCTTCTCATTAGACAGGACCAAGGCACGACTACCCCCATCTAGAGCTAGCAATGGTTTTCGTGGATCAAAAAAAAAAAGCAATGGTTTTCAGCTTGATTGGCCCTCTTTTATGTTTGGGATTCTGTTACACTTTAGAAGGCACAGTGACAGGAGCTAATGAAGGATTAGGTACATCATTTGACGTTTCTTCAAGTTTGTCTTCACTTGGTGTTTGTTGAGGACGCATGTCAGTATGTCACGCACAGGGACGGAACCAGAATTTCCCAAACGCGGGGGCCGGATTATGAACAACAAAATTTTAAAATTTTATGATGTGTTTGCTTTACTCCTCAAAAAGAATTTTTCAAAAAATTCTCCTTAGATTTTTCCTACTTCTAACATTTCTCTCTCTATCTATTTTCACTTACTACCTCTACTATTTTAAAAAAAAAAATTTCAAGAAGCAATCCAAACACAGTATTAAGGTTCGGAAATCTAATAGTTTGTTTGGTTGAGATTTTGAGGGAGGTTTTTCGGATAGTAAGTGGAGAGATAAAAAGAAAAATGAGATTAATAATTGAATGAAAAACTTATAGGAGACCGTGATGCAAGATAGAAATAGGATTTTGGGACCTAAAACGAATACATTTTTAGAGGATTTAAATATCTAAATAACACCCAACATAAAAACAATATCTAGACGTTCTTAACAAAAAAAAAACTAATATTAATATTTAAAAAAAATTCGAAACAACGCGGGGGCCGTGGCCCCCATACGCCCCATGCTAGCTCCGTCTCTGGTCACGCAGTACGACATATTGGTCATCTTGTCGGACCGTTTTTTCATATTCTCTCTTAAAATTAATTGGTGTTAGGGAGGTCTTATCTTTTATGACATTCAACATCGTATCCGCAAGTCTGTTTTTAGAGTGGTCGCAAAGAGTGGCATTGTGTAACCAAATTCATGGAGGTACTCCGAGCCCAAAAATCCCTCCCCATGACTTTCTGCCTCTTATATATACCACTTTTCCACCATCTCTCCTATAACCAATTGGTGTTAATGAGGGGTTCAATTAAGTTTTTTATGGCATTCGACATCACACTCGCAAGTATATTTTTAGAGTGGTTACAGGGAGTGACATCGTGTAACCAAATTCATGGGGACACTTCGAGCCCAACAAGCCAAAAGGATGGGTGGAGAAGACAAATACGTGACAAGCATAAGAGTAACAAGGTTATCTATGTATAATCACAAAACTCAACCATATTGGCCAAAAGAAGGTTTTCATTTCAATTATCCAACAGTCATCCTTTCCATTTCAATTTTCCAACAAAAAATATTCTTATTAATCTTTGATTTTGATTTTCGGGTGGCGTATGCTAGTGTGCTCATGAGTTGTAATTCTTTTAATCTTGGGAGAAAATTCAGTTTGACCCCGTGTGGTTTGGCCCATGTGTTGCTTCATCCCTTCACATTCAAATTAATTATCAGCACCTGTGGTTTTTGGACTAAAATGCACCATCAACATCCATTAACAGAACTTGAAAATGACCACAACACCCTCATCTTCTTCCTCTCACACATCTATATTACAGACATAAACATACAGTCAAATATTTATATATGTATATCTACAAACTAAAATCTCAAAACATGAGTTTGTACAGTAACATAGCAGATCAAGGATCCAAACAAAAATGAACTTGAATTAGTACTACGAATGATGAACTCGGATATGTACCACTACGTTGGGTATCAACGTGCCATAGGTACGCAAGATACTGACAACCTAAAACCTCCGAGGCTACTGATTATTCTCGAAATAGACATGTGTACATGTACATATACACATCGATATACATACTTACATAGAGAGGAGAGATAAACTCAAATTTGCGAGTTTGTGACAACGCAATGCAATTCAAATTGATGGCTCAATAAGGTTGAATAAGTCAATTTAGTGCTTTATGTAAATGGTTGATTAAGGTTCGAATTGATGATTTTTAGGTCCAATGGTAATCGTTTAGGCCAGTTGTAGAGTAACCAAATGAAAATTCACTTTTCTAATTGATTTTAGGTTATTCAAAAGGCATCTCATTTCGAACTAAGATTCTCAAGAAATTTTAAACTTCTCATACACGTGTGTGTCAGTATAAACATGCAATATGTATATATTTGTAGAGATATAGATTTATATAGCGTGTATAGATGTATACAGCGTGTGTGCATGCTGCTTGTCTGTGTGTAGGAGGAAGAAAGATGGAAAAAGAGGAAGAAGAGATAGAGAAGAAGAATAACATTTTTGTAAATTTCAAGACAAAGTAGGTTATTTTTGTAATGAAATACCAATTGTAGTCATTCCCACTCTCAAGAAAGGAATGTGAGTCTCACCTCCCCCCGTTAACTTGGATGGATATGTAGGCAGGGCACTTTGGACCAAAAATCACAAGGTGGTTATGAGCTGATAATCGAAGGTGAGGAGTTGAAATTGCACATGGACCAAATCACAACGGGTCAAATTGGATTTTTTCAAGAGAGAGAGAGAAAGTCGGTGTTCAAAAAAAATCCCTTTTTTTTCTATATGTTGAAGTTCTTGTGTGAAGGATTTGGGTTTGTCCAAAGTCTTTCACACTTAGTGCTCGTTTAAATGGTGAGAAAGTGAGAAATAAAAAAAGGGAAGGACCCATTCCCATTTTCTCACCAAATCTTCAATTCAAACTAGGGATTTTGCCAAAAAAAAAACCATGACCTTTTCTTCAATTTTCTCGTGAAACCCCTCCGTTTTTTAGGGTTTCCTCGCTATCCCATCTTCCTTCTGCTGTGCTCTATATAAATTCCTACGCCAAGGCTTTTTCTCTACCCACGTTCACAACCACGCAAGGTAGAAACTACGTAGTCTACGTTGTTCACCTGCCCTCGCTTTCTCTCTCCTCTTCTCTCTCATCTCCCAAGGTATATCTCTGGTTTCCATAGTATCGACCTCGATTTGTCGAATCTCGTTTTCAATTGATTTCAATCGATTTGGATCTCTTTTTATTGTTTTCATCCTTGCGATTATCGGGTTTTGTTGTCGGATCTCGGATGTATGGATATGGTTTTGACTTTGCAGTTTAATCGATACGAATTTGAGCTGTAGATCTGTTGACTCCTTCTCTTTTTCCTTTCATATTTCTTTTGCTTTTGTAGGGTGTGAATTTCGGTCATATGTAGTTTGTTTTCATGTGATTATGATACGTACTTGGTATTGGCTTCTGATGTGTATGACTACGCTGATTCCGGTTACTGTTACTTATCCTGGTTTAAGGGTACTGGGTTTGGTTTAGGATTTCAGATATATTCATTCAGATTTTGATTGAAATCTCTATTTATTTGGATGAAAAGGTAGTTTTGTGTGGTAGGTCTCACTAACCTGTTCAAGTTAATCTCGTTTGTGAAGGTTGATTTACCTCTGTGTGTACAAACATGTATGCACACATGCACATTTTGAAGTTTGTATTTTGCCGCGCAACCATCTCTGTTTATTCATAACTTATCCAAGACTTGGATATATTTCCGGAACTTTGTATTCAAGTTGTAATTCCCAAAATCCCTTTGGTTTTATACCTCCAAAAGTTACCAGGAAAAAACTGGGGGATTCATTAATTATCTTCTTATGTCCTGTATTATTTGGACTTTGTGATTGCCTTATTTGGAAGCAGTGGCCTAATGATTGGTATTGTTGTGGAAGATATTATTCTCTCTCTTTAGCTGGATTGACGAGCTATCTGTTAGTTGTACTGTATTTGATAGCGCTGGTTTTCAATTTTGATTAGCTTTGTTAGATGGGCCGTGTGTGTCTAAGCGTCAGATTCATGCATAGTAGACACACGGACTTGGCTGAATATTCATCAAGTAGTTATGTATTACTACTTCTACAGTAAAATTGTGTTTATGATGGTAGTTGTATGTGTGTTGATAATTTGATATGGTAAATTTAGTTTCATGGACAAACTTTTCTGGGGTGTTAGCTAAACCACCATACACATGTGACATATGCCCTCCACTTTTACCCAATTGTCAGACATTTTCTTCTTTTGATGCGCATCTAAAACGGGTGCGCACATGCGTTTAGTAAAGTTCATGTTAGAGTATTAGATGCGATCCCTTTTCTTGCCTCTTATTTTGTTAGTGACGCTATTTCTGATGAAAATTTTCTTTTGAAAGTTCCATATTGCCTATATAAGTAAACAATGCAACATCAAACATATTATGCCTCTTTTCACATCTTTAATCCAGTTGTATTTTTCTCTATGCATTGCTTCGAATTTTTTTCCCACTTGGTTTGGTTTAAATTTGCCAATGTTTTAAAAGTTGCTTGGCGCAAGTCGGGCTGAAAAGAGCCGCCTAGCACTTAGGCGCCGACTAGTCGGCTGCCAAAGCGCCCAGGCGGGGACTAGGCGCCAACTAGTCGGCCGCCAAAGCGCCCAGGCAGGGACTAGGCGCCGGCTAGTCGGTTGCCTAATCTAGGCGTTGGACCACCGCCTAGCGCCTAGGCGGGGAGTAGTCGGCCAAGGTGGCCGACTTTTAGAACACTGAAATTTGCCATTCATAGCCTGATTCTCTTCCTTGTGGGGTGCTAATAGTGTAAAATGTTCATTTTGTGCTGTAGAAGGATGCATGGATGATACATCTTGTTATACTAAACTCATGGAGGTGTAATCAGCACTATTGAACTTGACAATAGTCACAATATTTCAATAGTTGTATTTCTCTACTGAGATATTGTTTCAAGGATTACAATACCATACCCTTGATGCATTTTGTTTTAACTTGTCATATAAATTTTGATTGTTTAGCCATTTACGGCGGCATCTAGTTGGACCGAAGGCCGGATTCTTTTTTTCTTGTTAACAGTTTACTCAAAGTGTTGATTTAAGGGGGTGTTTTCATTAACTAACTAGTTGTGGACCACAATTTTTTGGTTTTGTCCTTATTCAATTTTTTTCACGTTTGTAAGTTTTGTGCCAAATTTTTATGTATTATTGGTTCGTCTCTACGAGAGGAATCGGAAAAGTAAAAGATTATGATTTTTACACAATTTTTTTTTTTTTGGACTTCTTGGATATTTCTAAAAATGTGTAAAAGTCATAATTTTTTACTTTTCCAATTTCTCTCGTCGAGACAAACCAATAATACATAAAAGTTTGGCTCAAAAGTAACTTACACGAACGCGGAAAAATTTGAATAAGGACAAAAGCAAAAAGTTGTGGTCCACAACTTGTTGGTTAGTGGAAGTCGTTTTCACCACATAATGCTAACCACTTTTTTACTTGGTACAATTTACTCACTGTGACTGTGTCACTCTGTTTGTTACTATTCTAATGAATGACATCGCTTCTTTTCCTCGTCCAGCTGGGGATGTTGAGAGTCTTTAATTAGTTTTTCCGATATTTTTGGAATCCTTGAACGGGCATGTTGTTTTGCTGATTGGCACCTATTATTTTTGTGAATTTGTTTCTTTCTATCTAAACTATGCAATTTTTTGGTTCCAGGAAATTGTTTATTTTACCTACATTATAGACAGTAAGCCAAAGTGGAGGGTGTTAAGGTTGAAACTTATTTTATGTCTGAACGGGCCTCCCTCTTTTTGTCATCAATTGGGTTGCTTGGAGAGTACTGTCCGTCATCAAGAAAAAAGAATAGACATTCTTTTGTTAAGGTTAGCTGCATGCTACCTGGGTCATTTCTAGAACGCAGTCAGGGTTGCCAGTTCATGCGACCTTTTCCATTTGCAAGGATTTCTCCAAATTTTGAAAAAGAAGTTCTTAGTGAAAGAGTAGCCTTGTTACCCTGTTGATAAAGTTCTGCACACTCATATTTCTTGGAAACAAGATGGCTTTACAAAATATTGGTGCTGGAAACAAGGATGATGCCTTTTATAGGTACAAGATGCCCAGAATGATAACCAAGATAGAAGGTAGAGGGAATGGCATCAAGACCAATGTGGTCAACATGGTTGACATTGCAAAGGCTTTGGGTAGACCTGCTTCCTACACCACAAAGTTTTTCGGTTGCGAACTTGGAGCCCAATCCAAATTCGATGAGAAGACTGGAACATCTCATGTTAATGGGGCCCATGACACTGCCAAACTTGCTGGTCTTCTCGAAAACTTCATCAAGAAATATGTCCAGTGCTATGGCTGTGGGAATCCTGAAACTGAGATACTCATTAATAGGGCACAGATGATTACCCTAAAATGTGCTGCTTGTGGGTTTTTGTCCGATGTTGATATGAGAGACAAGCTTACAACGTTTATTATTAAGAACCCTCCTGAGCAGAAGAAGGGATCGAAAGACAAGAAGGCAATGAGGAGGGCTGAGAAAGAGCGGCTAAAGGAAGGTGAGATGGCGGATGAGGAGCAGACTAAACTTAAGAAAGAGGCTGTTAGAAAGGAGGCTGCAAAGAAGAAGGGATCCTCCACTGCTGGCTCTAAGGATGTTTCTTCCAAGTCATCCACCAAGAAGAAAAACAATGTTTCTGATGGAGATCAGTCTCCTACAGAGGCAGATGATAACGAAACCGCTGCGGCCACAGTTGATACTGAGGATGATGATGACATCCAATGGCAGACTGACACATCAGCAGAGGCAGCACGCCAACGTATTCAAGAACAGCTGAGTTCTGTCACTGCTGGCATGGTGATGCTTTCGACCAGTGAAGAGAGGCCAAAGTCGGTTAAAAATTCCCCTGAGCGGGACGAAGACAAAACCCAATCCAAGGTCAATGGCCATTCAAACGGGGTAAAAGTTGATTATTCTAATTCTCGTGAGAAGCTTGTGGGTGAGATTAAGGAATTTCTGAACAAGGGAACATCTGCTAGCCAGCTAAAGTCCTTTTTGGGATCCCTTTCTGGAACTCCTCAAGAGATCATGGATGCCCTCTTTGAAGCCCTTTTTGATGGTGCAGGGAAGGGGTTTTCAAAGGAGGTGACCAAGAAGAAGAACTACCTGGCAGCCATCACTCAAGAGGAGGGATCACAGCTGGTTTTGCTTAATGCTATCGAGGTTTTTTGTGGGAAAGCAAGATCTGAGGCAGCAAAGGAGGTGGCTTTGGTGCTCAAAGTACTTTACGACAGTGATTTGCTGGAAGAGGAGTTTATAGTGGAGTGGTATGGGAAGGGATTGGATGGAAGCAATAAAGGCTCGCAGATTTGGAAGAATGTTAAGCCCTTCGTGGAGTGGCTCCAGAGCGCTGAGTCAGAAACTGAAGAGGAGTGAAACAGGATGCCCGTGTCTGCCTATACCCATGTGGTTTCTGAGCTTTCCGCTGCTTTTGTTTTGTGATGGTGTTTTGGCTGTTTCGTAGTTCTTTATCTATTCTTAGTGTGGTCAAATGGTAATGCTTCTTGTTCGTCATGGGATAATATGCTTGTTGGGTCAGTTTGTTTAGGTTTATCTGATCACTGTTAAAGACAGCTTGAAATAATGGGGAAATCTGGTTTTCCCCCTGTTGTGTTTGTTTTCTTTCCTGCGCTACTGAGTTTAATTTTAATTTTTTGGATTTATGATTTGTTGTAGTGTCTTTGATTGAGTTAATACTTGCATACTGTTGCGTCTACGTGCTTAAAATTAGAGGAGTATTGCGTATTGTGGTTGTATCTGTCCATTCTATGCCTCTGTTCATGCGTTCACATCAGTTGAGCCGTACTCTTGTGTTGGGCTTGTTGACTGTGGAGGGATAGAGTGTTGGCTTTGATTGCTTAACCTTGTGAACTTTGTCCATTGTGATTGTGGAAAGGTTGCTTATGCAGAGACTTGCAGAGAGATAGATAGATAAGCCCATACTCTTGGGATAGATGTGGATTCAAAATGAAGAAATTTACATATTAGGAGTTGGGAAACTAGAGTAGATGATGGATTAAATGTTGAAGTTTTATGTTACTGGAGTCGTTAGAGCAAAAGTGCACCAAGTTGGGCAAACTTTGAGCGAAAATTGCTAATGAACGCTGAAAGGTGCACATACTACCCACAACTATTTTAACACACAACCACCGCTAAAAACATACACCAAGCAAATCCACAGGCGCCTATAAAGGAATGGACTTCCTAGAAGTGGCTTACACTTTTTTGTCATCTCCGGACGATTATGCCCCTCGCTTCGGAAACTAGCCGATTCAATTTACTTCTTTGGGGTTTTGGGCGTTTCTGTCATTTCACGCTCAAAAGTGGTGGGCCATAGACACTATTTGGGTTATTTTCGAATTACTTTAACGGGTTTTCGGACTTTTGATGTTTTCCGTCTGCGTCCCGAATTTTCTACACTATTTTGTCCTGTAGTGGTGTTGGGCTTGAGGGCTTTCCAGTAAAATCACATAACCTTTGCACTGTGCATCCGGGAATCTTGCCTGTCTCCTCCTGAAATTGGGGCTTCCTGTCTCCCCAACGACGGACGCTGGAATGAGAAAAAAAATTGCGTTCTCTGGCTTTTAACGAGAACAGAGAGAGAGAGAGAGGTGGTGGTGGGAAGGCGACGAACTCACCACCACCGTCGACCAACAGCACCGACGACCACGGCTACCGGAGCTGCCCCCACCTCCAACTCCTGCCACCACCACAGGAGGCGAAACGTGCTCCGGCCAGTACTGACGAATACAATCGACGACCACCGGAATCGACGCCATATCAAGGTATTTCTCTCTCTCTCTCTCTGTGTATGAGATAATTTTTCAGGTTCCTCACCAGAACTTGTTCAGACCAAAAAAAATTAGGGTTCCGTGTTCATACGAAATTAGGGATTTGGTTTCAAATTAGTGTTCCAAGAGGATTTGATCTCTATTTTTTTTTTGGAAATTTGGGTTCCAATAACCAATCTTGGTTTTATTTGGTGTACCGAATCAGATCCTTTTTCCTCTGTATTTACGCACCCTTTTGTTCTCAAGTCCTGCGGCCGTTGTTCGGTGATTGGAGTTGGTGGGGCTGTGCATTCGTTGGTTGTTAAAATGGGTATTGATTCGGATCAGTATGTGGGTAATACACTGTTGAGGATGTACTCTGGGTGCGGCACGATTGGGTTTGCGAGGCCGGTGTTCGATGAAATGTGTGAGAGAGATGTAGTGTCATAGACACTATTTTGTCACGCCGTGGGTCTTTGTAACGTGTTGTTTGGTAAAGCACAATCGTATCAGGCATTGGCTTTCATCTCCACTCTCCTTTTTATTGCCTCTTCCACCACGGGCCTTATCCTGCAAATCACAAGCACGACATCTTAACAAACTAAGATGAGGAACCATTTTAGCCTATGGGTAGGAGAACATTTTGAAGTCCAAAAAGTTTAGCAAAAGAAATGATGAAGTGTGGTGCATCTAAAAGGAGAAATATACTTGTGCTCTAATGGAAGCTTCATATGCATCCGGTGAAGTCCGATATTTAGCCTCCTCTAGAAGTTTAATTGTTTACCAAAATGGATTATCTTTGAGAGAGGCTGGAAAAATCATAGGCCATTGATATAAGGGGAAGTGGAAAGTCAGATCTTTTCTGAAACTGTTTACGCTTTCGTTGCAGTTGTTTCATTAAGACAGACCATGGAAATTTTCATGGGAATTGCGCTATTGAATCACTATATTGGCAGAAAATTCTACATCGAGGAAACATGACCAATTATAGTCCATAACAGAAAATTCATGCAGAATGATGAGAATTTTCAATATATTTTTATGAAACTGTGAACCGCGGTAACAAACTTTTCAGTTTACAACTGAACGTAATAGGCCCCATCGTTGGGCATTAAATAGCTGTATCATTATATATGAATCCTTTTCTATAGAATTATCAATTTTGTTTTATTATGTATCTTTTGTATTTGAGCGGTAAGAACAGTATGACCTTGTATGGTAAACAAAGCCTTTCAATTAACCATCAATAGTAAAACTTAATCTTCTTCTTAACTATCCTTGGAATATTATGAGCCCATGTAGGTTACACACAATTTTTCGAATATACTATACTTTTACTCCCTTACAAGGGTTGATCCTTTTTTAGAAAATTGTTGTATCGCATACATATTGGCCACAAGCTATACAAGTGGAGGCAGGGGCTAATCTCTTAGTTTGTGTCCGGTTGATTATAAATGGAAATAAGATCGCCAAAGAGTAGGCTTATGGGTGGCGTGAGTTGAATGATTACTTTTAGATACATGAAAGGGATGTGTAATTTTGGTTTTGTCCCTGTGTACTCCTAGACTCCAAGCCCTTTCAGTGCACTCCTAAACGCTGAGGCGAAGGAAGATGCACTGAAAGGGCTTGGACACTGCGAAGCGAGGTGCAGGTACTTAAAGCACAGTTGAAGTCCTTGAGGTGCGCGCCTTGCCACTAGGCGCATTAGGTGAGAGCCTCATGGTTTTTCCTCATATCTACACTCAGATTTCGTCTGCCGAACGGTTCCGTTCCAGGAAACTTCTTCCTTCTTATTCCTCTTCCTCTGCTCTATTTTCTTCTTCTTCCTCTCTCTTCTCCGCTCTGTTTTCTTCTCTGTACTGTTATCAGAGTAAATCAGCTGCTTTGATTGATTTTTCTCCTTCTCACTCGCTGTTCTTTTTTTTCCTGTAACTATGATGATGGACACCTGTTGCTACTTTTCTTTTCTTCTTTTTAATGGATGTATATGCTTTTGTTCGTATGTGGTGATCTACTTGAACATGTGGAATGTTATCTTATGGTATTTGAAACTTGATTAGTTTTTGCTTACGTAGACATCTTCAGTGGTGTAAATCTGGTTGGTTTCCGCCCCAACAAACAAATCTGACATCAAACATTAATCTCATCTTTTCGTTCTTATAAACAAACCTAATTTCACAAATGCATCAAGATTCAGCAAATGCTGAATATATAAGCATCTTATCCTTGGTAAATATATTGGTACTCGGACTTACTTTTCCCTCCTTGATGCTTGGGTTTTGATTTCCATGAATCTGGGAGCTTTGTGAAGTTTCAGTACGATTTTTTTCATTTTGCATAAATGCGGCACTTAGTTTTCATTTTTTTCACCTAAAGTTCTATAACATCAGCAGGAGATTACATGCAGCAATTTATTTGCTTGCTCTTGCTTATCGAACTCTAGATCTTGAAGATTCAAAAACAAGGAAACAATCTATGAAAGATATCATTGAAGGAAAATTGTCAGGAATAATCACTTGGTGCAAGAAACTTGATTGGTAGGACTAAAATGGGGTTTTGGACCCAATTGATTTCAGATATAACGAGTTGTGCATGCTAGGGCTTATCTATCTGTTTTTTCGCTCGAACGTTTTGAATTCACTAACCAATTAGTTAGTGTTCTCTTACATAACTAGGTGGTTGTGCATGGTAGGGCCTAGGAATTGGTACGCAAAAGTTTGCACAGACCCTAAATTCCAGCCGGAATTCCAATGGGTACAGTAAAATGGCCACACAGTTTTACCAAAAAGCCCTCAAGCCCAACACCACTATAGGACAAAATAGTATACAAAAAACCGGCCTCAGAGGGAAAACCTCAAAAGTCCGAAAACCCGTTAAAGTAATTCGTAAATAACCTAAATATTGTCTATTCCCCACCTATAAATCTCAAGGTATGTCTTTGGGATTCAAATTATCTTTTTGGTAGTGATTGAAAATGCATAAACAGATTTTGTAGAGCAAGTGTAGCTTTTTTGGAATAAATATTTGTGGGATTTGAATCTTTTTGCGAAATTAGTTGTGGGCTTGTATAGGAGGTCTATTTGTTTAGGACTAATGCTTTGTGGGTTTTGTATTATTTTGTTGTGGGTTTGTAAGGAAAAGTTTTTAATATTTTTGGACTAAAGAATTGTGGGTTTTGAATCTTCTTTTTTATGAAATTTGTTTTTTTTTTTTTTTTAAAAATCCTGAGTATGAGCCATTATTTGAAATACTTGGATGAGTAATGGGTCATGGATAATTTTGTGTTTTGGAGAGTTTCTTGAGTAGGCTTATTGTCTGGTTAGGGTTTCTGGATACACTTTCTAAAGAGCAAGAACGGGATTAGGTATAGATCGGATCGAGGTTTTGTACTCTCTATTATTTGGGATAGTGGGCGGAGTAATAGGTAGTGGGTATTTTGCGTGGTTTGAAGAGTTTCTTGAGGAGACATGTAGCGTGCTTAGTCTTTGCCCAAGGTCATCGTCCTCAGCGATAGTGGGTATGATACTGGTCATTAATCTTTGATTTGGCAGTTAGGTATTTCTCTGGCTTGGTTTAAGGCATCATGGGAGTTTGTTTTGTTTTGAAATCACGTGATACTTCATTCCTTTCTAATTCCTGTTGTGTTTTCTTTAGGGTAGGGAAGACATCTTTGATGAATCAATATCCTGAACTTGTGCATACAAACACTACTTTTGCAAGATCATTTACTGCTTGTGTATTGGCAGACAGGGTTTTCGTGAAAAAGTGACAAAGAAAATTGCTACTTAGTGACTTTTATATTATGCCATGTTTGATTTCTAGATTAGAGTAACATTGTATTACAAAGTATATGAGAATGCATTTTTAGTATTTTTCACTACGGCAAATGGCGGAGGGATTACTTATCCAGGTACATATCAGTTTTACAACGGGGTTCTCAATGCTTCCTTTGAAAGATTCTTAATGTGGTAAAAGTCTCTTTGTGTGCGTCTATCATCCATGGAATTGTTTGTTGATTTCGCAGGTCAAGGACGGCACTCTCATAGAGCACAAGTTGTTGTCATACTTTTAACATGTTTAGGAAAGATTGGAAGACAGTTTAAACTGTACTTGGAAAACATGGCTCAGAGACTTGGTATCTATTTTTTATGATGAAGCCAGTTGAGATAGAAATTAGTTCTTTAATTTGGTGTTTTTATAGATTGATTTTGTTTTAGGGGCGTATTGTTTTCTATGACAAGTCTTGTATTGGGAAGATTTAATCTTTGCTTTTGACTAAGGTGATTGGAAAAGGGGTATGTATTATTAGGGTTCTCTAAGGATTCCTCCATATTCTTATGATTTTTGGGAAAAACCTTTCTTTATTTGTTCTTCATGGAAACAAGGGAAACAAGGGAAGATTGCTAACTATCATGAAAAGCAATTGGTTTCACTGAGATGGAAACAATGAATGAATCAAGTTCTTTTCTTGGAAGTCTAACAGAGGTTCATTATCGCATATTAGGTTGCTCAATATTCTTCTGTTCTTTCAAAGATCTAAATTGGAGTATATGGTTTCGTTCCTTGGGCTCCCTCATGTTTTAAAGTGTCTGACTATAAGACATGACTGACATAAAAGTCCGGATTTGATAAGATAGAATAACCTTTGTTTAAAATATGTTGACGCCTACAACTATGGCAGTTTCGTTATCGGTGCATCTCCATGTTGAAGTTGGCTCTTTCTGATTTGTCATTTGACTTGATAGTTTTTAAAAAAAAAATAAATCCCTACATGCTTTAAGTCCTGTGAAATAGGTAATTTCGATGATTGTGATTCTCTTGTAAGGGAAAAGATAATACTAATATCTGGCTCATGTTCTTGTTGATTACATACCAAGGTGTTTGCTGCAAACCACTGTAAACGCATCTACTCTTGGTATTGATATCATTGTGCATGTCTTTTACGATTACAAAATATGTTAGTACTGTAAACTTTTATCTAATGAATGCCTGTATAAAAAATGAGCAGCCTACATTTCGTAGCAAGCGTCGCCATATTCCAATCCTCAAAACAACAATATCACTTCGAACATTTTTAATGAGCACGCGATTCGTGCGGAGCACGTCGTGTGACACTAGTCTATGAGATAAGAGAATCACTGGCTATGCCTGCAAGTACATGGGCTTCTCTTACTATTATCTTCTTGTCCGTACGATATACGAGTATAAAAAAAGAAACACCAGTGAGAACGTTTTTTCCCTTATCTTGTGCATCAGTGGGTTGACATGCTCTTATAATTTAATCTATTTTCTCGCAAAATAAATTATGAAAAATTCCATAATAATAAAAAAATAAAGTTGTTCCGTTCGATGCACAGGGACGAAAAAAGAAACACTACTGAGGAGATTTTTTTCTCTTGTCCTCTGTGTGTCGGTGGGTCGGCATGAATGACTCTTGGTACTCTATTTCCTTGCAAAATAAATTAGGAAAAATTTCACAATAAAAAAATAGACAAAAAAAGAAAAGAAAATACGTTTCATGCAAAACAAAGTTTATATATGTTATAGGAGTATTATTGATTGAACTTAGTTTTCTTTTCAAGCGAAAAAGGTATATATTTTACTTATTGTAAAAAGTGTAGAATAATAAATAAAAAGATGAAAATTTGAGAAAATTCCATGCAGCAAAGAAAGTTAAGGGTCCTTCCTTTTATTTTGGGTAACTACATTCTTTTAGTATATAGTATAAATTAGCATTGTGCCCGTTCAATGCATTGGGACCAAAAAAAAATTAGTGAGAACTTTTTTCTTATTGTCCCACTCAAAATTAAACAGGCACAATGCTAATAATAAAGTAGTTCGCAATTGCAAAAATTGTATGATACACACCCACTTCCCAAAATTCTCTTCTCTCCCTCTCTCTCATTCTCTTAATGAATTTTAAAAAATTAAAAATTCCAAAAATTAGGAATGGGTGTTGAAGGCTTGAGAGCACACAACAAATTTGCTTACATGTACAAGAATCACAACAAGATTTACAACAAGAAATAATATCCGTTAGCAAAACTTCCAAACGCCACTCGGAAGTTTCCCTCAGGTCCATTCCCTAAGGTTCTTACTTTTTAAATACTTATTTTTCATTTTACGAGATAGGTCATTTTATCATAATACATTAGTATTTAGTTCAAAAAATAAGTACTTATAAGTCCCGCAAATGCCAAAAAATAAATTTACTTTCACATTCTCGTTGCCGATGTCTGATTAATCTTTCTTTTTTAACATGAATGACAAACGAGCCAAAAAAAGAAGGGAAAATGACGACCAAGGACGTGTTTTGATAATTAATACCCGCCAAGGACATTTTTAACATTAACTTGGCGGATATTAATTATCAAAACATGTCCAGGACCGTCATTTTTCCAAAAATGAACAATTTAAAACACATCCATATAGCTTCTTCTTTATTGGGATTGGGATATGAGATCACGTTCCATAAGTTGAAAAGGGTTGATATATTTTTCGGGGGTTTATTATAAGAGTTGTCCGTGGATCGGTTTTGGGCGGATTGGTTTAGTTCCTAATCCAATTTGTCGTTCGTGAGTGTTGTTTGGTTGGTTCGATTTGGATGCAGTTTTTGCGGATCGGTTTGAGCGGTTTATGCGGATTTGAGCATGCAATTTTTTTTTATATACACAAAAAAATAAAAAAATAAAGCCCCAAAACTTGAAGTCTAAACATTCATCTATCCTAAAGTAAAGCAAGTCTAAAGATAAACTATTACATTATCCACCAAACTAACAATATTACTAAGAACTTGGAACATGAACTTGATTCAGATTTTAATGTACCAAAAAATAGAATAGGTTATTACTAACATTTTCAATTTACATTTGCCTTTTCATTTGCGCTTTATTTTTATTTTATTTTTGTTTTGGGCGGATGGTTCGGTTTGAACCGCCAACCGAACCGATCCACATCCGCTAGAAATTAATAGGATATGTATCCGTCTGTAACCTACCTCAGTTTGGTTCATTGGCAGTTCGGTTTGGGTGGATCGGTCCATCTGTTGGACATCCCAAGTTACTATAGATTACTAGAAGCCATTTCGATTATACACCCAGATTATGTGCATAGACGGTACATAGATAGCTTTGGGAATCTATTTTGGGATCCTAAACAAATGATCCTGTTCATTAAATTTAAGATATAATTTTTTTGCTATGAAACAAATTAGCTCAATAGTAAGTACTCGATCTCATTTTTCAATTGTTCATTTATAATTCAATCTTAAATACTACATGAAAAATTATAAGATTGAATCAAACATTTACAATTATTGTAATTGACCTGATTTTTAACATGGCCTCTTGAAAAAATATTTTAATTAAAGTAATGAATAACTTGAATTATTCATGTAAAATCCCAAAGTAAACCCAACAAAGCGTGCAGAATCTGTGTGCACTGCTTTTTTGTGGAGGGGTGCGTAGGTACGCCGGTCTAGTAACGTTCCCCTCCTTTCTCTCTCTCTCTCTCTCTCTCTCTCTTTTCGTTCTAATGGGCTTCAGATTTTGTTTTTGTTTTTTTTATAACAAAAATGTTAGGAATACAACAAACTAAACACAACCTCTCACATATATGTAGGGTCCATACGCAAGACCATATGTAGATTTCACATATATGTAAGAGATTGTGTTTGAATTATTGCGTATATGACACATTTATTTTTTTTAAGTGTTGTTGGGGCCACGCTAGCACGCCAACACAGCCGTTGTGGTTGGGGGTGTGGCACGTAATAGTTGTGGGCGAGAGGTGTGTATGAAAAGTCTGATTCAGTGAACATAAAACATCCACTGGGTTGTGCTGAAGGGTCATTTTTAGATGGAGGTTGAGGAGAAGGTGGAGATTTGCAAGGAGTAGAAGGTGAAGGAGGGCTTAGTGAAGGTGGTTCTTCAAAGTCTTCATCATCGTCTAGAAGACTATCTTCAAGACACTCATCACAATTACAGGCATCAAAATAACAATGACCTGTTTCTGGATTTTTGAAATAGAAGACCGGAAGGCCACTGGATTGAAAATATTTAATGGGAGGTTCAAGTTTGGAGCCATCAACAAACATGTCAATCCTTGAAGGAAAGATAACCGGATGGGTGGAAGATGAGGCAGAGGTTTCTTTTGGGAAAGAAATTTCTACAGTACCATCAGGTTTTGAAATGAAAAGTGGATTTGAGGATTGAACAGGTATGGGCTTTTGTTGGTTCTTCTCGTAAGCCGTAACCCAAGATTCTGGGAGAAGCTTGAGAAGCTCAGGTCGAGAAATTTGGCATGGGACATGGACGCAAGAAGCTTGGTGAGGTGCGTTTACGGTTAGGAAAAGGGCTTCATCTGTGGAGGAAGGTAAAGACATGTCAAAGGCATGGTTTTGGAGATGATAGGCCATTTGGTAGTGGAGGGTTGCTGCATATGTAGTGGAGATTTGGGAGGCACCACCAATTTGGACTTGAACTTTCAAGGCTGTTTACAGATGAGGATCTGCCAGTGGCATGTTGAAATCTGGATAAAAGGTAAAGATCACTGTTCCAGCATTCAAGGTAGTTTGAACTGTAGCGATGCACGCATGTTGGTACTGCATGAACCTGGTATCGACCAGAGCCAGTCTGGACGTAACAGGTAAGCCTTTCCTGCCATGGAAAGTAACCGCCATTGCTCCGAAGTGAAGGTGAGTGAATCCCTTTCCAAAAACGGCAAATCAACCGGGATTTCTAGGGGTAAAAGTTGTTCAGCCTCAGTAGCTGCAATGAAACATTGATCAAATTTGGAAGCTTGGACATACTCTTTGACTGAGGTTGGACGCTTTGTGGAAAAAAGTTGGGTGACAGTCTTTTTTACAGAGGTTTGTGGACGGACAAAGGCATTATATGGGTTTAAAAAAGGGAGATCAGTAAGGGGAACCTTACTATCATCAGGTAGATATTCAAACTCATATAAGTACTCAAGATTAGAAGAAGAAGTGGAATTTCTACTGGTAGATGAGTTAGAAGGGACGAGAGAGGAAGTAGCAGGGGAATAGGTGGTAAACAAACGATTCATTTTTTAGTAGGAAAAATCTGGGTTCTTCGTTTCCTCATACAACAAATCTTTTTCTTTTTCAATATAAAAATTTTAACCAATTTTGATTAATAAAATTCTGTATACTAGAGTAGATAAACTGAGACACACCGCTCAATAGCCCAAAGTCTCAAGGTACTTTTAACCCACTGATACAGAAATTTTTCAATCAAAATAGTTAGAGAAGTTTCTGATGTGGAGGATCCTTAAGAGGCAACCACAGAGCATACGCTTCAATTTTTCTTTTTTGGAAAAAGATTTGAAATAATTTTGGAATATCAGATTTTCCTCCCTTGGAGTATCATAATCCTCAAGAAAGAACCACCCATCGTCACAAAGTTCCAGACTCAACTACCATTCTCCCTGATGGTAGCACTAAAGCAGTATCAGCAGCAGAAGCAGCGATAAATTGGCAATCAGCAAACTCTCTGGCACAAAACAAAACTCTTCAAAGGATTGCTCACTCTCAGCAAAATTTGGAGAATGTTGTCCATAAGAAGTTGTCATCTTTGGAACTTCTTATCAGAGATTTGCAACAGAAGATCCAAAATGTTCACCAAGAACTCCTTCAGATGGCCTATGCGAACCAAGCTTTCTCAGCAGCTTTTTACCAAAAGGATGCTGAAATGAAGCATTTAAAGAATCAGCTTCAATCCCTCCAAGCCCAGCAGTATTCTCAGCAAAAAAGCCCGTTTGACATGTTCTCATCTTACACTCAACAAAGTTTTTCTAGGTATCCTCAGATGTCTCAACCTTTACCTATAACTCCTACTTCAGGATTTGGTGAATCCAGCTCAAGTATCTTTGGAAGCTCGTCAGCTTTCCTTCCTCCCCCAAAAAGACCATCTCCACCAAAACTTCCTTTTCCAAAGCCCCAGATAAAGTCTATCCAAGTTCCTTCAACTCTATCTCCACCATCCACCTCTACCTCAGCTCCAACTACCTCTGCTCCTCCTAAACTATCTGACCCAAATTCAAAATCTCCTCAGTTAATGGTCCAACCAACTTCCAACAATCCAATCTCCACTCTCCTCAATACCCTAGCTACTATACCTGAAATCCCATCTCCTGAACCAACCATTGAGTCTGACTCAGATTCTGAATCTACACACTCTATGCCAACTCCTCATGTTTTCATGATTAACCCTGAAAACCAGGAAGAAAATATTGAAGACCCTATCATTGAAGAGGGTCCTGAGTTTGAAACACCTCCTGAAATTTCAACTTTTGATTCCTTCTCACATTCCAATATCCACACCCAAGGTTTTTCCTTTGATACAATTCCCCCATCAAAATGGTTGGATAAACTCTATGAGATCCATGCGTGGTGCACTGCTGCTATGCTATCTCCAAATGCTACGCTTAGTACTGTCATTACTAAGTGTACAGCAAAATTTCTTGGCCGTCTCCGTCAATGGTACATGGCTCTCGGTGAATACCGACAGCTACAGCTAAAGCAACTGCCAACTCTTGATCAGTTCATCTCCGTTCTGCATACTGAGTTTCTTGGAGATCATAACAATACGAAAGAGTTCGTTCGAGAAGAATATCTCAGCATGAGATGCTATTCCTTTAAACGGAAAGATCTGGAGATCCATTATGACCGTATGTCCCAACGGTTTTATCTACTCAACGGTATGGATGATGTCAATCTCAAGCAAGCTTTTCTCAATTCTCTTCCTGAACCATTGGGAAATGAGACAACAAGGTTGCTTCAAACAAAAGGATTGACGTTGAATGCAACATCTCTTGGCGGTATTTATCAGCACTCTTTGATTGCCTTGGAGAAATTGTGCAATCATCAGAAATTCCTCAGAACTCTTGAAGAATAGGGAAAACTTCTTGGCAAAACTTGTGACAGGCCAGACTTATCCATCAAGTGTAAAGACAAGAAGTGCACTTGTCGGCCCTCATATCGAAAATCCAAACACTTTCAGAAATGAAAGTTCAGATCTCCTGGCAAGTTTTCAAAGTTTCCTAAATCTGGCAAATTCTCACGACAGAAAAAATGGAAATTTTTCAAGAAGAAAAAATTCAGAGGACAGCGAAAGTCTGATCGCTGTTACATATGCGGGAAAAAAGGGCATTATGCAAAACAGTGTCCAAACAAAGCGGCAAGAGACAAGATGGTAAATTCTTTGGCTCTCATTGATGATGCTCTTGACGATGCTGATGTCGAATCCCTCTTTTCAGTTGATGATGAAACAACAGATGAAGCAGTCCTAGCATTTACCTTTGATGACTCCCCATCAGAATCAGATGATTCTTCTGATGAGTCTGATTCATTTCCTTATGAAATCCAAACATTTGGGCTCTCAGACATCATGTTGGCTCAACCCTTAGCCAAGGTCAAAAATTCTGCTTGGGAAATATGAGAAACCAATACCAGTTATCACCTTCTTTGATACTGGTGCTGCAGCTTCCATCCTCAACCCAGCAATTCTCCCCAGGTCCTACTGGCAATCATGTTTCCGACCCTTTACAGCAGCCAATGGAGAAACCTTTGTTATCACCCTGATCAGCAGGCCTATTATCATCCAACTTTTCCCCGGATATACCATCAAACACCAAGTCTATGGTTCTGATCTTCCAAGAAAAGATTTGTTGTTAGGCTTTGATATTCTTCAAAATCTCAGCAAAGTCTCCTGGCTCAAAAAAGGCTTGAAATACAAAAACTACTTGTTACCCTGGACCACTCAACCAAATCTCTTTTCCATAGAAAACTTCTCCTCCATAAAAGAAGCCATCATTCAAACCTCCTGTCTCATTCCCAGTTCCTTACCAAATGTTCCAACCCACTTTGGAAAAACCCAGACTTCTTCATTTCTCTTCCTTTTAAGAAAAACGAAGATATCAATCCCACCAAAGCTACCCATCATGGAATGAACCCCGAACACTACCAGCTTGCTCTCCAAGAGCTCCAACAACTCCAGTCAGAAGGATTGATTTAGTCCACAACCTCTCAGTGGGCATGTGAAGCATTTTATGTGAATAAAAGGACAGAGAAGATAAGAGGAAAATTGCGTCTGGTTATCAATTACCAGCCTCTTAATCATTTTCTGCAGGACAACAAATTTCCACTTCCTCGACGGAGTGTTCTTTTTGCAAACTTGCCTAAAACTCATATTTTTTCAAAGTTTGACTTGAAAGCAGGTTTCTGGCAGTTGGGCATCCATCCAGATGATCGTCCCAAAACTGGGTTTTGCATTCCAGACCACCATTTTCAATGGTCAGTCATGCCTTTTGGATTGAAAACAGCTCCATCTTTATTTCAAAGGCCATGATTCGAGTATTTACTCCCATCCTATCTTCAGCCCTTGTCTATATTGATGATATCCTACTTTTTTCTCCAGATATAGAATCCCATGCTATTTTACTACAAACTTTCCATTCCCTGGTCCAAAACCATGGCATTATGCTCTCAGAGAAAAAGATGCTCCTTGCTCAACCAGAAATAGATTTTTTAGGGATGCATATCTCTAAAGGTCAATATACCCTCCAGCCTCATATAGCCTCTCAACTTGACCATTTTTCAGATGAAAACCTCACAGTCAAACAAGTTCAACAGTTCCTTGGAATTGTTAACTATATGGCCGATTTTTTCCCCAATCTTGCCCAATACCGTACTCCTCTCTCAGCTCTACTAAAGAAAACCCTTCTTTCTTGGTCAACTCATTGTACCAAAGCTGTCAAAGACCTTAAAACCATAGCCAAAACCCTTCCTCCATTAACCATACCTTCAGATGGGAAAAGAGTACTTCAGACAGATGCCTCTGATCTGTATTGGGGAGCAGTTCTTTTGGAAAAAACCGTAGAACAAAAGCGTAGAATTTGTGGATACAATAGTGGTGCTTTCTCTCCAGCAGAGCTTCATTATCATTCTACTTACAAAGAAATTCTGGCGATCAAAAGGAGCATTGAGAAATTCGAATTTCATCTAATCGGTCATCATTTCCTAATTGAGACTGATATGATGAGTTTTCCCAGCATGCTCAAGTTCAAACAGAAGCACCTTCCAAAGGCACAGTTGCTCAGATGGGCAAATTGGTTTTCCAATTGGAGTTTTGATGCTGTCCACATAAAAGGAAAAACAAATGTCCTCCCTGATTTTCTGTCTAGGCTCAAAAAAGAAATCAGTCTGTTTTCAACACCAAAACCATACTCAGTCGTCCCTGGTTGTTTTCCTATGATTTCTTGTTTCCGTCCAGTTAATTTTTCTGTCCACCTTCAGTGTCATCTTTTAGAGTTAACCCTTCTTTCTAGGTGTGTACAAATGTGTCAAAACCTTCAACACCTCTGTATTTTCAAGTATGGTCTTGATGAAGGTCCCATAAAAGGTCTACCATTCCATCCTGTCTATCCCTTTCTCACCCAGTTTGCAGTGTCTTATCATAATGTCTTTTATTTCAAAAAAGAAGCCTATCTCCTCTTATGGTATTTAGTCGATGTGTATACTATAAGCATTTGTTTTAATAAATCAGCAGTATTGGTGTATCTAGCACATGCAGCGTTCAACTGGATCCATCCTCCAGAAGATTTCCTTTTGAAATTCCTCATACTCTTTGGAAATATCCCCTTTTGGCAACAGAAGATTAGGAGTACTCCTAGTAATGCAAATGAAGATCTCCAATTTGCTTTTTGGACAAGTCGCAACAACAGAAGTCTTCCTGATCCAGATGGTTCTATCACTTGGCGAAAGGAATATCACACTATATTCCTTTCTACATATCAAAAGTCTCCGAGCATTGAGATCCACAGTGGAAATTATCTGGTCATGACTCAGACGATGTGTTCACTCAATGGATTGACACCGGCAGAAGTACCCTCATCTCTCCTCCATTATGAGTCTGCAAATTGGAAATTCAATGATACTTATCCGGAAGAATGGCGCCAAAATATCCGCTATCTTTTGCAACAGTATCACTTGACTGATAGGACTGAAGAATTCTCTAGAGGGGCCGGTTCAGATGATTCGGAAGCAACAATCAATTATTCAGAGTGACAACCATGTGCTCGCGACAGCTGTTCCCTCTTTTCCAGGAGGGGGTGAAATTATTAGAGATTACTGTTGTAATAGTTGTAACATATAATTGTTGTATAACTGTTGTATGACATATAATTAGTTAGTACTATTCATAGATAGTGATGTATAAAGCTTGTAGTACGTTTGGAAGTCTTGATGTGAATAGTAAAAGTTAGACTTGCAATAGTTTGAACTAATAATATGCAAGTACTGTTTGTACTGTAGCAATTATGTATATGTACTGTTTGTATTTGGAATGTTCCTCCTCCTTACGCCTATAAAAGGAGGAGGCCTCCACCGTTGTAAACTAAGTTAGCAATCCAGTAATAATCAGTGCTTTCCTATTATATCTTGTGTCCTGTGTTTGTTTACTTTTAGGACCACAGGGTGTACTAGAAATTTCTAGCCTGAACAAACTAGAGGGACTTCTATATTACTATGCCCAAGCGAAAAAAATCAAAGACAAATCTAATAATATAGTCCCGAGCGGCGAGTGCACCGCCACAGCCGCTCAGAGCAGACTCGATTCGTTTGATTTTACCACCCCTGGCCATGGCTGTTTCTCTATCTAACAATTTCTCCCTGTGCTCCACTCCTTCCCCTTGTGTCCCTTTCTCTCATTCTGCTTCAACACCACCTTCAAAAACCCAAAAACCACAATTCCACAAGACCCTAGTAGTAGCTCTTAAACCCCACCTTAATCGCCCCCACCTTATTCTCTCCAAACCCCCGAGAGTTATAGGATTTAATCTCTCCAGCTTATCTCCATTCAACACTAACAATTGTAGGCCTTCATTTACATCCTCTCTCGCACTCCAGGATTCTACTTTCCAAGTACTCTCTCTCTCTCTCTCTCTCTCCGAGTACATATATAAGATATGTATGTGTGTATACATGCCATAAGCAAGTGCGTATGTGTGTTTAGGTTGCTCCTTTTCTGATTATTATTATTTGGGCAGCTTTTTAAGACTATGTTTTTCACACTTTTGTTGATGGCGTTTTTAATTTTATTCGTCAAAATTTTGATTTTTCCCCCCTTCATCTATTGGGTTTGTTAACTATTCATGTTCTGGTGAATTATGTAATACGGCTGCCAGTCTTAGGGAAACCTATTCAAAGTGAGTTCTACCTTTAGATAAGTTCATCTTCGCTGCAACATCAACTTTACCATTTGAAATTGAGAAAAAACTACAGCTTGAGACTTACATTTTTTTGTTCAGAGACATAATCAGAAGAGAGGTACTTCTAGAAACATTCACCTGTTACACGGTCTTCGGTAGAACTCAACCCCAAAAGCTAGCTATTGAAGCGAGGGTGCCCTCAAGCTTATATTCCTCATATCACTTTGGTACCCAAGCGATGTGGGACTTCGCTTCACATCATCTTTAGGGTTGGCCTTTTTTTTTTATTTTTATAACTCAGGTGTTTGGGTCAACTTACGTACTCCTTGTCTAATCATGGGACCAATCCCGCCCACATGCGGGGTCTCCTTTATGGTTGTTTATGGGTTTATGGATATATTCCTCAAACTATTGGTTCAAGTGATAAGTAAGAAGACACCATATGCTCTTTTATAACACATAAACTCTGCATACAACACTTGGAGATATTTAGGTTGATTCAAGATGTAGAATTGATGAGTTTAGCAAATGTCTACGCTATGGAATCTGGTTTGATGAACTTATGCTGTTCACTTGGAGACATATTGTGGCCATGAGAAATCTCAAGCCAATATCACGTACTCTAATCAATAAGATTCCCAGATTGTAGTAGGACAGGGTGCAATGAGCTTGAGTATGTCCTGATATTGAACGTACCGGATGTGGAATGTGCTTTCAAACTAAAAGATGTTCCTTGCCAAGAGAGACCCAGAGAACAGTTTGTGGTACCAGCTTTTTAAAAGATGAAAAAATGACTCATGATCACCATTTATTCCAAGAGTCAATTTTCTCCAAATTCATTATGAGATAATGCCACAATTAGAGTAGATTGGACGCAGGTATAACTAATGAACGAATGAGTTTATATGAAATATTTACTATTTAGATGTGTTATGAATTTTTGAGATTATTCAAAAACTTGATCAATCTTCTTGAATGTGCAACACATCATATGTAACATTCTTGTCCAGACTTTATCAATTTATTATGCCATAATCTATGTTCCATCGGCTCCGCAGTGGGTACATATGTAAGTGTTGGATTCATCTAAGTCTTTTTTAAGGGAACAAGGACACTGCATAATTTCGCGTTCCTAATTATAAGTGTCATATTTTTATGGACAAATGGTGTGTACAATGCATCATATAATATTTCACTCGTAATACGAGATTCTAACTCATTGTTCTAAAATAATGTCGAATTACCAAATATGCTTCCTACGGGAATGTCCAACTAAATTGTAGCCTTACCAAGTGTTGAACGGCCTACCTCTGTACTTCGCGCATTTAGAACACTCCATTTAGAATAGGCTTCATCGAATGATTGATGTATTCTTCAGTCTCTGAAACCACTTTTTCTTGAGCGGTTCCTTCATCATTAAATGCTTTGATTACGACGTTAGTATCATGGAAACTTCAATCATTATTGGGTGATGGGTGTATTTTTCAAGTTAGAGTTTTCAACGTTGTTTCCATGCTGAAGTTGCATAAGGCCTGGGTTGAGATCAGTAGCAAACTGTTGTCTACTCAACTTAGCCTTATCTATATGGATACGGTGCATAATCCTTTTATTCCCCTTCTTTCTACGATTGTGTTACTTTTCTTTTGCCGAAATTTGCTCCATCTTGTTTGCCAAATTAATAAAATGCTTTCGTCGGAACCACAGGCCCCAGTTTATTTTTCTTATCTCTGGCTTGCCTGTCCAATTGTCCTTTAGCCTCCTATATTTATCCTCACAATCTCTCAAAAAGTAGTTTTTCTTCTCTCTTTCCTGTGGGGCTTCCTTGATTTTTCTTTAACTAATTGGCTGGTCTGTCCATGTTTGACTTCCCTCTCATTGATTTATTTTTATTTATTTTTGATAGGCCTCTCATTGATATTGTAATCCTTCTACAGCTATGTTCACCTTGTGCTTGAATTTGGTCTCATCGTCTAGTTATTGTTACCTGATGTTCAACTTCCATTGAATATGGACCTTTAGACAGGAAAGCCAAAATTCTGCTTAAAAGCTTACAACCCCTCTCTGGAAGCATCTTCTGTCAGCATATTGTCATGTGTGTCAGATTCATCTAACAGAGTAATGCCTCCTCCTGTCTACAGAGAAGAGAGAAAGGGAAGATTGTGATTTGATTGGGAATAAACGCCTGATTGGACTATCAAAAGTGTTGCATATGATTCCCCTAATGACGGGAATTCGTAGGCCTTCTGCCCTTTTCTAACTGTCCCAAATTGCTTTTCATGTTAAGATTAAAACATAATTTTTGCCCTTTTGTCTTAAGCTTTTCTACTTTTCCATTTTTAGAAGGATGTAGTGACTAGTGAGTGTCTTACGTGTGTGCATCCATTAGTCAAACATTGGGTGGGTGGGTGGGTGGGGGTCAGGATCTCAGAAAATTGACATAGAAGGTGAAATGTTAATGTATTGTTGTAGTTTCTAATCTTAGAGCTATTCCAATGAGGGGTGTTCTTGTGATCCATAGGTATCAAGGTTATCATAGATTTGCGAAAAGGTCCAAAGCCATAATGGCATATATTTGAAAGAGACCTCATAGATGTATGAATTCAAATCTCTGGATTCGCATAGTATTTGTTGTCATTGACTCCCTTAGACTCGTTCAGTTGTAAAAGTCCCTTATTCTCGCTGATAACAAAAACTATGGTTTATTTATGACCAACCCTGCTCTCCAAACACCCCAAAACACCACTCATACATACCTTCTGATGTCAGATTGAAAGGAAGTTGAAATTTAACCCTTATCTCACTAAATCAGTGATTACGTGTTCCGCGATGGGTCAGTCTCAAAATGGAAGTTTTTTTTTTCTCTTGCTAGTCGAAGTCAAAGAAAGCCCTGGAGCATGGAACTCTCAGTCCTAGGCTCCTAGCAACACCTTATCTTATCCACCAAAAAATTTGAAGACGCACACAAAACTAACTTTCGGTAACAAAATATCAATGGAACACACTTGGTAGGCAAGCATTTCGTTACTTGTCTAGTTAATCATTTTTGAATATCTTGTCTATTTTGGGCACACTCATGTTTATGTGACATGGAATTTCGAGCTATTTAAACAAAACTGATTGATGTTCTCACTATTTGTTCCTCAGTACGGTTAACATATTTCTTCTTAGTGCCCATACATTCCATGCACCACAAGCCTATGACGATAACTGGATTGTTTGCCGACACATCTTTGCCATGTTTTGTTGTTGGGATATTATATGTTTCCCTGGAGTTCTCCATCAAAAGAAAACTGCTTTTCTCTGATAGTTGCATTTTATCTTGCTGTTTTGAACAACTTTTGACCTATGCCAAGAAATATTAACCAGGCATTCTCTATGAGGTGGTCTAGGAACACAACAACATGCACAACAATTTGCACGACATCCCTATGTGGCAGTGTCTCATTGGTAGTTAAAAACTAGCAATCCATGAATCCATGCAGTAGCCAATGAAACACTGCCGCATAGGCAATTTGCGCAAAATGTTGTGTTCCTAGACTTTCTCATTTTCTTTCTATGCGAATGGAGAATGTTTATTTTCTTGCAGAAAAATTTACTACGTTTGAACCTGATATGTGAATGATATTTTGTATCCCCAATTGTTTCTCTGTTAAAATGATGTTGTAATCAAAATTGGCAGACAAATGATGATGAGGGTCGGCCAATTGATTTGAAACTATCAGAAAGTAAAGCAGATCCAAGAGGGACATTAAGCTTGAAGTCGCTTATTAATGTCTACAAGGAGGCTCTACTGGATGGAAATGAAAAGGCCATATCTGAAGTTGAGGCTATGATTTGCATTGCGGAAAATGAGAAGAATGAATTGGTCCAGAAACTGTCGGCTATGTCGGCAGAGATAAAGTCTGGGAATGAGAAATATATCCGTTTGCAAGCAGATTTTGACAACTTCAGGAAAAGAACAGAAAAAGAGAGATTGACTATAAGGGGTGATGCCCAGGGAGATGTAATTGAGAGCCTTTTGCCAATGGTGGACAGTTTTGAAAGGGCAAAGGAACAAATTAAACCAGAAACAGAGAAGGAAAAAAAGATCGATACAAGTTACCAGGGCATATATAAGCAATTTGTAGAAATCTTGAGGAGCTTGCGTGTGGCAGTTGTACCTACAGTTGGAAAACGATTTGATCCCTCTGTAAGTGGCATCTCTTGAAACTCACTCAAGTGTTTTGTTTGGATAGTCTAAATTCAATTTTTTGCCTTTTTCATGATTCATGTTTCGAAACTTATCTCTGGCTAAAGGTTTAAGAGAAATAGAGAGTCATTGGTGCTACCAAGGAGAACATAGGTTTGTGTGGCACACCTGTCATGTATTTTAGCAAGAAGCTGATAAAATGATTCTCTAGAAATCAGAAGATGAATTTTTATTAATATGTTATTTTCTATATCTGAAGCACCTATATTGTCTTGAAGTTGCTGTGAGATAGAATCGGAACATTATGCATTGAGCAAACTCTATGCTAGAAAAAGTTGCTTCAGATCTATATTGGAAACCGTTAAAGAGTGAACGAGAATTCAACTCCCAACACGTTCTTTGGTATTAGTAGAAGGTCAATTAAGACTAATATCTTCTTGGACTTATTTATTATAGATATATTAGTTTCCACTGTAGAGATATATTGAAGACCTGTTCAAAATGAACAACTGTGTCCCTTCCTTTTATTGCTATTTAGAATAGTCTCGAGTTCTCGTACATATGTTGTATTCCTTATTCATTTTGTCATGTTGAGATTTTTCTTGCATCCATCTAGTCCGAGGACATTCAAATGAAAAATTGCAAAACACTTGTATGGTTTGCCAGGTGTGGGTATCTGGAAGAGCATCGCCATGTGTCACTTACCGGTGGGACCAATACCCCGCAGGTAAGGCATGCAAGCTCCTCCGGATACATGGCTCCTCGTACCATGCAAGCACTGTAGGCTTCATGGACCTCCATACTGGGAACTCCTCCATGGAATCTCCAAAACATGACACACTACGATGCTTAATGACATGCTCAGCCATGTCCACTCTCCATATGATAAGCAAGGCTCTAATGAGCCTGGCAACTCCTCACAATACCCGAGGTTGAGAGCAGGGCCTGCTTACCCCGCTCAGGACCTAAGGAAGTATGTGGCTTGGCGGCTAGAGCAAAGGGATTATCAAGACTCGCCTCCACGAGGCAAGCTCCATCTTGACCAACCATAGAGAGAGAGGGGCACCGCCTACGTCACCCGACGTATGCCTCAACTACCTTCATCATCCTCATTACAACCACAGGTCCACTACCATGCTTATTGGCTTATTGCAACCACCCCTGACACCCGGTAACCAACCATTCCTCTGGCCTCTCTATCCCTGGCTAGTCCATCGCTCTGGCCTCTCCATCCCTGGCTAGTCTATCCCTCTGGCCTCTCCATCCCTCCGGCCTCTCCATCCATGAGGCCTCCATATTAGGATGGTTCATGCACAAAACCGAAACATCGAATACAACACTTACCTAGAAGGAGCTTTAACTCTGGTTAACCAATCTCTCTCTCTCGGATGGTTCATGCACAAAACCAAAACATCAAATACAACACTTACCTATAAGGAGCTTTAACTCTGGTTAACCAATCTCTCTCTCTCTCTCTCTCTCTCTCTCTCTCTGGACGCCCTGAGCTCTCTCCAGACACCTACCTCTGGTGGTCCAGAGCACTGTTGTAGAGCCCACCATATTCCTGGATGGACAACCTCAGGTACTCTTAACACTACTCACATCCACACCAGACACACAGTTGAAGTGCTTTTTCGTCTATGTAAAGGAGATCATTGTATTGTGGGAGGCAAACTTCTGAGATCTCGTAAGCGGGGACGAATTCTGTGTTAAGGACATAGTTTTAAACACTTCTACTTGATCTGTTCATTCAGTTTGAGTATGCGAATACGCTTTCCAGATTTCATAGCGGTCTGTATACAATTACTGGTTCCATCTTTATGAAATTCAGTTTTGTTTCTGTTGTGCATTTATCACAGAGAAAAAGTAAACTAGTTTTCTAATTCTATAAAGCTTAGTTTTGGATGTCTCTTTGAACCTTTGGAGATTAGGATCTGTATTGTTGACTGCTGAGTCCATTTTCTTGTGTTTGTGTGAAGACGGTTGAGGGAAAAAGAAACTTCATTGGGTTAGTTGCTTAACACTTACTTAGGCTTGGGGTGAGGTTTGTTTTGGCTCCCCTGTATAAGACGTACTTTGGTACAGCAGTCTCAATTACACATATCAGCCACAAATCTCGTATTTACTTTCATGTAATATGTGGATGACATGGAACCTCAAATGACAAATAAAAATTAGGCTGCATTAATTGCAGTTAAAAATTGTTTAACATTACTGAAATATCCTTTATATTTAATTGATGCATTTAATTGGATTTGGAAAGGTCAATACAAAAGGAAGGGCTAAAGGAAATTTACCAGGTTTTACCCTCGACTTTTCAAAATGGACATTTATTTTAGGGACAAACCAAAATAGATTACTGGACACTTAAAAAGGCACAGGGAGAGTATTACAAAAGCTTGAACCCATAAAGAATATTGATCTGTATCAGTGTATGGTTCCTAGGTCTCTTTCTATCTTTATAGTAGCTAATTCAGTGTGGATATAGCCTTATCTAGGACGTTATTATGGTTCTTCACTAGTTGACTGTTTGAAAAGGAAAAGGTTCTCTACGTAGTTGGGTCCATGCCGTCAAAGCTAAACAACACCACATGGATAATCGCGCTAATTTCATTCTGGTACGAGAGACATTACATTGTGCTTCTCATTCTGTCATTTTTAACATTTGGGTTTTCCTTTTTTTCTTGATATAGGTGCACGAAGCCATTGCACGCGAGGAGTCTCAAGAGTTCAACGACGGTTTTGTTAGTCAAGAGCTTCGTCGTGGCTTTCTCCTTGGGGATCGACTAGTACGACCTGCAATGGTTAAAGTTTCTACTGGCCCTAGGAAAGAGAAACCAACCTCCGCCACTGGGAAATCCACTGGGCAACCGACTGCAGCAGCTGGACTAGATAACCGATAGCACTGCCATGAACGGTATTTTTTAACCAAGAAATCCAAATCCCATGCATTCTCTGAAAGATTTTGTTGGTTGTTTGATTTTGGTTTACCAGTGCACTGGAAATGTTCTGGCGTTTATTTTCTGTTACAAAAGTTGTAGTCGTTTTCAATGTGAAATCGCCATTATGAAAAGCATTCCTTTGGTCTAATAAAGGAACTGGTACTTCTTTAGGAGCGTCCAGTGTCTTTAGAACACGATATAAAGCTTTTCACAAATATGCGCGACATAGTTCATTATTCATGTTTGTCAAAACACGGTTGGTTGCAATGAAAGCTAAGCAAGTGGACCAAATAGCCGAATTAGTTAGTCTTGGCATGAATATTCGTACTCCTATGCATCATGCATTAGGGTTTTTAATTGTGTGGACCCATTTATTGTCGATATACTGTTTAAGAATTGCAGACTTCCATGGTTTAGGGCAAGCAGAAAATATGTGAAAGGTTGATTTTTACCTTCGTGCAAGGATTGTTGGTGCTTTTTGACGAAGCTTCCCAACAAAAAGTGAAGGCAAGAGTAGATCTTTTCAGCATGAAAAACTACTCTCTCTCTCTCTCTCTCTCTCTCTCTCTCTCTCTTCTTCTTTTTTGATTTCTTTTGTCAGAATTTCTAATTGTTGTTAATTATCGAGTAGCTTGGCCATCAACTCAACTCAACTCAATGAATCTTGATTCTGAAGTAAATTATGGCAAATACGAGGGTGGAGTTTTGGATGGAATGGCTGGAAGAATATTTGTCTCAACATTGGACCATTTTCACCAGGTATTGCTTCGCTGCAATTTTGCCAGTATACCAAACTTTTGTTGGTATCAAACTCCTGGTAACTCTCAACCAAATCAAACATTCCCAGTTCTTTAGGGATTTGAGACGGTATGTACTTTGTGGGGAAAACGTGAAGAGGAGTATTTGAGAGGGGATGTGCTGAAAACTGTAGTTCACTTCCCTTGGTTGTGTGTGTATATTCAGCCGCCCTTGATGGAGCTTCGATGACCTTGCCTTCCCCAGACAAGAATGGGTATTTTTGCCTCTAGTTCCTGGGAGCCGGGCTGTGAGACTAGCTGACGGGTTCCAATAGTTGGGATCTACTTTCTACAAACGAAGAAAGAGGTGACCAAAGCACGTGCTCAATGCGTTGCTCAGACAACTGATAGCAAACAGTCCTCCACAACTTTGAACAACAATTGGCAGCTCTTAGTAATACTTTTAGCATGTGTGCACACACAACGCAAATTCAGCTTGAATCAAGAAGAAAGAGAACAATCTCACAGTCATAGAATGATCTGGTTTACGTTAATACAACAGCAACGCCGAGATCTTTTCCCCAAAGAAGGAAATGATCTCCTGAGCCACAAATTATCTCAACTGCTTACCAATTAAGAAATTGCCAAGGCTCATAAGTCCAAATAATATCAACTATGAGACGTTTCGGTCACAAAAGAAGAAACTGAGGTTTTGAGACAAACTACAACTCACCACTTACGAGGCAACTAATATGCCACTCTTTAAATTGCGATAGAAGTCCCGCATCTTCAGTATTCACCATCAAGAAGTTTCTCTCCAACTAAAGTAAGTATTCACTCTTCTATTGGACGAGATACGAAAGGGAGTGAGGATTTGAAGAGATGCTGCTGCAACATATACCTAATTTTCCAACCCCCAAGCATGACTTGCACTCTTTTTTCAATCTCAAATAAAGGATTAAAGACAAATCAAATCCAGCTGCAGCCAGTTCCATTTTCCTGCCAACATCTCTGCACCAAGCTTTATTAAAGCTGCACTCTTTATTGCCGTTAATTGACAACCTTACACTAGTCAATTCCAATTCTTGGCCTCCAAATCCCTGATGTTTTATGAACATTTAGGAGCATCATCAGGTGCAAGATTTGGTTCAAGCTCGAAAAGAAATTTTCAGCATCTAATTTCTAAGCAAGAAGTCCAGAGAATGTTATGCACATGTAATTTCCCATATCAGCAGAAATATATGAGAACTCCACGAGTTCAAATAGTCACATCTTTTCTTTGCCAAACCCTCACCGGTACAATCCAAAGGAAATGCCATACGGGTTCATATTCTCAGGAAAGTTTCCAGATTTCCCTTTCTTTGAACAAGGCAACACCATTCTTGTCCAACCCATGAGCTGAATAAGTCAGAGTCCATGGCAATGCATAGAGTAATCTTCCGCAATAACAGATACAGACACCAACTTAGTATCCGCGACACATCCACATTTCATGTACATGTGTATCAAGGCACCTGCAAGGGTAACATTAGGTTCAATATTTGTACTCTTCAAAATATAGCCATGTAAAGCTCTCCCAAACTCAAAGCTTCCATATGACTGCAGCCTGGTAGAACTATCTCGTAAATTAAAAGAAAGAAGACTCAGGATACACTCTCCATCTCGGAATGGGACCAATGTAATGCACGAGTAAGTGTGACTGGATGTAGTCTCACTGACACATTTCCTATTGAACAGAAAAGCAACGAGTGGAGAGTAATTGCTTGGTCTGAAACAATTTCAGCCTCATACCCAAGCCCTGATTGTTGGAAACGTGATACTACAATATTAAAAGAAGCAATGTTCGGCTTCAACAGTTCAACCCAATCTTGGACTATCTCAGATAGTAAGTTACTCCATAAGGCTCATTCTGCTACCCATTTCTTGCATGTCCAGAAATTATTGTGTTATGCGTAATCACATCAGGCTTTAAAACATCACTTTTCATATATCTATTATCTCATTATAGATGGCAGTATTCTTGTAGTCCACAATAACAAATGCTTTCTCAGCACAACCAATCCTTCCACATTTTGCATACATATCAGTAAAAGACCCTTCCGCATTTCATGTTTCCATGGAGTTTTCTCTTAACAGCATATCCATGTAGTTCAAATCTTCTGCGCCAGCACAAAGCTGATAGAATGCTCACTATTGTCATGGCATTTCAAATATCATGAGTCACTCACATATTTAAAAATGCTACTCTATCCGTCCCAATTCTTTAGTCTCTTTTGGAAGTCCGTGCCTCTTTTCAATTGATTATATATCTTGTGAGCTAAAATCTTTTAGGTGATTTTGAAAACACCGTTTAAAAGAGCTTATTGAGATCTATTAGACAAGATCCATATTGCATATAAATAGTATTACCAATTAAAAGTTATAATTAGTTTTTTATCCGGTTGGGATAGGACAAGGGACAAAAGAATGGGGGCAGAGCGAGTAATAATCTTGTCTGTATGCCCTTTTTCAACAGGGAAGTAACCAAAAAAAACCACTGTCTAAAGAATTGAAATGAAAAACAGTCACTCCTGTATTATACAGAAATGTTGGGCCCTGGAAACCCCAATAAAAAGGAACATTTACAACCGAGGAAATCGTAAATAATAGGAGTACATCATCGCCATTATATACATACAAACTTAAACTACGGTAGTCAACGTCGGATCATCACCTTCAGTGATTGCCTGACTTCAAGAATTTGGCTCCCTTTCCAGGCTAGGGTTTCTGCAATGTCCATGAATGTATGATCATCAAACTCATGATTCAAAGCCAGATCTTAAAGGCAAGTCCAATGCCAAATAGTTTTCATTAAACCAAATTACTGAATTATGTTTGGCTGATCACTTCGAGCTGAAATGCATCGATACAATCATGTAAAACATGAGGCATCATAAAAAAGCACAATGGCCAAAAATTACAGAAGCGAAACGGATTTACTCACTGTTATGGCCATATCATGCATCTAACAGGTATAAATTTCAAGTGCATCATAAAACATGACAACTTTTAATTACTCTAGTATGTCCAAATGAACCTACTAATTATACAATTGCGTTTAATAGTTCAAGCTTCAACTAAGAAAAGTACAAGGAAGAATGCTTCCCCTGTAGAAACAGAACTATATTCAGCTAGCATGGAAATACAAAGAGGTAGGTCGGAAATACGAAGAGGTAGGTCCCCAACTTACGTAAATATAAAATAGTAACCTCAAAGCTACTACAAGAGCTTCTCATCCTACATGTAGTGTACTTATAATGCAACAAGCGAGGTTGTTGGGCTACTCTAAGAAGCACAAATACAACATGGGACACGGATACGACACGGACACGAGGATACATTACTTCTCTAAAATACGACACAGACGCATTGGGGATACGTTCAATCACATAAGCTCTAATACGGTTTTATGTATATCAGTATATATATTACCATAAGTGTGCATCCCAAGTTATATCACAAACAAGATGCGATAAGTTATGAAGAATCTAGATTGAAATGGACTCGAGAAATCCTTACACAATACGGGGCGGCATGGTTAGGAATCCTAATAAATCTTTTAAATTTTCAATGTATCATTAGTCGTACAGTTAATATTTTTTCGACTTCGTACATCAATAGTGTACGTCAAATTCAGAAATCTTAAATAATTTCATGTTAGCAAGTGTCAGTGTGCGGTCTGTCTCCAACAATATGTTGGTTCTAAGTGTCAATCACATTTATCTCTTATTCGTAGACACCAAAGAAGTGTCAAACACATTGCAGAAAGAGTATCGAACATGTGTCCGAATTATGGTTTTATTTTCTAACAATAGGCATGAAAAAAAGAGTACTGGACACGTGTCCGAGAGTGTCGGACAGGGACACGCCACAGTATTCTTAAGTGTTTGTGCGTCTTAGGGGCTACTTGTATCCTACAGCGACATTCAGATCTGCTGCACCAGAAAACATTCTCAAGAGAGTGACTCAGTCAATGCCTTAATCTCTGCCGCCTCCTCTTAGTGATAAACTTGTCAGAGAAGGTTACAACTTATAAATCTAGGTACTCAAACCAACTTATGAACCCAATGGCCGATGTTGCATCTCTTAACCCAAGGAAAATAATAACTTTCCCATCGAGGCTATATCTTAGTGCTGCAAAGTACGAGGCTGATTGTAGAGACCCGGATAATTTTTAATTTTTGAAATACTTATTAAATGCTTAGTTGAAAAATTATGGATTAATTGGTGAATATTTGAATTGGGGACTTAAGTGAATGAATTGAGGTTTGAGGGAGTAAATGTGTGATTTTATGATTGGAGGGTATAAATAGGGGATGTGTGTGTAGGGATCATTTTCCCCATCTCAAAACTCTCGGCTCTCTCACTCTCTCCACTGGCTCTCTCTCTCTCCTCTCCTCTCCTCTCACTCAAAGTTCCAGTCCACCACCCAAAACCTTCAATAATCAACCTCTCTCCGACCTTGCAATCACGTTCCTAAGCTTGGAAATCCTTGGGTGGAGTTCAAATCGGGGTTTCGGAGTTCGAAAGGCTAGGGCTCGTTCCATAACGCTTGGATCTCGGTCATTGTTGTGAGGTAGGAACTTCTTGACCTCTTTTATATGTTTATCTGTTGTTTTGGTGTAGAATTGAGCCTTAGATTGTTGTGTTTTGGTTGTTGTGCATGCCCTGAGATTCTGCAGAAATCGCAGCTCGAAACCTCATTGTATCGATACAGATTTTCAGATTTTGTGCTGTATCGATACTATAAACTTATCTTCTTGGACAGCTTGTACCGTATCAATACGGATTTTGCCCGTATCGATACCAGGAGCTTAACTCCAGGTTTTGTTCCTGTTGATCCTTCGTTGATTGTTTTGATTCCCGACCAATTCAAAACCCTTTTGAACACCCCCTAATCAATCTCAAGCTCGTTTATTTGGTTTCCTTTGACCTTTCATTGTTATCTTTGTCCGTTGGCCTTCCGTTGGCACGAACAGAATGTGGAATTACTTAGTTAAACGTCGTTAAGTGCTTATTTGTTGATTGTTGGAATATGTGATTGTTTATGATACATTTGTGATATTGTTGGCATATTTTAAGACGGAACGTCGATGAATGTGATCGAGGGAAAGTCTTAGCCCGCTTGTGGTTTGAGAATTTAGTCGTTTGGGGTCGGAAGTTGGCATAGGGAGTCCCGTAGCGCTAAGGGTGGTAATACGGAGACTTACTAGGGTTTCGTAACGCAAGGGGTGGTAATACGGTAACCCGGGGTTATAGGGATCACTGTGACGCAAGGGGTGGTAACACGGTAATCCTCGTAGTGATGTACGGTAACGCAAAGGGTGGAAATACCGATGGTGGGAGTTTGGGTTGGTGAGTTGGGTTGGGATTGTCGAGGCTGTTGAGCCATGTGACTTATGTACGTAATCGGAATAGAGATTCATATTACAAATCAACCGGTCATTAGGTATCGAGCTATGTTTCCTTATCTTTCTTTCCATTGCACTAATCAACATGTTTGCATATAACGCTGGTAAAGATTTTTCTACTGGGCTATTGTAGCTCAACAAAATCCTTCTTTTCAGGTTCTAACGTCGGACAGTAGCATCATGCAATGCGTGCTTGGGATGTGGACGACTTTTTGGAGGCTTATCACTTTTAATAGTTTAGTTACTTATTCATCTTGTAATAGTTTAGCTTTTGATTAAGATGGTTTTGTAACTAATTATTCATGGATTTCTTTTGACAAAGAAGTTTGTAACACTCCGCACATGTTGTAACTATACTTAAGCTAATTTGGGCCGTGATGCCAAAGTTGTACATTCTTTTGACTTGGGGACTTGTTTGTAATTTTAAATAGGCGGGGATATTATCTTGGGAATATGTATGGCAAGCGAGGTCCTTTTATTTAAATGTATTATTTAATTTATGTTGAACATCCAGGTTGCTCGATGGTGTCGATTTCCTCCAGCTATCACATAACAAATATCTTATTTCCCTCCACATAATAGAAAGATTTCAGCCTTGAAACCATCAATACTCCTGAATACGACATAACTATTACACATTTTCATACCAAATGGAATCATGGAACTTTAGGAATCGTGGAACGTAGGGGTTAGTTTGGTCTCATTTCCAAACAATTGGCAAAAAGGTCTGGACATTAAACACAGGAGTTTTGAGCTAGTTTCATGTTTTGACGGAACCAAGTTTCTGAGATCATAAAAAACTTCAATTCTGATTAGGACTACAAACGAACAGAGCCACTCGCGAGCGCCTCGAAGCTGGGCTCGGTAATAGCTCGACTCGCGACCTTAACAAACAAGCTGAGCTAATGTTTCCAACTCGTTTGTTTAACGAGCCAAGCTCGAACCAGCCAAGCTCGACTTGAGTTGGCTCGCGAGCTAACCTTAACATATATGATTTCTTACTTCCATTACATTTGTATTTCCCAAGATATGGACTCAAAATGAGTGACCATGGGTAGATTAGGAGAGGAACGAAGGTGTACATAGCCTCCACCAGAGCTTTTATAGAGCTTTGGAAGCCTCTCCAACTTAAATGCCGATGTGGGACAAATGAGAAAGCTTGTCTTTCTCCTTTATTTCCCTTGTTTTAGTCCCATATCGCTCCCTAAAGGAAAGGAGAAGTGTGAACTTCTCTATAAAGATGTCTTCTGCTCCATCCTTCCCCGCAGCCGACGTGGCTTCTATTCTCGAGCTATTCGCGAGTTGAGCTGAGGTCTTTTTCCTCGAGCCGAGCTTGAGCCCAGATTGTGCAGCTCATCACGAGTTTGAGCTGGGGTATTTTCTTGCGAGCCGAGCTTGTCGACTCGACTCGTTTGCGGCCCTAATTCTGATATAATTTGAAAATTTTATATTTCCAAATTTTCTTACATACACTTTTCACAACTTCTCCACCATATATATTGGCCATTATTTTCAATTTTCTCATTCTGGATAGGAAATAGTCTTTTAACACAAACAGAAGTTACATTATTATAATGACCCATCGCAATAGAACGGCTGAGGGCCAGAACTACCAACATCTATAAATAATATCAGGAGGGGTAAATTTCTGTTATATCCGTTCGACTTTATTAAATTCACTTTAGTCCTTGTTTCACTTTGAACAATCCAAACCTTGGATTTACTATCACGTTTCAATGTTAACCCTATGGTAACTTCCGTTTATATTTGGAAAATACACATGCGTCTTGCATGTGAGCTAATGGGAGGAGTATTTATGCACATTCTCTTTTCCCATCAAGAAAATTTTTTGTGAAACCCATGAGAACACCGACGCCCACCACAACAGTAGTCCCCTCTGATCGCCGGCAGCCGAAATCTGCAAAAACTGATTTACCCAACGCTTAGAGCACATCCCTTCTTCTTCCTTTCTCTTCAGTATCCTCTTTCTTAATTTTGTTCAAATTAACAAAATGCAGAAAAAGATGAGATTTTGAAGTTAAAAAAAGAGGGGTTAAAAATCTCCCCATCTTTGCAATCTTAAAGCCCCCAATAGTTTCTCTTGCAAGTTCTGTATTCAGTTCATGCGATCAGATTGTGATCTCTTGGCATATATTCTCGAAATCAAGTCCAAACAAATTAACATAATACATCAATTGGTGGCTTTTGCTTTGATGTAGAAATGGAGATGTCGAATGATGTGTAAGTGATTAGTGTTTGTGCGGGTATAAGTTTTTAGCCGTCGAAAATTGGAACCGAGAGTGATTTCGTGTGTAGGTATAGATTATCGGCCGGCGGCAATCCGAGAGGGCAGTTGCAGAAGTGGGCGTCAATACTCCTCCGGCGAGTCCGCTGGAAACACGAAAATGATGTCGAACAAATATTCGCAATAACAAACGAGACAAACAAAGAAGGAATGGTAGATTCGATAAATAATCCTCCGTTTATGTTTGAGGCAAATCGAACTAGGTTCATTGCAAATTTCCGATTCCGATTCACTTAAATCCTTGAACCACAACTCTAATACCCGGATCACATACTGACATATTCATGTAGATGTATATGTATATAAGTAAAATGGTTGTGTATTGTACTGATGTATATATTTCTACATGATATAGCTAACCTGCATTAAGGGTGAGGGAGGGAAGATGGAGTGAGTGAATAAATGGCAAATATACCCCTCCAATTAGCTCACGTGAAAGGCACAGTGTATTTTCCATCCAAAAAATAAACGAAAGTCACCACACTGTTAACATTGAAGCATAATAGTAAATCTAAGGTTTAGATTGTCCAAATTGAAACAAGGACTAAAGTGAATACTCCAATAAAGTAGAAGGGATATAACTGAAATTTTCCTTATCAGGAGAATTCAACAAGGACAATTCAATGAGTTTACATCGGCCATCTTGAAAATCTACAAGCAACAATAGCTTTCATATCAGTGTTACTATATTACATTCAAGCTTATTACTCCCTCATGAAAGGCCTGAGTGCCTGACTCTGCCTCTATATCCACTATGAAAAGCATAATACCGAATTCTATCATATAAAAGAATAGGGAGGCATTCACAATGAATTTGTATGTCTTGAATGATTAAGAAACAAAAGTTTATAGATGTTAAGTGTGATATGCCTTGTAATAAATTAAGCTCATCGGATTCTCCTGATTTAACTGTAGTTGTCGAGAGAACAAAAGAGAACTACTAATACTGGGTTCCTATCCAGTACTTCCAAAAGGCTCATTAACTTATAACCTACAACCATTAAATTACATAACCATATATCTACCAAAGGGAAAGAAGATTACACAATTATACAAGGGAGAATGGAAAATGTTGTGTAGAAAGGAAAGAAGGCTCTCTTACAACAACGCATTGTTTATTTCTTACTTTGGTTTCACTATAACGTTGATAGGACTCACTTTGGTGCAATAGCAACTACTCTAAGTTAATAGTGTTGGAATATTTAAGTAGTTGTTATGAGTCTTGTCCCACATTGGTAAAACAAGTCTTGTATCAAGTTATCTGTTAATATAAATAATAGTTATTTGTGTTAGGGTTCATTAACACCCTATACACTTTTCTTATTCTCCCAAACAACATGGTATCAAAGTCACCCTTAATCCAACTCCAACCCTAATCATAATCGTAACCCACCCTTAATCCAACCCTAACCCTAATCATAATCGTAACCCACGTCCCACCACCACCACCCATCATCACCACATACGAGTACTGTTCACGCGAATACTGTTCACCACAAGCACTGCTCATGCAAGCACTGTTCATCGCTAACACTATACAACCTTGAAGTCCCTCTAATACCCTAACCCCATGCACCAAACCCATTCGAAATTGCTGAAAAACTTTTGGAACTTTTGAAAACCCTAATCGAACCTTAATTAGCCCCCATCGAGCCCTAATCAACCCTCCAAAATCCTTATCGCCCCTAATCGACCCTCATTCACTACAATCAACTCTCAAAACTCCTGAATATGGTTTGAAACCCCTGAATCATGTTCAAAACAACCCAGAATCCCACGATTTATGTTCAAAATAGTCTGAAAGGTTTTCACTGGCAGCCAGATTTGTCTCCTGTTGTTCGTACAGTGTTTTAAGCCTTGTTTGGTTGGGATCAGTCACATGCATCTCGATTTATGTGTTGTTTTATGAGGTATCGATCTGAATCTCAATTTGTTGCTCGCTATGTTGCCTATTGGTTGGAATGTTTGCATTGTTGAGGTTTGTTGATTTAGTACTATTATTAGCAAGTATTGCTCCATGATTTGTTTCTGATTGTAGACTTGTTGGTAGACGGAGTTAATTTTCGGTTGTTTGGTTGATCGCATATGATCTTGTGCTATTGATGATGTTGGGTGATTGTTTGGTTTGGCGATCTGTTGGTAGTTGTTGATTCTATTAGTTGGTTCTTATTGGTGATTGTTAATTCGGTGCAATGGAGGAGAGTGGTGAGTTTGCTTCTGATTTTCGTGGTCGAGATTATGGGTTCAGTGATAGGATTTTTAGTGGTCGTTACTCTAATTCTGGCAGTCATTGTGTTAGCCATGAGTTTGGTCAAGCTGGTAGCAGCAATCATAGTCGTGGTTGTGTTCCTCGACATTGCACCTATTGTAATGGTAACAATCATACAGTTGAGTATTGTTGGGATCTTCATGGTTGGCCTTCTAATCGGCCGGTTACTCACTCTGCTGATGCCACAGTGACTATTTCCGCGAAAGAGTACCAACGCCTTGTGTCACTTCAAACAGGTTCCTCCATTGCAACGCTAACTCAGACAGGTTCTTCTGTTGCGCATGTTGCATCTTTTTTTTTCTTCTATTCCTTGGGTCATTGATTCTGGTGCATCTGATCATATGACTGGTACATCTACAATTCTCTCTGGCTATCGGTATATTAATAAACCATCTCGTGTTACCTTAGCCGATGGCTCTACCATTGATATTACCGATTTAGGTTCTGTTTCTGTCACTTCTTCTTTGACTTCAGATTCCGTATTACATGTTCCTCGTTTTCCATTAAACCTTATGTCTGTTAGTAAACTTACTAAATCTTTAAATTGCTCTGTCACATTCTTCCCCGGTGGTTGTGTGTTTCAGGATCTCAAGACGGGGAGGAAAATTGGTGGTGGTACTGAACGTGGTGGCATGTATTACTTTACCGACGATATTCACCCTAGCTTTGTTGCCCTTCAGTCTTCGGTGTCACCATATCAACATCATTGTCGTCTTAATCATCCATCCCTTCACAACCTTAAACGGCTGGTACCTTCATGTAGCCGTGTTAATGTTTTGCCATGTGAAGTCTGTGAGTTCAGTAAACATCGAGTGTCTTTTTATCCTAGGGTTAAAAGTCATGTGTCTCGTCCTTTTCAATTAGTTCATCATGATATTTGGGGTCCAATACGTGTTCTTAATGTTTTTGGCTTCAAATATTATGCTATCTTTGTTAATGATTATTCTCGTGTCACGTATCTTTATCTCATGAAAGAGAGGTCAGAGTTGTCTTCTATTTTCAAGTCATTTTATACAGAGATCAAAACTCAGTTTGATACTTGCTTTCGTATATTTCGTTCTCTGACAATGCAGGTGAATATTTTCATAATTCTCTTTCTAAGTTTTTTGATGATCATGATATAATTCACCAATCTTCTTGTGCTCGGACTCCACAACAAAATGGAGTTGCCGAACGCAAGATTAGGCATTTTTCGGAGGTTATACGTGCTCTGTTATTCCAAATGCAAGTTCCTAAGTCTTAACTGGAGTTATGCTGTTCTTACAGCATGTTATTTGATCAATCGTATGCCATCTAGAGTCCTAGGTGATCAGATACCCCATACGGTTTTATTTCCTGGTTAGCCTCTCCATTCATTACCCCTACGAGTATTCGGGTGCACCTGTTATGTTCATACTCTTGATCCTGACTAGGACAAACTTGATCCATGGTCAATTCATTGTATTTTTCTGGGATACTCGCGCACTCAGAAAGGGTATAAGTGTTACCGTCTCTACGTCGTCATTTTGTTTGCGCTGATGTCACGTTTAATGAGTCATTGCCCTTTAACTCGGATCACCATACTCCAGTTGACCTTCCTAAGACTGAGACTGAGTTTGTGTTTCCTATTTGTGTACCATCTATGCCACCCTTGCAGGTGTATGTTCGTCGGCAGAAAGTATTAACAGCCCCACCAGTGCCTTCCGTCGTGCCTCCTTTGTCTCAAGATCTAGTTCCACAACCACCACCGCCACCGCCACCTCCACCTCCACCTCCACCTCCACCTCTATTATCACCTGGTCTTCCAATAGCTCTTCGCAAAGGTATTCAGTCTTGCGCTTCTCACCCTATTGATCGGTTTGTTTCCTATGCTCACTTGTCTCCGTCCCTTCGTGCTTTTACTACTTCTTTTCGTCTATTTTTGTTCCTAACACTGTTCAGGAGGTCTTATCCATTTCTGGGTGGCAGACAGCTATGGAGGCTGAAATGTCTGCTCTACATGACAATGGCACTTGGGAGTTGGTTCCTCTCCTGCCAGGAACGTCTACTGTTGGTTGTAGGTGGGTCTTTACGGTTAAATATCATCCTGATAGGTCTGTTGAGCGTTACAAAACTCGTCTTGTTGCTAAGGGATATACTCAAACTTGTAGTGTTGATTATGCTGAGACTTTTTCTCCAGTTGCCAAGTTTGGTTCTATCCGCCTTCTTATCTCCCTTGCAGCCAATCTTGGTTGGCCTTTATTCCAGTTGGATGTTAAATAAAAATGCTTTTCTTCACAGGGATCTCCAGGAGGAAGTTTATATGGAGCAACTACCTGGATTTGTTGCTCAGGGGGAGCGTAATCAGGTATGTCGTCTTCGCAAAGCACTATATAGTCTTACGCAGTCTCCTCGGGCCTGGTTTGGTAAGTTCAGTGATGCAATTTTGAAATTTGGAATGAGTCGCTGTCGGTTTGATCATTCGGTTTTTTCTCTCATCTGACTGAGGGAATGTATTATTGATTGTTTATGTGGATGATATTACTATTACGGGTGATGATCAAAAAGGTATTGATGAGTTAAAGGTATTTCTGCAGAGCCAGTTTCATACCAAAGATCTGGGAAGGTTGCGATATTTTTTGGGTATTGAGGTTGCACGAGCTAAAGATGGCATTAGTTTATCGCAGAGAAAATATGTGCTAGATATTCTAGATGAGACTGGTTTATTGGGGTCGAAGCCTGTCGATACTCCTATGGATCCTAATGTCAAACTGTGTGTTGATCAGGGGGAGCTGTTTTCTAGCCTTGACCAATATCGACACTTGGTTGGTAAATTGAACTATCTTACTATTACACATCTAGATATCTCGTTCGCAGTTAGTATTGTGAGTCAGTTTATGTCTGCTCTTTGTTTTCCACATTGGGAGGCTGTTCTTAGAATTGTAAAGTATCTTATGGCTCATCCAGGACGTGGTTTGTTTTATCGAGCTAATAGTCACTTACGTATTGAGGCTTTTACCGACTCTGATTGGGCAGGAGATCCACTATAGGATATTGTGTTTTTCTCGGTGGAAACCTTGTCAACTGGAAGAGTAAGAAACAAACAGTGGTTGCACGGTCTAGTGCAGAGGCAAAGTATAGAGCCATGGCCCACACGACATGTGAGATTGTATGGGTGCGATCTTTTCTTAAGGAGATAGGATTTTGTTAGAATTGTGACTCATATGTTTAATATGAAGAGATACTAAAAAGTTCTAGAAAGAAGCGCGGTGCGGTACGGTACGGTTCGTACCGGGGTATTTTGGGATACAAACCAAATACCGGGTTAGGGTTAGAATAGAGTCGCTATAAATACTCTATGTTGTACACCCTAGTTGATAACTGTGATAATAAAAGAACAGCTGCTCTCGCTCCCGTGGACGTACTCGGTTTTGGGGAACCACGTATATTGCCGTGTCGATTTCTTTACAGTTTTATACTCGTAAATCGTGTGCATGTGTGTGCCGATCCTAACAGATTTAGTGTGCAATTGCCAATGAATTTGTATTGTGATAATCAGGCAGCAATTCACATTGCATCCAATCCGGTATTTCATGAGAGGACCAAGCCTATTGAAATTGATTGTCATCTGGTGCGTGAGAAGTTAGTTGGTGGTGTGATAGCTACTCCCTTTGTGTCTACAAGTGCTCAATTAGCTGACATTTTTACTAAGTCATTGTTCAAGCCCTGGTTAGAGTTGTTATGTAACAAGCTGGGACTTTGTGATATCTATTCTCCAGCTTGAGGGGGAGTGTTGGAATATTTAAGTAGTTGTTATGAGTCTTGTCCCACATTGGTTAAACAAGTCTTGTATCAAGTTCTCTTAATATAAATAATAGTTATTTGTGTTAGGGTTCATTAACACCCTATACACTTTTCTTATTCTCCCAAACAACAAATAGTTCTACAGCTTTGTGTGGTCTTGCAACTTTAATAGTAGCGAGTCCAACCCTCACTATGGATGGACTAATGCTGGATAAAACTGAAGAATTTACAGCTTACACAGTCAAACATGAACTAGAATGCCAAGCCTAAGAACGTCCACTTCCTCCATACAAAGCTAGAGCTTAGACAGGAACCCACGAAGCACAGACGTGTAGAATGGAGTGGTATCCGGGTCTGGTACTGATACGTCTTGGATACTCGTGGATACCTATTCAATACTTCTTAAACGTATCCGATGAGTTCTCATTCTATTTTATTTTATTTTATTGAAATATCAGATACTCAGATCAGGTATCCAAACACCAATCAAATTTAGATTACAAGATTTGTTACATAACTTATTTAGAGTATAACTCTGGTAAATAAGTACCAAAATAGTTAACCAATAGTTTGTTTACTTCTTTGAGAAGAAGAAAACAATGAGTATATCCTTTTTGTACAATTTCTTGCATTGAGGTACCTTTCATGCCATATCCATAATTGCAACTGATATTTCACTGAAACAATGTAGTCTTGAAATTGAAAGGGAACTTTTATATGAACTATTGAAAGAAAGACGAATATTTCCTCAAAACCTAATTAAGATGGAATTTTGCATTACAAAACTAGAAATGATTTCTAACCATTCTCACACGACTGTATAATACAATGCTTAATCTATGCTCTATACTCCCGTACACGAATCGTAGTCGTAACCCCATATTCTATTTTTTCAGGTTTCTCCTACAGTCCTACTGCAACAACCGCATCTGTATTGTACCATATCCGTATACATCTGTCATAGGTAGGAACCAAGTCTGCCCTCCCTAACGACCTGCATTGACAGGACTAGCAATTAGGTCTACACTTCAAACTCTCAGAATCAGATCACAACATTTTGCAGTAACAATCATGATTTACAGGAACCTATATCCTCAATCTAATTGTATGCCATATTTGGAAAGTAAAAGAGCATATCCTCAATATTGATCTCCTAACTCTAGGTGGTGGAAGCTTATGTCACATGGCTCTTCTAAATGTATAAAGTACTATTGTTGGACACTTGACATTCCGATAAGATATAGAATCTGCTTGACATGTTTAGCTGGTCATTCACCAAGCAAGCATATTATAGTTTGAATGTACGACTAACTATGTGCAGAACTCCAACATCATACATGAAGTACCGTAAGGCACCTCGTAAAACCATTTATGTAGAAATACAAGAAGTTTACTCATGCATGAATATTTTAGCCTGCCGCCGTATTCTTGAGATAGAAGTTAGATGAATCAGACCCTCATAAGTTAGACATAGTTGCCGCCAACACCTGTACCCGAGTCCACGTATCATAGGTGAGGGGTTGAAAGGTCCGACTTAGACCTCGTTTCAAGTATGGAGTGGATGCTTTAGATGAAAACATGTTGTAAAGTACTTAATACTTGAGTTTGCCCTACTTCCCATGACTATACTTAGGATGGCCATTTCCCAACTCGCTAAGACATGGGCCATCAAACTGACTCTTTGCCAATCTAAAGAAATTGTTAAGTCTCCATTTAATTGAACTTCTTCGACACATCATTCCATTTCCACTTGATCAATATAAAGCATTCACCTATGCCAACCATCACATCCTACTAAGCTAAAAGCAATCTACCAGAATAGACACGTAGCAACTACTTAGTTGAACACTAATATTACGATAAGGTTAGAAAATTTAGATGGGAAATCAGTAAACTCAGATTTGATGATAGCATATAAAGGGGAAAAAAACCCATCTCTAAACACTCTAAAAGGAAGAGGTTGCACATGACAGATCCAAAAAAAGGTTGCACGTGAGTGGGTGTACGACACTCCCACGTTACCTAGGTATGGAATGGGTTATGAACTTAAGAATTAAAAACACATTATAGTTAAAACCTTTGAGTTGCACAACAAGTTTCTTTGAAATTTATCCGCAGAGACAGCAATGTACATAGAAACATATGCACATGTATAACCCCAAGGGGTTGGCCAAGTGGCTTGGGTCTTACAAATTTGCCCCCTCCTAAGGTCTCGGGTTCGAAACCTCTCACAGATGCTATCAATGATTCAATGCCTTTGGGGCCAGTCCATATGGAGCTTTGCTCCGGCTTTAACTGGGCTCCACGCAAGTGGGCGGTAGGATTGGGACCCTAAGATTAGTCGAGGTGCGCATAAGCTAGCCCAAGAACTGAGTAATAAAAAATAAAAAATAAAAATATGCACATACATAAAAGATTTTGGGCGTAGGAATTTACCACTGAGAATTGGAATTATGGGCGTCAATGGTGTTGTAAAATCGAGAGAATCTGCCGCGAGTTGGGGGTTTGGGCTTTATGGGTTTCTTCCGGAGACCAAAGATCTCTTGAACCAGAGGAACATGAACCAGAACAAGCTTCCACGCCAACAACCAACCTGCGTGAACCCCATCAAATCAAATGCCATTATTAGAGGAATTCTCCAACAAACCAGATACAATAAATTATACGCGCTTATACATGAGTATACACAATCGATGCATAGAAGAAAGATTTACAAACCGAAGAGAATTAAGGAGAGAACGAAGGAGATGGCGAGAATTGGACGGAGGAGTAGTAGATTGAGATAGTCCAGATACGAAGCAGACAACTGTGACGACGACAACGAAGCCTCCATTGACAAATTGACTCTGGAGAAATTTCGAACTATTGATTCATGCTCAAGGCAATTTCAATGATCAATTCTTATGTTGGGCCGAGGACAGGCCCAAGTCCTTTTGATGGGAAAAAGTTGGACTTGTAAATTTGGGAAAATCAGAAAAGTAGCCCTATATTTTCACCCATATTTCTCTTAAACACACAAACTTTTGAATTAAAACTAAGGGAAATGATTTTGTCACTCCCTTTTTTGTTAACGGCATTCCGTTATAAGTGTGTTTTTGCCAAAAATGCACTTGCAAGGGAGTGCCGTTAACAAAAAAGGAAGTGGCAAAATCAGTATCCTTAAATAACCCACACTTTGATGGATCGTAGAATCTGAATCTCACATGATTCAGGTGTAGCAGTTGGAGAAGCAAGTGATATTCGAGCTTATGCCCATGGGCGGACCCACCTTAGGCACGTGTCCCCACATCCTTTTAAAAAAAATCGATTATGTATTATACTATATGTTGAATATGTGCAAGTAAAGCAATGTTTGGTGTATTATGATTACAAAGAAAATTGGTGATCCCATTATGTCAAATTCCTGGGTTTGCCACTGCTTGTATCAGTTCACGGAGAAAGGCCAACAAAACAGAGAACAACTTGCCTTTATGTTCTACTTGGAATATCCATGGTAGGATATTTGAGTGTCAAGATTATGTTTTGATTGTTTTTTTCGATTTTGGGTGTCCGTTATGCTAAGTCCTAGCTAACTGACTTATTGTAACGCCTCGATTTTTGAAAATAGAATCGGAGGCATTACAACTTGGTATCAGAGCCTGTAGAGACCCGTATTTTCTTTAATTATTGAAATATTTATCAAAGGGCTAAATTGGAAAACATGGTTTATTGGGTGATTATTTGAATTAAGGACTAAAGTGAAATAATTGAGACTTGAAGGAGTGTTGATGTAATATAAAGATATAGGGGTATAAATATGTGGGTGTGTGTCAATGTTCTAAAAGTCGCTCGGCGTTTGTCGCTCGGTCAACCACCTTCAAGCTTCAAGGCCTTTTAATCGCCGATTAATCGACCTTGTAGCAATTAATCGGTTATACACACACACACACACTCCCCCAATGACAACCCTTATGAAAAAGTAGTAAAGTACTACAAAATAACTAGTCAATACAATGAGAAGTTCAATGTTCATTGTTCAATTTCATACCAAAGGAAACCAAGTACGAAATTACTAGTCAATTACAAACCAAATGAAATCAAGTATGGATTACTAGTCAATTACTCTTTACTCATCCTCTTCTTCCCCATATTCATCCATAACTTGGTCTCCATCAGACTCAAACTCAAAATCCTCATCTACCTCCTCTTCGGGATCATCTTCCGACAAAAAATCTACCTCATGTAGCTCTCGTACAACATTTTTAGTAGTTCTTCGAGGTTGAAGGGCTTGATCCGCTCCCGTAGCTTCCCCGATCATCTCCCATGTAAGTCCCGAAACCAGGTCTTCTTTGTCAACATCACCACCTTCCACAATCCATCCTTGCGCATATGTTGCTTCACTAGTACACAATACATCCCTCCCCTTTCTTTTATTATTGATGAGTTTGGCGTTGAATTGGACATAAACTAGATTGTTCAACCTCGATGCATCTAGTCTATTCCTTTTCTTTGTATGTATCTATACAAAAAAGAAACAAATCCTCAGTTAATATAATTATTGTCCGATGCATATACATATATAAAGGAAAAGAGAGAGTGTGTATGTACTTACTCCCTCAAAAGTGCTCCAATTTCTCTCACACCCCGCTGAACTTGAAGTCAAAGAGAGAATTCGAGTGGCCATTCTTTTCAAATTAGGTGTATGATTGCCATAGTTAGACCACCATCCAACTAGTCATGAAAGAAAGCACAAACAAATATATTACTAAGTAACTAAGTAACTTAGCCAAAAAAAAAATAGTAAGGAAAGTAACTACTAATTTACCCGGATCATAAGAGTCATTATTCGTCGCACATCCCATTGTGGCTAATGGTCTTCCAAATCCACCTTCTTTGTTCTTGTACTTCAACAACTCTCTATTGATGGCTTCATCTTGAACATTGACATCATCGGGAAAGAAAGCTTCAACACAAGTAAGAACCCCATCCATAATGATAGGATCATCTTGAATGGTATGATCTTTGTAGAAGTAAAAAGGATTCAAAAAGTAAACCGTCAAATGCAATGCACTATCTAACCGACTCTTGGCTTTCCCATCAATGACATCTAGTATTGGCCGGTAGTTAGTCTCAACTTGCTTGTATGCCCCTTTTATCTCTTCTTTTGCGTTTTTTAGCTCTCCATATACAAAGCCCATTGAGGGCTTCCGATCCCCATCAACAAGTTGAAGAACCATCACCAACGGACCAAACACTTTCAAGCATAAGGTTACGCCATTCCAAAATGCCATACTCATCACGGTAGCAAATGTCGTTTTCCCCTTTGCCCTTTGGGCTCTTCGCCCATTTACTCTTGTCCCATGTCTCACTACTAAACATTGCCCGCAATTCTTGTTTCTTTTCCATCAAGCTTTGTAAAGTCAAGAAGGCTATCGCGAACCTAGTAACACCCGGCCTCACTATGTCTCTCCTCTTCGTATATTTTCTCATCATCGCCAATGTCTAATGATGAGCATAAACAAAAATAGTGAATGCCTTGGCCTTATCAATAATTCTTTTAAACTTGGATTGCTTACCGATTCCTTCAAGCATGAGATTTATTGTGTGGGTGTCGCATGAGGTCCAAAATATGTTAGGCCTCTTGATCTTTAGCAAATCCGCTGCTGCCATATTGTTGGATGCATTATCTGTGACTACTTGAACTACATTTTGTGCCCCAATATCTTCAATGAACTTGTCAACGTATTCAAAGATATACACCCCCGTGTGTGATGCCTCCAAATCTTCCTTCGAAGAAAGAAAACAAGTCCTTTGCTTACAGTTAACGCACAAGTTCATAATGCTTCTCCTCTTTCGATCGGTCCAAGCATCTGTCATGATAGAACAACCCGTCAAAGCCCACTCTTCTTCTTGCCTTTTGAGTAATTTTTTTGTTCTATCCACCTCCTCCTTCAACAATGGCTCCCTTAGTTGGTATTGGCTTGGAGGTTCATATCCCGGTCCAAATTGGCCAACCACTTCAACAAAACGTTAGAAACTATCATTGTCTATGGCATGAAATGGAATACCGGCTTCGTACACCCATCGAGCCAAGTATTGACTCACTTCATGACTCATCTTCTTCCAAATTGCATCTTTTATGTTTGGTTGTTTTACCTTCTTGAATCCACTCGTAGTCGTGTCAAAAGAACTGGGATTGATCTCTGTATATCTATCTAGGAGACCAAGAACATGGGGCCTCTTCCTTGAACCTACATGCTCAACTTCATCATCTTTAAATTCATCACCTTCTTCATGTACTATATTAACTTCCTCCCTAAGATTAATGCCTCCTTGCTTCTTCTCTTTCTTTTTAGCTGCTGTCTCATCAAGTGCCTTCTTACACTTTAATATATCTTCCTTGCTTGCCTTAGTGCATGCGGCAACGTCCCCTTAACCTGAGCTATGTGTTTTTTCATCCTACTAACCCCTCCAGTATACTGATTCCCACACAAAATGCATCTTAGGCGGTCCTTATTTTTACATCCACAGTAACTCCATAGTCCCATCCAACATCATCCGAATTTCTTTTCAATACTGGCTGAGAATTAGAGGCCTCCGAAGATGGAATATGAGTGAGATCCATTGACATTTGATATCAGTATAGACTACACAATAATAAAAAAAAAAAAAAGCAAAGCAGAAAGTCAAGAAACTGTTAACATGATTATAAGTTACGATTTTAAGATTTACACTTTGTGTTAATTGTTAACACCAGACAATACTACATATAACACTTTGTTTTAACATTTAAAAAAAAATGCTACACTTTGCTACTATACACAATGTCTAGACGTGGCCTGGTGGAGTGGTGACCATATGGATATGGGTATGGACTTTCAAAGAATCAAAATAAAAATAAATTTTGAAAATAGATCATATGAGAGAGAGAGAGAGAGAGAGGGGGGGGGATCGAGACAGAGAAATTACAGTAGACTAGCAGAACGGCGGCGGCGATGGCAGACGGCGGCAAGTCAGCGACTTCTCACAGGCGGCGTGACTTCACGTTTTCACTCCAAGTCGATCGATCGACTACAAGCAAGACTTCGTCGACTGTAACAAAGCCCTAAATCTGCCCTTTTAAACTGGAATGAGATATAATAGTTAACTCCCTTCATTTTCCAAAAATACTGATTTTTCCCCTTATAATCGCCTTTTAACTGATTAATCGACTTGTCGCCGATTAGATGCCGACCGATTAATCGGTGATTAATCGCCGACTAACACCGATTAATCTCTCGAGTGCCAAATCCAACCGCCTAGGCATTAATCTAATCGGAGAGGGCCAATTTTCGATTAATCGCCAATTAATCGGCGATTAATTCCGCCTTTTAGAACACTGGTGTGTGTATAGGGGATCATTTTTCTCCCCTCATCTCTCTCTACCATCCCTTTCTTTTCCTCTCCACCGGCCATCTCTCTCTTCTCCTCACCCAAAACCCCACTCCTAGAGCTTAAAAATCCTTGGGTCAAGCTTGAATCGAAGATATTGAAGTTCAAAAAAGCTAGGGCTTGCTCCAATCACTTGAATCTCGGTCTTTGTTGCGAGGTAAGGACTTATTTACCTTTTTTATGTGTTTATGTGTTGTTTGGTGTAGAATTATGCCTTAAATTGTTGGATTTTTGTTGTTGTGCTTGCTTTGAAAATCTGCTGCAATCGCTACCCGAAGCCTCGTGGTATCGATACAGCTTTTGTATTGTATCGATACAATAAGCTTATCTTTTTGGACAGTTAATATTGTATCAATATGATTTTTGTGCGTATCGATACCAAGACCTTAAGTCTAGTTTTGCTCCTACTGCTTCTCTGTTGATTGTTTTAACCCCCGATCACTTCTAAATCCTTTTGGACACCTCCTAACCTATTTTAAGCTTGTCTATTTGATTCCCTTTGATTATTCAATGCTATCCTCGTTCTGTTGGTCTTCCGTTAGTAAGAACCGAATAAGGAATTACTTAGTTAAACGTCGTTAAAGTGCATTCTATAAATTGTTGGTATTTGTGATCGTTCATGGTGTATTTGTGATGACGTTGGCATGACGTAGGATGTTTTATCTATGAATGTGATCATGGGGAAGTCTTAGCTTGCATATAGTATGAGAAAATAGTTAATTGGGTCAAAAGTTGGTTTAGAGAGTCCCGTAACGCAAGGGGTGGTAATGTGGAGACTTAGAGGGGTTTTGTAACGCAAGGGATAGTAATACGGCAACCCGAGTCATTAAGGATCACCATGACGCAAGGGGTGGTAACACGGTAATCCTCGTGGTGTTATACGGTAACGCAAGGGGTGGAAATACCGAAGGTGGGAATGTGGGTTAGTAAGTCGAGTGGGGATTGTTTGAGCTGTTTGTGTCCTATGGCTTATGCATTCAATCCAAATAGAGGCTCATTTACAAGTTGATTGATTACCATCTATCGAGCTATATTTCCTTATCCCCTTTCGTTTGCACTAATCATCATATTTACGTATAAGATTGGTAAAGATTTTCCTACTTGGCTAGTGTAGCTCAACAAAATCCTTCTTTTAAGGTCAAATGCCGGGCAATAGATTGCATGCGATGGTGTTCTTGGATATGAAGGCTTTTTTTTTTTGGGAAGCTAACTACTTTTAGTTACTTACTCATCTTGTAATAGACTAGCTTTTGATTAAGATGGATTTGTAACTAATTTCCTCTTAAATTATCTTTTGGCTAAAGTTGTAATATTTCAGACATGACGTATTTGTATTTAAGTTAATTTAAGCCGTAGTGCCAATGTTGTATTTCTTCGAACATATGGACTTGATTGTAAATTAAATAGGTGGGGAAAACTCTTTTGGGCAATACATATGATACGCGAGATTCTTTTATTGAATTTTATTATATATTTATGTTGAAAATCGACGGCGTGCATGATAGAGCCTTAGGTTCAAACCCTCGGCCTTGGGTAGATTGGGTAGATCACATCGGATTGAGTATTTCACTACAAGGTTTAAAATGACACTATTTGAAATATACAGAAAACTAATGATAAATATATTTTCCTTATTTTTATAGATGGACCCCACATTTGCAGACCAACTAGCCAATGAATGGAGCAGATTACAAGACTTCTTGGAAAGCACTGTAGGATCTGACTTCTCTTTTCGAGACCCTTACATACCAGCGGAATTTCCAATTATGTATGCTCAGTATCAGCAGCTGAGGGCAAATTCACTAAACCAGAGGGAGATCTACATCGCTCAGTATCCAAGCCCCTTAAGGAGGGCTAATCTCAAGAGGGAGATTGTGACATCCTAGAGAGCATACTTGATTTTGACATCAGGAGCGACTCCTATTACTCATATTATAGGGATATGGACAGTTAGCCACCGATTCCTACACTAGATAGAAACCTGTAGACACCCCAATCTGGGCTTCCAGATTAGTTTACTTACGATATTTAATTCCCCGATGATGAAACGGATCAAGAACACTTCGGGAATGTCGAGTGTTTGAGTTTTGAGTGTTTGAAGAACCCTTGAACCTAACCTAGCCAGAAACCACATCAAAAAGCCAAAAACCAATTGTCGCGCGAGGGTTTAGAACCATCGCGCGAGGATCAGGCTGCCAGGTGTGGTCAACAGTCAAAGCTTGACTGTTGGCCATCGCGCGCTAGGGCGTAACCGTCGTGCGCCAGGCGAACCCTCGCGCGACTGTTTGGAACCGTCGCGCGATGGTTCTTTCCTATCCCTATCACCTTTTTCAGCTGGGCAACTTAATCACCAAGTAACCCAAATCCAGCCTCGTGGACTGGCTGGGCTTCTCTCCTTGCAAGCTTTCCATAAAAAGCAATTTGGCCACCAAGCCAAGTTAACCTTCACTTGGTTGGTTCTTTCTCTTCCATACACCATTTCCACCATTTTCTCCTATAAATACCCCCCCCCCATTATCTCTCTTTCAAAGGGTTAACAATCTTGGGTTCAAAAAAAAGAGGGTTAACAATTTTGGGTTCAAAAAAGAGAAGAAGAAAGAAAGTATCAAAGTTCAAGCAAAAAGGGCTACACAAAGCCAAATACACTTGATACTTCACCACTCAAGTCATTCTCATACACTCATTTTCCAAACTCTAACACCTCAAGCAACCTCAATCTCAACTCAAAGCTCAAACACATTTCAAACTTCAAAGACCAAAGGTATGGCTTACCTTTGTTCTACTCTCTGTTCTGATCTCTGAGAAATTTGGCGGAGCCAAGTCGTAATCAATACCAGTCCTGGCCCTAAAGTCAGCAAAGTTACAAGAAGCAATGGTGCAGGAACCCTCGCGCGATGGTTCCAAATACTCGCGCGACACTTCATGTTTGTGTGACGATGAACCTCGTGGGGAAGGGTATCCTGGCTTTTACGTCTTTTGTTTATATAGATCACTGTGAGCATGCTAAACAACTAATTTACTGTTTTTCTTAGTTTAAACTGCTAGCTGTATTTCAATATGTTACTTTGGAGTACCTCTGGAATCATTTTGGACCTGTCCCAGAACCCAGAATGAGCAAAACCAAACACTGGAAGGTTGACTCGAACCCGCACGCGATGCTCCCAAACCATCGCGCGATGGTCAAGTGGAGCGTTGACTATCGCGCCAGGGCACAACTGTCGCGCGCCAGGGCGCAAACCATCACGCCAGCGAGAACCCTCGCGCGACGGTATGGAACCCTCGTGCGACGGTTTGTCCCCAATCAGATCAGTAGCTAGCCATGCATGGTTAACTTGGTTTTAGGCTGTTATTTTGTCCCCTCACTGTTTAAGGGGTGTTTTAGTAATTTTATGGCTCTATAGCCTTTTAGAATCACTTTAAACTGTATATTATAACTGTTATAAACTGCTTGGTTTGTCCTGGGTGTGCACTGGTCCTTCCAGAGCCTAGAGGGTTTGAGAATAAGAGCTGTGGGCTTAGGCTTACTGGCGCGCGCAGGTGTTGTAGTAGCGTGCGCAGGTTTGGTCAGCATGCATTGACTTGATCAGTGCATACTGGTTTTTCCTGCGCACGACACTCCAAAACAGGGGCCTTCCAGTCTGTTTAAAATCCCACAGCAGTCTGTTCTCATCCTATACTAACTGCTCATCCATGCCATCTATCACATCCTGCAAATCGTGTTACAGTTTTAATCCCCGATTAACTGTTCCCCCGCCCTAGTTGGCTAAAAGTTGGTTAATAAAAGAAGAATCACAATATTTTCACAAAATGCTTAAGTAGAGACCGATCTCCGGATTGGGCGAGAGGGGTGCCTTAAAAACCCTTCCCCTCTCGTAACCTGGCTCCCGAACCCAGATATGGTTATGATGGACTGGTTTCCTTCACTTTTCAAATCAAATAGCGCGGCAGGTGCTTCGAAATACGGTTCCTTAGGTGTCGAACCTTCAAACCCGAGTGGCGACTCTGTATTCCGAGCGCCTGCTTCTCCGCTCGCGCTCCCTCGATCACGGGTCCTTGCATTTTGGAATCCGAAAATTCCAGGGCATGCTGCCCACAAAACCGCAACCCTCCAAATACTCAGGAAGAGGATGAGATAGCCCAGCTAGTTGCAGAAGTGGAAAACCTACAAGCATTCATGACATTCACCCCGGACTTCCCTATGGGAGATGACTACCTAGCAAGGATGTTTCCTACCCTCCATCAAATGAGACAGTCTCACTAGAGGATCACAGCTCTCTCTGACATCATCGCTCGCTCTACCATTGAAGATCACAAAATACGAGGCTTGCTAGCCTACATCCTTGGAGTAGAAGTGGGACGCGAGAGGATCCCAAAGAACCCCTGAGGAAGAAGGAGATTCCGAAGAACCCCCTAAGGAAGAAGGAGTTCCCAAAGAGCCCTCTAAGGAAGAAGAGGACCCAGATGAACTTCCATTTCCAGGATCAAACCGTGATTACCGTTTAGGCAGCCAAAGCAGGAGGAGCCAATATTACCAGAGGGAGATCAGGTGCAGAACCAAGAAGAGGAAATGGACAATGCTGAGCCAGAAATGGAAGAAGACGCAGGTAATGGCAATAGTAGTGATGAGGACGATTAATTCTTAACAGACCCAGAGATGGATGATTATGGTTGGCTCTTACCCATGGATGCACCAAGAGACATGGATGCCGAGTTGCAGTGGTGGCTGACAAGCCAACGACTTGAAATGCAAGAATTCTCCAGCTCACATACCAATGGAAGAATCAGAAAGTGAGTGCGAAGTCATAGATGCCGACCCTCCACCTCGTTCTAAGATGGCCCGACCTGCTGGAATTCCATGGGTAGGACACCATTCCGACTATGACTAGAACATTTGGGCCTATATACAGCTGGAACCACTATACCCTTGCCCATTCAAGATCCGATCACAATTCGCTTACCTAAGGCCAGTACAGATCCGAGCCCCATGCTATGATGGATACTATTTCATCGCCGTACCCCTAGGATTCCAGGAACATTACACCGACCGTATCCATTATTCACGAGTCGCAAGGTCCCTTCCTGAGTAGGAACATCGTATCATTACAGAGGATGCCGACTTCACCGATCACATCACCTATACTGAGATACCTATCCGTCGAGAACCCTATAACAACCCAAACCCCAACGAAGGACAACAGGAACCACTATGGCGAGTAACATGGCACTGCTACGAACTCACAAAGGACACCGTCGAGAAGCAGAGTCTACTAGAGGAGCATTACCCAGCGCTTTTCTACTGATCGATTTCTTTAGCATCTACTAGTCATTTCACACACAACACATTATTTTTCTTTCTAGGGAAACAATTGTGGGAATTATCTTTACTTTTAGTAGCTACACATCTAAGTAGTATGTTTTGACATGAATGATGTACTTAATTCACTTTGTTAATGAAAGAAAAGTTTCTTATGATATTTTGCTTCCATGTATATAATAGATATACAAACATAGATATATATGTATGTTCTCATAATAAAACCCCCTTACTAAACTATAACCTAACAATATCTAGATGGTGGAAACAAGAAACGAAAACAACAACCAGAATAATGAGCAAATAATGGACAAAATATGGCCCCTTAACTCAACGACTTAATTGGGACTGCCGAAATAGTCCAACTCATGCAAGTATTCATTGCCATTGCCACTACAAATAACCAGACTTAGCACACAGCCCCGCACACTGTCACGACCTGTATTTTTAACATAAAGTAAACAATATTATTTAATAAAAGGATCTCATTTGCCACGTATTCCCAAGAGAGTATCCCATCTGTTTAAATTACAGACAAGTTCCCAATTTAAATAAAATATCCAACCTTGGCACCACGGCCCAAATTAGCTTAGGTACAGTTACAACATGTGCGGAGTGTTACAAACTTCCTTGTCAAAAGAAATCCATGAATACTTAGTTACAAAACCATCTTGATCAAAAACTAAACTAATACAACATGAATAAGTAACTAGGAGTGAAAAGCTTTCAAAGTCGTCCACAGTCCAAGCACGCCATGCATGATGCTACTATCCGACATTAGCACCTGAAAGTAAGGATTTTGTTGAGCTACAATAGCCTAGTAGGAAAATCTTTACCAAATTTATATGCAGACATGTTGTTAGATGCAAAGAGAGAAGACAAGGAAGATATGAATCAATAGATGATAAACAATCAACTACGAGTGTGTCACTTATTTCGTTTGAACATCCTAAATCATTGAATCATCGCATTATGCCACCTAATTCACAAGTCACATACATCTCTAACATTCCCGACACAACACACTATCCCAAATCTCTCCTAACTGTATTTCCACCCCTTGCGTTACAGTACAACACCACAAAAGTTACCGTATTTCCACCCCTTGCGTTACAGTGAACCCTACAACTTGGATCACCGTATTACCACCCCTTGCGTTACGAGACCCACTTGAATCTCCGTATTACCACCCCTTGTGTTACGGAACTCCCTACTCCAAACTTCTACTCACATACTCTTGAAAATCAACCATTATGCATACTAAGACTCTCCTTCATTCACGCTCTTATACACGTCGTCTATAGATGTCCCAAAAACATTACTAACATGCCACGATGCTCACATATCAATCCGAATGCATAAACAAGCAACAAGTCTAATAATCATTTAGTGTTACACCATTCTTTGTTATAAAGAGAGCCAAATGGGTGGGGACGAACAACGAGCTATTGGAACGCGAGTAATCAAGTTTAGAGATGATTAGAACGTGAGAGGGGAGTGCTAGAAGTGGTCGGGGATCAATACAATCGACGGACAATCAACGGGGTTCAAAAGCCAAAGGTACCGGTACCTCAAAAACTAGGTATTGGTACCAACCATTCCAGTGAGCAATCTAAATCGAGGTACCAATACCTCAAAAAGGTAGTATCGATACCACTGCGTTACAGCAGGCGATTTTCAGACTTTCGACAGATTTCAAAATGGTAAGAAACAATAGCCAAGCACCAAGTTTTACACCAAAATCAACACATGTACATATAAAAGAGGTGAAGAAATCCCTACCTCGGGTCAAGGAGCGAAACCCAAGTGATTTTGAACGAGCCCTAACTCCGAACTTATCGAAATCAATGAAATACCTTCCTCCGAGCTTGACCCACGAAATTTTGGACTCAACAACGCGATTGAAGGGCTTGAGGGAGGTTAATCCTTGAAGTTTTGAGGTATTGGAGTGAAGTTTTGAGAGAGAGGTGAAGAGAGGGAGAGATTGGCAGGAGAGAGTGAGAGAGCCAAGAGTTTTGAAATGGAAAAAATGATCCCCTACATTCACACATCCCCTATTTATACCCTCAAATCATAAAATCACACATTTACACCCTTAAACTTCAATTCTTTCACTTTAGTCTTCGAATCAGTAATCCATCAATTAATCCATAATTTCTCAATTAGGCATTTAATCAATATTTCAAACGTTAAAATTATTCGGGTCTCTACAATCTATCCTCCTTAAAGAAATTTCGTCCCGAAATTTACAACGCAAGTCAACTAAGTTAGCCATGCTCGTGCAACAACATCTATCACCAAACAATAAATCAACAATCACAAAGTCAAAATTTAAAACTCACATTGCTCAATTCGGAAACAATTGCAGATACTTTTCTCTAACTTCGTCCTCCCTTTCCCACGCTGACTCTTCCTTCCCAAGATTTCTCCATAAAACTCGCACTAATGGAATGGTTTTACCCCTCAAAACTTGCTCGCGCGAATCTAGGATACGTATCGGCTCCTCCCCATAAGATGCATCGGCTTCTAACTCAAGTACGGACCACTCTAGGACGTGTGACGGATCTGGCTCATACTTCCGCAACATCGATACGTGGAACACATCGTGTACACCCGACAATCTCGGCGGTAACGCCAATCGATAAGCGACTTCCCCAATCTTCTCAATAATATCAAACGGACCGATAAAATGCGGTGATAGTTTACCCCTTTGCCCAAAACGAGTTAGTCCCCGGCGCGGCGATACCTTAAGAAACACGTGATCCCCTACTTCAAATGATAACGGTCGGCAACGACGGTCGGCATAACTCTTTTGTCTACTTTGCGTGGTTAACAACCGTTGGCGAATCAATTTGACTTGTTCGGTGGTTCTCTTTTGTGCTTCTAGAAGACGTAGTCGGATCGTTCTCATGCTCTCGGAAGTTTCTTGGATCAATTCTGGCCCGATCAACGTAGCCTCGCCCAACTCGGTCTAACAAACGGGTGATCAACACGGTCTCCCATACAAGGTTTCATATGGCGCCATCTCGACACTAGATTGGTAACTATTGTTGTACGCGAATTCGACCAATGGTAGGTGATCCTCCCAATTTCCCCGAAAGTCCATAACGCAAGCCCGAAGCATATCTTCAAGGATTTGGATCGTTCTCTCGGATTGTCCATCCGTTTGAAGGTGATACGCGGTACTGAATAAGAGATTAGTGCCAAGAGCGGCTTGCAAGCTTTGCCAAAAGCGCGCGGTAAACCGTGGATCTCGATCCGATACGATAGAAACGGGAATTCCATGAAGACGGATAATCTCACGAATATATAAACGGCTAAGTGTATCTATCGAATCCGTAACCTGTATCGCAAGAAATGCGCTGACTTTGTCAATCGATCAACTATCACCCAAATGGCATCATGCCCCCTCGGCGATCTCGGTAAACCGGTAACAAAATCCATGGTCACATTCTCTCACTTCCATTCGGCCACTGGCAATGGTTGTAACTCCCCCGCGGGTCGTTGATGCTCAGCTTTCACTTGTTGGCACGTAAGGCATTTGGATACGAAGATAACGACATCTCTCTTCATTCCCGGCCACCAAAACTGTCTACACAAATCGTGATACATTTTTGTTCCTCCTGGATGCATGGCTAACGGTGAGTGATGGAATTCTCTCAAGATTTCCTCCCGACGTGAAATGGGTACGAACAACTTTCCTTGGTATCGCAAACCTTGATCAACGTGAATCATCCACCCCTCTCGAGCATTGCCACTAAGAAACTTAGCACGAAACTCCCCTGTTTCCTCATCATGTTGTTGGGCCTTAACGACTCGGGTCGACAAAGTCGATTGAACGGTCAAGTTACACAAAGTGACTCCATCCCGAACTTCCTCGAAATGTAACGCATACGAGCCTAAGTCATTCATCGTTTTCCACTCATGCATAGCCAAACTCGCAAGTTGTGTCGATTTCCTACTCAATGCGTCCCCTACCACGTTCGCCTTTCCCGGATGATATTACAACTCGAAGTCGTAGTCCTCTAAATGTTCCATCCATCGGCGTTGTCGCAAATTGAGCTCTTTTTGAGAAAACAAGTATTTTAGACTCTTATGATCGGAAAAGACCTCGAACCTCTCACCGTAAAGATAATGTCGCCAACTTTTCAACGCAAAAATGACGGCCGCAAGTTCTAAGTCATGGGTAGGGTAGTTTCGCTCGTGAGTCTTTAATTGCCGCGATCCATACGCTACAACACGTCCCAATTGCTTCAACACGCACCCCAACCCCTCTTTCGAAGCGTCACAATACACGGAATAACCAACTCCCCGTTCGGGTACAACCAAAACTGGCGTGGTATCTAATATTTTCTTCAACTCTTGAAAGGCCTTCTCACACACGTCACTCCAAACAAAACAAGTCCCCTTATGAGTCAATCGAGTCATTGGAGCCGCTAAACGAGAGAAATCAAGGACAAAACAACGGTAGTACCCGGCCAAGCCCAAGATACTACGAATCTCGAACACATTCTTCGGTCGTTGCCAATTCATCACGGACTCTACCTTCCCCGGATCAACGGACACCCCATCTCTCGATACAATGTGACCCAAAAACTTGACTTCGGATAACCAAAACTCGCACTTACTAAGCTTGGCATACAAACTGTGTTCTCTCAAAAGTTCAAGAACGATGAAAATGTGAGATTGATGCTCCTCCTCCGAAGGTGAGTAAATAAGGATATCGTCCACGAAGACAACTACGAAATGATCGAAATAAGCACGAAAGATACGGTTCATCAAGTCCATGAAACTTGCCGGTGCATTCGTCAAACCAAAGGGCATAACAACGAACTCGTAATGGCCATAACGGGTACGAAAAGTGGTCTTCGGAATGTCTTCTCTCCGAACCCTCAACTGGTGGTAACCGAACCTTAAATCGATCTTTGAAAAACAAGTAGCGCCTCGAAGTTGGTCAAATAAATCGTCGATTCTAGGCATTGGATACTTATTCTTAATTGTGACACGGTTCAACTTACGATAGTCAATACAAAGGAAAAGTGACCCATCCTTCTTCTGGGCAAACAAAGCCGGTGCTCCCCATGGCGAAGTACTCAGTCGAATAAACCCCAAACTCTCCAATTCTTGCAACTGAGTCTTCAATTCCCTCAACTCGGCGGGCGCGAAGTGATAAAGAGGTATGGAAATAGGAGTGGTGCCAGGAAGTAGGTCAATGATAAATTCGATTTCTCTCTCGGGTGGTAAACCGGGTAACTCCATCGGAAACACGTCCGGAAAATCACAAACGACAAGAGATAACTCCCCACGTACGGATACGTCCTCATCTAAAGCCAAACTTGCTAATAAAGCATACATCGATTCACGTTCCCGAGTCTCACACAGATATGGTCCTATCGGTTCCCGACGCTCCCCGAAAAACTCAAAGCAGGCACCCCCAGGTGGACAAATACGGACCCGACGCTTATAGCAATCTATGGTGGCATAAAACGTGGACAACCAATCCATTCCCAAAATAAGGTCGAACCCCGTCATATTCAGCACGATGAAATCAAAAGTAAAATGACGATCCCGTATAGTGAGCTCACAATCTCTACAAATGCGATCTAACGGCGATCTACCTCCTATAGGCATGTCAAGAAACAACGGAGGGTTAATACTCTCGATTTCCAATTCCAAAGCATAAGCAAAAGATGCAGTAATAAAGGAATGCGATGCTCCTGAATCGAATAGTACTTTAGCGAATGAGTTAAATAAGAGAAATGTACCCCTTACAACCGACGTCTCCGGGGCCTGAAAAGTAACAGGAGGTGGAGGTGGCGGTGGCGGAATGGCTGAATTGATGGCAAAGGCTCTCCCCTGCGTAGTCTGACCCTGGATATGTCCACCCCAATGACCAGAACCCTAGGTAGGCGTAGACGCACTGGCTCCCCTCTCAGCCTGAGACCCCTGAACCGAAGTGGTCTGACGGAAGTGAGACTGCTGCTGCCTCTGCGTACCCCGAAACGACTGTCGACCAGAACCCTGTCCACCCCTCGGCTGCTGCACTGACCCTGACTAACTGCGAGCCCCATCCCCACGCGGACAGTTTCTAGCAAAGTGACCGGACTTCCCGCAAGTAAAACACGTACCCAAAATCCGCAGACACTGAGCTCGGATATGCCCCGCCTGACCACACTCATGACATACCATTGGAGGCCTATTGGAAACCCCTCGAGTCTCGAATGAAGAAGAAGGTGGAGGCCTAAAGTTCGACGGACCCTGCGAAGTTGACATTTGATCCCTTTGCCTCTTTCTCCCTTGACTACCGAAACTTCCCGACGATGAACTCATACCCCTCATTGGTTGTCTCGGTTCCCAAGCCCTAGGATTTTGAGGTGCCTCTCTTGGTGTCTCGATGCTCCTTGCACACTCAACAACTTCGGAAAACTTCCCTTTTCGTTGTGCCACTACATACTTTATCACGGTATCACTCAAACCCCTTTCGAATCGTCTACACTTCCTCTCCTCGGTTGCCACCATCTCCGGTGCAAAACGGGACAAAGATTGAAACTTTACTGCATACTCCGACACAGTCATATCCCCTTGCTCCAACTTCTCGAACTCATTGCTCAACTGGTCACGACTTGTTTCCGGAAAATATTGCTCCTCGAAGAGCATCTCAAACTCAGCCCATGTCAAATCCTCAACGTCAGGCTCATTTGCTTGAGCCGCGGTCCTTGCCGCCCTTCTTGCATCATTCCTTGACTCCAAAACGGATTCCCACCATTCACCGGCTTCTCTGACCAACTGAACGGCCACAATTCCCACTCTGATATTGTCTTCGGTGATGTTAAGAGCTCTAAAGAGCTTACGGATTTGGGTTAACCAATGGTCGGCTACCAAAGGATTGCTGCTAGTTCCATCAAACGTCGGAGGATTCCTACGGCTAAACTCTCGCATTGCTATCATAGCCCTATCCTCAGCATTCTCCCTCGGAGCTTGGTTCAATAGGTTTGCAGCCGTAAGTGCCGCAACGAGATCCCTAGCGAATTGGGTTTGATTGGGAGGTACACCAGCACCTCGACCGGCCCTAGCCCCTGGATTCTCCCCATGTTGACTAACCTCATCCTCGGGAGGTACCCCACGGCCATGACCACGGCCTCGGCCACCCCCTGTTTCCAACCCCACCTCGTCTAACACGCGTCCTCGGAGGCATCTTGCTACAATTATAAGAAAGGGGAAAGTTCATCAATCACAACATTGTTTAATGAGGTTAAAACCTCCGACTATCCCAACACGGGTTGAAAACAACTTTACACCACTTTACTGTATTTAAAATGCCATGCCACGTAACAATATGATATCAATGCACACAAGCACACACATGTTATGAAAATCTGGTGACATTTTGAACCCATGAGACTTGAAGTCTCCCCACGGTCTCTAGGTGTTCTAAACCTAGACGCTCTGATACCAATTTGTCACGACCTGTATTTTTAACATAAAGTAAACAATATTCTTTAATAAAAGGATCTCATTTGCCACGTATTCCCAAGAGAGTATCCCACCTGTTTAAATTACAGACAAGTTCCCAATTTAAATAAAATATCCAACCTTGGCACCACGGCCCAAATTAGCTTAGGTACAGTTACAACATGTGCGGAGTGTTACAAACTTCCTTGTCAAAAGAAATCCATGAATACTTAGTTACAAAACCATCTTGATCAAAAACTAAACTAATACAACATGAATAAGTAACTAGGAGTGAAAAGCTTTCAAAGTCATCCACAGTCCAAGCACGCAATGCATGATGCTACTATCCGGCATTAGTACCTGAAAATAAGGATTTTGTTGAGCTACAATAGCTTAGTAGGAAAATCTTTACCAAATTTATATGCAGACATGTTAGATGCAAGAGAAGACAAGGAAGATATGAATCAATAGATGATAAACAATCAACTACGAGTGTGTCACTTATTTCGTTTGAACATCCTAAATCATTGAATCATCGCATTATGCCACCTAATTCACAAGTCACATACATCTCTAACATTCGCGACACAACACACTATCCCAAATCTCTCCTAACTGTATTTCCACCCCTTGCGTTACAGTACAACACCACAAAAGTTACCGTATTTCCACCCCTTGCATTACAGTGAACCCTACAACTTGGATCACCGTATTACCACCCCTTACGTTACGAGACCCACTTGAATCTCCGTATTACCACCCCTTGTGTTACGGAACTCCCTACTCCAAACTTCGACTCACATACTCTTGAAAATTAACCATTATGCATACTAAGACTCTCCTTCATTCACGCTCTTATACACGTCGTCTATAGATGTCCCAAAAACATTACTAACATGCCACGATGCTCACATATCAATCCGAATGCATAAACAAGCAACAAGTCTAATAATCATTTAATGTTACACCATTCTTTGTTATAAAGAGAGCCAAATGGGTGGGGACGAACAACGAGCTATTGGAACGCGAGTAATCAAGTTTAGAGATGATTAGAACGTGAGAGGGGAGTGCTAGAAGTGGTCGGGGATCAATACAATCGACGGACAATCAACGGGGTTCAAAACAGTTTTTCTGAGCCAAAGGTACCGGTACCTCAAAAACTAGGTATCGGTACCAACCATTCCAGTGAGCAATCTAAATCGAGGTACCAATACCTCAAAAAATAGGTATCGGTACCAGAGGTATCGATACCTCAAAAAGGTGGTACCGATACCACTGCGTTACAGCAGGTGATTTTCAGACTTTCGACAGATTTTGAAATGGTAAGAAACAATAGCCAAGCACCAAGTTTTACACCAAAATCAACATATGTACATATAAAAGAGGTGAAGAAATCCCTAACTCGGGTTAAGGAGCGAAACCCAAGTGATTTTGAACGAGCCCTAACTCCGAACTTGTCAAAATCAATGAAATACCTTCCTCCGAGCTTGACCCACAAAATTTTGGACTCAACAACGCGATTGAAGGGCTTGAGGGAGGTTGATCCTTGAAGTTTTGAGGTATTGGAATGAAGTTTTGAGAGAGAGGTGAAGAGAGGGAGAGATCGGCAGGAGAGAGTGAGAGAGCCGAGAGTTTTGAAATGGAAAAAATGATCCCCTACATTCACACATCCCCTATTTATACCCTCAAATCATAAAATCACACATTTACACCCTTAAACTTCAATTCTTTCACTTTGGTCTTCGAATCAGTAATCCACCAATTAATCCATAATTTCTCAATTAGGCATTTAATCAATATTTCAAACGTTAAAATTATTCGGGTCTCTACACACACACCTGGAGGACCAATGACTAGGAGCCAGTCGCTGAATGAGTTCTGCAAACGTTGCCCGCTCTACTTCCAAGGAGAACCTAACCCCACAGCTGCGGAAGCTTGGTTGGAAGAAATCAAGAAAATTCTTGAAACCCTAGACATCCAAGAAGCAAGCAAACGAATTGAGCTAGTTACCTATCAGATGCAAGGTGAAGCTCAGCATTGGTGGAACCTGAAGTAAAACACACATGATATGGCAACAATGACTTGGGAAAGGTTCGAGAAATTTTTTCTTAACAAGTACTTTCCAGCACCTGTCAAACAAGCATTGGCCTTGGAATTCATGAACCTCGAGCAGGGCACGATGACCGGGACCCAGTACGCAATACGATTTGAAGAACTGTCTCATTGTGGCTCGATAATCATACCTACTGACGATGACAAGGCAAGAAAATTTGAGTGGGGACTCAATGAGACGCGCCAAGCGGTGGTGGCACAGACACTTCCTACCTACTCACTAGTGGTGCAATGCGCACTTAAGATGTAAAGAGAAAATATGGACTTCAAGTCAAGGCGTGAGCAGAAGAGAATAAAACCTGCAGTAGGATGACCTATCCGCACTAACCATAACAACAGGAGTGCCCCAACCTCTCAACCCTACAACCAAAACTACCCACGCTCTCAACCATCACAATTCAACCCAGCCTGGAGAAACCCCAACCCAGGGTTCATTCGAAACCCCAATCCGAACCAGATCCAAGCACCAAACAGAGGCCTAAACCCTAATCCTGGACCAAACCGCAACCCCTTTCCCCAGAACCAAAACCCAGACTGCCGCTGTTATTTCTGCCAAAAGGATGGACATATAAGAAGCTATTGTCCTAAGCTGAATAGCATTGGAAACTATGGGGAACCGCCGCAAAATCAAGTCAGGACTGTAGGATTTGAGAATCAAAATCAGGCTAGGCCGGCTTGGAATGGTAACCAACCCGAGGGACAAAACCAGTCTCGTGGTAGGGGGAACCAACTGCCAACTCGCCCTTTTCAAAACATAGGATCAAACGGGCCAATCCAGCCCAATGCAGGAAGGGTGTTTGCACTTCAGGGAACAGAAGAGGAGATGGACCCTACAGTGATCCAAGGTACCCTCATTCTTTATACCACAAGCGTACAAACATTATTTGCTTCCGGAGCTTCGACCTCATTCATATCTGCAGCATGTGTATTTGCACTTAGACTAGAAACTGAAACCCTAAAGACAACTATGCATGTGACATCACCATTAAGAGGTAAGATTTCAGTAGTACTAATCTGTAAGGGGTGTGAACTAGAAGTATCGAATTTACGATTAACGTGCGACTTATGAGTAATCGAAATGGCAAACTTTGACATCTTACTCGGGATGGACTGGTTGACTGCACACCGAGCTGTCATAGACTGCCATCGAAAGATGGTGACAGCCTATTCGCCAGATGGAATGTGTTTCAAGTTTAAGGGGGATAGACAAGACCCTTCCACACCTAACGCACACAAAACGAAGTGGCATAAGAAACTTTCCAGATGGTTAGTGTAGACACCCCAATTTGGCCTAATGATTATTTCAGGTCCCACCTTGGGGACCATCCCTATGATGAAATTGATACGGTGATTGCTGATTGACTTCTTAAGAACCTTATGACTTTCGGTAAGAACTTTGAGCCACTTAGAGGACCCAATCCAGAGCCATATAGCCTTTCAGACAGAAATACAGAATTCTAGGAGAATCCATCTGCCGGCCGTAACATTGATCTCACGGCCTTTACATCATTTCCTCACCCGAGCAACCTATTGCCTAAAAATCTCCCTGAGAGATCAATCCCATGGCCGCAAGATCCATCCTTCGGCCGCCACATCCTTTCCTCGGCCGCCACATCCTTTGCGGGGCAGCCAGATTGTCCATTTTCCAGACTCTGGAACGTTCTGTCAATTGTTTGATCCAACCACACTACCTTTCTGATGTGTTCGGGCTATGTTTAGAGATCACAACGAGGAGTTTGCATTGCATTGCAATTGCAATTTTGCGTTTTGATTGGACCGAGTGAGTCACCAATTGCCTATATAAAGGGGCCTTTGGACTCTGAAAATAAGGACGAAATACATCAGATTCATACCCTCTCAAGCCACGAAACTCTATCAACATATACTCCCAAACCCTCTTTACAAAAGCCCTAACCTCCCGAAGGCAGCCATCAATTCGACGATCAAACCTCGAAGTCTCAAACCCTAACCCTAGGGTTTTCCAAGAAGCAATCGGTCAATCTCGATCAAATCCGAAGCAATCAAGCTACTGAGGGATCAAGGTGGTGAGGCCCAGGGGCTTCTGGTTTGGTTTATTTATCGTTTTTATGCTTAATCGTAGTGCTCTAATAATCTGCTAACTTTTCTGTCTGGTGTGAGGAAGAACACCGATCGGGGTTTCGATCCCTCGATCGGTATATCAAACCAGTGGGATTACTCGGCCGTGACATCTATTCACCGGCCGAGTAATCGATTTCCTGGGACAACTTTGTTTTATTGCTTTCTGATGGATGATTTACTTATCGTCTTGGCTCCCCTTATTTACTATTTAAAGGCATAAACCAGACTACTTGTTTAGGATTAAATGAAGCATCTATATGTCTTATGTTGAACGATTATGGGCTAGCCCCACGGCTAGGCAGAGAGGGGTGCCTAACACCTTCCCCTTACTGTACCTTTGGCTTCCATATCCAGAATCTCTATCTATTTTCCTAGTTTTAATAAACTGGGTGGCGACTCTGTTTTGATGATGACCGTTATCATGTGGCGATGTTCCTAGCTATGGGAATATCCATGATCTTGGTTTACGAAGCAAGCAACCAAACCAGCAAACAACGATCAATCTGTATGGCGATGCCTCATTTAGGAGGTGTTTACAGTTAGCGAGTCTCATGTTGGAGGAAATGGATCGAATGGAGTTGAGTCTTCCTCACATCGTCTGCAAATACGAGGACGTGTTTCCGGAGGAGCTACCAGGCTTACCGCCACCAAGGAAAATGGATTTCATTATCAAGCTATATCCCGACACGACCCCAATTTCTATGGCTCCAGCAGAGCTACGAGAATTGAAAACACAGCTACAGAAACTATTAGAAAAGGGTTTTATCTGACCCAGTACCTCACCATGGGGAACCCCTGCTCTATTTGTCAAAAAGAAAGAGGTAACACTCCCACTTTGCATCGACTACCGCTAACTCAACAAAGTCACCATCAAAAACCGATACCCTCTACCGAGAATAGGCGATTTGTTCGACTAATTGAGAGGGTTGACTTGTTTCTCGAAGATTGATCTAAGGTCTGGATACTACCAATTACGAATCAGGGACTATGATAGACCTAAGACGGTGTTTCGCACACGTTACGGACACTACGAGTTCATATTCATGCCGTTCAGTCTAACCAATGCCCTTGCAATTTTCATGTGTCTGATGAGCCAGATTTTCACGCTGCACTTGGACAAATTTATGGTAGTGTTCATCGATGACATCCTTATATACTCCCCAACAGAGAAAGAACATGAAAACCACTTGAGAATTGTCCTACAAGTACTCCGAGACAATCATCTGTATGCGAAGGCCAGCAAGTGCGAATTTTGGATAAAGGAAGTCAAATTCTAGGACACGTGGTGTCAGAGAAATGAATCTCAGTCGATGGCAACAAGGTAGAAGCGGTCCTGGACTGGAAAAGACCTTTTACGGTGTTCGAGATTAGAAGTTTCTTGGAATTAGCCAGTTACTACAGAAGATTCATTCAAGATTTCTCCATCTTGGGAAAACCATCGACACGACTAACCCAAAAAGGGGTTAAGTTCGAGTGGAACGAAGCATGTGAGAAATCCTTCCAAGAACTTACAAAGAGGTTGACTAGCGCTCTTATATTGATCATACCCAAATGAGACGTAAGGTATACAATGTACTGCAATGCATCCAAAGATAGATTGGGAGCTGTACTCATGCAAAATGGAAAGGTCGTTGCCGACGGATCCCGACAGTTGAGGCCGCATGAAAGGAACTACCCAACTCCCGATTTAGAGCTGGCAGCAATAGTGTTCACCCTAAAGTCTTGGCGACATTATCTATACGGAGAACAGTTCAATGTATTCACGGATAAGAGTTTGAAATACTTGTTTACTCAGAAGGAGCTAAACATGAGAAAAAGGAGATGGATGGAGTACTTGGAGGACTACAACTTCACGATGTCCTATCATCCTGAGAAAGGAAACGTGGTCACTGATGCGCTGAGTCGCAAGAATCGAGGACAAGTGGCTAGTTTAGCTATAAGAGAATGGAAAATGATGGAAGACATTAGCAGATTCAAGCTACAGCCAACTGTAGAGTATACCGACGCTTGCCTCCTCGCCTTGATCACAACCCCAGCCTTACACCGAGAAATTCTTCTGGCCCAAACCTTTGAACAAGAGTGTGATTTCATCAGACATCAACTCTCAATCGAAAAAGCAACAGCTGGGTGGGAAATCCACGCTGACAAGAGCCTTCGCTTCCAAGGAAGAATTTTGGTATCAAACATTGGTACCCTTTGGGAAGCAATACTTAAAGAATTTCACCATTCCAATTTCGCCGTCCACCCAGGGAGCACCAAGATGTACCAATACCTCCGCCAACAATACTGGTGGGTTGGAATTAAGAAGAACGTGGCCAAATACATTTCAACATGCCTCACCTGCCAACAAGTAAAAGCGAAACATTAGAAGCCCGGTGGGATCCTGCAACCCTTGCCTATACCCGGATGGAAGTGGGAACATATTGCCATGGATTTTGTGACAGGACTGCCTAGGTCTCCCCAATCGAATACCGCCATTTGGGTGATAGTCGACTGTTTACTAAATCCGCCCACTTCTTGCCCATGAAGATGAGTGACTCAATGGACACTCTCAGTAGACTCTACATTCGAGAAATCATACGATTACACTGTGTACCCGTATCCATTGTATGTGATCGAGATTCACGATTCACATCGACCTTTTGGGATAGCCTGCAGAAAGCATTGGGAACTGATCTTCGCCTCAGTACCGCATTTCACCCACAAACGGATGGACAACCCGAGAGAACAATCCAAATCTTGGAAAACATGGTCCGTGCTTATGTTCTGGACTTCAAAGGAAGTTGGGAACGGCACCTGCCTTTAGTCGAGTTCGCTTACAACAACACCTATCAATCTAGCATATAGATGGCACCATACGAAGGCTTGTATGGACGACCCTGTAGATCGCCGGTTTGTTGGACTGAATTGGGAGAAGCAAGCCCACTAGGACCAGAGTTAGTCCAAGAGACAATGGAAAAGATTAAAACCATTGGCCAACGACTCTTGGCAGCGCAAAGCCAACAAAAGAGCTATGCTGGCAAAAGGACCAAACCGTTAACCTTTCAGGTTGGAGAATATGTATTCTTAAAGATCAAACCGCGAAAGGGAGCTATCAGATTTGGAAAGAAAGGGAAACTGTCACCACGCTACATTGGACCTTTTGAAATCCTTGAATCATCAGTTGGGAAAACGTCGAATTTAACGAGAACGTCATTCTCGAGGAACAACTGATAGAGATCCAAGACTCTAGTGAGAAGTGCATTCGAGGCAAAACCATTCAACTCGTTCGACTCCTTGGGCGACATTGAGGGATTGAGGAAATCAACCTGGGAACGAGCAGATGCTATGTGCGCCAACTATCCAAATCTGTTTCCACCTAAAGGTACACCCTAATTTCGAGGATGAAATTTTGTTAAGAGGGATAGGTTGTAACGACCGTATTTTTTTATATAAATAATAATATTATAAATAGCATTAATAAATATAGAAATTATTTTCTTAATACTTTTTTTACAATTATGTATGCAATATATACATGCATGCATTTTATTTTTATTTTTCCTACACATGCATGCATGCATGAACACTCCTTCAACTCCCTCACCTCATTCTCTCCTGCAATGTCTCCCTCTCTCCCTCCCACAGCTCCTTCTCTCTCCAGCCATTACTCCCTCCATTTCTTTCCCACCAAGAAAAACATACTCGTCCCCCCATGCGTAAACCAAGAGAACCCTTAACCAACAAGGTAAAATCCGAACTTAATACATTCTTATCCATCTTTGGCTTCCTCTCTAATCCCATATTCGGCCCTAATTCATCCATTCCAAATCCCATGAACCTAAGTCCATTAAATTCAATCTTATCCTTCCACTCCAAAATTCACCTATATATACCCAATCATACCCAATCACTCCAACCCACGAGCACCCCATTGTAACCACCACCTTCCACTGAGTAAGAACAAAGAGAAAATCGTGACCAATTGAAGCTCAATCCATGGAGTTTTAGAGAGAGAAAGTTAGAGTGAGAAAAGTGTGTTTGCGTTCTAAAACCAACCGAAACCCAAATTGACCATTTCAAACACTTCCTACAACTTCTAGCATCACCAAACAACCCTCAATTCAATCCCAAGGCTCCCCCTCGACCAAAACCGAAGTCACCTTCCAAAAATTCCAAAGTTTCATTTTCAATCCAATCCGGACAATTCAAGTATTATAATCCTATCCAATCCTTCTCTAAGTATATATTAAGTGTTTTTAAGTTTAACCCTATGCTCCAAATGGACCCATGCAGCAAAACCATCACGAAACAACAAAAAAATCGATTCTGCACATCAAAAATGCGGCCGCAAGGACTAGTCAATTCCTTGCGGTGGACACCCCCATCGTAAACTTAGCACGGTTTTCATTAAAAATGGTTCGAAATCATTTTGCGATGTTACGAACATCATTTTTGAGACCCAAACTATTTTTTCTAGACTCCTAACACCTCAAAGATTATACTTTGTTAATATCATATTTTTTTATTTTAATATCTATTTATTAAATTTTTACTTGTTTTCATTCAAAGTCTATAAATGAAAAATCTTTGCAATCTTTCGAATAATGTTTTTAACACCAAAACTGTTTTTTCTAGACTCCTCGCATCTCAAAGATGATATCTTGTTAAATTCATATATATTTTTTAATTAACTATTTATTATTATTTTCACAATGTTTCCAAACAAATATTCCTTGCGATATTATAAACCATGTTATTAATGCCCAAGTAATTTTTTTTAGATTCTTTACATTCCAAGAATGAAACATTGTTAACCTCAATATATTTTATTCATTAGATTATTTATTATCTATTTATTTTACTTTTGGCAACTTTAATTAATATCTTTATTTAAAATAACCCCGTGACCCTCTGAACCCAACTCTTGGCACTTGAACATGTTGCATGAGACCTTTAGGACTCTTATTAAGGTCATGATAATTATTCTAATATTTTTACCTTATTAATGTATTTAATTAAGTTTTTTATTAATCTAATTTCTTATAAATAATTAATGAGAGCCTAGAAAATAAATTTTTAATTTTTATAAAAGTTATTACCTTATTATTGTCATCTTGGCCATACGAGACTAAGGGCAACGGCCTATTCATAAAAAGTTGCGTAATTACATTGCTTATTATTTGTTTTAATTATTATTTGATTGATTATATATTGCACCAATACTTGATTTGAATGTTAGATTGGACCCTAAAGACATGTGGTGGTATGCAAAATAGAATTCACCTAAACACGATACTAGGTAATGGATAAATTAAGAAGTTTTTCTTTTTGTAGAGATTGCCTGCAGGCGTGATTTTGAGATGTGATGATTTGAAACTGGCGGGAGTCCAGTGATGATTGTGGAGTGGCACATAAGATAGGCGAACCCTAGTTATGTCATGGCATAATAAGCTTACCCTTTGTTGTAGTTGTTGAAATGCACACTTGGTATATAACTTAGTGTATCTGCGACAACAAAAGGAAGTGATCTCATGAGACAGGGCATAGCTAGCGGTTGGGGAGGAAAGATCTCGCGGATGAGATCTTAGATCACACAATAGATTAATGGATAGTAATAAATCAATTTATGTGAAAAACCTCTGTTTTACTTCTTCGTACTATATATATCATGTTGCTTGCTAGATGTAAAGTAAGAGGGGTAGTTGGGTTGGATTATACTACGAGGTGAACTCTATCACTCAGGTACAGATTGCTTGGCATCTATGCCAGATTTTGCAGAAAATCAAGAAGAAACACAAAACCCTGAAGGCGAGTAGTATTATGCAGAGGAGAATCCAGAGTTAGAAATCGAGCCAGAGTATGCTTGGGATCCGTATCAAGCCAAGGAGTTGGCTCTGTGTTTTGTCTATCTCGTTACCCCAAAAACTATTTTTTTAGTATTACCACAGTGGTTTGTAATGAATGAATCTTATGTTGAATTATCTATTTTTGAAATTGAACTTTAATTTAATAAATTTTTCAAAAATTAATATTTAATGCCTCCGATTGTATTTACGAAAATCGGGGCGTTACACTTAGGCCCTGGCAAAAAAAAAAATTATTTTTTGAATTAAATGTGATGTATTATAAAAAAAAATAGCTATATCGAAAAACGAAAAATAAGTATTTAAAAATACGAACCTTAGCATAAGATTAACCTCATGTTTTACCGTAGCTGCTCGAATATCGTTAAATACCAATTCAATTTCACATATCTCACCGATGCGAAGCGGGGGGCCTGCTCCCCCTTGGGGGAGAGGACTCTTCACGAGGGAAGGCGGTACTCTTCTTGGTTTGAGCCACTCGGGTTCTCTCCGATAATCGGGATCGTTCACTTTGTAGAGCTCGTCGAGTAGAACAACCATGCAAAAAATCAGCTTAATCGAACATCGTTAAGCGCTTGATCGGAACCTTTTTATCTTGAAAAGAATGGAACCGAAACACTGAATCAAATCCACTTAAACCCATGTACCGAGAGTTATATGGGCTCCGATTAGGCACTTAACGATATCCGATTAAGTTGATTTTTTGCATGGTTGTTCTACTCGACGAGCTCTACAAAGTGAACGATCCCGATTATCGGAGAGAGTCCGAAGGGGGCCCCAAACGGGGGGCAGCAGGACCCTGCTCTCCCAAAGGGAGGAGCAGGCCCCCCGCGTCCCTCACCGATGTGGGATCTCACACCTCCCCCCTCCCTCCTGCTAGTCAACCCCTCCTCCATCATCAACGTCTCATCGAGCCGCTCCGTTTCTCCTCCATTATCCTTTTCTCTCTACCTCCACTTACCTCTCCCCGTCACTGCCCTCCTTTCCCCTCTCTTTGGTCTCTTAGGGTCTGATCTGGCAAAGATATGTAGCAAGGCGGCCGGGCTTAGCTCCTCCAGCGAATAAGGCTTAGGTTCTGGTGTGGCGGACTCCGACAACATCACTCATGGCTGATTTTTTTTTTTTTTTTTTGTTCATTTTATTTCTTCTTTTCTATTTTTTCAGTTCTCCATTTGGCGATTCCGGTAATCCCTTTGTGGAGGTTTGCATCTCCGCCGCCTATCTCATGCCATGCTTCTTACCACGATGGGGATTGTACTAATATTAATGCTTTGCAACATCCTCTTTTGACTTCTGTTGTTGACTCGATTGTATAGGGTGATCCCATGTATGTAGTACTCTCTATTACAGTATGTTTCAGCTGGCTTAATTAATTTTAGCATTGCAATGGAGTTCCCATTTCTAAAAAAAAAACAAAACAAATTAATAATTAAGAATCTACAAATTGATCCCTTTCCAAAATACTACTACTCCTACTACTCCATAGAAAGCCCAAAAAGAATCTCAACTGACAAATGTTGTCTCCACATACTACTTTCGGCCATGGTATCGAATGCGTTAACGCGTTGGAGTACTTTCGAAAATTAAAAACAAGATACCTGAAGATCGAGAGTCGGTGAACCCGAGTTATGATACTACTACATGGAATTGTTGAAAGAGAGAGAGAGAGAGAGAGAGAGAGAGTTAATTAGTCGGGCACAGGGGAGACATGTCAGAGGAGGGACGGAAGTGTGAACCGAGAAGCATTGATGATCAAAGTCCATTGCCATCAAAGTGAACTACAGAATCAGACAAAAGCTTCCCCAAAAGAGTGTTCAAAACTGTAAAAAGAGACTTTACTCTCTCTGCCTTTGAAATTCAATTACACAGTAGTAAAGAGGTTTGCCCAGGAATCTCACAGTACGTGCCTTATTAGTACTCCTACTACAGTATATAATGGATCTCCACTTTCCATCCTTTTTTCACTGCTGGAATGATTAGCCATTTACTGATGATGAGGAGCCCCTCTTTATGAGGACAGTGGAAGAGAACAGGAAAATGACTTTGAAAATACATTTGGGAAAATGACTTTGAAAATAGTAGTACACCAGAAAAATATGGGGCTTGTCTTCCCCTGTTTGTGTAACAAGAAGCTTCCATTCCTCTTTTTTTTTAAAACCTTTCCTTCTTTCTTTTTTTTTATAGGAGGAGGAGATAATGCTTTGGATGAGATAAAATTGATAGCATGGGGTTTGATTAAATTGACTTTGTGTACATCAAAATAGTGTTTAAATAAATTTTACACTTTTAAAATATAATAAAAAAAATTTCGTTATTATTACTGCATTGGGTCATTGGTGCGGAAGCAATGTAAATGCAAATCTTTAAATTTGTGAAAAGGTAGATAGTATATGCATAGCTCATCAAAATAAAATAAACTAGGTCCAAACAATTTTTTTACCAAATAAAAAGTCTATGATAGAGAGATGATTTTTTTATTAGAACTCTTTAAAAATTACTATTTAAAAAAATGAGCAATTCGGATCATATTAGTTGAATCCAAGTTGGACCCATAAAAGTGTATGCGCACAATCTGTTTCAATATTTCTATTATTTTTTTTGGTCAAACGGAAATAATTTCAACATGTCTGTGTCCTCGGGATTATCCGGCTCGAAAACACCCAATAATTTTAGTTTTGCATGACAAACTTTTTATGTCTGAATTTGTCACCACTGCATTGAAATTCTGGAGCCGCCCCCCGACGAGTGTCGATCCCATGGGTAGCGATAGTATATGATAGGTGTGTGGGCTCCACACCGGAGTCCCAAACAAATTACCCGAGTCGTTCTTTACTCTTTAAAATTAATAATTTTACTATTGCACCTTTAAGATTTACCTCAATTGGATAATTATTAGTGCTCGATCCAATTGTCAATTTTTTCATAAAAATTCATTAATGAATTCTGAATGAGATTTGGAAGATTGGATCAAGTAGTTACAATTATTCAATTAAGCTTATTATTTCCTTGATAACTAGATAAATTATCTTAAACTAATGAACAACTCAAATTATTTGGGTAGTACTATGGAGTGGGCTCCATATACCAATTGATACACCATCAGTACCCATAGTCTGCTTGGTTGGCAAATTCCTTGATTTTGGCTTCTGAAACCTAAAAAAAGAAAAGGTAAAAAGAGCTAATTTTTTAGAAGTTGCATTTTACTATCGATTTAACTGCAATAATTAAGCACCCCAAAACACCTATTTTTTCCCCATCGAAAATAGTCCTATTTCTATTTTCAAGAATTTCACAATTGTGGGCCTCTTGAATTCAAGTTTTGGACTAGTGGCAGTTTCAGAAATTTTTACTACATGTATTCTACTCGTTTTTTTTTTTTTTAATTTCTTTTACGGTGTTCAAGTGATCACCTTCCAATAGGTGTGGAGCCGCCTATGTATAGAGCCCAAATAAATCCAATTCAACAACACTAAAGTAATCAAGCCTAATAAATTTTGGAAATATATTCATCGATTTTGTTAGAAATAGACCAAGTTAGATTTTATTCGTGCATAAAACTTTTTAGTGTCAAGATTTTGTGTATTTTTGTCACCCTGGAGTCGCCTTTGTCAACAAGAAGAAAAAAATCAAATCCCAACAAACAAAATAAATAAAATTGTAGTTGTATTTTTTGAACTTGGAGGATCTGCATAGTGAAGCTTCCCTATATATCAAAACAAAATTCTCAAGTTTAGACATCTGAAAACGAGATTCACATTCTCTTTTCCTTCAAAATTTTCCTCTATTTAAAACATAAATAATGGTACTACTACTCGTCTACTACTATCTTCTGTAGAGAGAAGAAAACACAAGAGGAATGACTAGAGAATAAAAATTGGGAAAACGAAAGTACTACTACCCATCCCCCGCAACTGATAGACTCCTCTACTTGTATCCAGAAATTCTTCAGTGCCGAGCGGGCACCGGACAACGCGTGCCGAGTACGCATCTCGGCTGTTCAAATATGTTTTAGACGGCTCAAATCTATTTGGGCTTTGAAGAAGTGTTATACTAATAATTTTACATTTAAAAATTACTCAAACAGATCTAAACCGTCCAAAACAAATTTGGACGAATAAGATGGTGCTTGACACCAGCTTCTCGGTGCCCGCTCGGCACTGAAGAATTTCTCACCTGTATCACCTTCTTCTTTCCCACCCAGAAAACCTCTTCTTTTTTATTTTTTGTTAATTAATTTTCTCTCTCTCTCCTCCTCCCCCTCTTCCTCTCTCTCCTCTACCTATGACTGCAAAAGTCCAAAAGCCTCTTCCTCCCTTCCACAATCTCATCAAAGAAATCATCAAGCTGCCCAACAATACTCTCCGCCCCCGACCTCAAAACCCCAAAACACCCCTTCAGATTCTCCACTCTCTCTCTCATCCCACTCTCTCTCTCCCACTCCACCACTCCCCCCTGCGCACCCCACCTCTCCAGCTCCCCCCTCACCTCCTCCATCGCCGCCCTCGACCTCCTAAACTCGTACAACAGCATCCCCGGCCGCCCCTCGCCGCCGCCCCTGATCTCCGCCGCCACCATCTGCTGCAACCTTGACGTGGACATCATAAACCCGGACCCAAACAACACGCACCCCTCGTACCCGCCTCTCAGGAAATCGGACTCGGGCCAGGAATAGACCAACCCGTATACCAATATCATGAGTAGGAGAGAGCTAACGTTTCTCATTGCGTATAGAACTCCCCTGAACCCGTTGAACCCGTTCAGCTTCGATTCCACCGACACTTTCCCCTCCAATCTGATCGACAGAGGTTCGATTCTTGTCTCCATCAGTGCCCTGTTCTCTTCCTCCAATCCCACTGCCTCTCTCTTACACCCTGAAATCGCGCGAATCACCTGTTCCCACAATCCAATCAACCCAAATTGATCAAAAAAACTCTGACCCACTATTTGATTTCTATAATTGTATCAATTCAATAATGTTCTGAAAGGAACATTTATTTTTTTATTTTTTATTTGTGACAAAGGAACCATCCTATAATTGGGCCACTAATTAAACCCACCCATTGGGCATAAACCTCCAGACGACCGAAGCAAATCACCGCCTCGGCCGCCAGGTGCATCATGGTACCGCCCTGAAGAGGAGTCGAACCTTGCCCAATTCTAGGCAAAGGCCTTCCCCTTCCGTCGGGGCAACCCCAAGGCGTACATGGTCCTCTGTTCATAAAAATTCTTGTCCCATGTCATAAATGCGCACCAAACAGGCCCTTTGGGTTGTGAGGAATGATAAGAAAGATGAGTAATTTCTCACCGAATCTCATTGAAGGATTTCATTTTGGTGAGAAAGGAGTAGAGACCAATCAATTTTTTTTTTCGGTACTTTTCTTTCCATTTCTCACCAAATAATTCAATCCAAACGATTGATTTGGAGAGAATAATAATCATTTCTTTTATTTTCACACCAAATCACTCAGTCCAAAGGGACTGCAAATGTTTGAGTTTATTATGTCTTGGACAAGAATTTTGAGGACAGAGAATATCGAATATTTTTTTAAAGGTGGTTAGATTGGAACCTGACGAGAGAGCTGTGGAGTTAGATTCCGATGACTGTCGAGTGAGGAAGTTATGTTGAAGCCGGCGGAGTAATAGTTTTCGATGCCAGAGACGCCGGATTTGAGGACGTGACATACTTCCCAGAGCTTGGAACTCTCGTCCATGTACTCATCAAGCCACTTTTCACCCACTGGCAGGTGAAGTTTCTGGACTAGAAGGGTCAATTGGGTGTGGAAGGATCTAAGGAGGGATAGGACTCTTTGGAGGAATTGGATTGACATGAAGTTGTTGGAATTAAAAGCTCGTTCAAGATCGTCTAGTCCTCGGGTTAGGAAGGAGTAGAAGCCATTGACAGAGTTGGTGGAAGAAGGATCCATCACGAGAGAGAGAGAGAGAGATGGTTTATGAGGAGTTTATTAAAGGGGCCGGGTTAGGGGGAGAGGAAAAGGGGGGTAAAGGTAGTGGTATTTAAATTGGGAGGAGAGAAAAAGGGAATGGAATGGAAGAAGGGAATATGATCTTTTAGAAGCTCAGGTTTCTAAGGTTGGGAAAAAAAAAGGGTTGTTGGGAGCAATGATGGGTGTTTCCTCTGGAGGGGAAAGGATGATTGGTAATCTGCCATTTTCATTGTTATACGGGCAGAAAGAAAGAGAAAAGAAGGAAAAAAAATAAAAAAAAAGGGGGAAAGAAATATACCACCAAGATTCAAGAAGAAGAGAGAGAGAGACGGCTAGCCTTCTTCCTTTTCTTGTACAGTATTTGCTAAATCAAAAATGAAAGAAATTTTCATGAGCTTCCTTCCAACTTCTTCCTTTTCTTGTAGTATGTTTCCTCTGTCCTACACCACTTTAAGGAGTAGTATTTGTTAATGTGTATACATATGTAGGTGTGTATATAATTTGAAGAGAGAGGGAGAGGGAGAGGGAGAGGGAGAGAGAGAGTGTGTGGCCAAGTTGTAGTATGTCCTAAATCTTGCTGGCATTTGACTAGGATTTTGAGTTCATCGGGTTGTAAAAGGTTTGACTACATTGACTGGAATTATGGTGCTTCTGCTTACATTAAATTCCATTTGCCTCCTTTTGATGAATTGGTTGTTCTCTAATTTCAAAAAACGAAAAACCAAAAAAGGAAGAATGCATTCCGTAGTGTTGTTTGGCTTCTTCTTTCTACTTTTTTTTTTTTTTTAAACCAAAGATAAACGCATTGCTATCAAATAAAAAGTACATTCATACCTACCATACACACATAAGCGTACCAATAATTCCATACATCAAACAACACAACGCAACAGCACAACACAACATAATCTAGTTAAAACAAAGACAAAGACCTAACATAACAAACCAAACAATCAAAGCTAAAACAACACCCCACAAACAAGTCCTCAACACTGAACAAATGATAAATAAAACCTGCAAAACAAGGATTAGGCGCAGTGAAATAGATAAATCAAATAACTACACGGCTTTGAGGAATACGGTATGAATGAGGGTCAGCTTCAATAGTCCTTTTCCGCTTGCACTTTCTTTGCCTAGGGTGTTGAACAGCTTTATCACAATCAAAATTAGCTTTGACTTTGTCCAACTTCTTCCGTTTACGGTTACTAGGATGCTTAGCAGAAGTAGGTCTACAATCCTCCACGCACTCACGCCGAAAAGGCATGATCCTCTTTGTCCGCAAATTCCGAGGTCCAGAAGTAGTGTCTTGGAAATGAGCCGAGCTCGAGCTAGGATAAACTCGGCTTGAGTTGGCTCACGAGCCAGGGTATATATACTTAAGTTTGGGGTTTTTATTGTTATTTCATAATTTGTTCTTTCCGTTTTCACTTTCCAGTCAACCAAGGAAGGCGAGAGCACAGGCACACCAGTACACCTCCGCTCAATAGGAAAATGAAAGATATATATCTTCACAATTAAAATATTTTTGGTTGTATTAGGCTATGCGATGATATATATACATTTTTCGTTAGTCCGTTGAGGCTCGTGAACAAGCTCGAGCTCGAGTCAAGCTAAGACCCGCTTGGCTCGAGCTTCATTCGTTAAGTTTTCACTGAGCTCAAACTCAAGCTCGGGTTCGTTAAAAACTTAATAAACAAGCTTGAGCATGATAAAATTCGGCTCGACTCGTTTGCAGCCCTACGACCCTTTGCTACCCTGGCCTCTATACGATTGAAATTAATTTGTGGGGTTTTGTTTTAATTTCCCAGATACAGTACATATTTTGGATGCATTCTTTACTTTGGACTTTTAAAAGAAAAACTTGGAATGATTGATTTCCTTTCCTTCATATTCCTTCCTACTATGCATGCAAGACCAATCAATTTTAACCCCACCCAGATCTTCCAATTCTCCTAGTTTTGTGTAATGCCATGCCAACTGAATTACTAATCCAAAATCTTCCTACAGAGTACAATAATTTCTTTAATTTCCCCTCTTGTCATTTCAACTACTACTATAAAACCATGTGAGTTTCATCTATTTAGTCATGAACCCAACAAAATTATGTAGTGGTTGAAAGTTTAATTTGGAGAGCACATGAGCACCCAAATTTTTTTCAACAACATAACCCATAATGGAAAAGAGAAAGTTCGATGGTGTCGAATTGTTTATAGACTAAGTTGTTATTTTTATTGTGTGTGTGAGTGTGTGATATAATGAATGATCTTGCACCAGGGTCCTGCTACAGAGTGTTGTGCTCTTCCAATGGTGCCCATACAAGGCCCGTCAATGTGATTTCAATTGTTCTTGTCGTTCACACCAAAACTACAAATGTTGTAAATTAAAGCAATTGCGCTAGTACTGATGTTTGATGAATTTCGTCCGTTTCATAGATACTATTAGTTTACCTCAATAATAATTCAAACTACATAAACACTAACGAGCCTCGAATAGGTCTCCACATCCTGTTGTGAGTCTTGTTTGTGTGTGACTCCTATATATGTGAGATGTTTGGAGCAAGCAAACTTGATTGGCAGGTCAAAGCCCCATGAATCGTCTTGTAGCACCAACTCGTCAAATGATCGACTCAAAACAAAACCACAGAAAATATAAATCAAAGAAAATAATCATGTGACTCCTATATATGTGAGATGTTTGGAGCAAGCAAACTTGATTGGCAGGTCAAAGCCCCATGAATCGTCTTGTAGCACCAACTCGTCAAATGATCGACTCAAAACAAAACCACAGAAAATATATAAATCAAAGAAAAATATCATATCATCGGTCTTAATCACACATAATTTGCCTAATATTATAAGTAGTATTATCTCTGGACTTGTTGATATTGAGAGCCACATCTGATCAAACGGTTATGGAATGCTACAAGTTGTATATATATGCATGGTTCATTTTTCTTGATACTCTTGATGATCATCTGATCTTCTCTTTCTTTTTCTCACATAGTATATATATATATATATATTTAATTGACTAAAATATGATAAGTTGTCTCTCTCCTTTTCTCAACAATCGGGGGATAAGGGGACCAGAAAATCTTAATTATATTATGAGGGAGAGCTTTGATGTTGAGATTTGTTTATTTTGATTTTATAATTAAGAGGGGGAGGGGGCCTCGTGGGTTTTAGAAGAATGGGACACTTGAGAGTATGTTGGTCTTTTGAGATATCTCATTGGAAAGAGATTATTAGGGAAATTATTAGGGAAATAAAGGGGCATTCTTTTAGCACAATATTGATTTGGGCGCCCTCTTATCTTTGACCTACAAACCGGGCACATGTTTATTTTTTACTTATTATATATATATATATATGGAGTATAAGATTTGTCCTTTGGTTTGGTCCATTTACGTCTTGGATTTGGCTTGAGAGGAGAGAAATGAAGGTCTAACTCGTAAAATTCCATCAAAAATATTATAAAATATGTATTGAATAAGTATAAATTGAAGTAATTGTTTACGGGACACCAATATGTGATGAGTGCTAGAGAAAATCTATGATAAAAGGTATCACTTAGCTTCGAAAAGATATTGTGTTTCTCCTCGTTATGCTACTAGAACTACGTACTAGATCAGCAACAGCTCATTCTTGGGGGACTACCGGTTAGGGGTGAAAAGAAGAAGAAGAAGAGAGAGGCTATTTGATCCTCGCTCTGACATAAATTAGTTATATTTTCTTGAATTATTAAAGTTTTCAATTAGAAATGAAGGTCTAACTTTAAAAAAAAAACAAAACAAAACAAACAAACAAACAAACAATTTGGCTTTCTTGATACTTGACGTTGTGTTATGTTGTAACCTTGATTCAACTGTTAATTATTTTTGCATATCTTATCATTAATATTTTCTCCCATGAATTTAATTTAGTTTTTTCAATCGATAATTTAGTTTTTTCAATCGATAGAAAATACAATCATTGATCCTAAGCTATCTAGACGACCAAAAAGGAGGCGTATATCATTTATATTTTCTCCCATGAATTTTATTTAGTTTTTTTTTCAATCGATAGCAAATCAAATTAGAAAATACAATCATTCATCCTCAGATATCTGTGCCGATCCAAGATGATTCTCCAAGAAAAGATTTAATCACCTCTGAATCTGATTGGTCTGAATCTTCTTCATGCATTACACTTTTTTTTCTAATATGTAAAAAGTTTATTTAAAAAACACTTGATAAATGGTATATCAAGTTGGGAGAGGGAAAGGAAATCCGACCAAAAAATTGGATGAAAAAAAAAAAAAAAAACATACCTAGAGGGACAAAGCCGCCCAAAAATACCCATTAAATCAGGCCCGAAACACTTAAAAAGGCAAAAGCTCAATACAAACATCTATGGGTCACCCAACCCAAGCCCAAAACCTAACCCTAACCATCTAAATCAAGTTTCTACCTCCGCCGCCCCATGAGACGTCGTCCACCACATCCCCAGCACATCCCGGCAGCCACAACATCCCCAAGCAACCCACCACCTCCTACAAGGAAAAACTTGAAAGCCCTGATCAAATCCAAGCCTACAGTCAAAACTGATATTCATCGGCGACCACCACCTCCACCATCGCCGCCATTGATCTTCACAAACACAACCTTCAGACCTTGTAAGAGGAAACCTCTCGGAGGACTGATTGGAAGAAACCTACTTCATTGGCAACACAAGGAAAACTTGCCGGAGGGGCAAGAAAAAGCGTCGGACCCAAAAGTGCTGGAGACCTAATAGCCCTACACAGAACCTCCAACTTGCCACCACTTGTTGCTAGGACTCCACCTTGCCATTAAGCAAAAACTGATAACACCCAAGAGTGGTAACCAGCGGGAGATCGACAAAACAGAGAGGGAACGTAACCAGAGAAAGGGTGACAGTAGTGGTATTGTAAATTAATGGTGGATTTTTTAGTCCCCGCACCCGAAAGTCGTCGGTCATCAACTAAATTGCATCATTTTCAAAGTCGCCACTCGAATTGAACGTTGACTTTGGGGTTAAAGCCAGAGTTGCGGTTAAACTCCCAAAATTTAAGCCCCATTTTTCATAAAAGACATGTTATAATATATTATTCCTTGTTTTGATGCTTTAATGACGCGTGAAAATATTTTAGAGCTAGGCATCCTTGGTTCGAAACCTAGGAGATCTCTTTTGGCCAATTGATTATTTGCCTTATTTTTTCTGGTGGATCTAGTTTAAATAAAATAGACCTCTTGCACTATTTGTATCAAAAGTTTGTTAGCTATAGTGGTAGTAGGTGTTACTCAAGTATAAGGTTCAAGTCTTTTGAAAACCATAAATGTTAGGATAAAATTTTTAAATTTCTTTTCATCTTTTTAATCATACTCTTAACAAATAAATCACTGTTAACAATAAATAAACCAAAATAATTTATTTTCACTCAACAAACAATCATAAATTTTTTTTAAGAATAAATAACTTTTTATTGCTAAAAATAGTATTCTTACAAGAGTAAAGTTAATTAATTACATGATTAGTTAGAGAAAACGCATAGTATAAGCAGTATTCCATTATGTTTGATACATTTTTCCTACCAGTATGAAAAAATTTAAAAATATTTTTAGTTAAATTACAAAACTAAAAATACCATGTTTCTTTTTACAGTATCTTGTATTAGCCCCTATATTTTTATTTTTACAAAAACCTAGGGCCTCAATTTTTATATTGCTTTATGCCTTCAAAATATGTTCTCCCGAATTTATTGCTATTTTAAGCTACCAAAAGGACGGATCTAAGGCTCCATTCTTCTGGACTTAACTTAAATTTGAAAATTTTGTCATTTTTTGAATTTTTTTTGCATTCGGTAGTTTTTCATCAAATTTTTTGGGGCATTGATTCGTCTCGACGAGAAGAATCGAAAAAGTAAAATTTTGACGCTTTTACCCAGAGAAAAAAATTCAAATAAAGACAAAATTTTTAAATTTAAGTTAAGTCCTAAAGAACGGAGCCTAAGCAATGATCACTTATTAGACTACTAGTTTGTCACTACAAATTTCGACTCGCTTGAAGTATGTGTATGCTAGGTTAAGCAATGCGACTATGCTAGGTTAAGCAATGCGAATGTGAAGGTTTGATTGAGTCAAAAATGGTTCATGGCTATTTTATTTGCCTTGGAGACCTATTCTATAAATCGTTTCTCCAAGTATCATATATATAGTTGGTACTCCTACTTAATTCAGGACTTTTTTTAGGGAAATTTATATAAATGGTCCTCCTACTTAATTCAGGACTTTTTTTAGGGAAATTTATATAAATGGTCCTCCTAATTTTATTCGAGTCTCATTTTTGTCCCTCAAATATCAATTACAACTCTTTTGACCTTCAATTTTAGTTTTATACCAAATTAGTCCAATTGATAACTTTTGTCAGCCAAACTGGGCAGAAAACATCAGATTGATGGCTGTTTGGACGTTGCAATTCGTACCAAGTTGGTCCCATTGATAATGTCTGCCCTTAATCTGATTTTTTTCGTCTAGTTTGGCTGACAAACCTTATCAATTGGACCAACTTGGTACGAAAACAAAACTTGAAGGTCAAAAGAGTTGCAATTGATACTTGAAGGACGAAAATGAGATTCGGATGAAACTAAGAGGGCTATTTATATAAATTTCCCCTTTCTTTATGTACCGGGATCCATTTTCATTGCTGCTGCACTAACATTATCTTCCCATGTAAGCTGGTAATTCAATACTTGAAGTAATTTCATTCAAGTAATAGGGTTAATTAATATGCTTTTTGGGGTTCTTGGTTGTTTTCAATTCTGGTGTTCGGTTTGGAGTCTTACTTGCCTTTAGGTCTCGGTGGCTTTTTGCCGATGTGGCCTTGATTCTTTTAATCTTTGTAATCCTTTATAAAGATTAATAATAAATTATTTTTTCTTAGGAAAAAAAGTATTAGGGTTAATTTAGTTATCTTATTCAAGAAACATTTATTTTCGAAATATAATGGAATCAACACTTATTTTTTTATGATGAAGCCAGGAATCCAATATTACCATAGGATAAGAGAGAGATCAGATTCTCACTTGGTATGAGAATGTGATTCCTGGTTGAAAATATAATTAACAATTAATCATATTTCTATTCCGGTATATATGTTATGAACGTAGAACATGCATCACATTCCCGGTAGTACTCCTCAAAATTTCCGTCATCCCAATCTAAGCCTACATCTTCAACACACCACATTCTTGTGAGCTCAAATAATGGATGTGCGCACCAAATGGGAACAGTATAAGAGAAATTCCTTTGTAATTGGAAAGGACAAAGAAAATAACACTAATTTACTATGGTACCCACAATTAAGGTTACCCAATTTGGGTCCACCTACCATGTGTGGGAAGTACTAAAGCCAGGGAATAGTGAACTTATTAATTAGCCTAGATATTCTTTCTTCCTAATAAAGAATGTTTCATTTTCTTTCTTATTAAATGATCCAGGATGGATACAACTAGCTAGCTAGATGGTCCAGAGCCTCTTAATTAATAGATGAAATTGATATATATATATATATATATATATATATATGAAGGAAGGGATGGTAATAATAAAGTTTTATTTTACCTTATGAGATGACAAGAGTGTCTCTGTTTTATTCTCACTAATCCATATCTTGTTTTATGTCTCGCATACGAAAGATAACCAGGCTTAAATCTGAGGCAACTAATTAACTCTGCACAGATAGAAATATTCGGAGGATTAACCATTGCCCCTGTAAAATTGGAAAAATTAGTGGGCACTCTTGGGACTACCACATGGTCCGCCAACATACATCTTCGATCAACACATCATAACACATTCTTGTGAACTTCGCTGAGACTACGTTCTTTTACACTTAACTTACTTTTTCTTCCCTTTTGGAACTTAAAGTTTAAGAAGGAGAAATAAGTTTCGTTAGAAGAATGGAATGAACTTAAATTTAAGGTAAGGGTAAAAAAACACAACCTAATAATTGCATGAAATATTGTGTGACAGTGACACCACATGAATATGTACCTCAGGACTATTGAATAATTGCTCCACTATAATCCAAGACCCATATAAAGTAGAAGTTCCAAAAGCTAGTAAAACAATTAATAACAATCTTGCTATTGTCAGCCTATTAGGCTAGGCTAACGACAAGCACACTAAAAGGCAAGAGAAATGTGTTTTTTTTTTTTTCTTTTTTACACCCTTTAATACAGATTTACAAATCTATTATTGTCAATTCATTAAACTGATTTTAGAATTTTCCCTTTACGAAGTCAAAGTCATGTCTGGGAAGGAGCAGGGGTTTGATGAGCCAGTTTTTGACAGGTTGCTTATCCCATACTGAGGGAGTATTAATTAATTAATTTCCTGATTCAAATAAAATTGGTCTGTGCATGGGGGGACCAGCGAAACTTCTTTTCGCAGCTCTTTCAGATTAATGATGGAGGTGTGTTTTAATGAAGATTCGGATAATTATGGACTCGATCAATTAAAGTCACACTTTGGTTTTCTAAAGAAAGTAGTGGTATCTGGAACCCCCTAGCTAGCTACCCTCTACTCCTACTCTATGCTATGCTATGCATGATTAATTGGGTACCACCTCTCTCTCTCTCTCTCTCTCTCTAAACTAGGGTTTCGGTTGATATTTTGGGGTCAAAAGTTTGCATTTTTTTTATGTTAGGTGTGTGGCTAGCTCTTGATTTATTGATGAGGGGAAAGGTAAAAAAATATATATATAAATTTGAAAACCGAAAAAGAATTACTCCATTGAAGTGAAAGAAGCTAGTAATACTAGTCCTAGCAAAAAGGCGGTCGAAAGAATTATTAGGTAGTATGTTTGATATATATATAGCTACTAGGTATAGTAAAGCGAAAAAAAGTAAGGTATCCTCTCCAATTTATAAAGCTAGCTAGCTAACCAACAGTTATGATGATATTTTCGAAGAACCTGTCCGGAATGGATTTTCATGATTGGAAACTTTCATTATATATATCTAGGAATATTTTCTTTCTTTTTTCTTCTCGGCAGCTCATGCATCTAACATAATTCGAATATTGGCAAAATAGTCCCTTCCTTTTTTATGCATGCATGCTTTGAAATTGGTGAAATAATAATAATAATAATAATACTGTAATAAAATTTTGTTGCCTATCCAAAAATAAATAAATAAATAAATACTGTAATAAAATGGAGCACTTCCATATCTGTTAATTAGCGTTGAATAGTTAAATTAAGTAACAGTTTCTTTTCATTTGGGCCATGACGTGACCTTTTCTATATGGAGTATTCACGAGCTAGAAAGTTGTATATAATATAGGGTTGTGCCTGTGAGTTCAGAAAAAAATAAAATACTAGAAATGTACGTATGAGAAGAGCTTTAATCAATAGGTCATACATATATATAATCATCAGCATATAGCATCTATATAACTTTGCTGGGCCCTCATTTCCTTTCTTCTTTTAGATTTATATATATATCTGAGCCAGTTTACGCGCACCTCAATTAATTTTAGAGCCCTAAAGTTAATGACTGAAAAAACATTTCATGACTCCAATATTTGAATTCATGACTCCAATGATATTCGAATTGTCGACCTTCGTGGAATATTCAAACTTTCGATGAAAGACTTCAAACTCGATCGATCTTTAATTGTTTTTCTCCCATGCATTCATTAGCCGAACCCCTTTCAATCCCATCACGAAATGATTTCTCTTTTTTGAGATAAAATTAAATACGAAAAGAATCTTTCTTTCAATCGCGCGCATCACACTCTCTTCTTTTGTCTCCAACCTTCATTTTTAAGTATTGATGATTTTCTTTTCCTTAACTTTCACAAATCTAGTATGACTTCCACATTTTTTATTTAATTGTTTATTCCTCCCATCACGTTTTCTCTCTTTACAAAAGAAGAACTACTTATTACAGTACTTCTCAAAACTTTCAACGTTGACTTTAAAAAATTGACAAGGTTAAATCGAGTTTTCCCATACAAATACACAGAATGCATGGCTAATTTTAAAATCGGTCAAAATGATTATAAATCACAGATATTATGAATCAATTCTATTTTACGACAAGAACAATATTTTTAACGAGATTTTCTATAATTGTTTATTCGTCCATCGAACGAGAGGCATAACAAAAAAACCACTGATAGCATAACAGAATCACAAAATGGCATAACATTTTCAAACCACCAAATAGCGTAACATTTATCAAAGAAGGCATAACATTTCACCATATGATGTATAATGGCATACCATTTTTTATGTTTTTAAATTCAGATATTTTATTGTGTCCCCGGCCCGTCGTAGTATTAATCACTCAATGGTATTACATTAATCACTCATTTACACAACATCAGTGGTAGAATTCGTTGGCAACTTTAGATAATGTCTTAGTAAGCATTAATAATCGTGATTAAATTAAATTAAATCGCATCATAGCTAATTATGATCAGTCACGCAATGCTTACGTGCATATGACAGCTGTAAGCGGAGGAAATCTCGTAAATACTCCCATCTATGCTCCCCACGTAGTTTGAACAGATTTTGATTCTACGGGTAAAATAATTTTTTTTTTTTTTTTGAGAATTAATTGACCAGGTTTTGATTCTTGAGGTCAGACGTGGATGACTTGTCATTGATTTGACTAGGAAGGGGATTAGTCGATGTGCACGTAAATTAGACCGGATACCCAATCTGTGATGCAGAAAAGAAAAAGGATACTATAATTTGTGCAAGCCAAAAAGCCTGATCTAGCGCTTTAGACGTAGTATATATCACGTACTATTTAACATGATGCTGTAAGAGTTCCTTTTTTCCTAACCGAAAAGATACTAGTAGTATTAATGATTGTGATCATTGACCATGATGCTCAATGGGGTGGAACTCGTATTTTTATTTTTTATTTTTTATTTTTTCAAAATAGATCAATATCTCCGAATTTCAATAACAAACAATTAGCATTACTATTAATTACACAAGGCCGCCCTTGCAAGTTTGTGGGCTGCGTTAACCACATTAAATCCTACCACCATTAACAACTTTAATACCTATAAAGTCGTTATACAAAATACGAAAATCATCTAATTAACTTTTTCAGGCCACCTACATCCATTAACAAATTAAGGCAAGGCAATCAGTCTGAATTTCCATGATCCCATTGGCCATTGTGCATGTCTAGCCTATTCCCAAACCTTGGCGAAGGTGGCGGAAATAGAATTTTCTTGTTCAAGTTGTCAATTTGTTTTCATGGTCATGAAGCATGAGGAAAAAAATTTTAAATGCGAGACTACAATTTCAAAAAAAAAAAAATTTTTAAACAGTGGCTAACAGTATAAACAATTACAATTATTCAAGATTCTGAAAAGTGAACATAAAAGCTAGCTGGAGTCAAAATAAAAGTTTCTAATACATGCATACAACGTAACCATCTATATAGGAGGTGCATCCCAATGTAGCAAAAACTTATTGGATCTGTTTATAGATATACCATACATGTGGTGCTATTGGATTTTTTTTTTTCTCGGCAACAAAAATTTATTGTTGTTGAGTATGAAAAATTAAAATTGTTATTTTTTAGCTTCAAAACATACCGTAAGCGAGAATCTTGTAAAACATATTGTTATCTTCGAGAAGATATATATATATATATGTGTGTGTGTGTGTGTGTGTGTGTGTGTGTGTGTGTGATCTTTGTAAACTGCTCTTAAAAGATAAAGCAGAAGAGAAGCAAACAAGGGAAGTTAAAGGACAATGTGTGCATAGCATGTAATTAGGAAAGCTTAGGCTTTAATTCTAATAGGACTCCATAACCTAATTTCATTGATAATGGCCAATCCACTTAAAAGACCACTGCTCCAAAGTCCATCCATTATTAGGTTGTTTGCCCCATTTTGGATAGGAAAATATTGTAGGTAAGCTAGCTAAGGGTCAATCATATAAGCAAATTCCATGTAGGGGGAATATAAGGAAATAGAGTGAGGTTCCACCAAGAAGTATATATATAGCCTTTATGAAGAAAAACAATAGGTAAGGGACTTGAAATGATGGTATGGTAAGAAAGGGCATGTAATCAATTTTTTGTTCTATTTCAACGTAGAATTCACACGTAACGTAATTACACTATTGCATATATTTTTTTCTGATTTTTTAACTGCTATAATTAATGCAGATAGTAGGGCAGTCTGAACGATCCTTTGTTGACAGTTTTTTGTCACGCAATCTTGGTCAAAGATTTCCAAGCTATCATTTTGTAGGATTACGTACCAAGGTTGAGGGCAAAAATATCCATCAGGCCCATTGTCTTGCTAAGCTGGCAATGGCGCATTTTCTTTTTTCGACAGTTGCAGGAGATACGATCTTTCTAAGTATAACTGAAACTAAATCTCTTTTACCGTTGTAGCTTTATTTTTGTCTTGTAAACTACTTTATAATATTTTTTATTTTTTTACTCTTCCCCTAAAAAATCAAAGGACTCATACCTACTATGATTTAAATTAATTTGAGTAATAACAAAACAATGATGGTGAGAGGTTTAGAAGGGCACTTGCTTTTTGGTTCAACTAGGAGAAGACCCCACTTAAGGATTCCTTCCCACTATAAAAAAATGCCCTTTAGTCCAATCTCCACCCATAAAAGAGGGAACTCAAGAAGCTTTGCAACGGACCGCAACTACTCTTAATTAATATTAAAGTAGTACTTGCAGTACCCCATCCAACAGGGGAGTATATATATATTTGTAAGAAGTACTGTATATATTTAGGGGATGAATTAAGAAGAATTCTAAAATCAGTTTAATAGGCTGACAGTAATAAATATGTGAATGTGTATTAAAATGTATAAAAAGTACACAGAATTACGTATTTTTCTTATTTTCTAGTGTACTTATCGTCAGCTCAGTGGGCTGACAATAGCAAGACTGATGAATTAATTCAAGGGGAACTTAATTAGCCATCCTTTTTACCTTACTTATTTAGGTGTTCATCCTAATGTGTTTAAATATTTATCTTTTCATCCTCAAATTCAAATAAATCATAAACTGCCCTTTCTTTCTCCTAATTTTTCAAATCTCTCTCTCTCTCTCTTCTCTCTCTCTCTTAATCTTTTCTAATTATCTTAATTCTCTCTCATCTTTCAAACATTTCTCCCACCTAATCTTTTGAATTTTAATTTGATGCGTGTTTAATTTCTTCTTAATTCAATTGGGATTGAGCTAGCTAGTGATCGATCAAGCTCAAGGAGGAAAATTGCCGCGTGTCACTACACTATGTTTAAAGCACGTACGTGTAAAAATTGAAGCCATACGAAATTTGATAGCTCAATATAGTTTGTGTCTTTGATTGGGTAAGCTTCAAGCCAACTCAATTGCGTGAAATTTGCCTAGAATTAGTCAATTCTTGTGTTGCTTAAATTAATAAATAACTAATTAGACCTGAAAAAAAAGTTTTCAAAAAACTAAAAACAAAAATCAAAAACTAAAAAATAAAAAGTTTGTCAAACACCCCCAGGTTTTTGAATTGGCTGATGATCCTCTCGTGTGAACATTTCTCATGTGATTCCTTACGTAATACAGTAAGTACATAATGGAATCCATCACGATTCCATTAAAAGATATGATATCCATTCTATTTTGCAGGTCTAAATATTATTTATCAATTATCATCCATGTTAGATCTGAGGTTGATCGACATCGGTAAAGCTTGATCAAATCATAGTACCAGATAGTCAGGCCATGTATAAGACACATTTGTCCTCCTTCAACTATTCCTCATTTTCGCTGTCTATTCTTAGCAGAAAGCATTCTAAATATCTATCAACTAATTTTTTGCCCACCTAGTTCGTATAACTCCTTTAATTTACGATACAGTTGCAATCGATCTGTTATACCCTTGCACCTGTTCGACCGGTCCCCCCCCCCCCCATAATAAAATTCTACTGTAATTTCCTTCTTGATAGACAGGATAACACGGAGTTGGGGAGCTACTGTCCCTTAGAGGGACTGCAGCGTGGTGTCCCAATCGAGGGATCCCTGCTCCGGTCTCACTTTGATGATCGGAAGCATTTACTTTGTAGAACTCGTCGAGTTGAATAAGTATGCAAAAAATCAACTCGATCAGATATCATTAAGTATCTAATCGGAACATATATAACTTGCCAATAGTGGATTTTAATGGATTTAATCCAGTGTTTCGGATCCATTCTTTTCAAGACAAAAAGGTTTCGATTAGGCACTTAATAATATCCGATGGGGTTGATTTTTTGCATACTTGTTCAACTTGATAAGCTCTACGAAGTGAACATTTTCAATCATCGAAGCGAAACTAGAGCGGGGAGACCCTCGGCCGGGATAGCACGCTAAGGGACAACAGCTCCCCCAGTCCGGATAACACTGGCACAATTAGTTAACCCTCAGAGTTTTGTCAAGTGGATATGAAAAAGCAACAAAAGGGTTTGTCCTCGAAGAGATCGCAAGTTCAAATATTCCACGAACCTGTTCGTCTGGCCGTTAACTTCAGGGCCTAGAATCAGTCGAAGTGTGCGCGAGCTGACCCGGGCATCCGGTTATAAATTAAACTACACTACTTTTGGACGGCTCATACAAAAGACCCGTAGCCATCAATGGGACAGTAATTCAGGCGAGCAAATAATTGGAAGTGGTTAGAGAGATAAGGCTGGTATTGGCATCCTAGGTTTGATAGAGATAGGGCTGGGCTGGCTGCTTGTGTTCACTGTTCACCTCACTTGACAAAACTGACACGTCTAAATTCTAATGTTCCAATTAATGGGGAAAAAAAAAAAAAAATCAAACGGATTCTTTTCTTCTTAAAAATAAATAGTCTCACCTACCGTTTAGTATACATTGTAGGAGTAGTATTCATGGCATGTCGGCACTCCACTCCTTTCTTTCCTTGATGATGGGACTATATGGGGAGGTAGGGCAAACGTTCACTGAATAAAATATTGTCTTCTTTTGAAAAAAAAAAAAACAAAAACAAAAAGTAATATGTGAATCTATTGAAATTAATAATTAATAGGAAATTCAACAAAATAAAATATGCTGATGTCCATTAATACTTGACCAAACTGATTAATTTTTACTTAATTTGTTAATTTCTAACACACTCGTGTAACTAAGTTCAAGATAAAACCCACAAAATGAAGATTTCATGGAGTCTTTGTTTGACGGAATGTGAAAGAGAAGTTGAGCCATTGATCACTTCGTCCGAATGAAACACTTAGACAACTTTAGAGTGATCACAATATGTCTGTAGGATTTACAAATACTCATATGACAATTAAAAATTACATGGGCGTGCATGACCTTGCATGTGCATGGTAATTTCTTCTTTTTGTTTTTGTTTTTTTTTTCCGATAACAATACTTTCAAATTTCTTTTTGATTGTAGTTTCTAGCTAGTTATATTTGGATTCTGTAGGACGTATAATAAAGAAAAACTCTGGGTATATTTGAAGAAATTTGTCACACATTTTAGTTTCCCTCCACAATTTTAGGATTTAAACTTTTATTCCCAGAAATCCCATGATTCATTGAGCTAACCACATAATAATTGTAAGTAGTGAGATAGGGCTACTAGCCACCCTAGGAAATATATGCCGGGGGAAAAGGGTCCAGATAGAGGAGGAAGAATATGTGAGTACTGATCCTAAATTGCTTTGCCTTTGAAGCCTAAATTGAACCAAAATAATTTTAAAAAATAAGTGTTTATTTCACATTTTTAAATTTAAAAATAATATAAATAAAAAATAATTTTTTGATTTTTTTTACACCGTATTTCAAACAAGATCCATATTACATATTTTTATATTTCAATAAACCTATTATTTTTTAGTTTGAAATTGTCTTTTTAAAAAATAAGTACTTATTTAGCATTCGGAAACGGGGGCCTAATTTCCCTACATAAAGTTCGAAAAGGTTTTTCTTAACTTTAAACAGTAAAGATTGAACGACGGCCGAAGCTTGAAAAGCAAATTAAAGTCTAGTAGCCTTGAACTTCATCTACTCCGTAGTAGCCCAATAAAGTCTTGGACACTAGTGTAGTGTAGTCCTTTTCTTTTACAAAAAACCACATAATATTCTTAGGAGAGTAATGTGGGCGGAATGTTTTGGTAGTGTTTTTTTTTTTTTTTTAAATGTTGGGTGTTTCTAATCAGTTTGCGCGAACCTCAAACTAATTCCGATACAGCTATTTCATACACTTATGTATGGGAGGTGAGATGGATAATGGATAGCAACAAAGTTGAAGAAAAACTTTTATCGTGTCGCAAATAAGACTAGCCGTATGGCTCGAAATATTGAGCTAGTACAAAATAACATGCGAGTAAAATGAGCGTAACCACAATGACAATGTTGATATAGACGTGTGATATGATGTTACAATATAGAATTCAAAAATGTAAACCTTAATGGTATGGATAGAACTGACAGATCAAAGTTCATAGGAGTGAATATAGATTGAGGTGATTTGAACATGTCTACGATAGAGCTACCAATACGGTAGACAGGAGAAGTGAAAATGGTTATCGATAAATAATACTCCATCCGTCCCTTTTTAAGTGTCCTGCTTCGTAACTCTAACTTATTAAAAAGATATCATCATTATACCTTTCACATCAACTTTTTCCACCACTTTCCCTACTTACCCATCATCATTACTCTTTTACTCACTTACTTTTCAAAAAGAAATCTACTTTTAGGGACAAAATAGACAATATACCAACTTTTACCCACTAACTTTACAAAATGGACACTTATTAAGGGACAGTCCAAAATGGAATATTGGACTATAAAAAAGGGACGGAGGGAGTATGTAATAGTAACGGAACGGGTAAATCAAATTTGACTTTAGGGCTCTGTTTGTTTGGACATAAAATATTTTCCGATAAAATATTTTACGTATTTTTCGGTGTTTGGTTGTGTAAAAAATGAAAAAAAAATTTTACATGTAAAACATTTTCTATTAATTGGATAAAAATGACTTACTTTGAAATCTTCCGTAAGTTATTTTCCGAAATGAACCTATTTCCTTCTACTGCAATTTTCACTGCTCAGTTTCTTTGATCGTCTGTTCTGACTCATGTTCAATTCCAATAATCTCAGATCTCTCCACTGTTTAAACCCCCATTCTCTCTACACTATTTTGTTAATTTCTGAAAATATTTTCAATTGTCAACCAAAAATAAAATTTTAAAATTTATTTTCTGAAAAAACATTTTACATCGATACAAACAGAGCCTAGAAGCAATAATTTGAAAAGACCTAACGATGGAGACAACAAATTCATAAAATCTTGTCACAATTGATTTGGGCTTTAGCCCGAGAAGTTAGGATGGGCTTTCATGAAATGGGCAGGTTCGCTTTTTTCTCAACAAAAAGATGCGTACCAAAGTTGTTTCAGCAAAACACGCCCAGTGGGACTCGAACCCACAATCGCCTGATTAGAAGTCAGACGCCTTATCCATTAGGCCATGGGCGCCTCTTGCTGTTGAAGCACCGGGATTTCAATATTCTATAGTACAACCAAGTTTGTTTTGGGCTACCCTTTTTTCTGTATTTATGTTTTTTTTTTTTTTTTTCTTCATTCGTCATACATCAGCGGAGGTTAGTAGGGAGTGTTAGGATTAGCACGGGGTCCAAAAGCTATCCATAGTTTTGGACTTCAAGGGTATTGCTCCAGTAGGAGTCGAACCCAGGACCTTCCTCATAGGGGAGAGATGACCCAACTGCACTGGACAGTGATTGTCCTGTATTTATGTTGCTGTTGTATTTTTTTTAACAATTTGACTTTTTATTCGAATAGATTAAGGCAATAAAAGTACGGGTATTGTTCAACATTTTGACTTTTATTCGTCTTTATCCTGAATTTTTTTTTTTTTTCCTTTGGTCCGTCTTTTTACTCTTTTTGATTCCAGGGATGAACTATTATGGAAAAATGAAGGCTCAGGACGTGTTTTGATAATTAATATCCATCAATGACATTTTCAGTATTAACAAATGTTCTCAGCGTATTCTTGACGGGTATTAATTATCAAAACACGTCATTGACCGTCATTTACCCAATGATTAAACCAAAAATTTCATTGAAATGGTGAACAAAATGTGTAAAAGAGTTGATAATTGCCCACTGTCTTAACCAAAAAATAATATAAGCGGAACTAGATTTCCCTGTTAATAGCAAATTAGAAAGTTGAAAATACACTAAATACAGGACATTTTCATTGATATTTTTCTAATAAACTCAGGTCGTAGCTTCTTTTTTTTTTTTTGTAAAAAAAAAATCATAACTCAGGTCATAGCTTGAGTAGGAGAATAAATATTGTGTCTGTTGCAAGACTAGACATAACGTGTAACATCTTTATTAGATATCTCAAAAGTTAGAACCAAAATCATACTTCGATTCCATTCTTCAAATTTTTAGGAGTGAGTTTATGTGGTGCAGTGCAACAGATTCTTCAAACTACAATATTTTATTACTTTTGATTTATTTCTAGTTTTATTGATCTAAATGAAAAATGGTGCGTCTTTTACATTGCGATTTTTTTTTTTTTGACAACTCTTTTTGCACTGCTTAATTTTCAAGTACAATTTTTTTTAAAACTCTGATTATTCAAATAATCGCGTGATATGCAATAACTTTTAAATATTTTTTGTATCTTCAACTCAAATACTTATCTTTTTAAAAATGGAAGAGAACAAGGCATTAAACTTTTAAAATTTTGGAATTCATGTTTAGATAGATAATAGAAAAACAAGTGAAAGCGAGCAAGACAAGAGAAAGGAATATTTCTTGTTGTGAAACTTGTGAAGAATGTGTTTACAGATGTATTCACAGGTAAGTTGGGTAAAATAAACTAGCATTTAGGGACAAAGCTAGAATTTTACTTTAGCAATGACAAAATGTATACTATAAATCTATAATAATAAAAAGATGCATTGCAATATGAATAGTCATTTACTCTAAGAAAAATTAAAATACATAATAAAAACTATAGTAAATTATGTTTGTCATTTGCACATAGAGTATGAGAAAAACTAACTTTAATTTAATCTATCTAGGCATCTTGAATTGTGTCTTTCATGTCGTTAAAACATCGATGATAGAAACGGCGTCAAATACAAACTCAATACCATGTATTGCTCAAAATATATACAAAGTCAATAAGGGATTGAAAACCTTCAATAATATCTCAAATTTCAATTGAATATTGAAAAATTGAAGAAGACTAACTTGTTCCCAATGGAGTTTGAGAAATCCATACAAAATACCAAACGATAAATGATTTTTAATTTTTTGAAAGTCCACTGCTCCATAGTGCGCGCAGGCATTGGAAATTTGGAAGTCCACTAAATGAGAAATCCACTAGTGTCGAGTCGTGAACAGTGCCGACTGTTTTGGTAAACTTGTTTAATTTTTTAGGTTAAATTATTTTATGTTAAATTGTTTTAGATTAAAGTGTGGAGTTTTTTTTTTCCTTCATTAGATCGCATCCTTTATATGATTTCACTTTGGCCTTTATATGATTTCACTTTGGCCCATTCAATTTAGTTTTGGAATGCTATTTTGGGTCTCCTTTCTTGAAAAAAAAAATAGAGGATTTAGGACTAGTATATAGCCAAAAATAAGTGGAAAAAAAAAATCTAACAATGGTGAGTCTATATAAGTTGGGGATGAATTTTTTTTACAAATAATAATTGAATTTTCTAAAATTCTTACCTTGGCGGCCACTCTCACTAAACCCCCTGGCTCTATCATTGGTAACAACGTATGTCTTTGCATATTGGAGTAACATGGTAAAAAAATAATAATAATAATAAAATAACAATTTTTGGTATTTAATGGGTGAGGGGCAGTGGATAATCTGTTTTCTAGAATTATTGTTCCAAACCCATTTTGCAAGCATTGTCCAAATATTGTTGAGAGTATTAATCTCAGTCTTTCGTGACTGTCCATTTGCTCGTTCCGTCTGGAATTGTATCCTTCCCTCATCTTCTAGCTCCCTCTTTTTCTCTCAGCCACTTCCACTGTGGCTCCAATCCAATTGCCATTCTCATTCTCATTGTGTCCATTCTTCGGGCATTTCTTGGTGCATTTGGAACAACCGGAATAAGTTTCTCTTTCGGTCTTTAATGTCTAACGATCCACTGGAGCAGAAGTAGTTTTATACGTACCCACGTTGATGTTTTGGCTCGGTCTTCGGAATGGTTTTTTACATTGCATGTTTTGAAGCGGGATATCCGAGCTACCACTATATTGGTCAGTTGGGACCACATTTACATGGTACATTGATGATTAACACGGATGGTACAGTGGATGCACATGACAATGCGGCCTGCGGGGGGTCTTATTTGAGATCACAATGGTGCATTTATTCTAGGTTTCCAAAGGAAGATTGGGATTTGTTCAATTTTGGCGGCTGAGCTTTGGGGCTTAATTAAGGATGGCCTTAAGTTAGCCAAAGATTGCAATTTTTTGAATATTATTGTGTGTACTGATGCTATTGTAGTAACCAACGTCCTTCAAGACCAAACTCTAGCAAATGCTCATCCTTTGAGTAATCTGATTACTATTGCAAGTTTCTGTTGGAGGGATTCGCGGTGGTGAACCTCAAGCATGATTATCTGGAGGCTAATCGATGGGCCGATTCGCTAGCATTGTCCCACGAGTAGGGCTTTATTTCTTTTAATGTTGTACCGTCTTTATTGGTATTTCAATTACATCAAGATTGTGTACCACAGATTTATTTTTAATTCGTAATCGTAGTTGCATCGTTCATTACAAAATAATAATAATAATAATAATAATAATAATAATAATAATAATTCTTGCCAACTTGCTAAACCTTGCTCAAGTATGGTTGATGGGTCACGAGATTGGTTTTCAAAATGGTCCTTGTTTCTAGCTTTCCATAGTGACCAGCAAAGGAAAGCTATTACAAGTCCTAGCTATCTCCTTCTTAATTCCACCAACAGCCCGCAACGTACTCAAACACATTAATGTCCACCAATGTTCAAAGAAGAATGGGGATAGTATTTTTGCCCTTGAATACTTTGTGAAAAAGTGAGTTATGATCTTGGAGCAAGCACCATCCTTGTTTCGCCAAAAAAGCTAGGTTGAAACAGTGTAAATCCCAAACCTCCCTCTGCCTCGCTCTTACAAAGAGTGCTCCAGCTATAACCCAATGCAGTTTGTTTTTCCCCTCTTTTGCTACACCACCAGAACTTACAAATGGCTTTGCAAAGATCCGACAGGATCCTTTGGGTAATAAAAAGCACTGCATTACATAATTTGGCATAGTAAGTGCATTAGATTTTAGAAGAACTTCCCGGCCTGCTAGATTCAAGTAGACAATTTTCAACTCTTTAGCTTAAGCTAGAACTTGATCTTTAACATAAGCAAACACTGCTCGTTCTGATTTTCCAATAATGGATGGTAGGCCAAGATAGAGATTAGAGACCTCTGCCATTACCAGCTTGAACATTCAGTGCTGAATTTAATGCTAAATTTAAATGTCACAACATTAATCCCAAGAATTTTGCCAAAAAGGGAAAAAAAAAAATTCATCTAAAGATTTTCCACATGAGAGATGCAAATTTGAAAGTAGAAGCAAAGCAATTTGTTTCCGGTAAGACAAACTTTCTCGCCAGTGCACATTTAGAAAATAGTCACCTTCAAATTTTCCTATCTTCTTTGTTTCCCTTGACAAACCTCTTCACAAATCCAAAATCAAAATAGAAAGAGAATCCTGGAGTTTTCGTTTAGGAATGAAGTTCATGAAGCACCATTACAACTCATGTATGGCCAAAGGGATTTTCAATGTGTATTATGACATCCAAACACATCACTGAAGCTCTCCCGGAACTATTTTTCTAAAACCAGAAAGAGAAAAAAAAAAAAATACAAACCAAGTTGCTTGGAAATTCACTAGCTTATTCTAAGAGCATATCAGATTGCACAAGTCCTCAATCCTTGCCTTTTTAATGCCAGTGAAGGGGAAAACCCTGAACTTGTCACTCCCATTGCAAGTCAAAGTCAACCTCCCTTCGCTTTCTGCCCTCTGCAAAAAGACTTAGATTAATTAAACAAACCATAAAAAAGACTGCAGTTGAGGTAATTGTTTATGAGAGATTGAGTTCTAGACATGTTATAAACTGTTTGAGCAATCTTTGCTCGAAAATGAAATTACGTCCAGTCTATGACATCAAGGGGGATATTTCATGTGTGTGTGTGTGTGTTGAATTCTCCTGTCTTTTCTTCTGGTTGTGAGAGCGATTAGTCATTCGAAAGAACAATACAGTGGAAAATGCATTTGATGCCACAATTGCACTCGCTAAAGATGTTTGTTTCCTGAAAATAGCGACTTTATCTTCCCCAAAACAAAGACGGTACCTCACAATACATTTGTTTGTCGTTGCAACTCCACCATTTGGAGGGGACACAGTCGACATATCGACACCAGCCACAGTACTTGTTCGCATTTATGCCATGAATAACTGCAACGATTACTCCAGCAAGCCTGCACATAGAAGGGGACTTTCTCATTAGACACCATAAAAAGTTATAATATACAATTACAAATAAAAACGAGTCGCAGAAATGAAAAGTTAAACTCACAGAAGACTGAATATAACAAGAGAAACACTCCTCAGCTTAGGCCTATCCAGTTTCTGTCCGAGTTTGACAGATAATGTGACCTCATTATCAAATATACCTCCTTTACTATGAGGCATTTGCGCAAGCCGGGGACTGAATAGGAGCACCAACCCAAGAAGGAAACCCGATATAAATCCCCCAATATTGGAAAAATTGTTCACATAAGGTAGCAAACCAAGCATAAGATTGATCACCGAGATAGATAGAATGGCTACAATAGCTGCAAACTGCATAGAACCAAAAAACATTATTCTGAGATAGCTATGTTAATATAACTCTATCATCTTTCCTTTTATTAATTGAATTATGTTTTGGCATAGAGAAGGCTGAAGAACCTTGTTGCTGTAGAAATTCCAGTTCCGGAGAAGCCCCGATAGCATTGCACCAAGTAATCCAAATAGAGCGCCGGACGAAGTAACTGATGGCCTGTCTTCCAGAAATAGTGCAGCCCCCAAACTACCACTGAAACCAGATAGTATGTAGATAATCCCAATTCTTACTGCCAAAACAGAAGCCAAAAAAAGGACAACAAGAAGGTGATTCATTGTCTGGGAAAAGTTAAAGACTCCTCAATCATGTTACAGCAAAATGAAACAACCAGAAAAGGAATGCTTATATTACGTGGTCCGAATTCTTGTTCCAAGTGAATTCCAACAAAAATGACACTGGAAAGGTTGATGATAAGGTGGACAACCCCTGCATGCAACAATGGGCTTGTGAAAAGACGCCAAACTTGGTGATGTTTTGTCAAAAATGTCTGGCGAAGGGCCCCCATTTCATCAAGCCTGCCATAGCAAGAAAATGTGGTTTACTAATTAGCAGCACATAGAGACTTTCACCTTTAGGGCATCTGACAAATATTCAAAGCTAAAAAAGTGAGTTCTTTGTCAAACCAACATCAGATTACATATATAATGTGTTAAACTTGCAAGAAAACTGCACTAGTAAACCTTTAAAAGTGACTGAAACTGCACTAGGCTCAGCTTTGCTAGAATATGTGTTGAAATTGACTTTGATGGCCTTTCTTCCCTCTACTTTTGACTTTCAAGTTTCTGCTGACAAAGTAGTGTAGATTAAGGTTAAATACCCTTGGAAACCTTTAAGATGTGCTTCATGCAAAATTTTTGGTCATTCTACTTGTTCTTCTAGTGAGGCTCCTAGTGTTTCTGAAAGAGGACAGGGTGGACAGAAACAGTTTTGGGTAGTGAAGTGTACAGCTGCTTCTAATGTTAATGGTAAATCTGGTGGTGATGGGGTTTCATCTCAGAATATCTTCTCTACTCTGGAAAGTGAAGAATCTGGTAAAATAATGCGTGTCTAACCCCTCTGATAAGTTGACGGCAGTTAATGTGGGTATTGGTATTTCAAATAGCAAAGGTGGTTCTGGTGCTCTCGAGCTTACTGATGGCAAGCTTGTTGGATGTTCCCCTAGTGCTAACCTAGTGGTGGAAAGGGTTAGTTTGATGGAGGGGCTGTCTACAGGCCTTGATAGTTTACTTCCTTCTTCTGGTGATCTCCCTTCTGAAGCTGAATTTGAGGAGGGTTTGCAGTCCTCCATGGTTGTAGCTCCTAAGAAGAAAGGGAAAGGAAAGGGCAGAGGCGGAGCTCCCCAAAGAAAGGGTGGTGGCAAGGGTGGTTCTGGTTCTAAATGATTAAGTTAGCCTCGTGGAATATTCAGACCCCTTAAAACAAAAAGAAGTTAGGTCCTTGGTTCTGAAGGAAAAGCTGCGTATTATGGGTACGTATTGTTTAAGCCAAAGTTAGAGCTGAAAATTAATACTATGGTTAAGAATGTATGTACAACACTGCTTTCCTCCTCATTGGAAGTCTATTGGGTTCTTGTGTAGCTGCTAGGAAGGAGAAAGATTTATTAGACTGACATTAACTTACCGAAAGCATAAGCAGTTTCTAAGAGATTTTTACCTTACCCTAATAATGTCTGAGAATATAATTAGCAAACTCTTTTTATGTCTACTTACGTGATTGAGGAAAGTCCACTTTCATCCCATGTGATTATCGCGATATGCGAATACCTCCCTTATGGTTTAAAACTGACCACATAACCTACCTATGGTTTTGAAAATGTGCGGATAGACTCCCTGCCGTCATGTTTTCCATCCATATTAACGGACACAACATTAAAAGACCGTTATACCCCCATCACGTCCCTTGATTATTATTCTTTTTTAAATCTAACCACACCATCCCGTATATCAAAAATTGAATCCAAACCGTTAATATTGTAAATTTTGACGAGTACTACGTCCATGCCAAAATTCAAGTCAATCAAAAAATGAAAAGCTCATGGTCAAATCGATTTTGTTATGAAATTAAAATTTCAAATTTGAATTTACTAAAAATTAGATCACTGGGTTATTGATACCTGATCGATATGATTTTTTTTACAGAGATATTCTATTTTTTATTTAATACATTATGAACCGACTCATATGACATTCTAGAGGTGTGTGAGGTACACCTCCGTTAATACAGATGGAAAACATGACAGCAGGGGGTCTATCCGCACATTTTCAAAATCACAGGTAGGTTACGTGGTCAGTTTTAAATCATAAGGGGGGTACAGGGGATGAAAGTGGACCTTCCTCTAAGTTATTTTCTCAAGTGAAATGGAAAATCCCCCAAAACTGTGAGCGTCAACAATAACCATCCATCGCCGGTACTTCGTTTTTTCAGATATCTCAAGATTTAAAAGACCAACAAACCAATGCATTGAAACCAAAAAAAAAAGTTTTCAGAAACCCTACTTCACACTACATCAGGAAGAAAAACTCCCCTAATTAAGTGAACTAACGAGGAAAAATGGATACGAAGCACACTATTGCTAAAAGAGATGTAGTTAAAATCGACGAAATGCTCGGTTTGAACACTTGGAAAATGAGGGAATAATACACAAGGCTCTGAATCTTGGAGGTTTCTGATTCTCAATAGAAGAACATGGGTATGGAAAAAATTCATATGTAATAATTTTCTTCCAGAAAATCCAATTTCAATGAATGCACCAAACCCAAATCAATAAACAGTAAAGTCCCATTTACTTTCCTTGGTTTTCTTGGAAACGAAACAAAGGTATAACAATACACAAGAAACCCAGAGGAAATAATCCAAAATTAACCCAATCACATACGTATTTTCACAAGAAAATATCAAACAAGAACAATAATGAATAAGCAGGAGCAGAGAAAATAACTTACGCTGAAGCAGAGGGGCCAAGTAGGGGATTCTCGGAAAGGGGCTGAAACGAGAACATTCCGAGGGGTTTAAGAGCGCAATCGTGGTGGGAGTTGCGCCAGCAATCGTTGACGATGATGGTAACGACGAAAGCCACGAGGTGGAAAATGACGAAGAGGGAGATGACCCAAGCGTCCTCTCTCTTTTTCCTCCTCTGCTGCGAGTACAGGGTTTTGAAGAAGGGCACCCTCTGGCTCTGTTCTTTCCCAAATTCGTCCGCTGCGGAGGAGTCGATGGAGAGGCGGGGCTGTGGCGGCGTCTTGAGGTTGATTCCTATGTGAGTGTGGTCTTTGGCGGTGGTCTGTGCCATTGATTTTGCCGAGAAAATGCAAGTAGGTGTAGGAGAGAGGGAGAGAGAGAGACGGTTGAGAATGGGAAGTGAGTGCTCTTGAAGACGGTTATTGTTGGCGGGAAATCATCACAGCTAATAAACAGGTGTACATGGGCTACGTCAAACCTGGGCTAGGCTCGGCCCAAATACACACAAAAGGTGTGTAATTGAGCCCATTTTCTTTACCTCCATTAGGAAGCGTTGTTTTGTCGCACCACACCACTATCTGTATAGGAAACTAAACCGCTCCTATGTGGAGACCAAAGCTAAGGTCCCATTCGGTGGTGTTAGAATTATGTTTAGCTTCACAAAAGGGCTATGGGGACTTTTCCAACCGAGTCCTAGTTTATATTGAAATGAATGGGCTTATCAAATTTTCTAAATAAGTAACCTTGTACGAAATTATCTAAGAATTATGGGCGAGCAAAAAAGTGTTTAACGCTAAAACTGTATGACCGCGTCGTTCCGTGTCAAAAATAAATTTATAAAAACCAAGAATTAACTACTATTCCGTAGAATAATGGTTAAGACCGAGTATCGTTCCAACGGGGACTGAATGGCTAAGTTACGACAAATTCAATTAGTTTGCAGATTAGTTCAGAAAGGAAAGATTTGATTGATTTGGTTTGTTTGGAATAATCTAATTGAATTAAAACAATGAATTAAAATGTTCGAAAACGATGGAGGAAAATATCTAGGGTTTAGAATTCACTCCGACCGCGTAACAATAATATGCATAGGTTAGGTTTATTTATTCGAATCACAAGGGATTATCGCTAGGACTTGCAAATCCTAACAATAATCGTCAAGAAAATAATCAGGTTATTAAAAGGCATAGACTATCCCATAGCACGGATCGTCTCTCAGTAGCACGGTTTGGCTACCTAACGGCACGATCCGTCTTACGAGCATAATCTATCTCAGAACTCCAACCGCAATCAATGAAAACCATTGCAAGACTAGGTATTTGAAATCCGGAATACAAATACTCAATAGATAAAAAGAATTAAAATCAATCCGTTCAATTGAAACGGAAAGGGTTCTTAGTCTCACAATCGATTCGAATAACAAAACCAAAACCCTACACAAAAATATAGTTACTTGATACGGAGTTTCATCTTCCCCCTAGACAAGGGGTTTAGCCGGCCATGGAGAAAAAAGATGCGAGCGAAATTGAAAAAGACATGGAAGACATAAACAAATCTCCTGTCACGCCTCTTCCTAATGCCTCCTCCTAATGGCTGTTGGGAATCTCCAAAGTAACCTAAATAATAAACTAAGGGCCTTCTTATATAGTCTCGGCCCATAAAATAAATTAAGACTTAAAAACGTAACAAACTAAGTCCTCGTGCTGCCCGACGTCCGGACCACGGATAGGCTGGTCCGGGCCAATTTTCCAGCACGTTCAAACTTCACTCCAGCCTTGGTCGTCCGGACCTTGGTCCGGACCAAATTTCCAGCTTTCATCTTTTCGCTCCTCTTCTCGCCGCGGATCCCTCCGGAACATCTTTAACTCATGATTATTACTCAAATCCTTTCCGAATGCTCCGTTAGCCCTGAAACACCACAAAACCAATGAAAGCTCGTTAAATAACATTAAATAGGACTGACAAAGCTTAAGTTAATGAGAATAAACGGGTGCTTTTCAGCACCTATCAATACCTCACTATTCGTTAAGGAAAACTGGAGTTTCATGCAAAAGTGTAAAAAATAAAATTTTTTGGCCAAAATGGTAATAGAACCACTGGTGGGAAACAGAGATATATACACAAGATAATCACATATAATCAAAGGACTAGAAAGGCACACACAAATTACAATTACCTCTCCTAGCCAAAGGATACGCCACCCCATTTGCACAAAAGAAAACTCACATTGGTTAAACCCAAACAACCGTTGCAACGAGGCCGATAAGCCAATCGATATGATTCATCATTGGATTGCCGCCGCCACCACCCATTTCCTTCGTCAAAGAACCATCACCACCACCACCACCACCACCACTGTCGGGGACCTAACCACAGTTCTCTTCTTTAATTTCTCTTCTTTATATATATAATTTTAATTTTAATTTTTTTTTGTTCTCGATTAGCTAATGCTTTCTTCTCCTTCCTTTATTCTTTTCTAACGTACCGGACGGATGATTCCCAATCTTTTTGAAGGTGGAAAACAAGCCAGTCAGTGGTGGACCTACGTACCAGAGTGTTTAGAAAGTCATGGCTGAGAAACTTCAAAACCATGGAATTCCCAATTCCTTAATTTCAAAGTTCCAATTGCACCAATCACTATCCAGTTAGAATTTGCTTTAGGTATTGTTGGAAGCGATCGAAAAGGACAGGAGAAGACAAGACAGACCCACGCGATGGTTGATAAAATACTCCATTTCAATGGCTTGTGGAATTACCCTAAGCCAAGAAACGTGGGTGGGAAGCTTTAATTTAATTTCTTCATTTGTTTAAATGCAACTCTCCGATTATAAAGGGTAAAGGTGCTTTGAAAGCATTTAACTAAAGCAATTTGGCCTGCCTCTGTGGGTTCCTGTTCCAGTTGGAAGATTTGGTAAAGCTCACACAAACAAGTCGCCCTTCTTGGGACCCACAGAACCCATGAATCTTGAAATCTTTTGGATGCCAATGAAATTTTCAACCTTGGCATGATAAGATTATCTGTATGTTGTGCAATTTATATTTAAAATGCAAAAATTCTACGGCTACAAATCAGGAATGCATAGGTGCATCGTGGGCCAACTTTTAGTCGTCACACAAACGATCCGAATTATTTATTAAATTTTAATAGATTTTTTTGAGGGACCTTTCGAAAAGAAGACTACTTAAGTGGATAAATGAAAGTGCTTGATCAAATTTCTCAATTTTTTTTTCAGAATGAATGTAGGATCTAAATTCTGAATGAATAATTTAAAAATAAGATTCAAGCTGACAGTTATCCGATTAACCAACTGGGCTTTGGTCAAGACTCAATACTCTTGCATTTCACTAGAAAGTCAGGAGTTCTAGTATTCTCATCTGCATGTGGATATTCTTCCCTTTGTGTGTTGGGATTATTTCTCTCCTTAATGAGGCTTGTAATGGATTGGGTTTAAAGTGATTGTGATACATTTAATGCACTTATTTATCTTGTTGGTTAGTTGTTGGGTTTGGTTATCTTGTGGCCTTTCACACAATTGATTTCATGTCCCGTGATTTATATTTTGTAATTCATACATGATGTAATGATCTCTCTTATCGATGGACCAAAAAAATTTTTTTTATTCGATTGAGCTGAATTTTTCTAAAACCACTTAAAAATACATTTTATAAATTAATGAATCGTTTAAATAATTTGTGTGAGACCTGAAATTGGACCCCACAATATATCTGATTGCACAATATGTGCACCCGTAATCTGTATGTATGCATATAACGATTGTTTAAAGGGCAAATTTTTGTAGTCGTCCCTTTAGTTTTACGATTGTCTCAATTTTGTCCTTCAATTCTCACCAAATAAACCCTGTAGTATGTTTTATGTTCCAAATTGGTAAAGTAGTTAACACCGTTAATGAAACTAACGGAAAAATATGATTAAAAAATTAAGTGCTCCAATTTTCAATCCGGTTTAACCGGTGCGAAGATCTTATTTTTTTAATCATTTTATCCTAGATGGTCGTAATAAATTTTTGTTTCTAAGGTCTTTCGATGAATATCCGAAGACTCTTTATTTAGTTTCAGAACTTTCTTTCTTAAGATGCTTATTAAAAAGTCTTTGCTTTGTTCACTCTCGTAGAGCCCCATATAAAAATGTACTGTACAAGCTATTTCTTTCTTGAAGCTAATTAAAATGGAGGAGATAGAGAAGTGGTCAAATTTGGTGATCACTTTTTTGGAGGGAAGTTAGTTTTGATCGAGACTAGATCCTTCCACTGACTAGGTGTCCGCATCAAAACTACGCAAAATGCAAATTTAAAAATATCTAGGTGTCGCATCAAAACGACTACAACAAATTGCAAACTTTTTAGAAAATGTCTTCTTTTTTTTTTTTTGGTCAAAAATTTAAGGTATATTATGCGTCGTGGTGATGTATGTGCTCCTGTGTTTAGAGTAGTATATATATACAGATTAGTGGATTTGTCTACTCCAATAATATGGTATTCCCATATGGTGCATCGTGCACCAACAATACTTAAGTACTACTATATATTTTATTTTGTGAACAGGTAACTTAAATATTCATCCCGTCCTCTATAGATACTTAAGTCTCCATAGTATATAATTTGAATACTTATGTTCTCATTCTGAATTTTAATTAATTTCCAAAACACCCTTCTTTAATATTTGACCCCCATTTTTTTTTTTTGTTTTTGCTTTAATCAAATTATCCCATGATAAGAGCAAGTTTATCAGTAATTAGGTAAAAAAAACTTGTGAACAGTGTATATTTTTTATTTTACTTACTCATATTTTTTTCAACACTACACCAACACTATCTATTTAACCTATCCTTTATTAAAATATATTTTCTTTCTTTCTCCAAAAGTGCTCCAAAGTATAGTTTTTAAAAAGAAGAAGAAGAGAGAGGGATGGAGAGAGGAGAGACAAAATAATGTTTTAATTTACATACCTGATGAACAGTAGAGAGGTAAAAATGGAGAAGCACCGTTCATAAATACATTTTACCTCTATATTTACCTACTCTGTTGTAGGGGTACTTTTCCCATTTTGGCGAGCTAAAATAGCTATAAAGCTAGTTTAGCTTTGCTGACAAACTTACTTTAAGGCCATCCACGGTGGTATAATCAAAAAAGAATAATCAAAAGTTGACACATCAGCTTTTGATTATTCAGTTAGGCCATCCACAGTTGTATAATAAAAAATAACAATCAAAAGTTAACACATCAGCTTTTGATTATTCACTTAAGAGGTTGTTAAGCTTAACAATGTTGAACTTCACAATGATCACTTCTAGTCCATAATTAAAATAAGAGATCCACTACAATTTCACTTTCTCTCTCTCCCCCTTGTTTTCCGCCATTCACTTCCCTCAATTTAAGTTTTTTTTTTTGGCAAAAATATATCGATTCCCTTTTTAATTTTGGAAATGAATCGGTGACTTTCTTCCCTCTTATTATGAATTTTTTTTTTTTTTTTTTTTGGGAGAATAGAAAAAAGAAAGTAAAATACCTTAATCCGGCAACGATGGGTTGAATTGTAGATAATCGAGAGATATGAGGTTCACTTTTGGAGGAAAAGAAAGAGAAATAGTTTGTGAGTGAAGTGAAGAAGATATAGAGTAGGCGAATAAGAAAATACTAGTTGAAACACGCGTGTATAAAAATTTTGAAACTAGTTAACTTATGTGGTGTGGGATCCACAAATTTTGATTATCGAAAAAGGTTGTTAGTTTTGGTTATCCAAAACCCAAAATTTGAATATTTTTAAGGATGTTATTAAGTTTGATTATATTATTGTGAACCAACTTTTACATCAACACTGTTAATTTTAAAAATAATTGACTTTTAATTATACCACTGTGGATGGCCTTAGGACATGTACACAAGCCTAGCTATACCTCCTCTTTTAGCAACTTTGACTAGGAAAAGCCCAAAAGTGGGCTTGCACCAGCCTAGGTAAACCCACATGTATTTTACATTTGTGGAGAATCCTCTCCAAATATACCGAGATACTGTTCATTTCCATTACCTTAAACAATTGTTTCTCTCTCCTCACTCTCGCCCGTTCTTTGACTCTCTCTGACTCACTCTCTCTCTCTCTCCTCCTCACTCCCTCCTGTTCTCCGGCTCTCTCCTCCTCACTCTCTGACTCTCTCTGACTCACTCTCTCTCTCAAATTAAATAATGGAGTATTTTGTAATAATTTATAAGAATAGAGAAGGTTGGTGTGGAGTTGAGTAGGTAAAATAGAAAAAATGTAGTATTAGATAGGTAAAATACATATCCTTGATGTACTTGCTCTAAGCGGTCTGGTTTCCATGGTCCTAATCCCGATAATATCTCGTCCCCCAGGACCCCCACTTCCCATTTAAGTTTAACCTGTCTTCTTTTTTTATTTTTTATATTATAAAAAAAGGAAAACGAAACGGCAAATAGAGTTGCTACAACCACACCCAACATTACACACCCAAATACACACTCTCTCACAAAACACAAGAGTCCCACACACACAAGGGTCTCACAAAACACAGAGGGTATGTGTTTGGGTGTGTAATGTTGGGTGTGGTTGTAGAATTTTTGAACGGCAAAACCCTTTCGTTTTACTTACAGTACGTGCATACCGACGAAGAAATAGAAGGAGACAACACCGGAACCGCCGGTTGAGATTCCGAAGTTGAGCGGCGAAGGAAATCCCCAAGTTTTCATCATGTAGCTTTTGATGGTATGTGGTGGTATCAAACCGGACCCACCATTCCTTAGTAGTATTTTTAAATCGAAAAAAACTCACAGTTAAAAGTAGGATGATTTTCTCCAAACAATACTCACCTTTCGATTTAAGGTCTGTGGTGGTATCAAACAAGACCCACCATTTCTTCTTTGGTTTCTTCGTTTATGGAGATTTGGGGGTTTTGATCATAGATTTGTGGGTTTTGATCAAACAAACCTTGTGGGTTTTGATTTTCTATATATGGATACTTAAGATTTCTAACCTACATTTACGATTTTTTGTTTTATGGTGTTTCCACAATTTTTGTCATGATTTCGGTATTTGTGTTTCGATTTCTTCAAATTTTGTCATGATTTGTAATTTCGTTTGGACGATTTTACAACTCATTCATGAATTTTTATGTTTTATGATGGTTTCACGAATTTTGTCATGTTTTCGGTATGTATTTTTCGATTTCTCCAAATTTTTGTTATGATTTCGCTTTACTGGAGTTTCGTCGGAGCGATTTTGAGAAGTGTAAATCAGAAACATGACAAAACATGATCAATTCACAAACATGACATAAATTAGAGAAGATGGCAACTTTTTAAAAGTGTAGGTTTTGATCGAGGTAGATGAACTAGAACATGATCAATTCAAAAAATGTTGATTTTACGATACGTATTCATAATTTTTTGTGTTTCATGGTGATTCCACAAATTTTGCTATGAGTTCGGTATGTGTTTCAATTTCTCCATATTTTGTCATGATTTTAGTTTTATGTAATTTCATCTGAACGATTTTACAATACGTATACTCATGACAAATTTATGATTGGTAATTGCTTTTTCTATCGACCTTGTACCATGTCTAGCATACTAATGAGGATGAATTTCGATATGGGTTTTTGGTTATGTAGCTGAATATGTGGTCGAAGATTTATCCTGGGATGTGAGACATCTTGGATCAGCTTCTTCACGGTTTTAAGTTGAATTTGGTTAATCTATGTAGACTTCTAAATTCGTTGTCTGCTGAATGGTTGATAGCTTCATAGACTTGGTTGCTTTTGTGGGTTTGTAGGGCTCTTTTGACTAGTGCTTTAGGAATCTGATGAATGGGAACCCATTTTATGCTGGTTTTTTAGACTACTCCATGTGGGTTTTGTTCAATTGATGAACAAAGATTTTTGGAATTTGGAGGAACTGCGAAGGGGTAAATTGGCAGAGGATTTGTTGGGATTATTGAGTAGAGATTATCATCGTGTATATAACTACTTTGATTTTGTCAGAGGAGATCAAAAGTAGTAGGAGTAGGAGATAAGATGATATATAATTACATAATTGTAATTCTGATTTAAATGACCTATTTTTGTGTGGATGAAAGGGCATAATAGGGCAACATGACAATTTGAGGATGAAAACATAAGTATTCAAATCCACTAGGATGAACACCTAAATAAGTCTTCTAAATAGGATGCCTATTCAATTTCTTCATATTGTAATTGTAATACTTCTTGGCCATTATCGTCATAATTCAGCAATCAAGATTTCTTTATATTGATTCTGGTTCGAGGACCTAACGACACAAAAAACAAGATTGGTGATGGACAGGACCCCCAATGTTCCAATCGAATACCAAATAGGGAGTGTTTAATCAATGAGTGGGTTACCCTAGCTATTGCCAGAGTATTTAACATGAGAGAAAGAACAATCTGAAAAAGAGAACATCAAGTGAAAACAATACTCTCTCCGTTTTAAAATGAGTGATCTTTTTGGAACTCCGTGTCATTTTAAAATACTTATATCGTTCGATTTATGAAGTTTTATATGATTTTGAAAACTTTGTTTAATAGAACTAATTAAAATCTACCAAATAAGATCTATATTGCATACTTTTTAACATCCATATTGAAATATATAAGTAATTGAAAATGACACGTTTTTCCAAAAAAAATCACTCATTTTGGAATGGAGGAAGTATATAACTACAAAATGAACGGAACCGATCATTTAAGTGTGATTGTAAAATGGCCAAAAAATTAAAAAGGAACCGAAGAAGATACCACCACTCTTAGTATCCCAATATACAAAAAATTGTTTCTCTAAGACAGAATGAATGAATTCCTCCTTTGAGTGAGCGCCTGGACAACTCGGGAACAATCATATCACCGGGAAGGGATTCTGTAGTGCAAAAAGCACTACAGGCTTGCAGTGCAATGAAACTGTGGCGTTTTGGTGCTTTTTTGTTTTTTTTTAATCGTCATACATCAGCGGAGGTTATTGGGGGGTGTTAGGATGCAGTGCAATGAAACTGTGGCGTTTTGGCACTTTTTTTTTTTCCATCGGCATACATCAGCGGGAGTTAGTGGGGGGTGTTAGGATTAGTACGGAGTCCAGAAGCTATCTATAGCTTGGGACCCCAAGAGTATTGCTCCAGCAGGAGTCGAACCCAGGACTTCCCTCATAGGGGAGAGATGACATACCAATTGCACTAGACAGTGATTGTCTTTTGGCTCTTGTTTAGGTAACCAAAACAGTCTCTGCAAAATGACAAGGCTGAGAACCCCACACTCAAAATGGATTATCTATGTGTATTTTGCCGATCAAAATATCAGAATCCCTAATTTTTTACGCCGCTGATTTTGACACTTCCTTTTTTGTTAACGTCATTCTCAGGCAAATATATTTTTGCAAAAATACACTTGCAGGGGACTGGCGTTAACAAAAAAGGGAGTGGCAAAATCATTTCCTACTATTAGAAAGTCTGTTTGATTGGTAGGGCCCACCTCGATAAAGATGATCTGAACCGCTCATTCTTTGTAAAATAGAGTGCTTTTATGGGTCTTCATAAAAAATTAGTTCAATAGGATATCGGTTAGAGCTTTTTTCTTAAATATGCATACCTTTTTTTTTTCATAGTTCGTACGGTTCCTCAATCAAATTCTAAGAAAATCTCTACCGATATTTGATTGAACTGATTTTTTTTACAAAAATTCATAAAATATAATTTTAAAAGAATAAACAGTTCGGATCATTTTTCTCATTGCACTAAGTTTTAAGAAATCATATGTGCAAGATCTGTGTGAATAGCACGAACCTTGTTTCGCATAGCTTTTGGGCTTTTTGGTTTTTTCTCCTTATTCATACTTTTTTCGTATTTGTTAGTTTTGTATCAAATGTTTTGGATTATTAGGTTTTCTCAACGAGAGGAATCGAAAAAGTAAAAAGTTATACTTTTACCCAATTTTTTTTGGAAATATCCAAGATAAAGTCCAAGAAGCCCAACTTTTCTCTCGTCGAGACGAACTGATAATACATAAAAATTTGATGCAAAATTAACAAATATGAAAAAAAAATTGAATAAGAGCAAAAAAAATAAAAAACCAAAAAGCAAAAAAAAAAAGAAAAAAGAAAAAAAGAAGAAGGCTATGCCAAATGATAATTGACAAATAAAATAAAATGGCACCTAAGTTTTTCTACAGCCTTGCCATTTACCCTTGGTTGCCATTTAGAGCGTCGGGTTCTCAGCCTTTCCATTTTCCCCAGACCGTAGTGCTTTTATGCACTACAGGATGCCCCAACCCTAATCCAACAGCCCGATTACCTAACAAAATGGTTCAATATTTGAATAGATCCATACGTAAATCTTAGAGCCAATAATTTGTTCAATTCAACCTAATCCAACGGCCATATTAATATGGATGGAGAGATCCATGTGGGGTTCCATCGGGGCATGGCGCCCACTCTATTTTTGTAAAATTGATCTGATATTTTAAAATATTTCAATTATATCTACTAAATTTATGATAATGTCTCAATAAAATTCCTCTAGAATTCTTTATAAGCATATTTGTCTGATCTATTTTTTACCGTGCTAAATTTCCATATTATTTTTGTACAAACACACCTATCTCTGTTACTTATAAGAAAAGTTACATATCTAATCATCAGTCAGTTACTTACTGTAAAAAATTGTAGTATTACTTAAGGAATTATACATGTACGGATTTTAGATTTACTAATTTGTATGCGATTTCTGAATTGTTTGTATTCTTTAATTCTCTCCTAATTTTGTATGCAAATTTCTGAATTATTTGTAACGAAAGAAAAAGGATTCAAACTGGAGTCAAATTTGGGGACACTTTTACAACGTGTATTCGGCCTATTACCAACTGCAAAATTGCCACATCATTGTTGATCTTTTTTTTTTTTAGGACATACAAGAAGCGTTAGTTAGTTGTTGACAGTGAAATTTGACCATTAGCCTAGTGCATCAGAGTATATGGTGCTTGCTAACTTGACTACCATCCAGACTTGGGGGTGCTGTAGTCCCCCGCACTGTATGTGTAGTGTGGTCAATCCGGCCGTCCATCTCGGCAATGGATGACTTAGATTTTTATCTGAACAATGGACAGCTAGAATTTGTAGGAATTCAGATTAAATCTAAGCCATTCGCACCGAGATAGACGATCGGATCGACCGTGCTACACCGTGTAGGACGGCGAGTTCACTATACCACCGCACTTACCATCATTGTTGATTTTTAAAACTTTATATTATAACAGCCGCATCATAATTAACTGCCACGTCATAAATAATTTAGATTTGTAATTTAAAATTGACAAGCTGGCAGAACAACAGCCAATCATCATTTGCCTCCAATTGATTACCGTACTAGCTTGGCAAAGAGCAATCATATGAAAAAGGCGCTCAATTTGGGCCCGACACTTGGCTATGTTCAGATGAATGTTGTAGTAGGCTAGTAGCTAATAAAAAAAAAAAAAAAAACAACTATGACTCACAGGCAGCCATAGGTGGAATTTGAAAAACTGACATCAAATTGGGGGAATTTAATGCTCTCCCACTGCACCAGATTCTACCTCACATATACTGGAAAGGAGCACCCTTTAGGCTATCCTTATTGCCAAGAAATCAAATTCCTAATTATTTAATGCTTGAAATAATTCATTTCGGTGCTTGGATTAGTCTCACAATCATGTTTATGAACACTTATTTCGAAAATAAATATTTCCTTTTCGTATGGATTAAGCTAGAGATTTAAGAATACTCTAAGGCAAGAGAGGAATCACATTATTAAAATGATGTGATAATCTGGAAAATATACACTACGTTCGGTGCCCAGTTTAATTTTGCCATCCCAGTTTTGGTGATTTTGAAAATCCTGTTTTGAGCTGACATAGGTACCTGTTGGACCCACACTTTAAAGCCTAAGGTTTTGATTCCCTACGGCAACAAGTTGGTCTCTTCTGATGGAAAGCACGCCCATGCTCTCTCTCTCTCTCTCTCTCTCTCTCTCTCTCTCTCTCGATAGCCTATTATCTCTCTCACTCTCTCTCTCCCTCTCCCCAAATCGGGTTATTCGACTAAGTAAGCCATTTATTTTTTTGTCCTTATTTAATTTTTTTTTGCATTTGTTAGTTTGTGGTAAATTTTTTGTGGATTATTGCTTACTTATGACAAGAGAAATTTAAAAAGTATTTTCGATCGAAATCCTTTTTTTTTTTTAAATCAAGACGAAAAAATTGGCTTACTGACTTATTTTTGTCTTTATTCAAAGAAATAAGATTTCGATCGTAATTTTGTACTTTTTAGATTTCTCTTGTCATGAATAAGCAATAATCCACAAAAAACTAACACTACGTTAGAAATTCAAAAAAATTTGGAATAAAGACAAAAAAATAAGCCATTCGGCTTATTTAGCCGAACAACCCCAATAGTGCCCTTTTCTTTGGGTAAACCCAAATGGCCCATTTTTCACTGGTCATCTTTCACCCAAAATGCTGCAATTCATTAGTGAAAATTGTGGTGTAGCAGAATTGAAGAGAAACTCCAAAAATGCCCATCCATGCAACTCAACTCTATTTTCCTGTGTAGACCTGAAATTCCTCCAAGCCACAATAATGGCATCCCTATTGCAAACCTTCGAACCCGAAACATCAGGCTCCGAACGCTTCTGTTGAAAAATTCTCGAATTCCTTTCACACCAATTACCATAAACAACAGCTGCCAAGTACAATCCGAATGCAACAACAACTAGAATTAGTCCAGTAGTACAACACTTATAAAATGAAGCTAAGTTCAGTACACAATACAATAAAAATCAATATGCATCCCACATCTGAATAGCCATTTCGTCTCGTTTACGCGCCATCAATTCCAAACCCACACGAGATGTGTTCAAGGGCTCTACTTCACCCACATCATCATCGACCTCTTCATCAGTTTCTCCTTCCCATTCGACATCTTCATTATAACCGTCAAAATATTCATCTCTCCCATGATGCATTAAGATGAAGTTGTGGATAACACAACAAGCCGTAACAATTGTTGGTTGACGGGCGTTGTCATAATTCGGCATACCCTTTAGTATTGGAAACCTCTTTTTCAAATCCCCAAAGCATCTCTCAATTACATTTCTCAAGGATGAGTGCTTGTAGTTGAATAGTTCGTACGGTGTGCGAAATATTGTATTGGCCCCATCCCTTTGGTCCCGGTGATATCGTTGTGGTACGAAGCTAGATAACCCGGCATATTTGTGTATCCAGAATCGACCACATAGTACTTATCTAAATCATAAATTACCTTGGTCAGTGTAGTGTGGTTCGTAAAAGAACATATCCAAAAACAAATATGAGAAAGATCTTCTTAAAATTCTAACTTACTAATTGGTGGATGAGGGAAGTTAAAGTCCGGATTTGATACTGCCGCAAAGAAAACACGTCCATCGTGGGCGCTACCTTCCCAACCTGGGTACACAAATGTGAACTTCATGTCGAAGGAACACACGGCCATTACGTTCTGTGTTTTGGTGGATTTTCGCCCACGAAATGCTAATTCTCTAGAAGCCAGTACCCAAGCATCTATGTGAGTTCCATCTATCGCGCCAACACAATCCTATGGAAATTTTTCAAAAAAGGCATTAGTGTAAGTATATATGTTTGCATTTTGATGCGTACGGTATCGTATGTAATACATGCTTACTTTGAACCATGGATAGTATCTTCCATCATGGAGAATTTCAGGCGGCGTTTCGTGAAGATTTGGTGGTCGAATAATAAAGGGAGCGAGATTGCAAATAGCACGACGGATGATGTTGAAATGCTTGCTGATAGTATCCAAAGAACGCTGGAAGCGGTCAGCAACAACTCTCTCCCGTGCATTTTGTCCGCAAATGTACAAGAATATAGCCAAAGATTCCTCGACTGAGAGGTTCTTATGATCCCATTCAAGTAGTCCTCTTCGAACCAGCTCAACCGCCAACGCTCTGAATGTATGTTTGTCAACACGTAACATATCCTTTATGTTTTGTGGATGTGATGTCAAAAGAAATGTGGTATATTCTTGTCCTGAAAGACATAACCCAAATCTTGAACATCAAACTCCGAACACAAAACCCATGAACAAAATCAAATCGTATATTAGGGAAATTCGAACTCAGAACCCATGAACGAAATTGAACCATACCTCTACGTCTTCGAACACAGGTTGATCGGAGAAGCCATTTACCACACCGAATGCCGTCTTCGCTTGGGACTTCCGTTCTGTTGGACTGGGAGGTCAGTAAAGAGGGAGATGGCGTTGGACGCCCCTTACCCATCTTTATACCATCTTTATACAACAAATGTCTTCTAATGAACAGGTATGAGTCCAAGCCCAGCTGTCTCTGCCGAAGCTTGGAGATTTTCGTCGTCCTTCGAGATTTCTCGAAGACCACGGCTAGAGAGAGAGAGAGAGAGATAGAGCCAGATAGGGCTAGGGCAAATCTGATACCAGAAGCGGAATCGTCCTGAGCGAGAGCAGGAGAGAGATAGAGAGAGAGGAGTAAAGGGAATCGGGAATCTCTGTAAAGGTTAAAGATGGAGAGGACAGGGAGGTAGGAGGACAGGTTAACGTTAGAGGGGGGAGTAAATGAGGCTGTGCGTTGCAGGGGATTATTTCTCTCAAACTGGCATCCGAACAACCAGTTCTGTTTTTGAAATGGGTAAAACTGGCATCCAAACAAAGCTTTTGGGAGCCCCAAGATCGATTGTGATTATTCATTGTCCAAAATTTTTCATTTGGAAGTTGCATTTTAATTACGGATTCTCTCACAATAATACATCATGAAAACTACACTTTAGAGGCATAATCTCAAAATCAGCCTTGGATGAGCTTTTCCATTCTCTATTTTGGATTATCAAATTTTGTTAAAATAAAAAGACTTAACTACCCCTAACTTTTTTCGATATATATTTCAAATTTGCCTTCTACGTAATTATACCCCTAACCCCCTTTTTTTTTTTTTTGTAATTTGTGGATCATTTTTATTGTGCTTCTAGGTATTGTATAATGGTTATTTAAATTTTTATTCGACCAATAATTAAGATTTCTACGTGCCTAGTAAAATTTGAAGACTTTTGTGGGGAAATATTTTATTTAGGACTATTTTAATATTTTTTTCCAAACTTAAAAAGGTTATCCATCAAACCATAATACCATGATAATAAGGAAGGGCAACATGGTAAAAAAAAAATCAATTCATAATCTATTTTGAACATTATCCTCCCATACACTATTCTGTTGCAAAATCTATACTGTACATATTTCTCAAACACTTTGATTTACTCCATAATCTACTAGCATCTGGCATGTTCGATGCACGGGGATAGGAAAAAAAACATCAGTGAGAATTTTTTTCCCCTTTGGCTAGGCGCGATGGCTCTTTGAATTTACTCCATTTTCTAGCAAAATATTTTTAAAAAATCCACAACAATAAAACAACAAAGAAATGAGAACAAAAAAGAGATAGGTTTCAAGGAGTATTTGTTATGTTATTTGTTAAACTTAGTTTATTTTTCAAGAAAATAGAGTATATATTTTGTATCTTTGTAAAAAGTGTACAATAATGAATTAAAAAGATGAAAAAATGAGAAAATTAAATCCATGTTGGAGAGAGAGTTAATTAAGGAGAGAGCTTTGTTTTATTTGAGGTAATCACATTCTTATAGTAGATAGTATAGATTTTGGCCATAATCTGAAGTCAATAACTCACAATCTAAAATGAAAAATGCAAAATAATTAGGCGCCTGTAATTGAATAAGGGGGTGTTTGGGAGTCTACTTTTTGATTTTTGATTTTCAGCTTTTTGCCTTTTTGCCTTTTTGGATTATGGTCAGAATGTGTTTTGAGTACAGTAGGAGTGTTTGGAAGATATGTGCAGAATATATTTTGGAATAGTAGTAGTGTTTGGTAGATGAATGATGAAAATGAATTATGAGTTGATTTTTTACCATGTTTGTAACGACCCTGATTTTTTGTCAATAAAAATTCGCTAAAAATTTGAATTTTATTTTAATACTTGGATTTTATTTTTAACATCCAAAAATCGGTCGTTATTGACTTATAAAAATTTTATTGTTATATTTGAAAATTCTTTATTTGTTTTATAAATCCTTTTCAGCGATTAATAATCCGTCGTAATTAGGTTTAATGACTCAGGAGATTGGTATTCATTGCCCGGGCATTAAGGTCATTTTCTAAAGACGAGTATGCCTATTAAGACCTTGGTATAATTACTTGGCAATTGTAGTAAAATCCTAGAATTACATTTCTCGGCTGGAAATTCTACATGGCAACCGATTAGTTAGCAACCCTAACTACCGTTTGGCTTAGTTACATTTCCCTAACCTAGAGTGTTGCATCGATGCTGAAGTGGTTAGTAGAAAATTTTTGGTCTTTGCCTTGACCGTTGACTTGACTGCCTTGCTTTGGCATGGTAAGGCCTGCCTCGCCTAGGCATCGGGTCGCTGACTGGCCTGCCTTGCCTTGGCGTCGACCGTTGACTTAACTGCCTTGCCTTGGCGTCGGCTCATTGTCAACTGCCTTGCCTTGGCGTCGGCTGACTGTCAGGCCTGCCTTGTCTTGGGTCCTGTCGGGCCTGCCTCGCCTAGGCGTCGGGTCGCCGTCGGGTTGCTCTGCCCTGGCTGCCATCGGGTTCTGCCTTGGCGTCGGGTCGCGCCTTGCTTTTGCCTTGGCGTTGCTGGGCTGCCTTGCTCTGGCCTCGCCTTGGCCACCGCTTTGGTAGCGGGCTGCCTTGGCCACCGCTTTACTAGCGGGCTGCCTTGGCCACCACTTTGCTAGCGGGCTGCCTTGGCCATCGCTTTGCTAGTGGGCTGCCTTGGCCACCGCTTTGCTAGCGGGCTGCCTTGGCCATCGCTTGGCCACCGCTTTGCTAGTGGGCTGCCTTGGCCACCGCTTTGCTAGCGGGCTACCTTGGCCACGCTCACGCCTTGCCTTGGCGTTTGGCAATGTCGGTCTTTAATATTCCGTTATTAGGCGATTTCCTACTAAATAAAACCAAAATACCACTTGAGCAATGAAAGCTTAGATTAAGTATCGTTAATTAGTTAGAATAGCCTAATGCCCACTTAGCCTAATCACTTATTCTTAACCCTAATTAGACCACTTGAACCTTTTTGTCTTTATCCATTGGACGATAGATGCTAGGGAAATTCTTATCCATTGGTTAATGGATATAAGACTTGCCAAATAAGATGACAAGACTAGTCCATGATCTTCCATGATGGCCTAATTCGATAGCCTTAAGCCTAAAGAGTGAAAGTGACATTACTTGGCATGCCACCAAGCATGATTTGACAACACAAGGACAGAGAAAGAGAGAGAGAGAGGGCTGGCCGGTTGGGAGAGGGAGAAAGATGGAGTGTATATATGCCACCATATAGCCTTAAGCCTATTTATGACCATGCCAACCCATCCTAGTCTTCCAAAGGACTACCTAGCCTATGATTCTTGTGCTTTCATCCAAGCAAAACCCTTTCTAGGATGAGACCAGCCATGAAACCCTTCATGATGACCTAGGTTGTTAGCCTTAAAGCCTAAGAAGATGGATTGACAAGTGAAGGAAAGCTATGCCATGCTTTCAAGCATGATTTGACAATATAATGGAGCTAATCAATGAGAGAGAATGGAGGGAGAGGGGGGCCGGCCATGGAGGGAGAGGAGAGGCCAGGTTTTTGCCTATAAATAGCACCCATAGCTTCTCATTCAACTCACACCTCAAAGCATTGCTCCAACTTCTCTCTAGAAACCATTTTCTGTTTTCCCGGCAGCTTACTGCCCTTCCTAAATCCCCATTTTCTCCTACTTAAGGTAGTTTTTAGGACTAACTTCTTTGGAGAAAGTTGTAGAGCACTTCGAAACCTTCAAGTTAGACCCAAGAACCACCCCAAACGGTCAAGAAATGACCAAGATATTGCCATCCGAAGTTCAATGAAATTCTCGAATTTCCATTCCAGACAGCTTACTGTCATCACCATTTTTCTCAGGGCGAAAGTCGTTTCTAGGAACAACGTCCTTCACGAAAGTTGTAGAAAACTTTGAGATATTCATTTTAGACTCAAGAACGATCCTATTCGGCCAAGTATTGACCGAGTTACGGCCATCCAAAGTTTGGTCCAGATTTGAAAGTTTCACCACCCATAGAAACTTTTCAACTAGTTTATTCGGCCCCGACTAGTTTCGGATCAAGGTAGATTCTCCTTTACTTGTTAATCCTAAGTATACGTAGAATGTCCTTACTCTTCAATCTTAAGTATATGAAGTTCTCTACTTACTTTAAAGGTTTGAAATGCATGAAAGAAAAACAATGTTTGTTTTCATAAAGTTCCAACTTAGTTTGAAAGGATTATACTTTGATTTTGAATTGATTACGAGCTTTAAGGCATGTTTTGCTAACAATACTTGTGAATATTTGAAAGCATGAGTAAAGATTTCTTCGAGAGCATCCGTACGTGTAACATTATGCTTTAGTAATAATTTGAGTACGATTAGGTAAGGTAGAGTTGGATGATCTTGCTAAGATTACAATGAATGATTTATGATTGTCTACATGAGAAATCCTACCGCGGAGTCTATGCATGATAACGAGACACAACAATCGAGAAAGCTAGAAACATGACACCTAGGGTGTGGTTGATATGGATAAAAAGGATTTAAAGACAAGGGTGTTTTGAAATCGCAATGTGGCCGGACTTGGTAGCCCATTGTGCGGTGTGTGTTGCCAATGGGACCGGACGTGGTAGTCTCATTGGAGGTGATTTAAATGTTGTGAAAACCACGATGTGGCCGGACGTGGTAGCTCATCGTGAAGATTGCCAATGTGGCCGGACGTGGTAGCCTCATTGGTAATGTGGCTTGGTTATCCGCGGAGAGGAGCCAATGCAAGGTTTTGTGTGCCAATGGGAACCCGGAGCGGCGGAACCATTGTGAGGATACTCGGGAACCCGGCGCGGCGGAACCGAGGTTGGGTGTGTTAAATGTGATTTTCAAAATGTTGATTTGGAAATGAAAATGAGACACGTTCTACAATGAGTCGCGTATGAGAAACACATACAATACAGACACCAACATTAGACTAAGGAATGTGGATGTATCATTGTTAATGCTTTGTTAAACATGTATGCATTTTTCCGCTGCTTGTGCAATAGTTGGTATGCTGCTCTTTTACTCTGATATTGGTAATTTATGGGTTAGCGGGTATAGGATTACTATGCTGAGCTTTCATAGCTCATGGTGTTACTGTTGTAACCCTGGCATATTATATTGTGGCGACGCTGGTATAATGTGTCAGACTTTGTAGTTGATCAAGGTGAGCTGAACCTCTTGGAGGCTTATGGAGCTAAGGAGCTGGCTAGGATGGAGGAGCAGGCAGAGCTGTAGATAGGAACCCTAGTTTTCCCTTGTTGTGTAATTATGAACTCCAGTGAGAATTATGATGTAATAATGAGCTAGACTCCATTTGATTTTATCAATGAAATGTTTATTTAACGTACCCAAAAATCAGGGGCGTTACAATGTTGCCCTTGGCTCCTTATTATTATTATAGGGGGTGTTTGGTTAGTTACTTATTGCATTTTCAGATTTTCATTTTTGCATTTTGAGTGTTTGCTTCCTCGTTTCTATAACTCATTTTCACAAAACGTACTCATTCATTGATTTTCACTTCAGAGGCAAGAACTCAAAATGAGCTCCTGAGGTCCTTTTCGAGGTACTGCATTTTCCCATTTTATGTCCAATTACCAAAATACCCTAATTATTCTTAGTTATTTACTAGTTTTACCATTTTGAATAAATAAAAAACATTGAATGTGATTACTGAGCCTAATTTTGGGTGGAATTGGAAGGGAATGACTAATGGAATTTCACCATTTGCTCAGGCTTTGAAATTGTACCTTACCCCCTCACACATGAAAATGAGAGAGAGAGAGAGAGAGAGAGAGAGAGAGAGAGAGAGAGAGAGAGAGAGAGAGAGAGAGAAATATTCATACATCTTTTAACACAATAATTAAGGCCAAGGACAACCTGATAAAAAATTAACCCATAATTCATTTTCATCATTCATCTACCAAACACTACTATTGTTCCAAAATACATTTTGTACATATCTCCCGAACACTCTTATCATATTCAAAACACATTCTGACCATAATTCAAAAACGTCAAAAAGGCAAAATGCTGAAAATAAAAAGCTAAAAAGTAGGCTCCCAAACACCCCCTCAGAATTTTAGATTTATTATTCATTCTCATTTTTCCCTACTGACAACAAAACCAAATTACCCTTAACATTTTTAGGCAATTCTGAAGTTGCCCTCATGTGACATGTTATATTAATTTGCGTTGCCCTAGCCTTGTCATTATGGACCTGTTGCTGTAAGGCTTATGTGCAAGGCTTTGTACAAATTAAATGGTGGTAATTTAGACCTATATATGGATCCGTTGTTGTAATGTTTTTGAAAAATGACAGTCTAGGACGTGTTTTGATAATTAACATCCGCCAAGGACATTCTCAGCATGTCCTTAATGGGTATTAATTATCAAAACATGTCATTAGACGTCATTTTCTCAATGTTTTTTTTCTTGTCCTTCTAAACTTTAAACAAAATTTATTCGTCCACTATTTTGTAAGCTGTATCGTGGTTTGTACTTGCAGTTTGGACTTAGGTAAGAACTCAATCTCCTCTCTATGATTTTATTTTTGATCTCCATCACCAAATAATGTTACATTCAAATTTTTTATGGCAATATTTGAGACTTTCTGCTTGGAAAAAAATTTGGAGACTTTCAAATGTGGGACATAAGTAACGGTGAAGTGGAAGTACTAAACAATATGTAAAAATAATTTTATTCTAATTAAAAGGATTAAATGTTGAAAAATATTATAGAATATAATATTTTATTTTAAGTGTGAATGAAAATTGATTTATTTTGGAGTTGCATTTTTTCATTGGCACTTGTTCGTCGTGGACGGACGCGTCCTTCACGAACAGATGTGCCTCTTCCTTGGTGACTTTTCGCAGAGTTATGAGTTGGCCTATAAATATTATTTCCCTCATTCATTTTAAGAAGTTGATTTTTCCTTCATTCAAGTCCATTTATATGAGAGAGTTACAAACGCAAGATGGTTCGCAAGGCCCTCCAATTGAAGTGCTGCCTTGGGGGGATTCCGATCAAGTAGTGCTGGGAGACAGTCGTCCAATGCAAACCGTGAGCACCGTAGCGGGGGGCGAAATCTGTCTTAAGTACAGAGTGTCACACTCGCCTTGATCACCAATTTGTTTCCATCAATTTCCAGGTTTTGAGTTTCGATTTTATTGCACTCATATTATTGGTTTTATCACAAATAGTAAACACATTTTTCCAACAATCTTAAGACAGATTTGGTTTACTTTTTGTGCATATTCGAGTGTGGTTACCGAATTGAAATCAGTGGGATATGCATGATAACTTCAGTTAGAACCCATTAACTCCTTGGTTTTGCTTCTATACGTTTTTGATGTAGTTTAACATTGATTATTTGCCGTCTAGCATTTATCTTGTGTTTTGGTACATTGATAGTTATTCTGGAAAGAATATTTATAGAGAAGAGTGGACGTTGATGATTTTGTGCGGTGGTCTTTCCAGGTTTGTACTCCCCTAATGGTTGGTAACCCTCAATTACTAATAGACATCGTTTCATATTTTTACATTTCTTTTGGAAAGGAAAAGAAAAATAAACTGTGATCTCTGTAGTATTTTGACAGTGATGATCAATGTTGTCTCAGTTTACTGTGTTATCATGTTCTGTTTTGGAAGAATAGGCATAGTATGACCTTCGGTTTTGCTATTGATGAATTGCTAGTTTGGAATGGGTGCTTTGACACTTGTTTGCTGTTAATAGGAGTGTCCTATGGTAATAGGTGCCCCCTGTTGCTAGAAGCACAATGGTTTGTGCATGGCTATACTTGTGTCCATTGACATATATAGTAGTAAACAAATAACAGAGTCCTGGCTTTCTTTACGAAACGGTTACACTTGTTGGTTGTAAAATTACTAGTCGGTAACGGTGACATTTCAATTCCAAGCTTTCAAGTTCTGAGTATATTATGGATATAGACCCATATTAAATGAATAGGGTCAGTTGCCATATTTTTCCTGACTACTGTTTGTTGTGTGCTTCTATATAATTAGTGCTTGATCGAAGTTGCTATGGTAGTGAGTATCTAGAATCTTTGTCTCTAGTTTTGGCCATTAATTACATCCTACATTCCAAATGCATGGTTATTGTGATTACTGCTTTGCTATTCCTGTGATTTATTGATACTCTTGATATGATTTTGTAACACCATAACAAGTGGCCAAGGTTGATGGTTGTGTACTTGTGTTTGGCCAGAACGTTTTAGGAGACTTTATTTTGACCAAAATTTTCTCACTTTAGTAATGGGTTGTTTTTAACCGTTGGGTTAATATCAATCAGTCACAACCTTTGGAGTATGGGTGTTCAAGAAACTCCCAACTGTTGCAGAGGGAAACAGTGGTGGATGGAAAGTTTTGAATGGGCATAATCTAGCTTTCATATTGTCATTTTTGATGAATTGATTCTTTTTGTGTGATTTTATTATGAAGAGAATTCATACTAAAATTGACCTGTTGGCCAAGAGTTGCAAGGATTCTTGTAGCCCAAACAGTTGAATCATTAATCGTAAGGATTTTTTGAGGCAATGATTAATTTTTTGTGAGGACATGTTTGTCATAGGCTCGTGAGGCCTGGTGAGTTCCTACCGGAAGACTTTGTTGCATATAGTGAGGGTTTGAAGAGGTGTGACTCTTTAAGATGTCACCTTGTTTTGCTTATGTGTGAAAAGGTGTACGTGACCCTTAGGGTTAAACTAGAAGGTGTGACCTTTTGAATTTATGTCAAGAGACATGACTGTGAGATTTAAATCAAGAGATGTGACCGTTGCATTTACACCAAGAGACATGACCCTTGGTGAATAAGTCACCTATTTTTTGACTTTATGGGTAGTCACTTGAGCCAAATCTATTGGAAACACCAAACGTATAAATTCATGTTTTGGATTTTTTGAAATTTAGTTTCAATGGACCTAACGGATTGGGTCACTATGTTTGATTTGGCATGGAAAGATTTAGAATATTAAAGTTTCCACAATCTTGAGTGTTTTGTAGTTATCAACCACTACGCCCCACAAGATACTTTTGAATAAAGTGATATTGGTTTATATGCTATAAAGAGTATCTATCGACTTGGCAAAGATACTTAAATTGCAAGGTGCAGTTAGCATAAAATCATCTCAATTTGAGTATAGAGTTACTTGATATTGGGTGAGGCACTCAATGTGGGGGTTATCTCTTGAAACACGAGAGATGAAGAGAAGTTTAGACATTGTTAGTATCATGTCATACACTACGGAAATTATTTTGTTAAATTCTGAATTAATTTCAGAATTGTGGGGGAAGCAATAATTATAATTTCCACAAGATTAAACAATGTGTTGCACTATTGGAGATGTCCAATTATACTTGAAGAATAAAGTATTATGATTTGAGTATCCAATTTAAAGTTTTAGAATCCAAAGGTGGATTTAATTTTACAATTGGAGTGCAACAGTGATTTGGAGTCCTCATGTGTGTTTAGCAAGGTCTACGATGAAGTCTGATCAACTCATTGCATTAGACAAAAGGCTAGTAAGTAGATGGCGGTGCCATCTCTTAGAGGATGTTCCAACAAGGTCCAATTCTGTGCCAGAGTTGTAAAGTGATGGCCATCAGTTGTTAGAAAGGCATAGAAGACTATGTGTAATGGTAAGTCTCGATATTAAAGACATTGAACCGTTAGACATTTGTTCTCACTTGAGAATGAAACGTCAAAAAATTTGTTACGGATCCGTTGAGTTTGGAGTTTTAACTAGAGAACAAATGATCATCGAGGGGAATGAGATTAAAGCCTATTAATTAAAAGTCTCTATAACGGCAACCCAACCTAGCTGACTGGAGATCCCAAGATCTAGGTTCAACGGGACAACCGAGTTGTATGAGACTTAGGAGTATCACTGAGGAGAAATCTCTCCAACTCATTCCTATGGTGAAACAGTGATGCCTGTAGCGTTTTAGGTTAAGTTTAACTTTTAATGATTCTTATACATTGGTAAGTCCAATTGGGGTATAGCAGGATACCCTTAATAAGAGATCACCTATGTGAGTGTGAAGGGGCCGCTTCTGTGAGAATTTTCTTAGGCTGAATTCTCTAAAACACTCTCTAAAACCAGTCGGTGTTCCAGGGCCAAAATGGGCACAACCGTAAGAACCATCTGTGTTCGGAAAGATTCTGTGTGAATTCTATTGTCTTGGTTTACACAAAACGCTGAACAGTTCAAGGCATCGCGTCCACTGGTTAGCTAGTAAATTCGATAGTCTTTCACAAGGAAAGGTTCAATGCCAAAAGCTACCTATCCTATGCAGGAAATTTCCACTTGTACTCTCTCTGTTGTTTGCATTGTTTTGCATTGGTTATCAAGTCAATTTCATTCATGTAGGGGATTGTTGAAAAATATTATAGAATATAATATTTTATTTTAAGTGTGAATGAAAATTGATTTATTTTTGAGTTGTATTTTTTCATTGGCACTTGTTCGTCGTGGACGGACGCGTCCTTCACGAACAGATGTGCCTCTTCCTTGGTGACTTTTCGCAGAGTTACAAGTTGGCCTATAAATATTATTTCCCTCATTCATTTTAAGAAGTTGATTTTTCCTTCATTCAAGTCCATTTATATGAGAGAGTTACAAACGCAAGATGGTTCGCAAGGCCCTCCAATTGAAGTGCTGCCTTGGGGGGATTCCGATCAAGTAGTGCTGGGAGACAGTCGTCCAATGCAAACCGTGAGCACCGTAGCGGGGGGCGGAATCTATCTTAAGTACAGAGTGTCACACTCGCCTTGATCACCAATTTGTTTCCATCAATTTCCAGATTTTGAGTTTCGATTTTATTGCACTCATATTATTGGTTTTATCACAAATAGTAAACATATTTTTCCAACAATAAATTTATAGATACTCTATAATATAATAGTAATACTTAATCAAAGGCAACATGGTAAAAAATTTAACTCATAATCTATTTTGATGATTATCTCACGAACACTACTCTGCTGCAAAATGATTCTGCATATATCTCCCAACACTCTATTCTGACCACAATTCAAAAATTGTCCATTCCCAATAAAAAAAAATGAGGAAAAAAAAGACTCCCATGCAAATGGGTTTTGTTCTGATTAGGGGTGAGATGGATCAGATTAGTCTGGTTTTATAGTAAACCAAGAACCAAACCACTACTTACTGATTAAGAATTTGGAGAATCAAATCAACCCATAAAATTCATATAACTAAACCAATCCAAACCATTAAAACGCTGTTCGGTTTCGATTTTGAACCCCGGTTTGCTCGAAATTGAGATATCATCCCCATAAAACTATTTGAAGTACTTAAAATTGAATACCAAAACTTATATTAAAAGTTTAAAACTAACTAGTTATATAAAAATCACCAAAATTTACTAACATCAATTAACGAAATAAGAGAAGAATACAAGTAATTAGCAAAGGAATAGAGCCACGGAATAAAGCATTTGATTAGAAAATTAGTAACCGAGCCAAAAGAGTGAGAAATCAATTGACTTAGTCGAACCTATGTTTAGTGTATTGAAATTGTAGGAATAGGCTATCGCATATATATAGAAGTTTGGGGAATTAATTTGAAAGTAAAATAATAGAGTGGAATAGAGAATTAGATTAGAAAAATAATTTTATTTAATAGATCTAAACATATTATAATATTCGTGCATGTGTGTTATACGGTTCGAATCAGTTTGGAATCAAAACCGTTAATATAAATCTACAGACCAAATCATTTGACACGGTTTCTAGATTTTTAAAATCAGAACCAAACCACACCATATTACTAAAAGACCAAACCAAACTAAACTAGTTGGTTTGAATTGATTTGGACTGAATTCACGATTTGACGGTTATTTTGCTCACCATTAATTCTAATACTTTACGAAAAGAAACTAGCAAGTCACATGTAGTAAAATTGTTATGCTGTCAGCGCCAAGCATGCATGTTAATAACGACGACTCACTCACATAACTTTTTATATTTGGATTAATATAAGTTTTTTGCTCCAAGATACAAGTTGATGGAAAATTACCCCAAAAAGATATATTTTTTTTTCTTGATTTAAACAGTCAACTATCTTCATTTATTTTTCTAGAAATCCATTCATTTAAGCACATATCTTCATTCAGTTTTGGTCAACTATAAATGTGAAAAATGTGAATTTGAGCCAACATGAAATGTAGAAATAACTATAAACCTTAAATTGAAGTCAATCACCAAGTAATCACCCTAGAAAGTTAGAATATCACATTAAATTGCAAAATCTAGCCGAAGATAATCAAAATCCACTCTCGGGTTCCGTTTAATCGTTGTAAATTTTGTTTTGACGATTAATAAAAAAAAAATATACCAAGTAAAAAAAAATCAAAATCCTCTAAATTATTACAAGGTATCTATATCAATGCCCACTCCGACATCAGCCAAATTCTCCAAAGGAAAATTCAAAATCTTCAAAATTTGACTCAGAATATCGCATTAAATTGCAAAATCTAGCCGAAGATAATCAAAATCCACTCTCGGGTTCCGTTTAATCGTTGTAAATTTTGTTTTGATGATTAATAAAAAAAATATACCGAGTAAAAAAAAATCAAAATCCTCTCAGTTATTACAGGGTATCTATGGAGCCGTTCCAGTATGGGTTCCTTTTTAAAAAGTATTTTTTCCTCAATTTTCAAACTCAAATATAATGAAAATGAAAAATAATTTTTTAATTTTTTTTGCACCGTATAAAAGATCTCAATGAGATCTATCAAACAAGATCCATTTGTAGGAAAATTATTTGCCTAAATATTTGATTTTTGAGTTTGAAATTATCTTCCTTTTTTAAAAATTACTTTTTTACAAAACCGGAACACCCTCTGTATCAATGCACACTCCGACATCAGCCAAATTTTTCAAAGGAAAATCCAAAATCTTTAAAATTTGACTCTTCAACCGAAAATACACGTCATATAGGTTACTGTATTTTTAGGACAAGTGTATATATATTCCGCTGTTCATATGCTGTTATAGTGGGACCCGCATGACTGAATATGCTTTTCCTCTGCCTTCTCTCTTCCGCTCTTCTTCATTCTTCTGAAATTTGTCATCTCTCTCTCCTCAATATTTGAATTTGCAAGATTGTCATTCTTTTCTTTCTAGAGAGAAAAAACAGAAACCTCTCGCTGATTGGGTATACTGAACCGAAGAGAGGTGTTTCGAAAGTCATCACAGCCGTGCTAATTGGGGTTTGCGTCAATAGTAAGTTAATTTAACTCAATTTCAAAATAAAAAAAACAACTGTTAATTTAACTTCCTCCGCTTTTTATTTTGATTTCCTCCCTATTTATTGCTCTTGAGTCTTGAGCCTCAAATGGTAAGTTTGAGCCTCAAATGGTAAGTTAGAATGTGGGATGACAATCTTGATTTTCTTGATTCTATTATTGACTCAAAAGTCGGCAGATCAACTGCCTTAAAAATTCTTGTTATGTTTTTCCTTGTGGGGTTGTCATCTGTTTTGCTTTTGGATCTTGACTTGTGGAGTGATTATTGGTTTTGACTATTCTCTCTCCTTTTGGACTGTAAGATAAGATTCTTTAGATTTGGGGTAATACCTCAACTGAGTTTTTTCTGTTTGTATTGTAACTGCTACTCTTGAGATAGAACGGTTAGAAGCATGAAGTTTGTGGCTTTATTTTCTAGTTATTATTATTATTATTTTTTGATGTCTATGAACTTGTCATTGTTATTCACACAAATTCAAGTTTTGATCTAAGTTTAGGAAGATAAGCAGATTGGGTTGGGTTGGGTTGGGTTTTGCTAATAGAATTGCAGATTATGTTTTGTAATTTCGTCTTGATTTCTTAACGTCATGTCCGCCTGTGTAATTTGGTTATAACGGTAGTCTTGGTATATATGTATTGGAATATTAGTCCTGACATATTCTAGATTTAATGCCTCTGTAACTTAATCTGGGCAGTTTTTGATCTCAGAGTTTTTTGGGTTCTTTATTTTATTTTTAGACATTTCTTGTTTGTTGGGATTTCCCATGTAGCAAAACACAATTGTTAGAAAATTAATTTTGTGTGTTTTGAATGCCTCTTCGATTAATTTTGTTTTTAATTTTGTTTCAGTTCCAGGAAATTATATTGTTTTGGTGTTGTTTTGCATGTAGAAATTGATCACCAGTTTCTTAACTATCCTATTATATGGTACATAGCACGGTAGCAGTGTCAAGGGTTTTAATCTTGCAGTTTTTGAATCTTCATTTGCTGCACAACGGCATTTTTAAAAAAAAAAAAAATTTGAACTTTGGCTTGAAGTGTGTCTTGAATTTAATGATTCGATTTTGGGCAAATAGGATTCCTTTGGATTTCTTGGATCTGTCCTTTTATATTTTTATGTATGTATGTTTGAGAGAGGTTCTCTGAATCCCTTACCTATTCCTAGTTTATTTTTCTGTTTTTGTAATCAAAGTAACTAATCCTTTTAAACATGAACCAGATAGCAGATCAAATTGAATCCACATGTTGGCCAAGTTTTCTGGGATCAGATGTGTAGTATGTATCATGATTGTGGAGCACCATTGACCATGTCCAAGGGAAGCAAGGAGAAGCAGAAAAATTTGACCTCTGTTGAATCAAAAGGAAGAGATCCCAGATTGTCATGCAACTTTTGTGTGGAAAAGCAAGATAAAGAATCACTAAATCAGACTGGTTTAAGTGCTTGTCCAAAACAACATATCAGTCCAACTTCTTCGCTGACGAGCAGCGATTGCACTGTCTCATGCTGCAGTAAAGTTTCCACTATTCCCATTATTATTTTGATACATTTGCAACTTTTCATCCATTTTCATAAATTGTGCATCTATGCTGTTAACATTTTTGGCTTTTCAGGTGATATTTCAGTTGAGGCATACTCAAATGGCAGGTATACGCCCCAATTCATTCCCTAAAGAAGGGACAATTCAGAAATATAGATTTGTTGGCACTTACCAAGAAAATTTAGGAATATATCAGCTTATTTTTTTATGATATTTCTTTTACACACGCTTTTTATATTTTGATAGGGGTGATCACGATGGAGATAGCTCAGACAGCAGCAGTGAGGATCCCAACTTTAGGCCAAATGGCCATCTACAAAACTTGAGCTCATCGATTCATGAAAATGGGATTCACCAATCCAATGAGCAGGCAAAAGTCAACTTAAAGGGAAACGGTACTGGTAGTAACAGTTGCACTGTTTCTAGACTTGAAGAACCTAATGGAAATGTTGATAATCAAGAAGCAAAGGACAATGTTGTTGAAAGTGCTAGTTCAGATATTAATGGGGAAACTGAGACACCTTATTATTCTAAGGATGAAATGGATGGTCACGTATGGTCACCCCCGGAGGCAGAAGACCGAGAGGATGACAAGGAGCGTAGTTTGATCAATTACGATGATGACGATGATGAGTGTGGTGATGGCACAACATGGGGAAAGCCTAGTTCTTTAAGTAGCATTGGCGAAGAAGGCAGTGGGAGCTACAGGTTCAAAGAGGAAAAGAAAAAGGCAATGGATGAGGTGATGAATGGAAAGTTTAAAGCCCTGGTGGGTCAACTTCTTAAATCTGTTGAGGTTTCCCCTTCTGGGGAAGATGGTGACAATTGGGTGGATATAGTTACTTCCTTATCATGGGAAGCCGCTTCATTTGTGAAGCCTGATGCTATAGAGGGCAAGGCTATGGACCCTGATGGCTATGTGAAGATCAAGTGTGTTGCCACTGGTTTTCGTAACCAAAGGTGATATGCTTTTAAAAAAATATATGTTACTTTTTGTCCTTTCATCGATCCAGAAATGGCATAGGAGGTGAATCTATAAATCTAAACTTTAAAAAAATTTCTCCTATGATGCACAATCAGAAATAGCAAATAGGGACTGATTTGTTGTGCAATTTTTAGGATTCGGATAGGGGGCCGGCTTGAAAGTTTATAAACATCAAGGGGTCTAAATAATTTGTGATGGATGCTACGATAACTATTGAAGGGGGTAAAATGAGAGTTGTAATTCTGACATAGGTTATTATTGTGACTCTCCCAAAGGTAAGAGGGTGTTACTTGCCCGTTTAGTCTTTAGGCAAATCCGCCAGTGCTTGCATGCACGTCAAGTGGAATGGTATTCGTTTTTTGGAGGAGAGTAATAATTTCTTCTGCATAGATAGAATTTCGCCATGGATAGGTGCATCCTTGTAAACCATCTACAGAGACTGATTTTGTTAATTTGTTTTATAGAAGTGCGTATTTCCTTGGTATTAATAAGGGGTTTTTATGTGTAGGTCCAGAAAAAAAAAAGGAAATGCACCGTTAAGTATTTCTGGAATATTTTTTCAAAATTGCCCCTATAAAAGTGTCTAAATCACTAAAACGTGCCTAAACCTAAACCCTAGGGTACTCTATGAAAGTGCCTAAACCTCTAAACCCTAGGGTACCCTATGAATGTGCCTAAACCTAAACCCTAGAGTACCCTATGAAAGTGTCTAAAACCCTAAACCCTATGAAAGTGCCTAAACCACTAAAACCCTATAATAGGAAAATGCACCCTAAAACCCTATGAAAGTGCCTAAACCCTAGGGTACCCTAGCCCTTGGGTAAGGTTAGGGTAGAGTAGGGAAATTGGTACTTTATTTCAGTATGCCATGGATTCTACTTTTAAGTTCTGTATCTTGTTCCTTTCCTTCAACTTACCAGGGAAACTTCAAACTATTTAGTATGCTGTTTCAAGTTCATTAATGCATGAAAAGATTATCTGCACAAAATAAGTTAGGCACCTGCACATACTCTCTCGACAATTCTTATGTTTTATGAAGGCTCCGTTTGTTTCGAGTCCTTTGACGTAAAACATTTTGCTCCATAAAATGTTCTTCATATAAAATGGTTTTGCAAAAGACAGAATGCCCCTTTGAAACTTGAAAGATGGTTTTGAGAACAAAAATTTAACCATATTTGAGTTTTACGCTGGAGAAAAAGAGAATAGACATATCTGATTGATTCAAATGAAAAATCCCGTATTTTGTTGTTGTTGAGTGAGTTTGGACAAACTTTTTCCGGACTTTTTGACACGGTCTTTTTGCTTGTTTTCTTTTAATTTTTACGAGATTTGGGTCAAACTTTTATATCATATTTTTCGTCTCGATGAGAGGAATCGAAAAATTATAAAAATCTAGACCAAATTGGAAAAAAGTTCATATATGACGAAGAAAAAGACTCAAAATGTCAAGTCTTTTTTGTCGTCTTACATGAATTTTTTTGCCAACTTTGGTCTATATTTTTATACTTTTCGGCTTCCTCTCATCGAGATAAAATATATATGATATAAAAGTTTGACCCAAATCTTGTAAAAATTAAAAGAAAACAAGCGAAAAGACTGACAAAAAGACCAGGAATTGCATTTATAATCAACCATGGTAGTCAATATTTACACTAATTCATATCAACCGACTAAGCACAAGAATCTGTAAGCTTATTAATATATAGTGAATGAGTTATGGATTATATGGTTTCATAATGAGAGAAGACAATTGGGTGTTTTTTGACAACATTGCGAGAAGTACGGATATGGGTATTGCAAAATGACTTGCGGTACTTCTTCAGGTAAGTCATTCTTGTCCAGATTTTGACCTCTGGAGCGGAATTCTTTTTACTTTTGTTTGGTTCAACAAACAGAAGAAAGATGTGTCAAACCTTTTCTGGAAAACATTTCAGTCGAAACAACTGGAGCATAAATGTGAAAATGTGCTGAATGGCGTATTGATGTGCCATAAAAGTCAAACATCTGAATGTTAACTAGCTCTTTTGCGCATTTCAATTATTGGGTTAAAATCATATTTTATTTTGCAGCCAGGTGATCCGTGGCTTGGTCTTCAAAAAGCACGCTGCTCACAAGCATATGCCAACCAAGTATAAGAACCCCAGATTGTTGTTGATACGTGGAGCGCTTGGACTCTCTTCAAGTGGGCTTTCATCGTTTGAATCAATGGATCAGGTAAAATGTGTTAAGTGATTTAATACTCTTGATAAAGTAATGTGACTATCTTTTCTAATTGTAAGCCCTATGGACAGGAGAAGAATAGACTGAAGTCCATATTGGAGATGATTGACATTTCCCACCCGAATGTGGTTTTAGTGGAGAAAACTGTTTCACGTGATATCCAAGAGTCTATTCTTCCAAAAGGAATGACTCTAGTCTTTGATATGAAATTGCATCGTCTTGAGAGAGTTGCTCGTTGCACTGGTTCACCGATCTTATCAACTGATATCTTGGCGGGCCAAAAACTTAAACACTGTGATTACTTTCATTTTGAAAAATTTGTAGAGGAGCACAATGCGTCTGTTGATAGCGGAAAGAAGCCAAGTAAAACATTGATGTTCATTGAGGGCTGTCCTACACGTCTGGGTTGTACGGTGAGCATCTCTTCCTGTTAAGTTTTATTTCTTGTGCTCCAGAAGTCTTTTCCTCCCAAAAGTGGTTAGATTTTTATAGTTTATCTCCGTTAAAGATGGTTTAATACATGTGGATGGGAAAGATACTCAGCAATCCTGTTATTTTGATTGTATCGGAGAAAATGATTATGATTGAGTATCCAGTATTTGGCACCTTACATGTGTGATTGATTCGTTTCTTGTATTGTAATTGCTATTATTACTTCCTCTTTAGCGTCTTGTATACTAGTTTGACTTTCTTGTGTTTTTGCTAGATAATGAACATTGGACTTCTGATTAATTTTTTATCTTTTCTTATTTTACACTAGTTCACTTATGCACAAATACAACTGTTTGTCTGTACCTGCATGAGAAATCTCTACCCCCCACGCCACAACCGCCCCACCCCGCCCCTCCCAATCTGTGAGTTTTTTGCCATCTTTTAGCATAGTTATGCTTTATGCTCAAAGGATTGACATAAGCTGGAGAGCTCTCATTGTTATTTTGATTTTGTTATTCCAGCCTAGTAAACTTTGGGATGACATAACTGTGTTATACTGTTATGTGCGCACTGTTCTCTGTACGTGAAAAGATTTAGAAAAAAATGCACGCACTTACTCAAAGTTTGACTGATGTGAGACAGAGTAGTGAGTAAGCTCTTGCCTTTGGAGTTTGGTCCTGAGTCAGATTGCAGACTTGCAGTTAGTGCGGAACATTCTATTTGTATCCTAATTTAGAAACATTTGTTGAATTAACTCATAGACCTTGTTTGGTTGTGGGATTTGGGATTTGGATTTTGGATTCTCTCTCCACTCTTTACCCATATCTTCAATCGTTACTCTCATTTTTCTTTCTATCTCTCTCCAATCATTACCCCTATTTCCAATTATTACTCTATTTCTCTCTACACTCATTATCTACAAATCCAAAATCCCAAAATGAACAGGCCCATAAGCTTCCTAGGTTCTGTAGATTCTATAGCCTAACAGAGTAACAGTCAATTTATGTCCAGATTCTAAAATTCTCCTTGTTGTCATTATACTTTATTCTGGGGCAATAAGCACGACAAATAACTACAAGTTGTATGAAAAGGGCAATAAGCATGGCAATTTGCTGCAAGCCATATTAAAAATCCCTTACGAAGTTACTTCGTTGTACCATGGTTCTGAATGATTTCCTTTGGCAAAGCACTGAGGATTTGTAAGGACTTATTTCTTACAACCACATAGATTTTAAACTATTTTCAATAACTCACATCAGACTGAGCGGTATGTGTGTGTTAACATCTTTGACATTGAAGCCAACCTCAACCTTTGAGGGTGCCTTTCTATGAAGCACCAATACAAATATGAGATACGAATACGACACGATATGGATTCGGCATTACGACTAAACCTAAAAAAATAGGATATAGATACGTCAGGGATATTAGTCTTGTTATCTGGTACTAGGCATAAAATTATATACTATACCACAAAATATTGCAATGTATATTACATACCATTAGTCATAACAATGAATATAGCCATATAGTGTATGTGCGTGTTGCAGTGTAAAAACATGTATATTCACCAGTTGCCCATCTATTTTTAATAGTAAAATATAGTGTAGTTACATAGGGAACCTGCGAGCATATAGCCATATGGTTTGTGTCTGTGCGTGTTACAATGTGCCAATGTGTCTGTCTCAGGGGAGGGAGGGAGGGAGAGAGAGAGAGAGAGAGAGAGAGAGAGATTTGGGAAGATGATGGTGGTTTGATCAACTGATTTGGTAGGTTTGTTTACCACTGGTGTCTCAATAGAGTATCAAATATTATTCACTGTACTAATTTTGTACATATATATGCTATTTGTAGTTTGCCCCTAAATTTTTTTACTTAGTTCTTTAAAAAATTCATTATAATCGCTGCCTTATCCCTATCCGAAATAAATAAAATTTAATTTAAATGTTATATACTTAATTGCAGTATCCGAATGTATTGGGCGCGTATCAGCGTATCTGGTAGCTGATATGCATACACGATTAGTTTTGGAGTATCCGTGCTTCATAGGTGCTTGTTTACATCTCTCGGGTGATTTTGCCTTCCATGATTATCTATGTAAAAATCATTGGAAAAAAAAAAGTATCTCAAGGAGGACAAAATGGTTATCGCCCTCTCAATATGGGATACATAATTTTTAATTTAAAGGGTTTTAGTGAAACTGAAAAGTGCGTTCTTTCATTTTAAGGTGCCTTTTAAGGAAGTCATGTACTTCCCAAAAGGTAATTTTGTAACCCTAGATTCTCTTTGAATGAAGACTGTTAAATCAGACTTAATGTGGTGAAACTCTCCCCATGTCCACCAATTACACTATTTTCAAGAGAAGTTCTTGAGGATAATTGAAACTCGGCCGCAAACTACTTTGACCAGCTTGTTGCATATTGTTCACACTAGTTGGATTATGGCTCTCTAAGTTGAGTTGAGATGGGATAAGGTGGATCCGAGTGCGAATGAATTTTTCCAGACAAGTTTTGTACATAGTTGGGTGTTGATGACTGCTTATTGTTTATGTTCTAAATCTTTGTAACCCAATAATATCTTAGGACTTTCTAAGGGATTTCGGCAAGGCTCGTTTTCTTATTGTTCCAAACAAACACATATCATATTAAGCATAACATAGTTGGAATGGGGATCTCGTTATTTTGAAAATAGAGGAAAGTGTCATGAGAGGTTTTAGTGTATTATTAGGAAATTGATTCGTAATCAAGTTTGTTTTGCTGTTATGCTTGTTGGAGCCATATGATTATCCTTTCCATCATGGTGTACTGGACACAGGTAGATAACTCTTAGGGGTGTGTCATAAAAATGAACGTGAAATTTAAACCTTAGTTGCACGAAGCGCCCAGTACATAACTCTTATCGTTGCTTCTGAGTTTTTCTTGTTTGGTGCTCTTCTCTTATTTCTTTGGGGATGAATATGGTTGGGAGGTTCTATCTTAGTTGGGAACGTGCTCCTTTGTCAATGGGAGCGAGGTTTCTAGGAGGTTCTGGCTTGGAAACACGGGAGAAAGGTTCTAGGGTGGATTCATCCCGACAGAACGATCCTGCAACTAAGACTTAAACTATTGCTTTGATTTGTTATAATTTGTTTGTTATGATATGCTTAGTTTTCTTCCACTTCAATCCTTCCACCATAAAAAGTTGCTGCTTTTGGGTTGAATCAGTGAAAAAGTGGTGTGGCCGCGTGGGAAATGAGCAGGTGATTGCCTCCCTTGCAAAGATGGCCATAGGTGATGTCTCTAATGGCCTTTCTACACCTTTTTTTTTTTCGTGAATGAATGGTGAATGATAAGTAAAACCAAGGTAGCGAGTCGTGTTGATACCAATAGTGTATACTATGGCTACTACCTTTGTGTGTTTGTAAGCTATTTGTCTAAGTATGTTCACTTAACTGCAAGAAATATTCCTTTTCAAGAAAATTCTGTCCCTTCATTATCATGAGACAACTATGTGACCATGAGATCCTTCTAGTGCCTGGGCAGCATGTAGATCACGAGATGTTTGAATTAAACATGCTTTGATGACTGTGCCTTGCATGTTCATGGAAATCTATTCTAATATATAAAGGGAGAAGTGATTTTGGTGTAACCAATTTTTGAAGCCCCGTCACAAACGTGATTTCATTATTGCCCCTCCAAAAGTTAAGTATTTACAATTACTTTTAACGTGCCATTAAATAACTGTTATGGGCAAAGTAGTAATCGATTAACACCTCATACCATAACCACTACCTATCTCCACCCGTCCTAAAAACATCCAAACACATGGTGTTTGCCATCACTCTAGCAGTAATAAAGCATGAACTGCCTGATTAAGGGCTGTGAATATAGGATCCCCTGTTTTTTTTTTTTTTTTTTTGCTCTTACAATTATGAATTTTTGTTGGCATTTTCTTGGATACTGAGTGAACCGTGGTTATCGTTCCCTTGTCTCCTTAAATTCTGTGAATGCTTTATTTACTTTAGTTTTCTGATGAGTGTGTAAGTACTTATTTTGTTTATTACTTGCTATGATATCTTTGTGTACTGTCCACAATGAATTCCTTTTTTTCTTGATATATTTTCCAGACTGCCCTTAGAAACTAATTGTTCCATTGTTTAACTTGGTCCCAGACACTGACTAGTTATGAGTCTTATGACTCTGCTTTTTTTACGAAGTAAATATGTGGAACCAATTATTTTCCTTTTGCTGTTGTTAGATGTTTATGTTATTGTGTAGTTGTTCTTGAAGAGATTCTATTGATTTTTTAATGGTTACAACTCGATCTTTCAGATTTTGCTGAAGGGAGCTCACAGTGATGAATTGAAGAGGGTTAAATGTGTGGTCCAGTGTGCAGTCGTTGTGGCATATCATTTAATTCTAGAAACTTCTTTCCTCCTAGATCAAAGAGCTATGTTCTCTACCATCCCTTTCAATGGAGTTCGAAGTATATCTATGTCTGATCAACAATCTCCTTCTGCTCAACCGAGTAATTCAAAATATCCTTGTTTCGAGGAGTCTAGTGCCGAAACTGATTCTCTGTGTACGGTTGAGTTTCCCATATCCAATGGATGTCATGAAGGAGGATTCCATGACTTAAATTTCCCATTGGAAGGAAATTCTATGTTTTCTTATGAGCCATACAATCCTATTTTTCTTTCTGGGTTATCATTGCTTTCAGCCTCTCTAAAGAAAGTTATTGGGGACAGTTTCCATACGTCCAAGTACTTTGGTTTTAACGAAAGGGAACCCAATGGTCCTATTCCAGATTCCTCTAATGCTTTGACATCTCAAGAGTCATTTGATCATTATGATGTTGAATTAAAGGGTGGCTCTGATGAAGACAAGGTTTCTGATAATGAACAACCCTGTTCTCCGTTTGCTTGTTGCAAAGCCAATTCAAATAGTCCTAAATGTGGTGGAAATAATGAGGACCGAAAGTATAGTAAGGATGACATCAGCAGTGTGTTGGATTCTGAAAGCATTTTGGTTTTGATGTCTAGCCGCAATGCCTCAAGAGGGACTATTTGTGAGCAAAGTCATCTTTCTCATATCAAGTTCTACAGGAACTTTGATGTTCCCCTTGGGAAGTTTTTGCAAGATAATTTACTCAATCAGGTTCCTCTTAACTCCATCTATTTGTTTGTTTGTTCTATTTCACATATTTTCAGTATGTGCTTTTGGATGAGTTTAACTGGATCGCTGAGTAGAAATTTCATCTGCAGAATCAACTAGTGGTGTGTTTCTGCTGCGTAATGAAGGTTGCGTGGGTGTTTGTCAAACCTTTATGCTGTGTTTGGTTTGTATTTTGAATTTTTTTTTTGAAAAATAGTAGGGGTAATAAGTGGAGAGAGATATAGAGAGAAATGTCGAAAGCAAGGGGAATTTTTTGAAAAATTCTTTTGGAGGGAAGAGAACAAGGCATTAGATTCTACAAAAACTGATTTTTCAAAATCAGAATCCAAAAGCATGGAGGAATGCTCCACAGAATTAGTTTTTTAGTAGCTTTAAGACTATTTAAAGCAATAGCAATAGTCATTCTAAGGAAAATTTGTTAGGTTGCAAGTAAATGACCAAGTAGTTTTTAGTTTCCTAAGGTGGCAGTATGTGATTGGTCTTTTTTATGTTTTGGTAGTCCTTAGAGCATCCGCAATGGGAATAATCAAAACTAATAACCAAAATGTGCCACGTCAGCATTTGATTATCCATTTAGTTCATAATCAAACTTAACAACCTCTACTTTCACATTGGTTATTTTTGCATCCCTAACCAAAAAAATCCCCACAATACACAATGCACATATGTCAAATCGCAAACAAGTTTCAATCACACACCCGACCACACCAAATTATTCGTCTCGATGAGACGATTCCAATGTGAGGTGTTTATGAGTTATTGAGTTTTGAATTTGCTTATTGAATTTGGTTATTGAGTTTTGATTATTGGTAAACGTTGTTACGTTTGGTTATGGAATGAGTGGAATTTGATTATTAGCTAAAAGACTTGTAACTTTATTTATTACAATGTGAGGTGTTTTTTTAGCATTATTGTTAAGTTTGCTTATCCACACTCATTTGCTTATTACAATGCGGATGCTCTTATATTATATTTATGCACTTTTGTTGCATGCACTTGAGGTAGGCCCTCATACAAATTTCTGCTTTCTGCAGAGCCTTCAGTGTGCCACGTGCAATGAACCACCAGAAGCTCATTTTTACTACTATGCGCATCATAATAAGCAGCTCACAATTCAAGTCAAACGCCTTCCTAAAGAGAGGGAGTTGCCTGGTCAAGCTGTAGGAAAGCTTTGGATGTGGAGTCGCTGTGGTAAATGTAAATCGCTCAATGGGAACTCAAAATCTACTAAGAGGGTCTTGATTTCCACTGCTGCCCGAGGTTTATCATTTGGAAAGTTTTTGGAGCTCAGCTTTTCAAATCACTCTTCATTTAGTAGACTATCTAGCTGCGGGCATTCTCTGCAGAGGGACTTCCTTTACTTCTTTGGGTACAACCCACTTTCCCATACTTTTATTGAAGGTTGCATGTGTTGTCCCTGTGTTGTCCCCCTTATGTGTTGGTGCTTTTTGGATTAAAAGGGAACATTTTAATTTGAACTACATTGTGGTATCTACCGTCTGTTTACGAGTTTTACATTCACAGGCATGTTAAAGGATTTATAAGCAGAACGGCATAGAGAGGCACTTTGGCTCTTTTGCCCCCGCACTACTCCTATAAAGTCTATCTGTAATATCTTCCAAATATAAAGGATGTTTTTGTAATTTATGCGTTTATTTGCTGGATCCACATATGTTCCTAAATCTTTAAATACTTGAGGTGCTTTTCACAACGAAAATGACTGGGTGAGATAGCTTTTTGAAGAATCCAATTTTTGGTGCATTCATTTCCTTTGTTTTCCTCACTATATCTCCTCTTATATGCCATCCATCAGTTTTCAAGACATAAATGAGTATCGTGTGCCTTAAATGTTGGTTGGTTATTATATCTCTTTTAGGCTACCTTTTGAGTTTTGATATGTGCATTCAAATTAAATCTGAATGCCACGTGCAGATTAGGCCCCATGGTTGCAATGCTGAGAAACTCTGCAGTGGCAACTTACTCAGTATCTTTGCCACCTCAGAAACTGGAGTTCAACAGTTCAATCAGAGGAGATGTACTTAAGAGGGAAACTGACGAGGTATGAACTTTTTAGTGCTCTTTTTTCTGTATTCAAAACATGCAGTTATGGGTCAATACAAAAATGGAATTTATTGTTGATTTTTCATTTGCTTAAACTGGTATGGCATTTCTTTCTTTCACTTCTAGGTTTACAAGAAAGGAGTACACTTCTTCGATGAGGTTGCAAAATGTTTGCAGGGGATTGCTTCTCGATATTCAGGTTCAATTCTGAACCTTAATGGGGGGTTGAAGGAATTCTCTGATATTCAAGAGATGTTAAGGCAGGAAAGAAATCAATTTGAGGTTAGATCTCTTCTACATACTTGTTTTTGCACTTACTTTGATGAATTACTTTTCATTATGAGGTATCTCTCGATGCTAATTTTCTTTGTCCAAGGAAGACGAGTATTTATGGTTAGTAAACAGATAGATTGCCCTCACTGTAAAGCTTTAATATTATATGTGTACGCCTCTGTATATAGCTTTGTAGGTTAACCGTTGGTCTATGTGATTTGAGCCTTATAGCCTAGGAAACAATGTTTGACTTCCTTGTTCTGCACTGGGGTCTTGTTCTGATTCGTTATAACTAGGATTGCTCAATTTACAGGATATAATCGGACTGCATAACTGATATTGTGATATACATCTGCTGGTTTGAGAGGTGGGTTTTAGGTCCGCATTTTTACTGTTTAAAGTCAAAAAAGTCAAAAGTAATTCAAAGCAAACTCAGAACGGCGTATCCAGAGGCACAGTACTTATGATGAAGTATGGCTATCAAGTTTTTTTTGGGATTTAGGAAATGAGAAGTTATCTCCTGTACAAGGGAATGTAATAGCTCAATACGTCTTTTTCTAGATATAATGTAATAGAATTGGCATATTAAACTTACCTTCCATTGCCGATCAAGAAAAAGATTTACCTTCCCTTTTCGTACAGCATCAAATGTTATGTTTTGCCAAGTTTCACGTGTTTCTGAATTTAATGGTTCCGCTTCACAGATTTCCTTTTTTCCTTTATTTTTCTAAATTTATGGTGAAATTTGCTATACAAGTGTAGCTAAGGATATTTTCTGTTCTGTTTGGATACCCAAAACAAAATCAGATGAATATTCAGAATGTTGCTGTCGAGAGCGGAAATCCAGATGTGGCTGTGTACAGGCTTCTCAGTTTGAACCGGCTTATGTGTGATCTCCTTCTTGAATCGTGCATCTGGGATCAACGTCTGCACTCACTCCTCTCTTCAGATTCTGGAGTGATCAACGGTAGAACCACTGGCAATGGAATGCTTGCTGTGGAAACTAACAGCTCCGTAAATTCTCCTGAAAGTGGCAACAATGAAGTTTTTGACAACAGTGTTCACATGGAAATCAATGGGGAGGCATTTGTAGAGTCAATTCCTATTGAAAGAACAAATTCCTCTGATGTGGCTGAGGATATTGAGAGGTCAAATTCATTTGGCAATGAGAATTGTCAACAAGAGAATTGTCCTTTGGCAAAAGAGAGAAGTATTCCAATTTCTACAGATGATAGTCATGATTTAGATGTGTCTCAAAGAGGTTTGCCTGCTTTTCCACTACAACCTAACTTAGAAAATCCAAGGGGATGGATCTGGACTCCATTTCCGGAACTTCGGGTGAATTATTTGAAAGATCTTCAGGGAGGTTGTGTGCCAAGATATGATTCTATATGTAGGTATACCATAGAGAGCTTCCCTAATGCTCTTCGACTGATCACTGAAGAGGGCTCAAGGCTGCACATACCTCTTGGTACAGATGAATATATGGTGTCAGATTATGAGGACGAGTTCTCAAGCATTATTGCTTGTGCTTTGGCATTGTTGAAGGATGTACCCCGTTCGACAGAGGTTTTGAATGAGGATTACAAAGCAACAATGCCTAAAACGTACGAGAGTTCACACAGCTTAACACGCATATCGTCTCTGGCATCCCCACATTGGTCTTCTTTCGGTTCTTTGGATTCAGATGGGACCCGTTCTCCACCATCTTCGGAGGAGTCACACTTCTCCAGTTTTGATGGGTTGAATTTGTTGGGCTCCTTGGTTTCTTTTAGGGCCTTAAATCCAGAAGTCCCTATGGGGTTTGGAAAATCACATGGTAAGGGGAAATATTCTGTACTTTGTATGTACGCAAACCAATTCCGTGACCTAAGAAGCCAATGTTGTCCCTCTGAGCTTGATTACATTGCTTCTCTTAGTCGTTGTAGAAATTGGGACGCCAAAGGTGGCAAGAGTAAATCGTTCTTTGCTAAAACTCTTGATGACCGCTTCATTGTGAAGGAAATTAAGAAGACAGAATTCGAGTCATTTGAAAAGTTTGCTCCGGATTATTTTCGGTACATGAATGAGTGCTTTGAGCAAGGGAACCAAACGTGCCTTGCGAAAATACTTGGGATTTATCAGGTTGGTTTTTTTTTTCTTTCCATTCTGGTTTATTTCCTTCATTAACTTTCCTAGCTTATATGTGCATAGATACACTAGATGTTGTAGGCTTTAGCCCACTAGATGTATGTAGCTGTGGGGGAGAAAAGAAGTAACCTTTATGCTACAAATGGATGTCAAATGAACTGTTATTGGGAAAGAGTTAAATAGGAGTTAATGTTCTTTTTCTTGGATTCAACACTGTAGTAAGCTTTTTCTTGGAGCATCCACTTAGCTTCCCTTAATTTTGGACCAACTTAGGGATAAAAAGCTACTTTTCTACTTAAACAAGCCACTTTTATATCTTCATTGCATCAGACTCTCTATTATACCTCTTTCTTTTAAAATATCCTTCTCTTTTTTTTTCAAGAAGTGATTGAAGAGTTGAAGGAGAGAGAAACAAATACCAAAATTAGACAAAGGACTATTTTAAGGTTTTTCTCTTTTGCTTCCTTATTTTTTAGGAGGTACTGTAGCAAAAATAATTTGTTGAAGTGCTTTAGGGAGGCTGACAAAGGACTATTTTAAGGTTTTTCTCCTCAATTAAGTTTGGGGATGATTTTTAGGGAGTGAGATATGGATGCTCTAAGCCACTAAAATTCTTTCTCGGGCAAAAAAAGAAAAAAAAGAAAAAGTTGTAATTACCATTGTGCCACCAAATCTAGGATCAGTTGGCTGAATGATCGTTTAGTGACATTCTTTGTAATGATTGTCTATGTTACATGGACTCGGGTGTGAGAAACGGGTGCGGGTGCAAGTCCAGGCGTCGGACCTTTCTAAACTTAAATCTTAGGATACACGGATGTGTGTCCCCAACATGGGTACGGGTACGGGGACACATTTTGAACTCTTGTTTGTGTTATATATTGCATAATTTTTTCAGATTATGTACTGTAAACTATGTTTACAAATGTATTTAAACAATAAAGGGTTAAGAAAATTATTTTTTGCTATTTCTCTATTTCCTGTCTATGTGAAATACTCAAAATACCGTTGTTCTAGCTAATTTGATATTCCTTTTCTGGAAGTATCTTAACAATTAGGATACGGGTGTCGGACGCATCGATACGGGTACTTGAGCCAAAATGAAGGATCCATGTAACATAGATGATCGTATGCGATATTATTGGTCATCATGCAATTTTGGAATGATTTCAACCTAGGAAATCTCGTTGAGTGTAACTCTTAGATATTCTTGTTAATGCTATATTGTTTTCTAAAAACATTGCCATTAATGCATTAAATTTGCTGTTAAGTTGCGATTCGAGAACTGTTTCTTCAAGATTTTACAGGATTAAGTTTTTTCGGACCCTGCTTGGAAAAATTCCAGGACCCGTCCATGACTACTTTTTTGATTGAATTGTTTTTCTTCCCTACTAAGTAAAAGTTTTGTACGAATAGGCGTCAGCTGGTTGCCATCTAGAGTTAAAACATACCTTGCTAGGGGCGTTTAAGGAACAAAGATTATGAGATGGGTCAGGATACTAGTGGGGTGGTTCCTTTTATTAAACACAACATTAACATCTACATATTGACATACATTGGACATTCTTTTAAGCATTTGATTCCATTTTATTCAGGTAACTATTAGGCAGACAAAGAGCGGGAAAGAGATGAAACATGACCTTATGGTGATGGAGAACCTTTCTTTTGGACGAAATATTGGTCGGCAGTACGATCTTAAAGGTGCTTTGCATGCTCGATTCAACTCAGCAGCTGATGGTTCAGGAGACGTTCTTCTAGACCAAAACTTCGTCAATGACATGAATGCCTCTCCCTTGTATGTTGGTACCAAGTCCAAGCGTATTCTGCAACGGGCTGTGTGGAATGACACAACATTTCTCAATGTAAGTTAAAAGTTAAATTCCTTTGTGATGATGTTGACATCTCCACTGCACTAGCTGTATTTGAATAAGTTCTCTGTTTTCTGCAGAACAGAAAATTTGTTTGGCTACTGTTTTAGGAAGAAGTTTCCTGAAACAAGTATGTCTGGAACAACTGAAATAAAGAAAGAATGGTTCTTCAGTAATTTTAAAGACTGTTTTTGCACAAAAATGAGAAGAGCTAATGTTTTTATACTTATCAAGTTTTCGAAGTACCGAGACTCTTGAGTGGTTATGTGGTTGTTCTAGTGTGTTGGGCATGCTGGGACATGGCAGGACATGTCACATGGCGTGTCTCAAGTTAGACACGAATTGGGACATGACATCGCCAATTCTTTTATTTAAAATTCGTTTTGGAGGTTAAATTACGATACTTTAAAAGTAAAAGGTAAGAGGGCATATAAATCATTGCCACCTGATGAAGGCTCGTCTGTGGTGACATATTCAAAAAGGTGAAGGGTAAGAATCACAACGTATAATATTGATTTTGGGTGTTTCACATCAAATAACAGCTAAGCACACGAGTATACCTATATATTAAATTGTTTCCCCTGTCCCCAGCTGTGTCTATATCTGCTTTGTCAGATAATTGTTATGAACCGTGTCTACATCCCTGCTTCTTAGTTATCATATGTTTTTCCGAGACGCAAACAACGAAAACAATACCAAACAAACACTAATCACTGATTTTCTTATTCTTTTGCTTAATCCTTTGCTCCATTTCAGCTATAGAAGTCAAAACAGTTTTACCTGCTGCATTTACATATCTGTCGCTTGTTTGCAGTCAATCAATGTGATGGATTACTCTCTACTTGTGGGAGTGGATACTCATCGGCGCGAACTTGTGTGCGGCATTATAGACTACCTCAGACAGTATACTTGGGATAAGCAACTTGAGACCTGGGTCAAAGCCTCCCTTGTTGTTCCCAAAAACCAGTTGCCAACTATAATTTCTCCACGAGAGTACAAGAAGAGATTTAGAAAGTTCATCACTACATACTTCTTGAGTGTTCCGGACCATTGGTGCTCACAAAGATCTTCTAACCCTTGCAAACTCTGTGGCACGGGCAAGGATGATTCTTCCTCTTCTCATGCAAAATCTCAAGATCAAGGGGAGCCAAATGGTTTTTCGAGTTGAGTTTTGATATTTGTTCTAAAGTACTGTACATAGTCCATTTCATAGTAGTACATACCCCCCCCACTCATTCAGAAATTTTATTGAATCCTGGGGAGGAGATTTATAGCTTTAGGTTCTGGCCATGTGGAGCCATATACATATGAATTTTGTAAAGCCTATCGAGTAATTGTAGAAAGTCGTGATATTATGAGACTTTGTATGATTATTTGTATTAATGGAAGAAAGTTTGGCCTTCATGTTTACTGTTGTCTTTAGTCTAAGCCTGTGAGTTGTGAGTAGTTTTTCAGCATGGCTGTAATTCCCCTTTTGAGATTTAAACAAATTTTGATGGATAACTTGTATCGTATCTCTCTCTATAAGTAAAGAAAGCTATGGAAGAGAACCCAGATGATTTATGCAGATATCTAATCTTGAATTTTGATTGCAGATTAGAAAAACGTGAAATTCTTGAATTTATTAGGCGTAATGGTTAATTACCAGACTAACAGCCGAAGGAAATGCTCAAGGAAATCATGCTGTTCGGTGTCATTTTCTCATTGTTTTCGTGAGTGAATGCATGAGAAACATGAAAAGCAAGAATAAGTTAGGAAAACGAATACACTACCAAGTAGACTAAAAGGTCATTGTGTCCATTTTTTTTTTGTGAAAAGATTGATTCTATTGATTTGCACTGCGTGTCAAAACGTTGGGGCTAGGGCCAAATTTAAGGTTTAGAACGACCCTAAGCACAACAACCGATGTAGTCTGTATGTGTGTGTACATATACTATGACATATCATAGCAGTAAAATTTAGATACAAAATAAAATGATGTTAATTATGGACGGTGTTTTTTGTTCTTTCCAGATTTTAACCCATACGATTTGATTAACTATGGTCTTTTATTAGTATTATCAAACGTAATAGCTAGATGCCAAAAGTACCTGAATTTTCCGGACATCGTTTTCCATGAAGCAAAACAAGAGAGCCAACCAAGATCGTTGGATCGATTATCTGCCACCCCAGCTCAATGGCATCATGGGTTTGCTCTGATCGAGTTTGGTAACCAAAAGGTCGAGAGGAATTCTAGGAGGAATTGTAGGATCAAGTTTGAAATCCGCTAACAACATCTGTATATGGGTATTCAATGCCCCAGACCCATTGCTATGTGGTGTCCCAACTCGATCGCTCTCTTCCACAACACTATAATCCACAATAATGTTTTTCCTATACATGATATAAGGAGTTAATGGAGACAGGCACTATTTGTGCGTGTGTGTGTGTGTGTGGGGGATTAAAATCCCATCTTCCTTTGGCTTGGACAGAGAAGTTGATCGGAGGTGAGCTGGGTACTTGAAAATCGGAGAGTGGTGTACCTCCGAGAAGAAGCTCCGATGGTTTAGTTAGTAGGTGATAGGAGGAAAGTGTATGCCTTTTGGAAGGGAAATATGAAGAGAGAGAGAGAGGAGTAGTCCTCTATTCATAGGCAACCTTGGAGTACCAAACAAGTTTTCCTCCACGTACGTCGTACTGTTCGGATGACGTCATATGTTAGAAGTATTTAATGAACGCCGCCCCTCGAGGATGGCAGAGCCGCATTAGTCAATGTTAGAGTTATCACATCAGACAGAAACATCACCTTGGTACAGAGCGGTCACTTCGCTCTGACACAGTTGACCGTTGAATGACCGTAGACGAGTATGCTGACTGTCGAGTCTAGCGGTTTCCGAAGAGAGTACTTTCCGAACAGTTACACTTCGAACATTATACAGACGACGGGAGAATCTCCCGAACGTAAGACTCGCCGAGTGAGGAAGGTCGATGGCTTTACCGAAGGACACGATGTGAAGACGTCAACGGAACAATATCGCTAGGTGATGACCATGTGAGTATTGCAACGCTCGGCGAAGAGGCATGGGCAAGTATAACGAGGCTGAACTGCAGGTCACCGCACTGCACCATTTGACCCCTTTGAATCTTGGTTATTCCGGCCCACTACACTATTCATCAGAAGCTTGAAAATATTTCTTCCCTATCAAGCACAAAATTAGTTCAAGTCCTAGTTTTAGAGGCTTTAGAGATGAGTTTTCTAACAATATTGAAAATCACAAATTTCATATACAATCAACCCAAAAATTTGAAGATATCAAAACCATACAATGAAATGCCTAGCAATTAAATTAGGAATCGAGGTTCTAAATCTCTCGAAAATACGATATAATCGATAGAGCTTATATAAAATAGAGCAATCAAACAATTGATCATAGATCCCTGATCTTGACAGATGTTACTTCCTCCGTCCTAATTTAACAGTCTCTTTTGGGATTTTATGCCACTTTTCAATTGATTATATTGCTTCGTCGTCGATATATCAAAATATATGATCACCCCAAGCGTAGGGCTAAAATGTCAATTGAAGCATAATAAACCAAAAGTCCGGATATCGTACCCAAGGGAATATCATCACGGCTCGATTGGATTTGTAAAAGTAAGATTTGTGGCCTTGAGACGGCTAACTTTAGGAATAGTATGAAACAGAGAAAAAGTGCAATTTAAGTGTGTTTTGAAAACAATTAAACTAAGCGGCTAGGTCTAGGGGATTTTAGCACTCATAGCTTGAATCAATCTGCTTTCCTCTCGAATTACTCGGGTTGAGATACGCGTCAACGATCTTCCAACCTGAAAGATTTGACACTAAGCCCGTTTAACTAGAAAAAGAGTCGAAATACCAAGCGAGTTCTAGTATTCATATAGCAAATGTAAGAGATGACAGAGCTCCAAGCATCTATGCGTGGCAAGTAGGCTTGCTCTTGCCTACACATGATCAAAGAGGTTAACACCGCCGAGATTTGATAGACAAACAAGAACTATCTTGATTTTCCAACTAACTTGAAGATTTATTGAGAAAAACATGATCAATCCAAGTCATGGAGTGCTAATCACCCCATGACCAAGCCTAATTACCTACTCACTCAAGCTAGGAATTGAATCAACAAAACTAATTATTGAAAATATAATGAAATTCAAATTTAATGAAGAGTAAAATAACAAAACTCCAACTAATTAAGGGAGAAAAGTGCAGAATTAACTAAGAACACCAAGAACAATGAAGAACAAATAAGAGCAAGTAACAAGTAATGAAAAATCCTATCCTAGATCAAAGTGTTAATCTACCTCTCCTAGATAATGTGACGTAATGGGGAATATATAATCGCCCACTTTCGCGCACGAAATCTCTCAAAAATGCCCTAAAAACCCGTTGCGAAGGCCTTTAGTATCGATACGGGGGTTTCTTGTATCGATACCGAACAACTTTGAGCGGTTTCCACTTTGGCCGCCGAAGCAAACGGGTATCGATACAACAAAAGCTTGTATCGATACCAAAATTCTAGAGCCCACTAGAATCCTGATTACAAACGGGTATTGATATAGCAAAACCTTGTATCGATACCCATTTGCCTTGATCTGAAACTCAACTTTGGCCTCCGACTTGGCTTCCAATGGTCTTGGCCACACGACAGGTCTTCGACTCTTCGTTCTCGGGCCCCGGTGACTCCATTCTTGATCATCTTTTAGTCTTGGATGCCTCCGGCGTGCTTTAAGCTTTACAACCTCCTTTATTAAGCAGTTTTCCTACAAAATGAAAATAACATACCTTGCGTGCAATATCAAACAAAAAGCTAAATTAACTAAACATAAAGCGATAAAACTAAGAACTTAAGCACAAAAAATATGCATTATGAATAAAGCTACACGCACAGCAAGCTGTGCACAGACTCCTTTTTCTCCCACCTCGGGTCGCACAAATATGATCGGAGCCGCTTATTTTGTTCAAAATATGTCGTTTAAGGTCTCTGTAAAAAATAAATTCTGAAGTGATTTTGGGTGTTTTGTTAACGCCTCTAACGATATCGAACGAAGCTCATTTTTTACAGAGACCTTAAACGACATATTTTGAACAAAATGAGCGGCTCCGATCATCTTTGTGCGACCCGAGGTGGGAGAAAAAGGGGTCTGTGCATAGCTTGCTGTGTACGTAGCACAGCTCATGCATTATTGGGTGCTTATCATATATCTTGTATTTTATATTTCTCCATTCCTAAATAAGTGTTCGGCGGGTAAATCTAGGCCTTTAAAAAATGCATATGGTACGTTAAAAAAATTAAATTTTTTTTCACGAATCAATATATAGCAATGAGTTCTTTTAGATAGTGAAAAAAAGAAAAAGAAAAGATTTCTAACTAAAAAATGCATCTTTTGCAAGGTCTAGGTTTGCGCGCCGGACACTTATTTAGGAACAGAGGCAGTATGTGATTTTAAAAATATTGTGTTATAGAACTAATCGAAATATACCAAACACAATCCATAGTGGATATAAAATGTATTACCAATTTAAATATATAACTAGTTTTTTATCAGGTTAGAATAGAACGATAGATTATTAAATAAGAATGGAGGCAGTATTTTATATAGAGAGAGTTAAGCACATTTATTGAGGGGTTATTTTCTTATTGTTTGAGACTTAAAAGTGTGATATAGATTGATAATTTCTAAATGTCAATGGGCACTACTTGAGGGGTTAAATGGAATATATCATAGACTGATAGGGGTATATTTGCAAGAATAGTGACCTTTCTGGGCCTAACTTTGCCAAAAGGTTCAGGACTCGATGGATGTCTAAGTAGATCTGCCTCTGATTACAATGGAAATAGAATGCAACAGAAAATCGCATGAAAAAAAAAAAACAGAAGAAAGGAACTATATTCCATTGTTATTCATGTTCCCCTTCTCTTCCCTTGTTCAAGAACCGTACGCAACTCTCTCTCTCGACCTTGGTTAAATCCCCATGCCTCTCTCCAGTAGAACTCGAAAAGAAACATCTTTAACTCCCTCAAAGAAAAACCATGAAAACTTATGTTGACCGTCTGGTGGCCGGAGATGGCCCGGTGCTGCCATCGGTCCCTATAGCAAGACTCAAAGAAAACAGATTCCTTCTAAATGATGACATTGAAAAAAATTGAAAAGTTGAAGTATTTTTATGCCGAAATTAAAAGGTGAAGAACCAAAATGAATTTTTGGTCAAAGTCGAAGGGATATAAAATAAATTTTTCCAAAATTATTTTAAGAATAATACTAAGCAGTTTAAATCATCTTTATGGGACCAATTCAAAAATCAATAAATCATTAATGTAAAATTAGGTGTTTTGATCCGATGAATTATGGCTTTTTTATATATCGAATTGAGCTAAAAATAAGTTTTTGATTATAGACCATTGTGGAACTTCGCATTGTGTCATTGTTAATCTTAATTAATAATCTCTTAAATGAATAACCAAAAGATGATGTGATCAAATTTTGATTATGCCATCTAAGATACGTTAAGGTCCAACACACTGTGCCATTTGCCGACACTTGGCTAGAAAGGTCTCCGTGTCCAAAACATGGTTGTATCCCGAAATAAGCCTATCAATGGACCGCATTCGATCCAAAAATTCCGATCCCAATTCGATAACGTCAATCCGATAATATGAATCCGGTAATCCAAATACGGATCGGATTAAATCCGTTATCAATCCGATCCGAACTTTATTTTTTAAATTTTCTTTTAATTTTTTTAAGAAAACTGTAAATTTTTTATTTTGAAAAAAAAAATGTTCAAGAAGTTGTTTTTTTATTATTTATTTTTTTTGGACAATAAATTTTTTTTGAAAAATCTTGTATTTCTTTGGTTTTTTTTTTCTAAAATTTTTGAAGTAAAAAAAAATTTCGCATCAAATTCAAATTTTCGGATCCAATCTGAATTTTTCGAATTCGGATTACCACTAATAGATTCAAATCTTATCAAATTCGGATTCGAATTACCACTATCGAATTTGAATTTATCAAATGTAAATTTGTCGAATCTGAATTTTTCGAATTCGGATTACCACTAATAGATTCAAATCTTATCAAATTCAAATTCGAATTACCACTATCGAATTTGAATTTATCAAATGTAAATTTGTCGAATCTGAATAGGATCCTGCCCTATCATATCACGGATTCGAATTACCAATATTGAATTCGAATTTTATCAAATTTAAATTTATCAAATCTGAATGGAAATTTTATCAAATTTAAATTTATCGAATCTAAATGGAATCCAGCCCATTGATAGGGCTATCCCGATACGTGTTTTGAAGCCTAGACTTTGTGATCAGTCAGTGCTCCTCGACTGGCCCCGAACAGTCTCTGGGTGTTGCAGAACTCTCCAACAAGACCTGAGAGACTCCATGCAACTCCCAGGAACCGAGGGCGTGTCAAGAGCACCGAATAACTGCTAACTCCTCAACACCTATGAAAGCCTTACACAGGGTACATATAGAACTAAAGAGCCCTGCAAATTTGAATCTTGAGCGATGTGGGATTGCCTGTAGCTTACACATTCAGAAAGGCTGAGTGAGTGAGTTCACAGTCTTAACTTACTTTTTCAGTTGGCTTATTTTCTTTGCTTAAAAATTTCCATTTTCCACCATTCATTTCCATGACAGAAAATGGGCTCTTTTATGGATATGTATAATTTTCTGGGTATCATCCTCTATTATCATAAACTTACTCCTAATAAGTTCACATTGCAATGGAGTAACCATTTTACTCATGATTTACGAGCAACCAGACAGCGATAGATTTTTTGGTGAGAGATATGAACCGAGGAGTGTATCTGTGAAATGGACAGAACTTCGATAGTCAAAGACCAAGATGACATGAGAGTGGTAAAGGACAATGGAGTCATGGAACGGAACCCCTTGGAACTTGAATTGAGAAGCAAAGCAAAAGAAAATGCTAAAAGCAACTACAAACGAACCCACCCTTCTTGTCAATTGTCAAACGAAGAAAAGAATGTGTAAGAGAGAGAGATTCTTGTGCCCTGCCTCTTTACTTGAACAAAGAATTCTCCTTCCCCTTTCAGAAACCAGGATAACCTTCCCGATGCACATTCCATGGGACCAACAACAATGGAAGACTCAATCCAGCAAGACCTAATCGAGAAAGGCAAAGACGACAAACTCTACTATCCAACAGAAGATGACATCGACGAATCCCGCTTCATACATATCCTCAACACAATCCTGAGCGGCACCGCTCGCCTCAATGTTCTTCTCCCCACTGCCACTATCCTCGCCTTCACCATTTTCACCCCTCTCTTAACCAACAACGGAAAATGCGACCCCACAAACCGGTGGCTGATGGGTTTCTTCTCAGGACTCTCAGCCACCTCTTGCGTCTTCCTTTCCATCACAGACAGCTTCCGGACCACCACAGGAAGGTTAGGTTATGAAATAGTCTACTTTTATTCTGGTACTGCAATGATAAAACCGAAACCACCGAAACTGATGCAACAGAAATAGACAAAACATGAAAGTAAAACAGAAAAAGTGATCAAAACTGGTGAATTTAAGTTTAGAAATGGATTAGATTAATCACCTCACGGAGCTGAACACCCTTCTAAGAGCTCATCTCCAAAGACTTATGGTTCTCACTTTTTTATGCGCTCAAGATTTACCAAAAAATTGTTAAAAGTAAAACCATTTCGTTTCCAACAGGTTACACTACGGGGTGGCTACCTTCAGTGGAATTTGGACTTTCAATGGAGGTCGGAAGAAGCCGCTCATGCCGCCAGATTACAGGCTGAGGTGGTCCGATCTCTTCCACTCGTCGCTTTCATTGATTGCTTTCCTTACCTTCGCAGCTTTGCACCATGATGTGGTGGACTGCTATTACCCGGAAATGCCGAGAAAGGTCATCAACACTGTTCCTCTGGTGGTTGGGTTTACGATAAGTGTCTTATTTGTGATGTTTCCTTCAAGGAGAAGGGGTATTGGGTACCCTTTCTTGCTGCAGAGGGATGCTTTACACAGCAGAATTTGAAACTCACATATGAAATCTCTGGAATTTGTTGTAACTGGTTACAATTTCCATGCAACGTAAATGATAATAACATGCTGCTTTAGTTTCTTTGAAGTAGATAAAAATTTCAAACGATGAAAGAAAGCAAACACCACGACCAATATCCTTACGGTCATGTTTGGATCACCAATTTGTGGACTGAAAAATGAAAGGGATTTATCTCCACAAACTCAAAGTGTATTTCCCTAATGTGCATTTCCTTTATTTTTTCTGTTCCCTCAACAAACTCATGAAATCAAAGTGTATTTCCCCAAATCATTGATCCAAATACAGCCCAAGTATTGCAATTCATCTCCAATGTGGATGACAATATCCAGTAAGAAGTGTAATCGCAACAGAAATTGAAATTGAATTGACCAGACCACACTTAGCAAAAGATAATTAATTGTATTTCTCTACCAGCTTAGGCTCTGTTTGGAAAAGTTTTTATTTCCAGTTTTTTATTTTTGTTTCCGATATTTTTTCAAACAGGCACCATAAACATATTTGAGTTACTGTTTTTGTTAACAAAATACATAATCAAAATTCCACTAGTTTACGGAAATTCTAAAAACACAAAAATTGCATTTTTATTTGTTTTGAGAATACCTTCGGCTGCCCAAAAAACAAATAAACAAAAAAACTATTATGGTTACCAAACATGTTTTTTGTTTTCATTTGTTAATAAATAAACAAAAACTCATTTCTTGTTTTTCATAAACGAAAAACAAAAACTGGTAACTTTACCAAACAGAACCAAATGATTATGTCAGTAGAAACTAAAAATGTAAACGCAAATGATACAAGAAATAGAAATTGTGAATTGAAGTATTTTCAACTAATCATGAACTCTAACACGTGTCTAGATAGGTTAATCAATCATCAAAACATGATCTCTGAAAACAGCATAGACACAATGAAAACAAAACTTTTACAAGAACAGAAACATACCACTGCGGCCTTTTAAAGTCAGGTACAATGGCATCGAAGTGGAACAGATACACCCGGTGGTTTTCTCTTTTCCCGAATTATGGCTTCCTTAATCATGGGCAATTTTTGGTGGACCTTTTTCCATATGTAATTCACGGCACCATCCAATGGTATATGCCCAATACCACCCGGATGGCCATTGTCATACTCGAAAACAGGCTGAACTTGAGCCATATTCTGGCGAAAAATATTCTTTTGCTTGTCCGAGTAGCTCCTTAGATGACGCACAAGCCAGTTTGGTTGCAAAGCATCAGTAACTGCAACAAAAACAGAAAATTCGGAATAATCCACCATTCCTTCAAATGGGAGCTCAATATTGTCGCTGACAATGACTGGTATACAGAGGCTCTGAATGGCATCAAAAAGTCGACAAGAAGTTGGGGTGTCCCCAGCTGGATGCAAGCAGAATTCTGAGGTTCTCATCCCTTTTATTGACTGCTCCTTTCCAGTAGCATTAGGGAAGCCTTCTTCCATAACAACCCCTGGTTCGTTAACCAACAAGTCCCATAATTTTTCACGAACCATCCCACCCTGTGGTTGGAATATGAATTCTTTTAGATAGTTAAAGTAACAGTGAATGATGTTAAGCTGGAGGAAAAAATTTACAGAACTACTATTTAATCTAAGTTACATATGGTCTCTTCCAAATGTATGTAACATTATAACTACCAGTGTCGGACACACAAAAACTTGATACGGACTGTAACTCAAGCCTACTGCTACAATGTGTCCCACACCCAGACGTGATATCTTCTGAAAAAGAAAAGGAAGGTGGTTGATTTGTCCTTAGACAGTTATATTTTTGTGCCTGTAATTCTTCTTTTAGGCTTTGAGGAGTTTAAATATGACTCAGGCTTGTCAATTGAGAAGAGATCTAGATGTTATAACCATGGAGTTTGTTTGTGGGCTGCAGCTCCGTGTTTCCCACTTCCCACGTCCTTTCTCTGCTCTTCCTTACCTCCTGGAATCAAAGCCCCGCAATGTTCTTAGGTTTTCTCCCCTTTCTTCTCTCTAATCCAATCTTCTATTCCATATACCCAAATATGCAATTACATGCACTGCAGTTTGTTCGCCTCGTTGGGGATTTCAAGGTTACATCACACCCCCAATTTAGGCATTGGGTTCTCTAACACTATGATATTTGAAGAAAAAAGGAGTCACATTAGCTATAAAAGAAACATTTTAACCTGTCATATGTATCTGAAACAAGATTTCTATTTCTTTATTTAGCTCATCTGGTTTCTAGTACACTTATTCCTAGTACACTACAGAACATCTAGTACATGTGTTGAAGATGAGTCCCCATATTGATGCAACTTGCGAACACATATCCCAATATCCCAAGATTTCAGCTTAAGATGGTTTATACTTGGGCATACATCCACACCAGATAGGTATACTGAAACCATGTAATCTAAATTCAATCATTGTGAGATAAAAGAGAGTCTAGAAGTTAAACACTGACCCGATGCCGATGCTTAGCGCCTTTGAAGTACAGAAGGGTTTGGCGTTCCTGGTTTTCTGATATCAGCAACCTAGGTAATAGATGTGTGTACGGCACAATCACATCTTTAAGCAGAGAAACCTGGGTGTGTTGTATCATATCTGACGAGTTACTGCTTGAAGCTTCTGAGTCAAGCCTGTACCACCCACCAAAATCTACAACTAGGAGGACTGCTGGGGAAATCTCAGCTCTGACATGCCACATTGCAACGGGGTCTGCCAAAGAATGCTTCAAGGTTTAACATAACCTGACAACGCAGAGACTAAACATAAGCTGCTAAAGTATGCAATCTGTTTCTTTTTTTCCCTTTCTTTTCAATTTTGGAAGCAGATGAAGTAGCGGATATTGTAGCTAACACCTAGTGATCTATCACAAGCAAGGGAGATCAACTAGCGGAATAAATCATATTTGAATTCGTATAATGCACACAAAGAACTCTGTACAACACAGGTAGGTGGAAAGGACTAAGGAGAGAAAAAAAAATTGGAAAGACGAGTCACGAGGAAACAACAATGACTAACCAGTAGAGTGAAACAAGGTAATATCAGAGAGCCGTTCTGTTCCAAACCTTGCATTTGATTACATGATATTTCCTTTTTGGTAGTAGTAGTAAACATTACAATAAGGTCCACTTTATAAGTTCTAACAGCAAGGCCATGCCATGAAAATCTCACTTCAGCCAGTTTAAAGTACGCACTTGCTAAGGTTGGAACCACACCAGGCTTAATAGAATTAACGCAAAAAGAGACTCTCTCTCTCTCTCTCTCTCCAACATATCAGCAGGGTTGTCCAATCGCAAATGCTTTGTAAAAATAGAGTTGAAGATCGATCACCTTTATTTTGTTGGATCTCCGTACAATCTCTCTCTCTCTCTCTCTCTCTCTCTCTCTCTCTCTCTCTTTCTCTCTCTCTCCAACATATCAGCAGGGTTGTCCAATCGCAAATGCTTTGTAAAAATAGAGTTGAAGATCGATCACCTTTATTTTGTTGGATCTCCGTACAACTACAATGTTTAATGTTGGAGTGCAGAAGATTTCTCATCACTCATGCTATGTAATTATTCATGTCTTCTTCCTAATATAGCTCCCAAATTAAAATGTTGCAATCCATACATTTGCATAAGCTATCAAATCTAATTTTTCAGCTATTCTCATTCAATAATCATGACCCATGAAGCAGAAACAAGTTAGGCTAACAGAAATCATAAAAATACAAACCTAATCAAACAAATTCAAACTCACCAGTAAGAACAAAGACGTGATCACGGCCTCCGGACTGCTTCCAAGCCTCACTACCCTTGACAAAATCCACCACTTGCCTCTGCCTCTCATAATCCTCATTCCCCTCCTTCTTCCTAAACACGCCCTTCCCCACACCCAGCTGCATCTCCGCGCTCATTGTGGCGAAAAAGGGCACGAAAACCACGTCGGCCTCAGCATAATCAAAAACCCTCCTCGCGAAGGACGCCGTCCGCAGCTCCCCGGGCGTCGTCATGAGGTCGCCCGTGATCCAGTACTCGGCGCTATACTGCTTGATAATGGGATTCTCTGGGTAACTAGGGTACTGAAGATTCTGATTCCAAGAACGGGCGGACCGGATTTGATTGTCTGATTCGCTTCCCAGCCTGGTATCGGTGGTGAGAGACCAATATTGTTCGAGGAGGCCGTAGTTGAGGGATCTGGGTAGGTCTGCGACGTAGACATTGATGAAGGAGTTGGTGGGGGTAGTTTGGGAATGTAGAGATGGGGATGGGTTGTGGGAGAGGAGGAAGAGAGAGAGTGAGAGGATGCAGAGGAGTGAGAGAGAGATGAAGAGAGAAGGGACGGAGCATAGGGTGGTGGTGGTGTTCTTTGGAGGCATTTTGGGTCTTACTTGGCCGGACTGATCGAATCGAATAGAGGGAGGAGTCGAGACAGTTAAGAGCATAACAAGAGAGAAATGAAAAAGTACTGTTCATCTTCTACATTTTGGTGAGTGATCAATTTTTTTTGGTGGCCGCTATTCGCAGCCCAGTTATTGCTGCTCGCATTCGATTGCTACATACAAACCACCATCTTATAAGGATTTGCTACTTACAGCCAACTAATTATCCCTGAATTCCCCTTTTTGCCCTTCTATACAATAAAACATACAACCCAATACAATTCACAGCCAGTCCGTTTGTTCCCTTCCCTTTTCTTCTTAACCCAGGTTTTCTTCCAATCCGTTCCATTTCATTCCAGTCCAGTGCTCCTCCTCCACCACCCACGGTACCGCCACCACCTACCTACCCACCATTACCGCCACCACCAACCCCCACCTCCCGTCTCTCTCTCTCTCTCCCGCCCCCCGTTTCTTCTTCTCTTGTTGCCCCGTTTCTTCTCCTCCTCCATCTATCACCACTCCCACCACACCACATGTTCTTCTTCTCCTCCCCCTCATGTTCGCACGTTATACGAGGAATAATTACAAATTCTCTTTTTCATATCCTCACTCTTTTTCGTACAGAATGTGAACTAACAGATAGAATAACACCAATCGGATACTAATGTACGAACTGGATTAATAATTTCAGAAACAAATATCCGGAAGTTATACCCATGTTCGGACTTTAATATCTGATTTGTATACCTGTAATTGGATTCTAATTTCCGAATAGAATGAAAACTATGAGATAGCATGACGCCATTGTAGTTTTTGAACTGAATGTCACAGACTTGACGATCCGAAAACTTCAAGCACACATAATCATCCAATTTTGATAACATTAGAACACATTATATAATACAACACATTAAATCGTTTCTCAATCTATTAATATCTGAAAACTGGCACTAAATTCGGATATAAGAGTCCAACAATGTTGACAATATTCAGATATTAATATCCGAATAGTTGTACATAATCCAGACATTAGAATCCGAAAAGTTAGTAAAGTTTTGGCACTGTGTGTCCAACTATGTCGGGCCAGAACTGAAATTCAAAATGGAGGGCTTCTGAAATTCAAAATGGAGGGCTTCTGAACTGAAATTGCTCTGTCCCTACAACATCTGTGACTTGTTTCTCAACTTTCATTGTATAATCTTCCGACTCCAAATCATTGTGTATTGATGGGTCAAGTATTTTTTGTTTATCAATGGAGGGAGATGAAGCAATCGAGGTTTCCATTGACAATGTATGAGGAAGAGGAGGGGAGGAAGATTGGCAGACTTGGCTGCTGGTGGGAGGGCCTGGTGGTGGGTGATGGCAGCTGGGTAGGGACGAAAATGGAGGAGTTTCAATGGGGGAAGGAGAAGACGTTCTGAGTGGGAGAGAGGGAGGGAGGAAAATCAGGAGATTTTTTGTGGTTGTATGTAATGGGTTGTGTGTTATATTTTTAAAGGATAAAATGGTAAAATAACATGAGATCTTAGGGGTACAATGGTCAAACTGCATGAGGGCATTTTTGTCCGTTTTTGATAAAAAATTTAATCGGCTGCGAGTAGCACAAACTACGCTGCAAATAGCGGCGCCCTTTTTTTTTGTGTGTGAAAATTACACCTATAAAATATATTGGAAGACAAAAAATGGAATGTATATTTATAAAAAAAAGAGAGTTTGAAAATTATTTCCCTGTGTTAGGATACATTCTGCAATTTATTAGGATACATTTTTCGGTAATTTTTACTTTCCGCAATTTATTGTTGAGTTTTTCGTCGTAATTTTGGGATTAATCATTCGTCCCAATTAGATAAGTCTAAAAAGTAAAATTATGACCAAAAGCAAAAAAAAAAAAATTATATCATCTCATCGAGATGAATAATTAATCCAAAAAATATTACACAAATCTAATAAAATTTAAAAAAGACAAACAAAACTCACAAAACTAAAAAGGAAAAAAGTTTAACAGAATGGAGCCTTAGGCCATCAACAATGGTACAATTAAAAGTCAATTATTTTTAAAGTTGACAATGTTGATACAAAAGATGGTTCACAATGGTATAATCAAACTTAGCAACATCTTTAAAAATAATCAAATTTTGGGTTTTAGATAACCAAAACTAACAACTTTTTTCAATAATCAAAATTTGTAGACTCCACACCACATAAGTTAACTAGTTTCAAAATTTGTATATACGCGTGTTTCAATTGGTATTTTTTTCTTCTCTTCTTCTCCTACCCTATATCTTTTTCACTTCACCCACAAACTATTTCTCTTTCTTTTCCTCAAAAAGTGAAACTCATATCTCTCGATCATCTGTAATTTAACCCATCATCGCCGGATTAAGGTATTTCACTCTTCTTTCTTGTTTCTATTTTTTCCCCCCCAAAAATGTAGAGACCCGCATTTTCGGAAAAACTATTTAAAAGTTTTATTAATGTTGGAATATTGAAGAAATGTGGAATCTTTTTGGGTTTATGTGAGTTGGGGTTAATGTGGAAAGATTTTTAGTAGAGGGATGGAAGTGTAATTAATGTGTGTGCTAGTATATATAGGCATGTGTGAGCACAGGGGATTAAAAATCCCAAAGCTTACTCTCTCTCATTTCCCGATCTCTCATTCTCTCTCTCGGCTCCTCTCACTCTATCACCCAAAAATCTCCACCAAGACTCAAAACCCATGAAAAACAACCATCATTCCACCTTCCTCAAGTGTTCTTGAGCTCGTTGTTCATTGGGTTTAGCTCGGAAATGAGTATTCGGTTGATTCAAGGTTTTCGGAGCTAGGGCTTGCTTGATTGAGCTTGAGTTTCGTTCTTCGACTTCGAAGTAGGGATTTCTCACCTCTATTATATGTTTATGCGTTGATTTGGTACTTAGATCGTGCTCAAAATCGTTGATTTGGTTGTTGGAGTTGTTCTTGCAAATCTGAGAATCGTACACTGAAAGCCCAATTCCTACTGGTAGGAATCTCGGACCTACCGGTAGAAACGATGTCCAGTGGTGTCACTTTTGTGGAATTTTGGTCTCCTACCGGTAGGTATTGAATATCTACCGGTAGGTATTCAAAAATCTGTCATTTTTGGGAAATTCTTGTCTTCTACCGGTAGGTAACCTACTTGTAAGTATTCAAAAATCAGCATTTTTGGAAAAATTTCGAACGGGCATAACTTTTTCATCCGAACTCCGTTTTGAGCAAATTTTATATCGAAATTCATGTACGGAAGGTCTACTTTCCAATGGTGGTGGTCTCATCTCTCAATTCTTAACCGATAAGGTTTGGTAGCCGAAATAAGATAGATTTGTTCGTATATGTTGGGAAATCCTTTTCCTTAGAATCGTGCGGGTGAGACACGGATGTTCTTAGGTTCTCCTGAGTACTTCATTGAATGGTTTGATGAGGCTAGTGGTATACTTAAGGCTTGTAGTGGTCGTTGGGTTCTGTAGGAGCCTCTTGATATCGAAATGAGGGTTTAGAGAACATAAGGAATATAGGTGGGCGAAAGTTGTATGTATTGACATGCGATGTGAAAAACGAATCCGTAGAACACTCCTTTAAGTTAAACAACGCTAGGCGTGGATACATGAGACATTTCTCTTACGTTTGATGTGTGATACATCTCTCGCATAGCTTTCACGATTTACGGAGTTGTAAGGGGAAAATATATGAATCATTGTAAGTAGCTACCTCTGATATGCAGTATGTGAATACTTATATGAAAGACTAATGGCGTAATGATAGCAAGTTGATTGAAGTGGGATTTATCTGTACTACTACTATGTGAATAAGCTTTCGTTGTGATTTCACTATACGTGATTGAGATGAATGACTAAATTGTTAAGTGTATTTGAGGAATTGTGGCATGGTGACTTGAATTAGCTCCATCAATGAGAGAGGTGCTAGTGGGGAGTATTGGGACTCCATAAATGGCCCGGCAGGAGCTTTTGCTCATGACACAGAACGAAAAGGAAATGGTGACACGATGTGAATGGAAATGGGCTATCCATGTGAAAGTGTGAATGGTATGAAAGACATTGACATTGTGATTCTTTGATTATGATAGTTTTGTGGGCTACCACAGCCCCGGGTGGAATCGGGGCGGCCCGAAAAGAAACGCCACGCTTTTTAGAATCGAGTTGAAAAATTTGAAGAGTCGCCACCCGGATTTGTGGTTCGCCACCCGAGAAACCGTTTTGATTTGAAAATGATTGATTGAATTTGAAAACCAGAAATTTGATTGAGGGTTCGGAAGCCATGTTACGAGGGGGGAAAGGTTTTACGGCACCCCCCTCGCCCGATACGAGATCGGTCTCTACTCAATGTTTGTGGGATTTTTCAAAAGATTTTACTTCATTAAACAAGTAGCAAGTATTCAGAAATATATCAAGAAAAATGGTGCAAGCATGTGCACATGTACAGAGAGTGATGAATAATGGCCATGCAAGATATACAAGTTATGATAAAATGAAGGCCTGTCACTGGATTCACTCTCGAGCGCTCGGGAGTGGTCCCGAGCGCTTAGGAGTATCAATGCCCAATCCTGCAAGTTTTGTTAGGACCAACAAAATATAATGCTAAACTGTAAACTCAAATAAATTTAAGCATGTTATAGGCTCAACAGAGGTTTTGACAGACTGAGACGGGGCCTCAATCTCTCAAACCATGCATCCCTGCCACTGACAAGATTAGATATGCAACTTTGAAAGAGCAAAAAGATACATTCGTGCATGCAGAGAGTCAAGAAATACAGCAAACTGGGGGAAATGGGATGTAATGGCATGCATGCACTCCCGAGCGCTCGGGATCGGTTCCAAGCGCTTGGGAGTGAGCTGCACACCAGCTTGGTTTCAAACAAGAAATGGCACTGTTTTGACAAGCGAGCGCCCTTGTTTTAAAGAAGATCATCTTTTAAGTTTAAAGAAACCTTATTCTTGCCTGAAAATTTGTGAGAGATGTTTCTGTCTTGGGAAAAATTGATTTCCTGTGCATGCATGTCAAGATGAAATCATTTTACTGAAGAATGCAACTCACCCCCAGCCTGTTGTGTGCCAAAGTGCCATGCATGGGACTGAAAACAGTCCCGAGCGCTCGGGAGCACTCTCGAGCGCTCGAGAGTGTTTCCAGTAGGGATTTTAAGAAAATATTTTTTTTTGTGTGCACCCATTGCTGTTGTTGTTAAACTTAAGATCAAAGGAACTCAAGACCAGTATGAAGAACTGGTATGAGCCCTTGATCCCCCTTAGAAAACAGAAAGGCTTGAAAAGTCTTGTATTATACATTTTTTCTTGTTGCTTGGACTATGCTTCTTGGTCTGTGCTTCTTGGACTGATTTGGGTGCTTGAAAATGCTTAGAAAACAGCAGGAAAATGGAGTAGATGAATTAGAGATTTGAGGCTCTTGAAGCACTTGAAGATTGTTTGAAAATTTCCTTTGAAAACACAAGTTTTGGAGAATATTTGAGAGAGGTTTAGAGACTGATTTTGGGCAGCAGAATGGGGAGAGAGAGAGACTGATTTCGTGGTCCTTTTGCATGTGGAATGGAGGGGTATATATAGGGGTGAAGAAAATAGGTTTGAAGCATGAAAAATAAATCAAAAATAAGGAAAAAATGGCTTTGGGAGGGCAAAATGGCATGATTAGATGCTCTGCTGGCTCAGGCATGCTCAGGACATGTAGGTTTGAATGTTGAACGGATTGAAAAGCCTGAAAAGCCATGGTCAAAGGCCAAGCTCAACATGCATTGGTCTGTCAGCACTCCCAAGCGCTCTAGAGTGGCAGCCCAACTTCAGAAGGGCGCCACGGACACTCCCGAACTCGGTTTTGGGTATTTTTCAAAGCGTTGAAAAGCTTGTTAAGTCCTCTTTCTAACCCAATTGGTTTCATTCAAAGGTATTTTATATGCTAAAATGTGTGCCAATTTTACCCTCAGGGTGTTGGGGAAAAGGAACGTTTTGATTTTGAAAAAGTCCAAGAAGTATCGTCCAAGTTTTTCAAGGCCTGTTTTGACCCTATTTCATCATCGAGGAGCCTCGAGGGCACAAATTAAGTATAGTTAATAGGTCCAAATTGGGGTGTCTACAAGTTTCATAAGTCAAGACATCGGATTGGTGATTTGAAAGAAAGATGAGGGGCAGTGACAGTCATAAGAAAGTCGTATAGATAGTAGTTCTCGTGGTTAATCTAGAGTCTTGGCATGTAGTCATGATGCTTCTATAACGTCGTCGACTTTGGGATAATTTCTTGCTGTGTTTTGTTTCCCCTTTGATATACCGCACCTTGCTTCAGTTATTCATTCTACCAGTCGTCTATTTTCATATAATAGTTGTGTAGATTTCTCTACTGGGCTAGCATAGCTCAACCTATCATTTTTCAGGTATGATCCCGGAGCAGTAACATGGAGTGAAGCGCATGCATTCTAGAGCATATTTTCGAAAGAGGTGGTAAAGGAGACTCGTTGACATTTTGTAAAACATGTTTGGGATTGAAATGGAACCTTAACTTTATATCTTTTAATGATGTAATATATTCAAACTCTTGGAGTTGGAACTGTAATTTAATGACTAGGACATGATGAACTCTTTTAGGGTATCATATAAGATAATGTGAGGATTTTTATTTATGAAAAGCTATTTTTTTAATTTATTTTTGTCGAAAATCGAGGGCGTGACACAAAAAAAAAAACTCATAATATGAGGTAAGAAAGTCACCGATGTTTTTCCCAAATTAAGAGAGGAAATCGATATATTTTTGCCAAAAAAAACATAAATGGAGAGAAGTGAATTGCAAGAAACAGAGGGGGAGAGAGTGTGAAATTGTGGTAGATCTTTATTTTGGTTATGGATTAGAAGTGACCATTGTGAAGATCGACCTTGTTAAGCTTAACAACCTCTTAAGTGAATAATCAAAAGCTGATGTGTCAACTTTTGGTTATTCTTTTTTTATTATACTACTGTAGATGGCCTTAGTTTGTTCTTTTGTTGGAAATATGATTTTAACACTTTTTTTTTATAATCACATTTCTTGTTTATCCTTATTGTAATGTGAATTTACAATGTTATCCTCCTAAGTGTAAACGAGTATACAAATGAAATGTTAATTTTTTAAATTTACATCATAAGAGGACAAAATAGGAGTGTGGTTGTAAAAAAAGAAATTGTGAAAATCAATTACGTATCAAATGATTTGGGCATATATAAATCCTAAATGAGGGTTCTTTATGGAAAGTCGTGCTACTTTTCAAATTCAAATAAAATAATCACGTAATTTCGTGTATAACTTTTAACGGCGAGGGCAATTTCTTATCTCCATCTAAAAATGTCTTTTCTTGATTTCTTACGTGGAAACGAATTCAAAAAGTAAAAAACCTTGTCCAGAATATGAAAAAAAGTCACTAAAGATAAGAATAAGACACAAGACCAACTAAAAGTGCCATTTTTCTTATTTTTACTACGCAAGATTTTTTTATTTTTCGGATTCGTCTCGATGAGAGAAATAAAAAAATAAAAATTATTCATTAAAAACTTAAAAAAGAAAAAGAAAAGAAGGGTAGCCGATAAAAATTGATTAGGCCAAACAGCGTCTCATAATTGATTAGCTGATTGCCTGATTGTCAGCAAAAAAAAAATGATAACTGATTCTTTTTTATAAGGGGATGATTATTGGTTGTTAGTAAAATAATTAATTTGCCATAAACGTTTCCCTAAAATAAATCATTAGCTGGTTGTTAACAAGAGAAAGCAACCGGTGGGATCAACCATTTTAAAATTCCAGATAACATGACGGGAATAGAAATTAGAAACAAATTTTGATGGTTTTTATTAGTGGTTCGTATAAATAATGAAGCAGCATTATTGTAATTATGGTAATAATACGATCTAAATTACTCCCTCCGTCCTTTTTTTAGAATTCAGTATTTCATTTTGAGTTATCCCTTAATAGATGTCAATTGTGTGAAGTTAGTGGGTAAAAGTTGGTACATTCTCCATTTTGCCCCTAAAAGTGTATTATTTTTTTCCAAAAATTAGTGAATAAAAGTGTAATGATAATATTCAATTAAAGATAAGTATAAAAAATGGAAGTAAAAATTGATATGAATGATGTAATGATTTTATTTCTTTTAATACTAGTAAGTTTGAGTTATGAAATTGGAATCTTAAAAAGGGACAGAGGGAACCTTTTTTTTTTTTTTGTCACAACGATAACAGGCAATATTATAGATCAAGAAAACAGAACATCAGGAGAAAACTCAATCCCTAAACAAGGATCAAGAAATCAAAAGGAGGGGACTCGAATCCAAAGACTACACCCAACTCCAACTAAACCCTCAACCCCAAACAGGCGAAGCACAGCAGAAAGTAACAGAACCACCCACGCAGGGGTGAGAGAAGCCCTACAAACGGGGAGAAATTTAGGGACGCCAAAGAAAAGAACCAAAAGACCAAAAAAAAAAACCAACCCAAACCCAACCCTAACAAAAACAAGACACCACTCCACAGAAATGCCGAGCAACATCGATGCTGCTTGCAGACGCTCTGCCCCCAGCGCCGAAATATGAGAAACGCCAGAGGAGCCGATCCGACTCTGGATCTACGTGCCTTGCACCCTGTTAATGCCAGATCGAGCTCCAAACGGAACCAGAGAACCCAAAAACGTCTGCCTCTGCCCCGACCAAAGACCGTCGCAGCCTCACCACCATAGCCACAGTCGAACCCATCCACCACCGGGATTTCGGATCTGGGAAGAACGTGGAAAGAACGAGCTTTAAATAACCAGAACAGAGGAGGTAGGAAGAATCTGTGGCAAAAAAAATCCAAAAAAGCTCTAGATCAAAAGATTGGGAGAGAAAAACTCCACGGGGGAGAAATTCCTCCCCTCCTGCCGCCAAAAATGAGTGTAAAACCCATTGGGGAGGAGGGGAAGGAGGGGTTGCGCTTTTGGGATAACCTAGCAGAGAGAAAAGTTTAGAGCGACAGAGAGAACTATTTAAGAGCCAGTTTATTAGTGTAAAGGTAAAATACCCCGTGAACAGTTCTCAATTCTACTTTAGCTATCAATTTTTGCTTTCACAATTACACCAACACAATCCATTTTACCTATCATCTATTAAAATATTATTATTTTTCCTTTTTCCAATATTAAAAATAAAGAGAGGAGAAAGGAGGAAGGAGAGAGAGAAGAAACAATAAAAATAATAAAAAAAAAGAGTATGACCAGTGCTTAAGTAAAAAATAACTAAAAATTGTTCACAAATGGGTTTTATCTCCTCTTTGACCTATTCTGGTGCAAGCATGTTTTTGTAATTTTTCTCTCGAAAATAAAGGAAAAAGCATTTTCCATTGTTTTATGTACTTGCTCTAAACATATGGACCCACGCTAACAGTTTAAAACCATGGTTAATAAGGGTGGGTTTGACTTTTGTACGGAGAATGATGTTGCTGCCAGATTTGCTTATGTGTACATATTTGGTTGATTAGCTGCAGTAAGCTTATTTACGAAATTGCTAGGGGTAGAATTAGAACCTTAGGCTGCGTTTTTTTTAACTTAATTTATTTCTTTGTTTTGTGTATTTTATGTCTTTTTTGAATTTTTGTTAGATTTGTGTGATATTTTTTGAATTAATCATCTTTCTCGAAAATAGGGGTCTAAAAAGTATAAAATTATGACCGAAAGCAAAAAACAGAAAAATACTACTAAAAACGAAAAAGATATCAAACAACTATCTTATTTGTATTTAACAAATTGACTGGCGACCTGCTTCATGAATTGAAGGGAACCAAGGTACGATGTTAAAGGTGAAAGATTTGAAAAATCAGGATTTCCTAATAATCCGTAAAAACCCTAACAGTATGAATGCGAATCACTAAGTAAAATTATCAGTAAGAAACTACGCAAAGCAATCACACAACACAGAAATATATGTGGAAAATCCCAAAATGGGTAAAAACCACGGGAAGGAATCAAATCACTTTAATCATTGTGCAGTTACAGATATGCCTATCCAAACGATGTAAATCCTTACAAAGTTCTAAGTATCACCTGCCGAGTCACACGTACACCGCACCCAGTGATCTTCATTACCAATGGTCTTGAGTCAACAAACCCTCCAAAACTAATCAAAATCAACCTTTGAAATAGCTCTCGAATAAGCTGTTGCTTCTATTTATTTTTCCACTGCCGCCGCCCGTTTTTCATTTTTTTGGCCCCGTATGTGTAGTGTAGTATATATGGCTTCAACCCCTTGCTTTTACTGCCTCTTTTCTTTTTATATGGCTATGGTAAAACCCTAGGAATGAAAAGTCCTTGTCTATAATTAATCCTCTTGTGTTGACTTTTTTTCCGTTACTTCTCTAATTTAGAAGGCAGTAGATACCGATTGATACCCAAATCAATTTCTCCATCGATCCGTCTTCTCCAAAATTCATCTCGCTGTAGTCCATCCCTTTTTATCCAATTTGCTCACTCTCGATTACAAATAAATATGATTCCTTCCACTCTAATCATATACAGACACGTTAGTCTATAAAAAATAATTAATAAAATTATAACTCGATAAAAAATTATGTGTTTTGTCAAAACGGAATTGCCAATACACATAGACTCCGGAATTTGGTCCTTGCAAGATTCACTTGACTTTTGATGACAATACGTTTCATGGGGGTTCTTCATGGATTGTTACTAAAGAATCATAGGTTTCAGGTCAGGGAATCCTCGCGGGCTAGCACTAAATGGAGGCATGTGAGGCTATGGTGGCAGATACTTTGAGGGTGGCAGATGCCTCGAGGGTTGGGTCTAAGGGTCATTGTGAGGTGGCTTTTTGAAGTTGTGCTGCTTTTGGCGGTTCTGAATCTGCTGCTGAGTTTAAGGACGTTGGTAAGGTGTTGGATCAACCTATTAGTCTGAAGTGGCCTCGTCTTACAAAGTATCGTCAATGCCAGAAGAAGGTCATTATGGGTCGAGATTTTCTCCTTGTTAGCCACATTTAACTTCAAAAATTGGATACGAGTAGGAAGTTCCAATTCTTCCATATGGCAAGCCTCTCGGCTGTTAAAGTTAGAGTGAAGGAGCTCTCTCTTGTTAATTCTCATGGCATACACGAATCGATCCCATATGCCTCCGGAGGTTTATCTTCGTGTTTTGGAGGTTGATGTTCTAATGGTTGTCCTTGTCCAATTGTGTGTGTGGGCTCCCGCGCCCAAAAACTCGCTCGAAGAGTCGCCACCCGAATTTTTAAGGTGGATGATCCGAGAACCCGAGAGATTGATTTGAAAAAGAAAGGCTTTTGATCTAGCGAAAACGTTGAGGTTTTGAATTCGAGAGCCATGTTACGAACGGGGAAGGTTTTGTTGAAAAAAAACCCCACTCGTCCGGTAACACCGGTCTCTACTAAGCATTTTAAGTGGGGGATTTAATATCTTTTGAAGAGCTTAACTTCAAAACACGTACGGGAAAGGGACACGAGATTTAATATAGCACATTAGCGTGTTTATGGTGCAAACTGTACAAAGATGATAAAGGATGATGTAGCAGAATATAGATAAGAAAAGCTACTCGACCAACTGTCTGGGTCACTGTCATTTGTTACATGGCATTCCATAATATGGCGCGCGGCCATCTGATATGTCGTGCGTTATTTCGATCCTGTCTTCAGACTATCAATGGTGTTTAAGACGTTGCACGGCGTACTGAGTACGACGCGCAACGTACTTTAAGACACCGAAAAATCCATAGCTATCAGATCATCCCAGAACAATACCATTTCTCCAAGCCTTAAGTAGAAAACCATTTTTAATGCATTTATTCATTCAGAATAATCAAGAGAGTGTTATTTAGAGGGATAAAACATGACTTGTAAATATAGTCTAATTCCAAAGTTACTGAGACAGACAAAAACAACATAGTTCGATCCTTTAGTGAAAGCAACTGTCTCATCTCTTGTAGTTCCTTCTGGGCATCTTCGATGAGTTGGATCGGAGCTTTTCCTTAGCACCTTACCTCTTGCCTCTTTCCTTTCTTGCCTGGTTCAAATCTAGCTTGTTCGTTCTCTTCCTTTTGACTGTCTTTGCCCAAGATCGATCCCTCACAGAAGACTTTAAGGAAGGAATCGACCACTCGCACGACTCAAAAGATAGTAACGAAAGCCAGGAAGCACATTAGGACTTTACGGAAAAAGAGACATTAGATAGAGGAAAAGGCACTTGCCTCTTAGCCGATTGAAACCCAACCATGACCCATACAGTCTGGATAAGAAAACAACAGTTGATTAAAATACCGTGCGCGTGAACATGCTATGCAATGTGACGCATCAGAGCGCCGCGCGGCGTAGCTATTCAGCACAGTGGACTACTTTGATTTATGGAAATGATTTTTAGGCTAGATCTTAACCAAAAGGGGTCAAGCCTGATAACAAAAGAGTCCCCTCAGGGCCAGGACAGTGCCTAACCCTAGGAAACTTGGTTTTTACCTTTGATCTTGAGCTTCGACAGGGATGGATGACGAGGGATAGGTGTTGGTAAGGTTAGTTGGGAAAAGCGAGGTGTGGATATATGTAATAGAGGGTATATTGGGTAGTTGGGATCTCAAAATTAGTGAGGAACTAACTTTGATTAGTGAGAAGAAAAATTGAGCAAAGCTGCCTAGAGAATGTTTTTTGAAAGTAACATTCTCAAGGTTTGGAAATGGAGAATGGGTGTGAAAGCAAGAAGAGAGAGAAAGGATGGAATGGTTATCAAGGGCCTTTTTTCTCTTTAGTGGATGGGTGTATTTATAGGTAAGAGCCAAGGAATTTGAATTCAGATGGTGGAGGTATTTTCTGGGCGGGGCAGAAGTGCATTTTTGGCTGAGCCATTTTGCAGCTGTGGCTCAAATGGGCGTGGCCGACAGCTTTCTGAGCCAGTCAGAACTTTACCTGAAATGCCGTGCGGTTAACCTCATGATCGCGTGCGGTGTTTTGAATTTCGATATGTTGCGCGATGTAGAAGTGTCCCGTGCGGTGTTTTAGGTTCAATCCAGGGCTTTTGGGCTTTCTCTGGGCTTTTGGATTTATTTGGGGTGTGGGAATCCTTCATTCAAGCTCGCAAAGGTATAGTTTCATTTATTTCATCATCGGGGTGAACAAAGACCCTTTGAGATTCGGATTGGGGTGTCTACAATGTGTCTTTTTCTCCAGTGCCTGAACCTCGTCAACTTAGCTTTGAGGATTTCTCATCCGATCAGGGTAGAGATGTTCTTTAGGACACTACTTCTTGGCAATACCGATCAGAGGAGTGTGACCCTACATGTTGTTCAGCATCCTGATAGTTTGAGAAGGAAGAAGATAGACAACGTCAAAGCTGGTGGTTGTAGTGACAAGACTGCACAAAACCCAACTCAGAGAAAGTGTAAACAGGAAAGGGTTATTAAAGACAGTTGTGGCGACCCTCACACTTACCGTATCCTTCAACGTCGTTCTTTTACATCGATTTATCTCTGTCTCTTGTTTCTTATCCGTGTTTTGTAGGTATCGTGGTTAGTGTGTTAGGCTTTGAGAACATGTTTGTGTTATTCTTTTGGGATTTGTGGGGGTGTTTTGAGTGGACTTGTATGGTTGTCAGAGCCGGCTTATAGCCAAGGCCGGGGAAGCCTGCGCTTCCGGCCCCCGAAAAAAATTAAAAACAAGGGCTCCCAAATTTTTAGGACCCCTATATATATATATGGTCCAAAAAAAATTGCACTAGCCTCCTTTACACAAAATAGGCCAAATTAAAATTTAGGACCCATAAAATAGGCCCAAATTGTAGAATTACTCGTTAGAAACACTAAGGAGTTAAAAAAGAAAAAAAGAAGAAGAGGTGTATGCCATAACAAATACATATTCTTTATTTGTTTCGAATTTGCTATTTTGATTTCTTTTAATACTACTCCCTTCTTCCCAATTTGTTTGTCCAATTTGGAAAATACAATTTTTTAAGGGAACACAATCATTGTACTAATAAATGATCAATTTTCCAAAAGTTGCCCTCCAAACTTTTTGAAAAAAATTACTTTAGTTCAAATGGTAAGGGACAAAAAGAAAATTTTGTAGGTAAAAGTCAAAAAGTGGACAAACAAATTGGGACGGAAGGAGTAGAAAAATGCATAAAGGCCTCATTTTCGAAGCATGCTTCCGGCCCCCGAAAGTCTTGAGCCGGCCTTGATGGTTGTTTGGTTTTTGTTGGGTCTTTGTTTTGTTTTGCCGGGTTGTGTTGTGTTGGTTGTTATTTGGGATTGTTTGTATGGTTTGTATTTATGTGGTTGTACTGTTTATTTACTATCTATGATAAGTTCATGATTTCTTGGGAAAAAAAATAATTATTCCTTCTGTTTCTAAATGAGAGTCTACTTTTATCTTTTTCTGTTATTTTTATCTTGTTTATATCTTTCACGTTATAATATTTTTTTTATGATTTTAAAATTTTGTCTAATAAAACTAATTGAAATCTATCAAACAAGATCCATATTGAATATTTTTAGCATTATAGATTAAAAGATATAAAAAAAAAATTGAGGTTTCCGAAATAGTAACATAATTCTCATTTAGGAAGAGAGGAAGTAAAATTTACTAAACAAATGTTCCCCTTATAGTCTTACACTAGTTGGCCAACAAGTGAGTACCACGAAGTAGTTCTCTCACATATATACAAAAATACTTCTAACGTAACAAATCACAGGCTATATGTTTGTAGTCTTCAAAAAGTGACTTCCTAATTTACATTTTAAGATTTCAAAACACATTTTAGCTTCCTCATCCAAAGGATTACTTAAACACTTCTTCTTCTTCTTCTTCTTCTTCTTCTTTTCTCAAGGACTTTCAATTTTCGGCACTTTGAAGAATTGTTTGTTGGTCTTCCTTGAGATCCATCATCTAATTATTTTCTCTTCCTCTTTGAATTTTTTCATTTCCAGCCTTTCTTTCTTAATGCCAATTTTTTCGTGCTCTTGAGCATATGTTCTTCCAAGCATCTCCACTTTCTTGTCAAGGAACTTGATTTTAGCCACCTTTATCTCATCCAATGCCCCAAAAATTTGAGTCAAATTTGGTTATCATCTCTATTCTTTCGTTTGATTAACCGCTCATTTTCGACTTTTCTACCCGGTGATCGTTCCAAGTCTACAAAATTATCAGTTCGGCATTGTCATCTCCTAGATTCAACGAATTTGGAGTTTCCATTCTTGGTCTTTTTAGTTAATTTTTCTTCTCAAACTCCAAGAACCACTTTGGCTGGTTCTTTAATCTAACCCAACAATGTTAAATAGAGATGGAGGACTACAGTAAAATTTATTATACGCGGTCTTTAACATTTTTCAACCTATAAATAAATGATACTCCTAACAAAATAATAGAAGAAAGGGATACTACGTTACGAAAAGCCATCACATGAATAAGTGAAAAAAATTGAAATAACTAAATACATGTCTTCCTCATTCGTGCCACGTAGACTCAATGATTCAATCTTGGCATGGCAGCGACAAGCCTTATTTGTGGAAAGTTGAATCGTTGATCACCGATTCATCAAGGAATTCTGGGTACGATTGGCCGATTGAGCAGTGAACTGAGTTTGTTGGACAAAGGCTTGGCCGTCTAAATAGAAACATTGTGAAACTTTCTGACGTAGATTCAAAGAGACATAGGTAGGGGTTGCTGCAAAGAAAGCCACAATTGTACGCATGTGTAAAAGGAAAACAGGAAGAAGTCCTAACTGAAATGTCAGTAAAAACCCAAGAGAAAATTACCACCCAAAGCTCCCTCTTTACTTTCGTAAAGTTGATATGCGAAAATTAGCATAGCATAGCATGCATCGACATTCGATCTCCTTTAGCATCTTAAAATGAAACTGCTCCTCAAAACGCATCAAAATTATGTGGCCCCCAAATGAATACAAGAATCGCATCATATCATTCATTCAAAAGGGTAAATCCTGGACTGGTGCCCCACTTTTACTACTGTATGTATTACACAACCTATTACAGAGACGGCCCAAGTATTTGACAAAACAAACTTAATTACTCCTAATTTCTAAAGAACTGATGAACGAGAGATAAAACAATGAGTAACATAAGCATATCAGGAGGCATTAAATGACCCAAAGTCTCTGAAAGGCCTTGATTTCAGGTTTCTTTTAACACCCATTTCTCGGACCTCAGCCAAAAGAGTCTTCGCCAGAGATTGTTAAAAATGTATAGTAGTATATACACTTATGATAAAAAGAGAAAAGGGAGAAAACACCAGCTGCTTTGGCCATGGTTTTTCCATAATCTATAAGGGTGAAAACACCATAATCGACAAACAGAAGAAGGGGAAAACACATAATTTTGATACCCTAAATTTTCAGTACCCCAGCTTTCAGCTAGCACTAACACAAGAGCGAGCCAAATTAAAAAGATCACAGCTACAAAGTAGACTCACACTCAAAATCGCAAAACCAAAAAATATTTTTGCACCCCCGATGTTTGCTCGAGAAATGGTTCAAGAGGGGATACAAACCTGTCCTTTGATGGAGGATGCATAGAGAGAGAAGAGGATTTTGTGCCAGAAAACGTTGTGGAACTTCAGAAGAACATATAGCGTGGAGAGAGAAAACTAGTGAGAGTATAAAAAAAAAGTGATGTATAGTGAACAGTAGCTCAGCAAATCAGACGAGTCGCAGTTCACTGAGGCACTTTACCTAGCCGGCTATTGAGTCTCTTGCAGGGCATGTTTTGTGGTGTTGCCCATGTAAAATACTAGCTAAAAAGGTAGTTTAGCTACACTGTTGGGCTTGCCCTAACAATTTACTACTCCATCAAACAGAGAAAAGGTAATGCAAAAGATCTGAACCATAATTCAATGGGCAAAATTATAACTGCAAGTGGGGCAAGCACAACATGAATTCCAAGGGCAAAGAGTACACAAATTAAAGACATATAGACAAGAGTTCATCTCTCCACAAGTTTCACTGATGCTCAACCTCACATTATAGGACAGAGTCCAACTGCAGCCCCAAAACATAAGCTTTCTTTCTGACAGCAAGAGAGAGAGGAGCCCCAGCTCTTCTCCTACCCTGAATCTATAAGACTACCGCTCCACTGGGACTTCATCAAAATTCCAGTCCTGCACTATATCTCTTCTAACAGCACGGCTCCGGACTAGCCGTGGGGGCCCCACAACACCATTATTCGGAATACTTGGTTGTGGGGTAACCTTAGACGATGAAGCAAGGGAAGTGTTGGCTGCTGGGTGTGCAAGAGATATCCTGGTCAAGCAGTTTGCGATCACTGCACATCTTCCTTCATTTTCTGAGCTTGAAACAGAGTAACTCCTGAAAGAGTGGGATGGACTTTCTACGCTTTGGCATACAAGACATGCCAGACTCATACTTGGACGTTCTTTGGGCAGTTTTTAGCCACAAGAAGCTCTTTGCTGCAATATACACACCAAAAGTGAGATAGAGAGAGAGAGAGAGGTATAATATGTAGACATCAACAACTAGCAATGATCAATCCGCTACTAAAATCCGAATTTTGCCTAGGTTTAAGCAATTGTTCAGGCTTTTGTAGAAGAAATTGTTTCTTCGTGAACTTCAGGGGCCCTACTTACCTGAACCCTTAACTTCGCAAGTCCATAAATAACAAAATAAGTTGACTACCTGGTTAACATTTTAATTCTTTCCAGGATGGAAAACATTTCAAAGCATTAAGATTAGTTTCAAAAAGAATGAAGAACTAACCAGGTACTGGCAACCAGAAAATCGCTGTAATCAAATGTGTGTCAATAGGGATTAAAAACTTGAACAGATATTTGCCCAAAAATGTATGCGAGAAACTCTTATGCTTTTCCCCATTACTAAGTTAAATTCTAACAAACTCCTTTCTATTCTGTTTTCCATATCAAAAAGTATTTGACACGGAATAGTTGATGCTGATGACACATTGGCAATTGGCAGAGCCACTTGATGTGTTCTCTCTTTCTCCCTTCACTTTACAATGAAAATGTCGACCATAAGCCAGACAACTTCAACCAATAAAAGCACGAATCTGGTGAAAGATCACAGAGAGGTTTTGCCATCTTGATAAACCCATATCACTAGAGGCTAGAGCATAGACACATGATAGTTCATTTCTCCTTTCTAGAGGACGTGTATCTCATGAATACAAAATTTCACCCAGCAACCTTAAAACAAGTGAATTGCAGTGGTACTACTCTGCATCAATAAGGGAAGCAAATGGATAACTAAGAAATTCAAGTTGCTAACTAGTTCACATTTCAATTTTTTGCATTCGATGAGCAATCAAACAAGCAATGCGAAAGAAACACTTAGGGAACATTCAAATATACGAAATAAACAAGCAATATATCAGAAGATAGCTGTAATAAATTGTAAACAGTGGGGTTATGTGTATATATGAACCAGCAAAGTCAAATTATGAAACGTGTAGATATAGCAACGAAGTAGTACAAGAAGAAGCAACATTCAAGAGCTGGCCGTCAACAAAGAACTAAATTCAGGGTGGAAAAGCTGACCAAGCCACAGAACTAGGAATCAAAAATCTTAACTGGCCATTATGCTATAGTATTTCACAATGCAAATTAAATACTACTCAAACTGCATTACAGCCAATAAACTCCTTTTGTTTCCCACAATTGGTAAGTTAAATACTCAAAAAGTGTTCAGGTTCCCGTTTCTTTATTTCAAAGTTTCAAACAAAAACGTATTTGACAGGATTGGCAGCCAATTGACAAATATTACTACTTTTGCCCTTCATAAGCATGACTCTGTTGAAAGGTTGCAGGTAAGGACGTTGATGTCCTAACCCCCATCCACAAGAGCATAGAGCCACCAACACATGAATTACTATACTTTTCTTTACTTAGTTCCTGTCATCCATAAATCATTTCAGACAGCAACCTTACCAATATCTGAATTACAGTGCAACTAGTTTTTGATAGGCCTGATTACAATGTATCTTTTTCTGCCAAAGGAAGGACGCTGAGGGGAGTGAGAAACTCAACCACTGAGACTGGTACAGGAAGGATCTACTGTGTGGGTTCATTTCCAAATATCTATAAAATAAAATAAAAATTGTGGGCTTAAGGCAGAGCAAAGCAAAAGCTACGGATAATAACAAGTGAAACAATGGGAAATTTGAAAGCTGGTCAAAACTTTCCATAATGCATATAGTTCAAGGTCACTAAAAGATATCAGGCTCTATAAGATGGAGGTGTCCTCACATAAGCCTACAAAATGAAAACAAAGTGTCTGATCTGGTTATGTATAATGATGCAAGGTTAAGGAAAAGCTCAAGCCGGTGATGTAGTCATGCATATATCAGTGACAGTGGGAGTGGGAGTGGACTAATATTCAGGTCTATAGTTGGTGTGTCAGTCATAAAAAAACCAGCAAAATTATCAATCGTGGGAAAAGAAGCTTTGATTGTTGCACAGTCACTGTGGTGAGCTCGCTCATACGAATAGAAAGAAGAACTCATGATTTACAGAGGTTGTAACGGCAATGGTACTCATGGGCTAAGACTCGTGCAGATGATTAGGCTGTGATAAAACACCCAATTAGAAACATGTTGGACACTGACACTTGGGGTCATGGTCGTGGTCATGGTATTGTTGACTAAAAGAATGGTGGCAGATAGTCGGATTGGAGTTTGGATCAGAATGTTTGGTTATATACAGGCCACTAAATCTGGACAATTTTTGGAATATTTACCTTGTTGAGTGTTAAACTGGTAATACTAGTTGTACATCACCGTCAACATTTGTTAGCTAACAACTTCAAAAACCACGAGACAGGTCCTCGTAATTGTCAGGAACCTCGAAGGAGTTCAGTATAATATCATATGCAAATGAAAGCAATAACCGAAGTTTCTGTGTTTCTGTTCACACTTGTGAAAGATCTACCGCTTGAGGAGAGATGGGAGCTGACAAATGATTGCGTTAGAATTTGCAATTGTTGCACTCACCAATATTTGAGTACGCGATCTCAAAGTTCATGTCCTGATCAGCTTGTTAAAATCAAACCCAACCAAACAAAGTCTTAGTTATCCTATCAATTTTCCTAACCTTTGCATCAACTGGTCTAGTTTGTTGTATATGACCAATCCGCATTGTTAATTGTCTCTAGCCTCATCTTCAATTGGTGCTTCCATCTACAATAATGTATTCATTTTTAGTTTCATCTTTCAGTCTTACCACACATGCATCTTAGCATTTTCTCCTGCAAAGTATTGCTAGCCTCAAAGTTATTCTAGAAAAGGAAAGATCACTTCGAAGAGAATACGGATGACACCACCATTTAGTCAACCTAATTTGTTCTGGATGATAGCTTGATGTACGTCGTGGGGTCCATTTCTCCCACAAAGTACTGTATGCCAATAGCGACAAGAAATTTGCTTGTTTCTATTGCCAGTGATCTAATTCTAGCGCAAGCCCAAACATACCCAGTCTTTTATCACATTAATATAATCCTTCATCACATTTTTCTTAAACACCCAACATATTTTACATCTGAGCACCTTATAAACGTTTTATTATATTAATAAGTTGAAATGCTAACCTGCATAGAACTGTAGTGTGTTTTTAGGATGATATTTAGCTTAAAACCTTAAACCAAAAAAAGTACAACTACCATTTCAGGATCACAAAACTAGTGTCCACATTCGAAATTTTAAAGGATGAAGTAAATAAATGAAGCCATAACACCCTTAGAAAGAAGTCTTCGTAGAAGACCGCCTAACCTGGATAAGCCTTGGCTTCCACCACTAAACACCTTATTGCCAAAAGTTATCATTTCGTCTAGATACAAAAAATTCAAATTATACGGGCACCAATAGGCATCTTATCTCCATAAGTTTCATTTAGACTAGGTACCAAAGATTCAAAATATGGGTACATGTATGTGGATTTCAGATGTCTTGATCATGGGGTCAGCCTAACTAACTCCACTAAATAAAAGGGCATGACTTAGACCTTGGCTCAATGCCGCGCTTAATTCCATCCTCACTAGCCTTTGCTCCCACAAATATAAATCAGATTCACTCGTACTTCACCCTGTAGGATCTGATATATATAGCCTTTGATCCCACAAGACCGCTCATAGCCCAATCCACCCAAGGAGCTTGCTTGGCTCGCCCAGGTTGCTCTACGTTGTTATAAATCTCAAAAGAAAAAAGAGAAAAGCTACCAAAGCAATCGAAAAATAGTGTAATGATAAGATAATAGAAAAAAAGATCAACTCAAATTTGCTCAAGTACTAACTACAAATATAAAATACTTCTATCCACACAAAAAATATTCGTAGTTGCCCTTAAGGTCCTGTAAAGGTCGTTTTTTCAATGAAAGTAAATTACCAACAAAAATATTTGTAGTTGACTAAGACAGTGGCGGAGCCAGCATTTTGGCCCGAGGGGGGCCAACATAAGTGAAGTATTTCCATTAACAAAGGTACTTTGTAGTACGTTGATACATTGTATATATTCATTTTTCTGTCGACAATCACAATGCCCAGGTGTGTTTTATTTTCGTCTTTGAAATATATTGAAAAAAATAACATGACAATGTAAAAATAACTTTGAATTTTGACTAGATCAAATCAAACTTATTTTGGCTTTTGTAGATTTCAATAGTAATTATATAAACAATAATTAAATAACATATAATATTTGTAAAAATTTCAAAAGCAGGGGTGGCCGAGGCCCCTTCGGGCCCTTGTACAGCTTTGCCTCTGGACTAGGTCTGAATACAAATTCATAGTTTATACTAACATATATACATATATTAACACACAAAAGCTCCTATAGACCCTCACAACCTTAGGTTCTTCTATACCTCCCGCTCCTCCACTTCTGCTTTGTGCAACTAAGAGTAAAACCGTTAGTTAATCATAACTGATACACCAAAAGATAAACTCACTCCTTCAAAAAATTTGGTCTATCTTTCCTTTGTTAGATGTCCCCATAATACCTGTCCAGTTGGACTAGTCAAGTAGAAAAAACTGGAACACTACATTTTTAGCCCTTCCGTACGCATATACAAAATCCAAAAGTGGATGAAAAAAAGCACTGGGATTTAAAATTTACCACCATATAGTTAAAGGGTAACTTAGGAAGTACATATTGAAGAGTAATGATGATGCCCCTTAAAATGTTGGTTCCCAAAAAGGGACCAAAATTTGGCATAATACATAACTCAAAATAGGAAGTGTCTAGCAATAGATGCTTGATAAAACTAGATGGTGGGTCTACAGTCACCCAGCAGGAGCGGGACAAGCGATTTGACGGATTTGTTAAAACATCTTGAGAGTGGGTGCGCCTTTAGATTGTGCATACATATATTTGTACAGAAAAAATACCTATCAATTATTTGAAAAAAAAATTGAACAAAGTAATGACAACATTAAATGACATAATACAAAATACTCAGAGCATTAGAAAATCAAAGTGGGCCGATGGTTCAACAATTTAACAGGTCTTGTGCGCATTGCTGGTTTCGTTAAAAAATCACATTAACATCAATTTTTACATTAATTACTGATTAACTTGGTTATGCATGAAGCAATAAAGGCAGAAGACCAGTGTTCTGGTGGATGCTGCCTATTCCCATCTGAGCTAATGGATTCCAAATCAATTTTAGCGTTTGACCACAACACTAGAAAGAGTGACCTGAATTTGATCACAATGTGCCAATTCGCGAGCCGGAGCATGATTCATTGACCCATTTGGGCGGATTGAGTGACCTAGGGTGGGGACCATGTGAGCAAGCAAACACCAACAAAAGAACCATACCGTGTCAAATCTACTTAAAAGAAGTGACCTGAACTAGCTTGTAATGATAGTTCAACCAATCTGGACAGCTGTTTGTACCGGACACTAACCAGAATTCAAGGAGGTACAACCGAAACTGGCCGATAAGGCAGAGACACACCATTTCCATAACGAATATGGATGTGTCAGACTGAACTGTATGGGATTACTAAAGCTGAGTGTATCAAACCCACTGTTCTAAATGGCGGCCGCCGAGGCGCCGCTTAGGCGCTTGGAGGTACCCCGCCGCCAAGCCAATACCCCTTGGCGTTTGATTTGGCGCCTAGGGAGGTTTGGCGGCCGCCTAGGCTGCCCTTGGCGGGCTCAGCGGCGTCTTTGGAGGCCTAAAATGTATACAATTAACCTAAAAGGGCTAGGATCAAAAGTACAAAAACTAAAAAGGCTTATTATGTAATTTTACAAAATCATATCTATATATATTACAATTACATTTACATCTCCCTTTCAACACTCCACACTCCAGTCGATCGGAGCTTTAGAGGCGGGAGACGAAACGAAAGTGAAAAACTCCAGTCGACGCCATCGTCTCTCTCCCGCCAATATCCCCCTCTCTCTCTCACAGTGATCTGCTCACACACACACAGTGATCGTTCTGGTGTTGGGTATTTCGCAGTCCCCACAAATTGTGCCTAAATTTCGTAAATCGCCAAAATGTCAATTCAAAATCATATCTATATATATTACTACTTAATTTCATTTGGGTTTGTACTTTGAAGTTTGAACTTGCATTATGGATACATGGAATATAGTTTGATTGGATAATGATTTGTTTTAAAAAAAAAAAAAAAAAGGCCGAATTGCTTGGCAGCGCCTAGGTGGCTTGGCGCTTGGAGGTGGGTCTTCGCCCTACTAGCGCCAAGCGCCATTTAGAACCTTGATCAAACCTACCCAACGTAGCTTCGTATTTAGACCCTCAAGGCCCGATCATTGTAGCAATTGAGCCAAGAGGAATGAGCTGTCTGTTCCAAAGCGTGGGACAAAGTTTTGAGGGTACAATCCTACCTGACAACATGCACGTACACATAAGAGCTGTGTTGACCACTTTTGGCAAGCTGTCCCGCACTGTCACTCTGTGAAATTCCCTACCTGTAAGTGTTGCTACAAAGGAAATGCTAAGGAAATTTGTCAACAATTGGTGTTCAAACTTCAATGCATAATTAAACACCCAATTCCCAATCTAATGCTAGACTTACACAAATCAAACTCAATTAAGCCAATTCACAAACAATATCTACAAGATTGATAGAAAATCCCATGCTATCAATCCAATCAAACAAAAGAAAAAAAAAAAGCCACACAATAACGGAATGCTGAAAAACCCCGGACAAAATGCAAAAACTCAAGCAGTATAAAAATCAAGTCAAGTCGCTATAAGAGACTCTTGCAAACCATTGGCAAAACCCCACTCCATGGACTTAAGCTTCCCCTGCCGAATCAAGTGTTTGTCAAACGCGATTTGCCTAAGTAAAATTTGGAAACTAGGACCCAAGACCAAACAATATGGTTGCCTCACTCTCCCCTCTCCACCTCCAGTAGTCCCACAGGCCTACAGCAACTCTGCATACCATAAATCCCACAGAACCCACTTACAATCAAGCAAAGAAACTCCATTAGGCTTCTAGAATTTTGTTGCCCCTCCAATGTTCTTCCAAACAACAACCAAATTTCTCCATCCAAAGAAAATTCCAGAAGTGGAGATTGTCGGGCTCACAAATAGCTTGTGTTGTTGTGCCTGCTGTGATACTGCTTCGTTGTACCCATCGCCCACTATTGGTTGTTAGAAATGAGGCTCGATACACGGTGCCCGTGTAGAGGACTTTCTCACCACTAAAACGTAATCGTTTGCAGTCACATCCCTATGAGAAGAAAAAGAACTTAACAGGTATCATCTACCGGCAGAAATAGCAATCCTATACATGAAGATGGAAAAATGCTCCTTGCAACAGCTGAAGTTATTCCGAAAAGGAGTAGGAAACACTAGACTATTAATTTTTTTTTTTTGGGTAAGGTTAAACTATTAATTGTTCCTTCTACCTTTTCTGCCCCTTTTCTTTTTTTTTTTTACCTCCAATTTGCTGCAACCAAATTGTGTTGAATAGCACGATTTGTTTGCTGCCCAGGCAACATATTGAAGGAGCAAAGGGTTTAGGAGCTAAATCGATTATGGTAGATAGACAAAATACAGACAAATCCAATAAATTCTTGAAACTCTAAAGTAACCCTCATCATAATTTTAGACTACATCCATGACCCAACTAACCATAGATCCTTGCAACAGAAACCAGCATCCTGAAACCACACACAACCCAATCAAGAAGCGCAATTACCCATCGAGAATCTGTAAGCATAAATACCATATTCTGAAATTTTCGGAGAAACTAAGCAATGGGTTCGAAAGAAACCGGGTTCATCCACATCACAAAAAAAAAAAAAAATTATCGATAGAAATCTAGGATTTTCAATAAATGGCTCAAATTAAATAGAGTGAGATCGTAGAAACTAACCCCTTTGTGTTTTCTGTTGTTCTGTCTGTACGAGGAAGAACTGATGCTGAGACGCCTGATGAGTGTGTGATTATTCCTCGCACTCGGAGATTGGAATAAAGCAGAATCTTCGAAAGGAAAGACTTGACCTCTCCTTTTTTTTTAACAGTACTTTTTAAAACTGCTAACCCAAATATGAGGATCTATAATTTTGCATTACCAGAAGAAACGGAGAGAAACAACTCCGAGTAAAACAGAAAACCGGGGGGTTCTATGAGGATTTGTGATCCGAAACCGTCCGATAATTATTAATAGTAAAAAAAAATATTAAAAAAAAGGTGGGGGAACCCATTGGATACCTTTGACATGAAACAGAAAATGGAGAGTTGTATATTTGTGATCCAAACCGTCCGATGCAGTGATAATTGAATTTTTTTTTTTTTAAATGCTCATTGGATATCTCTGACTGTATCATGTCCGCGTCTCGGATTTATGTATTTTTGTACCTATAAATATTGATCAAAGGAAAACGGTAGGTCAATTCGGTTTTGAGAAGTTCTAAATATTGTTATAAGAAAGTCCAACAAAAATACTGTAAACAAAATTGTTTTTACAAGCAATGGAATGTAATTTTTTTTATTTTTGCCACAACGACAACAGATAGTATTATTAAAACTCATAACGAAACATCAAGAGAAAGACCCGTCCCAACAAAGAGGATCAAGTAACCACAACGACAGGGATTCAGTCCAAAAGACAAGACCCCAAACCATTCACACCTTGTCCAGCCAACACATGAGCAACCTTGTTACTAGTCCTACGTACAAAAGAGTATCTACGGCAGTGGAAATTTCCACTCAAAATCTGAATATCATAAATAATAACCTCCACCTCTTGACTGATAGTTGCTTTGCTATGAAGCATGTTCACCATCAACTGAGCATCACTTTCTATAATCACTGATCCTAACCCAAGTTGTGATCCCAACAAAATGCAATGCCAAAGTGCCACAGCTTCTGCAACTGAAGAACTTGCGCACCACGGGGAAACCCCGAGCGAGGCAGCAACAAACAAGCCTCTAGAATCCCGAATCACAATGCCATAACCCCCTCTCGACACCTCATTCTTCCATGATCCATCCACATTAATCTTGAACGTCTCATCCAGAGTCTTCCTCCATGTGTTAGGGCTTACTTCCCCATTCAAAATCACAGCTGTGGTATCCAAAGAATTTGCAGATAAATACTTTTAAAAGTACTCAACCGCCTATTTGCAACCAACCAAGGAAGAGAGAGCTTATGTTCATAAGAAGCCTCATTTCTACACTTCCAAATGTACCACATAAGCACTGCCGCCAATGACAGACTCCGATCCTTATTTGCATGCCCTTGCCACCATAAATCCATAACATCCCACAAGTCTTTAAAAGAATTGACATGAACAGCCTCCATACCTATTTGCAAAGGGGACAAGCTCCACACCTACCTGGCTAGGAGACAAGCACAAAGAAGATGAACAACTAGAATCTGCCACCACCTTCCTCCGTTGTAACGCATTCCACATTGGTAGGATCTCATGGCAACATTTCCATAAAAAATGCTGAATTTTCTTAGGAATATCGAGTCGCCAAATTACCTTCCACATCTGCATTCTGGAATGTAATTTAAAAAGTAGAGAACGAAGAGGAATTCCATAATTTTTTTTTCCAACCAAGGGGAATTAGTTAGTTAGTCCACATACGGTCCAAAAACTATCCATTGCACTAAACTCCAAATGCCTCTAGTGAGGCTTGAACCCTAGTCTCCCTTGTGGGAGCACCGTGACTCCGTGAGGTAACTGTTGGCCTAAAGGCCCATTGCATGACTCATTTTTGCATTTTCATTTTTAATTATAGGTGTTTAGGTGAAGTTAAGTACTAGCAATGAGTTACGGGAAAATGAGTTTTTGGCCCCGTTTGATAAAAGGATTGGAGGTTGGGATTGGATTGTGAAGGTGATGGTATTAGTAATACCTTGTTTGGTAACCAAAATTGGTTCGGACTAATAGTCCGATGGGATTAATAGAGGGGGTATTAGGGGGTATTGTTAATACCCCGTGGGACTTGGTATTACAGAGTATTAATAGTCCAATCCCAACTCCTTCACATTACCAATTCCTTTTCATTACCAATTTCTTCTAACAATCCAATCCCATCATCTAATCCCATCTCAAACAAACATGATATTAATAATCCCATCATCTAATCCCATCCCAAACAAACATACTCATTATCAATCCCTTCTCATTACCAATCCCATCTCCTTACGAATCTCAATCCTAATCCCATCTCCTTACGAATCCCATCCATCTATCACTGTTATCAAACGAGGCAAAAACAGGGGTTGAGGACCTCATTTTCTACTTTTCTTTCTTATTGGAGATGAAATGACCAAATTGTCCTTCCCTTAATAGTTTGTTTCTCTCGCTGTTCAAAACTTTAAGGTGAATTAAATCATCTATTATGTTGTACGTTGTCTTATTGTTGGTTCTAATGTGACTTTATGTAACAATTTGATCCCCATCCTCTATGATTTTATTTTTAATTTTCATAAGAAAATAATGATTCAAAATATATGGTAAAAAATGATAGTTTTGTGAAGTGGAAAGATCAAACGAAATTTTAATTAGCAAATATATATATAAAAAAAATTGTCTAAAATGGTTATTTATACACATGTGATACAGTAATTGATAACCAAGAGCAACATGGTAAAAAAAAAATAACCCATAATTCATTTTGATGGTTATAATCTCAAAACATTATTCCAGTTACAAAATGCATTTTGCACATCTTCGAAACACATAACAGATTTAAAATATATTTTGACCATAATTTAAAAAGCCAAAAATTGCAAAAAAGTAAAAAATATTGGGCTCCCAAACACCCACTTTCTTAATGCATATAACCTTGAAAAGTTGTGGGGTACAATTATGAGCAATATCTCCTCCCCCTCTTAAATAAGAACCACTTCGGCAATTCTTTCGCTAGCCAATTTTTGGCCTATTTGGACAATTTTACCCCTCTATTGTTCGGATGGTGTTCTTGTTCGGTTGGGCAGAATAGTCTTTTTGTGTCTTGTACATTGTGGGGCACGTAGCGTGGACTCCCACAGCCACACCCTCCCAAACAACCACGTAATACCTCCTCTCTCTCTCTCTCTCTCTCTCTGTGTCCTGTGATGTTTCTTCACACTCCCATGGGCCATGGCTCCCTCTCTCTCTCTCTCTGGCTTGTTCACGCTCAACCCTAACAAAATGATTCTCGTCTCCCTTTCTCGCACATGCACATATGCAGAGGACAAGAGGGGACCTGCGGCAGATCCGACAGGGCATGGAACTGGGTTTCAGATTTTCGACAATACCCTAACTGGGAATACTGTAAGTCAATTTGACTTCATGCAAACCTTCCCTTCCACCCAACTCTTTCTTCAACTAATTGGATCTTTCTGTATCTCTTCTTCGTTCTCTGTGTATCTCTGTCGCTGCTCTTATTAGTTTTTATTCTTTTTCTGATGGGGTTTCATAATTTTGGATTCCTCTTTGCAGATCTATTCATGTGTCTAGATGCAACTTGTTTTCTCGAGTTTTGCCATTGGGAATATCGGCAAGATAAAGGTTCTCTCATTTCAATTAATGATTTTCTTCACCTCTGGTTATACTGAAGAGTGGTTTTCTTTTACTAAAATATATTGCATGTATCGGAGTTACTGTCTTTTAGAGATTGAGATTCGATTTGTAAAATTGCACTTGTCTTTTCTTTATGATTTAATTACTGTCTTTCTTTTGCAGCTTGATTTCTCTTAATTCATTGATTCAAAATCCTCATAGAGTTCGATGTAAAAAAGAGTTAAATCGTTAATGGGACTCTTATAAAAAATTGTTGGCATGTGAAAGATGTAATATTTGGTATTGTCTCTCTTCTCTCTACAGATTGTTAGTGTACAATTGGAGCTTTAACTCTATAAGCATTGAAACCATAGTTTTCTATGTTTATTTTTTGTGTGCTGGTTAAATTGTAGGGTAATTCTCAAAAAAACCCCTCCATCTACCACGAAAAATCAACTACCCCCTCCATCCACGAAAAAAACCCCTCCATATAACAAGGACCCTCCTCCATCTTTTTTTCACTTTGTGATGTCCCACATTTTAACAGATTTGGTTAACGGAAAAAGTAAAAGGTCCATATTACCCTCATTAACCTTAAAAGGTCATAAAATCTTGGGCGGGAAAACTCCCCCCTCTGGCCTCTGCCATTTTTGTAGCTCCCGCACCCCTCTTGACTCTTGTCAGTGTTACGAACTTTTCTGGTTTCTATCGAATCGACAGAGGACTGTCAATCGACAGGGATATAATTTGTGATTTGTTGGAATGTGGGTAAGATGGTGTTTGGTTCCTTGCTGTATTTCAGGACTTTTTTTTGAAAGCAAACGTAGTAATATGGGGTGAATGGATAAAAATTGAAGACTAATGAAAGAGACTTCTATTGATCTCCAAGTAGAAGCACAAGATCGACAGGGTGTAACCTAATCAACAGAGTACAATTTACTTAACAGTTATTCCTACTCCTAGAAAAGAAATGATAAAGGCCTATTGGCGTCTGTCGTTGTGTCCTGAAACTGTCATCATCTTGAGCATAAATAGGCCTTCCTATCTTTGAATCTTCCCTCAAATCCAAGGTGACGGTTATTTCCTCCTTTCATGCTTTTGCAAATAACTTCCACGAATAGGGCGTACACACACATCTGCATAACTGCCTCTTTGATCATGGGACCATTAAAGATACACCCCTTTGCCACCTGTAACTTGATCGACAGAAGAAACAAGTCAAAGATTACATAATTGACAAAGAAAATGTGCCATATACTGGCTATTTGATAGTTAAATAATTTATAAAGCTTTATTATAGCTTTATTGTAACTAATTAAGTTATCACTTTAAACTTATCTGTTATTAGGTAAACCGAAGTTACCTTTCATCTTCCAATTATGCCCTTTTATTCATGCCACGTGTCACCCAATCGATAGGGAAAAAAGGAAAATCACAGGTATGGAGCAAACAGTCAGCTAGCCATGTGCCTCCATTATTTTACTTCCTCTCCAATTCACCTTGTAGAGACCCGTACATTCGTATTATTTATTTAAATGTTTTATAAGAAATAAAAAGATGAGATTGATTTGGAAGGTTGAGAATTTGGGGTTAATGTGTTAAATTGTTATATTGGAGGGGTGAGTGTGTGATGTGTGTATATAATATGTGTGTGTGTGTGTAGAGAATAAAAGTTCTCATTTTTCCCTCTTACTCTCTCACTCCCCGTTCTTCTCCTCTCTCTCTCGGCTCACTCTCTCACTCTCACTCTCATCCAAAATTTCACCCATTCAACCTAAAACCCACACAAAAGCTACTTCAAATCTTTTATCCCTATGCGAAGTGCAGTCCGAACATCGTTGGTTTGGGCTCGGTGGAGGTGCTTTCCATCCGAATTCAAGGATTGGAGCTAGGGCTTGAAAAAAATCATTTGATTTCGTTCCTTGATCTTGAGGTAGGAGGTTCCAACTCTCAATATATGTAAATGACATGTTTCTTGTTGCTTGATGTGCACATTAATCGTTTGATTCGTAGTCGAGAACCCATGTAAAATCTGCTCGAACAAATACCGTTATTGATAACATTTTCATAGTTATCGATAACATTGTGTCCCAAAAGCCCAAAAACTGATGGTTATCGCTAACATTTTCTATCGTGATCGATACCCTTACGTCTAGAATAACCACGACCCTGAAGTTATCGATACCCTTTTTATTTGCTATCGATAACGTTGTGTTTTAATTAATCTCGGCCGTGAGTTATCGATACTTTTTTTTTATTGTTATCGATAACTTCTTGTGTTGGACTGTTGTGATGATACTAATTCCTATTCTATTATTGTGGGCTCCTATTACCTTTATTCCTTCCCACGCCTCTTAATTGGTTCCTGATTTGATCTCTTATAACTTATGAACCCGTTCGACGACTTCACAAATTTAAGCTCTCGCTTGAACATGGTTTTTACTAAAATACTTTATGTTTTAAATTTTGGTTTGAACGGTACGAACTTGATGGTTAAAGGATTTTTGAAACATTACGAACACAACGTGTACATTCAGGACTCATCGACGGGTGAGTGTCTGGCAAAGGACATCGGGGTCCTTTAATTGGCCCGGCAGGAGCTATATGCTCGTATTTGATACTTCATGACCTCCCTATGGGTATGGTGCCTGGCAGAGGACAACGGGGTCCTTTAATTGGCCTGACAAGAGCTTTGGCTCATGACACTTGTACGAGGCATGTGTTGACACATGATTCTTTCAAAGATTATTCAATGGGACACATGATTGGTTTTGAAAGTGGAACATTGGAAATCGGATTGCTATAGTTGGCTATTCATCGGAACTTGTTGCCATTTCCTTCTTGTGATCATTCCTACATGTCATATGCATACACTATTAGATTAGACCTTTCTACTGAGCAAGTGTAGCTCAAACCTTACTTATTTTTTAGGTACTAACTTAGGGCAGTAGCAGCATATGTGGTGTGCTTGGATGTGGACTTATTTTTTTTGGAAGCTAACTTGAAGAGTTACCTAATCATCTTTGTCATTTATTTTTGGAAGATGTATTTGTAAATCTTTTGATTAAGGAATATTGTAAGCTCTTAACTCTCTTTGAACATTTGGTACATTGTTATTTCGGGCCTCGGAGCCAAAATTGTAATCTCTTGAAAACCTTTTGATGATGAAGTGTAACTATGGAATGGAAATGTCAAACTCTTTTGGGTATCGTACGGATTATTGTGAGGTTTTATTTATGAAAATTCTTATATAATTATGTTGGAAATCGAGGATGTGACACACCTCCTCTCTCTCCACTCTCCTAATACAACCCCCTCTTCAATCCAAAAATTTCTACACACCAACACCCCCACCCCCATCGGAAAATCAGTGGGAAAGAAAGAAAAAGGTGAGAAGCTCCAAGGTCCGTGATAAGCACCCATTATTGTAGATAATTGGTGCGCTTAGTCCCGCTTTAGATTAGTTTCTTTCTATTTAATCGTCGTTTTAAGCCATTTTGCGCGTAAGGTTTCTTTTGAGCATTTTCAGGTAAAACGCCTTTAAAAGGCATGTTTTGATGTTCGGTGTAACCCTTGAGGGTATTCAAGTGCTTTTGGCCGGCAGACTTTGGCCGGCGGGCGTCGGAATGAGCAATCGCCTGCTTGGCGATGCTTGCCGGGCATTTGGAAGGCCGTCGGGTCATTGGGAAGGCAGCCAGGCCAAGTCATGGCCAAAGCCTGGGAAGCAGGCCATAATGAAGCGGTATCGATACAGGCAAAACAGCTATATCGATACATAATAGCAACCGTGCAAGTGTAACTCATAGCGTTATGGTATCGATACAAGCTTTTTAGTTGTATCGATACAGGTTGCTTACTGGAGATATTTCCAGTTTTGGCATTTCTCTACTTTTTGGATATTTTGTTCCCCTTTTGGGATATTTTGAGGACGTGCAGAGAGAGAGACTGAGGCCATGTGTATAAATACCTCACTCTCTCACTCTTGTATCTCTCGCTTGTCTTCCTCTACATTAAGTCTTTTAATTTTTCATCTTTCCTCCATTAAAGCTCAAGGTTTCTAAGCTAACTTCTTCAAGTACCTAGGTAAGTTCAAGTCATTTGTTAATTTGTTGTTCATTAACGTTGTAGCTACGGTTAAGGTGATCATTAATATCAAGTTCGTTTTCGTTTCTATCGGTTAAAAGTATGCCTTGTTTTTATGCTTTCGTTTATGCTCTAAGTATGTGTGAGTAGTCGTTTGGCTAAGTCTCGGGGTAATCTTTCCCGAGGACTTACGTGGTTATTTAGTTCTCGAGCCGTTTGGCTTAAAAGCATGATTTTCGAATAGGGCTAAATTGGTAATTTCGGTCTAAACTTAGGGGTGTTAACTCCTCGGTATGCCGCTTGTCAAGCGGTCTTGGCAAATAGTACGTCGAGGGCTCGTGGCCTCCTAGGGTTTCGATAAATATTGAAAACAAGTTAGTTCGCCTCCGTTTAATCACTTCCATTGTTAAACGTAGTCTTTAAAGCTAAATCTTCCGGGCGTGAGCACGCGGTCGTGACTCTCGCCTGAGTTATAATTGAGAGCCGGTAGCAGCCTTTGTCAAGGGTTAGAAAATCCGTAGACTTGCCTTGTTAAGTTCATCGAGCGTTTTTAGTCTTTTTATTACCATTCCCACTTTTTAAAGCAAAACCGACAGTTGGCCGTCTTAAACGCCACAAACCCACCATAAAACCTTCAATCCAAATCAAGCTGTAATCGAATTCTCTGTGGGAACGATCCCGGACTTCCGGATATTACGCTACCAATGACCTAGCCCTACGCTTCGGGTTTGTTTAACCTTATATTTGAAGGCGAGGTTGCGACGTAAGCAGTCCTCCAATGGAGTTTTAGAGACAGAGTAAAAATAGGTTTCTCACCTACACTACCTCACCATCCGAATTGAAGCTTCCAACCTTCTAGCACGACCTTGAGCATCTCGGAACCGTTCCCCACTCAGCTCAAGTCATCCCCAAAGTTTCCCATTCCGGTCGTCTTCTTCGATTGCCGAAAATTTACCTAAATCGTTCACCATAATTTCTAATTGAATTCAAGGTAGAATAATCACTATCCTACCATCCCCTAAGTATATTTGGTCCCTACTACGTTGTTTAATGTTTAGAATAGTAAAAAATCAAACCCCATGCATCAAGAACCAAACTACCGTAGCTATCAGGGCTGTGTTCGGTTGCAATTTCTGGCAATTTCCGGAAAACATTTCCGGAAAAAGTGTAATCATTACCCCTATTCACTTTTCTTTCATTCCAATCATTACTCTTTCATCCAATCATTACCCCTATTCTCTTCCAATAATTACCCCTATTTCTCTCTCTATCTCTCTCCAATCATTACCCTATTTCCAATCATTATCCCTATTTTTCTATCAAATCATTACTCCAACAACCATTTCTAAAAACCAAACCAATCACAAACTCAAAATTTTTTTTCCGGATCATTACCCAGAAATTGCAACCGAACTTAGCCCTCATGTTTTTCGGTTTTGATCGTGATTGGACATGAAAACAGTTGCATGTAGAGTGTTTTATTATAGTTTAGTTGCATGTAGAGTGTTTTTTCGGTTTTGGACTTATGCATCAAAATCCATCCAACCGAATCCATACTCTGTTTTCAGTTTACCTGGTTCGAACCGGAGTTGGCGTGGCTCGGATGAGCGTATCTGGAAATGAAACAGATTGCATTAGAAGACGTGGGGGGCAGATTTGATTTTGGAAAAAAATAGAAGTTTATTAGTTTTTTTTATTTTACTATTTTAGTTTTAGTATTTTGTTGGGAATCTTGTAATTTGGGATTATTATCATAGCGTTATTTAGTTTCTTAATTTAGGTTGAGTCAATTTTCTATTCTTGATTCAAAAAAAAAAATCATTTTCTATGTTTTCTTGTTTTACAAGATTTAGGATCGCTTCCTAATATTTTTGTTTCCTTTTAAACTCTAGGATTTCTACTACTATATAATAAGCTTGTAAGACTTAGGGCTATTTAGTTTTTGATAATTAATAAAATTAAAAAGAGTGTTCTCTTTTATGTCAACTTTTGGGTATTCTGTGTGAATCAACCAATTGTTGTTGCCTTTATTCTAGGGTATTCTCAGACTAAACAGGTTTAAGGAAGGGTTGTCGCGATCTTGTCGCCTGATCTCTTTTTCGACACGCCTCTCTGCATCAGTTGGTATTAGAGCTTGCACTCGATTTCAGATCATGGCGCGACAAGAAGTTCGTGATGGTCATTATGTTGTTGCCAAAGATGTGAACGAAGGTGATGACGCTACTCAGGGTGCACAACTAGGGGTATGGTTCCAACAGATTAAGGATATGCATAAAGCGTTGGTCAAATGGGCTGCCTTGATCATTGATAATCAACCTCACTGCTACCTATTGAATTCGTGCTCCTTCATGGAGGAGGCTACAGTTCGGTGGCCTTTCACATCCAAAGTTATTCTAGATCCAGTTGTGGATTGGAATAAACCACCACTTTTTGACGAAGAAATTGAAATCTTTCAAGTAAAAGAAGCACTTTAGCCTTGTGTTTCCAACATTAGTCAGCCTAGCGAAGAGCTCAGGGTAAGAATTGATTTTGGCAGTTCTAAAATTCTCACAAAGGAATCAGAGTGGGATGGATTCTTAGTCATTAATGATGCATAAAAGGGAACCCTCAATCATGTGTGGTTCATTGGATGTAATAATGGAGATATGACACATTGGTTGAAGGCAACATTGTTAATATGTCTGGAAAGAAAGTTGTTCCCTTAATTTTTAAAGACTCGTCTTTAAGGTTTAGGTTCGAAAAAATTAATTTGAAGTACAAAATTGATGCGGACAAATTTCGGCAAATTCAACTATACAAACTCGAGGACAAGTTTCTTCAAGCCGGAGAGAATGATGCAGATTAGATTTTGATATTAGTTTTTTATTTTACTATTTTAGTTTTAGTATTTTGTTAAGAATCTTGTAATTTGGGATTATTATCATAGCGTTATTTAGTTTCTTAATTTAGGTTGAGTCAATTTCCTATTCTATTTTCTTGTTTTACAAGATTTAGGATTGCTTCCTAATATTTTTGTTTCCTTTTAAGCTCTAGGATTTCTACTACTATATAATAAGCTTGTAAGCCTTAGGGCTATTTAGTTTTTGATGATTAACAAAATTAAAAAGAGTGTTCTCTTTTATGCCAACTTTTCGATATTCTGTGTGAATCAACCAATTGTTGTTGCTTTTATTCCTCGGTATTCTCAGACCAAACAGGTTTAAGGAAGAGTTGTCGCGATTTTATCGTCCGATCTTCTTTTCGACGCGCCTCCCTGCATCAGGGAGGGAGAGAGACATGGAGGAAGAAGATGTGGAGGAAGAAGACTGTGACATGTAAACATATGAGAATAGATATATTTGCTTTACCCAAAAAAGAATAATGGGGGAGAAGGGCATTTAAGGGAGTTAAAATGTGAAATATTCTTTTCCTATTAATTTTGTTGACAGAACTGTTAAAATGTGGGACATTGCAAATTGAAAAAAGATGGAGGAGGGTCCTTGTTTCAATTGGTAGATGGAGGGGGGTCCTTGATTTTTGATGGTAGATGAAAGGGTTTTTTTGAAAATTACCCTAAATTGTAGTTGGTATTTACTTTGTATAACTTTATTTTCTTAACTCTTTTGAAATTCCATTTTAAAGAGTTTTGTGAATCATGTTATGATGAAAGGATAATGTTATCAACCCTTTTCAGTTCCATATATTCTTATGCTATTAGTTTGTAATTCTCTTTCAATTATGTTAAGGTTGTAAAGCTCTCTAGATTTGTGGTTACAGCAGCTCATAATAGAGCTCGGGCTGCTTTAACTTATGTATGTAATTAGTTTGTTGTTTGAGAATTGATTTTTGCACTCCTTTTTTTATATCTACATTCCTTTATTATTTTTTAACAAAAAAATACATACATTTTCAACATAACAAACCAAAAAGGGAGTGTGAATATTAAAAAAGGGAATTTTTAAATATTCATCTTCAGACATCATTCCACATATGTATTTATCTAGCACTTTTTGAACAGTTATGTTTTCATCCCTTCAGGTGGAGAATTACCTATCTTACCTTTTAATAAGATATTCATATGTATGTATATATTTCCTTTCTAAATTAGTGGGATTGTAATAATTATAGTTGCCTAAAATCATGGGATCATTAATGGATAGAAATGAGGGAAATTTTGAATTCTCAATATTTAATATCCTTAATGGGTATATTCTAAACCATTCTACCTGTCTCCTTAATTTCGTGTTTTTTTGTAAATTGATAGTATCATATTTTAAGCACTTACGTGAATATGATTTGACAAATTCACAAAAATTCATAAAAACGTGATTTTTTTGTAAATTGGTCGTATCATATTTTAAACACTTACGTGAATATGATTCGACAAATTTCACAAAAATTCATTTTTTCATGAATGATTTCTGCAAAATTGTCATGAAACATATTTTTAATATGATGGATAGTCAAATCTTCCATATTTTTCATGGACACACTATGATTTATTTCATTTTGAATCGAAAAAATGGAATACACCATGAGCCATAAATCATAATTTCATGAACTAAACAGAATACACCATGATTTTTTACGAATACACCATAATTTAATCGAAAAAAAGATGAATAAACCATGAATACATAAACCATGAAATCATTGGAGAAACTTTTATGGAGAAATTCTGTCACGCCCTTTGATTTTTAACATAAATATAAAGATTTTTCATAAATAAGTCCTCTCAATATTCCATACGACACCCAAAATATTTATGTATTTTCATTCCTATAATAATACTTTCAAGTCTATAAGATTTCCAAATATTACATCACCGGCTCAACGGCCCAAATTAACACAAGTATCAAGTGTCATGAGAGTTTAGAGTTACAAATACAACGAAGTCAAAAGGATTATAAATTAATTTACAAATACAATTTTCAAAAGAAATTTACAAGAAGAATGAGTAACTCTTTTGGTTAGCTTTCAAAAGGGCATGTCCACACTCCAAGCATTTCAATTATGCAAGCTACTGTTCCGAGTTAGCACCTGAAAATGATATAAGGCTTGAGCTACACTAGCCCAGTAGAAAAGTCTACACAAACTCTATATGCACATGAGCAATACGGAGGAACAAATGATTGAAACCAAATGACAACAGAGATAAGCTTAATTATCAAGATCAAGTATCCAACTATCGCTAATCCATCTTCTCGCCCGATATCACATTCTTTCTCATTTCCCCTTCGTTCGTCGTCGAACCCTTTATCAAGAAACTTTTCCTTTTGATATCGAACAATTTCGAGAAAACTCATGACCGTCATATATAGGCCGAGCTCCATTGATTCAGGTCGAATACCGGAGTCCGTTGATTTGTGCCCAAATACCGGAAACCATTTATTCGCTTAAGAATAGCCGGAGGATCTTTTATAGAAAAATCCTTTTTCCTTTTTAAAACAAGTGTATTTGATAAAAAATCAACCTTTCTTTCCTTTTTCCATTAACACATATCACATCAATCAAGGTTTTCACATGTATCGGACGTACCACGGGACATATCACATATAAGTGAGACTCATTTATCTAGTTCGGGACACATCACATATAAGTGAAGCCCATTTATCTACTCCGGGACACATCACATACAGTGATGCCCATTTATCTACTCCGGGACACATTACATATAGTGTTGCCCATTTATCTACTCCGGGTCACATCACATATAATGATGCTCATTTATCTACTCCGGGTCTCATCACATATAGTGATGCCCATTTATATACTTAGTAGTGTTACTCCTCTTTAACCTCACCGAGTGTCCATAGCGGAATCAACAATGCCCATGCGTTCTTGTCAAGTTCTCATTTCACAAACATCAAATCATTCAATCGAATCCAAAAGCTAGTTAATCAATCATATCACATGGCCTTACAAGACTAACAATCTACCATATTGTATGTAAGTAAATATACACATCCTCACCGTACCTCTAAGTACACCCCCGTACCTTCACATACTACATATCAATCCACGACTAGACTCTGCGATGCCCGGTCTTCTAGCTTTTATACTTGAAGTCCGTAAAACGTGTGCTAAATGGATCTAAAGGATTCTACAAGCCGAGAGAAACGAATTGCAATGTTACTCATCGGATCCCTAGACATGTTAAGGTGAATCATCGTACTTCAATGTGCAACAACGTCCATTTCTCATTTCTTAATACAACGAGTTCATTCTAGTCCACTAGATACCACTCTAAGTGAGGGACAAGTAATACTCTCTAAGACACTTGAAAGAATGTGTAAATAAATCCGTTAGAGTCGATGAGAAACTTCAAAATATGATTTGAAAGATATAGGAAAGCAACTGAAAGACACTGCATCAGCTCAATCTCCTACCAGTAGGTGAATGAGTCCTACCGATAGAGGAAGAGAATTCTACACTTGACCTACCGGTAGGTGGAAGTTCCTATCGGTAGAAACTGAATACAGAAAGACCAACTTTTGCAGAAAACGATTTTGCACTTGGCCTACCGGTAGGTGGATGAATACATTGAGCTGCTTTTGAGCTGCTGCAGTACGTTTGAGCTGGTTAGTAGGTGAAAGTTCCTACCGGTAGAAACTGAAAACTGAAAGACCAACTTTTTGTAGGAAACGATTTTGCACTTGGCTTACCGGTAGGTGAATGAATACATTGAGCTGCTTTTGAGCTGGTTAGGATATAATTCTCACTCGTCCTACCGGTAGGTGAAAAGTTCCTACCAGTAGGGAGAGTGCTTTTCAGGCGATTTTGACAGAAATTTCAGATTTTGATCCAATCCCAATAACGATCAATACAAGCTCAAATGAGACACAAGAACACTTAAATAACATATAAAGAGAGGTAGAATTCCCTACCTCGAGTCGGAAAGTGAAACCAAGCATTTTGAACAAGCCCTACCTTCCGAAACCTTAAAATCAATCGAATACTCCTCTCCGAGCTAAACTCGATTGAATGCAAGCTCAAGATCACGTACGGAGGGTGGAATGAAGGTCAATCTTCATGGGTTTTGAGGTTGGAGATGAAATTTGAGAGTGAGAGGGAGAGAAATGGAGAGAGCCGAGAGAGGGAGAGGGAACGAGAGTGAGAGACCGAGAGATAGAGAATGGGAATTATTTTCCCTTGGACACACACATATACACACATGCACAATATTACACTAACACCCATATTTTTTCCAACCTTTGCACATTTAACCTCCACATTCACATTCATGTCATTTTCCACCCTTTTTCCTCAACTACAAACATTAAAATTAAATAAAAAAATTTATGGGTCTCTACAAATTCTATACGACTGGACAAACTTTTTTGGGGCGGAAAGCTCGTTCACCGCTGTTGATTTGCTCCATTCGATTTCAAACTTGAAAGGGGTTGACTAGGTTCAAAATAATCTGATCGAGCTCAAAATTGCAAAAACCTCCACACCGCCATCAACATTTTCCTCATTGGGGGCTAGAAAATTGGGCATAATCATCGTGCGAGACGGCATCCCTAAGTCCCTTGATTTGCGAAAATCATGAATTTTGAGCCACAACCAATTCTGATCATCACCTACACACAAAAATAAAACCATCGCGTACCCATTAGAATTGACCAAAACCAAAATCAGAAAGCAAGTGATTAGATGGAGATTATGGGATGTGGAGGAGTACCAATGATCATTACGACTTTTGGCTAGTCCGTGACCGTGCGTCTTGAAGCGAACCAGACTTGTTCTCAAATACTCCGTATCTTGTCCACGGATTCGAGAAACCAACATATTCTTCTCTACTGTGGTGGGTTCTAGCTACCATTTTTGCAAATGAAAAAGGAAAAATAGAGCAAGTAATGGAAATGGAAAAGGGGAAGATTTCCAAAAAAAAATTTGATACTGATAATGAAAGGGTGAATGATACTAGGATTGTTACTTGTGTATATCCCAAAATTATAGAGGAGGACTTCCAAGTTTAGATTTTGGTCCCAAAATTCTGTACCTATATGGTGCTATTTTTATCGCAGAGATGGGTGGATTAAATTTTGGTTCCTTTTGGATATTTATCTATGTATATATATCACGAATCTTATAAGGGAATAATCATTTTAATAAAATGTGGACATCCTCTTTTTCGATCAAACTTTGATGATTCAAACCGTTCAATATGTGCAGAATGTGATTTTAAGGGTCCCCGTGAGAAATCAACTAAAAATATGACCGGGAAGTGCTTGTGTCCTGGACATATTTTTTCCTGATTTCTCAGGGGTTCCCTAAAATTACGTTCTAATCACATTGAACGGTTCGGATCATCGAAATTTGATCTGAATCACGAGGTTTGCATTTGAATAGGAATCTCTTATAGGATCTTGATTGTGTGTATATACACACACACACACACACACACCTCCCTTCCAATAAGGGATCTTTTATTGAGTTAAGTTAGAGCATCTCCAACAAGAGAGGTCAAAAGTGGGGATGTCAAATTATTTTGAAGGCTTATGTGGTAATTTGACATCGTGCTCCCCCTCTCCAATCCTTATGTCAAATTATTTTGAAAGCTTATGGTCAATTTTTGAAAATTGGCAGTTTAGAAGGTTGATGTCAAAGTTGACATGTTGGGACTTCCCTTCAAAACCACGTCATCTCCCTTCAAAACCATGTCACTTTTAGCATGATAGAAGGCATCACGGTTGGATGATGATTTAATGCCAAAACTAGCCGTTAAAATGTCCACCTCAGCTTTGACATCTCCCGTTGGAGATGCTCGTAAGGGACTGCCCTTTCCCGATCGAATTTTGATGATTCAAATAGCTCAATGTGATCAGAATGTGATTTTAAATGTTCTCGATAGAAATCAACAAAAAATATGATTGGGAATGGCTTGATTTGAATAGTTTTTTATAAAAATGCATTTATAGCGTTTAACTGCATTTTAGAAAAACTGTTCGGACAAGCCCTTACCGTCATATTTTTCGCCAATTTCTCACAGGTACCCTTAAAATCACATTTTAAACACATTGAACGGTTCGGATCTTATAGTTCTCTTCTATTCAGGGCGCCCTTAACTTGTTAAGTTAAAGATCTATGAGTTTGACATTGTTTCCAATCAAATTTTGATGATCTGAACTGTTCAATGTGTTTAAAACGTGATTTTAGGGGTGAAAGTGAGAAATCAGCAAAAATATGATCGGGAAGGGCTTGATCTGAGCAATTTTTCATAAAAAATGCCATAAATTCATTTTTATGAAAAACTGTTTGGATCAAGCTCTTTTCGGGATATTTTTTGCAGATTTCTTCCATACACTCTTAAAATCACGTTTTGCACATATTGAACGATTCGGGTCATCAAAATTTGATCGAGAAAGGAGAAGTCCTTAACTTAGCAAATTAAAGAAGCCTTTCGTAGAAGCTTGGTGTATGTATATATACATATATATACACACACACCACTGATCCAGTGAGGGATTCCGTATTTTGTTAAAATGCGGATCTCCCCATTTTCGATTATATTTCAATGATCCAAATCGTTCAATGTGATCAGAACGTGATTTTGCGGGCCCTCGCGAGAAATCAGCAAAAAATATGATCGAATTGATTTGAGCAATTTTCATTGAACGGTTCAATAAAAACTGTTCATATCAAGTACTTCCCGGTCATATTTTTTGTTGATTTCTCGCAGAGACCCTTAAAAATCATGTTCTAAATCATCAAAATTTGATCAAGAAAGAAAAAGGTCCGCATTTTAGCAAGTAGGGGATCCCTCATAGGATAAGGATTGATATACATACATACATAACATATATATAGAGACAATTTTGATATTATGAAAAAATAAGGATGAAATCATAAGTGGAAAAAAAGTCCGGAAGAAAATTTTGGCAAACGAGGACGGTTCTTAAGTCTCTCAGAATTTCAATCCCCTTGTTTAATGCTATGACTATGTTCGTCTAAAAAAGTTTGTAATTAAAAACTATTTTTGTAACCTAATTGAGTTTTCATTGCTTTAGTTGTTGTGGAATTTGTATTTTAGAGTATAAAACCAAGTTCTAAACGCAATACAATTTTTTTGAAAAATACATAAGAAACGGAGTAAGATGATATTTTCATACTACGAAATGAAAAAAATAAATAATCATTTCCCTTTCTAATAAGATTTTTATTTTTCGATTTATGAGACAAATCTTGAAAATTCGGTTAACAATTTAGAGAGTGCGAAAATTGTAGACACCATAATCTGGGCTTCCAGATTAGTTTATTTAAGGTTTTTGATTTTCCGATGATGAAACGGATCAAGAACACCTCAGAAATGTCGAGTGTTTGAGTTTTGAGTGTTTGCAAAACCGTTGAACCTAACCAAGCCTAAGTCACATCAAAAAGCCAAAAACTAACTCTTGCGCGAGGGTTTAGAACCATTGCGCGAGGGTCAAGCTGCCAGGTGTGGTCAACAGTCAAAGCGTGACCGTTGAACATCGCGCGCCAGGGCTCAACCGTCGCGCGCTAGGGCGCACCATCGCGCGACAGTTTGAAACCATCGCGCGATGGTTCCAAGCCTGTTCCTGTCACCTTTTTCAACTGGGTAACTTAATCACCAAGTAACCCAAATCTAAACCTCGTGGACTGGTTGGGTTTCTCTCCTTACATCACCTATCTCCCACCAATCTTTCCAAAGGAGGAAAGCTGGCCACCAAGCCAAACCAACCCTTATTGGTTGATTTTTTCTCCTCCATACACCTTTTCCTCCTTCTCCTCCTATAAATACCCCCCATTGTTCATCTCTCAAGAGGTTAACAACAAAAGGGTTCCCAAAAAAAGAGATTCAAAGGGTTCCAAATTTCAAGTCTTTTAAAAAGATTCCAAGTTGTTTCAAAAGGGTTACACTCTAAACACCCCAAGAACATAGCTTGTTCTTTTTTTTCCACTCAAACATCTCAAACAACCTCAATCTCAATTCAAAGCTCAAACACCTTTCAAACTCAAAAGACAAAAGGGTATAGCTTACGTTTGTTCTGTTCACTGTTCTAATTCCTGAGGGGGCTGGCAGGGCCAAGGCTGTTAATCAATACCAGTCCTGGCCCTAAAGCCGGTAAGGTTTCAAAAACCGTTAAGATAGGAACCAGCGCGCGACACTTTGTGGGTGCACGCACAGGACCGCGTAGGGAATGGTGACCTACTGTTTTATGTCTTACTTTGTATATAGATCACTGTTGATGCATGTTAAAACTTGTTTACTGCTTTTCTTAGCTTAAATTGCAAGTTCAAAATGTCAAAATGCATTTCTGTTCTGTTGGAGTATCCCTGGGATCATTATGGACCTGTTCCAGAACCTAGGATGAGCAAAATCAAACACTAGAAGGTTGACCCGAACCCTTACGCGCTGCACCCAAACCTGCGCGTGATGGTCAAATGGAGTGTTGACCGTCGCGCCAGGGTGCATTTGTTGCGCGCCAGGGCATACCGTCGCGTGACACTTTGACTTCCTCGTGCGACTGTTTGTCCCCGACCAGTGGTTGGCTTTGCATGGTTAACTGGCTTTGCATGGTTAACTTGGTTTTAGGCTGTTATTTTATCCCCTCACTGTTTAAGGGGTGTTTTAATTGTTCTGTTGATTTGTAGGGTTTTTCAGCCTTTAAACTGTGTAGTATAAAGTGCCATAAACTGCTTGGTTTGTTCTGGGTGTGCACTGGTCCTTCCAGAGCCTAGAGGGTTTGAGAATAAGAGCTGTGGGCTTAGGCTTACTGGCGGTCGCAGGTCTTGCAGTAGCGTGTGCAGGTTTAGTCAGCATGCATTGACTTGATCAGTGCATACTGGTTCCTTCCTGCGCACGACACTCCGAGACAGGGGCTTTTCAGTCTGTTTAAACTCCCACAGGAGTCTGTTTTCATCCTATACTAACTGCTCATCCATGCCATCTATCACATCTTGCGAATCGTGTTACAATTTTAATTCCCGATTAATTGTTCCCCTCCCCTAATTGGCTAAAAATTGGTTAATAAAAAGAAGAATCACATGTTTTCAAAATGCCTAAGTAAAGTTCGATCTCCGGATTGGGCGAAAGGGGTGCCTTAAAACCCTTCCACTCTCATAACCTGGCTCCCGAACCCAGATATGGTTATGACGGACTGGTTCCTTCACTTTTCAAATCAAACAACGCGGCATGTGCTTCGAAATACGGTTCCTTGGGTGTCGGACCTTCAAACCCGAGTGACAACTCTGTATTCCGAGTGCTTGGTTCTCCGTTCGCACTCCCTCGATTTTTGAACCATTTTGACAAACGAGAAACGAAATCCTATTTTCCAAGGGCATCCTGCCCCCAAAAATCACTCCTTGTTTTTTTTAAGAGAAAATTACCTCTAAGTACAGAAAAGTGACACTTAATTCCCATTAAGGATAGATGAAATACTTAATTACCACTAAGTCCACTTTTACAAACATACATTTACCATTAATGGAAGTGTCACCCTGGGGTTTTAGGGCATGCTAGAGTTTTATGGTACCCTAATGGGTACCCTAGTACCCTTGGGTACCCTAAAATCTTAGGGTACCCTAGGATTTTAGGATTTTAGGGTACCCTAGGGTTTTAGGGTACCTTAAGATTTTAGGTTTTAGAATACCTTAGGGTTTAAGGTACCTTAGGGTTTAGGTTTAGTCACTTTCATAGAGCGCTAGAGTTTAGGTTTAGGTATTTTCATAGGAGTTTTAGGGTGCACTTTCCTATTATAGGGTTTTAGCGGTTTAGGCACTTTCATAGGGTGCTCTAGGGGTTTAGGCATTTTTATAGGGTGCTCTGAAGTTTAGGCACTTTTATAGGGTGCCCTAGGGGTTAGGCACTTTTAGTATTTAGGATTTTAGGCACTTTCATAGAGTTTTCGCATTTTGTTAATTAGAAGAGATTTGGTGAGAATTACTTTTTATTTTCTGGACCTAGAGGTAAATTGTCTTTTTTTTAAAGGAAGTTTGGAGCAGGAGAATCTGGAAAGATTTTTTTGCATTTAAAGTGGAGTATTAAAGATTTTTTATTTGGGGCACGTTTCACCAAACGTTTTCCTGATTTTTTTCAATCTCTTTTCTCGTTAAAAACATGATGAGTTTGTCAGTGCCGAGCGGGTATTGTAGACGAGGCATCGATTTGGCGCATTTGAACCGTCCGATTCATTTTTAGACGGCTCGGATTAAAACCCTTTCTTTTCTCTCACCCCAACACTTTCTCTCTCCTTTTTCTCTCTCTAAATCTAAGCCGTTCAAATATGAAATGGACGACTTAAATGTACAAATGGGCATCACATGGTACCCGTGCCACACTGAAAAATTTTCCTAAAACACAGGGAAAAGGACAAAAGAGAAAAAAAAAGGTGACTTTTTCCGAGAAAGCTGACTTTCCACCCCGAATCAAACTAACGAACAACCTTAACTACGTACTTTCCCCCAACCAAAAAGCATATTCGTTTCCTCCTCCTCCTCCACCGCCACTGTTCTCTCTCTCTCTCATCAATGCAAAAGAAAAACGAAAGCCACTTGTTTCACATGTAATTTGAAGAAAGACGCAATTGAAACCCTAATTGGCACCTCCATCGGAACCTCCCTCATTTCAGGTTAATTTCATCATGTTGTTTTCCCTCAATTGATTTGTATGTATTCTGTGTATGTTACAGGGTTGAATAACGTGTTTGCTTTGCTCATTTCAATGTTCAAAATTTTTTTTTTGTGGTATTTCTTTAGCTTTCTTGGAGAAATTGACCCAATCAAGAAAGCATGACACCAGTTTTGGTAGTATTCGTTAATGAAATGTTGTATAGTCAATGACCCAGGACTAGAATTTTTATCCCAATCAGTTGTAAATATCATCTTTTAATGAGTCGAATTGGGTAAAGTTCCTTTTGATTTTCTTTTTCTTTGATGGTTGAATACCGGATAGCTTTATTGGCACCATCTCAGTACGAGATTCGATGGACTGCATATTTGCGGGGCCTTCAGCAGTGACGGACGAAGGACGTTAATAAAGAGAGCGAAATGGAAAATTGTTGAGTTTGGAGGAATTATGGTAGGAAAAGTTTGATTTTTTGATAAAATAATTAGAATTTTGAGGGGGGCCAAAAATCTGAATTGTAATGGCAAGACCAAATATACGAAGAAAATGTCGCGGCCTAAAATAGCCATGGCCCCTATCTGCACCCCCTTTGGTCTGCCTAGCCTTCATGAGGGATTAGGATACCTTAGTATTATGTGTGTACATAATTTTGTGTTAAATAAGGATAGGAGAGTGAACCACCAAAATCCAAATCAGTATAAGCTCTCTCCCCTTTTAAGCCGGTTTTCATTTGAGTTCTGCACTAGTCGAAGTGTCCATTTTGCTTTCATTGTTCTTTGACGATTCATACTCTCGTAAATTTATTTGACCGTCTTGATCTCATGGATTTTTAATCTCATTGCGCTTGCAGAATTTTTGTCCTTTATAGTATCCCCGGAAAAAGTAGGGCTTCCATTTTTATGAGAGTTTTGTTTCTTTTCAAGTATTTCTTGTAGCTTATTGTGTTCTTATAACGATTTCCTATGCAAGTATTGGACTTTTCGGTAGATAACTTAATACTATTCCCTATGGGTGATACTTGTGCAGGTTCATCATAGTTTTGTTTGATTCTTATCTCACCACAGAAACTTCCAATAGATAAGTGTGAAGTCTCTGAATTGGGAAATAACCTGTACATAATTGGACATGCAGAATAATTGGTTATTTTTCATGGATCCTGACTGGGGGTCTCCGCACATAGTCACAGTAGATTCACTGGGGCCCCAAAAATATGGCGGTCATTTGTGGTCTCAGTTTAGTTCATTTCTCAACAATTCCCTTTACACCTCCAGATACTTGTTTGTCCCTGAAAGTCTTGCTCTTGAGGAAGCTTTTAACTGCATTTCAGTGGCTACGGGTTCCTTACTATTTTGGTTTTCTGGTGGGTCAAATTCCAACATAACTGGCAAACTATCGGGAAACTCACACGCTTCAGATCCTAGAAGCTGGAAATATCCTGCACAAGTAAAACACACCACTGCAAGTAGACATAACCTTGCAGGATTTTCCTTCGGTTCTAGTTCAAAAGGGAAATCTGGTACCCCAAAGATTTTTGGTAAGATCTTGAGTTTCACTAGGAGACAACTGCTCAATGCAGCCGAGGAGCTTTTGTCATTTGCGTTGGTGTCATTGCCCACTGCTCTGGTACCGCCGTTCAACAATTTGTAAGTCATTGACACCTTCGCCCAACACTCATCTTTTACGGAAGAGGAGTCACACTAAATGGCATCTATTTACATTTGAATTTTTGTTTATTTGGAAACTATTTTTACATCTATTGGAGAAGTTGGTTAACGTGCATCAGCAATTCTGTTACAGGGCTTGGTGTCTTTACTTTTGCATATGTCTTGCTATCTAAGTTTCTTTCCTTATGTATGGTTATCAGGTCTACAACAGCTGTAGGTGCTCCTTTGGAGAGTAACGATATGAGAATACAGAGATGCATAAATGAAAGCCCCTGTGAGGTCGAGCGGCATGGATGTGCTGATCTTTCTTTGCCCGACTTGAACTGGACTAGGCATGCAGTTGAGCCCAGAACTGGGATCAAGTTTCCTAAATTATTGGACAACCTTTTAGCTGGAGGGAAAAATGCCAACAAAATGTCAGAGGTCTACATTGAAAACTTCATACTTGTTTTGTACGTGTTATGGATTGTGTTCTTGCAAACATAGAATAGTATTATTAACATTGCATAGGCACATTGATCTTCATTCTACATCTGCATAACTGCTACATATTATCTCGTTTTCAGCAGTAAAGTAGGTGTTCCTCCATACCCTTTTCTGGAGGGAGAAAATTTTCGTGCCTATTCTGTCATTTCTTTAACTTGAAATGGCTAGGATAAAACAAGCTTGTAAGATTCTCTATTGAACCAATATACAATTTATATGCTATAATTCGTAGGAAAAGTTGCGGCAAAAATAGCTAAATACCTCAAGTACACCTACAAAGATGCCTAGCTATTTTCTGACGCAACATTCTTTTTTTTCTTTTGAACAAATCTGATGCAACATTCAATCCCTTGGATAGCATAGAAAACATGTTAGTTAACTAGAACTATATAGACCAAGGGGTTTAGCCCAATGGTCGTGTAGCCCTCTTGTGGAGCGTGATGTCTAGGGTTCGACTCCTATGGTCAAGAGGTTGGCTCTCAGTGTAATTTAACAAATACTAACATACTAACATCTTATCGTCTGACAAAAGAAACTAGAATTGTATGCAGATGCTTGGTGACGGCAATGGTTTGAAACGCAGGCGGTTGAACGAAAAAGGGGCTTGGCAGATGGGTCAACCGCTGTCGAAATGATATGTCATTGAAAGCAGGAGATAGAATTGGGAACCAAAAAACTAGGGTTATTTTTCTATTACGTTACACTTATACAAGACTAAGAGAATAATTACACTGAGACCCTTATCTCCTAATCTAATTACACAAGGGCTCAATTACATGCTAATTACACATACACCCAGAACTTAGCACTCCTCCTCAAGTTGGTGCAAAGATATCAATCAAGCCCAACTTGAACACAGCAGGGTGGAGACTTTTGCTATCAAGCCCTTTTGTGAATATGTCATGTTTGCTAATTGATCCTCCGATTTCACAAAAGGCAATACATATCAACCCATCACTCAGCTTCTCCTTGATGAAGTGCCTGTCAATCTCTATATGCTTCGTTCTGTCATGTTGAACAGGGTTATGACTTATGAGCAATGTTGATGGCAGCTTTGTTGTCAGAGTATAGTTTCATAGGACCACTATCAGAAATTCCCAAATCACGTAACAAGGTTTGGAGCCACAAGACCTCACAAACACCATGAGCCATAGCTCTATACTCTGCTTCTGCACTTGATCTGGCAACCACTGATTGCTTCTTACTTCGCCAAGTAACCAAATTCCCTTCAAGGAAAGTATAGTAGTCCGAAGTAGAGCGTCTATCATCCACAGATTCAGCCCAGTCAGCATCAGTGAAAACCTCCAGATGTGGAGTACGAGGATCATGCATAAACTGACTAACAACACCAACTGCATAAGTAACATCCGGTCGAGTGTGGGCTAAGTATATCAGTCGACCCACTAGTTGTTGATACCTCTCCTTATTAGTGTGCTCCCCCACATCTCCACTAAGATGATGATTCGCCTCAATAGGAGAATTCGCAGGTCTACAACCCAACATACCTGTTTCTTCTAAAAGATCAAGTATATACTTCCGTTGGGAGATAAAAATACCTCTATCAGACCTCGCCACCTCCATCCCTAGAAAGTATCTCAGTGATCCCAAATCTTTAATCTTAAACTCTTGAGCTAGATTAGACTTAAGATTAAGAATCTCGTCCATATCATTGCCTGTCATTATTATATCATCAACATAGACAATAAGGACAACAATCTTACCAGCAGCCCCCTTGATGAACATAGTCTGATCTGCATGGCTCTGTTTGTATCCAAACCTCAACATAGCCTTTGAAAATCTGCCAAACCAAGCTCTAGGTGACTGTTTCAACCCATAGAGAGCCTTCTTCAACCTACAGACCTTACCTTCAGTCTTAAAGGAATGAAAGTCTCAAAGGAATGAAAACCTGGAGGTATATCCATATACACCTCCTCCTCTAATTCACCATGGAGGAATGCATTCTTCACATCAAACTGTTGTAAGGGCCAATTCAAATTTGCAGCACAAGATAGTAGGGCTCGTACAGAGTTCATCTTAGCTACCGGAGCAAACGTCTCCTCGTAATCAATACCATAGGTTTGAGTAAAACCCTTGGCAACAAGTCTCGCCTTATACCTCTCAACGGTACCATCAGCATTCTGCTTAGCAGTGAAAACCCACTTACATCCCACTGATTTCTTCCCCTCTGGAAGTGATACTAGCTCCGAAGTGCCATTCTTTCTCAAAGCTGTCATCTCCTTTACCATAGCTCCTTTCCACCTAGGTATCACAAGTGCATCCTCTCAATTCTGTGGAATAGATATAGAAGAAAGAGACGAAACAAAGGCATGGTACGAAAGAGATAAACGATCACAAGAAACAAACTGAGAGATAGGATGTAAGGTGCATGACCTGACACCTTTCCGAAGAGCAACAGGAAGATTATCAGAATCAATAAAAGGAGGTTCAATGGAAGAAGATTCATTACCAGAATCAATAAAAGGAGGTTTAATGGGAGAAGATTCATTACCAGATGAGTCGGCTGAGGAATCCAGAACTGGAGCAGGCGATTGTGATTGACAAGGTGGCATCACACAGGAGAGCTTTCCATTTTTTCGTCTAGTTCTAGTATAGACCTGTAAGTCAGGCCTTTGCCACCGTTGTTCTCGATATCACCACCAATGTCATGTGTTCTTTCGGCAGATACTGGTTCCTTTTAAGATTTTCCCTTCTCCCCCTCACCATGATTTAAAAATAATTCCTCCCCCTGACCATGACTATAAACCTCCCTCATCTCTTCCTCCCTATGCTCCCCCTGAAGAGATGGACCGGAGGGAGAGTAAAAAGGCTCTGTTTCCTAAAAAGCGACATCCATAGAGACAAAAAATTTCATAGAGTGATGATCATAACATTTATAGCCCTTCTGGGTAGGAGAGTACCCAATGAAAACACATTTATGAGCTTTAGGACCTAACTTGCCACCAGAGGGGTGAGGAGCATGAACAAAACATACACAACCAAAGACTCTCGGAGGAAAAGTCATGACACGAAAACTACCAGGAAGACACTCAATGGGAGTTTTGAAGTGGAGAACACTGGATGGCATACGGTTAATAAGGTAAGTTGCAGTCAAAATTGCTTTGCCCCATAAATATTTGGGAACATTCATGGTAAATAAGAGAGCGAGCAACCTCAGCAAGATGACGATTTTTCCGTTCAGCAACTCCATTTTGTTGTGGAGTGCCAACACAAGTCGTCTGAAAAAGAATGCCATTTTCATCTAGAAAGGTCCTAAAAGTCCTATCGATATACTCTGTGCCATTGTCACTACGGAGAATTTTTATATTCGCATCAAATTGGGTGCGCACCATTGCATGAAAAGATTTAAAACAAGAAAAGACTTCACTCTTTGATTTAAGTAAAAACATCCAAGTAACACGAGAATAACAGTCAATAAACGTGACAAACCACCGAAAACCTTTAAGGGAGGTAACAGGGGAAGGACCCCAACATCAGAATGAATAACCATAAAAGGAGAGGCACTCCGTTTATTAATAGGTGCATAAAATGAACGTCTATGTTTTCCAAGCTCACAAGTTTCACAAAAAAACTGACTCCTAGAACAATGCTTAATTAAAGTAGGGAAAAGTTTCTCTAAAATCCCAAAAGAGGGATGACCCAATCTACGATGCCACTTATGTAACATAGAAAGAGTTAAACTCGTATCTGCTTGTAGAGCAAGACCACATGACATAAGTGAAGGAAGTGCAGACTAAAAAAAATAGAGGCCATCTTGTGCTTTACCACTGCAATCACTTTGCCCGTGTCCAGTTCCTGAAAAACACAATGAGTAGGAAAAAAGGTCACTGAACAATTTGCAGAACGAATAAGCTAAGTAGCACGGATACGGATACGAGATACGGATACGATACGATATGGATACGCGGATACGTGATTTTTTCAAAAAGTAGGATACGATACGTTAGGGATACGTTGAATATAAAAATAAATAAAAATAATATTCCATTGGCAACTAAAGTTATCCATTACACAAGTTCACCATTCACAAGATACTGTTATTAAAAAAAAAAATATTCAGACAACAACAGTAGCTACTAGCAACAAGCAATCCCACATTTCTTGATATTCCATATGTTATAGCTAAATCATTCACAAGATTGTTTGTTTCTCACATGGAACATAAAGTATCGTCTAATTATATATATATATGCACACAGCAAGATGAAGGAAGAGACAGACGAGAGAGAGAACAGAGACGAGAAGAGAGAGATGAGATGAACGAGAGAGAACTTACAGGTCTGATCGAGAGATGAGAGGCGACAGAGATGGTCCAGATCGAGAGATCGCTTTCTTCCCCCTTTTCGTTTCTGCTTCTTTTTTCTTTTGGTTCTGCCTTTTCTCGGCAGTGAGGAGAAATTGGGTTATATAGCCTTAAATACACTTCAAACCCATAATTTTTAAGTAATAACAAATTGACCCCCGAACGTATCCGAAAGTATCCGAGCGTATCCGAACACCAAAAAATAAATTTGAAAACAGGATACTCTCAAAAACGTATCGGATACGTATCCGGAGCGTATCCGTATCCGTATCCGATACGCATACGGTACGTGATACGGAGGTCAAAATAGAGTATCCGTGCTTCATAGCGAGTAAGACTACTAACAGAAAGAAGGTTAATGGCAAAGTTTGAAATATGTAGAACTGAAGAGAGGGAAATAGAGGGAGAATAGTGAACGGAACGTTTCCTTGAAATAGCAGAGAATGATCCATCTGCTATCCTGACCTTATCTTTACCAGAACAAGTAGCATAAGAATCAAATACAGAGGAACAACCTGTCATATGATCTGAAGCACCAGAATCTATAATCCAAGGAATAGCAGAAGAGGCAGTAAATGCATTTGCCGGAATACCTGTGTGAGCAAAATAGGATGAAGTTGGGCTTGCTGTAGAAGTAGGAGCTATAGTAGATGGAGAATCAGCCCGCGCCATTAGGCCCCTGAGAGCTTGCATCTCCCCCTGAGAAAAGCCATTAACATGATCAAAAGATGCCTGAACTCCAGTACTGAACCCAGAATCAGGTAAGGTAGCAACCCATGTAGACTCTGAAACATGGGCCTGGGCCTGAGAACGCATGGGACCACGACCTCGACCACCGCGTCCACCCCCTCGCCCACGATAGGGACGGCCATGTAACTTCCAACAGAAATCCCTGGTATGGCCGGTGTTATGACAATGATCACACCGGGGTGATTGTCGATCAATAGGCCCACTGCTAGCACCAGACTGTGATTTACCACTCTGTGGAACAAGCCCACCCTGAGGGATGACAACCAAGGCAGAACGCTCAGGAGTAGGAGTGTACAACATAGCACCCCTCCTACTCTCCTCCTGCTGAACAATGGCATAGGCCTCTCCCAACGACGGAAACGGAATACGACCCAATACCTGCACTCTAATCTGATCATATTCTATATCAAGTCTAGCCAAAAAATCATAAACACGTTCCTTCTCCAACCGCTTTAACCAAGCAGCAGCATCAACAACACAAACAGCCTGAAAGCCTTGATAATAATCAAATTCCTGCCATGCTACATTCAAGTCAGCAAAATACACAGCAACAGAATGATGATTTTGTTCCAATGTACGGAGTCTCTTTCTCAACCAACTCAAAACACTGTGCATCATTACCCTGCTGAGAATAGGTTTAGGCTGCAGTAATCCAAATCTTATGTGGAGTATCAAGAAGCAAAAAAGTATGACGAATATCAGCCCTCATAGAATTAAACAACCAGGTCATAACTAACGATTTTTGAGACTTAAATTTCTTCAGTTCAATAGCCTCGACAGGTGGAGTAACAGGACCCTCAATAAATTCTGACATCCCTTTGGCCTCAATAGCCAAAGTAAAGGTGCGAGACCAAATCAAAGAGTTGGTGCCATCCAACTTAATATGACAAATATCCAAAGAAAAATTATCTTGAGTCCCTACACGACTCAACTCATCCTTACCACTAACGGAAGCATTTTTTGTTTCCTCAGACATCTCAACAAAAAACTGCAGTTTCTAAGTAATCTCAGCCTTTGAATAAACCAAAAAAAAAAAATATCACAGGTTTAATGGTTTACTAACTGGGTCAAAGATCAGACAGTCAACATATACCTGTTCCGAGAAATCAGAAAGGTAACACAGTAAATTGTCTCTCAAGTTCCTTTTACCACTGTGGGAAGACTACCTGAGGTCGCCCTCCGGGTATATGGTGGTTGCTACAATGGTGCTCGGGACCACCGGAGGTGGAGGAGGAGAGAGCTCGGGGCGGACTTAGAGAGAGAGAGAGAGGGGGATGGCAGTGGAGAGTAAGTAGGTGCGTGTCTTGAATGCTTCTTGGATTTTCCTTATATATGAGCCTTGGGGATGAGAGAGAGCCAGGCTCCTCCCCATTGGTGGGCAGAGTGGAGGTTGACCTCATTTCCTCTTTTAGTCCCAAGTCAGGCCTCGGAGCCCGTAACCAAGGAACCAACAGAGGCTATTTCGGTGACACATGGAGACCCGTATCATCTGCCAAGTCAGGTGGTAGGCATGATACGGGCTCCGAGGTGCCAGGAGGTAGGTATGATACTTCTTCCGAGATGTTAGATAGCGGTCAATGCCCCCTCTCTCTCTAGGACCGGTCAAGTCAGAGCTCGCAAAGGCAAGCTCATCCTCCTTGACCAACCCCGTGCTCTAGCCTCCAAACCACATTCCTCCTTAGGTCCTGAGCGAGGTACCTAGGCCCTGCTCCCGGCCTAGGATGGTGTATAGAGCCGCCTTTAAGTGTTCGTGGAGTCTTCAAAGTGTTAGGTAGGAGGTGAGGTGCCCGGAGGTGACCTCACTCCTCCATGGGTGGAGAGTTCCTGGAAGGGGTCTTGCTCCTTCGGAGGCGGAGTTTGTGGAGGAAACTTGCTTCGACGGAGGCAAGGTTTGTGGAGGAAGGCTCGCTCCTCCCGGAGGTGACGATCGTGGAGGAAGGCTTGCTCCTCCCAGGAGTTAATCTCGTGGAAGAGGCATGCTCCTCCTGGAGGTTAATCTCGTGGAGGAGGCATGCTCCTCCTGGAGGTTAAGCTCGTGGAGGGGGCATGCTCCTCCCGGAGGTAAACTTCGTGGAGGAGGCATGCTCCTCCCGGAGGTAAGCCTGGTGGAGGGGGCATGCTCTTCTGGAGGTGAGATTTGTGGAGGAGGCATGCTCCTCCTGGAGGTGAGACTTGTGGAGGAGGCATGCTCCTCCCGGAGGCTTATGGAGGAGGCATGCTCCTCCTGGAGGTTTGCTTTTCCTGGAGGTTAATCTTGTGGATGAGGCATGCTCCTCCCGGACGCTTGTGGAGGAGGCATGCTCCTCCTGGAGGCATGCTCTTCCCGGAGGCGGCATGCTCTTCCCGGAGGCTTGTGGAAGAGGCATGCTCCTCCTGGAGGTAAACTTTGTGGAGGAGGCATGCTCCTCCTGGAGGTCAATCTTGTGGAGAGGGCATGCTCCTCCCGGAGGTGAATCTTATGGAGGAGGCATGCTCCTCCCGGAGGCTTGTGGAGGAAGCATGCTCCTCCTGGAGGTAAACTTTGTGGAGGAGGCATGCTCCTTCTGGAGGTCAATCTTGTGGAGGAGGCATGCTCCTCCTGGAGGTCAATCTTGTGGAGGAGGCATGCTCCTCCCGGAGGCTTGTGGAGGAGGCATGCTCCTCCTAGAGGTGACCTTTGTGGAGGAGGCATGCTCCCCCGGACTTCGTGGAGGAAGCATGTCATATACCCACAACCACCACAGCAGCGTGAGAGATCAGAAAAGGACCTGTCGGAGGTAAACCCATTCTGTTCCGAGAAAAAATACCTGTTCCGAGAAAAAAAAGGGCCTGTTCCGAGAAAAAAAACTTGGAACCTTAAACCCAGTCTGTTCTGAAACCTATCGAAGGTTTCCGGAGACCAGATTAAGGTGTGGCGGAGGTTGGCAAGAGCAGAAGGTCAGAGACTCGTCGGAAGACAGGTGAGAGAATCGTTGGCGCCTGATTGAAGGCAGACAATGTCAAGAAGAGAAGTCAGAGAACTCGTTGGAGCTTTATGGAAGGCCGACCATGGTAGAAGAGATGGGTCCCAAGGTAATCGATAGCTCTGATACCATGAAAGCAGGAGATAGAATTGGGAACCAAAAAACTAGGGTTATTTTTCTATTATGTTACACTTATACAAGACTAAGAGAATAATTACACTGAGACCCTTATCTCCTAATCTAATTACACAAGGGCTCAATTACATGCTAATTACACATACACCCATAACTTAACACTCATAGACTCAAAATTATGTCCCAAATTATTAATAGGGGTAAAATATGTACTTGCCCCTTAAACTATCACGATTTTGTTTACTTCATCCTTTAACTATCAATTGCACATAACTTGCCCCTTAATCTAACCAAACATTACTTACTAAGGTTAATTCTCACATCCCATCCATATCTTGGACGAAAATCCACAACTGAGGGTAATAAGTCTTTCCCCTACCAATATATCTTTCTATATCTATATCCCTTCTTCTCCCTTACCAGTCATCCTCCCAACTCCCATTCTTGACCTTGAACCTGATTTGCATCAAGGATAGTCAAGTGAACAAAAAAACACAACTTCTATCAGAAAGTGTTGTTTCTGTGAGACCACAAGGGGTTGGTTAAACTTTGAGTTGCATCAAGAGAGGCTGCATTTCAAAGCCTATGTAATCAACCAGCAAGGTGGAGGGGTTTCCACGTTGACCGAAGCCAAGCATACAGTGTATCAGAACTCAGAATCAAACAACTCTTTCATTTTGTATAAGATATCGACATAATGCCGTGGATCTCTTTGGCAGATTTGTCTCAAACTGCAAAGAAACAGCCATACCCTTTGGCAGGATTCATTACAAGCAGATTGGAGTTTTCCTTGAAAAAATCTATAACAGGAAGCTTGTGCTGCATTAAGGAGTTCGAGAATGGGAGTTGGGACGATGACTGGTGTGGGAGAAGAAGGGATATAGATATAGATATATTGGTAGGGGAAAGACTTTATTACCCTCAGTTGTGGATTTTCCATCCAAGACGTGGATGGAATGTGGGAATTGGCCTTAGTAAGTTACGTTTGGTTAGTTTAAGGGGCAATTACATATTTTACCCTTATTAATAACTATGTTAGAAACAATTAATAAAGGAAAACTAACTAATAATAGGATATAAAATAATACCTCTTGTAAAAACTGTACATATATCCCGCATCGTTTGAATTAAAAGATGAGGACATTGAGGAGTTAAAGCTATTCTTCATGAGAAATGCAGTCAACACTTTTGGAACAATCTCAATTCGGTGAGAAATGAACTTGAGACAACCATGGGATGTATAGAAAGGTTAGAGCGCTAAATAATAATGAGCAGCAAACACTTTGATAGTGACTGCCCGAGCCTGTGGTCCCATGCACAGCGCTGCTGTTTTAATGCAGTAGCAGTAAAGTGGCCAGGGGTTTAGTTCAAATTTTATCCTGTCAGGTTTAATCAACCCATGAACTTTTTTATGGGTTGTCGGTTGAACCGCTAAATATGAGCGATTTTTTTAAAAAATAATCCGGTTTCCATAATGTGCCTGTTTTCTGGGTAATCTGGACCGGAGCAAGAGCTGTCGACGGTTCAACCGTTTAAAACATTGATTTACGGTCTTAGCTGCGTGCCATGTGGCTTGGTATTTTGAAGATAGAGACGCTAGTTGTGAGATCTATAGGGTAACACAATGTGGTGCGAGTTAATACATGATTACATCGTAATTTTGCTTTGAGAAGTAAATTTATTTCAATGACTATAAAATCCTGCTAACTTTTTACATGATTGCATTGCGATGTGCAGTTATTAGGCGAAAGCTACCGCACATGAGAAATTCGGGTTAGCTAAAATGTGGAATTTTATACTGTTAGTAACATACTGGAAAAGATTGCATTAGAGAGAATGGGTAAGCATACATCAATGACACTACTACTTTTTGAATGGAAACAACCATGGAGCTTTTGAATAGAGTTTGATTACTTGGTAATTCTTTTCCATTTTGTAGTATAATTCCTATGTATGACTGTGTCTGTATATGGCTATAAGGACTCGTTGATCCTTGTCAAGCTGCCTACGTCCTATGTATGAAGGGAAAATTCACTTTACCCCATTGTGGATTGGCCTCGGGGCCCTTCACCACCCTGTTATTGAAAAGTAGCCACTTTGCCTCCTTGGATGTTTTTGATTTTCCATATCCCTACCTTCACAAATTCTATCCGAATTGATGGAAAGTGCAACACATGGACCCATTTTTTGATGCTTTCCATGAATAGAATTACAGTATTAAGTTGTTATTTCGGAGGTGCTGACCCGGAGCGAGGCAGAGATGACTGACATATGGAATATGGCGACGACAACAGCATGTTGTTGGAGATAACAGGGATTGATTGCAAGTCTGACTCCCAAGATGGAGAATTGTTTCCTAAACAAAACCACATTCACCGGTAGAAGTTTCTTATGCCAAAAATGGAATGAGACGCTACTACAGAGATCAGTAGGTCCAGCTGTCAGTACCTTATATTACACAAAGCCTTTGGCCAGCTATTCAGCCTAACCTCTTAGGCATTAGTGGACGCGAAAGGCGGTCCAACTGAGAACAAAGAGAAAGGGGGCAACCCCGACTTGATAGGGTGATCCCACAGAGCCAACAGCTAGAGCAAAAGACCAACAGAAGAGTAAGAGAGAAACCTTGGAATTGTCTTCCCAAAGCCCTAAACAAGACGGTTTCATCAGAGAATGATTCATAATAAAAGGAGTCAGAAACAGAAGACGTCTTAACACGAAAAGTTGAAAGTGCAGTAAACAGGACATTAGACCCGTTCTGCTCACCAACATACGCCAAACCCATTCAGAATCCTAACCTTAATATTCCTAAGTTTAACCCCAACCCTCACCAGTAACCACCTAGCCATTACAGAAGCATTGGTCCCAGCCGCCACCTCCTCCTCCTGCCCATCCTGCTGACTTGCCACCCCTTTCTTCCTCCCAACCACCATTGCTGTCCCTTCTCGATTGCTTCAACCAAAACCCAAATATGATATGCAATCTATAGAAACAAAGACACTCTGTCAAGAGGAAGAAAGCTTAGTGTCAAACTTGCAACTAGAAAAAGCAATTTTCATTTCCAATCCCCGTCACATGAAAGTCCGATGGCCATGCCTGTCATCATTGACATTTAACACCCAAAGATCATCAATCTCCAAAACAGTCATCAATTTGCATTCTGTTAGGCCTCATCACCAATTCTATGCTTTTTCCACCATTCTAATATCTGGGTGGGTGGGCAGACTGGTTTTGTGTGATTGTGTACAGACACTGATAGTAATATGGGTAGAAGACATAAAGCCAGAATTTAGGTTTATTGTGTTTTCAAGTTAGATTTGATTGGCTTAATATGTTATAAATCAACATAAAAAGAAGAATTTCAATTTAATATTGAGTAAGTTGAAATTTCTGGATATATTAGATGGGAGGAATAAAAGTCAGAGAAGGAAACACAAGAACCATAGGACTGAGGAAGCACCAATGATATTGTTGAGAGGCCTAATACAGTACATGAAACTCTCCATGAAAACACATTGGACGGTTAAAGTGATTCTGGACCGTCCAGTGTGTTTTCATGGAGTGTTTTATGTTTTGTTTCATGTATCCTATATTTTCTTTATTGTTGAGGACCATATTGCTACTGATGCACGCTTTTGAAGCCTATTGCTGCTCAAATCCCATTGAAGGCTCCTATTGTGCTGAAATCCTTGCAATATATACTGCAAAAGACATTGCAATACTATAAGGTTTCTTATGAAATTTTGAAACAACACGACCATATTGGTGGGGTATGTCAATCGGCGTTAGAAGTTGGCCAAACACTCTAAACTATTCGCCACCCTAAAGACCAACCTTTTTCAGTTAGGTCAGGTCCACTCTCATGTCCAACCCGGAGAATACGTGATTTTAGCAAAAGGTTTGTTAAATTGGTAGGCGTATATGATGCCCTCCACCATTGCCCAAGCTCAATTTTGGTTGTGTGGGCCCGCCCATAGCCTCTGCTTGCCCAAGTTTTTCTGTTTTTGACTCTCCTTGATTTGCTGTTTGATCTTTCTTCCAGGTCCTTGTTGGAACTGGATCCAGAACAATGAAAATTATCAAAATCAAGTCTTTAAAGGTCTATGCATTTGGTTTTTGTAAGTAATCATGGATTTCACTCAGTGTTGCCAGGTTTTGATGTATTTAACGCTGGTAAATCCTTACCTTACTGTTACCTTTCATTGCAGATGTTCATCCTTATGATGTCTGTGCAAAGTTGGGTCCAAAATATGCTTCAATTCTAGCTGGTGAAGTTAACAAATGCCATGATTTTTACAAGGATCTTCTGAGGTATTTGAACAATTGTTTTATGATCATCTCAAGTATGCTTGGAAGAGAAGTGTGAGTGCGTTTTGGGGGGGTCGGGGGTGTGTGTGGGGGAAGATTGGGGGCGGTGCTGGTTTGATTCGGGAACTAAGAAAAACAATGGGGTTTTTCCCACACCCGAAGGTACAGGTTATGTCTTGGCTGAGACATGGATATATCTCTCATTGAAACTATGCTTCTCATCAAAATTCTAGTCCTCTTTTGCCCATCCTTTTTTCTGGGTGGGTGCTAGTAAACTTCCCCTGTAATTAATACTTGGTGTGTGGTTCTAACCTAAGAAGCACCAACACGGCGACACGGATATGGGTACAGACACGGACATGCGGACACGCCATTTCTCTGAAAATTAGGACACGGACACATCAAGGACAGGTCAAATGTAATGTGTATTTGTATTATGGTGGTATGCTATGGTTTCATATAAACGCCGGAGACCTTTTAATGTGCCCTTAGCATGTTCGAAGGGTGTTTCCAACATGTACTAGAGTATCCACAAGGTGTTTAAGAAAAAATTAACAAAAATATTGGACAAGTATTTAGGCATGTCCAATACGTGTAAGGAGAGTGTCGTGTCTGTGACCGACACATGTCAGACAGGGACATGTGAGGCCGTGCTTCTTAGGTTCTAACTGAATTGGGCTACAAGAGCTTGCATGATTTATTTTAATTTATCCTGTGTTTCATCTCTGTCATGGCTGGTTGGACTTACCTTATTTTCTTTTAACAACCATACATGTGGAATTTGTTACCATATCAAAATCAGGTTCACATGTTACACTATTTTGTATAAATGAGAAAATTTTGGAAGTTCCAAAAAAACTTAATGGAATGGTGAGAGTACAATCGCCTCTGAAAGACTTTGACAGTAGGCTACATTAGGTTAGGTGTGATACCTATTACCTATCATTATTGATTTTTTGAAGTACCATATACCTTTATTCTCTACCTATAGGCTACATGAGCAAACATGTGGTAGCTTATTCTTGAGGTTCTAATTTTTGTTGTCTTTTGCTCAACAACGAAGTGACTGTAGCCTTTGGCATTAAGGTTGATACCAAATGAATGTACTGCTGACAATGTTTTCAAAGCATCGACCATCAAACTATGATGGTTCAGCCACAGCTCAAATTTTAAGTCGTGAACATGAAGATGAAGTCATAATCTAACTTTTCAAGCGGCATTGCCCTTCTTCACTCACATGATATTGCTGGATCGGGCTTTTGCCCATTGTCCGCGGCCCCGGCCCCCCCCCCCCCCCCCCCGCGTGGGGGGTCCGGGCTGTGTCTCAGTCTCAGTGTGGCTATCATCCGAAAAGACCAGCTAAGCATCATCAGCTTGGTCAGCCTTTACCTGACCAACTACCTAATACTACGCAGTCTCATGCCGCTCATCAAACAGCGCTTTTTCTGAAGCTATGCAACGCCTTTTCTGTTTCAAAACTTTTTCTCCAAAACTGCTTCAGTTGTTTGTTTGTCAACCTCTCTGAAAAATTTGATGTCCCCCTTTTTTTGATCTATGCTTGCTATCCCCCTTTTTTTGATCTATGCTTGCTATTTCAGTTCCAAAATTGCGCCTAGAAACTCTTTTTGATTTCTCAACCTCTCAACTACAACAATTTTTGATGAACTGTTTCAATTTTTAGTTCTTTATACCATCTCGATCTCTGAACTGCTTTGATTTTGACTTGTGAGCAATAATGGGTTTGGTTGATGAGATTTGATGGGTGTGCACACCGTAGTGCTAGGTGTAGGGCAGGTCCCCTTGGGGGATTTGGGAATGCTTGACAAACAGTTCCTCAACGTATTGTGTTGCTTACTGGTTGAGAGGAATAGGTGATGCTTCCAGGATGTGGAAAGTTCTTTTGTGTCTCTAAAAGGGACAACGTAAGCCTCTTTTTATATTCTCCGCTTAGGGAGACACATTTTGCTTCTTTCATAAAGGATTTCAATTCTCTTTTGTAAAAAAACAAATCTCAGATCATTGAATTGTCTATAAAAGCTTGGAATAGTAAAACAAAGCCTATTGGGCATTATCATGCAAGAAGACTGTTTGGATGGAATGAAAGTGTGCTGTATTGTTTATAGTCTTAATTATTAACAAAACTTTAGGCATCTCTGTACCTAAGGTTGAATTGAAATCCCTGTTCCAACTCGAGAAATATTTTTAGTCATCCGAACAAAATATGAGAGTCATTATGTATGAGCTACCACCGAACTTTAACAACCAAGATAAAGATAAAAGTAACCATACGAATAACGAAGATAAAATCCTAAATTCTAGTTTCCTCTGGAGAAAGGTCAGGCAGAATTCGTCATTGTAGAACCATTGGTCACATAACAATCTAGATGAATGCTAAATAAAAAATGTAATAGGATCTTTTGCTGGGACTCCAAATATCATCGCCCCCATGGCATTGGTTGGACTATCTTCGGACGCCGGCACTGGAGATGCGTAAGAATTGGGCCTAGGCCATGGTGTCCCCACCTCTCCGTCCTACATTTTTAGCCTTCTAGTTCTTTCAAGCTCTCTATTTGAAGGGTATGCTCTTCTGGTTTTTGCGAATTTATCTTCTAGTTATTTTGCATAAGAAGAACAAACTAGGACTTAAGGTATAAGTTAGTTAATCTGATCAAGAAAGCATATGAAGTTTGCAATAACCTTACACCCAGAACGCAATCCATGGGTAAACTTTATAGCCCCTGTTCAAAATTTTTAGAAATGTCAAAGTACACTTTACTTCCGAATGGTTAGAAAACCAGTATAAAACTAGCAATATGTTACACGGACACGGGTACGCGAATAGGATTCGGGTACATATCTAAGGGTCCGACACGTCAAAGCTAAAAAAAGAGGATTCGGGGATATGTGTCCGAATTTGGATACGGGTGCAGGGATCCGCTGAATATTTATATATGTATAAACATATTTATATTTTCTATATAAATATACGAAAATTATCTCATAAAAAATATATTTTCTTTGCAAAAAAAAGTAATTTCCTTAAATTATAGGGTTAAATTGTATTATTCTTATAATTTAGGGGCCATATTGTATTATTCTTAAAGTAGAAGAGTTATACTGTAATTACAGTTTATATAATACGTATACGTTTCTAACCTAAAGATCAGATCTGCTTGCTGGCTGCTGCCGCAGATCTCTCTCTCTCTCTCTCTCTCTCATACGATGAAGACCAAGACGACGTCGGTACCCCTCTCTCTCTCTTCGTCTTCTTCTTCTTCTTCTTCGTCTTCTTCTTCCTCCTCTTGTTCTTGTTGCAGCAGCTGCCACCGGCGACGACAACGACGCTCCTTCTCCGACGAGGCGACGACCACGAAGACGATCTTCTCCGTCTTTGTGAATCTCAGATCGACAGGTTCTCCCTCTCTCCTCTCTCCCCTTCTTTTTCTGGCTAACGTGTCCAGATTTTTTGGGCGAATCCGGTAAGGGATCCCGTACCCGTGTCCGTGTCCGTGTCGTGTCGACACGGGTACGTCGGCCAAAATCACGGATCCGTGTAACATAAGCATGACTCATATGTAACTTAAATAGTCGTAAAAAAATTCTGTGCTTGGAGTAAAACTTGACTATGCCTTGTATAATTAGACTTGGCCCCCAAAGTCATGCTGATTTCCAACTTTAGCTGTTTTTTAAATTTATTCTACTCTTCATTGCTCTCTCTGAAAATAATAGCAACTCCCTGAGTACAGTAACAAGGCAGAATAGGGTGGAAAATAATGAGATGTTCTCATGGTTTCTAATTTATGGATTTCTTGAATAAAAATCATTGGATACTTGTGCAATTGATAGCTTCTAAAAGGTTGATCTTCTTGGTGGAATGTTACGTAATGGGCTTGAAAAGGACAGTAGGGGCTCTCGGGTAAAACTTACCTTGTAAGTACAAATCTCCCAGGAGTAACGAGACCTACTAATGACAACCTTTCTTTCTTACTGAATGAAACCACTTTTCGAATCACTACAGAGAGTTAGGAAAGGGCACCCCTTACTCCATTCCCTACTCAAATCAGGAATGCGGGGTGGAAAAGAACAGGAACTAAAGAAAGACTTTCAGATGACCACTCCTTTTCAGAAAGGGAACACTTGCTTTGGTTCTCCGATACCTTTTCTTCCATACCCTTTCCCACTTAATGGGCGATGAGCTTCTTTCTGACATCACTACTCCTACTAGCATGGCATCATACTGGTCCTTGACTTCCCCTCATAGAAGAGATCAAAATCAGTCCAATTTCTACCTTGTCCAATCACAATCATAGGACACTCCTTTGTGAGGGCTTTTCACCGTGATAGTTCTCAGTCGGCGAAGCCTCACATCCATTGCGCTCTGACTTACTTGACTTTAAGAAGCAACAAAGGTACGATCTTCGAAGACGATATGCTAGTTTATAGCTTTCTCGTCTTCAAATGTAGCTTTATCGTCTGATGTTGTGATTCTTCTATAGCCGGAGGCTAGTGAACACAGGACCGAAGGGGGCGAGGGCCTTCTGCTGTCTCTCACCATCTGGGTACTCTATTATAGTAGGATTGAAAAAGTGGTTTAATGGCTACGAGGTTCGTTTCTAAAGCCTTGTTATGGGCTTTGTTGTGTTCGGGTGATGAATAACCAGTGAAAAGTGTCGAAGGCTTTTTTTTTTTTTTTTTTATATGACTCTTTCGCTTTTTTGACGGTGGGGCAAGTAATCTTTCCTTTTGGTTGGAACAGCGAATTCTAGTGACAATCATTCAATTTGATAATTCTCCGATGGGTTATTCCAATCCGGCTACTGAAGTGAACTTTCATCTCTTTTAAGCGATTTCGAAATATTCATAGTGCTGCCTTGTGTAAGCATTCAGCTTTTGAAGGTTGTATTTAGATCGTTATTCAGCTTCTGAAATTGGAATTTTAAAGATTAAACTACAGAACTATGTTTATTGATAGTATGATAGATTAGTCAATTAAAGATTAAACTACAGAACTATGTTTTACTGAGAGTATGATAGATTAGTCACTTAGTCAGAAGTAAGGTGTCTTTGACAGAACGTCAAGACGTTGTCAAAGTGAATTTTCTGATTTAGTAGGTAGCCAATTATTCATTACCACATGCCCAGATATTTTTGGTTTTTCTGTCTTGAATTGTATCATTAGACTAGCCCTTCATGATCACAAGCGAAGGGAAACAATTTTGTTTCGATTAAGAATTACATCTTCCCTACAGTAACTGGGATGAAGTAAGATACCTAAATGTTTGAATTTCCATACGAGAAGATGAATAGCTTTTGATGTTTATCTTGTTGAGTAAATGATTCTTGGTGATTTAACTAACTGGGAATGGTCCACGGTGTTTGAAGTTTATCCACACAAATCTGTGCCTCCTAACTGTTTGATTGTAGACTGAGAATATAATTGTTAGAAGGTGCGATATCTCAAGGAAGTCAACTGACACTAAGCGCAGTTGAACACCTTGTCTCTTTGCTAGTTCTTAGCCTTGCAACTAGTCTGTTGCTACTTGCAAAGTTTCTATATTTGGAGATTTGACTCTCATGAAGGTCTCTTTGTGTCCTTTAACATTTCTAGAGCACGAATACTTAGTAGACTAGATGAATGGTGAGACAGAAAATAACATTAGATTCTTCCTTTTAATTTGATAATGCCTACAAAACAGTATTGGCTTTATTTTTCTTAAAATTAGCCTACAGAATTGAAACAATGAACTATGAAAGGGCAATCAAGTTTGCTTGCCTTCGCAACAACGTAGCTGCTTTCAAGTTTGAAGCTCTATTGGCACGCACTCGCACTTGGCAACCCTGTTCTTTTACAATTGCACGAGCAATGTCATGTGTAGGATGTCTTCTACTGTATGTTCTATTGTAAAGATACACCTAATACACAGCAGTTATATTTTTTGGATTCCAAATATTAGTATCAGAGACATAGTTTGGATGTGACTAATGTATGTAGATGTAGTTGAACTGTCAAAAATATCGAGCTGAATATTATGGTTCTTCTGTCCGGCAGGCAATATCTCTGGAACTATAGTTCTATGAACATTCCTTTGCGGAATTTGACTGGATTTATTTTATTGTGGAAATGCCATAATCTTGGACTGTTTATTTGTGAAAAAGTCATCGTTCTGTTTCATCATGTGAAATGGAAGGGTTAACTCTCTTCTAGTCTTCCATGGAATCTTTTCCCTGTTTAAGTCTTTGTTTGGATAACGCAGGGAGGATATCAGTATGACTGTTAGGCTTGTGGTTAATTGCAATGGGATGAAAATCAACACTGTAAGGGAGTAAGTAGTTCTTGTTCTTCCAGATATTCTTTTGACTATTAAACCTCCTAATGAGCTTACTCATATGAATATGCCATGAACGTAATTCAATTCTATTTCCTTGATGCCATCTCTCTCTCTCTCTCTCTGTCTCTCTCTCAGTGTTTTATAATGTGGTGGTCTTCGTTTTAACAACATTTGTATATGAAGATAAACAGAAGTAAGGAATGTAAATTTTAGCGAATCCTTTCTAGGCAAACCTTGAAGGGCGGACTTGGTACAGCGGTAAAACTGTCCCATTGTGGCCTGAAGGTCACGGGTTCGATTCTTGATAACCACCTCTCTTCTTGTAGGTGTAAGGCTAGACGCCTGAACTATCGGATATGTGCTATTTGGTTACTTGAATTTAAACTGGTAAAAAGACGCAGTTAACCCCAAAAAGATGGAATTCTTGAGGACGTCCAAGGATTATTTTTTCTTCATTGACCAGACGTACTGAAATTGGGATTATTAATGGATTTTTTCGGAACGTCTATACTGAACACACTCACACACATACATACATGTGTGTGTCTGTGTGTTCAATATAGATATATATGTATATATTGATACATATTCCCGATGCAGGGGCAACACCCATAGATCCCACTGGTTTCAGTTGTATATGCTGAACCTTGGATTTTTGTATTTATACATGATGTATTGGCTGTTCCAAATTACTACTAACAATAAATGAACCCTCTGATTTTTCTAATTGAACCCTGTACAATTGTGAAAATAGCAGATCAGGTTACAACTCTTGAAAGTTGTGAATTGGAGCTTTCTCTGTTCCTGGTTTTGCTCAGCTAGAGTCAGTGTTTGACTATGTAAGATGGAGAGATGATGTGTGATTTACACACATGGGGTGGGAAAGTGATTGTTTGGTGGATTTGCCTTCACGCCTCATGAGGTTTATAATGCGGTTTGAGCTGTTGGATTAGATGATTAATAATTAATGCTTGATCTCATGGTGAAGGGATAACAAATATGCCTACTCTGTGCTGTAGTACAAGTGATGAGTTGCAGGCTTCTGGAGTAATATTTAACTGTAGTGTTGGGAGCTCATTTATTTTCCTCATTTTGTTCATGACCTACGCGTGGTCCTCTAGTGAATCTAACGGTTTGAATTGGCTTGCTTGGGACAATCCCGATCACTTTGCAGAGGCCCATTAACATAGCGGCTCCTAATTTTTATTTGGAAAGACAAAAAGCATAGTATATTGGGAATATCTGATTACCTCTTGAACTAAAGTCATCAAAGTTTTGCATCAACTCATGAGTCAATGTAGAATAGAGTAGCGTCCTACGTTCATAGGAAATCTCTGCGAGCAGTTTTAATTTCAGTCTAGTAAGGTCGCTTTTTGCTTGGCTCGGCTTTTGAACACTCACTTTGAGACAGGAGAGATGCGCGTACATGAATTCTAATGATGAAACCTAAACTTTACTTCGTTTATTGTTTTATGTGGTCCAGTTCTTTTGAGAAATCTCTGCGAGCCCGATTGCTGAAGGTAAATTCATGTCCATGTGCTTCTTCCATGATCCGTGTATAACTCTGTTATACTCCTGACATTTAATCTGATTCTTTAGACGAACCCAGACACCGACTTTAACTGCCTTGCAACATTTGGTTCTCTTTTCGCTCAAGATATCCCTTTACATGCTGTAATGTCATTTCTCTCTCAAATCAATTACTTTTCTGTTACTTTTGGGTGCCATGGAACTTCTTCCGACTTTAAGTTTGATATTCTACAGGGTACAACAATAGATTTTCGGCAAACAGCTGATGGACATCTAATTACTGCAAGTGAGTGAGTGGCAACTGATAGCTTAAAATTTGATAAGCCAATGTGTGAGCGGGTCCGATTTTGTTCACCTTAGTGAGAGAGTGAACAATATCCTCAATTCCATTGGCAGAGAGGGTTAGGCTATGGGAGCGATCCACTCGATCCACTTTTTGGTTAGGACTTGGTTATTTTAGTGGGACCCCGCGCCCTCTCCACCAATGCGAGGAAGGGTACTACTATTCACAATCTTTACACGAGGGTGGACAAAATCATTTTCTGTGGGACCCATCCTTCCTCGTTGTAGCTCTAGTTGACTCTTTATACATATGTTCACTTCAGGAGGATGGACTCCCCCCCCCATCCCCCCTTTTTTTTATTTTTTTTCCAGTTTCCCCCGCTTTATTCTTGTGATTATCATGGTCAAACTTACGTTAGAATGTTATTTTTGCAGTTGGAGGTAACCAGATTGGAGCTGTTCAAAGCAAGGAATTGTGCAGTACGTGAAATACTCCCAATTTCTTCTGTTGATCTTTTACTTTGGACGCACCTACGCTTTTCTGTGCAAGATTTCTGACATTTATGTTGAATTTCCAGCTGCTTTCTTTGATATGTACATTGGAGATGTTCCCGTTTCTGAGCAAGCGAAAGTAGAGATTGGTAGAAATGTTGCGAATATCATAAGGAGGTGCTAAGCTGGTTCATTTTATGTCACCATCGTCCCTATTTTTTCTGGACAGGTGGTTGCTTATGTTGTTCGAGTGTGTGATGCCGACGTCCCTACTATTTCCGAGTTCCAAAGCAGCACAAGAGTCATTGATAGTATGTAGGGCCTTATTGGATTAGACAAACTTGACACTGGTCTCTCATTCGATATCGCTTTGCGGGTATTGCCAGTGGTTTTATAGCTGTATTTATAAATTTTAGCTCTGGATGTTTTCTTTCTTTTGTCACGGACTCACAAACCCTTAAATTTGTTGCTGTCCGGATTCTCAAAATCAGGACAATATCCCCCAAATAAAGTTGGAGCTAGCCTCCCAAACTTCTATAATTTCAAAAGCTAAAGGGCGAATTCTCATTATATTTGCAATTTTCAAGCAAAAAAATAATGGACTTACTTAAATAGTTTTTTTGCAATATAGATCTTGTTTGATAGATTTCGGTAAGATTTTTTGAATGGTGCAAAAAAAAAATCAAAAAATTAATTTCATAAATTATTTTTTGAAAATTGTAAATAAGTACTTATTTTTTAAGAAGTCTTAGCGGAACGGGGCCATTTGTTGAATTTGAGTAGCCAAAATTAATTCAGGGGCATTGGGCCAAAACACCTTAAGAATGACGTTTAAATCTTCTGCTAAAAAATCCTGCCCATTTACGGAGATTTTTTGGGTGTCTGAGTGGGTACTATCCAGAGCAACTCCAACCCATTTTTAAAACTTCAAAATGGAGAATAGATGTGATATATTGAGGAGAGATTGTGTAATTTATCCCATATTTTCTTCACTTTTTGTACCTTTTGGGAGTACTTTTAGAAATTTGGTCTTCAAAATTAGAGCGTGTCCCTATATTTGTCTTCATATTTTGTACTTCCAAAAAGTACAAAAAATGAAGAAAATAGGGGACTAATTACAAAGTCTTTTCTCAATGTATTGCATCCATTCTCCATTTTAGAGTTATGGAAATGGGTTGAAATTGCTTTAACATGACAAATGAGACCATAAGAGCGCCACTACAAAGGAAGCCAAAGCTAACTTAAGGAGGAGATTGAATCTCTAAAATTGTTCTCATTACTCGCTACAACCTCATGCCACCTCCGACCACCGGCTGACAACCATCACCTTTTGTGCCGGTCGTCGTCAATTATTTTTCGGTGATAAATTTTTGGGATTATTTTTTTAAGCATAAAAAGTCAACTCTTTTTTGCTTAAAAGTGGTAATTTTTTAAAAATATTTGGGTAAAAGTAATTTGTTTTTACTTTTCCGATTCATCATGTCGAGACGAAATAATAAATCACAAAAGTTTGGCTCGAAACTAACAAACGCGAAAAAAAAAAAATTGAATAAGAAAAAAATGAACTTTTAGAAAAAGTGCAAAAAGTTAGCGGAACGGGGCCTCTCTCTTGAAATCCATATTTTTGTGTTTAGTTTGTTTAGACAATAGGAGAAATTCGGCAAGCCTTAATATTCTGCACACGACCTACTCTTTTATCATATACATCAAACTCAAAATTATTACACGAACACCAAGATATTTTAATTGGTGATTGTGCGATAGGAGACCTAACTTTTTTTTTTTTTTTTTGGATAAGCAAATAGGAGACCTAACTTCAAACTCTGCGAGGCATATAATAACAACAATAACAACACTCACGTAATTCTCATATTTGGGCATATTTTAATTGGTGATTGTCCGGATTGTTATTCTCCTTTCAAGGAAAAACTAAGAGGTTTATATGGTCCTCAGAATTAGTTAATCCCAGGTTTGTCGCTTAGAACTAAATAGAAAATTGGATTAGGGGAAGGACTATTTGGCCCACTAGATACCCCACGCGAGCTAGCGACTATCCAATACCCCCAGGGTGTGGTTAATCCTGATCTTTAAGATTATATTTCTCTCTTCATCTATGGTGATATATAAAATGATTCTCCATTCTTTTATCTCATTCTTTATTCCACCCATAAATGATATTGGCACTCTAAAAATTGATATAGGTACTCCAAAATCAGTGTAATTCCAAAACTACTTTCCTTTATTTTTTGGAGTGCCTCCATCAATTTTTAAAGTGTTAATATAATTTTCCCCAAAGTAAAACTGATCATGTATAACATATAATCCAATCTGTTATCCCCGGGACACACATGTCTCTTTTAACGCCATTATTAAATCCATCTTTTTCAATCCTTAGTAAAAAGTAATTTGACAATCAAACATAGACGAAAGCCGACTGAAGACATACATTTTCTTGAACAGCAAAGAAAATTCCGTTAATCATAAAGATCAGACGATGGAACGGATTGGCGACACACCTAGTAGCGAAGCCAAGGACGGACCAGGGGATCACGTTCCCCCGGGTTTTCCGTTAATGCACTTTTACCTCCACTAAATGTAGTATTTCAATTATGGCCTAAAAATTTATGCTAGTGCTCCTAGTAGTATAAAATTATTGACCCATCAACTAGAGGTGTCAAATGGGCCGTGCCGGCACAGCACGGCACGGGCACGGGGCGGCACGGCACGTCACAGGCACGATCTTGGCCTGGCACGGGCACGGAAGTGGGCGGCACAGCACGGGCACGGCACGAAAGTTGGCCTGGCACGGCACGACACGGTCGTTGACGGGCACGGGCACGAAAAGTGGACAGGAGCGGCACGGCACGGCACGGTTCTAGCAAGGCACAGGCACGGGCACGACATGGGCACGAAAGGGCACGGCACGAGGCACGGAAAAACAAAAAAAAATTAAATAAGCCAAATGGCTTTTTTTTAATTTAAAAAAAATAAACAATTTATATTCAGTAAAAAATATTTGTCAACAAAGATATTTAATTTAAAAAAAAACTATTAAAAAATCATTTTTTTACTTTTAAAAAATTATCAATTTTTATTCGGTAAAAAATATTTGTTTTGTTAGTAAAATAGGCTTTGGACGTACAATACAAGATAACAAGTAAAATTAAAAAAAATTAATACGAAAGGAAACGTGCAAGAGTCATATATTATTTACCCCAAATCTAACGAGAAATAAGAAAAAAAGTGTCGAACAAAAAGAAAATAAATAAATAAAAAGAGGTTAATTGGACAAGGACTTGAACCGAGGTCCTTAGGTTCTTTCATACACAAACAAACCACTATGCCACCAAGGAACTTGTGTTATGTGTTTGAAAAATTAGTACTATATAATATGTAACTCTATTATATAGAAATGAGGTCATGAAGCAGTAGCCACACAATTGCGATGTTCGATACCATTCAATGCGTTCATTTTGTTGTGCTTAGTGTTTTAATCATTGGATCCAATTTTTTCGTACGTTAGATTTTGATAGCTCATCTTTTTAATCATGCACAGCCCAACCCGATCCGACTAAGTAAACGGGCTGGCACACAATTGCGATGTTCGATACCATTCAATGCGTTCATTTTGTTGTGCTTAGTGTTTTAATCATTGGATCCAATTTTTTCGTACGTTAGATTTTGATAGCTCATCTTTTTAATCATGCACAGCCCAACCCGATCCGACTAAGTAAACGGGCTGGCACATCTTGACACGATTGAAAACGGCACGGCACAATATGATTTAAGAACACGGGCCGGCACGACATGACACGATTTAAGAAAATAGGCCGGCACGACACAATTGAAAACGGCACGACACGACACGATTTAAGAAAACGGGCCGACACGACACGACACGATTGACAATGGCACGGCACGACACGACAAGATTTAAGTAAACGAGCCGGCATGGCACGACACGATTGACAAATGACACGGCACGGCACGACACGATTTGAGTAAATATAGTAAACGGACCGGCACGGCACGAAGCACGGTTAGCACGAAGTTAAACGGCCGGCACGGCCCATTTGACACCTCTACCATCAACTCTCATAAGTCTCAATAGTAACAAAAGTAGCCCCTAAAATAATTTTGATTCAAAAATATTTCTCTAAAAATTCATTTATCCTCTAATTTTTTTAATTCTGTAAGTCAATAATTTTGTATTCTCATAAATATTTAAAAGTTAGATTTTTGTTTGCTCGATATTCATGTTGAATCTATTGCTTATGTTGTGTTCATAAAATATACTGTATGACTTTTGATTCCTAAAACATATGAAACAAGACCGCCAATAAAACTGACCTTGATTGTGGGAAAATATTTTTAAGACCATGACTGATAAGTGTCCCCTTTGTACCAGTTCATTTTTGGATTGGACACACCAAACGCAGTATATGCTCCAAAGATACATGAGTAATTCTATTTTGCTGTTTATCCGAGGATACTGTCGAGCAGCTTCCTGCCGAGCGGGTGTAGAGAAGTCGATTTGGGCGTTCATCTCGGCACAGACGGCTCGAATCAAATCTGAGCGCATACCAATTGCATACAAAATTTGTACTACCGTCCATTACTCGGTTAAGATCTGATCCACCGATTACCGAAATAAGCAATTGAATCGATCGCTTTGCATGGACTGCTTGGCAGCATCCCCATTCCAGCAAGAAAGAAGCTCTTACACATTAAATGGCCCAAGTTGTTAGCTTCTAGAGGTGCTACTTTTCTAACTTTGCCTTTAGATCATTAATGCATGTTTAATTGTAGTTTCTAGTCGTTGTTGATCGAGACATGTACACCACAAATTAGCGGCATAACATAACTTTCTTGTTCCTCTTTTGTAACTAATTAGTGGCATACAAAACTTTGCTCGAGCTTCAAGTGGGACCCTCGTAACTGGGCTGTGAGACATTGAGATTGGTCTTCCAAAATTAGTTAATGTGCGAGTAAGCTGGCCTTGTTTGATAACCATTTCACTATCTATCTTCTGTTTTCTTTTTAAGAATTTTCAAAAATTGGAGATGGAAATATATTTGGTTGTCCATTTTCATTTCCAGAAAGTGAGACTGACTTTCAAAATTTTTGAAAATTGGAGAAGTAGCAAAACTGAGCTCCCACTTTTTTCAAAAGACATAAACTGAGCTGCCACTTTTTTCGCGCGCAGTGAGTGAAACTTTCCACCCACAAGGCCACCGTTCAACTCCTGGGGGTGCTGCATGGTTTCCACTTTTAAGGCGCAAAATGGGTTTCAACTTTCTCAGAAAAAAATAATTTATCTCTCCCCGTGATCCCACCTTCCCACCCCTCTCGATATACACTGTCAGATTGAAAACTCTCTCTCGATCTCCCCAACTTTCGCTCCTCACCTCGCTCCTTAAAAGCTAGTAACTTTTTTTTGGTTTTTTGGATTTTATCTTGGATATTTTCAAAAATATTTGGGTAAAAATCATAATTTTTTTACTTTTCTAATTCGTTTTGACGAGACAAATTAATTATCCACAAAAGTTAAGCGCAAAACTACCGACCAGACAACAACACCCTAAAACGCCAGCCAACCAACCACCTCTGATCACCACCATGCCGCCCAGGCCAACCCAATTGGAGACATCCCAGTGAAACAAATAGCCAGCCACTACCGCGGGAGCTCACCCAAGCTGTTAGGCGATAACCGAGGTATCCAACAGTAAACCCCGACGGGAGCCACACCGCCTGTGCAGTTAGGCGAAAATTGGGGCCTCAGGAGGATAAAGTCCGACCGGAGTATGTTTCAACCTTATATATATGCTCTTGAACACTTTTTCGTTGGGGTGCGGATACTAGATGTAGCATGTTTCTTCTTCGACTGATTTGATACACACCGTCTCCATTTTGTTGGATTCTTTTGAAACTTTTAACTTATTTACGATAATGCCAATATTGCATTTGTCAAATTTTTATTTTTATTTTTATTTTTATTTTTGTTTTTAAGATGGCACCACCACGTCCAATTTCTTTATAGGACACCTCTTTAAAGCCACGACAACTTACTATGTTCGGTAGCCATTTTAGTTTTAGTTTTGTTTTGTTTTTCAATCATTACCCTATATCTTTCTTCAATCATTACCCTATATTTTTAATTATTAATTCATTTCTCTCTCTATCTCTCTCCAATCATTACCCCTCTCTCCAATCATTATCATATTTCTCTCTCTACCCACTACTAAAACTAAACTAAACTAAACTCTCATCCGAACAAAGCCATTTCTTTTTGTTTTTAAGATGGCAATATCAGCCACCACGACAACTTTTTTTAAAGCCACGATTATTCATGTTTTTTTGACAATATTACCCCTCTGACATTTGTTCCATTAATCCATTAATTATCTTCTTCTCACCGCTTTATTTCTCACCACTTCCTCTCTCTTTATCGCCGACTGGCCACTTTCTCTCTTTAACCCCATTCATCGGAGGCCACTGATCCAAGGTGAGAATTCAAGATGTTCTCTTTCATCGGTTTCGGGGTCTGACGTTTCCGTAGAAAATACAAATCATAGCCAACAGTAATCCTTGAGTCAGAACAGATGAAACAAATTAAATGGAACGATAATCTTTGAATCAAGCAATACCTCAATCAATTTATTGTACTTTATTTACCCAAAAAAAATTATTGTACTTAATCTCAAAAGAATCACAAACGGTTGGTTTGTAAAATGAACGTAATTTGAAGACATAGGATTCAGAGAACAATTTCACAAATGGGTTTGCTACTACTCTCGTCTTCATCCTCTCCTCTCCGCAATGGAGAATTGGTTCAGATTTGGAAAAAAAGAGAACACATGTTAATTTCACTCCATACTGGGGAGAGATGATCAACGAAAATGGACAGAACATGGCGTGAAGGAGTTGGATCTCGTGGTAGTTCCATATTTTGGGATGGATAGTGGATCGATCATCAATAAAGACAGCTAAATACAACCGGAGAAGAGACAGAGGAGATGAAAGTGGGTTTCTTGCCGATAAGTTGAAGAGAGAGAGAGAGAGAGGGGGGTAAAGTTGTAAAGGACAGTCTATTAGTCGTGGCATTAACGGTGCCCCTATTTCATTTGCCATATTTTGATTTGCACTTTTTACCCTTGAGTCTTTTATAAGAACATCACCATTGCCTATTTTAATAATAGTATATATAACTTAAAAAGTGGAGAGCGAAGAGTGTAAACTCATCAATCCATTACTTTCGAATAGGGACAAATTAGTTCTGATACATTTTTATGGTGCTAGTTAAAAAAAAAAAAAATTCCCGGTGGCGTTACAGATAAGGGTATATGGTGAACCCTAAAATTGGTATACGATGATGAGGAAGTCATACGTAGAAACATGATTATGGAAGGCTATGATGACGAAAGGGACAAGGTTTAGGCTACTCAGCAGGAGGATTGATTCTTTGGTGTTTTTGGTTCGGTTGGGTTTTGGGGTGTTTCCTTTAGGGATTTCCATCTTGGTTGGTTTCTTGCCGGCTTCGGGTTGCTTTTCTTCCGTTTTTGGGTCTTCGCGGCATGTGATTGTCGGAGACGGGAGGTGCCTTCTTGTGGTTTGTCCTTCCTATGGTTTCGTGCCTTGTTCTTTGATCCCTTTGTAATTGATTTTCAAAAATCAAAAAATTCTTTTTCGTTGTTAAAGAATATTTGGTACGCATTTTTGGAGGTTAGGTACCCGTGCATATTTTTAGAAGTGGTAAAATTTTTGTGACTAAGGCTCCGTTTGTTTGGGCGTAAAATGTTTTTCTGTAAAATGTTTTACCTATTTTTCGGTGTTTGGCTATGTAAAAAATAAGGAAAACATTTTGCATATAAAATAATTTTCATTAATTGGATGAAAATGACTTATCATTAAATCTTCCGTAAATTATTTTTTGAAATGAACCTGCTGCCCTCTATTGCAATTCTCACTGCTCAATTTTTTCGATCATCAGTCCTATCCTAACCCACATTCAATTTCAATATTATTATATCCCTTCACCGTTTAAATCCCTCCCCCCCCCCCCTGCCCCTTTCTCTCTCTACACTATTTTGCCAATTTCTGAAAATATTTTTAAGTATTAACCAAATACTAGAAAATAAAAGTTTGAAATTTATTTTTAAAAAAATTACATGAAAAACATTTTACATCGAATCGAAAACAAACGGAGCCTAAAATTATACTACCTGTGTTCATGAGGCTTCTCCAAGTGTACTAGGAGGGTATCCACAATGCTCTAATCAAAAATTAATAATTAAAAGTTGCCACATCAGCTCCGGATTATTCATTTAAGAGATTGCTAAGGTTAGTAATGTAGATGTCTACAATGGCATAATCAAAATTGGATAACCAAAAACTTGTCACATCACATCTTTTCAAACTACAAAAACTAAAAACTATGCACAGTAGAAAATAATTTTTCTAAAAATAGTTTTGAAACTAACAAAAACTAGCTATTTGCTAGAAATAGAATGGCCTTGTTCGTTTACATAATTTACTTTGTTTTAACTTTGTTTTTCAATCATTACCCTATATCTTTCTCCAATCATTACCCTATTTTTTCAATTATTAATTTCATTTCTCTCTCTATCTCTCTCCACTCATTACCCCTCTCTCCAATCATTACCCTATTTCTCTCTCCACCCACTACCAAAACTAAAATACCCAAAGTCACCAAACGAACAAGGCCAATATAGTTTTTGAAATTGTTTTTTTGGAAAAAATAAAAATATTTTTAAAAACCTTTTTTTAAAAAAAAACCAATTTTTAGTAAACTATATTTTCTCCGAAAATATTGTTCGAAAAGAGAGAGAGAGAGGAAAAGGGAAGAGAGATAGAACATTTTTGTATAATGATTGTATATTTGATTGAGAATATATAGGGTCTATTAAATTTGGTTATTGTCAAAAGGTTGCTAGTTTTTGTTATTCAAAGTCTAAAATTTGATTATTTCTAAGGAGGTTATTAAATTTGATTATAGCAATGTGAGCCATATTTTGTACCAACATTGTTAACTTTAAAAGTCTTTTACTTTTGATTATAGCATTGTGAATGCTCTACCATACTAACATCCTACTAGAGGGTGTTCCACTTTTTAAAATAGGAACTTTTAGAAAAAGAAGGTAATTTCAAGCTCAAAAATATGTGTTTAAGAAAAAAAATTTCCTACTAATATGGATCTTATTTGATAGATCTTATTGAGATCTTTTGAACGGTGCAAAAAAAATTAATGAATTATTTTTTATTTTTATTATATTTAAGTTTGAAATTATATTTTTTTAAAAAAAGAAGATTTAAAAAGAAAGCAGAATGGCACCACCCCAATTGATGTACATCGTCTGAAAAAAAAAAAAAAACGGTGTGGAAACGTACAACAGTTTTAATTCATGGGATGATTCCGACAGTTAAAGGACATGCTATTAATTATGTAAGCTTTTCTAGGTAAGGTATTAATGGTGCTCCAGTCTACCTTTATTTGCACTTAAAGGTAGCGAGAGTAACATTTAGGGCTTCTTAATTGTCCTTCAAAAAAAATCGTGTTCATGTGTTTTGCGCCATTTTTTTAAGTTTATTGATTCGTCTCAATGAGAGTAATTGAAAAATAAATTATTTAATTTTTACACAAATATTTTTAGAAATACACTTTTAAGCTAAAAAAAGTGCAAAAAGTGGCACTTTTTAGCTTAAAAAGTGGATAATTTTTAAAATATTTGGGTAAATTTTTTTTTTTTTTTGAGTTTCCGAATTAATTTATTTTGTCGAGATGAATCAATAATTCATAAAAACTTGGGGCTAACCTAACAAACACAAATTTTTTTTTTTGAATGAAGACGAAACTCACTTTTTGCAATTTTTGCTCAGTGGAACTCCACCTAAGTTCACCTTGTTGGTGTCAACTGAAATTTTAAAAGCAATACCAAGTCATCTTTTAGCTTGCTATCAAGCTTAGAAAAGAAGAAGAATGAATAAGCCTCTGCACCGATTAAGTGTTGTTTTTGCACAATTTTAAATTCAGACGATTAAATTAAACTCATTTTATTTTTCAATGCAAGTTAAATGACTTGAAATGATGTGACAAGTCTGGCAATTACCAAATTTGACATTGATGTAGGATTTTTTCATTTTCAATGCCAAATTTTGGTAAAGTGGACTTAGCCCCGTTCTACTAAAAAATTAGAAGAGGAAATAAGAACCCTTGTTCTACTAAAAATTCTTAAGAAATAAGTACTTGGTATGTTATTTCTGATTGCTTAAATAGTTCAATATCCTGTTATAGATTTATTCATCTTAAAATATCAAGGCCAGCTCAATTAATTTTGGAGGATCAATTCCAAAATAAATTAGCGGAGACTCGTTTAAAACTGAAGCAGAATAGGATCTTGAGTATATGAACTAATCCCAAGCTCAAAGTAGGATCTTGAGCAAAACAGGATCTTTAGCGCAGACTCATTCGTGTTATGAGTTAATAAATTTATCTTTTTGCCGATTAAAAAAAAAACTGAAGCAAATTTTCATATGAACTAATTCCAAAAAAATTGAGCCTTAGACCTTTGTAACTTTTGTATTCTGTCTGTTGCTTTGTTTTTTTTTTAACAAGCTTTGGCCTTTTGGTGAGGGATAAAGGGTGAAGGGTGACTTCGGTATTATGGGGTTCTGGACTTAAACTACGGTATAACACCATTCTTTGATGGACATTACTACGGTTAAGCTTGGTGGTGAAAATCATGTTCAAGTACTTTTTTTTTTTTTTCAAAAACAGGTCGACACAAACATGTTTTCCGCTTTCACTTTTTTAATAGAAAAAGTAGAAATTGGTTTTAGCAAATAGAAAACAGAGTTACCAAATATAGCTTTAATGTTTACGTTTGATTGAATTGTACTCCCTACATTATTATTATTATTTTTTTTTACAGTGGTAGGAATGGAGTAATTCGGGAGAGATTATTAAGGGGGGCATTTCCTTTAACTAATAAGGTATGGATAACTTTTTGTTATTCAAAAATGTCAAGTTATTTCTATTAACCTACGGTATAAGTTGTATAGAAATGGTATATGGGTTGGTGAAAGGGAAAAAATAGAGGGGAAAATAAAGTGAAAGAAGTTGTGGCCCTTGTGGATAAGTGCGAACAACATGACAAAATGTAATAATTTATAGTTCAAAATTTTTAGTGAAAACGCCCCCTTCTTAGAGCACTGCCAAGTAGTGTCTTGAGATCCTTTGTTGGAACTTTGGCGTGTGGATGTATGATTTTGAGCTCCACACAAATATGTGTGTGGCATAAAGAATGCTTGTGACACTATGCGGTCGCATCCCATCGGGTTGTCAAAAAAAGATAGGAACAAAAAACACAAAGGATTTAGATTCTCGTGCCTTGTTCTCTTTACAATTTAAAAAGAATTTTTTAAAAAATTTTTTTCTTTAGATTCTCTCTAGATTTCTCCTACTTCTAACATTTATCTCTCTATCTCTCTTCACTTATTATCCCTACTATTTTTTTAAAAACTTTTCAAAATCCAATCCAAACACAGCATTAATTCAAAATTTTGGACTAGAGTAAAAAATCCGAACCCACTGACCAGGCATACCGATGGCCACATGGAGTCTAAAATGGGCTCCGCACAAATGATTTGAGCCGTTTAAAAAAATTAAGTGGGCTTTTAAAAAATCAGCTCAATTCGATGTGTAAATGCTTGTTCCAGTCTTCCACTTTTTCATTTAGTTTTCGGATTCGTGAATAAAAATAAAAGATTGAATTAAGTACCTATACATATTAAAATTCGCTAATTTTTTGCGTGCCCACTCAATTTTTTTCCCACTCTGAATGGCCTTGCATAATTGTTGGTACGTCTGATCGGTGACCGTCGGTTTCCATAGCAAGGTTCCTTTTGAAAGGCTAATGACGGTGCTTGAAATGACGAGAGACAAAAAGTCATCAACTCCACTTGCCTGATATCACTTCACATTGGTTTCCCCAACGCATTAACCACAACTACCACCAAATACATCCAAGCTCGGTAATTGACTGAGCTCTGCTGTGGGTACACCAAATACATCCAAGGCTGGTTGGATTGGTTTTTTAGGATTTGTACTCTAAATTTATTATCCTATTTTAATATTCATTTATAATTTCTATTTTCAACAATTACTTTTATTTTTATTTCTATCTCTCTCCAATTATTACATCTATCTCTCTACCTTAATCATTATAAATTTAAATTCAAAAATCTAAAAACGAACAAGCCCCAAGGCTCTGTTTATTTAGAAGTAAAATATTTTTGATAAAATATCTTATTTATTTTTCGTTATTTGGCTAAAAAAAAGGAGGAAAATATTTTCTGGTAAAATATTTTGCACTGACGGCGTGAAGTTGTTTTCCTTTAATTTTGGTCGTTAGTCATTTTTGCATTTCACCCTTGATGGTTCGATATTTTTCAAACAAAAATGATACCTGTACCGACCAAAAAGGGACCAAAATTGTTCCGACGGCTGCGGCCAGCCGTCTCCGGCCACCAGACGGCTGATCCGAGCCGTCCAAAAATTCTATAAAAAAAAACCGAGGAGGCCGGCGCGGGAATCAATGGTATCCGATGTGTGTAGGTGCTTGGATCAAGCACCCTATTTTTTGTGTATATATATTTCGGTCTGTTTTTGGTCGGTACGGGTAGTAGGGCTCTTTTTCAAAACCACGTATTTTATTCCCTTCTTCTCCCAAATCATGTTAGATTCAAAACGAGAGAGAGAGAGAGAGAGAGAGAGAGAGAGAGAGAGAGAGAGAGAGAGAGAGAGAGAGAGAGAGAGAGAGAGAGAGAGCGAGCTTACTCGATTTAAAATATTTCTAAACTAATAATCCGTCATTGTTTTGGAAAATATTTTTTATATGCTAACCAAACACTAAAAAATAAAAGTTTAAAGTTCGTTTTTTGAAAAAAATTTTATATGTAAAATATTTTACATCGAAACAAAAAGAGCCCAAATGTAAATTGTGTTTTGTGTGACTCACTTCGGGGGCCATATGAATGATCGAAATCGCTTTTTTTTAAACATATTTTTAAGGGTTTCTGAAAAAAATAAGTTCCGTCGAATATCGGTAAGGATTGTATCTATTATTTGCTCATGTTCTTATTAGCAAGTTGGACGTAGAATCGATCAAGTCTTTACTAATATCTGACTAAACAGATTTTTTACGAAATTTTTTAAAATAATATTTTGAGAAAATTGAGTGGTTTTGACCATTTATGTGCGACCTCAAATTGGGTCCTACAACATGCAGTGTATATTTGGTGTACACCAAATGATGTACCAATATTTTATCGAAAAAACTATGGGAGGCACGCGAGATCCACTCCGGGTCCTGTACGGATAATCCGAGCCGTTCAGTAATTTTAAAATAATTTTTTGAGTGGACTTGTGAAAAATAGCTCAGTACGATCAGTGTATGTGCTTGATCCAAATTTTCAAAATTTTCATTCAGATTATAGGTTGGATATTCCAATTTTTCATTCAGATTGCAAGATCCTATAATCTTAAATGAAAATTACAAGATTGAATCAAACACTTACACTTATTGTGTTGAGCTGATTGTTTGCGGGCTCACTTGATTTTTTTTATAAAATTATTGAACAGTTCAAATTATCTATTTGAGACGCAAAATGAGCCCCACTTTGGAGCACAAATCGTCGGTCCCCATAGAAGGCTCTAGTTTTATTGAATTTACCTATATGTAAAGTCTATGGTACACATACTTTAAGCACAAATTGTGCACCGATGCATCCGGAGGTTCACTTAGAGGAACATACATACTGTGCACAAATAGTCCGAGCCATTGAATAATTTCAAATATTTTGGTTATCCAAAGTTTAAAATTTAGTTAGCCATTGAATAATTAAATTTGGGTAAATTTTCGTAGTCATCTCTCTAGTTTTACGACTGTCTCAATTTCGTCCCTCTAGTTTCAATTGTCTCAATTTCATCCCTGTAGTTTGTTTTACGTTCCAAATTAGTAAAATAGTTAACACCGTTGATGAAACTAACGGAAAAATATGATTAAAAAATTAAGTGCTCCAATTTTTAATCCGGTCGAACCAATGTGAAGATATTATGTTTTTGATCATTTTATCCTAGATGGTCGTAATAAATTTTTGGCTCTAAGGCCTTTTAACGAGCACCCGAAGACTCCTTATTTAGTTTCAGGGCTTTCTTAGAGTGTTCATTGAAAGGCCTTAGAGCCAAAAATCCATTATGACCATTTAAGATAAAATGATCAGAAAAATAAGATCTTCGCACCAGTTCAGACAGATTAAAAATTGGAACACTTAATTTTTGTAACTATATTTTTAAATATATAAATAGTGTAAAAAAATAAGTGTTTCAATTTCAATCTGTTTAAACCGGTGCGAATATTTTATTTTTTTGATCATTTTATCTTAAATGGTTATAATAGATTTTTGGCTCTAAGGTCTTCCAATGAGCACCCTAAGAGAGCCCTGAAACTAAATAAGGAGTTTTCGGGTGCTCGTTGAAAGACCTTAGAGCGAAAAATTCATTACGGCCATCTAGGATATGATAAAAAAAATAAGATCTTCGCACCGGTTCAACCGGATTGAAAATTGGAGCACTTAATTTTTTAATCATATTAATTTCCGTTAGTTTCATTAACGGTGTTAACGATTTTACCAATTTGGAACGTAAAATAAACTAGAGGGACGAAATTGAGACTATTGAAACTAGAGGGACGAAATTGAGACAACCGTAAAACTAGACGGACGACTCCGAAAATTTGCCCATTAAATTTGGTTATTGAAAAAGATTGCTAATTTTGGTTATCCAAAGTTCAAAATTTGATTATTTATAATGAGGTTGCTAAATTGAATTATACTATTATGAGCCATATTATTTTACACCAACATTGTTAACTTTTTGTACTAGTACTTTTGTTTTTGGATAGCAAAAACTAGCAACATTTTTCAATAATCAAATTTAAAACAAGAATATCTGATCAAACAAAAAATTATTAGATGAATTGGTAATTAATAATCCGAATATCAAAAATCCTGTACTCGAACCTCGATCTGCATGCCTATCTGATGAACATGTTTTGGCCTCCTCAAAGTAAAGCCTAACTCGTCACATTTGAAGGGGGTAGGAATGCGTTATTACAGATATCGAACAAAGTTATCATTACTTAAGAATGGAATCAACAATAAAATTGTCAAAGCTTGACACAAGAATATTGGAGATGGTAGCTAGAGAAAGTATTGAATTTGAAAAGTAAATAAATAATGGTTGGACAAAAAGTGAAACAATATTTAAAATGGAGATGAAAAATAGAGATGTAGAAACTTATAATTGGAGTTTATAAAAATAGTAAAACCCTTTTAAAAATCTATTTTGACAACAAAAAAAAAAAAATTGATCCTTGCAAATAAAATAATTTATTTAGTGTCTTTGGAATATCGTCACCTGGTGTTTCAATCCCTTTTTCCACCACGCATTGAGCTGGATCTCAGTGGTAAAATGGAGATATATGAGTACAAATTTGTTATTGAAGTTTATATAAATAGTAAACTCTTGTAAACATGCATATTGTTTATAAATATTATTTGGATCTAGTGAATTAATTAAAAAATCAATTAGTGCATCCGGAGCATTGCCACATGGTGTCACAAACCTCTTTTCCGCCACACAATGAGGCTAACAATGGGCCTCCAACACTAATAATCAAGAAAAATTATTCTATTGTTGTGGTGGAGCTCCAACATCTTTTTTTCACCACACATTATTGTGGAAGTACATTACTAAGTATATACACCCCACTTGAATGTGTGGTGGAAAATGATGTTGGTAAGAAGAGCATGAATAATTATTCAATAATCTCTCCCATCAAGATTTAGAGGATATTGAGCTGAAAATAGTTTTTATTGTCCCAAAAAGAGAAAGAGAGATGAAACAATTGGAAATGCGCGCTGTAGCCCTTTGTGCGTTTTTTCCGGTTATAAAAAAAAAAAGAAAAAAAAAAAGCTATTGGAAATGCAATTCCGGTTGTTGTTTTGTTTTGGGGGGGACTTGTGTGGACCTGTGGTGAATATTGGCTTCTTTTTCTTCCTATAAATACAAACAACCAACCCTCTCAACCCACCCCATGTTTGCAAATCACCTCTTGAAATTAACTAGTAGTAACATAAACATGCCTAAAATAGCCTCTCCAAATCTTCTCCTATTATGCTTATTCTCCCTCCTAGCTCATGGTTTCCTTCAACTGAGCTGCTGCTACGGCAGTAGTAGTACTACTACTACAACTACTACCAGAGAAGTAGTAAAAAAAGAAGATGAGAATCATAAGATCAAAGGAATGTTTGTGTTTGGAAGCTCTTTGGTTGACAATGGGAACAACAACTTCCTCCAAGTATCAATGGCTAAGGCTGATTACTCTCCATATGGGATAGACTTCCCTCTTGGCCCTTCTGGTAGATTTACCAATGGCAAGAATGTAATTGACCTTCTTGGTGACAAGCTTAAGCTGGGTTACTATATTCCACCTTTTACTAATCCTTCCACTAAGGGGACTAAGGTTGTTCATGGTGTCAACTATGCTTCTGGTGGTTCTGGCATTCTTGATGATACTGGCTCTCTTGCTGTAAGATCCACTACTCTCTCTCTCTCTCTCTCTAACCGATCGAGTCGAGTCGAGTCCATTAATTGTTTGTTCACGATTCTTGTTGAACGCTTCGCGAACTTTTAATACTCTGTTTAGAACTGTGATAAGGAAAGACGGAGAAAGTAATTTTGAAATGTCGAGGAAATTGAAGTGTGCTCAATGTATCTTCTTCTTCTTCTTCTTTTTTTTCTTTGAAAAGGTGCCCAATACTTCATTTTGCTATTTTATCTTTGCATTTTCCGCAACTCAAAAAAGAAAAAGAAAAAGAAAAAGAAAAAGAAAATAAAGAGTCTGAAGTCTGAAGAGAATTTTTCTTTCTTTTCCTTCCCTTTTCACAAGCTCAAAACAAACACTACACATATATTGAAGAGGATCGATCGAGTGATCTCTACCAAACAATTTTTAAATGAGCCGGTCACCTGTGTCAAGCTAGCTAGCTAGAGAGAGACGGTTTCTTGAGTAATCTTGCAGACAACATAGTTTCATAGTTGTTTGTTTCCAAATTAAAAACAGGCCTGGGAACAGCGAGTGGTGTAGTTCTAGGCCTTGTGCGGGCGTGCCAGGGTAGGATTGCTGCCCAAGTTTGTATCAAGGCCTGGAAGCCTCAATCCAGGACTGGATTGCAGTCCAATTTCGTGCTAAGGCCTGGATGTCTCAGATCTGACTTCGTAACGAGCGATTGCATACGACCTAAGGGGTGAGGCCGTATGGTGGTTCGTGGGGCCTTTGCAGGATAAGGACTTAGTATTTCCTAACCGTGTGAAAAATGGAAAGAAAAAGAAAATAGGACTAAATGATAAGGTAAATAAACTTCATTAACGGTTTAACGAAGTTTAGGTACAAGGAAATGAAAGGAAATAAAATCTAGGCTGGCTAGATTGAACTGAAAGATAAAATATTTTGCGGGAAAGTAAAGAAATGGAACTGGAAATGCATAAGCTATGAGCTTTGAGGTCGTGGACCCTTGGTAAGGCCTTCAAAACTGGTATTTATATGAGCTACATGCCTTGAGCTGCTTCAAAATGCCCTAATGCATGGCTGCCATGTGGCCTTCCAGCAAAGGTCTGGATTTGAGCAGCTTCAAAATGCTCCAATGAGGAGCCATTCTCTGAGCAAAACGTGTCTTTTACTCCAAGAAAAGGGCAAAAGCCTGAGAAATCCTTCTTCTTGCACAAAACTTTCCAGAAAGGGCAAAAAGAATTTCAGTTCCTGCAGCTTTCAGCCCTTTTGAGCTGCTTCAACACTCAAGCTACTGTTTGATGGGCTTCTTTCGGGCCCACCACCAATTTTCCCAAGCCTTTCCATCATTTTACTGGACCTTGCATCTCTTGTGGGCCCTCAAATCCTTTGGGCGTGACTCCTTATGGAAGAAGGATCCAGAAACAAAAATCAAGCAGGCTTGGGTGAGCTGTGAGCAGCTTGCTTAGGTCTGCAAGAGTCATCTACTTGCCTTTCCAAGGGTTGCATGCACGCCACCTATCTTTTGCCTCATGCTGAAGAATGGGGTCCCACCGGTCCAGACCTTGAGCTGCTTGTGAGCAGCTTACCCAGATCTGTCCAGCAGGAACATTCTAGGCTTTTGAGCTGCTTACAATCACCATTAAGCAGCTTGCTAGAGAGAACCTTCTAGACATTTGAGCTGCTTGGGATGTCTCCATGCATGGCTGCCATGTTTCCCAAGGCTTGTTTCAGCTGAAGAATGGTGGCCATCCAAACCTCGAGCTGTTTGTAAGCAACTTACCTAGACCTGTGTATTGAGAACATTCTAGGCCTTGGAGCTGTTTGTGAGCAGCTTAAGGCCTTTTCCTTCAGTTGAGGCCTATATGCAATGTTTCTAAGAAGCAGGCCCACACAATACTTGGGCCTAAATTTGAGGTGCAAGATAGGCCTTAGTCCATTTGTAAGCTTTGTGAGCCCATTGTAAGCCTTTTGACCCGAAGCTTGGTGAGAAAACCCAGGTTTTAACTGATTTGGACATATTTGTAGGCCTTGTTACGTCTAAGAACTGGGCTAGGCCTAATGAGTCGACTCAAGACCTTGGCCAGCCCTAGGCCTGAATTTGTGATAACGAAATTTTAGGCATTAATGTGGCCCAGGCCTTTGCAAACTCAACTCGATCAGTGGCGTTTAAAATGGCCTAATTTCATGGATAACTGATCATGAGGCTTTTCAAGACCTGAGACCATCATTTAAGGCCTTCTTCTAACCAACAAATTGATTTTCTGAAGTTTGGCCAAAAATGGGTGTAAGTATTGCCCCCCCACGCCTTGATTCTTTACTTTTAGGATCAAGGTGTGTATAAACAGTAAAACCATTTTTGGTATCCAGTATCCAAACAGGCCTCGATTTTAGTTTTAGCATGTCTTCTTTTGATTGCCTTGCTTATGGATTTAGTAGGCATTAGGCATTTTCCATGCTTCATTCAGGCCTTTGACAATTGTCTCTAAATTTAGACCTTGGAATGAGTCTGCCAACCACCTTTTTGGTTGGACAGGTCTTTTAAAGGCATCTCTTAAAGATAAAAGGCCTTAACTTGCATCCTCTAGGGCTGTTTAGAGTGATTGGATGATGCTCATGCCTACACCAGAGTTGAATCTCAAGGCTCATAAGTATCGCCTCTTATTAGGCATGTTTACGCCAATAGAGGCTATGTTCGGGCCTAAAAATATGTTTGGAAGGCCTGAACTCCCACTTAGAATGTTCATAATAAAGATTCAGGCCTACTTAAAGGGCTTGAAAGGCCTTCATCTCTGTGGAAAAGGCCTTCATACACTAATACGAGGCCTCTCTTCAGTCCTGGCTACAGCGAAGTGCCAAACCTATGAAAGGTTTAACAGCAAGGCCTGGAAACACGTTGAAATGCCTAAAAAGGTGACCAGGCTTAAAGAAAGAGCTTAAAGGGCCTCATTTTCTGCAAAAGGCCTATTTATACCAGTATTAGGCCTGTGCTCAGGCCTAGACCATGGAAAAACCTACCAAGGACTGAAAGTATATTAGCAGGCCTAAACTAAGAAAAGACCTGTTTAACGAAATAAAAAAGGCCTCCGCCTCTGCAGAAAAGGCCTGGTAGAACTTTAATAAGGCCTACTCAATGATTGGTAGGCCTTGGCCAAACATTTCAGAGATGCGTGTTCGGCCTTTGAAGGACTTTCTTCTACTTAGCCCTTCCCACAATCACGATGTTTTTGTGTAAGCCAAGTGAATAACACTCGCTTTTGATGTGCACCACAAATCCAATGTGGGCGCGATTCTACAACTTTAAGGCTTATAGTTGGCCTACGCTTGTAATGCCTTTTGGCAGGTCGAACAATTGCCAAAAAGGCCTTTGTTAACCGAGGGAGGAGGGGGACCTCCAATCACAAATGAATCGTGATCAAGCCCTAGAGTGTTGTCATTTTCCTCCTCTTCATGTCGTCCCTTTTGTCCTAGAACGGCTGCAACATGCAATTCAGACCTGCCTATAGGGCGGACGGCAGGCTTGGATCGTTCCTGACTAACATCAATGATCTGTTCATCACCCAGGGCTGAATCTGGATGTGGTAGCCCTTCAAAGACTTCAGAAAGCTTGTGAGAGGAGAAAATGGGTTGTCTTGCCTCATAATTGGACTTCCCATGTCTCGGCTTATTCCAGGCCTGAGATCTTGCTCCCCTTGCGTCAAAACAGGCTTGTCGTTTTGCTCCTCTAGGCTTGGAACTAGCTTTTCATCGAGAAGTTTTTGAGAAACTCCTGAATGTTGGCTGTTGCGTTCAGGCCTGAAATCGTTGTCGTGATTACTCTGAGGTTTATCATCCAGGCCTTGTTGCTGTTCGGGAATCCTTGGAGGCCTGGACTAAGAATTTTGCCCCCCGAGTGTAATTCCTTGGCCTCTTTGCCCCCCGAGTGTAGGGTTTTCAAGAGCCAAGGCCTGAGAAAATCCTGGAGGCCTAGTGACTTTGTTAGAAGCTTGTTTAGACACATTTAGGCTTGAAGTTGAGCCTAAAGTGTCGAACCGTGATACCTGTGATGAAGTAGGAGTTGACAACTTATCTTTAAGTTTAGCCATCGCTTTATCAATGGCCTTGGTGGAGTTGATAACGGTCTGGTTGGATTCTTCGAGCCTACACAAAGCTGCATCCCAAGGATCAATAAACTCATGCGAGAGTTCTCATTAGATGCAACAGGACATGCCTGAATGTTTGTGTTTTCTTCAACTTGGCCCCCAAAGTTCTGAGTATGAGGATCACCAAAGCCACCATTCTGGAATTCAGGCTGTAAGGGCAGGCCTGAACGCATGACACTTGAATAGCCATGTGACTTAGCATTAAGAAGATAGGCTACCTCATCACGTAATTGGCATTCCTCATCCTCAAGTCTGCCAATTTGGTCTTCAAGCCTTTGAATTGCATCATTGTAGAAGAGTTGTGCGTCGAGAAACCAACCCTCCGTAGAACTGAGTTGATACCTCTCTCTGTCGAGATGGTTGATCTTGTCTTCAAGTTTGTCGACCTTATCATATCGCCAACTAATTTCTTCTTCAAGACGCTGAATCTCAATATCCAATTCAACGTATTGAATCGACATGAATCGGCGTGATCATACCCCTTGAAACGATTAGGGTCCCACCGGGCGTGCCAATGTTTGTTTCCAAATTAAAAATAGGCCTGGGAACAGCGAGTGGTGTAGTTCTAGGCCTTGTGCGGGCGTGCCAGGGCAGGATTGCTGCCCAAGTTTGTATCAAGGCCTGGAAGCCTCAATCCAGGACTGGATTACAGTCCAATTTTGTGCTAAGGCCTGGATGCCTCAGATCTGACTTCGTATCGAGCGATTGCATACGATCTAAGGGGTGAGGTTGTATGGTGGTTCGTGGTTTGCCTTTGCGGGATAAGGACTTAGTATTTCCTAACCGTGTGAAAAATGGAAAGAAAAAGAAAACAGGACTAAACGATAAGGTAAATAAACTTCATTAACGGTTTAAAGAAGTTTAAGTACAAGGAAATGAAAGGAAATAAAATCTAGGCTGGCTAGATTGGACTGAAAGATAAAATACTTTGCGGGAAAGTAAAGAAATGGAAATGAAAATGCATAAGCTGTGAGTTTTGAGGTCGTGGACCTTTGGTAAGGCCTTCAAAATTGGTATTTATAGGAGCTACATGCCTTGAGCTGCTTCAAAATGCCCCAATGCATGGCTGCCATGTGGCCTTCCAGCAAAGGTCTGGGTTTGAGCAGCTTCAAAATGCTCTAATGAGGAGCCATTCTCTGAGCAAAACGTGTCTTTTACTCCAAGACGGCAAAAGCCTGAGAAATCCTTCTTCTTGCACAAAACTTTCCAGAAAGGGCAAAAAGAATTTCAGTTCCTGCAGCTTTCAGCCCTTTTGAGCTGCTTCAACACTCAAGCTACTGTTTGAATGGGCTTCTTCCGGGCCCACCACCAATTTTCCCAGGCCTTTCCATCATTTTATTGGAGCTTGCATCTCTTGTGGGCCCTCAAATCCTTTGGGCGTGACTCCTTATGGAAGAAGGATCCAAAAACAAAAATCAAGTAGGCTTGGGTGAGCTGCTTGTGAGCTGCTTGCTTTGGTCTGCAAGAGTCATCTATTGGCATTTTCAAGGGTTGCATGCATGCCACCTGTCTTTTGCCTCATGCTGAAGAATGGGGTCCCACCGGTCCAGACCTTGAGCTGCTTGTGAGCAGCTTACGCAGATCTGTCTAGCAGGAACATTCTAGGCTTTTGAGCTGCTTACAATCACAATTAAGCAGCTTGATAGAGAGAACCCTCTAGACCTTTGAGTTGCTTGGGATGTCTCCATGCATGGCTGCCACGTGTCCCAAGGCTTGTTGCAGCTGAAGATTGGTGGCCATCTAAACCTCGAGCTGTTTGTAAGCAACTTACCTAGACCTGCGTATTGAGAACATTCTAGGCCTTAGAGCTGTTTGTGAGGAGCTTAAGGCCTTTTCCTTCAGTTGAGGCCCATATGCAATGTTTCTAAGAAGCAGGCCCACACAATACTTGGGCCTAAATTTGAGGTGTAAGATAGGCCTTAGTCCATTTGTAAGCTTTGTGAGCCCATTGTAAGCCTTTTGACCAGAAGCTTGGTGAGAAAACCCAGGCTTTAACTGATTTGGACCTATTTGTAGGCCTTGTTACCTCTAAGAACTGGGCTTGGCCTAGATAAAAATGCTCAGGCCTAATGAGTCGACTCAAGACCTTGGCCAGCCATAGGCCTGAATTTGCGATAACGAAATTTTAGGCATTAATGTGGCCCAGGGGACTGCAAACTCAACTCGATCAGTGGCGTTCAAAATGGCCTGATTTCATGGATAACCGATCATGAGGCTTTTCAAGGCCTGAGACCATCATTCAAGGCCTTCTTCTAACCAACAAATTGATTTTCTGAATTTTGGCCAAAATGGGTGTAAACAACGACGTCGAAGTTAAATCTGGCGCCCATGCGAGCTTGAACAAGGATCTCCCTAAGCCCACACTAACCCAAAAACCCAGGAGAACCTAAAAGGCCCAGATAAAGCCCAGACGAAGCCCAAAAGACTTTGGACCGAGGAAGGAAGTACCATGCGGAGTGGCCATGGAGCGCATGGCACCTTGAAACCCAAGGGACCGTGCGCAGCAAACCTTCACCGCACGGCACCTTGAGCAAAAAGGCTGACTGGCTCAGAAAGCTGTCGGACACGCTAGTTTGAGCCACAGCTGATGACTGTCTCAACCGAAAATGCACTTCTGGCCCGCCCAGAAAATACCTCCACCATTTGAAATTCAAAATCCTTGGCCTTTGCCTATAAATTGACCACTCCACTCAAGGAGAAAGGCCCTTCTTTTGAGTCCCTCCCTTGCCTTTCTCTTGGCTCTCTCTTTACTCTCTCTCTCTAAGTTCTCACACCCACTTTCTTACTTCCACTTCCATTTTCAAGCCTTAAAGAATGTCATTCCCAAAAGACCTCCTTTAAGGGCTTTCACTCACTCCCCTCTCATCATTGAAGTTGATCTTTCATTAACTTCAAAGTCTCATCACCCAAAATACCTAACCTTCACTCACACCCATACTCCTTTTGTCTCATTCAACCTCCTCCATCTACATCCGTGACGATCCATCCACGTCCTCACGTCAACGGTCCTTGATCAAGCTTGAAACTAAAGGTACAAACTAGTTTCCTCGGACTAGACTCCGTTCTGGTCCTGAGGGGACTTTTCTGTCAGTAGGTCTAAACCCTTTTGGTTAGGCCCTGACCAAAAACCCATTTTTCAGAAAATAAAACCAAAGATCTTTGAGGTTAGTAACCGCGCGGCCTGCATTGATCGACGCGGCACTCGACTCTCGGCCGCACGGCAAGTAACATATCTTGATGCTATTGCGAGCAGTCGCTTTGGATCTGAGTTTTCCTCTGTTGCGGTTATCTATATCTGCTGTTTACTGTTTCTGTTGCTCTTAAAATAAGACCATATCTACAAGCCATGTTCCGGCTCTTTTAAAAGCTTTTCAAGATCATCCCAAATGATCAAACGTGTTAAAAACCACTTTAAAACCATGTTTTGAAAAAGACAATGACATTTTTGGGATGATCTGACTGCCGTGAGGCTTCTGGTGAGTTTTCCAAAAGGTATACAGAGAAAGCAGTGAGCTAGAGAATGTTTTGAAAGTGTGCAACAGTCTGACAGCAGAGCAGGTACCACGCACGGCGTGTTGAGGTGCCGCGCGCGGTATCTCAGTGTGCCGTGAACAGTTTGTCGAGGTCCAGACAGTCTACTCAGTGTTGTTTGTTTCCTTTATTCACATCATTTTATCACTACTGTACAGACAGCACCACCTGCACGTCAATGTGATATATATCCCGTGTCCCTTCCCCGTGTATGTTTTAAAGTTAAGTTTTTCAAATGGTATTAAATCCCCCATTTAAAATGCTTAGTAGAGACCGGTTTTACCAGGCGAGCGGGGTGCTTTTTCAACAAAACCTTCCCCGTTCGTAACGTGGCTCCCGGATCCAAAATCTCAATGTTTTCGCTAGACCAAAAGCCTTTCTTTTTCAAATCAAACTCTCGATTTCTCGGATCATCCATCTCAAAAATCCGGGTGGCGACTCTTCGAGTTAGCGCTTTCGGGCGCGGGAGCCCACATAGCCAAAAATGAGTGTAAACAATAGTCATCCATTGATTTGTATAAATGCGTGTTGAGACCTTAATAGGTACCGTTACGTGGTACTCTAAATAAGCGAATTGCATGAGTGTGTCTGCGCGTGACATTGAAAAGTGTTAAAAGCATGCCCCCAAAGACAAAACGCCAACTGAATTAATTATTTTAGGAATAAATCTACAACTGCACTGACCGCGATAGTGTTCTAATTTCCTCAAATAAGTACTTATTTTTTTGAATTAAAGGTGATATATTGTGAGAGAATGATTTGTTTCGTAAAATATAAATAAATGCTTATTTTTTAAGAATAGAATCTGGAATGGACAGGTGGATTGGGTCATAAAATAGTTATTGATCAGGGTAACATGACACTGTACTACCCCCAAGATCACTCTGAATAATTATTCGGTGTAACGTGACGTTGCAGTACTCAAGGCCGGAGTCAGAGCGTCTCCTACAATTTTAAAAAATCTAACTTTTACATTGTAATGTGTATAGTCGCTCCCTATGCAAAATTTCTGGCTCTGCCTATGATAGTTACTGATTTTTCACAGAAATATTAACATCTGATAGTTTGCAACTGAATTTTGATATTTTAACCCCATAATAAATAATCTCTAAATTGCTCCAACTTGCTTAAATGCATAGAAATTTTAAGCGTTCTCTGTATTTTTTTTGAGTGTTGATAGTGATGCGGATGAAATTATCATACATAGTTTTACAAATGTCTTCGTAAAAATCTATGTCAATAGCAGAGCTGAAATTTTTTTTTTTCATAGGCGTCGGTAGCCTCATTAGAAAATAGAAGTTCCTGACCAACCAAATTTTTTTTTCCTATAACAAAAAGCACATGAAAATGCAAAAAAGTTGTAGTAGCTTTTAATTTTAAATGTTGATCTACCCCTCTTGTTTTTGTTCCTAATAATAAGCACGATATCTTTTTTGAAAATGGGTAAGCCTAATTTAGGCAGACACAAATTTTATTCCACAAGTACAACCTTCTTCCAAATTTTCCTTTCTATTCAAAGTGCATACATACAAAAAGAAGGGAAAGTCTTTTTGTTTTCAATTTCCAATTAACATAACATTATACGTATATGGGTTTTGATTGATTTATCATCAGGGCCAAGTGATCAGTTTAAGCCAACAGATGAGAAACTTCGAGGAAGTGACGTTGCCTGATCTGAATGCACAGCAGGGTTGCAGCAGCAGAGAATCACTGCCCAATTACCTGTTTGTGGTGGGAACTGGAGGGAACGACTACTCATTCAACTACTTTCTGAGAAAATCCAGCAGCAGCAATTACACTACTAGTCTTGAAGCTTTCACTTCGAATCTTATCACCAAACTCTCTGGTCAACTAAAGGTACGCACGCACACCCACCCACCCACCCACCCCCCCCCCTTACAAAACACAAAGGTCCCATACACACTGTGTGGGACCCTTGTGTTTTGTGAGAAGGTATGTGTTTGGGTGTATAATATTTGGTGTGGTTGTAGAATTTTTGTTTCAATAGCCCTTTTGTCAGGGCTCACTTATTGCTGCTTCACTTATTTCTTTCTTTCTTTTTCTTTGGTACTAGTACTACTGTACAACACTTCTGGCTTCACTTGGAACAACAATGCATAAAGTTGACACTCATCAGACCGGTTTCACTAAACTCTTTTTGTACTACTTTTAAAAAAGTGCACGTTTTATCTTTATTTAAATATTTTAAAAAGTAACCACTTTTAAACAAAAGAACCCCTTATGTTTAAATGCAAGTCAAAATTTACAGTATGTTGGAGTAGTATTTAAAATTACCAACAATACATTTTAAAACACATTTCCTCCATCCCAATTTAAATATCCCATACGATTTTTCTTGCATTTTTAAAATCCCAAAAAATACACACTTCCACATACTATTTTTTAAAAATTTTCTTACACCAGATTAAAGTGAGCACTTTAATTTTGGTGTGAAAAATAAAAATATGTAAAAATATTTTTTTTTAGAGTTTGAAAATGCACGAAAAATCGTAAAGGATATTTAAATTGGGACGGAAGGAGTACTAGCTAAAAGATACAATATGAACAATAGGAACGTGTGTGTATATATGTGTATATATATATATATATATATATATATATATATATATATATCTAATAAATAAACATGAGCGCAAACATCATTCCAATTTCCAACACAATGAAGAATGATCCTCTCCTCTTTTTTTTTTCTTCTTTTTATATATATATATATACTGGAGTAATAAGTTAGAACTCATCACGGTCCCATTTTCTGAGTCTCTCATCTTCGAAGTCTTCATATGTAACCTTGCATGCAACTTATTTAATCGGGTCTCATAACCGTCTTACTAAAGTACACTTACTAATTTTTAAGAAAATAAAAGTCGCCACTCAAAATTCTGACCGTCCATTTTCCCCATATACGTTTTTCATATATCTCCCCAAGTAAGGATCATATAAGATGGGATTATTCCTACATAAGAAGGGCAATATCAACAAGGGATTTGGACAAATATTTGGCATGAGAAAATAAATAAGTGTTTATTCTCCATGATGAGGTCGGAATTCCATGGAGGCAAAACATTCCATATGTACCTTGGAGCCGTCAGAGGGTTTGTCCGGTCATTAATGTTTTGGGCCTCAGAACTAGTGCAAGTGTATTTAATCTGGCCCGAACATCCGGTTCATAAAAGAAAAACAAACAAACATGAGATGAAGTTCTATCGAACTCTAAAAACATGCATGATAATGCAACGGTGATACAATCACCGTTCTGTTTCACCGCTCAATATCTCACCGTCCACCTCGACAATCAATGATTCGGATTTTTAAAAAACTCTTCTACCTCTTCTCTTCCGTGGAAGAGTTTTTTTAAAATCCGAACCATTCAAAATTGAGAATAGTGGAGGGAGCAGCGGTGGACGCAGACTTTCTCCATCATAATGCTGTCTGGCACATTCAATTTAGTAACTTTAGTTTAACTATTTTTACAAGAGTCTATGGTAATTTTCTCTACTAGTCTCTTGGCACGTGTTGCCGCTTCTCATCCTCACCTACCAAATAGTTAATGTTGTATTTAAAAGTTGATAGGTGTAAAGTTTTCATCAGATTAGAGTACTATATCCTTGTTAAGCTAAACATTGAACAATTTGATCAAAGTATTTATCGTATGCCCAGATATAATATTTTTACCATATTGGATGGTTTATAATGCACTTGTCACTGCTCAACTTAATTACCATTTAGGCTCCGTATTCTACCTATTTTCAGTTGTTTGGTAGTTGAAAACATGGGGAAAACATTTTACACAAAAACATTTTCAGTCAAGAGACGTAAAATGACTTTTGGTAAAACTACGGTAAATTATTTTCCCTCAGTGCGGTTTGATGTCCTGGGATTCTCGCCCCACATCCTTGCCTTATAAATCCCACTATTTTGTCTTGTTGTTTGTATTCATCTCTCTGTCACGACCTTAATCTTATATAATTCTTCAATGGCACGTGTGTGATCTCAATTTTTGCTTTGTGCTCGCGCTATATATCAATCGCCTCACTCACGAATTTTAGTTGTTTTGGAGATTTCGGAGAGACCTTTTCACGCCCGTGCTCCCACGCCTGCCGCGCTTAATTTATGTGACTTAATTAGGTCATGACACATTAGTTTTAAGGTCCAATTGGAGGCTTAGAAGGAAGAGGATTTGTACAACACATGAAACCCAGTCTATGAATACATGGAAGAAAATGAAAGGTCCAGATTCACAGCACTATGGGAATTGACGTTTGTTTTAGAGGAAAATATTTTTCATGTGCCAACCAAATACCAAAACAAGAAGTTAAAAGTTTATTTTTTGAAAAACATTTTATATGGAAAATATTTTACATTGTAAAATATTTCACATTGAAACAAACGGAGTCTTAATCAACAAATTAGTACTACTATTTGCAAAAAGTGCGAAATTGTTGGTATTATACAGAAATACCACAAGAAATTTACTAATATTTAGCGACAAAATTTTAGCAGCAAAAGTGGTTTGGTGCAGTACAAAACATTTGTGATCAAATTATTAAATTCCCTCACAAATGTTTCTCCCAAATACTTGGCGGGATTTTTTGGTAGCCGAAAAAAGATTTGTGTGAGGATCAAATAAAACAACTCGTCGCTAAAAGGAGCAAAATAGTGTTTTTCTCGAATAAATTTTAAGATAAATGCATTCTAAACATGGAACTGTTGAAACTCGAGCAATATGATTTTATATAGGCATCAATTATTAATTGACAAGTTTAATATAATGAACTATTCAGACCAAACTTAGTTGGGAAAAAAGAATTCAGAGGCTATATAATTAGGTGGAGTTCTACTAAGGATTCTTAAAAAATATATATTTATGTCACACCTATGGAAAGTGAAATAAGAACCATTATCCACTAAGGCAAAATAAGTACTTATTTTGAGTTTGGGTTATTTGAGCTAACGACCAAAATGCCCTTTTCCCCCTTTGATGGGCTGGATCGCTTTCCAAATGCCTATTTCACACTTTTGTTACCCAAAAGAGCAAAAAATAATCTACCCAAATTGTCGCAATAAATATAAGAATAGCAACACGCATTTGCAGTATCACTTTTTCTTGGGCATTGATGTGTCTTTTACATATTTTTCACCGCATACTGGATAGCTGTTCACACTTTCTTTCAATACATTATGTACTCAACAGATTGTGAAGGCAACTTTGTTAACCGTTCCCACCTTAAGTTCTTCGTCCCCGTTGTGGTGGTTGTTCATCATGTCCTTCTCGGTCCCTTTTCATTCTTCATCACCATTGTGGTGGTTGTTCATCATGTTCTTCTTGGTCCTTTTTCATCTTTCATCACTATTCCATCCTGCAAATTTCACATCTGCTCATCATTTTCCTCCACGAAATATTGCGCCTTCAACGCTCTCCTACTTAGCAAATAGGGGATGAATGTCTGGCAAATCCTCATGAACATACCATTCGGCCTTCTCAACTACTTTTGCAAACTCTTTATCATCGATAGAATTGCATCTAATGAAGTTGTGTATGGCCATGGAAGTCATAACAAACCTTCTTTAATCCTGTAACTTATAATTTGATAGATCATCTTCATCATCCGCCACTGATTTTTTCATACCCCAAACATCTAATAAATGATAGAACGAAGCGACAGGTGCCACCTATTAAAGTGTTCATAGTCATCAAACTGTCTTCTTCTTCTTCTGTGTCTGAAGTCCTCTAGGTAGTACTTGTACCCTTTGTAGGGTGTCATGTATCCCTTTGCATTAAGTTAGCTACCGTCCACCAAGTATTATTTTCCTAAGAATAACAATTTCAAATATAAATACAACTATAACATACGACGTTCTTAAATTGAACTAATTAAATGCCTACAAAAACAGTATTACCTTCTGGTGGATGCAGAAACCTACTCTTGCCTCCACCATAAACACATTCCATGAATATTTTGTAATCATACATCGATCCTTCCCACATTGGCGAGGCAAACGTGAAGCATAAATTAAAGTCGCACACGACCATTATGTTCATAGTATGCCCCCCGGCCCTTACGTCCCTAGAACTTTTTCGCATCCTTCAAATCAGGGTTGCAAAATAGATGAGTACCATCGAGAGCTTCGATGCAATCTTGTGAATAATTTACGTAACACATTAGTTTACGCCCCCAAGTCAAATACAATGTATGAAAATGTTATTATTTTCTATTTAACGATTAGTAGAGATCCTCGTAAGGCAATTTTTAAATACATTTCGTACCTTGAAATGTTGGTACTGAGGTCTACATCCCAAATAGGGATGTGGATCATTGTCATGCCTCCACGAGATTGTTTTGTTTGACGCCATAGTCATCATAAATCTAGGACTTTGTTGATCTGCCTGGAACAACTAGTCTGCCTACAGTTGAATAACTCATGAATCTATTTTATGGTCATGCCTTGCAATATGCATAAGAAAATTCCAAGGCTCTCAATAACATCGATTGCACTTTTTCGTACAGTGTGGAAGCTGTATTTCTGAATCATATCATCGCATAGTTTCATGAAAACGTCATTTGTCTTGGAAAAGTTTTCAGGACATTTTCTAGCTAGGATTCTGGAAACTTAATACTGACAACACCCAATTATCACCCTTGTCTTTCCACGTAAGGTACAGTAACCTCTTTTTTTTTTTTTTGGGAGGAATTCATCAGCGTGCTTCTTAATAAGCAGGTCTATGAATTCCAAGTCTTTCTTAAATATGGCGCGTGCAATTACTTCGTCAACAACCTCATCATCTGAATCCTCATTGAATGAACTTTCTTCATTATCCATGGGATATGTCTCGTCCGTGTCCATTTGTGAAGCTAAATGTATAGCTTAATTGAAACTTTCGTATCCTTTTCCATCATATTGACCTCCAAATTGAGTCTCTTCATTACAAAACCCACCCTATTCATTTGATGTACTTCCGTGGGCTATTCCACCATATCAACCGCCCTCTTTATTAAAAAATCAACCATATACATTTGATGTACTCCCATATCATGTTCCCCCTTTTTTATCGCTTAATTCTGTCTTGTCAAATGAAAGCCCATCCCATGCATTTGACGGCATGAAGTTGTTAGAGGGTTATTATGCAAATGTATGAGTACTTGCTCTTCATCAAACCTCTAGGTTCGCGTTGGACGAGTTAGTGCAGTCTTGCAACGACACATGTTCAATCTTTTGAACTAACATATTTGCATAGCTCACAGTGTTGTAAGAAAAATTCCCGTAAGACGAATAAATGGCAAGCGTGCTTGAATTTTTGACATTATTATACGAATATCCATACTAGTAATTTGGGACATCCCCATAATGGTCAAAGAAATTGTTGGATACAGTATCATTTTCGTTTTGTTCTCGAAGTAGTATGATAGTTTGGGACATCTCCATAACGACCAAAGAAATTGTTGCGTATGGTATCATTTTTGTTGCTGTTACCAAAGTATGCGACTTTGTCGAGCAAAAACTAAATTTCCTCGACCACTTGCCTTCAATTGCTCATGTTTTCACGTCTTGTGGGTAATGCTCGAACAAATATGAAAAACTACAAACTGGTCTAAAGCAAGGCATGACAAGTCGATTCCTTGTCATCGGGCAAGGCAAGGCATGGCACGACTCTATCGAGCAAAAATCAGATTTCCTCGGTCGTTTGCCTTCAATTGCTTGTGCTTTCACGTTCCATGGGCAATGCTAAAAAAAAAAAGCCAAAAATAGCATGCCCTTTAAGTCAATCTAGCCAAGCATGGCAAGCCGATTACTTGTCACTAGGCATGGCATGACTCTATCGAACAAAAACTAGATTTCCTCGGTTGTGTGGCTTCAATTGCTCTTGCTTTTGCAGTTCGGTCGGTGATGCTCAAAATTAAGTTCGAAAACGACTCTTTCACCGGACTAGCCAAGGCATGGCAAGCTGATTGCTTTTGTCACCTGGCTGCCTGGCACGACTCTTGAGCAAAAACTTGGTTTCCTTGGCTTCAATTGCTCTTGCTTTTGCGTTGAGTTGGTAATGCTCGAAAAAATGACTGAAAATGGCTCGTTTAACCAACCTAGCTAAGGCATGGCAAGCCGATTGCTTGTCACCGGGTAACGCAAGGCATGGCACGGCTGTATCAAGCAAAAACTATATTTCCTCCCCTGTTTGGCTTCAATGGATTGTGCTTTCAAGTGCTGTGGGTAATGCTAAAAAAAGACCAAAAATGGTATGCTCTTTCAATCGGTCTAGCAAATGCATGGCTAGCAGAGTGCTTGTCACCGGCTAAGGCAGGCATGGATGCCTCTATCGAGCAAAAATGAGTTTTCCTCGGTCGTTTGGGTTCAATTACTCTTGCTTTCGCATTTGGTGGGTAATGCTAAAAAAAAGACCGAAAACGACACTTTTAACCGGTCTAGCCAAGGCATGGCAAGGCATTTCTCAACTCTATCGAGCAAAACTAGATTTCCTCCCTACTACTTTAGCAATAATGAAAACGATACCAAACCTCATTACAATTTTTTTGGTCGTTATGGAGATGTCTCAAACTACCAATATAGATATTCGTATAACAATGTTAAAAGTTCGCGAATGCCTACCAACTTCTCGTCTTACGAAGATTTTTCTTACAACAATGTAAACTGTTCAGACATGTTAGTTCAAGGGATGGAACGTGTGTCGGTGCAAGACTGCACCAACTCGTCCAATGCAAACCTAGGAGTTTGGTTAGGAGTAGGTTCTCATAAATTTGCTCAACAACCATCTAACTATTTCACGCCATCAAATGCCTGGGATGGACTTTCGCTTGCCTAAACAAAATTGGGTAGTCAAAAAGGTGGAACAGGATACATGAGTACATCAAATGCATGTGGTTGGTTTTCTAATAAAGGGACTAAATTTGGGAGTCAATATGGTGGAACAGCCCACAGGAGTACATCAAATGAATGAGGTGGGTTTTGCAATGAATGGACTCAATTTAGGGGTCAATATGGTAGAACAGGATACGAAAGTTTCAATTAGGAACACCTTTAGCTCCAAAAATGGTCACGAACGAAGAGTATGCCATGGGTAGTGAAGAAAATTTATTTAATGAGGATTTGAATGATGAGATTATTGACAAAGTAATCGTACGTGTTGTACTTCAGAAAGACTTTAGAGGTCGTAGACCTGCTTATTAAGAAGCACGCCGATGAATACCTCTAAAAAAAAAGAAAAAGGATAAGGGTCGAAACACAAGGGTGATGATTGAGTGTTGTCAATATTATGTTTCCATAATCCTAGAAAGTGTCCTGAAAACTTTTTCATGACAAAGGACATTTTCGTGAAGATATGCATTTATATGATTACAAAATACGGCTTCCGCACAATACAAAGAAGTACGATCAGTGTTATTGAGAGCCTTGGATTATTCTTATGCATATTACGTGGCATGGCCATAAAATAAGTGTAGGAGTTATCCAACTGTGGGCATGCTAGTTGTTCCAAACATATCAACGAAGTCTTAGATTGTATGTTGACTATGGCATCACACAAAATAATCCCGTGGAAGCATGACAATAAACCACATCCTTACTTGGGATGTAGGCCTCAGTACTAATATTTTTAGGTACGAAACGTATTTAATTTTTTTTCTTAAATCGTTAAATAGAAAAGAAAAACATTTCCATACATTGTATTTGACTTGGGAGTGTAAACTAATGTGTTACGTAAATTATTCATAGGATGTATCAAGACTCTCGATGGTACTCATGTATTTTCCAATCCCAATCCAAATGATGCAAAAAATTTATTGGGACGTAAGGAAGGGCAGACTATGAACATAATAGCGGTGTGCAACTTTGATATATGCTTTCACATTTGCCTCGCAGTGGTGGGAGGGATCGATGCATAATTACAAATATTCAAGTAATGTGTTTATAGTCAAGGCAATGATAAGTTTTCGTATCCACAAGAAGGTAATGTTGTTGTTGTAGGCATTTAATGAGTTCAATTTAAGAACGTTATATGATATAATTGTATTTATATTTGAAATTATTATTCTCAAGGAATTACTACTTGGTGGACAGTAGCTATCCCAATGAAAAAGGGATACATGGCACCTTACAAAGGGTGCAAGTACCACCTAGAGGACTTTAGGTACGGAAGAAGACGACAGGTGAACGACTACAAACACTTTAATAGGTGGCACTCGTCAATTCATTCTCTCGTTGAGCGAACATTTGGGGTATGGAAAAATCGGTGGCAGATGATGAAGATTCTGTCAAATTATAAGTTGCGGGATCAAAGGAGGGTTGTTATGGCTTCCATGGCCATACACAACCTCATTAGATGCAATTCTCCTGACGATGAAGCGTTTGCAAAAGCAGCTGAGAAGGATAGAGGGTACGTTCACGAGGATATGTCAGACATTCATCGCCAATTCGTTGAGCTGGAGAACGTTGAAGGTGCACTATTTTTGCGAAGTTAAAATAATGAGCAGATGGGAAATTTTCGTGATAGAATAGTGATGAAGATGAAATGGAACTGAAAAGGATGTGATGAACAACCACGACAATGGCGACGAAGAACTTAAGGTGGGAACGGTTAACAGAAAAAAAGGGAATGGTTAACAAAGTTGACCTTCACAACCTGTCGAGTGCATAATGTATTGAAAGAAAGTGTAAATAGCTGTCCACTAGGCGGTGAAAAATGTGTAAAAGAAAAGCAATGCCTGAGAAAAGTGAATTGATAACTGCAAATGTGTGTTGCTATTTTTATGTTTATTGCAACATTTTGGACAGACTTTTTTTTTTTTTTTGGTCCCGTTCTTTTGGGTAACAATGTGTGAAATAGGTATTTGAAAAGCGATCTAGCCGAACAAAACTAGGGCTCCGGTCTTTTATTTTCCTTAAGCTTTTGTTTTTCGATCAAAGTTAAATGGCATTGTAACGTCAATGCTACATGCATATAGTTCTTTGTGTAAACAGATTGTGTAGTTTTTCTAGAGGATGGAGGTGTATCTGCATAGAAACTTCTATCTACAAAGTATGAGAGATGTGCACAAAAAGAACAAGAGAAACATGTAGAATGTTAGGCAATAAAACTTGTGGTGAAAAGTTTAGACGAATTTTAGATGTAGGAAAAAGGTAGTGCTTGTAGTTTGTTGGAGTTAGTGTTTCTTGTTTTTTTTTATTTGCTATTGTTGGCCACAAGGGAAAAAAATTGTTGGTGTTGCTAAAAAATTAAATGGTTGGTGTTGGCAAAACAATAAATAAAATTGGGGGATTGGCAACGCTCGGTGAAGTTTTTTTTTTGTTGTCCAAGAAATACATGTGTTATTTTACTTTTCACAAATATTGTGATCATTGGGATGTGTGTAGCAACTGTAGATAGCCCACGTTGAAATGTTTACCTATTGGGGTAAAGGGCATTTTGGTCATTAGCTCAAATAACCCAAACCAAAATAAGTACTTATTTTGCCTTTGTGGAACATGGGTGTATTTTCCTGCCCAATGTTGGGGTAAAGGGCATTTTGGTCATTAATTAGCTCAAATAATTGAAATCCAAAATAAGTACTCCCTCCGTCCCTAAATAAATGTCCAGCGCGCAAAACTAGGCTTTACAAAACATGCATGTTTTGTATTAAAAAATTTAATTTTTTTTCACAATCTAATAGAACCCATTGTCATCTATTGATTTGTGAAAAAAATTGATTTTCTTAACGAAACAAATGCATCTTTTTGAAGGCGTAGGTTTGCACGCCAGACACTTATTTAGGGACGGAAGGAGTACTTATTTTGCCTTCGTGGAACAAGGGTTCTTATTTTCCTTTCCAAAGTTGTGAAATAAGTAATTATTTTTTAATAATCCTCAGTGGAACTCTATCTAATTACTGTATATAGTTTGATCTTGATAGTTTTTTTTTTTCTTTTCCTGTTTTTGGAACTAAGTTTGATGTGAATACTTCTTTATGTTATACTTGTCAAGTAATAATTGATATCGATATAAAGTTAGATTGCTCGAATTTCATGAGCAGTGCCATGTTTAGAACACGTTTTTCTTAAAAATTATTCAAGAAAAACACTTTTTGCTCCTTTTATGTTAAACTTGGGTTCTTAATGGGCTCATAGCAGGACACTGCAGGACAGTAGTCCCTTTCATGTTGGAAACAATAACGAGAAGCCTTGTCCTTATTATGTCTTGGACTGCAATTGTGACTTGACCAGATCGGCCCCTCCCCTTTAATTTTTCTTCGGGCTGATCTGAATGCCTGAATGGTGAAGGCAGAGAGTTTGTACTGGAACATGGAATCCCCTATTCTCAATATTTATGTTCCTTTCCCAACAATTTCATGGTTTTGCCATCATATCTCGAACCCTCGATCTATACACATTCTTTGACCAGGTATGATTATATGATTGAATTACATATAGAAAGGGACTATATAAATATTCAGTGTCGTTATAGGATATAGAATACCACAAGAATGTAATTGATCGATGCAGATACTATCTCAGTGAAGTCCACAAGGAGCACTGCACCCACATTACATTGCGTAAACCGGGGACACCTTCTCATTATCCGAATAATGTTAGCTTGTAAGGGCTCATGGATCACTCATCCTTATTTGATAGGAGACTTCACCCAGTTCCAAAAATGACAATGCTAAAAAAAATATATTATAATTGGGCTACGCGAAATGGTTGTGAAAAAATTGAATTGGAAAATAACTTTCAGATACTTTGGAATATAAATCAAGATAAAACAGTCCACGGATGGTATTCCTTGTGTTTCCAATTTTCTTCCAATATTATGCCAAAAAAATCTTGGGAAAATAATTTCCACTCTCCTTTTTCCCTCTCGCAATCCTTTTCTTGTCACCATTCACATGAAATTAATAAATTACCCTCAGCTATGCATTCACTATTTACGTATGAAGGGCAATTTGATACTTTCACATGAATAACGACAAATAAAGAGTGCAAGTGGATAAAAGAGGAGTGTGAAAATCATTTTTTCAAAATAATAATTCTTCCAATAAATATCTGTGAAACTATTTTTTTTCCTTCCAATATTAGCCTTTCATGCATGTTTCAAAGTAGGACACTACATTGTCACATGACAGAGATTGTATGATATGGGAGGCCGGAAGTTTGTGCTGATGTCACTGAACCCAATTGGTTGCACCCCAATGGCTAAAGCAGTGCACCTGAGGGAGAAGAATAACAAGGGTTGTGACCAAAAACTGAACAAAGCTGCTCACCTCTTCAACACCCATTTGAAGTCATTGGTAGATGTCATCAAGCCACAAATGCCTGCTTCTAACCTTGTTTATGTTAATTCATACAAGGTCATCAGGGATATCATCAGAAATCCTAGTTCCACAGGTATGTATGCTAGTCTCGCATTACCGATACATTAAAATGATGGAACAATTAAAAAAGAATTAACTAATTTCTGAAGTCGTTCCTTCCCATAAGAAATAATTAACTAGTTAAAAGAGGTTGAAAAATCAACAATTAGAGCCGTAAGTTGCCAAAATTTTGGAGATTTCAAAGTTATTGAAAATTAGCTCTTTGAAACTGGTAATGCTTTGGTAACCAAATTTGAGTATCATTTAGTTATTTAACGGGTCTCAACTTTCAAGTCTTCTCCAACAGGCAAAACCCAATTTTGGTACTTGACATGACTGAATAAATATGTTGGCCGTGTGGTGACAGGCAGTCCCGACGCATGTTGATGTTAATTTTGTTGATATATCACAGTACTTTTGGTTTCTAGAAATGATTTCTCAATTGTGGATTGTTGATAATGACACAAAGTTTTTTCTTTGGGCTGGGTATCGATATTTAACACCTTTGGCCAGATTGTGTGGGATTAGGTTTATAACCATGTAGGTAAATAGAATGGGTCAGGTGGGAACAGCTCTTGAAACTGAGTTCAGCTTGGCTCGTATTAGGGGTGAGCATGGTTCGGATTGGTTCGGTTTTGTAGTAAACCAAGAATCAAACTAATATCTACGAATTATGAATTTAGAGAACCAAACTAACCCACAAAAGACATAGAACCAAATCAATCCAAACCATATAAATATGGTTTGGTTTTGGTTTAAACCATGATTTGCTTTGAACTAAACTATTATCTTTAAAAAATATTTAAAGTACTTAAAATTACAAAGATAAACTAAAAGAAAACTTATATTAAAACCAATTCCATTCAAATTATCAAAAACACACTAACTTCAACCAACAAATTAAGAGTAGAATACCAATTACCCCAAGTCTTAAACTAAGAAAATGAAATACTGGTAAGTCACTAATTGGACAAACTAAGAATATCAACTATTAAACATCTTAAGATAATTTAACCAAATAAAATGCCAAAAATAATTCCTAAAAACTATTGAATTGAAACAAGGCAGTAGTAATAATTAAATTATATATAATTGTATTATAAGGTTTGGATCGGTTTGGAACCATGACTGTGAATGTGAATCCACAAACCGGAATATGAGTTACAAGAGGTAAAACGCTCCAGCTTCTCTCTAAAACTCTCTCTCTCTATCTTCATCCTAGGGTTTCTCCGCCTGGGGGGGGAGGCGCCTGCCTCCTTCCCTCCTCCCCCCGGGCTCTCTCTCTCCCTTCCTCTTCTGCTGGTTTCGCCTCCCTTTGCTCCGATCAACCGCTGGTCTTTCACACTTGGTGTCACCGGTATTGCCTAACGGCGTGGTTGGTCGCCGGGCTTGGGGAGGCCTGGATCGCGCGGCCTCCAGCCGATTCACTCCTGAGCGAATCCGGTTAGGCCCAACGGCGGTGGGGCTCGCGTATGGTACGATGGGTGGCCACAGTTCTGGGCTTCGACCAAGTGCTGATCGGGTGATTCCGGAGGGGTGGTGCGCGGCGGCGTTGCGTGGCTTGGTTGCTGGTTTTCTCCGGCCGTTTGTAAGGGTCGAAGTGACGGCTTCTTGGCGGGGTTCTCAGGTTTCCGGCGATTGAGGCTGACGGCGACGTTCATCATTGTTTCTCCGGCGTCTGGCTGTTTCTTTTTGTGTTTCTGTTTTGGTTTTTGTAGGTGGGGTGGGTGTGTTGTAGTGGTGGTGGCTGATCTGTGAAGGTGCTGGTTGTTGTAGTGGTGGTGGCCGATCTGTGAAGGTGATGGGGTGTTGTGGTGGCTGATCTGGTTGTTGTAGTGGTGGTGGTCCGTCGGGCTCCATGGGGCGTCGGGCGTCGACGGCAGTCGCTTTCTGTATGGCGATTTGGGTCTTCCAGGTGTGGGTCTCCCGCCGTCTTGAGAAAGTTGTTCTGATTTTCTTGTTCCCTCAGCTGTTTTGGCTGGATTCGGTTGGAAATCTTCATCTTTTGATCTCGATCTGCACGTGCTTGTGGTGCTTCGACTGGTGGCGGGGTCCTCGGGTTCTGTGGAGGCGGCGGATGGTGGTGGTCAGGTGGGGTTCTGTTGGGTAGTGTTTGGTTCTGTTGTTGTTGGTTGTTGCGTGACTTGAGTTGGCCAGTTTTTGGTTTGGGCCTGTGCCGTTTTAGGTTTTGGGCCGTTGGCCCTTTTGGGAGTTTGCTTGGGCCTTTTGGCCCGTTTGGGTGTTTTTTTATTTTTTTTTCTTCAACTTCGGTTGGAGTCCCTTCCCCCGACTTGTTTGTACCCTCTCAAGTCTTCCCTTATATAAAACGTTCGTTTGCCGAGCAAAAAAAAAAAAATCCACAAACCAAACCATATAAAGTGGTTTCTAATTTTTTTAAACCATGATCAAACCATCTTACTAAAAAACTGAACCAAACCTTTTGGTTTGGATTGGTTTGGACTAAATTCACGGTAGGACGGATTTGTTGCTCATCCTTAGCTCGTATATGATATTAAAAAAAAAATGTATTTTGTGCACTTATATATATCATGGCATAGGAAATTAAATTACGATAATATTTTTGTAAATCAGAACTTATCATAAGGCAAGTGATAATTTTAAAATCCTATAGTTGAATTTTAAGTTAAACCACTTATTATATATACAAGCATAATATGATGGAGTTTATTATAGTTCAATCTTGGGCTATCTTCTATAGGAGTGTAAGTCTTCAAAAGTTCAAATAATTGAATTAAAAGCTCAACATTGGAAAATATTTTTTTTGCTTGGGCTTCAAAATACTTGCGCATAATCAAGCCCAATTATAATTCTGAGTTGCAAGCTTTGCAAAATCGAACCCGATCAAAGGAATGGTTAACTAACCAGTGAATCAAAATTGATAGTCTTAATAAGGTCAATACGTGCGATCAAAACAAATCACATTGATTCAGTTATAGTACTAACAATTTGATTTACGTACCATCAAGCAGGCATAGAGGCAAGTTTTATTTATAGACTTACCGCATAAGTATCACAACTACATGGAGGCAATTAAGGTGGGTGGTAGTGGAAATCTGGAAGAGGGAAAGTTACATTTATATTGGACGTTGGGATAGTAACTTTGAGAGTTAGAATGGATACAACACACTAGCCACACCCATTTTGCAAATGTTTTACATATATATATATATATATATATATGTATGTGTGTGTGTGTGTGTGTGTCTGTGTGTGTGTATGTATAAGTTATAATTAAAAATTTGATATCATACCCGGTAATATACACCAGTAGCCAAAACGGCACCATCTCCGATAAGCTATTTAGAACCTTGCTATGGCAAGTTCAATAGGTAACATAGGCCAACCAGCACGATACAATAAAGACAAGCGTATTATTCTTTCTGAATTTTTGGTAAAATTATATATCTAGGTAACATGCGTGTTGCTTGCATCATTGCTTGAATTAGGCTTCATAAATTGAAAAAATTAATCACATTTTTCAGGATTTAGTGATGCTAGCAATCCATGTTGTGAAGTGGCAACAATTGGGGTTTTATGCAAGAGAGGAGGCTCAACCTGTGCAAAAAGAACCCATCATGTGTTCTTTGATGGGTTGCATCCAACTGAAGCGGTAAATGAACTCATAGCAAGAAATGCTTATGCTTCCAATCTGGAAAATGAAGTTTATCCAGTTAATATTAAAGAGCTTGTTAGAATGTAGATGATGTACGTATGTTGGTGGAGGACCCAGAACATTGGAATATGTAACATAAGTGTGTGTGTACGTGTGTGTTATTAACAATATGTAGTATTTCTTAGATCTGGTAAGGTATGTCAATGTATTTTGTTTGTTAGAATTCTCTCCGGACATCAATGTTAGGAGTACGTATTACTTTATTGATGGTTTGGCTTCTTTAACAAATTAATTAACCTTGTGTATTAGCTTTTGTTTTGTTTGATAATTCTTTTTGCTGTTTGCGCGCATTTCTCAATGGGTGTAATTAGTTGCTCAGATAAATTTATGGTTTGCATTCATTCTCTTTTTGTAAAAAATACGGAGTACAATATTTGTTTGGATGTATTTTCATTCTCATTTGATTGATGCTAACCAACTATTTGTTCGGCGTATGTGCCGTGTGCGTGAATTAATATATATTTTCCATATATTCAACCAAATGGTGCACTGCACTATATGAAAATGACTTTTGAAAAATATTGCAATCCTACCAGCTGATTGAGAGACTAATCGCCTTATATATAGTGCACATGCACTTTCCTAAAAAAATTAATGATCGACTTTGAGATGCAATGTTTTGGCTAAAATTCTGAAAGATCAAAGGATTAATGATCGACTTTGAGATGCAATGTTTTGGCTAAAATTCTGAAAGATCAAAGGAATGGTTAACTAATCCCAAGTAGCAAGCTTCAAAGTTGTTTTAGGTTATGCACAGAAGTAGATCTCTTACATGCATCTTTATTCTAGCTCGTTGAACATTATGCACTAATTTTTTAAAACATTGGTAGATAGTCAGTCATGATTTGGTGGATATGTTCCCCAATTATATATGGGCTAATGTGTAATGTTATTAATTAGTGTCCTAACTCTCCTTAAGAAGAATCACTTTTCTAATTGAATCGCTAGATAGTTTTTCCAATTTGGACGATTTTGACCCTATGATTGGGAAGGTACTGGTTTGGTGGAGAAGGATAGTTTCGTCTTTTCGTTTTTGGTTCCACATTACTTTGTTAGCTCTGCCTCCCCCTTCTTTTCTTCTGCCTCCCACGGTACGTGGCGTGATGGGTGAAACCAGTGAAGGGAATAACAGAGCTTACTCATGTGTGGTGACCGGTGAGTTTCTGTTCTCTCTGCTCTCTCTTCGCCCTTCTCTCTCTCTCACTGCCTCACACCAGCCAGAGCCATATCTCTCTCTCACCAGCCATACCCATCTCTTTTTCTCTCACCAGATCTGAGGACGACGACGGGCGACGAGGACGATGACGAACACTGACGAGCGACGACTCTATTCCAGCACAGTCCAAATTTCCAGCCAACACACCTATCGCCATGTCGGTGAGTCACTCGCACTATATCAGTTGCACAGGTTCTACACGTCTCTCACTGATCTCAAATCATCTCCCTCTCCCCCTCTCTCTCTCCCTAATTTTTTTTGCAGAGTTATCGCAGAGTGAATTCCGTTCCAGATCTGCACTTTTCCGTCGACGTTATTGGTAATTTTTTAAACTTGAATTAATCCACATTTATATTAACTTGTGGGTGCATAGATTAATCTGTGCAGTAGTAATTTATTTGTATTTACTAAAACCTCGTGGCTCATTGACCATACCATTGATGATTTAATGAATTGTTAATCCTAAGTTTTGTGATGCAGTAGTATGGTTCTCTGTGTTCCATTTTGCCGGTGGGTGCATGTGAAGCATCGAAATCCTCAAGCTCTACATGGTGGGTTTTATTGTCTTCTTCCTATTCAAGGCCGAAGGGTGATTGCTGCTGTTGCATGGTATCGACGCCCTGAACAGTTGGAGTATAAAGCATTCAGTATCTTTGTGCGTGAAGACAAGTTATGTAGATGTGTCTAGGTAAATTATACTCTTTTGGCACAAATGTATTAATATATGTTCAGTTTGTGGTTTATTTACTTTTGCTTAATTTGTCTGCACTGATTCTACAAAAAGTACTGAATTTTTTTTACCAAAACAATCATCTGTTGTGAAGTAACTGGTTTCACATGGTGATGCTTGCATGAGTTTTCTGTTTTCGTTGGAGGACATCACAAAGCAATAATTTTGGCATACCCAATCTTATGAGTTTTCTGTTTTGCTTGGAGAACATCACAAAGCAATAATTTTGGTAGACCGGATAGGTCTGATCTGGATGAAATTTATAGCAACCAAAACGTTATTATAGATTAGAAGGATTCCAACTATTCCTTTTCTTAGACTTGAACCTGGAAAAAGAAATCCAAACAGATACTGTAGCTTCAGTTTTCTCATTAAAACATGATCAGTTCCAATTAATAGACTTGTCAAAAGTTTTCCAGTGATTCATCCTAACTTGGAAGAAATATTCACAGGCATGAAGAAGCAGTAGAATACCATTTAAAATAACTTAAAACATTCATACATTTTAATGAAGAGAATGCAAATCTCTGGCCTAATTATGATAGAATACCATTAAAAATAACTTAAACCCACCTTAGATCATAATTAAAGACAAAACAAATTTTGATTTCTTCTTTACAAAAGCTTGCCATTTGCCACTTTTTGGTTGCACCCCTTAAAACCTCCACTTTCAAGCTTTAGCTCTTGAGCAATAAATTTTGACTTCCCCACTTTGTACCTTTACCTCTTGAGCAATACTACTTTCTTACTCTACCTTAACCATGCAGCCACTTAACCTTTCATCTATCAGTTGATTCTCCATTTTGTAACTCCACCTCTTCACTTTTACAATGCTACAAGCACGTTACTCCTTGCACAAAAGAATTTGTCTCAAACATTCAGCTTTTCATCTAACTGATGCAACAAAGCTGTGAATCTCATCTGCTACTAAGCCAACTCTTCAGCAATTGAACTTCTGTTCAATAATCTTCAATACTCTGACTTCTTGGTACATGTATTCTTCACTTTCTCTGTTTCTGTTATATAGATTGTTTTCGTATATTAGTACATTAATTTTCACATCAAATACATATATCTACTTTATTTAAATGATGCTCTAAATTTCTTCACTTCTTATCAGATTTTATCTATTTGCTATCTTTTGATAGCATCCATGTATATTTGATCAATTTTTGAATTTTATTATCTAATAAATTCAATGCATGCATATGGTATTTCTTGGGGAAAAAAAACATCACACTCTAGGAAATGTGTTGGACACGTATCGGAAGAGTGCCCAAAGAATATCGGTGTCCGAGAAGTGTCTAACACCGGTACGTGAGTCCGACGAAGTGTCCGTACTACATAGTTTGTGTATGTGTGCATATATATAGAACAAAACAAAGAGCATTGAACAAGGCTGAGATACTTAATCTAACTAAACTTTAAGAACCCGTTCTCTCCGACACCCTAACATGCAAATTTTCAAAAAATGGGGGACAAAACACATTCGAGGACACAAAAAATGTCCCAAGAGTGTTGCAAGTGCGGGCTGGAGATTTCGGACAATCATCTGGTTTTCTTTTTCCTTCTTCTTGAGTTTTAAACAGTCTTTTTTCCGGTGCCCGGGTTTCTTGCAATAATTGCACTTTCCCTTCTTCTTACCTGATGACCTGGATCTTCCCGTATTGCTCGACTCCTCCCTTTTTGTTGTTCTTCCCCTAACAAACAAACCCTCCGCATGTGCATCACCCTCACCTGACACTTTTTTTCGTCAATTCTTTCGAATATAGGCTGGCCTTAACATCCTCCATGGAAATCATGTCCTTGCCATACAATAGAGTTGTAACAAAGTGCTCATACGAAAGCGGTAAAGAACATAACAAAATTTGGGCTTGGTCCTCATCCTCAATTTTACTATCAATATTTTTCAAATCCATAATAATACGATTGAACTCGTCTAAATGATCCTTAACATGTATACCTTCTCGCATACGAAACGTATAAAGATGTTGTTTAAGATATAATCTGTTGGTGAGCGACTTCGTCTTATATATGCCTTCCAACTTCAGCCAAATTCCTGCTGCTGAAGTTTCTTCTTCCACCTCGCGAAGAACGTCATCTGCCAGACTCAACTGAATAGAACTCAGAGCTTTGGCATCCGTATCATCCCAATCTTCCTCTTTGATTCTAGAACCAGTCTTGCCTAACAAAGCCTTGTGCAATCCTTGTTGGGTTAACAGAGCCTTCATCTTTACTCTCCAAAGACTGAAACTGCTGCTCTGCCCATCAAACTTCGCAATCTCGAATTTAGTCGCCATAGCCACAATCGGAAACGAAACCCTAGTTTTACAACCTAAGGCTCTGATACCAGTTTGTTGTAACGAATGCTATGAATGCAAGCTAAGAACGAGAAATTGAATACTAAACAAGAAATCACAAAGATACAAGATATATGTGGTTCCCCAAGATGGGTACGTCCACGGGCGAGGAGGGAGAGGGTTCACTAACCAACGTGAAGAAGAGATACAAAGAGCCGACTGTAATCCGTAACTCTAGAAAGACCACAATATGAAAGCCCAAAAAGATACTTTAGAAGTTTCCCAAAAGCCCTATTTATAATAGGCTACAAAAACGGGAACAACATAATTAACCAATGTGGAACTAAAGAATACAAGGCATTCCCAACATGAAATTAAATGGACCGAAAAACTCAAAAAAAAAAAAAAAAAAAGGTGAGCATACTCTCTTCAAACACAAGACTGGAAATCAAACGTCTCACATCTCAGAGAAATGCATCAAATAAAAATTATGAACATATTTAGTTAAATAATTTGTAAATGATGACTACGTTTTCCTAGAATTCAATCACGAAATATGAATCTGACATTCAATTACTAAGGGGGATGTTTGGTAACATTTTTGTTTCCTGTTTATGTTTCTACTTTTTTTCGAAACTAAAATAATAAACGTGTTCTGTAATTTGCTTATGTTTTCTGTTTTTTATAAACGTTTTTGAAGTTTCCAGAAATTATGAAAACTTAAAATAGGTGTTTTCCCTTGTTTTCAAAACTAAGATTTCAAATTTTGTCGGTCTCGATCGACTCTCCCATCTAATCTCTCTCTCTCTCTCTCTCTCTCTCTCTCTCCCTCCTTCCACGTGTGACACCCAAACTCTAGAAAAGAAAATTTTTAATTAGACTTTGATTTGGCTTATTCAAAACCATTCATTGATCTATTTTTAGTTAGAACATTGCAAGATGAGGTTTTGATTAGAACTGAAACAACTCCAATTACTTTAAATCCCTGTTAAATGGAGGAAAGATATTGTTGGAAGAGTAACCCAAAAACCAGATTTTTTCACCCGGGGTCTGCTGAAGGTGAAAGAAGACCCTCGAAATTATCCAACGTGGTTATGCACTTGATTTTTTGATGCACCTATTGAATTTAGCTTAAACCGGGCTAGACTTTAACCTTGTTTTATGAAGTTTTTATTTTTTACGATTTACAAAAAATCTATTACCAAACATGTTTTTTGTTTATGTTTTTGTTAAAAATAAACATGATTCTAGTTTTAGTTTTTGTATAACCAAAAACTAAAAACTGAGAGAGATCTTCTTTCTTCTTACACATGGCAAATCCAAATTCCTTCATAGCTTTTCACGAACAAACTCTAAAGAGATTTATAAAGCTCACGGTATTTAGAAATCACACGACGAAGATGCAATAATCAAGTGCATTCATTGAAATTAGATAGCTACAAACAAAGCAGAGAAGCAAAACGATAACAATGGATATTTTACATGATGCTAGTTCCTACCTAGTGATCGAGAATATTCTCTACATGTAATGTGTGGTGGCCTCGGTTACAAGCTTGGTAACCTGGCCATATGATGTGACTCCGGCACTCGAGGAGCCTTGAGCCGAAGCGATATGTGGATTCCATTCTTCGGTTTCCTCATCAGAGTTGCTCTCGGGGTCAAGCCTCTGTGTGTTGCGCTGCTGTCAGTTGCCCTATCTCCCCTGAAGATATTCCTGAGGCCATCTATAGAAAGTTGTTATGCCATGGGGGCCCCACCAAGATTGTGCAACTGATGCAATCATTGGGATTCCTCTTTCCCATGTGCTCCGTAACTGTTTCCTCCCTCCCGTCACATATGACGTCACCCGAGGCGATTACCTGAGCGTATACTTCACGCGCTAGCTTGGGGTCTAAGAAACCCTAGGTCTATAAATACAAAGGGATACTCACCTGAGAGAGGTACACCATTCTACCCTAACCCTAGACCTACCTCCCCTTCCTGAGATCTAACTTGATCGTCGGAGGGTCACTGGGGTGTCCAACCCCTAGTGACTTGTTGTAGGTCTCAGCGGCGGAAGCGCGGAGCAACAGGAGGAGGAGCCTAACCAGAGCCTTGGTCCTGATCCCAATAATCCGAACCCTACAATTGGCGACTCTGCTGGGGATCAGCCAATCTCTCAACCGTTCATCTCCCTCCACCCAAAGAGCTCCGTCAAGACCTCCCGTCACAGCAATGGTGGAAGTCGAAGATCCTCACCCCAGTGAAACAACCCTCGGCCTCGGCCCGTTTAGAGAACCAATCCTAGTTCATGGCAGGGCCGGTGCCCCTGGGAAGGCTCACATGTCCATCGGAGTCGGAGCTGGGACTTCAACCCAGGACGTGGGAGTCACAACCGAACTCCACACCTACATCCATCACCTGGAGCGGAAGATCGACGACTTGTCAACAGCTGTGGAACGAGACAAGCACGTCCGCGACGAGCTCGTTGAGATCAAGCATCTCCTTCAGATCTCCACATCTCATTCCTCCGGAGGTCGTGGGGGAAGAAGAAGCCATCAAAGCCCTTCCCGCAGTCGCGAGGGGGGCCGTTTGGTCGAACACCAGCCTCGACTCTCTGTCAAAGACCGTCTCGAGCCTCATGTTGCAAAGGGTGGTCGAGCTGAGGGTGGCGCTGGGCGCAGGGAGCGCTCCCGTTCCCCTGACCCCAAAGACCCATGTGGGCACACGCCCCTAAAAAATCCCCATTTTTAGTTCATGGAAATCCCGGGTTGCGCTTTTTTTGCTTTGGAAAGCATGACGAAATGCTGTTTTGAGAGAGTCGCCACACGGGTTTTGCGGAAAGCACCCAAGAAACCGGCTTTGAAAATGTTTTTGTCACGTTTATTTGATTTGAGAAAGGCTTGTAGACTGGGCTGTCATCACCTTCGATAGCTGAGGTTCGGGAGCTAGGTTACGAGAGGGGAAGGGTTTTATGGCACCCCTCTCGCCCAATCCGAAGATCGGTATCTACTTAGGCATTTTGTAAAACATTTGCATTTTCTCTCTTTGATCATTTTTTAGCCAGTTAGGGCGGGGGAACAGTTAATGGGGATTAATAAATGGCAAGTTGCATTTACATGGCAAAATAATGAATGTTTGATTTAAATGAATGTATTAGATTGAGAACAAGCACCTGTGAGCATTTTAGACAAACTGGAACACACTGACCCAGAGTGGTGCATGCAGGAGAAAACCTGTATGCTCTAGCCATGCCACTGCATACAAGGATCACACGCGTGCGCCACACCAGAGCTGGCGTGCGCCGGTAGGTCTAAGCCCACAGCTTTTGAACTCAACCCTCTAGGCTTTGGAATGGACTAGTGCACACCCAGGACAAACCACGCAGTCAATAATCATGCATTAAATAGCTACAGACTGGAGAATATGAACATAAAAAGATCAAATGGACTGAAAACCCCATAAACAGTGTGGGGATAGCAAATATAGGCCAGGATTAAGCTAAGATGCAAAGGACAACCACTGGATCAACAACCACTGCCGCACGCCAGTCATGGAAGACCGTGCGCCAGTCGTTGATCTCATCCAGTTTTTGTTTCCACATCATCTGGGTTCTGGAGCATGACCAGAATGATCCCAGTGATCTCCTAAAGCAGGAATAACTGAAAAATAGTTACACAGTTCTAAAATATGAAAAGCAGTAAACCTGTTTTTATCATGCAATAAGGTGATCAACGTAAAAAGAGACAAAATGGGGGTGATCAGCGATCCCCACACCAGTCCTGTCATGCAACCACGACTGGCGCACGGCTATGGATAACGGGCGTGCGCCGCTAATCTCCCTACGACATTGTTTATTTGCTAGCTTAGGGACCAGGCTTGGTATTGATTACCAGTCTGGGCCCTGCTAACTCCCCTCAGGGATCAAAACAGTTTCCAGAACAAAAGGTGATATACCTTTTGGATGAGATGGATGATGGATTTGAGCTTTGACCGTAGAGGTGGATGGGTGGATGATGAATGTGGAAGGTATGTATGACCAGTGGGAATGCTTCTTACTTACCCCTTCAATGGGAAAGAAGAAGAAAACAAGAGCACTAAAAAGAGAGAGAGAGACAAGAGACTTAGGAGTCTTAATGAGGTGAACCCCTTGCAAATAAATGCAAGGGGGTATTTATAGAATGAGAGAGAGGACTGATCAGTTGAAGCCTTAAGGGCTGTTTGGGGTGGCAAAGAGGAGGGAGCCTCCATGCATTAAATGCATGGGACTTGCCTTGATGGAGGGTGTAAGAGAGAGGGGGAGACAGTTCTGGACGATATAATCATCAGGAGAGCTATAGCACATGTCAGGGTGGCACAAAAGTCTCGGGCAAGTGGTCCTGAAAAGGTGATTTGACTGGGAACAAGTGGCGTGCGCCAGTCACTGGCGTGCGCCTGTAGAATGTTGTTTGATGCCCAATGACTGACACGTGGCAATGAACCAGTGTGCGTCAGTCGATCACTGGCGTACAGAAGCAGGGTTTTGCTGAGGCCATTTGGTTCTGGCTTTTGGGGTTCGAAAAGGGCTTTGAAAGGCTTTGAACGTGGTTCAGAATGCTTAAAGCTTAAACACGCCATCAATGTTCTTGACCGTTATTCATCATCGGGGAAACAAAGGCCGTATATACACTAATCTAGACAGTTCAGAATAGGGTGTCTACAGTAGCCCCCCTTTGACAGCACTTGGAATACCATTGTTTTGGTACAAGTAATGTCAAAGGTTTTTCTAGACACCCTTTTCAGGTCATCCAGAACAGAATCATACGAGCCAATGAAAGTACGGAACTTTAAAGAACCTGGTTGACTGATTGAATTGGGTGGACGGACAGATCGTCGTTGATTGAATTTGGACGGATAGATCGTCGTTGATTGAATTTGGACGGATAGATCGTCGTTGATTTGAAATTGGACGGATGGGTTGTCGTTGATTCAATTTGGACGGATTGATCGTCGTTGATTGAAATTGGACGGATAGATCGTCATTGATTGAAAATGGACGGACTTTGCTTGGGGAACCACCATCCAAGAGAGACAATATGGTATGACGACCACGGGCTTTGACTTGAAGGAGTTCTGATCCAGTGATACAATTTGGGCCTCAGGCCCAAAAAAAACTACAGGCATGCGCCAGTGAGCATGTGGTGTGCACCGGTAAAGTGTAAAATCCGAGCCCAGATCTGGCCCAAACCTGGCCCAAACGGTGTCCCACGTCTTATAAACTTCTGCTGGTGATCAGAAACCGCCCTGCTTCGGTTTTTAAAACTTTCGAACTCTTTCAAACCCTCCCAACTCTTCACCTATCCTCCCCAATCCTCCATATCCATTCATAAACACTCAAACCAAACCATCCATGGCGGAAACAGGTGGTGTCAGCGGCGGTATGGGCGGCAATGGCGGTGATGGCGGTGAGCGGTCACGGGCCGGTGAAATCGGGACAAAGAACATTCGAGTCGACGTTTCATCAACTGTAGGGGCCGGGGCCTCGTCGAGCACCAGTGCAAGGGTTACAGGCCGTGGTGGCAATGGCGATGCCCATGCAGAGGAGGCAGGCCACGACGGCAAGCGGCGTGCGCCGGTGGATCTGGTGCGCACGCCGGTCGATCCTGAACTAGAGGGTCTGCGGGTGAGTCAGATGGACCCGCAAAGTAGTGTGGAAGGCTCGGTGGTTACTGGAATGGGTTCGGTTGGGGCCGGCGCCAGTGGCAGTGGTGGTGCAGGCGGTGACGATGATGTGGGGCAGCCACCGTGGGACTCAGCGAGTGGGAAGGCTCCGATGGTTGAGGATGAGAGTGCACCAGTAGCGAGGTCAGATCATATAGAGCGGGTGGAGTTCATGCCACCCGCAGGGTCGTCGAGTCACGAGCCCATTATGAGTAGCGCCTTGGCTAAGTTCGTTGGCCCGGACAGGCTTGCCCGGCTCATGAGGGAGGCACCCCAGGTGGTTGAAGTGGTCATAACAGCCCGAGAGGAGAGGTTGGCAGAGATAGCTCGCGGGAACGAGCAGGAGAGGCTGATATGGGAGCAGGAGACTGTGGCGAGGGAACAGGGGGATTCGAGTGAGAGACAGAGGCGGCGAGAGGGATCAGGAGGAGATGGTGTGGGTGACGGAGCGCGCCGTGGCACAGGCCAAGACTCTATTGGGGCATGCCAGAGCGAAGTTCACATCGGAGACATACATTCCTCCCGAGGCGCACTTGTTTGTTCCTTCTGGCATTGACATTTACGAGCTTTCTCAGGACAGCTATGACGGCGAGCTGGTGCTGAGAGACCCGCAGCATCACATATCTGTTGGTTGGGAATAGGTACAACTCTTTAAACTGCTCCATTTTGCACTTTGAACTTGTAATTTCTCGTTCCTTAGCTTTGAATTGACTGACTCGTAAAGCATGCTGTTGGTATCATAGAACTTGACTTAACTGTTGTAGAATTTTGACTTAGTTGAGAATACCCTCGACCGTTAATTTGGATTGACTGAAAGAATGCTCTGGTAACTCGACTCGACCATAGTATGCCTGAAAGTAGTGGTCGACTGTAGGTTGCCCCTATCTTGATTGATAGAATACTCAACATAGCTTGATTCGACTGCAGCTTGATTCGACTTATAGCTTGGTTCGACCGATGGAATAAACTGTAGCTTGATTTGACTGCTTGAATATCTTGTTAGCTTGATTCGACTGATAGCATAGCTTGTAGCTTGATTCGACTGATGGCATAGCTTGTAGCTTGATTCGACTGATAGCATAACTTGTAGCTTGATTCGACTGCTTGATTGTATCACGCATATACTGATGCATTTTCCCTGTTGTGGTTGTTTGTTGCATGCAGAGAGGAGTGGCTAGTTCCCGAGGGCATGGCAGGCCAGCAGCCTCATACGAACTGTACATTGACGTGCCCGCGAGAGTGAGAGAGTTGGTGGACGCTGCAAGGTTCGGTCCGTTCATACGGACGTTGGCAGCGGTGAAGAGTGACCATGCTTTACTGACAGCCCTAGCGGAGAGGTGGTGGGATACATCCAACTCCTTCCACTTTCCGATCGGGGAGATGACGGTGACTCCGACGGACTTTGCAGCCATCACAGGACTGAGGGTAGGAGGAGATCCGATCCCTTTTCACTCCAGGATTTATGCAGATGCGGCGGCACTGAGGTGGTTTCTGAGCCAGGGGCCCACTGCTAGTGCAGAGATGGTTCCCCACGAGCAGTTTGTGAGATACTTAGAGGGGAGAGTACTCACTTCAGAGCTGGAGGAGGAGCGGATGGCGAGAGCCTATCTGTTGTACTTGTTTGGGGCTACACTGTACCCGAACAAGCGGTCCACGGTGCACTTGTCTTACCTGCCGGCTCTCCGGGACCTTAGCACGGCCTCTCGGTTTGACTGGGGAGGAGCGGCTTTGGGCACCTGATATGCGTTCATGGGAGAGTTCTCGCGAGAAGCGAAGGCGCCTGCTGGCTATTGGAGGATATGAGAGGTAAAAAACAACCTACGTTACATACTTGTACTTTCCTTTGCGTTATATCCTGTTGTATTTGTAGACACCCTAATCTGGACTCCCAGATTAGTTTACTTACGGTTTTTGATTCCCCGATGATGAAACGGGTTAAGAACACCTCGGGAATGTCGAGTGTTTGAGCTTTGAGTGTTTACAAAACCCTTGAACCTAACGTAACCTAAGCCACTTCCAAAAGCCAAAAACCCTACTGACCCGCGCCAGGGCACAATCGTCTCGCGCCAGGGTGCACCGTCGCGCGACGGTCTAACTCCATCGTGCGATGGTTGACCATCGCGCGCCAGACCCACTCCATCACGTGCCAGGGGGCACCATCGCGCGATGGACTGACTTCCTCGCGCGAGAGTCAGCCTGGGTCAAAGTCAAACCATTGACTGTTGACCCACGCGCGACAGATGGCACACTCGCGCGATGGTCCCATTCCATCGCGCGATGGTTCCCAGTAGTGACTTTCACCTTTTCCAGCCAGTTGGTTGCTTGCCTGGGGGTCTACAAGGCTATTTGAACCCCATTTTCTTCCCCAGAATAGTGGCAGTGCAGGCTTTGGGCACTCCACCCTCACAACAACCTTTCCTATCACCTTTTGCAAGCCTTCACTACTAAGTTTTGGCCTTGGGCCTTGTTTGCCACCCTCCTACACCTTCCGACCCTCCTATAAATACCCCCTTATGCTTCCATTAAAAGGGTTCAATTTTTACAAGTTAAAAAGTCTTAAGCATAAGGTTCTAGCCCTAATTTCTTGTTCATCTCTCTTTTGTCAAGAAGGACCTCAATAAGCTACCTTGTTCTTCCACTCAAATACCTCAATCAATCTCAAGCTCGATTCAAAGCTCAAACACTTTCCAAACCAAAAGCCAAAGGTAGAGCTTACCTTTGTTCTGCTCTCTGAGGGGGGGCTGGCAGGGCCAGGACTGGTAATCAATACCAGTTCTGGTCCTAAAGCCAGCAAAAATACAAGAAACCGTGGCCCAGCACTCCCTCGCGCGATGGACTCACTATCACGCGTGACAGTCCTCTGTCTCGCGTGACAGTCCACGTGGGGTTTGGGATGTTGGCTTTTCTTGTTTTGTCATGTTAAATACTCATTTTATACTATGATTCGTTCTTAGCTCACTGTTTTGCATGATAAAACACATAGGCTAGCTTTCCTTTCTGTTTTATTTGGTTTGGAATGCTTCTGGGTTACTTCTGGACCTGAACCAGAGCCTAGAACATGCAAAGCAATTCCTGGAAGTCCAGTCAGGACCCTCGCGCGATGGTGTCACTGTCTCACGCATGGTCCTCTGATTTTTAGTAGCTGCCCTTGCATGAGCAGCTTGGCTAAGCCTCTGTTTTGTTACCCCCACTGTTTAGGGGCTGTAATTTATTTATTTGGCTTCTGTTTGCTTTAAATTGTAATAATTAGTTAACTTTCAGTACATATAAACTGCTTGGTTTGCCTCCTGGGTGTGCACTGGTCCTTCCAAAGCCCAGAAGGGGATAAAAATTCAACTTGTGGTGAGTCATGAACCCTCGCGCAAGAGAGTGAGTGTGTCGCGCGATAGTCTACTTTGCATGCATGTAGATCCATGCATGCAAAGATGACCATGGTGTATGGCACATTCATTTTGTGAGTAGCTTGGTTTATTTCTGACCAGGGGTTAAGTTTTATCCCATTTTTCATAGTATTTCATCCATCCATGCTATATTAATCACATCTTGCACATCGTGTTACGGTTTTAATCCCCGATTAAACTGTTCCCCCGCCCTAACTAGCTTAAAATTGATTAAAGAAGAAGATGAATCACAATATTTTCACAAATTGCCTAAGTAGAGATCGATCTCCGGATTGGGCGAGAGGGGTGCTTTAAAACCCTTCCCCTCTCGTAACCTGCCTCCCGAACCCTGATATGGTTATGACGGACCGGTTCCTTCACTTTTTCAAATCAAATAGCACGGCAGGTGCTTCGAAATACGGTTCCTTGGGTGTCGGACCTTCAAACCCGAGTGGCAACTCTATTTTTCCGAGCGCGTGCCGCCTCCGCTTCGCGCTCCCTCGATCCGGGCCCTTGCATTTCGGAATCCGAAAATTTCAGGGCGTGCTGCCCACAGTGGCGACTCTACTGGGGATAATCGAACCAATATTAATTCATACTTAGAGTTTAATACGTTTGCGAACAATTCCTTAAAAGTCTGTCAAAACGGTGAGTTTCGCATTGCCGAAGGTTGGAATGGTGATTTAACAGGACCCCGTGTCTGGCCAATCTGATCTGGGACTTTTTCGATTGTTCACTTGCGTAGTTTCCTCTAAATATGGACTAAATAAAGTGTGCCGAGCTTGAAAAGGCATTTTGTGATTTTGTGATTTTGTGATTCTTCTTCTTCTTAATCAATTTCTAGCATTCTCATTTGCATCGATGTGGGATAAGCCTCGTTGGATCGTTTTGGCAATCCGGAACGGTTTATCGGAGCCCGGGGACCTCCAAAGACCAACAACCTTCGACGATGATGGGTCATGCTATCGTTTGACTGTTGCTCAGCGATATCGCGGGCAACGCGAGGTATATCTGTGGCCTTAGTCCGAGGAACCCGTTACGAATCAAAACTAGCCTTTGCATATACAAAGCATTAGAACTCTCCAAATTAGGGCAGGTACCTGTAGGGTAAGATCTATTTTCATCTAACCCCTTATATTGTCTATGTGTTATTGCTTTCCCTATCGCATGTGCTGTACATACACTGTTTTGCATAGGAGCATGCTTAAGGCGGTTCTTTCTTTCGAGTTTGTCTTACGCTATCTAAGACGTTGTTGGACCCGATGAGGAGTCGTTCATTCTGTCGAATGTTCGTTATCAATCGCAAAGTTCTTAGTTCAATGACACTTTGAGAAATCAAAATTTGCTAAATCCTCGGCTCATGCCTAATTGAGGATTCAACCGACAATAAGGAACAGCAAAGTATTGATGTTGTGTCACTGGCGCCACCCAGGTTGAAGTGCGTTGTCACTATACACCATGTTATTCAAGGTTAAGGTGCCATGTCATCAATACCGAGTTATTCCAAATTCAAAGTCGAATTTCAAATGGGACTAGTCGAAGATCTAGTCTATTTTGACATCTTTTAGGATCTGTCAATCTACACGGGAACACATCGTTGAAAAGAATTCTGAGGATTCTGACAATGTCTAAAATTCATGAGGCAAACTTGTCTCTGAAGCTGTCATGCGTACATGTCGTTTTGCGTAGGAGCATGTTTAGGGCGGCTTCTAGGTTGTCTCTTGCTTACGATTCTGTCTTATGCTAATTTGGACGCTGCTAGACCCGATGAAGAGTCGTGCATCTCGATGGTGCATGTTAATTTTTCAAGTCCCTAGATCAGCGAGACTTTGGGAAATCAGAGCTTATTAAATCCTTGGCTCATGCCCGGTTGAAGATTCAACCAAAAATAAGGAACCACAAAGTGTTGATGTCGTGATATTGATGTCATTTTGGTTATCGTGCTAAGCACGTACACCGCTTGGCTAACGCGCGTTGTCGCTGAAGCCACCCCGGTAAAGGTGTCACGCCATCAATACCGAGTTGTTTCAAGTTCAAAGTTGAACCTTCAAATGGGACTGGTCGAAGACTTAGCCTGTTTTGACATCTCTTAGGATCAGTTTGATCTATTCAAAGGATACACCCTCGAAAAGAAATCTGAGGATTTTGGCAGCGTTCGAACATCATGAGACAGATTTGTCTCTAGTTCTAGAGTCTAGGGTTGACACCGATAACAACGTGTATGTTGCATTCCAATTGTTGCAGGAACACCACTGAGCTTTCACTTATTTTACTGTATAGTTCATAGCCATTGCACCTAGCAAGAGAGTACCGAAAGGAAGAGCCAAACCTACTTGGGAACGTCTTCAGAATCCGATTCAAAGACTTGTCAGGCTCGAAACTCAGTCAGTTGCAACGGAGGCTTCTCCGAGTTCATTGTTGGCCGCCCTACAGTCGGGTTCGCCGTCGCTTTTGCAAAAAGCCACACCGCCAGCTTCCCCGTCTTCTGCATCAAGCACCTCCAAGACACAAGTCATGGCAGATCAACCGCTCAGTCTAGAGACCATGCTCATGAACCTTCAGAACAGCATTACCACCATGCAGCAGATGGCCATCTAGACCGATGCTAACATCACTCGTCTCAGTGACCTTATCAACACTCGTCTTCCACCTCCAATCGAAGAGGAAGGCGAGGACGATGAAGACGACTAGGAGCAGCCTGCCATGGTCCCAGATCCGAATCACGAGGGACGTCTCATTGTTCAGCCCAACCCTAGGAAGGCTCGTGTGCCTGTTGCAAACCCGAATCTTGCAGGTAGGGAACTTGTTCAAAACCCTGACATAGCTGCTCTTATGGCCAAGATGGCAAAGCTAGAAGAATCCGTCACAAAATCTGAAAAGATCAGCACAGGCGGAATAGACTTGGATCGTCTTTGCCTGTATCCTAATGTTAAACTGCCAGACAAATTCAAAATGCATGACTTGGTCAAATTCGATGGGAGTGGTGATCCCAAGATTAATCTCTATGGCTACCATGCCGCCATGAAGCTATTCAAAGTAGAAAGTGAGGCCATGTCTAAGCTTTTCCCTCAAACTTTCTCAGGGCTTGCCTTCCACTGGTTTCTGTTGTTTGACATTTCCAAGAGAAAGACTTGGGAAGATATAGGGGCTGCCTTCATTGCTCAATACAACTACAACTCCCAGCTCAAGATGACTATTCGAGAGTTAGAATCCACGAAGATGGAAGCCAAAGAGTCCTTTGCGGATTTTGTTAAAAGGTGGAGAGCCAAAGCCGCTCTAATGACTGAGCGCCCGAGCGAGAGGGATCAACTCCGCATTATCTCCCGCAACCTGCATCTCGACTATGCTAAGCATCTCGTGCTGGTTCAAGCATCTGCCAACTTCAAGACTTTCTTTGAATCTGGCCTGGCCATCGAGGATGCGCTGCAAAATGGGATTCTGCCAAGAGGGGAGTCCCCTTCTTCCAATCCTCAGAAATCAAAGTCAAGGGCTTACTCTGGAAACGATAGCGCACTGTTTGGCGGTAGCAATTATGCCAGCACGGCTACAAGTGGGACAACGTTGCTGCTTCCTCTAATCCTACAGCTAACATCAATCAGGTTCAAAACGCTCAAAGCTTCCGAGCTCGAACCCAACCCCGGAGTTTCTCTGCCTTTGAGGCATCTCTATCCGCAGTGATGGAGAAACTTGTCAAGTGTGGGCATCTCAAACCTTTGAGCCCAACTTCCCCACCCAAAGTCTTACCTGTTGGTTACAATCCTAACCTCTTTTGTGCCTTCCACCAAATGCCTGGCCACCACACTGACAAGTGCTATCGTCTTCGACATGAAATTCAAGATCTTATTGATGATGGTACGGTTCAAGTTCCACCAAAGCCCAACATCGTTACAAACTCTTCGCCTCAGCACAGTCCTGACCCTCTGGTTGGTCAGGTATCTATCACCTCCACTCAAATCACTCAAATCAACCCGAGCTCTACCATGTTTAACACTAGCCACTATATCGTCCCAGAAAATCAACCCAAACCCATCGTATCCATCCCCTCTGAACCGGAGGTTAACATGATGGTAGTAGATTTGGCAATAGAGGTTTTCACTGCCGACATCTGATTTGATAGTGATGAGGGGCTTACAAAGGAGAAGACTGACTGGCTAAGGTTCATTGATCAAAGAAGCACCGAGTAGGTTTGGTTGAAGAAGCTGAGGGAGCCGAAGTGCTGTGGCTTGGGCCTGACGCCCGCTGGATCCTACCTCTTTTGTAAAAGCTACGGGTAGCTTTTTTAAATATTGCGTTTTCAAAACTGCGTCTAGTTTGCATTGGCAATATGTCTGAGTCTGACACAGAGTCTTTTGGGTTTGTCTAAAGTCTAGCTCTGAGTCAGAGGTTGTTGTAGACACCCCAATCTGGCTTTCAGATTAGCTTATTTACGGTTTTTGATTCCCCGATGATGAAACGGATCAAGAACACTTCGGGAATGTCGAGTGTTTGAGCTTTGAGTGTTTGAATAACCCTTGAACCTAACCTAGCCAAAAACCACATCAAAAAGCCAAAAACCAATTGTCGCGAGGTTTAAGCATCGCGCGAGGGTCAAGCTGCCAGGTGTGGTCAGCAGTCAAAGCTGACCGTTGACCAACAGGTGGGGAGAACCCTCGCACAACAATTCCAAACCATCGCGCGACGGTTCTCTCCTGTCCTTTTCACCTTTTTCAGCTGGGCAGCTTAATCACCAAGTAATCTTCAGCCAGACCTCGTGGACTGGCTGGTCTTCTCTCATTGCAAGCTTTCCATAAGTGGCAATTTGGCCACCAAGCCAAATTGGTTGGTTCTTTCTCCTCCATACACCATTTCCACCACTCCTCTTATAAATACCCCCATGGTGCTTCCATTTAAAGGGTTCCAAAAAAGGGTTAACAATCTTGGGTTCAAGAGAGAAAAAGAAGAAAGTATCAAGGTTCAAGTTCAAAAGGCTACACAACCTTTAATACACTTGGTATTTCACCACTCTAGCCACCTTTATACACTTATTTTCCAAGCTCTATCACCTTGTTCAACCTCAATTCAATTCAAAGCTCAAACACCATTCAAACTCAAAGGAACCAAAGGTATAGCTTACCTTTGTTCTCGCTCTGCTCGATCCTCGAGTGGCAGGCCAAGTGTAATCAATACCGCCCCGGCCCTAAAACCAAAAGTTACAAGAAGCAATGGAGCAGGAACCTCGCGCGACGATTCCAAAGTCTCGCGCGACACTTTGTGTCGTGTGATGATGAACCTCGTGGGGAAGGGTATCCGATTTTTGTGTCTTTTTTCATATAGATCACTCTGCAATATGATAAAACCAATTTAACGCTTTTCGAGCTTAAATTACAAATTCAAAATGTCAAAATGCATTGCTCGTTGGAACATCCACAGGATCATTCTCGGACTGTCCCTAACCTGTGATGAGCAAAACCAAACACCGGAAGGTTGACGAACCACCTCGCGTGATGGTTCTAAACCCTCGCAACAATTCTAAACCTCGCGCAATAGTTTGAAACCATCGCGCGACGATTTGTCCCCGATCAGATCAAGAGCTAGCCATGCATGGTTAACTAGGTTTTAGGCTTCGGTTTTGTCCCCTCACCGTTTAAGGGGTGTTTTAGTAATTTTGTGGCTCTATAGCCTTTTAGAATTGTTTTAAATTGTACATTACAACCGCTATAAACTGCTTGGTATGTCCTGGTGTGCACTGGTCCTTCCAGAGCCTGAAGGTTTGAGAATAAGAGCCGTGGGCTTAGGCTTACTGTACAACAGTCTGTTCTCATCCTATACTAACGCTCATCCATGCTATCTATCACATCTTGCAAACATGTTACGGCTTAATCCCCGATTAACATTTGTTCCCCCCTAATTGGCTTAAAATTGGTTAAAGAAGAAGAAGAATCACAATGTTTTCAAAATGCCTAAGTAGAGACCGATCTCGGATTGGGCGAGAGGGTGCCTTAAAACCCTTCCTCTCGTAACCTGGCTCCGAACCCAGATATGGTTATGACAGACTGGTTCCTTCACATTTTCAAATCAAACAACGCAGTTTTGAAATACGGTTCCTTGGGTGTCGGACCTTCAAACTCAAGTGGCGACTTTGAATTGCAAGCGTTTCGGCCACGCCAGCTCGCGCTCCCTCGATTTTCGGGCCGCTTCGGAAGGGAACGAAATCTTTTCCGGGAGAGAAAGGGAACGGAATCCCTTTTCTCCGGGGGCACGCTGCCCACAGTTGTGCCTCTTGGCCCTCCACGTCGTAGCTTTTGATTCAAGTTTTGAGTCTGCTGTACTTGGCAAACCCCGTGGGTTTTTATGATATGCATTATTCTGCTTCTAACTACTTCGCTAGCTTTTGAATAAACTGTGTCACCCCTGACGACGAAGGGATAAATTTCGATGGGACCATTCCCAAGGAAATGTGTTCTCTCGCCAGAAGGGAAGACGAAAGGCATGCTCAGCCTATTAAACGAAGATGTAATTTCTATAAACTTGAAAGACAAGGATAACCCCCGAAAGGTTCAATTGGTTCAAAACTGTTCCTAGGAGCATTGTGCCAGGTCAGACAGGCTCCAAGAACTCAGCGACGTCTTGGCATGATCTCATCAAGTCACGCCTCGCGTTAGTCTTGAGATAAAAAAGCATCAAACCCCATGCTACCGGGTACCAATCCAAAAAACAAAAGCTCAAGAGGGCTCCGGACCTCATATCATGTTCAAAAGCAGCAACAGTGGCGTTCCGCCAAGTACAAAAGAGATAGTGTACAAAATGGCCCGGAGTAGGGTATTCCAATCAAAGCACTTTTGACCCTGCGTCATCAAAGCCATGTTATCTGGGGCTGCGGCCAAAGATTGTCGACCTCGACGGCAACAAATTCAATCCCTTGGTCAACCTGGATCAATTCAAAAGGTATTTTTCCTTGAGAGAAGCTCGTTGGGCTGAAAACCCCAAGGGTGGGCAGTTCCAAACAAAATTTAGAGCAGCCTGCTAGACCAAAAACCTATGAACGGGGTCTAGGCAAAAGTAATAGGCAATATTCAAAAGCTCGCTAGACCGAAGACCCGAATGGGCGGTACTAGGCAAAAGTTAGAGCACAAAAGGAGAGGTAAACACACGAATGAACCTTAGCCTGAACTATGTTTTGACTTGATTCCCTAGCTTGGGATACGTAGGCAGTCTCTCTTTAAGACTCAGTCACAATCTATCAATTGGATCCATGGTTGACGTTTTGGTACGCATCAAAAGTCGGAGAGGGTCAAAGATCAAGCTGCATTGGAAGAACCAGAAGGGGGAAAACCTTTGTCTTTCAATTTTATTGCAAACTGCTATTTCTATTACGGGCTGAACATAAGTCTTAAAATATATGAAGCATAAAAAATAGAACGAAATGTTAGAAGCCTAATGGCTTACAGTTTATTCTAAGTTCAGCGAAGTCTGGTATGAGCAGCTGCAGCCTCGCGTGCTAGCTTATAATCATGCGCGGTTGATCAAAGTGATTCGCGTTGGTTTCAGTCCTGTGTGTGCTCTTTCAATTACAGCGGTAGCCTGCTACTGCCCTCGAATGTCATTGCAGGGGCTTTTGCCAAGTCTTGTCATACCAAGCAAGTCATGTGGACTTCATGTGACTGCACGGGGGTGTCGGTTTTAGTCCGGGCCTATACGAGTCATCATCTGCGTCTTATGTCCATCTTTGCAACATTTTTCTAGTTTTCAATCAATTGTCATGTCGAGATGCATTTCTCGGTTTTGTTTGTTCGTGCAGGTCATTGTACATCTACTTGACCTTACACGAGTGTCAGTTTCACCTGTCTAGGGGATGTTTGAGTTTTGGTCTATTAATGCCCAAAATTTCATTGTATTCTGCATGTCTAAGGGTCCGCATTGTACCTTGGGGCTCTTTCCCCGTTTTCGTTCGAGCTAGGCGAGTCTGTCATACATGTGCGCATGTCTATGTGTCAATTCAGTTCGCTGGTCAATGCAAATTGGATATTAGTGGTTAGTTTTTGCATTCTCTTCAACACTTGCAAAAGAGGGCCAGTAAACTGGAAAACGCAATTGTTACATTGCTACCCTAGCTTCAGAGATCCGCAAGTATTGGAATTTTGTAAAGCAGCAAGGGCACATCAGCCCAAGGCCAAGCAAAGCATATCTGTCTGGAACGTCTGCCCAAGCATCAAAGAGAGGGCACACAAGCCTAAATCCGTCAACTGGGGCATGTCAGCTCGTTCAATGTCTCTCTATCTGGGTGCACATCTCAGAAGTAACAGACAGTACAATAATGACGCTCAGTGGTAGTCCTTAGGCGTTGTTGTCCTCCGAGGAGCCGCCCTTAGCTTACATCTGCATTTTCAATTTGGTATACATCATTGCATATTGTGTACATTAAATGTTGAAAGTAGGAAGATGGCCAGCGTGGTTGCCGTCATATGATTTGTTTGCCGAAGGATGTGATGCAATCTCCTGCGGTTTTGTATCGTTGGTTAGCGGATGCGATGGAAATCTCCCTAACTCTCGATTTGGTTTGCCGAAGGATGCGATGCAATCTCCTGCGGTCTTGTTATCGTTGGTTAGCGGATGCGATGGAAATCTCCTTAACTCTCGATTTGGTTTGCCGAAGGATGCGATGCAATCTCCTGTGGTCTTGTTCTCGTTGGTTAGCGGATGCGATGGAAATCTCCCTAACTCTTGATTTGTTTACCGAAGGATGCGATGCAATCTCCTGCGGTTTTGTTATCATTGGTCAGCGAATGCGATGGAAATCTCTCCTGTCCAATTCTCGGTCCGTAATCCAAAGGATGCTATCCTGCGGAGCCGCCTTCACGAGAGCTGGTCCTGTCAAAATCCCCCAACGGCTTGATCATTTAGCACATTGATCTCCCCGTCCGCTTTCACGACAGCCGGTCCAGTCAGAATTCCCCAGCGGTTTGATCAATCAGCACATTGATTCCATCCATCAACGACGATCAGCCATGTCGTCTATTTCCATCCATCAACGGCGATCAACACATCGTCCATCCACTCGACAACGATGATCAGATATCGTCCAATGGTCCGTTCATCCGCAACTGATTGTTCCCCAGGAGAGTCCGTCTTGGCCTGTCCCGAACGACAATCACCCTCAGTCTAGCCGCTAGTGCATCTTCCAGCAGGCTTATTGCTTTGTCTCGGATGGTCTTTGATAAGGAGATTGGCTCTGATTCCCAACAGATAGAATTTAACCTGCCTGACACGACCTACCTGTGTTTGTTGGAATACTTTGTGCCGAGGATAGCTTGATCCCCAACAACGACGACCGGTCCCATCCAAATCTGCAGCGACAGCCTGTCCTGTCCAAATTCGATCAACAAGCGGCAGTGCAATCGTCCACTTCTACTTCCATCCCCAGTGACGGTCCGTTCGTCCATTCAACCAATCAGGTTCTGTAAGTATGCTTGTTTACTTTACTATGCTCTGCTCTGGATTGCCTTGAGGGGTGCCTAGAAATCTTTGACGTTACTTGTATCAAGTCAATGGTGCTCCAAGTGTCGTCAAAGAGCGGCTACTATAGACACCCCCATTTGGACTCCCAGATTAGTTTACTTACAGTTTTTGATTCCTCGATGATGAAACAGGTCAAGAACACCTCGGGAATGTCGAGTGTTTGAGCTTTGAGTGTTTACAAAACCCTTGAACCTATCCTAACCTAAGCCACTTCCAAAAGCCAAAAACCCTACTGACCCGCGCCAGGGCGCAATCGTCTCGCACCAGGCTGCACCGTCGCGCGACGGTTTAACTCCATCGCGTGATGGTTGACCATCGCGCGCCAGACCCACTCCATTGCGCGCCAGGGCGCACCATTGCGTGATGGACTGACTCCCTCGTGTGAGAGTCAGCCTGGGTCAAAGTCAAAGTGTTGACTGTTGACCCACGCGCGACATATGGCACATTCGCGCGATGGTCCCATTCCATCGCGCGATTGTTCCCAGCAGTCACTTTCACCTTTTCCAGCCAGTTGGTTGCTTGCCTGGGGGTCTATAGGGCTATTTGAACCCCGTTTTCTTCCCCAGAACAGTGGCAGTGCAGGCTTTGGGCATTCTACCCTCACAACAACCTTTCCTATCACCTTTTGCAAGCCTTCACCACTACGTTTTGGCCTTGGACCTTATTTGCCACCCTCCTACACCTTCCAAGCCTCCTATAAATACCCCTTTTATGCTTCCATTAAAAGGGTTCAATTTTTACAAGTTAAAAAGTCTTAAGCATAAGGTTCTAGCCCTAATTTCTTGTTCATCTCTCCTTTGTCAAGAAAGACCTCAATAAGCTAACTTGTTCTTCCACTCAAATACCTCAATCAATCTCAATCTCGATTCAAAGCTCAAACACTTTTCAAACCAAAAGCCAAAGGTATAGCTTACCTTTATTCTGCTCTTTGTTCTGATCTCTGACCGGGGGGGGGGGGGGGCTGGCAGGGCCAAGACTGGTATTAATACCAGTTCTGGTCCTACAGCCAGCAAAAATACAAGAAATTGTGGCCCAGCACTCCCTCGCGCGATGGACTCACTATCACACGCGACAGTCCTCTGTCTCGCGCGTACAGTCCACGTGGGGTTTGGGATGCTGGCTTTTCTTGTTTGGTCATGTTAAATACTCATTTTATACTATGATTTGTTCTTAGCTCACTGTTTTGCATGATAAAACACATAGGCTAGCTTTCCTTTCTGTTTTATTTGGTTTGGAATGCTTCTGGGTTACTTCTGAACCTGAACCAGAGCCCAGAACATGCAAAGCAATTCCTGGAAGTCCATTCAAGACCCTCGCGCGATGGTGTCACTGTCTCGCATGATGGTCCTCTGATTTCCAGTAGCTGCCCTTGCATGAGCAGCTTGGCCCTTAGCCTCTGTTTTGTTACCCCCACTGTTTAGGGCTGTAATTTATTTATTTGGCTTCTGTTTGCTTTAAATTGTAATAATTAGTTAACTTTCAGTACATATAAACTGCTTGGTTTGCCTCCTGGGTGTGCACTGGTCCTTCCAGAGCCCAGAAGGGGATAAAAATTCAACTTGTGGTGAGTCATGAACCCTCGCGCGAGAGAGTGAGTATGTCGCGCGATAGTATGCTTTGCATGCACGTAGATCCATGCATGCAAAGATGGCCATGGTGTATGGCACATTCATTTTGTGAGTAGCTTGGTTTATTTCTGACCAGGGGTTAAGTTTTATCCCATTTTTCATAGTATTTCATCCATCCATGCTATATTAATCACATCTTGCACATCGTGTTACGGTTTTAATCCCCGATTAAATTGTTCTCCCGCCTTAACTAGCTTAAAATTGATTAAAGAAGAAGATGAATCACAATATTTTCACAAATTGCCTAAGTAGAGAAGGATCTCCAAATTGGGCGAGAGGGGTGCCTTAAAACCCTTCCCCTCTCGTAACTTGGCTCCCAAACCCAGATATGGTTATGACGGACTGGTTCCTTCACTTTTTCAAATCAAATAGCGCGACAGGTGCTTCGAAATACGGTTCTTTGGGTGTCGGACCTTCAAACCCGATTGGCGACTCTATTTTTCCGAGCGCGTGTCGCCTCCGCTTCGCGCTCCCTCGATCCGGGCCCTTGTATTTTGGAATCCGAAAATTTCAGGGCATGCTGCCCACAGTATTCTGATGCTTTGCTTGTTTTCACCTTGCAGCTGTGGGCTTACGAGGTGTTGAAGATGTTCCCTTCAGAGAACAAGTGCCCTAACTGTAGGGAGGTACTCCCGAACAGGTACAAAAGAGGCCCGAACACGTGGTACGTGGAGCCCTGGATAAATATAATCGGAGCATCCGCCGTGTAGTACGGTGCACGGAAGTAAGGACCGGGGACATGAGAGGTCCCAGGTTCAAGATACCCAAGCAAGGGTATGGTGTACAGAGCAAGGGAAATTGTTGGACCAGTCTCACGGTAAGGGGACCAATGATATGAGAGATCACTGGTCCAGATTGTCTGTTCGGCGACGAGAGGGCCGAACAGGAGCAGCATTTTGGAGGAGATGCTCCAGAAGAGTCCAGATATGGTAATACCTAGTAAGGAAATGAAATCTGGAGAGAATACCCAACGAGAATGGGATGAACGGCCAGTTATGGGAAGAATTCCTAAAGGGTCTATAAGGTAACATGCAATTAAGGGAATGAGAATCCCTGATATTTTGGGTTCCCTTTACGAGAAAGGAAACTTAGGGCAACAGGATGGCTTGGACAGCAAGCACATGTGGATCTATAAATACGAGGTAAACCTAGAGGTAAAGGTACGCAATTCCTGGCTATTTGCTCATTACCTACTGATAATTAGGGTCTTGACTAGTACGAGATACTAACTTTGGCATCGGAGGGCCTTTGCCACGAGAAGGCAAAGGTGCGCTCACCCTTTGTCTGTTTTACAGGTTCAACTCCGGCGGTGTGCTAGGGTTCCGGCGAGGGATTCAAAATAGCCGTTACGATTTGGTGTGGTTCAAAGGCTCTTTGTAACGCCCCGAATTTTGGGTACGTTAAATAATCATTTTATTGAACAACAAAAGAGAGTCTGGCTCTTTATTACATCATAAACTCCCAAAGGGTTCGTTTATTACACAAAAGGGATGGATATCTAAGGTTATCTACAGCTCCTTCTCTTCTTCCATCCTAGCAAGTTCCTCAGCTCCAAAAGCCTCCAAGGTGTACTGTTCATGCTGCTCATCTATAAAATCTGACACATTATACCAGCGTCGCCACCAGTATAATATGTCAGGGTCACATAAAGCAACACCGTGAGCTTGAAAGCTCAATAGAGTAATCCAAACCCACTAACCCTTAACATACACATCAAAGATAGTATACGATTTTAACATGCTTTCAAACAACTCATACAATTACACATGCGCATTCACTAACGAGCGTTGGTGTCATGTTTTCCGTGTGTCTCCCCTACGCGACTCATTGTTTTGTGTCTCATCTTTTATCATCAATTCCGAAAACACGCACGCACACAACCATGGGTTACAAGCACCTTGTGTCGCACAACAATGAGCTACCAAGTCCGGCTCATTGCCACAAGGTTACCAACGCACGGCCACAATGGCTACCAAGTCCGGCACATTGTGTCACACACACACACAACCATGAGCATCCAAGACCGGCACCTTGTGTCGCACAACAATGAGCTACCAAGTCCGGCTCATTGCCACAAAGGCTACCAAATCTGACTCATGGCCATAATGGCTACCAAGTTCGGCCATTATGCATTTCCAAAACACTTTTTATCCATATCAACCACATCTTAGGTGTCATATCTCTACTTTTCCAATCCCATGTGTCTCGTAACATGCATCGACTCCGCGGTGAGACTATTCACATAACTCATGCGATATCATGCTCGTTAAAAGGTCAAAATACAAATACTTCGTTTCAAACGATACTTTATCTTTAAAATGCATTTCCTTCGAGAGGTTCAATAAAGCAACACATGTTTATTGACGAGTTCATACAATCACGTGGTAACTAGGCGATCAAGCAATCAAGTAGTCATAAGATCAAAGTAAACTATGTTCTTTTAAACAAGAAAGTTCTACAAGCTAAATATCACAACTACATTATCATGCTCATGTACTTCAAAGAATTCAACGTCAAACAACGTCATGCGATCAACTAGCCAAGTACTACATATTTTTAATCACGCTCATATCATACGATATACGTAGGGTAGGGGTATAGGTATACTACGTAGAGTTAGAGGTATAAGAAGATTCTACCTTAATCCGAAACTAGTCGGGGCCGAATAAGCTAGTTGGAAAGTGCTACGGGCGTCGAATGCTCACAATCTGGACCCAACTTTGGATGGCAGTAACTTGGTCAATACTTGGCCGAATAGGATTGTTCTTGAGTCTAAAACGAAGATCTCGAAGTTCTCTACGACTTTTCGTGAAGGACGTTGTTCCTAAAAACGACTTTCTCCCGGAGAAAAATGGGGATAAGAAAGTGGACAGTGAGCTGTCTGGAATGGAATTTCCAGATTTTTCACTGAACTTTGGAGGTCTATATCTTGGTCATCTCTTGACCGTTTGGGGTGGTTCTTGGGTCTAAACCGAAGCTCTCGAAGTGTTCTACGACTTTCGTGGAGGTCGTTGTTCCTAGAAACGACTTTCGCCCGGAGAAAAAATGGAGTTTTTCAGAGGACAGTAGGCTGCCAGGGCAAAATAGAATGGGTTTTAGAGAGAAGTTTGGAGAATGAGGTGAAGGTGTGTGTTCAAAGCACCAAGAGCTTGGTATTTATAGGCAAGGCACCCTCTCTCTCTCTCCCTAGCCGGCCTCTCTCTCTCTCTCTCCTATATCTCATTTTTTTATTCAAGCAAATCTTGTTTGCTTGCAAGTTTAACCCTAGAACTAGGCATGCAAGGCTATGGATCTGTCCTTTGGATTGGATTATGGAAGACTAGGCAAGGAAGGAGATTTGATTCAAGTATTCTAATGGGGTTTGAACAAGGAAGGACAAGATTGGATGGCATTGGTTATGCTTTCACTTGAAAGCATACACAACTAGGACAAAGATGACCAAAGCATGTCATCCACTTGCACACACATCACTCTCTCCCTCTCTCTCCATCCGAACCTCTCTCTCTCTCAATCTCTCTCTCCCGGCCTCTCTCTCCTCTTGGTACATTGTACTATGTACATATATATATATATATATATATAACCATATATATATATATATATAAGGACAAGAAGGGTTTGATTTTGTAGGAGATTTGTACTTCAAATCTCTCTCCCATTCTCTCCTTTCTACTTCTTTCACTTAGTACAAGTACTAACCTATACATGTATCTAGGGTTTGATAGACAAAAGTCAAGCAATACATCACATCTTTCTCTCTCTTTTCCTTCTCTCTCTCTCTCTCTCTCTCTCTCGGCTTTTCTCTCTCTCTCTCTCTCTCCCTCTCTCCCTCTCTCTCCCACTTGTATGTACTATGAAAGACTACCTATATACATATATATATATATATATATATGTACTATGGGTCTTTAATAAAATCTAAGTTTTCAAGTGAATTTGATTTTCTAAATATAATATTTAATAACACACATGCTATATACAATATAATATATATATACATTAAGTACATACATATATATATATATATACATGTACTACACTATATCTATACTAGATATGAACTAGGGCTAATATCTAATATAGTATTCTACTACTTTCAAAGTACTATGTATAATAATACTAACCTAATGTACCAATTTATTTCAATCAATAACACACATGGCCAAGTCCAATATTTAAATCAAACAAGTACATGATTGTCAAGACTAACTATTATCCAGTGGATAATAGTTTCTCTAATGGTTAATAACCAATGGGTAATAATGGCTAGGATTCTAGGCTATCGCCCAATGGTTAATAAAATTCCTAACGGTTATTATCCAACGGTTAATACCAAAAGTATAATACTTTGCAATTAAGCACTAAACTAATCTAATCTCGTACTTAGGAAGATTAACCAAGGTTTACCTATTGACCAATGGGTAAAGATTACCCTAGCATCTATCATCCAACGGATAAATATTACCCTAGGTCAAATGCCCAGGCAAGGCGTGAGCGTGGCCAAGGCAGCCTGGTGGCAAAGCGGTGGCCAAAGTAGCCCGGTGGCCAAACAGTGGTCAAGGCGGCCTGAGCATGGCCAAGGCGGCCTGGTAGCTAGCTGCTGGCCAGCGACTGGTGGCTGTGGCAGCGCCACACACTGGTGGCTAAACAAGGCTCAGCGGCGGTGTGCAAAGGATTGACAGCGGCCACTGGTACAACAAGGCGGCAGTGGCACAGTGGCGGCGCCACACTGGTACAAACAAGGCCAATGGCAGCGTGTGGCTGCGGCGGCCACACTGGTGGCCAAACAAGGCTAAGGCGGCCGGTGGCCAAAGTTGCTGGCGCCAAATGGTGGCTAAACAAGGCCAAGGCACGGCAAGAAGGATTGCTGGCCACAAAGCAGGCTAAACAAAGGCTGGCGCGATGGCAGGCTGTCGGCGCCACAAAGAACTGGTGGCTAAACAAAGGCGATGGCTGGCGGCCACAGCAGCCTGGTGGCCAAACAGTGGCCAAGGCAGCCCAGCAACGCCAAGGCAAAAGTGAGGCGCGACCCGACGCCAAGGCAGAACCCGATGGCAGCCAGTGCAGAGCAACCCGACAGGGACCTGACGCCTAGGCGAGGCAGACCCGACAGCGACCCGACGCCCAGGCGAGGCAGGCGCGACAGCGACCCGACGCCAAGGCAAGGCAGGCTTGTCAGCGAGCCGACGCCAAGGCAAGGCAGGCTTGTCAGCGAGCCGATGCCTAGGCAGCCAAGCCAGGCCAAAGCAAGGCAGTCAAGTTAACGGTCAAGGCAAGGACTAAACATTAACCATTTGGCATCGATGCAACGCTCTAGGTTAGGGGAAATGCAACTAAGCCATATGGTAGTTAGGGTTGCTAGGTAATCGGTTGCCATGTAGGATTTCCAGCCGAGAAAATAAATTCTAGGATTTTACTACAATTACCAAGTAACTATACCAAGGTCTGAATAGGCATACTCGTCTTTAGAAAATGACCTTTATGCCCGGGCGATGAATTCCAATCTCCTAAGTCATAAACCTAATTATGACGGATTATTAATCGCAAAAAGGGATTTATAAAATAAATAAAGAATTTTCAAATATAATAACAAAATTTTATAAGTCGATAACGACCGATTTTTTGGATGTTGAAATGAAATCCAAGTATTAAAATAAAATTCAAATTTTTAGCGAAATTTTTATTGACCAAAAATCAGGGTCGTTACACTTTCTGATTTGTACTTGATGGAAAGCCGTTGCTGCTGCTTTGAAAAAGCGACCATGGTGGAGGAGGATCCAAAGACCCCAGTTGACCCGAATAATCAACTGGGTGGGGGAGGTGACAAGTCCCCGCCGGATCCTCCAAGAAAACCCGATGGTGGGCGTGCGGGGAGGACCACGAGCAAGGACCGCCCCCTGACAATCCATGGCGATTCCAGAAACAAGGACGGAAGGACTGCCACAGGATCCACGAGGAGGAGTAAGTCCTGCCGTGGGAGGGAATCAGTGGCACTCTCGAAAAGCGTGCACAGCAGAGAAGATATCCTAGACAAGAAGAGACAGGAAATAGAGGAATACGCTCGTCTGATTAAGAGGCGAGAATATGAGATTCAACAACTATAGCAGATACGAAAACATCCGGAGGATTCTAGACTTTCACGAAGAAAGTCCAGAAAGGAAAGGCTGGTTATGGCGGAATACAAAAGAGCTTCTTCACGAAAAAGAAGGAGCAGGAGTCTCACTCCAAAACGACAGAGAGCTTCTTCACGAAAGAGGAGAAGTAGGAGCAAGAGTTCCACCCCTGAGGAAGGGGGGAGCAGGAAGCACCACAGGGATAGGTACGGGAGACTTGATTCCGACTGGGAAAGAAATAATGCCAGGGCTGCGAAGGTGTCAGAGGAGGGGACCATGTCTGCACGAGAGGCAGAACGGAGAGCACTTAGCAACATAGCAACTTCTTCTTTTGCAAAGAGATTGCAGGAGGCAAGGTTGCCGAGCAGAGTTAAACACGGGACGTTTATCCTGTACGAAACAAATGCAGACCCAGTGGCACACATACAACATTACCAGCAGGCGATGTTTATGCACGATGGTGACGATGAGATCATGTGCAAGATGTTCCCATCTAGCTTGGGAAAAGTGGGCCTATCCTGGTTCCATAAGTTAGGGCCGAACACCATACGAGGATGGAGGCAGCTGGCCGAGGAGTTCACTGCTCGGTTTCTGACAAGCAGGAAACCACCAAAGACTTTTGAGAGTCTCTCAGTTATGAAGCAAGGGGAGAATGAACTGATCAGGGACTACGCCAAGAAGTATTGGGCGACTTTCAACGAGATTGAAAATTGCAGTGAGGAGTATGCAATAGCAACGTTCAAGACTGGGCTGCCTGTTCGGGGGGAGCTACGAAAGTCCCTAAACATGAGTCCAGTGAACACGCTGGCAAAGCTGATGGAACGAATTGAGCAGCATGCCAGGAACGAAGATGACATATTACGGGAAGATGGCAAGTTGAGTGCCGAGCAAGTTAAGGGCCCCGCGAAGAAGGCAGATAAACCCAAGCCCAAGACTTACAAAGAGAGGAAGGAGCATGGGCAGTCTAAGAGAGAGTCGTACCGGGAGAAGCACGCCCCTGACCCAAAGTCTTTCTTCTCAGTAACGACGGTTTGGAAAGAACCGATTTATCAGGTTCTTTATCGAATAAAGAACTGTCCATACTTTAAGTGGCCTCCACGGCTGGAGGGGGATAAAGATGCAAGAAGGGCTACGAGTCAGCACTGCAGCTACCATAAGGACTGGGGTCACATGACGGAGGACTGTGAAATGTTCAAGCAGCACCTTGATGACCTCGTCTCACACGGGTATTTGAAGGAATTCATCCAAGAGGAGCACAAGGGTGCAGAGAAAGCAATGGAGCTGGATTACGAACAGAATCCAAGGGGCGTGATCCATATGATACATGGATTGGCCACACCTTATACGAGGAATGAGGTGAGATTGCTCCAGAGGCAAGTGAAGCACGTCCAGCACGTGATGCGGTTGGATGCATCGAGGGCATAGCCTTCACGGATGAGGACCTGGAAGGAGTCCAGGTGCCACACAATGATGCCCTGGTCATAACCCTACGAATTGGGGAGTATGACATGGAGAGAATCCTGGTGGATTCAGGAAGCTGCACCGATGTGCTTTATTATGATGCGTTCAAGAAGTTGGGATTGGCACAAGCGAATTTGGTACAGTCAGTAACTCCGTTGGTTGGATTCGGTGCAGGGCAGTTTGGCCATTGGGCAAGGTGACCCTTCCTGTTCGGGCAGGGACAGTGGTGCTGAGAACTGACTTTTTGGTGGTGGACGTGCCATCTTCCTATAACGCGATTATGGGAAGGACTTGGTTACATAAGATAAGGGCAGTTTCATCCACCTACCATCAGATGGTGAAGTTTCCAGGGTCCAATGGGATCGAGAGAATAAGGGGGAACCAGAAGACAGCCCAAAAGTGCCTGGTTTCCATAACAAAAAAGGCACCCAAGGCACAGTTGGTGCAAACAGTCAAGGTTACCAACCAGCCAACCATCGAGGATGTCGGAGGGAATCCAGCCGAGAAAGTGGTAGAAGGGTTGAAGAAAGTCCAGATCAATGAGAATGATCCTGAAAGGTATTTCCTGATTGGGGAAAACCTGTGCAAAGAAGAGGAAGAAGAGTTGGTGAAGTTTTTCAGAGAGCACGTTGATGTGTTTGCTTAGGTGCCCGAGGAGATGCTTGGGGTGGATGCAAATGTGATTTGCCACCACCTGAATGTGGACCCACAGCACAAACTTGTGATGCAGAAGAAAAGAAGATCTGCCGTACAGCATGTGGACGCTGTTATCGAGGAGGTCGACCGTTTGCTCGAGGCAAAGGCAATCCGAGAGGTATACTACCCCGAATGGTTATCCAACACGGTAGTGGTGAAAAAGAAGAATGGGAAATGGCGGGTATGCGTCGATTTCACAGATCTAAACAAGGCTTGTCCAAAAGACAGTTTTCCCCTGCCCAGGATAGATCAGTTGGTGGATGCAACAACTGGGTATGGGCGTATGAGTTTCCTCGACGCTTATCGAGGATATCACCAGATAGCCATGTACGGTCCCGATTAGGAAAATACGTCTTTTATCACACCACGAGGGTTGTACTGTTACAGTGTTATGCCCTTTGGTCTGAGGAATGCCGGAGCAACTTACTAGAGACTAGCAACGATTATGCTAAAGAAGCTGCTCGATAGGACCATGGAGGTATACATAGACGACATGGTGGTCAAAAGCAAGGAGAAACGGGACCATATCGCTGATCTGCAAGAAGCTTTCGAGATACTAAGGGAATACAAGCTGAAACTCAACGCCTCGAAGTGTGCGTTTGGAGTAAGTTCTGGGAAGTTCCTGGGTCACCTGGTGACCATCAGAGGGATAGAGGCAAATCCCGATCAAATAATAGCTTTGCAAAAGCTCCAGAGTCCGAGGACTACGAAGGAGGTCCAGCGATTGACGGGGATGGCGGCAACCCTTAATAGGTTCATTAGTCGTTCGAGCGACAAGTGTAGACCTTTCTTTTAGTTGTTTAAGAAAAGAGAAAGTTACGAATGGGGAGCAGAATGTGAGCAGGCATTCCAAGACCTGAAAAAGTACTTGGCGGAAGCCTCGCTTCTGTCCACTCCTGAGCCTGGTGAGATCTTGACCTTATACTTGGTAGTATCTGAGCATGCTGTAAGTGCAGTCCTACTGAGGAACAAGGGATCCGAACAAATCCTTGTCTATTATGTGAGCAAGACGCTACTGGACGCAGAGACAAGATATCTGCCCCTTGAGAAGTTGGTCCTGGCACTGAGGACGACAGCTAGGAGGTTACCCCATTACTTCCAAAGTCACAAAATTATTGTCTACACAGAGTTCCCGTTGAAGTCATTGCTTCGAAAGGCCGATTTCTCGGGACGAATATCAACGTGGTCGGTAGAATTGAGCCAGTATGATATTGATTATCAGCCGCGCACGACAGTCAAAGGGCAAGTCTTGGCGGACTTCGTGGCAGAGTTCTCTCCCACAGTGGCTCCACTGCCTCCTACGAGAAAGGAGCAGTTGGTTGAGATAGCAGCCGAGAAGCGAAGGGCAACCACCGAGCAGGACCCGTTGGAATGGAAGCTCTCTGTTGATGGATCCGCATGCAACACCAGATTTGGAATTGGGGTAGTGCTTTTCCCTCCTGAAGGAATTATGATCGAGTTGTCCCTGCGCCTGGGTTTCAGTGCGTCAAACAACGTGGCGGAGTACGAGGCACTCTTGGCGGGATTACGAAGCGCAAAGACCCTGAAAGTTAAGAGAATTCGAGTATTCAGTGATTCTCAACTCGTGGTGAATCAGCTGTTCGGAGAGTATGAGACCCGGAATGAAAAGATGGCAGCCTACGTGGAGGCAGCTAAGGATTTGCTTGACACCTTTGAAAAGGTACGCATTGAGCAGATAAGCTCTCGGCATAATGCCCACGCTGACTCATTGGCTTGGTTAGCAGCGGCTGTGCCAACAAAGTTCAAGAGGAAGGTGGCAGTGGATTATCTTGCTGAGCCGAGCATTGGAAGAAGTGTGGAATTAGTCCTGGACGTGAACCAAGGACCAAGTTGGATGGATCCAATAGTGGAGTTCTTACGAGACGGGACACTCCCCACAGATAAAAAAGAAGCTCACAAGATAAAGACAAAATCTGCAAGGTTTTGGCTATCGCCAGAAGGGAAATTGTACAGGAAATCCTTTACTGGACCATACCTGCTTTGTGTGCATCCCGAGATGGTGCAGAAATTCCTCCACGAGATACACGAGGGAACACGCGGAAGTCATGGAGGTGGGAGATCCATTGCACACCTTGCAATCACCCAGGGTTACTGGTGGCCGCACATGCAAGAAGATGCAAAGGTGTATGTGAAAATCTGTAAGAAGTGTCAGAAGTTCTCACCCATGATCCGAACACCAGCCGAAGATTTGGTGCCCTTGACAAGTCTTTCGCCGTTTGCACAGTGGGGTATGGACATCGTGGGTCCGCTCCACAAGGCTACTGGGAACAGGAAATTTTTGTTAGTGGCAACAGATTACTTTACCTAGTGGATAGAAGCGGAACCACTGGCAAAGATCACAGAACCTATGATAGAAAGGTTCGTGTGGAAAAGAATCATCACTCGATTTGGAGTCCCTTATTCTTTAATCACTGATAATGGGTCACAGTTCCAGAAAAAGTTCAAGGCTTTTTGTGCCCAGTATGGAATAAGGAACTACTATTCCACCCCAGCCTACCCTCAGAGCAATGGGCAGGCAGAGGCGTCCAACAAGACTATACTTGACAGGATCAAGAAAAGGTTAGACAAAGCAAAAGGCAAGTGGCCCAATGAATTACCACTGGTCCTGTGGGCTCACCGAACAACTCCTAGGAGGTCTACGGGAGAGACCCCCTATTCGCTGGCATACGAAACAGAGGCTGTGATTCCACTGGAGGTTGGATTGCCAACCAACAGGACCACATTGGTAGAGAGTGGGGGCAATGACAGAGCCCTGGAAATTGAGCTAGACCTCGCCGAGGAGAGGAGAGAACGAGCTCTGGTGCACCTGGCCTCGTACCAAGAGCAGTTGATGAAAAATTACAACAAGCATCTCCACCCACGAGAGTTTGGTGTTGGAGACCTTGTGCTACGAAAGGTGCTCGGCAACACCAAGGTGGCCAACGAGGGAAAGTTGGGGGCCAATTGGGAGGGCCCGTATCGAGTTACAGAGGTTGTGGGCATTGGGGGCTTATCGATTGGCAGACCTGGACGGGAACCCAGTACCAAGGCCCTAGAATGTTCACAACTTGAGAAAGTTCTACGTGTAAAAATTTTCGATTTCGTTTTTATTTTTTAGATGCGCATCGTGATTGTGTGGGAATTACGAATAAAATTCCCTTGTGTTTGCTTTTATTAGTTGCAAGGGGTACGCGTAACGCCCCCTTGAGTTTTTCGAATTATGAATAAAACTCCCGGATTTTGGTAACACAAATGCTATTTTTTACGAGTTTTTCTTTTATTGTGCTTTAAATACGAAGTCAAGCTATGTCCTTAGTCCTCACTTCGTATTGGGGAGCAGAGGTATAGGGTAACTAAATGAAATTTCGAATGTTTCAAATTTTGCTAAGTACGAATATACTTGACTGTTTGCTCGGGTACGAATACACCCAGAATTTTGCCAAGTACGAATATACTTGACTGATTGCTCGGGTACGAATACACCCAGAATTTTGCCAAGTAAGAATATACTTGACTATTTGATCGAGTACAAATGCACCCAGAATTTTGCCAAGTACGAATATACTTGATTGTCTGCTCGGGTACGAATGCACCTAGAATTCTGCCAAGTACGAATATACTTGACAGATTGCTCGGGTATGAATACACCTAGAATTTTGCCAAGTAAGAATATACTTGACTATTTGCTCGGGTACGAATACACCCAGAATTTTGCCAAGTACGAATATAATTGACTGTCTGCTCGGGTACGAATACACCCAGAATTCTGCCAAGTACAAATATACTTGACTGATTGCTCGGGTATGAATACACCCAGAATTTTGCCAAGTAAGAATATACTTGACTATTTGCTCGGGTACGAACAAACCCAGAATGCATACGAGATGTACGGTTCCAAAGCACGAACGTTTATGGGATATCCCCAAGTACGAATAAACTTGTGCGTGCATACGTGAACATGCAACACGATCAAAATTTCCGAGTACAAAATACCCGGGTTGCATACGTGAATATGCAGTAGTGTCTGAAAAGCTTGACGAATCGCTCGGGTATGAACAAACCCGGAGCACATACATAAACGTACAAAATTATCTAAGTACGAATATACTTAACAATTTGTTCGGGTACGAGCAGACCCTAGACACATACGAGTGCTTGTGACAAACTCCAGATGCATCTAGCATCGTTCTAAGGTACGAGAAACCTGCAAAGTATAAATCTGAATCGTTGCCAGGCACAATGAAAACTGGGAGGCATACGTGCATATGCACACATAAAGCTAAGTACAAAAAAGAAAACTTAGCACGAGAAACATTGGCTATGAGATAGCCACCTGCACTGAAAAGGAGCCACGAAGGGCCAGGCAAAAAATTGTTTAGGCCAAACGGGGCCACAAAAAACGCAGAATGCCACGAAGGGCCAAACCACCAGAATTAAAGTATGTAGAAATGTATCGATGCCACGCAGGGCAATACCAATGGCCACGCAGGGCCGGCAAAAACTAATTCTGGAGAGTTCAATTGTCACAATCAACAGGGAGGGGTAAGATTCAACTTACTCTTCAACCGTCAAGTCTTGGATAACAGGAGAGGCTGGAGCAGTTGCAGAAGAGGATGGAGCAGCCGCGTCCTCTACCACGGTAGATGACTCTGGAGTGCCACCACCAGCTTCCTTCTGGCCAGTGTGGACGTCGTCCATAGTTGTAGTAGCGTCGTTTTCTGCTTGCTCGGTGACTTGTGCATGAGTCTCTCTCTCTGCATTGTCTTCTTCTTCTTCCTCTTCCTGCTCGACAGCTGCAACTTGGGTGCTCGGGAGGTCTCTGTTGGTCCACTGGGGAAAGGAATCAGGAGCCTCAATCTTTGTCAGGCACGTGGTCCAAGCAGCGTCCCAGATCTGGTCTTGAAGGGCATGTATCTGAGACTTGTAGCTCTCAGTAGCCACGTGGATCCCTTCGTTATAACCATCTTGGTAGGCTGCCTTGTTCTCCTCCTTGCTTGCCCCCAACTCCGTCAGGGTTTGGTTCAGCCTGTCTTCTGTGCTTTCCAGCTTGGATCTCAGCACCCCGGCGTCAGTTCGAGCCTGGTCTCTCTCTCACTCAAGCCTCAGAATAGTGAGTTGAAGTTTGGAGTTCTCACTTGCCAGCCTAGCACGCTGAGGCTCAGACTGGCCAAGCTTTTGGGCCATGGCCACCATTTTTTGCATCGCCTGAGCAATCTCAAGGTTAGACAGATAACAGAAATCAGGATTCAAGGCTATTAACCCACAGATGTGAACACTGGAGGCTTAACTTGGCACTGTGGCTCATGAATGAGCCAAAGAGGTTGTCTGGGGAGCTGGCGACCTCTTGTTGCATGTCCCCAGGGAGCATGTATGCTTGGGACAATGCGAGGGTGGTCCCCTCAGACTCCGCCCTGTCTCTGATCGTGACAGGGCGACCACCATGGGTGAGCTGAGGGGCCCAGAAGGGGATGGCATAGAGGAGGCTTGAGTAGGGGGTCTATCGAGCGTTTCTAGCCGCTGACGCTTGTCGCGGTGACTCTCCCCAACCTTTGGCCGAGAAAACCCAGGGGGTGTATCATTTTGGGCCGTAAGACGCCGCCCGAGTGCAGGAGCAAGGGTCTGAACCCCATCTCGAGTTTAAGAGGAACCATGCGCGCGGCCCCAACCGTGGCCAGGAATGGTGAGCAAGCTTCCAAGATTGATCGGTTGGTTCATGGCTCGATTATCTGGAGGAGAAGGCGTGTAACCACTAGAGATGGAGGTCGATGCTTCTTCAGCTAGATGAATTGGCTCGTCTGGTTGGGGAGGGGTTTGAGAGCGCCTTCCCTCTTCTTGCTCGGGATGCGGGAGAGGAGGGTTTGGGATTATTGGATTATCGGCGGCTCGAATTCGCCGATCAATAAAACCCCCGTACGACGCTCTGTAGCTGAGAATGATTTGGGTAGCTCTTGCTCGACCAGCAAGAACAGTACCTTCCCCTTTGAAGCCCAGCGCCCGATTGATATCAGTGAAGTGCACTTGAGGGGTGATGATGGCGTGCCTTTGGTTGACGTTTGTTGCTGCGGAAACACAAGAAAGATAACAGTCATTAAATCAAACGGGCAATACGAAATGTTGGTCGGCAAAGAAGTTCTACGAGAAAAAGAACTAACGTGGAGTGCCAAATCTGTGTGGGGCATGAAATCCTATCACTCTGCCCTCCTCGTTCCTGGGCTCAAAGTTCCCAGTGACGATGAGGAAGTCGTCGTCATCCCCTCGAGCTGAGTCAGGAAGTTCCAGCACGAGTCTTTTTCTGGAATCCCTACTTTTGAGATAGTAGGTAGTGGCGTCTTTGGTTCTGGAGATGCTGTACAGATGATGAATGTTGTGAAGTCCTAACGATGTGCCTAGCAACTGGTTTAAGGTGTTAATACCCATGACCACACGAAAGAAATTGGCAGAAACTTGCATTGAAGATAACTTATAAAAAGCCAGAACTTGGCGGAGTAATGGCGCCAGGGGAAACCTAACGCCGCCTTCCACGACGGCCACTACGGGAATGTGGAGAGTGTCATTGTCTAGACTTTCACGGATGGCGTCTACAGGTGCCAGCTCCATGGCGATATTATCAGGGTCTCGTAACGAGATCTGAAGTCTGCCATCGTTTGAGGGGTATTGCAGAAACGTCTGAATCTCCCTATTTTCGAATATAGTGTGAGGGATATCAGAAAAGCCCTAAAGAGTTGTGAGAACCCTAGATCAACGGGAATGACAGGGAGGAGTGGAAAGAAATCGATAGAATGAGAAAAGGAATGGTAACTTACTGGGGTGACGATCGAAGACTCTAGTGCAGAAGAAGGAGGGAACCACGGGATGGTGAACAGTGCTCCAATGGCGGTATGAACAGACCTTCTTTTGCAGGGGGAGTTTCAGAAAGAGAAAGTGGGTTTGAATTTGGACGAAAATCCAAATATACCCTAATAGATGGGGTGGCGTATGAGAAACGTCACCCCAGACGCCGTTTGGGTGTTCCATTCCCCGAAACATTTGCTCGCATTTAATGCGAGCAGTACAGAGCATGCTGCGTGTAAAGGTAATAGCTGGAAAAGCCTGCCCAGACCAAACGATGAGACGTTTGGCTTGGACTAATGATGAGTTTGCACCAGGTACGAGAAATAGGGTGCAGGAACAAAGGACGGGAACCTTGCTCAGCATTTAGAAGCTTTACTCGTCATATTAAGAGGAAAATAACGAGTAAAGCTGGGGAGCCATTATAGGGAGGTACTCCCGAACAGGTACAAAAGAGGCCCAAACACGTGGTACGTGGGGCCCTGGATAAATATAATCGGAGCATCCGTCGTGTAGTACGGTGCACGGAAGTAAGGACCGGGGACACGAGAGGTCCTAGGTCCAAGATACCCGAGCAGGGGTATGGTCCAGAGAGCAAGGGAAATTGTTGGACCAGTCTCACGGTAAGGGGACCAACGATATGAGAGATCACTGGTCCAGATTGTCTGTTCGACAACAAGAGGGCCGAACAGAGGTAGATATCTAAAAAGGAGATAGTCGTAAGTGTTGAGATGGTAATACCCAGTAAGGAAATGAAATCTGGAGAGAACACCCAACGAGAATGGGATGAACGTCCAGTTATGGGAAGAATTCCTAAAGGGTCTATAAGGTAACATGCAATTAAGGGAATGAGAATCCCTGATATTTTGGGTTCCCTTTACGAGAAAGGAAACTTAGGGCAACAGGATGGCTTGGACAGCAAGCACTATGTGGATCTATAAATACGAGGTAAACGTAGAGGTAAAGGTACGCAATTCCTGGCTATTTGCTTATTACCTACTGATAATTAGGGTCTTGACTAGTACGAGATACTAATTTTGGCATTGGAGGGCCTTTGCCACGAGAAGGCAAAGGTGCGCTCACCCTTTGTCTGTTTTACAGGTTCAACTCTGGCGGTGTGCTAGGGTTCCAGTGAGGGATTCAAAATAGCCGTTACGATTTGGTGTGGTTCAAAGGCTCTTTCAGTTTCCTGCACCTACACTAACCTGAAAATGATGCCTCATGCGATGATCTGGGGGCCTCTGCGTGGCAGCACAAAGAAATTGAAATAGACTTTGATGGAGTTCAGGCTTTACCTCGACGAGTTGCCGAGTATACAGGTATTAAAACAATTCCCTGAGTTGTCTTCCCTTTTTAACTGCCTTAATGCTGTTGCTGATGTCCTTTATTTCGACTGTTTAACTTGTGCCGCAGGTGGATTGGGATCCGTGGTCCAGCGCAGAGCCGGAGCCAGAGTATGTGGTGAGGAGCAGGGCCATGACAGTGAGTCGGGTACTGCTGGAGTCAGCTTTTGGGTGGCAGTGGTACCTGGGTGATCGGGTGACACATCAGTCACTCGAGTTGGAGGAGTTTCTGGTTCCTGGACCGCTTCTAAGACATGCCTCACACACGGCTAGGTACACACTGGCTGAGCTTCAGCGCTTCACAGTGCCACAGGCGGCTTCTACCTTTACGAGGCCGAGGCAGGACTACGGCGTGTACCGGAAGCAGCATTTGATGGAGCCATTTGGGGTGATAGAGCTCATGGCTGTTCGGAAGGAAGCTGCGAAGGCTAGATAGAAGAGGCAGGGTCAGAGAGGCTGGTTAGCGCGCTCTAGGGAGAGAAATGTCTATGCACTGGCGATGGGACTTCCTCAGCTTTCATGGACACTACCGGTGAGGGACGCACAGGGAGAGGCTGCTGAGGTTCGATTTGAGCCGTCTAGGACAGAGCCTGCAGAGATCACAGGACCGGTATCCAATACTTTCTGCTTTCCTTTGTACTTGCACTTGCACTGTATCCCAATTCTATCTTGACTTTGATTCCGAATCACATTGCAGGTGCCGATCGAGTGGGCGCGGGAGGCCGCTCGCCTGATTCTGGCGATGGAGAAATCGTTCCATAAGATAGCAGGTGGCACTCCTCTGCAGTTGCACTATCCGCCGGCAGCCTCAGCTCCTGCCGTACAGCCTCAGGTATACCCCAAACACTTGTTGCTTTCCGTGATAGATTGAGCATGTTTGATACAATGCTTTTTCTGAATACGCCTGCTCTTATTTCTTGTTTCAATACTTAATATACAACATATGCACAACATATATACTGAAATGCTTGAAAATGTATTAACAATGCAGCGACGCGCTAGGGCAGCTCCTAGGAGGAAGACAGCGAAGGCTGCCCCATAGAAGGGCAAAGGCAAGGCACCTGCTACAGCTCAGCGCCAGACGAGCACCACACAGCCTGAGACCAGAGGAGTGGTGATCACTCCAGCTAGTGAGGCAGAGCAGTTTCACAGGGTACTGAGGAAGATGACCGCGGAGAAGAAGCTGCCTGAAGGGCCTTCAAAGAAGAGGAGGCAAGAAGAAGGAGAGGAAGAAAAAGATGAGCCAGCATCCCTCAGCAGCGGTTCCGACTCTGCCAGCGATCCTAGGTTCAGAATCAACCCGAAGGATTCGGTTGCTGTTGAGAGTGAGGAGGATGACGACGAGACTGAGGATTCTGAGATCTGAGGGCTATCACCGAGCCTCAGTTACTTTACCGTCTAGCTGATACTTTAGATACTTTGAGCATTGATACTTTAGTATTTTGACTTTGAGGTGAGGCCTGCGTGCCTTTGATTTTGAGGGCAGATGTGCCTAGTATACTTTGATTTGCTTGCTTGGGCTGTTATGCCGTTACGTACATTGTTGCTTTTGATACTTGGGAGATTATGCTTTAGGATGATATAATAACTGCGTTTTCCGTTTATTAAGTTCCTTTTGGTAAAGTTGGCAAAGGAAGAGAATAAACCATCCACTAATACCTGACATGCATTGACAATTGACCTGAACCGACTAATCAAAGCTTATATGTGCATAGGACCAACCTAGCTCGAAAGAAAAGGATAGAAAATCCCAGGATACGACACGTATCCTTAGGATACGGAGAAAATAATGAAATTTTGGGCGTTAATGAACCAAAACTCCAAATTCTCCTCAGAAGGGGAAACTGACACTTTTGAACAGCCATAACAACACGCAATGACTTGTATGAACTGATGAATTTGAGAAAAACGCCTCGACATGGGCAAAACACCAAAAACCAAGGAAAATGCCACACAAATGGGTATAAAATGCAAAAAGTGACTCGATTATAGTCCCGGATTGAAACCGACACCCCCACACAATCACATTAGGCTCATGTAAGCTGCATGGCATGAGAAAAACTTGGCAAAAGTTCCCGAAGCGAATTTTGGCCTTCCGTATCCTCAATTTTGGTCAGACACGGGCCGCTGAAGGTCCAAAATCTTCATTGAGCGTGACGCTCGAGGTCCGATGCTTTGACATAGTCCAAAATACCATTCATGACTTGTACAAACCATCCATGATGCAAAACAAGGCTTGGAATTGAAAACGGACGTCCATCGGCCCTTGCTGTTGTCAACTATCATCCGGTGCAGGTTTCACTGGCGTGCACCAGTGGATTAGCTTGGCATGCCAGTAGAAAAGGCCACATGCGCACGCCTGTAAACGAGTGGCGCGCGCAGTTAAAACATGGTCCAGATCCACTAGTCTGGCCAACTGTCCTTTTTCTTGGCATCTCTTGTTTTCGACCCCACGCATTTTATACATGGTTTCGCAGCCTGGGAGGGAGTGTACCTCCTCACATGGCCTTTGGAAGATAGCTCTTGTTCTTGAATGCAACATGAGAAAATAATGTACATTATGGCCTATAAAGAGGGGCATGACTACACGGCTATTCCCACGACTGATTACTCGTCCTTATCACTCAAAAATCCAGTAGCCTTTCAAATGGAAAATCCCCTGCCAACCCTAATCAAGCCATGGCTCACACAATTCTTGGGTATTGATTGGCTAAACTTCCAATACCATGGCCTTGCCTCGTTTCGATACTTACGACACGTGCCGCTCCGCCCTGCCCTTCTTCGGGCTGCACTCCGATTTTGGGACCTTGATGTCCACGTCTTTCGTTTCAGTGACGACGAGATATGCCTGACCATCGAAGAGTTCCAAGCATATCTTCGGACCTTTGTGTCCGCTACACTCATTGTTCCGCCGTACCAGGTGAGCATGCCCAACCTGTTGGAGACTGTATTTGAAATTTCTAGGGGCCTGGCGCATACCCTCGTCGAGGGTGGCCAAATCAATGTTATGCGGCTGATCGAGCGGTATAGCCCTGATGGTGACTTGGAGGACATGGCCGTGCAGGCACGGCGCCATTTCGCACTGGTGATCTGTTTGCTTGCTGCGTACCTGCTTGTTCCTCCTGATGGCCGGGTCAGCCCCTTGCTGGTGAACATGGCTATTCAGATGGCGGATCGGAAGAATGTGATCCCTTTGGTTTTGGCGGAGACACTCGTAGGTCTGGACTTGGTCTACACAGGCCAGGCGAACACCTTCGGAGGAAGCCCACTCCTGCTACAGGTAAAACTCACATAGCTCAGCTTTTTTCGGTTTTCACACTTTCTCTTTTAACCTCGACTCTCGGCTTTAGGCTATTTCTGGGCTTCTCACTTGTTTTACTGCTCAGGCTTTTGTAGGTGCAAGAAAACAAAAGAGCCTTTGAATCTCACCAAATCGTAACGGCTACTTTGAACCCCTCGCTGGAACCCTAGCACACCGCCGCAGTTGAACCTATAAAACAGACAAAGGGTGAGCACACCTTTTCCATCTCGTGGCAAAGGCCCTCCGATGCCAAAGTTAGTATCTCGTACTAGTCAAAACCCTAATTCTCAGTAGGTCATGAACAAATAACCAAGAATTGCGTACCTTTACCTCTAGGTTTACCTCATATTTATAGATCCATTTATGCTTACTGTCCAAGCCATCTCGTTGCCCAAGGTTTCCTTTCTCGTATAAGGAACCCAAAATATCAGGGATTCTCGTTCCCTTAACTGCATGTTACCTTATAGACCATTTAGGAATTCTTCCCATAACTGGCCGTTCACCCCATTCCCGTTGGGTATCTTCTTCAGATATTGTTTCCTTACTGGGTATTTGCCACTTCTGGACCCCTCTGGAGTGTCTTCTGGCATCTCTTCCAGAACGCTGCTCCTGATCGGGCCTCTCGTTGCCGAACAGACTATCTGGACCAATGATTTCTCTTATCACTGGTCCTTTTACCATGCGACTGGTCCAACAACTTCCCTTGTCTTTGGACCATACCCCTACTCGGGTATCTTGTACCTAGGACCTCCCGTGTCTCCGGTCCTTATTGCCGTTCACCGTACTGCACGGCGAATGCTCCGATTATATTTATTCTGGGCCCCACGTACCACGTGTTCGGGACACTTTCTGTACCTGTTCGGGATTACCTCCCTACAATGGCTCCCCAGCTTTACTCGTTATTTTCTCTTAATATGACAAGCAAAGCTTCGGAACACCGAGCAAGGTTCTCGTCCTTTGCTCCTGCACCCTGTTTCTCGTACTTGGTGCAAACTTTATCATTAGTCTAGGCCAAACGTCTCATTGTTTGGTCTGGGCAAGCTTTTCCAGCTATCACCTTTACACGCGGCATGCGCTGTACTGCCTGTATTAAATGCGAGCAGATATTTTGGGGAACGGAACGCCCAAACGGCATCTGGGGTGACGTTTCTCATACGTCACCCCCTTTGCTGGGGTATACTTGGGTTTTCGTCCAAATTTTAAAATCATTTTCTCTTTCTGAAACTCCCCCTGCAAAAGAAGGTCTGTTCATACCCGCCATTGAAGCACTTTTTACCATCTCGTGGTTCTTTCCCTTCTTCTGCACTAGGGTTTCTGATCGTCACCTCAGTAAGCTACCGTTCTTCCTTTTACTCTGTCTCCTTCGTTGATTTAGGGTTTCCACAGTCACTTTGGGGCTTCTTCGTACCCATCTCTCTCTTAGAAAACCCAGACCCACAGTTCTCGTTATGGGTAGGTTTCGCAGACATTGTGACACCCCCCAAAGGATGGCCGAATTCAGATCTCGATACGAGATCCCTGACAACGTAGCCACTGTATTGGCTCCTGAAAACGCCATCCACAAGTGTTTTGACAATGAAACTCTTCATATCCCTGTTGTCGGCATCGTCGAGGGCAGCGTTAAGTTTCCCCCGGTGCCACTGCTCCACCAGGTCTTGTCCCATTACAGACTATCCCCTATGCAGGTTTCAGCCAACTTCTTTAGGGTTGTCATGGGCATCAATGCCCTGAACCAAATGCTAGGCACGTCCCTAGGTTTGCACGATATTCACCATCTGTACAGCATCTCTCGAACCAAAGATGCCCTGACCTACTATCTCAAGAGTAGGGATTCTAGAAAAAGGCTTGTGCTTGAATTGCCTGATTCTGCCCGAGGAGACGACGACGACTTCCTCATCGTCACGAGGAACTTTGAGCCCAGAGACGAGGACGGTAGAGTCGTCAGCTTTCACGCACCCCACAGATTTAGAACTCCACGTTAGTTCTTTTTCTCATAGAACTTTATACCGAGCAATATTTCGTTTTGCATCACCTTCTTTTTGCCTTTCTGACTGCTAATTTTTCTCGTATTTTGCAGCCACAAACGTCAACCAGGGGCACGCCATCATCACCCCACAGGTTCATGTTACTGACATCAATCGTGCACTTGCCTTCAACAGGCAAGGTACGTGCTTGGCTGGCCGAGCAAGAGCAGCGCAAATTCTCTTGAGCTACAGGGCATCGTACGGGGGGTTTATTGACTGACACATCTGAGCAGCGGACAATCCTATCCTCCCAAATGCTCCTGCTCAACAACCCGAGCAACAAGAGGAGAGGCGTTCTCGGACCCCTCCGCTTCCCAACGAGCCCATTCAACTTGTTGAAGAAGCTTCCACATCTTTGAGTGGTTACTCTCCCTCTCCTCCTCATGGAATGGATCAACTGATCAACCTTAGGAGCCTCCTCAACCTCCCAGGGGCTGGCCGTGGAAGAGGCCGCGGCACATCTCGTGGCCGTGGACGCTACCAGAGCCCGGCACCGTCTCATGGCCGCCGCGGTCCAGCTCAATTGGATGTTCTTCCAGGCTTCTGCCCTGAGGAAATCGAAGCCAGTCATAGGGACAAACGCCAACGGCTCGAAACCTTTTCGGCTAAATAGCCTCCCTAACTCACAGCTCCTCCAACTCCTGTCTAGGCTCCTCAGCTTTCGCACGGCGGTCGGCCAGTCACCGTCCGTGACAGCGCTGATTCTGAAGGGACAGCCCTTGCACTATCCCAGGCCTTCCTGTTGCCTGGGGATATGCAAAAAGAAGTTTCTTGCTCCCCAGACAATCTCCTTGGCTCATTCATGAGCCATAGCGCTAAGGTAACCCCGCCATGCTTCTTTAGTAATGATGTTAGTCTCGTATCCCTGTTTTGTGCCTAATGCTATTTGAAATCTCTAGGCGATGCAGAAGATGGTGGCCATGGCACAGAAACTTGGCCAGTCTGAGCCCCAGCATGCCAGATTGGCAAGCGAGAATGCCAAGCTGCAGAATGCCATTGTCAGGCTGGAGAGAGAGAGAAATCAAGCCCCGGGCTTGCGGATGAGTTGAGGAGCAAGCTGGAGGGTGCTGAGGACAGCCTGAACCAAACTTTGACGGAGCTGGAGGCGAGCAAAAGCGAAGCCAGGACCTCCTATCAGCAGGGCTGCAATGAGGGGATCTGTGTGGCCACTGAGAGTTACACGGACCAAATGCCCGGGATCCAGGACCAAGTGTTCGAAGCTGGCTGGCTGGCATGCCTCAAAAAATCTGGTGTCGCAGAGTCTTCTCCCCTGTGGACTGAGATCGACCTTCCGAGCACCCAGGTGGTTACCGAGGAGCTGGAAGAGATTGTGGAAATGGAAGACAGCCTAGCAGGGAGCTCAACGCCAACGTCCCCGAACAGCAAAATGCTGATGCTGATCAAACTGGAGAAGTGACCAGCCCTGACCAGAAGGAAGCCAGTGGCGGTCCATCTGAACCTAGCACTACTGTTGATGATACAGCTGCCCCTGCATCTACAACTGCTCCAGCCTCTCCCCCTGCCATCCAAGATCTGATAAATGAAGAGTAAGTTGGACTCTTCGTAGTGACAACAATTGAAACTTTGAGTCAATTTCTGCCGGCCCTGCGTGGCCATTTGGCGCTGCCCTGCGTGGCACTTAATACATTTCTGCACACTTTAATTCTCGTGTTTTGGCCCTTCGTGGCCTGAATGTTTTTGGCTGGCCCTTCGTGGCCTAAACTTTAGTTTTGCCTGGCCTTCGTGGCCTAAACATTGGTTTTGCCTGGCCCTTCGTGGCCTTTATCTATGCAGGTGGCCATCTCTTGGCCAATATTTTACGTGCTAAGAGTCTTCGTACTCTAGCCTTGTTTCTGCACACTCTCGTGTGCTCCCCAGGTTTGATCGTGCCTGTCAAAGATTTAGCTGTATTCTCATTTACACTGTTGCAGGTTTTTCGTACCTTAGAAGAGTGCTAGTCGCATTCGTAGCTTGCCAATCAGTGCACATATTCGTGTGTGTTCAGGGTCTGCTCATACCCGAGCAAGTTTTTAACCATATTCGTATGATGTTGTATGTTCACGTACGTGCTCAAGGTTTATTCATACTTGAGCAACCTTCAAGTTTTTTCGAACTTAGATATTGCTGCATGTTCACGTATGCAGTCCATATGGATAGTGCTTGGAAACTTTCCCCAGTATATTCGTACTAAGGGATGGTATGCATAATCTCGTATGCATCCCGGGTATATTCTTATCCGAGCAAACGGTCAAGTATATTCGTACTTGGTTTAATTCTGGGTACATTCGTACCCGAGCAAATAGTCAAGTATAGTCGTACTTGGCTTGATTCCGGGTATATTCGTACCCGAGCAAATAGTCAAGTATACTCGTACTTGGCTTGATTCCGGATATATTCGTACCCGAGCAAACAGTAAAGTATATGGTTTAATTTTTGGGTATATTTGTACCCGAGCAAACGGTCAAGTATACTTGTACTTGGCTTGATTCCGGGTATATTCGTACTCGAGCAAACAGTCAAGTATACTCATACTTGGCTTGATTCCGGGTATATTCGTACCCGAGCAAACAGTCAAGTATACTCGTACTTGGCTTGATTCCGGGTATATTCGTACCCGAGCAAACAGTCAAGTATATTCGTACTTGGCTTAATTTTTGGGTATATTCATACCGAAGCAAACAATCAAGTATATTCGTACTTGGCAAAAATTGAAACATTCGAAATTTCATTTAGTTATCCTATACCTCTGCTTCCCAATGCGAAATGAGGACTAAGGACATATCTTGACTTCGTATTCAAAATATAATAAGAGGAAAACTCATAAAAAACAGCGTTTGTGTTACCAAAATTCGGGAATTTTATTCATAATTCAAAAAACTCAAGGGGCGTTACGCGTGCCCCTTGCAACTAGTAAAAGTAAACACAAGGGAATTTTATTCGTAATTCCCACACAATCACGATGTGCATCGAAAACAGAAAACGAAACCGAAGTTCTTTACACGTAGAACTTCCTCAATTTGTGAACATTCCAGGGCCTTGGTACCGGGTTCCCGTCCAGGTCTGCCAATCGATAAGCCCCAATGCCCACAACCTCTGTAACTCGATATGGGCCCTCCCAATTGGCCCCCAACTTGCCGTCGGTGGCCACCTTGGCGTTGCCGAGCACCTTTTGTAGCATAAGGTCTCCAAGACCGAACTCTCGTGGGTGGACATGCTTGTTGTAGCTTTTCATCAGCTGTTCCTAGTACGAGGCCAGGTGAACTAGAGCTCGTTCTCTCCTCTCCTCAACGAGGTCCAGCTCAATTTCCAGGACTCTATCATTGCCCCCACTCTCCACCAATGTTGTCCTGTTGGTCGGTAAATCAACCTCCAATTGAATCACAGCCTCTGTTCCATATGCTGGCGAATAGGGGGTCTCTCCCGTATACCTCCTAGGAGTTGTTCGATGCGCCCACAGGACCAGCGGCAATTCGTCGGGCCACTTGCCTTTTGCTTTGTCCAACCTTTTCTTGATCCCGTCAAGTATAGTCTTGTTGGACGCCTCTGCCTGCCCATTGCTCTGAGGGTAGGCTGGTGTGGAGTAGTAGTCCTTATTCCGTACTGGGCACAAAAAGCCTTGAACTTTTTCTGGAACTGCGACCCATTATCAGTGATCAAAGAATAAGGAACCCCAAATCAAGTGATGATGCTCTTCCACATGAACCTTTCTATCATAGGTTCTGTGATTTTTGCCAATGGTTCTGCTTCAATCCACTTGGTAAAGTAGTCCGTTGCTACCAACAGAAACTTCCTGTTCCCAGTAGCCTTGTGGAGTGGACCCACGATGTCCATTCCCCACTGCGCAAACGGCCAAGGACTTGTCAAAGGCACCAGATCTTCAGCTAGTGTTCGGATCATAGGTGAGAACTTCTGACACTTCTCATAGATTTTCACATACACCTTTGCATCTTCTTGCATGTGCGGCCACCCGTAACCCTGGGTGATTGCACGGTGAGCAATGGATCTCCCTCCTGCATGACTTCCGCATGTTCCCTCGTGTATCTCGTGGAGGAATCTCTGCACCATCTCGGGATGCACATAAAGCAGGTACGGTCCAGTGAAGGACTTCCTGTACAATTTCCCTTCTGGTGATAGCCAAAACCTTGCAAATTTTGTCTTTATCTTGTGAGCTTCATTCTTATCTGTGGGGAGTGTCCCATCTCGTAGGAACTCCACTATTGGATCCATCCAACTTGGTCCTTGGTTCACGTCCAAGACCAATTCCACACTTTTACCAATGCTCGGCTCGCCAAGATAATCCACTGCCACCTTTCTCCTGAACTTTGTTGGCACAGCCACTGCCAACCAAGCCAGTGAGTCAGCGTGGGCATTCTGCCCAGAGTTTATCTGCTCAATGTGTACCTTCTCAAAGGTGTCAAGCAAATCCTTGGCTGCCTCCATGTAGGCTGCCATCTTCTCATTCCAGGCCTCAAACTCCCCGGACAGCTGATTCATCACGAGTTGTGAATCACAGAATATTCGAATTCTCTTAACTTTCAAGGTTTTCGCGCTTCGTAATCCTGCCAAGAGTGCCTCGTACTCCGCCACGTTGTTTGACGCACTGAAACCCAGGCGCAGGGACAACTCGATCATAACTCCTCCAGGAGGGAAAAGCACCACCCCAATTCTAGATTCGGTGTTGCATGCGGATCCGTCAACAAAGAGCTTCCATTCCAAAGGGTCCTGCTCGGCGGACGCCCTTCGCTTCTCGGCTGATGGCTCGACCAACTGCTCCTTTCTCGTAGGGGGCAGTGGAGCCACTGTGGGAGAGAACTCTGCCACAAAGTCTGCCAAAACTTGCCCTTTGACTGCCGTGCGCGGCTGATAATCGATGTCATACTGGCTCAATTCCACCGACCACGTTGATATTTCGTCCCGAGAAATCGGCCTTTCAAAGCAACGATTTCAACGGGAACTCTGTGTAAACTACCACTTTGTGACTTTAGAAGTAATGGGGCAGCTTCCTAGCCACCGTCCTCAGTGCCAGGACCAACTTCTCAAGGGGCAGATATCTCGTCTCTGCGTCCAGTAGCGTCTTGCTCACATAATAGATAGGGATTTGTTCGGATCCCTTGTTCCTCAGTAAAACTGCACTTACAGCATGCTCGGATACTGCCAAGTATAGGGTCAGGATCTCACCAGGCTCAGGAGTGGACAGAAGCGGGGAGGCCGCCAAGTACTTCTTTAGGTCTTGGAATGCCTGCTCACATTCTTCTCCCCATTCGTAACCTTCTCTTTTCTTCAACAACTGAAAGAAAGGTCTACACTTGTCGCTCGAACGACTAATGAACCTGTTAAGGGCTGCCGCCATCCCTGTCAAGCGCTGGACCTCCTTCGTGGTCCTCAGACTCTGGAGCTTCTGCAAAGCTATTATTTGATCGGGATTCGCCTCTATCCCTCTTATGGTCACCAGGTGACCCAGGAATTTCCCAGAACTTACTCCAAACGCACATTTCGAGGCGTTGAGCTTCAGCTTGTACTCTCTTAATATCTCAAAAGCTTCCTTTAAATCAGCGATGTGGTCCCGTTTCTCCTTACTCTTTACCACCATATCGTCTATGTACACCTCCATGGTCCTGCCGAGCAACTTCTTTAGCATAATCCTTCCTAGTCTCTGGTAAGTTCCCCAGCATTCCTCAGACCAAATGGCATTACACTGTAACAGTACAGCCCTCGTGGTGTGATAAAAGATGTCTTCTCCTGACCGGGGCCATACATGGCTATCTGGTGATATCCTCGATAAGCGTCGAGAAAACTCATACGCTCGTACCCAGCTGTTGCATCTACCAACTGATCTATCCGGGGCAGGGGAAAACTGTCTTTTGGACAAGCCTTGTTTAGATCTGTGAAATCTATTCAAACTCGCCATTTCTCATTCTTCTTTTTCACCACCACTGTGTTGGATAGCCACTCGGGGTAGTAGACCTCTCGTATCGCCTTTGCCTCGAGCAAACGGTCGACTTCCTTGATAACAGCATCCACATGTTGTACGGCAGATCTTCTTTTCTTCTGCATTACGGGTTTGTGTTGTGGGTCCACATTCAAGTGGTGGCAAATCACATTTGCATCTACCCCGGGCATCTCCTCGGGCACCCAAGCAAACACATCAACGTGATTATTGAGAAACTTCACCAACTCTTCCTCCTCTTCTTTGCACAGGTTTTCCCCAATTAGGAAATACCTTTCAGGATCATTCTTGTTGATCTGGACTTTCTTCAATCCTTCAACCACTTTCTCGGCCGGATTCCCTCCAACATCCTCGATGGTCGGCTGGTTGGTACCCTCGACTGTTTGCACCAACTATGCCTTGGGTGCCTTCTTGATTATGGAAACCAAGCACTGTTGGGCTGTCTTTTGGTTCCCCCCTTATTTTCTCAATACCATTGGACCCTGGAAACTTTACCATCTGATGGTAGGTGGAGGAAACTGCCCTCATCTTATGCAACCAAGTCCTTCCTATAATCGCGTTATAGGAAGATGGCACGTCCACCACTAAGAAGTCGGTCCTCAGCACTACTGTTCCTGCCCGAACAGGGAGGGTCACCTTACCCAATGGCCAAACTGCTCCTACACTGAACCTGACCAATGGGGTTACTGACTGTACCAAGTCCGCCTGTGCCAACCCCAATTTCTTGAATGCGTCGTAATAGAGCACGTGGGTGCAACTTCCTGAATCTACCAGGATCCTCTCCATGTCATATTCCCCAATTCATAGGGTTATGACCAGAGCATCATTGTGTGGCACCTGGACCCCTCCCAGGTCCTCATCCGTGAAGACTATGCCCTCGTTGCATCCTTCCGTTTCACATTCTCGTTTCTTTCCCAACCACATCGCATGCTGGTCGTGTTTTACCTGTCTCTGGAGCAACCTCACCTCATTTCTCGTATAAGGTGTGGCCAATCCATGTGTCATATGGATCACGCCCCTTGGATTCTGCTCGTAATCCAACTCCATGGCTTTCTCGGCGCCCTTGTGCTCCTCTTGGATGAACTCCTTCAGGTACCCACGTGAGACCAAGTCATCAAGGTGTTGCTTAAACATCTCGCAATCCTCCGTCATGTGACCCCAGTCCTTGTAGTAACTGCAATGCTAACTCGTAGCTCTTCTTGCATCTTTATCACCCTCCAGCCTCGGAGGCCACTTGAAGTACGGACGGTTCTTTATTCGATAAATAACCTGATAAATCGGTTCTTTCCAAACCGTCGTTACTGAGAAGAAAGACTTCGGGTCAGAGGCGTGCTTCTCACAGTACGACTTTTTCTTAGTCTGCCCATGCTCCTTCCTCTCCCTATAAGTCTTGGGCTCGGGCTTATCCGCCTTCTTCGCGGGGCCCTTGAATTGCTCGACACTCAGCTTGCCATCTTCCCGTAGTATGTCATCCTCGTTCCTGGCGTGCTGCTCAATTCATTCCATCAACTTTGCCAGCGTGCTCACTGGACTCATGTTAAGGGACTTTCGCAGCTCCCCCCGAACAGGCAGCCCAGTCTTGAACGTCGCTATTGCGTATTCCTCACTGCAACTTTCAATCTCATTGAAAGTCTCCCAATACTTCTTGGCGTAGCCTCTGATCGGCTCGTTCTCTCCTTGTTTCATAACTGAGAGACTCTCAAAAGTTTTGGGTGGTTTCCTGCTCGTCAGGAACCGAGCAGTGAATTCCTCGGCCAACTGGCTCCATCCCCGTATGGTGTTCGGCTCCAACTTATGGAACCAAGACAGAGCCACCTTTCCTAAACTAGATGGGAACATCTTGCACATGATCGCGTCATCACCATCGTGCATAAACATCGCCTGTTGGTAATGCTGTATGTGTGCCACTGGGTCTGCATTGGTTTCGTACAGGATAAACGTCTCGTGTTTAACCTTGCTCGGCAACCTTGCCTCCTGCAATCTCTTTGCAAAAGGAGAAGTTTCTATGTTACTTAGGGCTCTCTGTGCTGCTCCTCGTGCAGACATGGTCCCCTCCTCTGGCCCCTTTGTAGCCCTGGCATTATTTCTTTCCCAATCGGAATTAGGTCTCTCGTACTTGTCCCTATGGTGTTTCCTGTTCCCTCCTTCCTCGGGGGTGGAGCTCCTGCTCCTGCTTCTCCTTTTTCGTGAAGAAGCCCTTCGTCGTTTTGGAGTGAGGCTCTTGCTCCTTCTTTGTCGTGAAGAAACTCTCTTGTACTCCGCCATATCCAACCTTTCTTTTTCGGACTTCCTTCGTGAAAGCCCAGAATCCTCCGGATGTTCTCGTATCCGCTGCAGCTGTTGAATCTCGTATTCCTGTCTCTTAATCAGACGAGCGTATTTCTCTATTTCCTGTCTCTTTTTGTCCAGGATATCTTCCTTGCTGTGCACGTTTTTCGAACGTGCGCCTGATTCTCTCCCATGGCGGGACTTACTCCATCTCGTGGACTCCGTGGCTGTCCGTCCATCTTTGTTTCTGGAATCGCCATGGACAGTCAGGGGGTGGTCCTTGCTCGTGGTCCTCCTTGCATGCCCTTCGTCGGGCTTTCTCGGAGGGTCGGGTGGGGATTTGTCACCTCCCCCACCCAGCTGATTGTTTGGATCTAGCGGGGTTCTTGGATCTTCTTCCTCTATGGTTGCTTTTTCAAAGGGATCTCTTTTGTTTCCCACAGATGGCGCCAATTGTAGGTGCAAGAAAACAAAAGAGCCTTTGAATCTCACCAAATCGTAACGGCTACTTTGAACCCCTCGCCGGAACCCTAGCTCACCGCCGCAGTTGAACCTGTAAAATAGACAAAGGGTGAGCGCACCTTTGCCGTCTCGTGGCAAAGGCCCTCCGATGCCAAAGTTAGTATCTCGTACTAGTCAAAACCCTAATTCTCAGTAGGTCATGAACAAATAACCAAGAATTGCGTACCTTTACCTCTAGGTTTACCTCATATTTATAAATCCATTTATGCTTGTTGTCTAAGCCATCTCGTTGCCCAAGGTTTCCTTTCTCGTATAAGGAACCCAAAATATCAGGGATTCTCGTTCCCTTAATTACATGTTACCTTATAGACCATTTAGGAATTCTTCCCATAACTGGCCGTTCACCCCATTCTCGTTGGGTATCTTCTCTAGATATTGTTTCCTTACTGGGTATTTGCCACTTCTAGACCCCTCTGGAGCGTCTTCTGGCATCTCTTCCAGAACGCTGCTCCAGATCGGGCCTCTCGTTGCCGAACAGACTATCTGGACCAATGATTTCTCTTATCACTGGTCCTTTTACCATGCGACTGGTCCAACAACTTCCCTTGCTCTTTGGATCATACCCCTGCTCGGGTATCTTGTACCTAGGACCACCCGTGTCTCCGGTCCTTATTGCCGTTCACCGTACTGCACGACGAATGCTCCGATTATATTTATTCTAGGCCCCACGTACCACGTGTTCGGGACACTTTCTGTACCTGTTCGGGATTACCTCCCTACAGCTTTTTGCACGGCTTCTTACTTGTCTTTTCACTCATGTAGCTGTGGTTATGTGACAAACTCGGACTGCTGCACCCTCCTGTAGATGGCTGGAATCAGTTTCCAAAGCAAATCCATCAAAGGGGAATGAGATATCCAGACATGGATCTGGAGGAATGGTATGAATTCCTGCGGCATGTTCAGCCTGACGAGATAGTCTAGAGGTGTCCCTGGCTGGAACTTCCCACCATGACTCTGCACTCTGACGGCTTCGACAGGGTGGTGATCGCGGGGCTGACCAACTTCACTTTCTACATTCTTGGCAAGATCCTTCGCCAACTGGGCGTCTCACAGGGAAGCAATCGTATCACCACTGGGGATTTCCGAGTTCCCAATTTCAATGCACAGACTCTCAATGGCTATAGGAGGCAGTGGGGCTTCAGAACGTTCCAACGACAAATGCCGGATTTCACCATAAGGTTGATGAGCAGCTATGGACAATGGCTGAGAGCAGATGTGCATGCAAGAGAAAACATCGACTGACTCGGACCATTTTGCTGTACTTAGAATAAGCTGTGAACCGTTAGGCTTCTCGAGCATTTTGTTCTGTTTTTCAAAATGCTTCAACTGTTTTAAGGCTTTTATGCTCAGTTTATGTATTAGAAGTAGTAATTTGCAATAAAATTGAAAGACGAAGGGTTTCCCGCTTTTGATTCTCTTGATAACACTTCGATTTGTCCTCGACTTCCGTTCAACCTTTGATGTGGGTGCCAAAATGTTCAACCATGGATCAAGTTGATGGAGTGTGACCGGATCTCAAGGTGAGACTGCCTACGTATCCCTTTTCAGGGAATCAGGTCAGAACGTAGTTCAGGCCAGGGTTCGCTCGTGTGTTTTGCCTCTCCTTTTACGCTCTAACTTTTGCCTAGAACCGCCTTTTCAGGTTTTCGATCTAGCGAGCTTTCGACTGTTGCCTATTTATTTTTGCCTAGACCGCCTCCTTAGGTCTTCGGTCTAGCAGGCTTGCTCTAACTTTTGCTTGGCACCGCCCACCCTTGTGGTTTTCGGTCCAACGAGCATCTCTCAGGGATAGAAGCGCTTGAGTTGATCTAGGTTGACTATGGTACTGAACTCGTTGTCGTCGAGGTCGATGAGCTTGGCAGCACCTCCAGACAGGATAGTCTTGATAATGTAAGGCCCTGAACGCTTTGGTCGGAACTTCCCGCGGACATCAAACACCGGGGCCCGAATCTCCTTTGTAACCATATCTCCTTCGACTAAGCCCCTGGACTTCACCTTCTTGTCAAACGCACGGGCGATTCGAAGTTGTTACCTTTGAACATGATACAGGGCACGGAGCCTCCTCTCATCAAACAGCAACAGCTCTATGAACCTTCCGCTCAGCCATTCAGACTCCTCGAGACCGCATTCAGCCATAACCCTTAAAGACGGAACCTCCAACTCGATGGGAAATACTGCCTCCATCCCATATACCAAAGAAAACGGAGTTGCACCAGTGGAAGTGCGGATCAACGTTCGGTATGCCTAAAGTGCCAACGGTAGCTGTTCATGTCAATCCCCTCGCAGATTCAGCAGTCTTCTTGATAATCGTCTCGACATTTTTATTTGCGTCCTCGACTGCTCCATTTGTCTGTGGACGGTAGGTGGTAGAATGGTGTATCTCAATACCGAATTCTTCAAAAAGCTCCAGGACTCTTCCTTTGAAATGACTTTCGTTATCTGACACAAAGGCTTGAGGGACACCGTACCGGTAGATGATGTTCTTTCGAATGAACTGCGCGATCTGAACCATTGTCAAAGTTTTGTAGGACTCAGCTTCGACCCACTTAGTGAAGTAATCTATTGCTACCAGTATGAACTTGTGACCATTCGAAGTAGACGGTGTGATCATGCCGATGACATCGATGCCCCACACAGAGAACAACCAAGGCGAGGTCATGCAAGATAACTTAGACGCGGGAACGTGCTGCAGGTTGACATGGATTTGACACTTGTAACAGCGTCGCACATAGTCAATGCATTGAGACTCCATGGTTGACCAGTAGTAACCCTGCTGAGGATCTTCCTGGCTAGCATAACACCACTCATGTGAGGACCGCAGACTCCCTCGTGAATCTCCTCCATGATCCTTGTTGCTTCAGCTCCGTTGACGCACAGCTTATGCATTCCACAATGAGACCTTCGATATAGTTTCCCTCCACAAATGATGTATTGGGTGGCCAACCGTTGTAAAGCGACTCGATCTTTCCTAGTAGCCCCAGTAGGAAACTCCCCGCGCTCGACGAAATTCCAAATGTCATGGTACCAGGGTAGGCCATCATCGACATCATCAATGGCGTTGATATACTCATAGGCGGGCAAGTCCCTCCGTTCAATCACAATCGGTCATAGCCTAACCCCTGTCGGAAGTTCGGTCATTGAAGCCAAAGTCGCCAAGGCGTCGGCGAACTGATTCTTCAAGCGTGGAATGTGGGTGAAAGTCACCTTATTGAAACGAGGAATCAGTTCTTCCAACTTTTGGTGATAAGGCTTCAGCTTTTCCTCGCGAACCTTCCAATCTCCATTAGCTTGAGAGACCACCAGGTTTGAGTCCCCAATTACTTCGAGCTTCTCGACCCCAAGGGTGATAGCAGCCTCCATTCCGATGATACAGGCCTCATATTCAGCTTGATTGTTGGTGACATTGAAGTTTAACTTGAAAGCAAGCGGAATATGAGCACCAGCAGGTGTGATCAGCAACACTCCGATCCCGAATCCCTTCTGATTCGCAGCTCCATCAAAATAAAGCGTCCACACTTCCTCGACCACGGTTAGTACATCCTCATCAGGAAAAGTAAAATCCACATCTTCCGGTCCATCAATCTGGTGATCAGCTAGGAACTCAGCCACAGCACGACCCTTCACAGATTTCCTTGTAACATATTGGAGATCGAACTCAGCCAGCAGAAGCAACCAACGTGCTAGCTTATGAGTGAGTGCCGGCTTCTCGAACAGATACTTGATAAGATCCATCCGAGAAATCAGCTTCACTGAATAGGCTAGCATGTAGTGTCTAAGCTTTTTGGTAGCCCAAACTAGCGCCCAACACGTCTTTTCCAGAGAGGTATACCGTTCCTCGCTACCCACCATCTTCTTGCTTAGATAATAAATAGCTTTCTCGACCCCGTTATCTCCTTCTTGTGCCAGCAGACATCCCATAGTTGTCGGGGTGACTAATAAGTATAGAATCAGCGGTCGACCGGGCGTAGGCGGCATTATCACAGGCGGGTTTCATAGGTACTCTTGTATTGACTCGAAAGCAGCTTGACATTTGTCCGTCCACTCGAAACGAATATCCTTTTTGAGTAATCGAAACAGCAGCTCACGAGTCAAAGTTAACTTAGCAATGAACCGACTGATAAACTGAACCTTTCCCAAGAAGCTTCACACTCCCTTCTTCGACCGTGGTGGTTCCATTTCGAGGATAGCCTTGATTTTAGACGGATCAACCTCAATCCCTCTTGCCGTGATTAGGAACCCCAACATCTTGCTTGTCGCTTCCCCAAATGTGCAGTTCTGCGGTTTGAGGTGCACGTTGTACTTGCGAAGCCTTCCCAAAAACTGTCGAAGCGCTGGAATGAAATCCTCCTTATTCTAAGCCTTGACATTCATGTCGTCCATGTAGACCTCGACTATCTTGTGGATGAAATCATGCAACAAGGTTGTCTGTGCCCGCTGAAAAGTGCACCCGGCATTCTTGAGCCCAACCGACATCATCACATAGCAGTACGTTCCCCACTCAGTGATGAATGTTGTTTTCTCCTCATCCTCCGGTGCCACAAAGATCTGGTTGTATCCCAAGAATCCGTCGACAAAAAAGAGCAAGGCGTGCTCCGCCGTGTTGTCCACAAGCACATCGATGTGAGGCAAGGGAAACTGTCTTTGGGGCTTGCTTTGTTCAAGTCCCTGAAGTCGACGCAGACCCGAATCCTCCCATCCTTCTTAGGAACTGGTACAATGTTGGCAACCCACTTCGGATACTCAGCGACCCTCAGAAATCCTACGTCAATCTGCTTAGTGACCTCTTTTTTAATCTTCTCGACCCAATCTAGCCTTATCCTGTGTAGTTTCTGCTTAACCGGAACAGCCCCATGCGCTAATGGAATTCGTTGCTGCACTATCTCCGGATCGATGCCGGGCATATCCTGTTGTGACCATGCAAAAACCTCAAAATATTCCTTGAGTAGATCGATCAGCGCAGCATGGTCCTCGGGGGACAAAGTTGAACCAATTTGCATCATACGGGGGTCACCCTCATCTTTCAAGTTTACATAAATTACTTCTTCTTTTAGAGGCTGAGCATGCCTTTCGTCTTCCCTTTCGATGAGGGAAAAACGCTCAGCCGGAATATTCCCGTCAAAGTCTGTTCCTTCATCGTCGGGGTCGACACAATTTATGTAAAAGTCAGCAAAATAATCAGAAGCAGGATCGTTCATTTCATAAAACCCAGAAGGGTTGCCAAGTACAGTAGACTCGAACTCGAAATAGAAGCTATGACGTGGAGGGCTGAGAGGCACAAACTCCGACTCTGAGCTAGTCTTAGACTCAACAGACTCTGTGTCAGACTCAGATTCATTGTCAATGCATGTTAAGCGTGGAGTAAAAATGCAGTTATTCATACTACCCTTAGCTTCGACAATGAGGGTGGTTGGATCTTTGAGAGCATCTGAGGAGTCGGGCCCAAGCATCAGCACTTCAGCCTCTTCTTCCTTGCCAACCAAACCTGCTTGGGAGAATAGCATCTCCAAGCTCCCCTGGTCGAAAGTCTTCAACCAGTCCATCCTTTCCTTGATTTTAGCCAGCTGCTTCTTGAACACTTCCTTAGCCAGCTCATCCTTTGCAATGTCTTCCTCGCTGTCGGACCAGGTGTCAGCAGCAAAAATCTCAAACCCAAGAAGGCAGGTACGAGTCTCCGGATCCCAAAATGGCTCAACTTGCCCCACATAAGCATTGCCTCCTCCCTCGCGGATGAAGTAGCTGTTAGGATTTCCGTAAAGGGTTCGAAGTTTTCCCGTGTCTTTCCCAAACTTGGCCCTTTTGGCAGGAAGAACGTATCCCAAACCAAACTGACCTTCGGTGAAGGGAAAGATAGGGAACTTAATGATCCCCTGTTGGTTGATCCCGAGTCCAAAATCGGGCATGAATGCCATTCTCCTCATGATCTCGAAGGCGGCAGAGCTGATGATGAAATCGTCCGCTACAGCGATGGCGAAGACCGATCCCGAAGTTTCGAACGAGAAGCCTCCAAAGTCTGAGTCTTCCTCTCCATGCATTATCCCCAACATAGGCTCATCCTCTTTGAGTGGGCGAATCCCAGAGTTCCCACAGATTGTTAAAGTTCCAGTTGGAAGCCCCAGCATGACTTTCTGATGCAGGGTTGAAGGTACCGCCATGATGTCCGGCCTATGCATCCATGGCCTGCCCAGCAGCTGGTTGAAAGTAGCAGGGATGTCTACTATATGAAACTCCACGTCCATCTCAAAGCCCTCAGCGTCGAGCTTGAGCACAATGGTTCCCTCTACCACACGACGAGTGCTATCATAGGCTTTTACTACCAGGTTAGACGGCTGAAAGTCTTTCTTTGCAATTCCTAGACGGTATGCCACCCCCAGTGGGCAGACATTGATGGCAGAGCCATTGTCTATGAGCACGGTCGGTATGCATAGTCCCTTACACTTGACAGTAATGTGTAAAGGAAGGTTGTGAGTAGTCCCTTCGACAGGCAAATCCCTCTCAGTAAAAGTAACGGAATGTTTGGAAAGCAGAGGCAGGACGAGGGCAACCATTGCCTCAGGGGTAATGTCGGGAGGTACAGTGAGACGGGACAAAGCTAAAGACAAACTCTCGCGATGCTCCTTTGATGACGCAATCAAACCCCAGACAGATATGGCGACAGGAATCCTTTCGAGCTGCTTCTGAATCACATTCTCCTCCGGGACTCCACTAGGAATTATAGGACCATTCTTTGACACGGCCGGCACATCGGGCCTTTGGACTGGAGGATTGGACGATCTCCCAGCCTGCAAGTTAGGTGGCTGAAACACTCGACCGCTCCTCGTGACATTTGCTATGTCCCACCAGGAGGTCGTACTATCATCAAAATCCCAGAAGTCAGTAGGAATATCCGCCATCTTGCACTTTCCCTTGTCGACCTATGCCACAGTTGCAGGAGAGTCCTGACCTAGCGCAGTACTCAAGTCTTCCATTATCAATCCTTCCCAGAAAGCGGGGTCCTGAGTGGCAGCTTCCTCGAAGGGTACCCCCAGATTAGTGAAAATGGCGAATCCCAAAAGCCAGCATCGACCAAAGCAGAATTAACGGTCCACACCTCATTTCCCATTCGTATATCAACCACTTTGTCTACATCCCAGAGATCAGCAGGCAGCGGATTGGTATTGAGATCAACAATTTCATCGACGTCCCACAGATCCTTAGGTACTTCATCCAATGCCATGACAAGGCAGTCGTCTTCTAGTGCAACGTAAGGACGTGGCTCCTCTACAGGCACATTGTTGTCGGTGGGATCACTCTCGTGATGGAACTTACGAACTACCTCCGAAAGCTTGTCTACCAAAGGGCTGAAAGACCCAAGCTGGCGGCGCTCGTCAGGAATGACATCCCCATCGACGTAGAATTCTAAGTATGCCTCATCCATATCATCTTTGGCGTCAACTTGTCCCAAACAAAAGTTCTGATCCCAATCCAACTAAACAGCGGTAGGTTGCGGGTCCCAGACGTACTCTTCCTCCTCAAGACTGACAGGCTCAGGCTGGTAGAAAAGCATGAATAAAGAGAGACCACCCAGTGGATCTGCTCGCGCTGCCTCCCATTCTGCTTCCAATTGGTCGACCCAAGCTTGATCAACCTACGGCGCTATGGGAAATCCTAGATGATAGCACTCAGTCCAATCATTTCTGAGCTCTGTCCATTTTGCCATTTTGTCCTCCATCTCCCATCCTACCGAGAGCATGTTGACATCGGGTTCCACAGGGGCAGCTGCAACGGGCCTAGAGTTGTTCTCTGAAGTTATATGGCTAGTGGGGTTAAATATAGTGGGGCTGGGAGAGATTATAGTGGAGCTGAGGGATATCTGGTTTACTTGTTGGTTATGTTGGGGTAAGGAGTTGGAAATGACGTTGGGTTTGGCAGGTGGGGTTGGAAGAGTGCCATTTTCTACCAAGTCTTGTATCGCATGACGGAGGCGAAAGCAAGAGTCGGTGTGATGGCCAGGCATCTGATGGTAAGCACAGAAGACATTGGGATTGTGGCTAGGGGGTAAGTTTGGAGGAAGTGGGGTAGGTGTCAAGGGTTGGAGGTGACCAGACTTGACCAGTTTCTCCAAGACCGAGGAAAGTGGAGCCTCGAAATTGGCGAAGACACGAGGCTGGCTGCGGTTTCGGGTCTTTTGAGGGGTTTGCACTTGGTTTATGTCAGCAATGTAGTTAGGGGAAGTCTGGGTGGTAGTGTTTCCGGTGGTAGCTGCAGTGGCATAGTTGTTGGCGCCGAAGAGGGCAGTGCTATTCCCGGTGTAAGCACGGGGCTTGGCTTTCGAAGCCACGGCAGAGGAAGACGCTTTCGTTCTTGTCAGAACCCCAGTTTGGAGAGCCTCTTCAATGGCTAGGCCGGAATCAAAGAAGGTCTCCCAATTCACACCTTGCACCAGCACAAGGTTCTTGGCAAAGTCGGGCAGCAGGTTGCGGGAGACGATGCGGATCTGGTCCTTCTCACTAGGATGGTCGGTCATAAGGGCTGCCTTGGCCCTCCATCGATTGATGAAATCCGCAAAGGATTCCTTCGCAATCATCTTGGTTGACTCGAGCTCTCGAGTGGTCATCTTGAGCTGAGCATCGTAGCTGTACTGGGAGTTGAAGGCAGTACCAATGTCTTCCCAAGTTCTTCTTTTGGAAACGTCGAGAGACAAGAACCACTGAAAGGCTGGACCAACAAGAGTCTACGGGAACAGTTGGGCCATAGCAGCCTCCTCCACCCTGTGGAGTTTCATGGCGCCATGGTAGGCCACCAGGGGAGTCTTGGGATCACCAGTACCGTCGAACTTCGCAAAGTTCAGCATCTGGAACCGCTCAGGTAGACGAGCGTTCGGGAAAGGGCAGAGACGATCCATGTTTAGGCCACCAGCACCCAGTCTCTCAGATTTAGTGACGGATTCCTCAAGCTTCGCCATCTTGGTGATCAGAGCAGCTATCTCAAGGTTTGAACCAGGGTTTTCAACTCGGGGAATCTCCTCCGCTTCAGCTTCGGGATTTGGCCTTTCACCACCGCCACCAGCTGCAGCCACTAGGGGAAGGCGCTCTTCAATCAATGCACGGAGATTAGTCATAGAGGCATCAGCCTGATCAGCCCTCTGCTGCATAGCAGCCATGTTTCGTTGGATATCGGCCAAGACAGTGGCAAGAGTCAGAGGTGGAGTCTCGGCCATGACTATAGCTTCGATCTTGACAGGTTTCGGAGATGATGGCGGAGATGGAGACGGAGAGGCTTCGTGCGGAGTAATCGGCGGCGAATCCTCCCTTGACAATGTACAATCCTGAGCTTCCGTTGTGAATGACTAAGCAATAGCCCCACCCAAATCTTCTCACAGACAGACCCGGCGGACGGACCCAAGTAGGTTTGGCTCTTGATCTCAGACCTTTGATTTGACAGTGCACGGGCTAGACAGTAAAGTAGAAGAGCTCAGTGATAGCCTGCAGCAATTTATTTTTAAGAGATGGGAAATGCTCATCGTTAGTGTCCTCCTAGACTCTACAACTGGCAAACAAGTCCATGTCGCAGCGTCCTAGGATGCCGCTATGATCCTCGGATTTCTTTTCAACGTTGTATCCTTGTTTGAATCGACAAAAACCAAGAGATGGCGAGACAACCTAAGTCTTTGGCTATTTCTTTCTCAAAGTTTCAATTTTTGGAATGGAACAACTTGATGCGAATGTCGTGACACTATAACCAAAATGGCATAGACAGCACTGTGCCAGAGCCTCGAATGGTGTAAGTGTTTAGCACTTGTAATCGGAGCAATGTAAGTATCACGACATACTTTTTGTTGTTCCTAGATTTCTATTTGAAACTTTGATCGGGGTTTAGACAAAGATTTAGAAGGTCTCGATTTCTCGAAGTCCTTTTGACTCAAGGAATTTTGAAAGATTGATAACGTGCACCATCGAGATGCACGACTCGTCATCGGTCCAAACGGCATCCTAAATAGGGACGAGATGGACTTGCAAGAAAGACAGACCTAAAAGCCGCCCTAGCATGCTCCTACGCAAAACGGTATGAATGTATGGACATGCATGCGATAGGGAAAGCAGTAACACATGGACAGTTTATGGGGGCTAGATGCAAATAATCCTACCCTGCAAGTTCCTGTCTTAGGTTGAAAGGTTCTAGTGCTTTGTACGCATGGAGAGGCCGGTTTTGGTTTAAGGGGGTTGCAACTAGAGCCGCAGTATACCTCCCGTTGCAATGCGTAAAGCAGAGCGACGGTCGAACGGTAGTACAACTCATCATCGTCCAAGGTTGTTGGGCGTTCGAGGACTCCGGGCTCCAGTAAACTGTGCCGGTTACCCAAAACATCTAACGGGGCTGAATAACATTGATGCAAATGGAGAATGCCAAAGAATGACTTTGAGAGAGAGAGAAAAACGCGATGTTTGAGAAAATGCCTTTTTCGAGTTTGGCTCACTTTAATTAATCAAAACTTGAAGAAAACTACACAAGTGAATAATAGTAAAAGTCCCAGTTCGGATTGGTCGGATGTAGAATTCTGTTACGTTACCATTCCGTTCTTCAGCAGCGCGGAGCGTACTGTTTTGACAGACTTTTGAAATTTGTTCAAGTGTGTATTAATTTCCAAAATTTAATCAATGCAATGGTCCCCAGCAGAGTCGCCACTGTGGGCACACGCCCGTAAAAAATCCCCATTTTTAGTTCAAGGAAATCCCGGGTTGCGCCCTTTTTGCTTTGGAAAGTATGACGAAATGCTGTTTTGAGAGAGTCGCCACTTAGATTTTGCGGAAAGCACCCAAGAAACCGGTTTTGAAAACGTTTTTATCACGTTTATTTGATTTGAGAAGGCTTGTAGACTGGGCCGTCGTCACCTTCGATATCTGAGGTTCCGGAGCCAGGTTACAAGAGGGGAAGGATTTTATGGCACCCCTCTCGCCCAATCCGAAGATCGGTCTCTACTTAGGCATTTTGTAAAACGTTTGCATTTTTCTCTCTTTGATCATTTTTTAGCCAGTTAGGGCGGGGGAACAGTTAATGGGAATTAATAAATGGCAAGTTGCATTTACATGGCAAAATAATGAATGTTTGATTTAAATGAATGTAATAGATTGAGAACAAGCACCTGTGAGCATTTTAGACAAACTGGAACACACTGACCCAGAGTGGTGCATGCAGGAGAAAACCTGTATGCTCTGGCCATGCCACTGCATACAAGGATCACATGCGTGCGCCACAACAGAGCTGGCATGCGCCGGTAGGTCTAAGCCCACAGCTTCTGAACTTAACCCTCTGGGCTCTGGAATGGACTAGTGCACACTCAGGACAAACCACGCAGTCAATAATCATGTATTAAATAGTTACAAACGGGAGAATATGAACATAAGAAGATCAAATGGACTGAAAACCCCATAAACAGTGTGGGGATAGCAAATATAGGCCAGGATTAAGCTAAGATGCAAAGGACAACCACTGGATGAACAACCACTGCCGCACGCCAGTCATGGAAGACCGTGCGCCAGTCGTTGATCTCATCCAGTTTTTGTTTCCACATCATCTGGGTTCTGGAGCATGACCAAAATGATCCCAGTGATCTCCTAAAGCAGGAATAACTGAAGAATAGTTACACAGTTCTAAAATATGAAAAGCAGTAAACCTATTTTTATCAATAAGGTGATCAACGTAAAAAGAGACAAAATGGGGGTGATCAGCGATCCCCACACCAGTCCTGCCATGCAACCACGACTGGCCCACGGTTATGGATAACGGGCGTGCGCCACTAATCTCCCTACGACATTGTTTATTTGTTAGCTTGGGGACCAGGCTTGATATTGATTACCAGTCTGGGCCCTGCTAACTCCCCTCAGGGATCAAAACAGTTTCCAGAACAAAAGGTGATATACCTTTTGGATGAGATGGATGATGGATTTGAGCTTTGACCGTAGAGGTGGATGGGTGGATGATTAATTTGGAAGGTAAGTATGACCAGTGGGAATGCTTCTTACTTACCCCTTTAATGGGAAAGAAGAAGAAAGCAAGAGCACTAAAGAGAGAGAGAGACAAGAGACTTGGAGTCTTAATGAGGTGAACCCCTTGTAAATAAATGCAAGGGGGTATTTTTTGAATGAGAGAGATGACTGATTAATTGAAGCCTTAAGGGCTGTTTGGGGTGGCAAAGAGGAGGGAGCCTCCATGCATTAAATGCATGGGACTTGCCTTGATGTAGGGTGTAGGAGAGAGGGGGAGACAGTTCTGGACGATATAATCATCAGGAGAGCTGTAGCACACGTCAGGGTGGCACAAAAGTCTCGGGCAAGTGGTCCCGAAAAGGTGATTTGAATGGGAACAAGTGGCGTGCGCCAGCCGGTGACTGGCGTTCGCCTGTAGAATGTTGTTTGATGCCCGATGACTGACACATGGCAATGAACCAGCGTGCGTCAGTCGATCACTGGCGTACAGAAGTAGGGTTTTGCTGAGGCCATTTGGTTCTGGCTTTCGGGGTTCGAAAAGGGCTTTGAAAGGGTTTGAACGAGGTTCGGAATGCTCAAAGCTCAAACACGCCATCAATGTTCTTGACCGTTATTCATCATCGGGGAAACAAAGGCCGTATATACACTAATCTGGACAGTCCAGAATAGGGTGTCTACAACCCACGAAGAAAGCGATCCGCCTTCGAGAGGCTCGGCGCCGGTAGCTACTCCTCTTCCTCTACGCACCCAGTCAGGATTGGAAAAGGAACTCATGAGCCCACCCCTAGCTTCACTAAAATTGCCAACGACGAAGACGACCTCTTGGAGTTCCAGACAAAAGGGTATTGCGAGCGCCTCAAGAACGCTCGAGCCAAAATCCCATTTTTCTCGCATCCAGGGGAAAAAGGTGGCGGAAGCCATATCACGGAGTGCCTCGAGCCCTACGCTCGAGATAGCTATAAGAAGGACCGACAGGAGCGATCTCATCAAAGATCAGGAAGCATCCCACCGAAGAGGAAGGAGTACGAAAGGTTGGATGAGTCGATTCCAAAAAAGCGCCCCGTGGCTGAGCGTCCAGATGGTCCTGACCGTTCGATCCGACCTCATCGCGACGCCCGACTCAAAAGACTCACGACCTCCCCCTTCACACGGGAGATCGACTCGGTCACCCCCCCCAAAAGGATTCACCCAGCCCAAATTTGCCAAGTACGATGGCAAGACCGAGGCATATACTCACTTGGTGCAGTACAAGCTCGTCATGTCTCTCTTCCTCCGAAATGAGCCCTCGGACGACACTTTCCTCTGTAAGGTCTTCCCCGCAAGCCTCGGGAACCTAGGCCTTACATGGTTTAACCAGCTGCCTGCTAGGTCAATCTCTTCGTTTGACTCCCTGTGCGATGCCTTCATGGCTCGGTTCGTCACGAGCAACAAGCATGAGAAAGAGATCGATTCCCTCCTCGCTCTCCGAAAACGACCCGACGAGACGCTCTGCCAGTACACCGCTCACTACTGGGAGCTATTCAACGAAATCGAAGGCTGCGACGGTGTTATCTCGGCCCGAGGATTCAAACTCGGTCTCACCTCCCAAGACGAGCAAGTCTACGACGACCTCGCCCGCAACAAGCCCGACTCCATGAAGGACCTCATGACCCGCATCGAAGGCTGGTGCTAGCTCATCGAATCCAAAGCCGAAAAGGGCATCGGAAGTCCACGAGCTCCAAAATCACAGCTGTCTTGGCCAGCGCTTCGGTTCCCACACCTGTTTCAACGCCTAAGAAGCAGGTTAGCAACATCAAGCAATCCCCGAAGAAGGGACCGAAGCCAAGCGACTTCAACGCTGAGAAAACCATCTTCACCATTCCTATTTACCGGATCATTGATCAAGTGAAGGATCAACCCTTCATCTCCTTCCCGAATCAGAAGCTCGGCACCGAGAATGGGAAGATCAAAAACCCAATCGTCCGATGCAGCTATCATAATGAGCAAGGCCACTTCACTACCGCCTGCAAGCCTTTCAAGGCCTACTTGGAGCAACTCGTCGCCGGTGGTCACCTCAATCATCTCATCGATCATGAAAAAACCAAGGCTCGGGCAGAGCGCGCCGAGCACAGAACCGAAGAAAAAATTCAGACAATTCATGTTATCCCCGGTCCTCTGCACCCCGAAGCCGCTCGCATCATCCGTGCCGAGTTAAACGACGCATCCTCCTCAAAACAGGTTATGCTCGTCGGTCCCGACACCAAGCGCGCCCGCACCGACGACGGTTCAAAGTGAACAATCACTTTTACTAAGAAGGACCTCGACCGTGTCCAGCTGCCACATAATGACGCCCTCGTCGTCACCCTACGCATCGAAACTTTCAACGTCCGACGCGTCCTCGTTGACCAAGGCAGCTCGGCCGAGGTCATGTACTACTCCTTGTTCCAGGATCTGAAACTCTCGGACACCGATCTTCGTCCTTCCGAAGTCCCCCCATAGGATTCAACGGGGCCCCAGTATGGCCCCTCGATTTGATCACCTTCCCAGTCCACGCAGGTTCGGTGGTCCTCGATATGGAGTTCATGGTCGTTGACGTACCTAGCCTTACAATGCAATCATCGAGCGCACCTGGCTCCATAAGCTGAAGGCTATCGCCTCCACTTATCACCAGGTGGTCCGCTTTATAGGCGCTAACGGACGTCAGGAAGACCTCTACGGCGACCAAACCGGGGCAAAAAGGTGTTATGTTAACCCAGTCCGAAGCAATAAAAAGACTTCTCGGGTCAATCTCATTGAGGTTCTCGACGCCCCAGTTTTGGAAGATGTCGGGAGGTCCGCCGACGAGAAAGCAGTGGAAAAGCTTGTCACTGTTCCCATCACCGAAGACGGATCACGTTTTTTCCTTGTCGGTTCTTCACTCAGTGACACCGAGCGGAATGACATGGTGGATTTTCTCAAAACGAATATCGAAGTATTCGCATGGACTCCCTATGAGATGCCCGGAGTCGATCCCTCTTTCATTTGCCACGAGCTCAACATCGACCGGACCAAGCGCCCTGTCGTCCAGAAGGCCCGGCGCTCCTCTCCGGTTCATTCCAAAGCTATAATCGAGGAGGTCAACCGACTCCTCAATGCCAATGCTATCCGCGAGGTCCAATACCCCAAGTGGTTGGCCAATACCGTGATTGTCAAGAAGAAGAATGGCAAGTGGCGGTCTGCGTTGATTATTCCAACCTCAACGACGCATGCCCAAAGGACTTCTTCTCCCTCTCGAGGATCGACCAACTCGTTGATGCCACGGCCGGCCACGACCGAATCAGTTTTATGGACGCCTACCGAGGCTACCATCAGATTGCCATGAGTGAAGGAGATGTCGAGAACACGGCCTTCATCACCCCTCATGGAATCTTCGGATATCTCGTCTTGCCCTTTGGACTCAAGAATGCCGGGGCAACTTTTCAAAGGATGATAACCAAGATGTTCGAGCGTCTCCTAGGAGACACAATGATGGCTTACATCGACGATATGGTGGTCAAGAGCATGCTCACCGGAGATCACCTCACCCACCTTGCCGAGACCTTTAAAATTCTCAAACAGCATAAACTTCGTCTTAACGCTGAGAAATGTGCCTTCGGCGTCAGCTCCGGTAAATTCTTGGGACACCTCGTGTCCCGACACGGTATTGAAGCCGACCCTGCTCAACTACTGGCCATCGAGAAACTCTCAGCTCCCCACAACAAGAGGGACGTACAACGCCTGACAGGCATGGCAACGGCCTTGAACCGATTCATAAGTCGTTCTTCAGACAAGTGCCAGTCATTCTTCGCTCTCCTGAAGGGTAGCCGACGGAGGTTCCAGTGGACAGAAGACTGTGACCGAGCCCTGCAGCAGCTAAAGACTTACCTCTCCGAAGCACCGCTCCTCGTCGCGCCTCGGGACCAGGAGGACCTGTTTCTATACCTTGCCGTCTCCTCACATGCGATAAGTTCGGTTCTCGTTCGACAGGAAGGACGGGACCACCAACCCATCTACTATTCTAGCAAGATGATGACCCCCGTCGAGACACGTTATCTTCCCTTGGAGAAGCTTGTTCTCGCCCTCGTCTCGGCATCTCGGAAGCTTGCCCCATATTTCCAGTCCCACCGCATCATTGTTCTTGCCGAGTACCCGCTCAAATCACTCTTTGCAAGGCGAACCTCTCCAACCGAATCTCCCAGTGGGCCGTTGAGCTGGCAAATTACGAAATCCAATTCCAACCTCGGACAGCAATCAAAGCCCAGGTACTTGCCAGCTTCATTGCCGAGCTCACTCCAGCCGACGTCTTAGCTTCAACCCTAACCCCCCGTCCCGAAGCCGTCCTCCAAGCCAATGCGAGCACTGCCTAGAAGCTCTTCCACGGTGATGTGTGGAAAATGTATGTCGATGGCACATCCAACAGCCGACGCGCTGGGGCTGGGATTGTGCTCCTCTCCCCTTCCGGCGTCCTGCATGAAAGCTTCCTCTCCATCAACTTCCTGGCCTCCAATAATGAGGCTGAGTACGAAGCACTTATCTCCGGACTTAAGACTGCTGAAGCCCTCGGTATTGAGGAACTTGTAATCTATAGTGACTCTCAACTGGTAGTCAACCAGCTCTCCGAAGAATATGAAGCTCGGGACGACCGAATGCGCACCTACCTCAGCTCTGTCGTCCGGCTCCTCAAAAGCTTGAAGGCCATTTGCGTCGAACATATTCCCAGGGAACAGAACACTCACACCGACGCACTCGCCGGGCTCGCTTCGGCCTACGCTGCTTCAGAACATCGTTCCATCTTCTTTAGCTCCATCGACAAACCCAGTTTCGAACTTGAAGTTTTAAGCCACGAGGTTCTTAACATCGAGCTCGGCCCGAGCTGGATGGATGAGATCGTCGGTTACTTGAAGGATGACATCCTCCCTGCTGATAAGAAGGAAGCCCACTGACTTCGCAACAGGGCTGCACTCTTTTGGCTTAATCCCAACAGAAAGCTTTACCGAAGGTCATTCACCGGCCCCTACTTGCTGGTTGACCACCCCCACCAGGTCCCAGGCATCATCGAGGAGCTTCATTCTGGCGACAGCGGTTGCCACTCTGGTGGGCGCTCTCTTACTCACAGAGCCATTACCCAAGGGTACTGGTGGCCCACGATGAAGAAAGACTCCGAAGAATATGTCAAGCGTTGTCGGAAGTGCCAAATGTTTGCCCCTATCATCCACCAGCCGGCTCGGGATCTCAGCCCACTCACCAGCCCCTGGCCCTTCTCTCAATGGGGCATGGACATAGTTGGCAAGCTCCCTGTCGCTCCAGGAGGCTTCAAGTTCCTTTTCATCGCCACCGATTACTTTTCCAAATGGGTGGAGGCCGAGCCCCTGGTTACCATCAAGGAAACATACGTCATTCGCTTCATTTGGCGCAACATCATTTCTCGCTTTGTTGTACCCTTCGCCATCATCACCGATAACGGGAAGCAGTTCACCGGGCAGTGGTACCGGACTCTCCTGGACGAGTATGGCATTAAATGGGACACTTCCACGCCGGGCTATCCGCAGGGCAATGGACAGGCTGAGGCTGCCAACAAGGTCGTCTCCTCCGGACTCAAGTGCCAACTCGAGTCCCGCCGTGGCAAATGGGCTGAAGAATTGCCACGAGTCCTCTGGGGCTACCGAACCACTCCCCGGCGCTCAACGGGCCGTAACCCCTTCTCTTTGGCCTTCGGTATGGAGGCCGTTATTCCTCTGCAGGTCAATCTTCCCACGATCCGTACCGAGAACTTCGATTACGAAGTCAACAATGAAACCATCGCTGCGGACCTCGACTTGGCCGAGGAGGAGCGTGAGAGTGCCCGGATCAAGCTCGCTTCATACCAGCAGGAGGTTGCCAAAGGTTACAACTGAAGCATCCACCTCAGGTCTTTCAAGCTAGACGACCTCGTTTGGAAAAAAGTGATAGAGAAATCTGAGAAGAGGAAACCTCAGGTCTTTCAAGCCCAACTGGGAGGGTCCCTTCCCAGTCTTAAAGCACCTAGGCTCGGGGAATTACAAGCTGGAGAAGCTGGACGGTTCTCCAATCGCCGAGACCTGGAATGCCAACAACCTCAAGAAGTTCTATGGCTAGCCAGGCTTAGGCGCCGGAGGACCTATTCCCTTTTTTCCTAGTTTTTTGTTTTTCCAAGCAATGCTTGTGAGTACCTATGTAATGGCATGTCCTACTTCCGTTTCAATGGGAATTTTCCTGTCATCACTATGTGTTATTACTCTCGTCATTTACTTTTTACTACTCGGTTCAACCTTGTTTGAATCGTTTTACCTTGACTTCGGGACTCCGTCCTCCCATGGGTATCCCCCTCGGACGAAAATTCTCACTAAGTCACCACGACCTTCTCGGTCGTTCGGACTCTCGATTGTTCGTCTTAAGGAAACTAGGCCCTTCCCCGAGCCCCTTATGTCGACTTCCCTGTACGTCATCTACTATTTAGGATTTACAGAATTCCGAAGCTCTGGCCGATGCCATTTCCCTTCGGGACTCTAGCCCCAATCCTTTAGCAGATTACCTCACCCTAAGTACCTGTCACTCAGGTTACCTACCCAACGAGCGACCGAGGCACCTAACCCGAAGCAGGGGCATGCGAAATTCAACGTTTGACCTTTTTCTTTGCTTCGGGACGAGTCCCTCGATCTGTTCAAGCAGGGGCTTCGGTAAATGTCGCATTCGCTTCGGTTATTTCCCTGAATGCCTACTGTAGAAGCCTACTGGGCACAGGGGCTAGCAACCGCTCCGTTTTCTGAAACAACTCTCTACATCTTTGAGATCTCCTCGGATTATACTTCGGTTAAACTTTATATTTATCCATAGTTCAACCGAAGCAGGGGCAGATGCACCTTTCAGCTACAGCTATAAAGGCATACAAGCATCTCAAAGGATAAAAATAGTGTTCGAAAAAGGAAGCATTCATTCAAACAAACGGCGAAATGAACTGCAAAGTCAAAATCCTAGCTTAGCCATTACAAGTGACAAGACTTCGGCCAGAAGTTCAGCGTCTGTCACTTCGGAAAAACATTTACAAACTCTTGAACGGCAAACTCCAAACGTCCAGAGCCATCCAGTTGAACAGTAAAGCAGAAAAAGCAAAGAAAATCCAGAATATCTCCGAGAAGGGAAGAGGGTGAATCATCCTAGCTGGTTCGGAGCAGGAGCATTAGAGTCTCCCCATCCATTGGATGCGGCAACATTGGCTTCGGTATTATGCCTGAGAATCGGGGCATTCGGATCTACTTCAGCATTTTGCATCTCTACGTCCTCCTCTTCGGGCAGAACGAGTTCCTTCGGAGGCGCTTCGGGCAGTGCACGGAGCTCAAAGTCCTCGGGAAGGTTAAGCTTGCCTAGCAGGGTCTCATGACCATACCGAAGCCCATCCAAGAAACGGTCCCGGTGCAGCTCGGCCTCGATCTCCCGGACCTGTTTCTTGTATTCAACTCCAGCTGCGTCCCAGCCCTCGTCGTACCCTCGTTTCATCGCAAAGTCAACCTCTGTGGCTCGGGTAGCCCTCAAGGTGGTGGCATCCTGCTCTGCTTTGTTTGCTCTACCTTCGGCAAGCTCCCTGTCCCGGTTGCACCTCTGAAAGTCCGCCAGGTACAGGTCGCAAGTCTCCCGGGCCACCCTTAGGTCGTCCTCCCATTGGGCCAAGGCCTTCCTCAGCTCCTCGATCTCCTGCTCCCAGGCTTTGCACCGGCAGTTAATGGTGAGAGCCCAAGCACCAGCCTGCCAACAAAGGATAGGAAAAATGAAATTTTTACATGTATGAAAAAATCTAACCGAGGGGAATGAGGAACAGAGCAGCAGTAAGCTTACCACGAAAAGGGCTTGCACGATCACAGCGGTCAAGTCCTCGGTAAGGCCATCGATAGCTTGGACGTCCCGAGGAAGAATACAACATTGGAGCATACCATAGGCTACTCTGAGGTTTTTGACGCTGTCAGCATGAGTGATCAGCCGACCAGCGAAATGTCGGAACTCGGGAGCCCAGGGTAGCTCCCGAGGATGGACCCACGTCCCCTCCTCCCCATCGGTGAGTCGCTCTTCCCTTCCTCCCTCCTGTTCATCCTCAATGGTGATCAGCTCCTTCTCTTTGTTTCGGTCGCTGCCACCCTCCTCGTGCCGAGCCCCCTTCTCCGGAGGTCCCTGTGGAGAAATTGGGGTCACTCCCGAGGCCTCGGCGCCCGGCATACCGACAGGGGCAGCACCCCTGCCTTGGCCCCTTGGTCGATGTCGCCTAAGGTTCAACACCTCTCGGGTTCCAGGCCCGGCCATTTCCGCACTCAGTCCAGTTCTTTCCGGGGTCTCCCTGTCAATTGCTTCGCGAAGGATGCCTCGAGGCTCGGAGTTGCTTCCCTCGGTATCTAGCGTGCCTCCTCCACTCCCTCCCCATCTTCCTGTCCCACCGCTTTGACCCCAACTACTCCCTTGGCCAGCCCTTGGTACACCTTGCTATCTGGGTCTTTTCTTCAGATAGCTCGTGTATGTCGGCTTGTACCCGAGCAACTCTAGAGCGTAGCGGTTGGTGATTGGAATGGCGTACGCGGCGTCGATCCAATCTTTAGAGGCTCTCTCCCGAAGACCGGCAACAACCCCCTCGACTGCAACAAAACACCAAAAGGGAAAAGAAGTTAGTACATAATCAAGGCACAATGGAAGTATGGATCATAAATACCGAAGACTAAGTTTACCGACCAGGCTTCCCGGCCTCGAACTGAACCGTGGTGGCTGTATCAATGCTCTCCCTGGGACCAAACATCAAGTTCCCGGAGACCGCGACGTATATTCCCGCCCACTCCTCGGAGTCCGGTTGGCGGTCAATCAAGAAGGTATCATAATCTGACCTGCACGACAGGTAGTGTCGACCACACTCTCGGTTGATGCCCACCAGGTACACCCCGAAGAGCTCTTCTAGACCGAAGGTCAGGTTGTATTGTCTCCTCAGCTCTATGATGCTAGTTATGATTCGGTAAGAGTTCACCATGAGTTGAGAAGAGGTAAGGGTAAGGGTCCGGAGCACCCGTTGGACAAATTGATGAAGAGGGAATCTTACTCCTCCCTCGGTGATGGCCATTAAGGGAAAGACAGTGTGGAAGTTTCAACGGGTCGGTGTCCCGAAGTAACCGGACCTTAACGTCTGAGGGTATGCTGTTGACCCTCTTGAATTCTGCGTAGGCTGCCAGCGTACCGTTAAAGTACTGGCCTAGGAAGGGACACGGCCTCATCGGTCTCCTCCGCCCCCGCACCTCCTCGGGAGCATTCGCAAAGGGTCTCGGGCCTTGGTTTGAGGTGGTCGGGGCCTCTGTCATGCTTGGGTCGAAGATTGTCACTTGACGAGGAACGCTTGGTGGGATGGCTTGCTAAATAAAATCGATTGGGTTCCGGTAAAGTCTTCGGTTCCAAGCTTGTCGGAAGATGCCTTCGAGCGAGAAAGAATCTGAACTACTGGAATTGTCTGAAGAGAGATCAATGACCATCCGCCCCTTCCTAAACAAAGACAAGAATGTGCAAAATAGCTATGTGCTTCAGGGAAGGCAAGAGGTCTTGACGCTCGGGACGGAATGGTCATCACTCTTCGGTTGGTCTTGGTCTCGGTCATCTCTGGGAAATTCCTCCTCAGGAGGAGCCCCCTCGGGTCTCGCTATAATCCCTATGGGTCCAAGAACAAAGGCAGGCCTCGGGAATAACTTTGGCCTCAGGAAGAACTTTGGCCTCGGGAAGAACAAGGGCTTCAGTTTCAGGAAGCTGCGGCGGAGGACACCATCGACACCACGAACCAGGCGGCGGCGAGCGGCGTCTCCACCCCAATGGGTGATAAAAACGACAAAAACGCTTAAAAAAACTATTAAAACTTGGAGATTAAGGTTTGAAGATCAACATACCTGGTTTTTGTGTGAAGATCCGCTCTCAAATCACTCCAAAACTCGATCAAAAGGTTGAATGTCACGGCGGCGGGGGTTCGACGTCTGTTTAAAAGCTCCAGTGACCTTCTCTCTCCTCCTTCACCGTTTTTATAATGGAACGGACGGGTGGTTGCGCGGGAAATGAAGCGTCGTGCACCGAGTTATTCAATTCGTGACATGTGTCTTCATCGAATGGTCAGTATCCAACAGTCAGTACCGGGGTCAGAAGCGCCGCTGGCCGAGCCATTTGCATCTTGACATGTGTCATTGATAGGACGGTTCGTACCAATCATCTGACGTACCAGGTGCCGAGACAGCTTTTGAATTCCAGCACTGCGGCAAATGATGACATGTGGCTCCTAAGTCTGGGGCTAGCTATCCTCGGTTACCGAAGTCAATTCACTCTTTGGCGCCTCGGGTATCGGAAACCCCAGTTGTGCCGGTTCATGCGAAGGATCAACTCCTCGGAGCCGAAGCAAGCGTTGCGCTCCGAAGAGTTGAGGGGCTATTATGGTGGCCTCGGTTACAAGCTCGGTAACCTGGCCATATGATGTGACTCCGGCACTCGAGGAGCCTTGAGCCGAAGCGACATGTGGATTCCATTCCTCGATTTCCTCCTCGGTGTTGCTCTCGGGGTCAAGCCTCTATGTGTTGTGCTGCTGTCAGTTGTCCTGTCTCCCCTGAAGATATTCCTGAGGCCATCAATAGAAAGTTGTTATGCCATGGGGGCCCCACCAAGATCGTGCAATAGATGCAATCATTGGGATTCCCCTTTCCCATGTGCTCCGTTACCATTTCCTCCCTCCCGTCACATGCTTAGCTAAACAAGTTTTCTCGCATGATCGATCAATTTTATGGTGCACACTATATGTACTACAAATTTGAAATATAAGTGCTCTTAGCTTTATCGATCGAAAGGTGATCCACAGTTTTGCTTCGTACTAAAATGATTGTCTAAACAGAGCTTTTAGCTGAAACAAACTATAGATAAGTGTAGACACCCCAATTTGGACCTATTAATTATCCTTAATTTGTGCCCTCGAGGCTCCCCGATGATGAAAATGAATCAAAACAGGCCGTGGACGAACTTGGACAATGCTTCTTGGACTTTTTCAAAATCAAAACGTTCCTTTTTCCCGACACCCTGAGGGTAAAAATGGCACACATTTCAGCATATAAAATAACTTTGAATGAAACCAATCGGGTTAGAAAGAGGACTCAACGAGCTTTCCAACGCTTCAAAAAACACCCAAAACCGAGTTCTGGAGTGTCCGTGGCGCCCTTCTGAAGTTGGGCTGCCACTCTAGAGTGCTCGGGAACACTCCCAAGCGCTCGGGACAGCCACTCTAGAGCGCTCGGGACCACTCTAGAGCGCTTGGGAGTGTTGACAGACCAATGCATGTTGAGCTTGGCTTTGACCATGGCTTTTCAAGCTTTTCAACTCATTCAACGCTCAAACCTGCATATCTCAGGCCTGCCTGGGCCAGCAGAGAATCTCATGATGCCATTTCCTCTCCCCAAAACATTTTCTTTTCATTTTTGAATTGATTTTCAAGTCAAAACCCCAATTTTTCACTCCCCTATATATACCTCTCCATTCCACATGCAAAAGACCACGAAATTTTACTCTCTCTCTACTATCTTCTGAAAATTTCAGTCTCTCAAACTCTCTCTCAAACTCTTTCTAAAACCCATCATCTTCTCAAGTGTTTTTCCAAGAAAACCACAAAAACATTTTCAAGTCTTTGATACATCTAAAACTCCTTTCCTTGCTGTTTTTAAACCATTTTCAAGCACCAAAATCAGTCCAAGAAGCCAAGTTCAAGTCAAGCATAGGTATAAAATCTCATTTTATACTTAAAGTCTACCGTTTTTCTACTTCTGAGGGGGATCAAGGGCCCATACCAGTTCCTTATACTGGTTGTGAGCTCATTTGATCTTGGTTTAATAACAAGAGCAAGAGGAACACAAAGAAGAAAACAAACTTTTTTCTGGGCACTGTGTTCACTCCCGAGCGCTCGGGACCATTCTTGAGCGCTCGGGAGTGCTGCTGCCACTGAAACCTTGTTTTGTCACTACGTACTTCATTTTCTATTTGCAGTAGACACTGGGTGTGCACTGGTCCCTCCAGAGCCCAGTTAGGTTTGCGTTCAGTTGCAAGGAGGCATGATTTGGATGGTTAGAACCTGTTTCTAGTCATTTAAACCCTATGCTGAGCATATTCATGTTTAAATAGTTTTTGTATTCTTGTTTAAAGTATCATGTTATATCTGTGCTAACAAGGTTTGCAGGATGGCTTGACAGTGGTCCCGAGCGCTCGAGACCACCCCTGAGCGCTCGGGAGTGATTGCATGCTATCTCACTTCACTCTTTCTACTATCTTGTTATTTCCTGCCTTTGCATGTCCCTGCATGTGCCTGTTTGCTCTTTTAAACTATAGATCTCCCCTTCCAGAGGCAAGGAGGCATGAGTTGGAAGGCTGGGGTGCAACTTCAGCCTGCCAAGCCCACTGCTGAGCCTGTGATGTGCTTAACTTTAGTTTAGTTTATAGTTTCTGTATTGTACTAACAAAAATTTGCAGGTTGGATATCAGCACTCCTAAGCGCTTTGGAGCATTCCCGAGCGCTCGGGAGTGAAGTCAGATGCAGATCTTCAACCCTTTGTCATCCTGCATTTTATCCTTTGCCATTTTATCATTCACTGTATACCTTGCACATGCATGCACTGCTATCTTTTGGTAATTGTACATACTTGCTAAATGGTTCAATGAAACAAAATGTTTTTGACAAAATCCCACAAATGTTTAGTAGAGACCGATTTCAAATCGGGCGAGGGGGGTGCCGTAAAACCCTTCCCCCCTCGTAACATGGCTTCCGAACCCTCAAACGAATCTCTGGTTTTCAATTCAAATCAATCTTTTTCAAGCAAAACGGTTTCTCGGGTGGCGAACCATAAATCCGGGTGGCGACTCTTCAACCTTTTTCAAATCGATTCCAAAAGGCGTGGCGTTTCCTTTCGGGCCACCCCGTAACCACCCGGGGCTGTGGTAGCCCACAGTGGCGACTCTGCTGGGGATGTTTAATTGATACTTGAGAAAAAGTTGGTTTGTTGATAAAACGGCCCGCTTTTCTTGCATGTCAATTAAACTTGTGAGCCAAGCTTGAAAAACGTTTGTGGGATTTTCAAAGTTATTTTGTTTCATTGTCTATTTCTTGTGTATATATCTTGTGCAGCCCGCTATTCTTTCGGCAATCCTACCCGGCTTGCCGGTGATGGAGAATCCCGGAATGCTCAGCAACCCTCGACCGTGATAAGTCATCCCTACCGTTTGTACCATTATTGGGTGTACGCTCAATAGTGGGAGGTATACTTTGACTCTAGTCCGGGGAACCCTCTTCAAGCCAAAACCGGCCTTTATACATGTGTAGAAAGCAATAGAACCTTCCAAACTAGGACAGGGACCCGCAGGGTAGGAATTATGTGCTATATCCTGCCTACATGTTACTGCTTTCTGCATCTCACCATGCACCTCATCCTAGTCATGCCATCATGCTGTCGATCTATTCAATTTCAAGTCATGTGCTTTAAACTCGCTCGCGCGGTCTGTAGAAGGTTGCCAAGACCCGATGAAGAGTCGTGCACCCCGGTGTACGTTGTCTAAACTACATGAGTCCTTAAAACAACGAGACTTTGGGAAATGAAAACTTGCTAAGTCCTTGACTAATGCCTAATCGAAGATTCAACAGAGAATAAGGAATAACAGGAAACGACGACGTGATGTCACTTTACTTACACCACTTTGGCTAATGGCACCATGCCACTGACACCACTCTGGTTGTGGTTTCATGTCGTCTATACTAAGCTATTCCAAGTTCAAAATTGAGACTTCGAATGAGGACTAGTTGAATACTTAGTTCATTTTGACATCTCTTAGAACTTGTTGTTCAAAACAAAGGATACACCCTAAAAGAAATTCTGAGGATTGAGGCAACCTTCGAAAGACCGTGATCTTATCCCGCTTGCACATTGCACATCGCATCTTATGTTGTCTGTTTGCTTTTGGGTAGAACTCTTAGACTCGCTCGCGCGGCTTGTTTAGGATTGCCTGGACCGATGAAGAGTCATGCTTTTTAAAGGCACGTTGTTGGAATTATTAGTCCTTGGAACGATGAGGTTTTAGGGATATCGAAATTCATTAAGTCTTCAATACATTTTTCAATCATGGATTTAATGAAGATTAACGAAACCATTAGGCTACAATGTCATGATACCCACACCACTCAGGTTATAGTGCGAAGTCACTTACACCGCTTAGGCTAATGGCGCCATGCCACCTACGCCACCCCGGTTACGGTATCATGTCATTTACGCCAAACGGTTTTGAAACCAAAATAGAAATTTCGAATGGAAAATGTTAAAGACTTAATTTATCTTGATATCCCCCAAGTCTTGTCATTCCTAATCAAAGGATACATATTCAAAAGAATCTCTGAGGACTAAGGCAATCCTTCGTAGGTTGTCATTTCTTGAGTCAAGGTCTAGGAGACCATAAATCCATGGAGTTTGGGATAACTCCAGCGTTCGCCGTGCTCGAACGGCTCCCTCTAGCCTTAAGTGCATTTTTCAGCAGTCTTATTGCTTTGTCTCGGATGGTCTTAGATAAGGAGATTGGCTCTGATTCCCAACGTGAGGAATTTAACCTGCCTGACATCGACCTACCCGTGACTGTTGGAACCATCCGTAAAGTTTGATCCCTTGAGTCGACGATGACAACATGTGAATAACAACTCTTTTATTCATATGCGTTTTTTTTTCAATAAATCACAACATGGGCACATTCTGAGTTCGCTTCTTACTTTACTGTCAGCATTAGGCCATCCATCCTACAACAAAGCCATACCCTCAGAGACTCAAAATTTGTGGGGAAGATATGGAACAACCGGTGGAAAATTTGAATCGGGAGCATCCTAACGGGGAACAGCCAACAGGGAATCTAAATGAATTGGATCAAATCCGGACCTGTATCCAACAGATGGGTGAGCGAACAGATAATCAGATTACCCAGTTGATTCTCATGATAACTGGGGTTGCCAGACGACTTCCACCTCCACAAAACCCTGAAACACCCCTTAAAAACAACCATGAACCACCTCCTGAACCAAAACCCCAAAGCCCAGAAATGGCCGCCATCAAAGCCAAATTAGCCCAACTTGAGCTGTCCTTAGCCAGAAGCGAAAGAATCACCTCAACTGGCTTCGACATTGACGAACTCTGCCTCTTCCCAAATGCCAGACTACCCAAGAAATTCAAGCCAATCGACTTTGCTAAGTTCGACGGAACCGGTGATCCAAAAGCACACTTGACCAGCTACATTGGGGCACTTTCCATGTGGGGCGTGGAGAAAGACGCCATGGCCCAAATGTTTTCTCAAACACTGGTTGGACATGCTTTGCACTGGTTCACTGCCCTGGAAACGACGAAAAAGAGATCTTGGGAGGACGTCTGTGAGGCTTTCGTGGCCCAGTTCGACTACAACATCCAACTTGAGGTCACCATCCGAGAGTTGGAATCAACAAAGATGGAACCGAAGGAGTCTTTTATGGATTTTGTCAGAAGATGGAGAGCAAAGACTGTTCAAATGAAGGACAAACCCCCTGAGAAAGATCAGCTTCGGATGATTGTCTGAAATCTCCAGCCTGCACTTGCCAAGCACATGATCCTAGCTCAAGCCTCTTCCGACTTCAAGACATTCTTCGAAACAGGCCTGGCCGTCGAAGAAGCTGTTCAGTTGGGCATCCTCGAAGATGCTGATTCCTTCCCAGAGACAAAAAATGTGGACCCCGACAGCAACAGCACATTGCATGGCTACACCAACCTACCATCTAACCCTGCAAATACCATCCCAGTGCCAGACCCCAGATCTGAAGAAGAATGATGAATTCAATGAAGCCAATCCATGAATAGAATTTCTCATGAGTCTGGAGAGTTTCAAGTCAAGTCGAGTCTTTCAATTTCAAGTCGGTTTGTACTTCGAGTCTTCCATGCTTTCATGTCTGTACGTTTTCAAATTCAAGTTTGTAGTCAAACAAGAAAAAAAAAACCAAAAAGAGAGTCAATTTCGTAGTTCCGAACTACGTTATGACCTGATTCCTTTGCAAGAAGGATACGTAGGCAGCCTCATTTTGAGGCCCGGTCATGTTCATTCGAGTTGATCCCAAAATTCGGTCATGATCTTTCAAGTCAATCCTTCGTCGATCCATCCTGTCTTTCGAAATCAATCTCAAGCTTCTTGTGTCGAAATTGTGATGATAAACTCGCGTTTTTGTGATAATCCCTTAACTTGGAATTGTTTTTCGCCATCAATTAAGGAATCAAAGCACGAGATACTTCACCCTTGCAAGAAGAAGAATTTCATGGGAACGCCGTCGAGAAGCGATGCCTTGGCCCGAGAAAAAGCTCGCTGGATCAAAACATCAAAATATGATCCAGGCACACAGATCTCTTAACTTGCATCTAGGATCCAATTATCAAGTTGTGCAATTCAAAATGAAGAAAGGCATTCTTTTCTTTTATCAAACGCTTGAAGATATATATCCATTGATAACCCCTTTTGAGCCTAAATCAATTTCTTTGAAAGAACCCAGCTAGGCAGCTACCCCCCACACCGGGGTGAAATGAGGAGGACAAATGTGCCAACACATGGTTATCATCAGCGCATCAGAATTCAAAGCGTGAAAGTGCCAAATACATGGACACAATGAGATGCAAAATTTTGAAGAAAAATCAGAGAAAGCTCAAAATCAATGAAAGTGCCCAACACATTGGCACAACAAAAGGCAAAGCAAATCAAGTGAAAGAAGACGCCCATTAAAAGCAAAAGGGCACAAAGATATTCAAGATGGCTGCTAGCTCTCGAAACCTAAAGAAAATGAAAATTTTTGAGCCTATTATCCTTCCTTTGTTAAACCAAACCTTGGCCACGTTACAACCCGGATAAAGTCCTTTCAGATTGGAAAACACAACTTGATAACAAAATTCCTAGACAATAGGAGAAAACAAGAAGGAGCAGCAAGGCAAGACATTTCATGAATCTTGTAAAATCCAAGCTGGGGCATTTTCGAAATCCATGGGTTGTCATCAACAATCTGGGGCACTGTTTATGGTAAAGACCCTCGTGTTTTGACGAAACAAGATCAAAGAAAATCCTGAATGAGCATCACTTGATGGAGCTAAAGCAATTTCAAAACCCCAATTGGGAAAATCACCAAAACTTGATTTTATCATGACAATTTCAAACGTCAATTGTGGGGCATGCTTGCCACTTTTCGAACCCTCAAGTAATCAATTTTCTCGTTGAGTTAAATCAAACTCGTTGTTCAATCAAAGTCATCATGGAGAATCAATGGTCTTTCTCGTCTTTTGAGTCATCTGGGCCTTGTCCAAATTCACACAAGGTCATGTGTCTAGTCAAGTCATATTGATCTTGAAGTCCCAACTCGTGAGAGAAATTCCTATACATGGAAGAACCCACGCTTGTACTCATGATAATACTGGTTGTCGAAACTATCAGTGGGATCAAAGAAAAGAATCAAAGCTAAGGTCTGTCACTCACTGGGCATGCACATTAGCCTAATGTCATCAATCATAGCAAGCATATCAAGACTGGGGCTTGAATGCTCAAAACTCAAGCCCAGATCAAAGTCAAACCAACTCTAGCTCAAGTCATGGGTCCAGCTCAAACCCAATTTTCATCCAAAGACAAACTCCATCCCAAATCCCAAGGTCCTGAAAATACCAGCCCGCTGGCCAAAAATAGTAAAGCAGAAAGGGTACTCGAACATGTCCTTTGTTGTTTTCAAATAAATAAAAAAATCATCGTTGTTGTCAGATGACGAAATAAGGGTCTCACTTTCTAGCCTCGACCTCTTATGGTCGCCTTCATCTATCATATTTGTCAACACGACTGCTTGACGTGCTGCCATAGATTTGGCACCGTCCTCTTGGACATCTTTCAATCAACTCCCGCCATAGATTTGGCATTGTCCTACGGGGCATCTTTCAATCAACTTCTGCCATAGCATTGGCATTGTCCTACGGGGCATCATTTCAATCAATTTCTGCCATAGATTTGGCTTCTTTCGTTCACCATTTTCTGCCATTGATTTGGCACCGTCCTGAGGGACATCTTTCAATCATCTTGTGCCATAGATTTGGCACCGTCCTGAGGGACACCTTTCCATCATTTTCTGCCATAGATTTGGCACCGTCCTGAGGGACATCTTTCAATCATCTTGTGCCATAGATTTGGCACCGTCCTGAGGGACACCTTTCCATCATTTTCTGCCATAGATTTGGCACCGTCCTGAGGGACATCTTTCAATCATCTTGTGCCATAGATTTGGCACCGTCCTGAGGGACACCTTTCCATCATTTTCTGCCATAGATTTGGCACCGTCCTGAGGGACATCTTTCAATCATTTTGTGCCATAGATTTGGCACCGTCCTGAGGGACACCTTTCCATCATTTTCTGCCATAGATTTGGCACCGTCCTGAGGGACATCTTTCAATCATCTTGTGCCATAGATTTGGCACTGTCCTGAGGGACACCTTTCCGTCATCTTGTGCCATAGATTTGGCACCGTCCTGAGGGACATCTTTCAATCATCTTGTGCCATAGATTTGGCATTGTCCTGAGGGACACCTTTCCGTCATCTTGTGCCATAGATTTGGCATTGTCCTGAGGGACACCTTTTCAATCGAATTCTGCCATAGATTTGGCATTGTCCTGAGGGACACCTTTTCAATCGAATTCTGCCATAGATTTGGCATCGTCCTGAGGGACACCTTTCAATCGAATTCTGCCATAGATTTGGCATTGTCATGAGGGACACCTTTCAATCATTTTCTGCCATAGATTTGGCATTGTCCTGAGGGACATCTTTCGATCATCTTTCGCCATAGATTTGGCTTTGTCCTGAGTGACATCTTTCAATCACCTTTCGCCATAGATTTGGTTTTATCCATTCGAGACAAACTAACTTGTCTCATGGGATTGTACCCCTCGTGATGTTTTCGCCTTTTTATCCTTTGAGACAAACGAACTTGTCCCGTTGGACAGCACCCCTCGCGGTGTATTTTACGCTTGTTTAATTATTCCACCCACTGAGATTGAGCAATCGGTGGGTGCTCCTCAATCAATCTATCTTGTCGATCATTTGCTTGCATGTCTGCATGTTTGCATTTGCCTCGAAGAACTACGCTGGTCTGATCCCTGCAAACGGGGTACGTAGGCAGCTCGAAAGAGCACAACCTCATGTTTCGAATGCTTGTATATCTTTACCTGCATTTGATTTTGAATTAAGGATTTAGTAGGGCTCGAATTGGGCTGTCTCAATCTTTGGATGTCACTCGTATCCAGACATGATGCCGAGCGCCATCCAAAGAAGGGCAACTGTAGACACCCCAATTTGGACCTATTAATTATCCTTAACTTGTGCCCTCGGGGCTCCCCAATGATGAAAATGAATCAAAACAGTCCTTGGACGAAGTTGGACAATGCTTCTTGGACTTTTTCAAAATCAAAACGTTCCTTTTTCCCGACACCCTGAGGGTAAAAATGGCACACATTTCAGCATATAAAATAACTTTGAATGAAACCAATCGGGTTAGAAAGAGGACTCAACGAGCTTTCCAACGCTTGAAAAACACCCAAAACCGAATTCGGGAGTGTCCTTCTGATCGAAGTTGGGCTGCCACTCTAGAGTGCTCGGGACCACTCCCAAGCGCTCGGGACAGCCACTCTAGAGTGCTCGGGACCACTCTAGAGCGCTTGGGAGTGTTGACAGACCAATGCATGTTGAGCTTGGCTTTGACCATGGCTTTTCAAGCTTTTCAACTCATTCAACGTTCAAACTTGGTCTTACCAGGCCTGAGCAGGAATCTCATGATGCCTTTTCTCCCCCCAAAACATTTTCTTTTCATTTTTGAATTGATTTTCAAGTCAAAACCCCAATTTTTCACTCCCCTATATATACCTCTCCATTCCACATGCAAAAGACCACGAAAATTTTACTCTCTCTCTACTATCTTCTGAAAATTTCAGTCTCTCAAACTCTCTAAAACTCTTTCTAAAACCCATCATCTTCTCAAGTGTTTTTCCAAGAAAACCACAAAAACATTTTCAAGTCTTTGATACATCTAAAACTCCTTTCCTTGCTGTTTTTAAACCATTTTCAAGCACCAAAATCAGTCCAAGAAGCCAAGTTCAAGTCAAGCATAGGTATAAAATCTCATTTTATACTTAAAGTCTACCGTTTTTCTACTTCTGAGGGGGATCAAGGGCCCATACCAGTTCCTTATACTGGTTGTGAGCTCATTTGATCTTGGTTTAATAACAAGAGCAAGAGGAACACAAAGAAGAAAACAAACTTTTTTCTGGGCACTGTGTTCACTCCCGAGCGCTCGGGACCATTCTTGAGCGCTCGGGAGTGCTGCTGCCACTGAAACCTTGTTTTGTCACTACGTACTTCATTTTCTATTTGCAGTAGACACTGGGTGTGCACTGGTCCCTCCAGAGCCCAGTTAGGTCTGCGTTCAGTTGCAAGGAGGCATGATTTGGATGGTTAGAACCTGTTTCTAGTCATTTAAACCCTATGCTGAGCATATTCATGTTTAAATAGTTTTTGTATTCTTGTTTAAAGTATCATGTTATATCTGTGCTAACAAGGTTTGCAGGATGGCTTGACAGTGGTCCCGAGCGCTCGAGACCACCCCTGAGCGCTCGGGAGTGATTGCATGCTATCTCACTTCACTCTTTCTACTATCTTGTTATTTCCTGCCTTTGCATGTCCCTGCATGTGCCTGTTTGCTCTTTTAAACTATAGATCTCCCCTTCCAGAGGCAAGGAGGCATGAGTTGGAAGGCTGGGGTGCAACTTCAGCCTGCCAAGCCCACTGCTGAGCCTGTGATGTGCTTAACTTTAGTTTAGTTTATAGTTTCTGTATTGCATCCTGTTTGTACTAACAAAAATTTGCAGGTTGGATACCAGCACTCCCAAGCGCTTTGGAGCATTCCCGAGCGCTCGGGAGTGAAGTCAGAAGCAGATCTTCAACCCTTTGTCATCCTGCATTTTATCCTTTGCCATTTTATCATTCACTGTACACCTTGCACATGCATGCACTGCTATCTTTTGGTAATTGTACATACTTGCTAAATGGTTCAATGAAACAAAATGTTTTTGACAAAATCCCACAAATATTTAGTAGAGACCGATTTCAAATCGGGCGAGAAGTGCCGTAAAACCCTTCCCCCCTCGTAACATGGCTTCCGAACCCTCAAACGAATCTCTGGTTTTCAATTCAAATCAATCTTTTTCAAGCAAAACGGTTTCTCGGGTGGCGAACCATAAATCCGGGTGGCGACTCTTCAACCTTTTTCAAATCGATTCCAAAAGGCGTGGCGTTTCCTTTCGGGCCGCCCCGTAACCACCCGGGGCTGTGGTAGCCAATAAGTAATTACAGTATGTATATATAACAATTTTTGCAGTTAAGCAGAGAGCTAGCACATGTCAATTTGTCAACTGAGAACACTAGCTAGCTTGTAATTAAATAGTGAGTGTGATTAATGTTTCTCCATATAAAACTCATTGTCTCACATTTATCAAGTACTAACTCAACTTCATTACAGAACATGTTAGGGTACACCCAAGTGGAGTGGGTGTGAGTGTAGGGGACAAAACCCCTTGTCTTATTCTCCCCTTTTGTTGACTGCCTTAGGCAGTGGTGTGTGTGTGCTATGAGACAGAGAGGGTGAGGGAGAGTTGAGCGGTGAGGAGGACGAGCGGTGCTCCTCGGAGACACCCGGAGAGACTGTCGGAGAGCACCGGAGTGAGGGAGAGAGAGAGAGGAGTGGGGAAGCCGGCTTGTGGCTATCCTGGAGAGGTTTTTTCATACTTGTATATATGATTTATACATAGTGGAGCTTTTCCTCGGATATCACTCGTTTGTGCTTGGTTTATTTTTGTGCTTGTGCTAGGAGGTGTGAATCGGGGTCGGGGTCTCGACCCAACAGTGGTATCAGAGCCGGAGTTGCTGGTTCAAAGCTGCGACTGGGCAGCAGAAGGTCACCGGAGAGGCACAACACGTCAGAAGAAAGCACGGAGCATGGCCTAAGCTGGGTTCTCGGTTGAGCCATATGAAAACTCAATCGGACCAGTAAGAGTTGTGCACCTCACTGAAACGAGTCTATAGGAGGTGACGTGGTCGAGTTTCGTCACCGGATGAAGGTTCGGGAGCCATTCGATCACAGCGGGCGGAGAGGCTGTTCTGAATAGCCCGAGGTCGTGGATGATCGAAGACGAGTTTTGAGCACTGGGTTGTGTTCACTTGGAGGAGACGATCACGGAATGGGTTAGCACGTCGCCAAAGGAGCTCGGAGGTGGCGGCAATGGCTATTTGAACGGCAGAGGCGAGCGACGGAGGGGCAATTCAAGGGTGGTTCGTACCAGGAGTCGTCGGATGTGAGATTTGAGCATGGGGTTGTGTTCGTCTTGTTGAGACGAGCTCGGGAGTGGTCGAAAAATCACCAGGCGACGCCGGATTAAGTCGCACGCGAGATCGAAATTGGAGGCGAGTGAGATCCACTCGCAGCTGTGTGCAACACGCACAGGATAGAACCCACGCCAGCACGTGGGAGGCACACGCTGGTACACGCCAGGCGTGTGTGGTCAACGCCACATGGACGGTCAATGCTGACTAGGCAATGAGTCAATAGCCCAGTCAGCATGCCACGTCATTGAAATGTGGAGGACACGTGGCACTGCCACGTCAGCAGGAAGGGTCCCATTTGAGATGCCACATCAGCAATCAACTGTCCATGTCATCCGATCAACAATGATGTGGCAGTTCAGTCAGCGGAACAGTGGCTACTGCCGGGTCAGATTGGTTTTTGCGCTTTTCGAAGCCGTTCGGACTCCGTTTTTTGATTGGAGGCTCCTAGGCTGGTGCGAGTGCTTAGTGGAGCATGTGGTTGGAGGCGGTTTGGGTTGCATGGAGACTTAGCTTGTAAGCAAAGATACATTACATTTGAGCGGGTTTGTTCGTCTGATAATGACACAAGCGCTTACGGCTTGTAGCAGCAAGGAAAGTCGGTGATGATTTGTTATGGAGCTGGTAGGCAAGGATACATTACATTCGGGCTAGGTTGCTCGTCTACTGATGACACAGACGCTTATTGGAGTGATAGATCGATTTCGATGGAGATCGTAGATGCTTGGGAAAGTCAGGAATGGAACGATGATGGACGAGTGGCAGGGAGGAGACTCGGGGAGAGCTGAAAGGAGTGCAGGGAGTTGACGGAAAGTGGCAGGAAAAAGACGATTGACGGAGCAGACTTGCAGTGATTGAAGGTTGATCAGTGCAAACATGCGTGGAGCTAGTGAGCAAGGATGCACTCAGGTTGGTAGTGACACAGGCGCTCACTAGAGCGATGGTTTGAGGAGATGATTGACAATGATCGGAGGCAGTCTGGTTCAATCGGGTTCGAAGTCCTATTATCTGGAGATGCAGTTTGTGATTCGGGCTGCAGGATGAGCTGATTGGATGTGACTTCTGGTCTAATGGATGACGGGCAATCTATATGGGCTTGTGGGAGTACAGCGGCAGATGGAGCTGATGTCGGGCACGAGTCAAGCAGTATGGATGAATGAAGGCAGTGAACAGGATGAGCAGCAGTTGCAGACGCACACGGGATAGGCACAGAGTACGAGGAGTCGCAACCTAAGATGTACGGATGTATGTCTGGATACGAATCAGGAGGCGTGCGGGATACCGGCCGGGTGATGATTGCTACTGCTTGCGGGGGTGTTCATTGGAGCTCCGGACAGGGGGATTGAGATGGAGATGCGACGACGTATCGCAGGATTCTCTTCCTTCTGGGATTTTGTGACTGGATCCTCTCCGGGATATGTGGTCGCATGAGGAGGAGAGATGGAGTCACGGATTGTGTCCGATGATTGGGCACGGTGTGTTTGGGGTTCAGCCACGGAAGATCTGGTCTTGCAAGGAGACACTCGGTCAGTTGGTATATACACTTCCGGAGTGGGGGTGGTGAGACTTCTGATGGCTAGCAGTGACACACGCGCTTGACTAGAGGGGCAGAACGGGATTGGCGGACGTGGATTACAGCATCCAGGGGGTGATGCAGGCACTCAAACAGTAGAGGAGCGCAAATAGAAATGGACTTTGCTACGGACATCTCGGGATTGAGATGTGGAGCATCCGGGTTCAGATGCAGAGCACTCGGTTGAGGGGGTGTAGTGTATCGGCGGTGTTTGCCGATATGAGCCACGGATATCTAGACAGGTTTTAGCCTCCTCGCAGATGATGTGTGAGATTATTTGGCGAGTGGAGCCTCTGGTGTGAGCAGGGGGTAGCTGTGGTGCTAGAGTGGCGGATTGCAACCGGACAGCGTTGCGGATTTAGCGATTACCCCCCTCGGATGTAGGGGGTGATTGTTGGGGTACACCCAAGTGGAGTGGGTGTGAGTGTAGGGGATAAAACCCCTTGTCTTATTCTCCCCTTTTGTTGACGGCCTTAGGTAGTGGTGTGTGTGTGCTGTGAGACAGCGAGGGTGAGGGAGAGTTGAGCGGTGAGGAGGAGGAGCGGTGCTCCTCGGAGACACCCAGAGAGACTGTCGGAGAGCATCGGAGTGAGGGAGAGAGAGAGCAGTGGGGAAGCCGGCTTGTGGCTATCCCGGAGAGGTTTTATCATACTTGTATATATGATTTATACATAGTGGAGTTTTTCCTCGGATATCTCTCATTTGTGATTGGTTTATTTTCGTGCTTGTGCTAGGAGGTGTGAATCGAGGTCGGGGTCTCGACCCAACAGAACATTAGCTGATAATCAGTGGCAAATATGTTATTGCATGTTGATTAAGTATATTGTATTACTCTAGCAATAAGGAGCTGGACACAGCTCAAGTGATGGTTGTTTAAAACATCCTACCAAGTTCAACTTCAAAAACGTACAAGCCATACGAAAGTCTTCTTCCAAGATTCCGAGGTGATGTGATAGACAACCTAATGCAATGTTATCATATGATGACCATCATTTAAAATGTCACAAAGAATTTTATTACAAAGTTCCCATCTAAAAATACAGGCAACAAAGTCCAAGGTACAAGATTCGGTGCTAACATTGCAGTGCTTGAAAACACTCTAAAAGTATATGTACCTCACATTTTCTCTAAACAATGCAATGTCTATCATCTCGAAGGAAAAAATTGATTTGTGGAAATGGATGATTTATGCAAGAATTGCAACGGATGAAACTAAGATGGATGCATTTCCAATTAGGACCCTCAAATGGAGTCTGGCTCCTCTCCAATCCATAGGGAATTGGAGGATCCTCCGATTCCAATGCAATGGTTAGGATTATCCTAGTATCTCCAACCCAAATCTCATATGGTATTCTACGGGCATCCAATTACTTCCCAAATATTCCCCAATTATCATATTCCATGCACCAATTTACAAATTCCAAAAATTAGAAAAATTTCATATCGTAACTTTAATAATTGGTGCAGGTTCAAAGAACTATCAGATTCACAGGGTTAATCAAAGAACTTCTTTCGCATTTCTTCTAAAATATTTTTTCTATAAAAATTATCTTACGCTCAATTACTTACTCTTACGATTTCTTTCTAATTTCCATAATTGAATCTTAATTTCAACTTTCTTTACATACAAGAAAAACTACATCAATGAGCTCACAACATAGTGCGAAGCACAAGCGAAAATACACTAGTATCAGTAAAAAAAATCTCATGAGCTACATAATAAGATAATATCAGCGAAAAGAACCATGCTGAAGTAAAAAAATTATTGATATAATATTAGTAAAAAAAATCCTCATGAGCTATACGATATCGGTTGAAAAAATCCTCATGAGCTATATAAAAAGTTTTTCAAAGGCATGTTTAAGGGGGAGAGAAGACGCCGTTCAAAAAAAATTAATGATTTTTTTATAAACTTCAAAGATTAATGAATTTTTTTCGCCGTTCAACAAAGATGGGGGGGAGAAGATGCTTATATAATTGAGAAATATTTGGGGATTAATTGGGAGCCCATAGAATACCATATGAATTTTGGGGTTTGAGTTACTAGGGTAATCTTGACCATTGAATTAGAATTGGAGGATCGTCCAATTCTCTATGGATTGGAGAGGAGCTGGACTCCGAGCTAACTCACCTTGCAATTTATTAGTAAATTGTAAATTAACTTCTCTAGTTTACTAAATTACAAATTTACCACAAGAGCTTAATAAATTACAATCTAACCCCAATAGTTCTACAATAACGATTTGAATTAAAATAACAATAAACAACAAGGATACCCTTACGGGTTACTTTAGTTATTTATCTTCTGATTGTGATCGCTTGTCATTTCATTTGCTAGTGCTTATTGATTGAATTTTTGTACTATCGATAACTTTAGGTTCAAAGGGGGGTATGTGGATTTAGAAAAAATATGTAGAACGTTACTAGGACTAATGAAAGAAGTAAAGTAATGATGAGCTAGGAGGCAAAACCGTCCAGGACCTTATTTGTTCCTAAGGGTGGTTTGCAGGACCTAGTATTGTTAAGGGTAACCTAATGGACCCTTTATTAAGGGCAGCCTACGAGACCCTGTGATATGCATTGCGAAACCTCAAATAGTATGACATTGCAATGATTACTTAGGTGAGTCGGTTGTAGAGCAAGGGTGTTTTGGTTAATGAAGTGCAAGGGGTGGTTACGCTATATGTTTTTGTTAATGAAGAGTAAGGCCGGGTTGGTTACATTTCTGTCATAAGGAAGTGGATTGTTTTTCAGTCCCCTTGTAATGTGTAAACACCGAATTTTGGCCCACCTATTATTTCACCTATTCCTGCAGTCAAGATAGTCAGCTCCTGCAGGGCCGGCCCTGAGTTTTTAGAGGCCTAAAGCCAATTCTAAAATGGGGCCTAATTCATTTTAACAAAAAAAATCACTAAAGGTGCTAATATGAAGTTAAAGGTTTTTTTTTTTCTACTAAAAGATAAAGGATTAAACATGCTATTTTAGCTTCCTAATTTAAGTAAGAAAATTATGATATTAGTAAATATAAATCAAACATAACGAAGCATAGGTCATACAATTTGTTTTCTCTAACGGTTATTTGAAAATAAATTACAAACAAACTTATCAAAACATTTGTGGTGTGCAGAAAATTTGAATATTGGTCTGGACTAACATCTACAACTACTAAAGCTTTAAGTAGTTCAAAATATAAGAGGTATACGAGTAGTGTACATTATCGATACCAGGATAAATAAAACAGGAAAATAAGAAGGAAAAGAAAGTAGTGGCAAAACAATAACCCTTTGGGGATTCAATCTTGGGACTTGCTATCCCCATAGGATAGCACTTACCGCTTGGCTAGGAGTACTCTTTAGTTAAATAATGGAACAACTTATATATATATCAGTACTATATGGACCTCGAGGCCCTCCGTTTCGCATAAAATCCCGAGGCCTAAAGCGGCCGCACCCTGAGCTTCAGCTCAGGGCCGGCCCTGAGCTCCTGACACGCTGACATAAGCTATGCCAAAGAAGGAGAAATTAGCCCTTGCCGCCGAGGCAGGAGCTGACGTGTACCCGAACAGACGAGATCAAAACATCCTCTCTTCTCCTTTCTCTCTCCCCTTTCTCTTTCTCCTTTCTCTCACTAAATTCGAGCCGTCCGGGTACCGAATGGACGGCTCGGATGTGCGGGGCAAGGACACGTGTTGCCCCAAGGGCACGGAATAATTTCTCCCAAAGAAGAGTGCGCAACACTCAAGTACAGATAAAACGATGCTAAACACATTAGGGGCCCGATTGGATGCCATATAAGTTTTGGGTGTATTATTTATAAGGGGGATAAGATAGTAAGAGGTATTAGTTAAGAAGGGATGGCCCACATTGATGTGACATTTATAGAGGGAGGATAAAATAATACTTGGTTTGGATGAAGGATAAATTAGTGGTATAAGGAAATGTGTATGATGTAAAAAGCTATTAAATGACTCATTTGCCCTTATGCAGTATGAAATTATATTATTCATTATATAATAACAAAATTCAATAAAATTAATTACTTTTCACAATTTAAGGAATAATAATTTAGTTTACAAATAAAAATAATTAATTTAATATTTATAAATAATAAAAATTCAATTTCAAATTCAATTGTATTTAATTCAATTTGTGGTTTGTTTAATATGAAATGTACAAATGTTAAGTTGAATTAATTTTTTGTTATAAGTTATTTTATTTTTCAATTATTAGTATTATTTTTTCCATAATTAAGCAATACTCCCACATGCACCAAATCATTTTTCTCTTCTTTGTTTTTATACATGGTCACAGTGTCACACGACTCACCAAATCATTTTTCCTTCTTCTCTTCTTTGTTTTTATCGCCGTTTTAGAGAGAGAGAGACAGAAAAGAACGGCAGATGAGAGTGAGAGAGAGAAAGAACGACAGAAGAGAGAAGAAGAAGAAGAAGCTGCTGCTGCTCTCCGATCATGGTGAGCATCCCTCCCCCTCTCTCTTTCTCTCTCTCTCTCTCTCTCTCTCTCTCTCTCTCTCTCTCTCCGATCTGTTGTTGATGTTCATCTTCTTCTTCTTGCTTATTTTCACTGTTCATCTCTCTGAACATTTGGGGTTTGAAATTCGAAATTGGGGGTTTCTGGTGGTGGCGGTTTCTGGTGGTTCAGATGGTTTGTGTGTGTTTTTGTGTAGGTGTGGTGGTGATCTCTTCTTCTTCTTCTTCTTCTTCTTCTTCTTCTTCTCTTTTTTTTTTTGATCCGTCTTCTTCTTCTCTGTCAACAGAGAAAGAGAGCCGTTGGGGAGGGGTGTTTTGGTAAAATAGCAGGTGTATCAGGTCGGCTAAATTATGGAGAGCTCAAGGGGTAGTAATAATTTAACACCCCATACACCGGATTGAGGTGTATACGCGAAGAAGGGGGAGAGTCCAATATAGGTGAAAATTGGGTTGCCAAAGCAAGCTAAATCAGTCCCATCAACCCTTATCCGGGTGTATTGTGGAATACACCTAGTTAAAACAGCATCCAATCGGGCCCTAGGTTTTCTCACGGTAAGATATGCGGTCATTCAATTCGACAAGCATCCTAAAATATCTGCATGTGCATAGCCTAGTCATAAGGCATGCCAGTTTTGGACAAGCGCAATCCCCTCTTCGCTCAACGGTCAAAAATAAAAGACAAATTTTTGTAGTCGTCCCTGTAATTTTACGGTTGTTTCACTTTTGTCCCTCTAGTTTCAATTGTCTCAATTTCGTCCCTATAGTTTGTTTTACGTTCCAAATTGATAAAATCATTAACACCATTAATGAAACTAATGGAAAAATATGATTAAAAATTAAGTGTTCCACTTTTCAATCCGGTTGAATCGGTGCGAAGATCTTATTTTTTTGATCATTTTATCCTAAATGGTCGTAATGAATTTTTGACCCTAAGGCCTTTCATCGAGCACTCGAAGACTCCTTATTTAGTTTCAGGGCTCTCTTAGGGTGCTAATTGAAAAGCCTTAGAGCCAAAAATCTATTATGACCATTTAAGATAAAATGATTAGAAAAATAAAATTTTCGCACCGGTTCAAACAGATTAAAAATTGGAATACTTAATTTTTTAACTATATTTTTTAATATATAAACAGTGCAAAAAAATAAGTGTTCCAATTTTCAATACGTTTGAACCGGTGCTATTATCTTATTTTCTGATCATTTCACTTAAATGGTCATAATGGATTTTTGGCTTTAAGGCCTTTCAATAAGCACCCTAAGAGAGCCCTGAAACTATATAAGGAGTCTTCGGGTGCTCGTTGAAAGGCCTTAGAGCCGAAAATTCATTACGACCATCTAGGATAAAATGATCAAAAAAATAAGATTTTCGCACCGGTTCAACCAGATTGAAAATTGGAGCACTTAATTTTTTAATCATATTTTTCCGTTAGTTTCATTCACGGTGTTAACGGTTTTACCAATTTGGAACGTAAAACAAACTACAAGGACGAAATTGAGATAATTGAAATTAAAGGGACCAAAGTGAGACAACCGTAAAACTACAGGAACGACTACGAAAATTTGTCCTAAAATAAATCTTGGTAACTCCAATCTTGTCCAACCGGCTAGCATATCTCCCGGAACTTCCAATCGTAAATTAGCATAGACAGAATTGTTCGTTTTTTAGTGTTTCTAAGCAACTTGTTCAAATCTCGTCAAAATTCGAGGACGCTTTACCATTGGATCTTCACCAGACTTTGCCAGCACCTTGTAAAATGACTGATTTGAACTCTAAAATCCATGGATGAACCAAATCCCTCCCTCCCGAACCTCACCAAACATCACGCGCATATTGACTACATAGTATCTTGAGGCCTCCAGGAAAATTTCTTGCAAAATGGAGTTCGATAGCTATTTTTACGCACATCGCGTCTCGCAAAACGGGCAATATTTTGTTCACATACTTGGATCAAGTTTCTTCAATCAAGCCGTACACAAAATAATCCTCTTGATTACAAAATTTCCGGTAAAATTTCAAGTCAATCGATGTCCGTTTGGTCTTCCAATCGCATATATCGCTAGAAATCAAACAAGAATTGTACAATCATTTTCCCAATGATCTTGAGATGATCTAAAAAACAGACATCACCACGATGTTCGAAACACCTTAAAACTCAAAGGTGACACTCCGAACGGATTTACATTGAACTTCCTAGCGTGTGTACGATAATGAAGCAGAACGCAGCTTGCGTTGCTTAACGACCAAGGCTCGCCAGCTTCTCATATGAAAAGCCCAAGGTTCATATCTATGGAGCCAGGCTCTGAACGCATGAAATACCCCGTTTCACCTGCATTTCATTATACACCTTAACGTCTCCAACTTCACTCTAGCTTTTCAAGCTCAAAAAATGCAGCGAAGCAAAGCAGAAATCCCGAGAAAAACCCTTCAAGTCCAAACCTCGGAAAAACCTGAAGGATAATCACGTCTTTCTAGCCCAAATTCTTCCAGGATCTAAGAGCATCCACAATGTAATACTCAAAACTAAAAGGTTGCTAAAGTTAACAATGTTTGCTCAAAAAAGTGCTCACATTGTAATAACCAAATTTAACAACCTCTTAACAACTCATCAAATTTTGCCCTTTAAATAATCAAAACTAACAACCTTTTTGCCAATAATCAAATCTAATTGTAACGATCCTGATTTTTGGTAAATAAAATTTTCGTTAAATATTTGAATTTTATATTTATTACTTGGATTTGCCTTTAAAAATTTCTTTTAAATTCTAATAATCCGTCATAATTAGATTTAAAACTTGTAAAATTGAATTCTTTTACTCCGGATAATTTAGTCCTTCTCCCATGACTAGTATACTTGTAAACGTACTTGTGTATTTTCCTAAGTGAGTAAATAATATCTTTAAATTAAATTTCTTGGTTAGAAATTCTACTTGATAAAAAGAATTAGATTCCAACTAGTTAGTTAACCTAATCACTTGGATCCCTAGTCTAATTAGGTTGCCCTAACTCTAGATGGACCATTTGAACCTTTTTGTCTTTATCATTTGGACGATAAGTGTTAGGGTAATCTTTATCCATTGGACGATAAGTGCTAGGGTAATCTTTATCCATTGGACGATAAGTGCTAGGGAAATTCTTATCCATTGGATAATGGATATAAGACTTGCAAATAAGATGACAAAACAAGTCATTAGGATCTTTAATCCTTATTTCTCCTTGGTTTGACCATTCAAGCCCATGCCTTCCTTCATTATCGCATTGACCTTTAGTCAACAAATGCTAGGAGAACTATTGTCTATTGGATAATAACATGACTTGACTACCCATCATTATACTTTAGACTTGTCATTTCATGAATAGTATGACATGATTGCTGGTCCATTGGGTAATAGAAACTATGGAAATTATTACCCATTAGTTCATAAGGTGATTTGAAGTATACGTATCCCAATCCATGTGAGCATAGTACTAGTCATCATGACACCTTTAGGTCTTGTCAAGAATAGTAACTGTCACTATTCCCCACCTTTACCTCTTAGTCCATTGGGTTATAATTGTTAGGAAAATGGTTGTCCATTGGGTATAAGCCATGCCAATAAGAATACGGTAATAGTTGACAAGACTACACTCCATCATTGTTTGGACCCTCCTCATTACTTAGATTTGGAGGAGAAATGACTTGAGGTGACTAGAGATTGGAGTGTAATGAGTGCGATGTGACAAAGCATGAACCAAAATCATGAGAGAGGGAGAGAGAGAATCGGCTAGAGAGAGGGAGAAGGAGGCCGAATGTGAGGAGAGAGAGTGAGGTGTGTGTGTGTGTCTTTGGCCACTTGTCCAAGCCACCTAATAGACGTAAGCCTATTTGCTACATGCCAACCCATTTCTAGTCAAAACCTAGCCAATGATTCTAGTCTTTCTTCCAAGCCAATCCATTCTGGGACAAGACTAGTCCATGATCTTCCATGATGACCTAGTTCTAGCTTATAGTTGATGTGACAATTGGATGACAAGGCATGGCATGATTGAAAGGCTTGATTTGACAAGTCCTTGGAGCAAAGTAATGAGAGGTAGAGAGAGAGAGATGGCCCGCCATGGAGGAGAGGAAAAGAGTGATGTGTGTGCTTGTGTACTCACACAATCTAGTCACATCATTGGCCAATATCTCACACAATCCAACTACTATCAAATCTAGTCAAACTATTAACCATTGGACAACAGATGTTCGGGGAAAGATTGTCTATTGGATAATAGACCAAAGTTTGGCTATAATTAGCACCTCATGTTTGCCATTCAACCCACACCTCCACTCATTTGCTCTCACTTCTCTCTAGAAACCAACTCTGTTTTTCCAGGCAGCTTACTGCCCTTCGTAAAATCCCATTTTTCTCCTGCTTAAGGTAGTTTTTAGAACCAACTTCCTTCGGGAATGTTGTAGAGGACTTCGAAACCTTGAAGTTAGACCCAAGAATCACCCCAATCGGTCAAGAAATGGCCAAGATATCGACGTCTGAAATTCAGTAAAAATCTCAGAATTCCAGTTTCAAACAGCACAATGTCCCCTTCTTTATTTCTATTTTTCTCCTGCCTAAAGTCGTTTCTAGGAACAACGTCCTTCACGAAAGTTGTAGAAAATTTCGAGATCTTCGATTTAGATTCAAGAACGACCCTATTCGGCCAAATATTGACCGAGTTACAGTCAACCGAAATTTGGTCTAGATTTGGGAGTTTCAACGCCCGTAGAATTTTCCAACTAACTTATTCTGCCCCGACTAGTTTCGGATCAAGGTAGATTTTCCTAACTACTTTCCCTAGCATAACTCTAGTTATGTCGTTTATGTTCTTGAAATGAAAAGTATGATCTTGTAGATTATTTTTAACCGTTAACTCCGAGATATATTGTATGATGTTCGTAGGGTTTGAGATGCATGAGGTAGATTATCCTTTATTTGTTAATCCTAAGTATACGTAAATTAATCTATACTCATTTTTCTCTAAGTATAAGCTCGTATATTATGTTTAAATGCATATTAAGTTACGATACTAAGGATTAGTTAGCAAACTTGTTTTACTAAAATTTCGAAGGAAGTATGAACATGTTGAACAAACGATTTCTACGTCAATAAACGTATGTTGTCTTTTTGAACTTCCATAAAAGAAGAAAGAATGGGTTTTGAAGTGTAAGAGCTTAAACGCTTGATTAGAAGTATTCATATCTTGATCTTTTAGAGGGTTATGTACTTGTTTATATGTTGTTTGCTTTACTTGTGGTTGTATAAGGATGGTGATGAGCTTGTTTATAAGATTACTCGCATGATCTTGTTAGTTTAGATTACAATGAAAGATTTATATGATTTATGACGAGAAAAGTCCTACCGCGAAGTTTATGCATGATAACGAGACACAACAATTGAGAAAGTTAGAAACATGGCACCTAGGGTGTGGTTGATATGGATAAAAAGGATAACGACAAGGTGTGTTTTGAAAACGTAATGTGGCCGGACTTGCCCATTGTGGGAATGTGTGTTACAAATGATAAAAGGATTTTTGACACTACATAATGACCAAATGTGGGTGCATTATGTGAGTGTGCGTGTGTTGCGTGCCAATGGAAACCGGCGCGGCAGAACCATTGTGAGGATACTCGGGAACCCGGCGTGGCGGAACCGAGGTTGGGTGTGTGTGTTGTGTGCCAATGGGAACCCGGAGCGGCGGAACCGAGATTGGGTGTGTAGCTTGGTTATCCGTGGAAAGGAGGCAATGCAAATGTGTGGCAATGGGAACCCGGCGCGGCGGAACCATTGTGAGGATACTCCGGAACCCGGCGCGGCAGAACCGAGGTTGGATGTGTTAAAAATGATTTTTGAAATGCAAGTATGTGTGCCAATGGGAACCCGGCACGACGGAACCATTGTGAGGATACTCGGGAACCCGGCGCGACGGAACCGAGGTTGGGTGTGTTAAATGTGATTTTCAAAATGTTGATTTGGAAAGTGAAAAGGATTTCGAAAATGTTGATGAATATGGTGACACGATCTACGATGAGTCGCGTAGGAGAAACACATACAATGCAGACACCAATGTTAGACTAAGGAATGTGGATGTGTCAATGTTAATGTCTTGTTAAACATGTATGTATTATTCCGCTGCTTGTGCAAGAGTTGGTATGCTACTCTTATACTCTGATATTGGTAAGATATGGGTTAGTTGGTATAGGATTATTCTGCTAAGCTTTTATAGCTCATGATATTACCTTTGGTGACCCTGACATATTATATCGGTGGCGACGCTGGTATAATGTGTCAGATTTTGTAGATGATCAAGATGAACAGTTCACCTTGGAGGCTTTTGGAGTTAAGAAGCTGGCTAGAATGAAGCAGTAGGCGGAGCTGTAGTTAGGAACCCTAGAACTCCTTCATTTGTATAAAGATTGAACCCTAGTGGAAATTATGATGTAATAATGAGTCAGACTCCATTTGGTTTTATGAATAAAATGTTTATTTAACGTATCCAAAAATCAGGGGCGTTACACTAAAGGTCTTCACATTTTCTCAATCAAGTACACCCATCATTACATAAAAACTTTTTCTCTCTTTCAACTATGTTTCCAGAAAATTATTTTTAAAAACTGTTTTTTTTTTCCAGAAACTTTTAAAAAAATAGTATTTACAAAAAAAAAAAATTTAAAGTGTTTTTACACAAAAATTATATTTTTTTAAACGGTTTCTAATAGTATTTCAAAATAAAAAATGTTTTTTTTTTAAAACTGTTTTCTTTTTGAAAAAAACTATTTTCAATTTTTCTTACTAAACTATTTTCTTAAAAAAAATTGTTATTTTTTTTCAAAAAGAATATTCAAATTATTGTCAAAATTTTTAGTTTTTAGAATTTTATAGTTTAAAAAGGTGACGTGGCAAGTTTTGGTTATTTAATTTTGATTATTATATTGTAAACCTCTACATTGCTAACCTTAGCAATGTCTTAAATGAATAATAAAAATATGATGTAACAATTTTTGGTTACTCAATTTTAATTATTACATTGTGAATGCTCTAATAAGAACATTTAAAAAAAAAAAAAACTCACTCGTAAACGGAGAGAAATTAATATGTGCTCAGTTTTGTACAATGGCGTCAAGTAATTTTGACTTAACCCCACGATTCAACTCTCTCTCTCTCTCTCTCTCTCTCTCTCACTCACTTTTTATGTTCTGAGTGTTTGAAAAAACCTCCAACATGTTTTGCAACAAGTCAAAAAAGTTCTTCAACAACCCCACTTTGTCTTCTCCGCCTCAACTCCATCTCAAAACCCATTTCGCACCCCCACGTTCATACGAGTATTGTACTTCTACGCGAGAGAGAGAGAGAGAGAGAATGAAACCCCCATTATTCTTGTTCATCTCTCTCTTCTTGTTCATCTACATTACTATCCAAGCAGCAGCAGACATTTCACCAGGCTCAGCCCTCTACGCCTCAAACCCAAACCAGTCCTGGACCTCCCCCAACAACACTTTCTCCCTCCGCTTCATATCCTCCGCCGCCTACTTCGCCGCCGTCACCTACTCCGGCGGCATCCCCGTCTGGACGGCCGGCCCCGCCGACTCCTCCGCCTCCCTCATCTTCCTCCCCGACGGCAACCTCCGCCTCCTTAACGGCTCCTCCGGCAACCTCGTCTGGCAGTCCGGCACCGCCGGTCTCGGCGTCTCCTCCGCCTCCCTCGACGACTCAGGTAACCTCCGCCTCCTCAACGGCACCGTTTCCATCTGGTCCACCTTCGATAACCCAACCGACACCATCGTGCCATCTCAGAATTTAACAGTTAATAATGTCTTGCGATCTGGGTTGTACTCTTTTGCCCTTTTAAGGTCTGGGAATTTAACCTTAACGTGGAACGACTCGATTTTGTATTGGAATTTGGGTTTCAATTCGTCTACTATTACGAATTTGAATTTGACATCGCCCAGTTTAGGGCTTCAGTCAATTGGGATTTTATCAGTTGCTGATTCGAACATATCTAGCCCTGTGATTGTTGCTTACAGCAGTGATTACGCTGAAGGGAGTGACATACTTAGGTTTTTGAAACTGGACAGTGATGGGAATTTGAGGATTTATAGCTCAGCTAGGGGTAGTGGAACTCAAACTGAGGGATGGGCGGCTGTTAGTGATCAGTGTCAGGTTTTTGGGTATTGTGGGGATCTGGGTATTTGTAGTTACAACGATTCGAGTCCGGTTTGTGGGTGCCCTTCGGAGAATTTCGATCCGATCGATCCCAAGGATAGTAAGAAAGGGTGTAAGAGGAAGGTGGAGATTGAGAATTGTCCCGGGAGCGCAACTATGTTGGAAATAGATCATGCGATGTTCTTGACGTATCCTCCAGAGCTGTCTTCCGAGGTTTTCTTCGTTGGTATGTCCGCGTGTAGGTTGAATTGTCTTGTGAGTGGCTCTTGTGTTGCCTCCACCTCGTTATCAGATGGGACGGGGTTGTGTTACTTGAAAAACCCAAATTTCATAAGCGGGTATCAGTCGGCTGCTCTTCCGAGCACTTCGTATGTCAAGGTGTGTGGCCCCATAGTCCCAAACCCTTCTGTGTCTTCGTTGAGTGTTGAACATTCCATTGGTTCGAGGTTGAAGGGTTGGATCGTTGCTGTTGTGATTATAGGTACGATATTGGGTGTGGTCACGCTGGAGGGAGGTTTGTGGTGGTGGTGCTGTAGAAATAGCACCAAATTCGGTGGTTTACCGGCTCAATACGCTCTTCTTGAGTATGCCTCTGGGGCTCCAGTCCAGTTCTCGTATAAAGAACTACAACGAGCCACAAAAGGTTTCAAGGAGAAGCTTGGAGCCGGAGGATTTGGGGCAGTTTATAGAGGTGTTCTTGTGAATAAAACTGTTGTTGCGGTGAAACAACTAGAGGGAATTGAGCAGGGGGAGAAGCAGTTTAGGATGGAGGTTGCAACTATCAGTAGCACCCACCATTTAAATCTGGTGAGGTTGATAGGGTTTTGCTCTGAAGGACGTCACAGGCTTCTGGTATATGAGTTCATGAGAAACGGATCCCTTGATAATTTCCTCTTTACAGTTGAAGAACAAAGTGCGAAATTCTTGAATTGGGAGTGCAGGTTTAAGATAGCCCTAGGGACTGCAAGGGGGATGACCTACCTTCACGAGGAGTGTCGAGACTGCATTGTGCACTGCGACATAAAGCCAGAAAACATTCTTTTAGATGAGAATTACAACGCCAAAGTCTCAGATTTTGGCCTTGCAAAACTCGTAAATCCGAAAGATCATAGATATCGGACATTGACAAGTGTCAGGGGGACTAGAGGGTATTTGGCTCCCGAATGGCTTGCGAACCTCCCGATAACATCAAAATCGGATGTTTACGGTTTTGGTATGGTTTTGTTAGAGATAGTGAGTGGTAGAAGGAATTTTGAAGTATCCGAAGAAACAAGTAGGGAAAAGTTTTCTATTTGGGCATACCGAGAATTCGAAAAGGGAAACTTGAAGGGAATCGTTGATAAAAGACTTGCAGATTTTGAAATGCATATGGAGCAAGTGGTTAGGGCAATCCAGGTGAGTTTCTGGTGCATACAGGAGCAACCATCACAGCGGCCAATGATGGGAAAAGTGGTTCAGATGTTAGAAGGGGTTACCGAAATTGAAAAGCCACCAGTCCCTAAGGCCGTGCCCGAAGGGTCAGTTGGTGAGGCCAGCTTCAACGGAAGCAGTAGTGTCGGTGCTCTCTCTGCATTTCGATCTTCTGCCCCAGCTCAGTCTTTGTCACTGCCGCGCCGAATTTTGACTTTGGAGAGGACTTCTTCTTCTGTTTCGTATTAGAAAAAGTGACTCGTCGCATTTTCATTGACAACCTGTTTTGAAGGTATAAACTTGGAAGGTGTTAAGGTGAAAAGGCTTTGTTTAGAAGTATACTTTTGCAAAGTTCTGATAGTGTTCTTGGCATTTTCATTCTCATGTTGTATATGTTTGGAGATGGTTGTTTGTCTGTTGTCATCACAGTTATGATCTTTGTGCATGTCCACTCTTTATTGCAGAGGAGGAATTGTAATTAATGACATGCATTCTTGTTTGATTGCTTCATTTTTTTTCTACAAAAATAATTTCGCCTGGTCATTTCTGAAGTGCTCCTGAAACACTTGAAGGGATCTAAGCATGGTTCAAATAGCAGTATTTTGATCTACCAAATTTTAATTTTCTGAACCCTTTGCTATTTCATTTGATAAACAATATACAACCCGATTTCTTCCATAAATTCTCCGATCTAATAAATGGCATAGAAGTTCCCTTGTTGGATCCAACCTTCAATTCAAATTTCCCTTTGCCAGCATTTCCAATCCAAGGCTTCAAATTAGAGAAGTCAAATTTTTCTGAAGGCTCAATGGTATTTTAACATCTCCAAATTTGACTTCAAACCTCCCTCTCCTGTCCTAATCTCAAATTTTTTTATCCTACTCCTAAATAATAAGAACCAGGTTGAGGGATGCCATTTTTCAATTGGGACAATTTTGCCCCTTGATTGCAAACAGTGCAAGCTTCGTCACTTGGGTAGTTCGGTCTTTTCCGCTAGTGCGCTAGGTGGCGTGGTCTGGGGGCTCCGCGTTGCATCTGCACCGTTCGTTCTTGTCGGAGTAGACGTGGTATTCTCCCTTCCAAGTATTTTCTCCACTTTACTCTCCCTACCTCGACGTAAGACACAACACTCCGAGCAATACGCCCCTCTCTCTCTCTGTCCTTCTGCTTTGTAGAACGAAGATCGTCAAAGCCTTGATCGCCGATTAACCGGTATCTCTCTCGACCTCTCGATGATGGGTTTTATATGCTTTTGTTAGATTACGATTTGATTGATTAGGGCTTTGGTAGCGTTTTGGAGAGAGAAGAGTTTCATGAAGATTTCGACAAGTACTTGCACACGGAGCTCAACTGGTCTCGATTGGAGGACGCCGTCGGCGAAACCCGCGTCACCGGTTGGGTTTTTCTGGTGTCGTCAAGACAACAGATTACCCCATACTCCTCCGGTTTCCAATTGCGGTATCAGCTTCTCTCTCTTTTGCTCTCCTTTTGTGTTTGAATGGAATTGTCATTTTTTCCTTATCTTAAAATTTTCGTCTGTACAACATTTTTTTCAATTTCCTCAATGTCCATTCATTAATTATTTCTTTCCTTGCCCTGTTCATTAAGGATGTTGATCAACCATATTTTGATTTTACAGGTTTAATTTCCATAGTTGAGTGACTTGTACATGATAGCCATTTGAAGGTAACTCTCTCTCTCTCTCTCTCTCTCTCTCTCTCATACATGGTCAAATCATTGAACAAATTACTAATATTCATTCTTCATCTCTTTTTGGTAACTGCATGTTTGTGCATTTGGTAATTACTAATCTTTATGGATTGGGCTGGGAAATTCTCAATTTGCCTTATCAACCAGTGTATGCAAAAAAAATTTTAAACATGTTCTATGTTGTCCTACCCTTATATATGAAGAAGCAGTTTTTCGGCTGCCATTTTCCAATTTGGGAGAATTTTGCCCCCTTGATTGGAGATTGTTGTGTATTGGCGTTGAGGGTTGTTGCGTCATTTCACTCTTGAAAAAATCTGGTGCCTATTAACTTTGCAAGTAAATATTATTATTATTGAACTTTAATTGTGATGTTTTGATCTTAAAAAGTGGGCATTTTGCAACATATATTAGTGTGCCTTTTTGCTGACTTTAGGAGGTGGTTCTTTTGTTGGTTGGAGTTTTCTAGAATTGATAGCAATGACACGCATTGTTGTTTTTTTATAGATTGATGTCCTCTCTCTTCTTTTTTTGGATCCGCAATCGATTTCCTCTCTTGCATTCTTTTTGCCCTATTTCTCTTCGCTTTTGCTTTTCCATTCTATTGATTTACTCATTTCAATGTTGTTCTTTTCGTCGGATTAGATGGTAAAACTCCTCGGAGCTTATATTCTTGGCTGCCTTTCTTCAGGTATCTTTTCTCTTCTTTTGAATTTTCTCCAGATTACATTGTAGTCAGAGATACAATTTGATTAGTGATTCTAGATTTTGTTTTCCTGCTGTGGAACATGTAATTGAAAAGCCATTGTTCGTCTATCTTTTATTGATAGTTGTGTAATTGCCGAAAATATTTGTTACGAGAAATATCGAATACCTCTTCAACTTTTTTCCTTCTTCCTCAGATTTCATCTATTACATTTCTTTTCTTACTCCTATATGTTGTTGTTTCAAAAGAAGGCCACACTTAAAAGTATGGGTGGGCTCCTAAAATTATTGGGGACATTAGAGCTTCTGCCTTTTGGCATTGTTCAATTTATGATTAAAATTTTCGGGTGCTTCAGAGAATGAGACTAATGAGGAATGGATGTTTCTATGGGTGGTTGCCATTGTGTAAAAGAGATGATATTGATCGATCAGATCATCAAAACCTATTATTACTGTTCCATCTGTAAAACCAGCAGCTCTTTCATTTATTAGTGCTGATTTTGATGGGACTATGTTCATTTATTTTATGCCCAATCTCTTGCTGCGAATGCAAAGGTTTTAGAACTATTCTCTATAGAGAAGCAGTGCTTTGTAGGTGGTGTACTTCATGTTTTTTCATAATTTTTCAGGTTTTTAATTTCACGATGAAAAGGATTTTGCAGAAGGTGGTTGGTGAGCGGCGAGATTCATGTTTTTTTTTTCTTTGTGTTATTTCCATATGAATACATACGTTTCCCGGCCACCAGTGAGGTCATTTGTATTCGTGTGTTTTTTTTCCTCATGATTTTTCATGTTTATTAATGTGTTTTCAAGAATAAAATTATTCTCAATTTTTCATGGTGTATTCATGAAAAACATGGCCGATTAATTTATTAGGGTGTAATCATGTTTTTTTACTAATTTATTCATTTTTTTTCATGTTTTTATTTAAGATAGTCATTGCATACTAAACATGACAAACATTTCACTGGGCTTCCAAATGCAAAGTGCATACTAAGTGCATACCTGTGCTGTACTGGGCTTCCAAATGCAAAGTGCATACCTGTGCTGTAGAAATGGTACAAGAGCTGGGATAATCCATTTGGAACTGCTTATCTTCTCTCAAATCTGCCTTTTGAGGGAACAATTTTAGACACCGAAAGATGAAGATGGCAGATAGATAGAGAGAGGTCACATATCACACAAGTCCCCAATGACTATGCTGACTCAAAGGTTCCTCAAGCAACCTATTTTTGTACTAATTCAGTTCCTCAGCGAAACAGACGTGGAACTCAACTCCGAAAGCCTTAATTTCAGATGTACTTGGTTTAGAGTACGTACATACATTCATGTGCACATATAAACTAATACTGAAGTGCTAATATGATAGTATTCAAAAATGTCTTGGAGTTAAAAATGGAATTGTTGATAATGTTTGTCCAAGAAGATGAATTAAACTGACTTCTTCACTTGTACCATGAAGTAAACTGCTTCGGTACTCTTCTACTATGTTACAAGAAAAATTAAAGCGCAACAACTATAGTAACTATTATCCCCATTCCCAAGAAATGGATTCCTGCTTGTACTGAATTGTAAAATCAATGGGGTTCCATCAGTTGCTGGCCAGCCATTGGATTGTCCTTTTTTGTTTTTTGTTTAATGCTAAACATATTAAACCACATGTTTGGCTCCAGGTTATTTGCAGAGTCTTAATTTTGTCCTTCCTTACGATCACAGGGTGAAGAACTAAAGAAGCAAATAGGAACAGTGGCATATCTAAAATGCAGCTCCAAAACACAGTAGGTTCGTATCACCTCTGTATGCATATGTAGTTACTGACGCACAAACCTTCCTTGAGGACGGAGTCTGCATTTGGCATATCGAAAGAGACCATCAAATATTGTTATCACTAAGTAGTCCATTGACTGATAGCCATAAATAGTGCCCAACCCAGATTAGTGTTCATTCTGAGGTCATTAGCAATAGGGTATATTATTGACTACAAGAGTGACTCCCATATTACAAAAATTGTTCAGTAAATTTGGTTTTCAAGGCTTCAAGTTTCAAGTAGGGGGAAATTTTACACCACGGGCTTAGTTGAGGACATGGCTTCTCTCTTCCAGAACAAGTATCATATTCATGCTAATTACCCCGTCTGGGGAATTAGGTGTTTTTGAGATGGTATTTGATGAAATGTGTAAATTTCTCAGCTAATGAATCATTTAACTGGTAATGGTTATCTTCTTTGGTTGCTTTTCTTTGGATTGATCAACTTGACTTTATTTTCTTTGTATGCAAAGCTTATTTGGGAAGCCAAATGTTAGGAGTTAGGTTGACGAAGGTTGATCACAAGACAATACGATTGGTTTAGATTAGTTTGAGAAGGGATCAAGGGCAAAGTTATTTACTGTCATATACCCATCTATGCAATGACAAAGCAATAGGCATGAACTTCGCTACAACGACGTTACTTTAGCATCTTTAAATAGGGCATGTGACTTTAGTGCATTCCCCATCTGTACTCACTATTATCTCCATATTATTCCAAATAATGATAAGTAACGAATTTTGATTTTTTTCATTATGGCATTTCAGTTTTTGTGGAGACTTTATGTTTCCTGCACTTATTTGTGGAAAATTGATTGCCCATAATGGAAGAGAATGTACATTTAATCTTGGCTACTCTTTGTTATTGTGGTTTGGAAATTAAATTAGTCGCTTTGTTTCTAAGTGTATTTTATTTTATCCCCATCCTTCCATTTAACCTGTTGGCACAAAATCTCTTTAGCTGATAACCTTGTAGAAGTTAGCGTTCCATTCGTGTTCAGATTTCATGTGGTGGCTTGGTACTAATCCACTGTTTCTCTTTGCTATTTTCCACTTTATTAAGCTTAAGTTATTTTCATGCATGTTTTAATGAAGGTTGAGCCTTGGTAGGTGTGTGTGGGTTCAGGAATCAGCCTTGTATCCTCATGCATTTCCATATTGAGAAATTATATCCGCATGCATTTCCAGAATGAGAAATTATATTAGTTTCCTTCCACTTTTCACCTGTTTTTATATGTATGCAGGTCTAGATTAGTTGTTGGATGGCATGTATTGTTGGTTATGATGTAACTTTCATATATTGTTGCCTATGATGTTTAAAAATCTGAGCTAAAAGGCATATAGTGCAGTTTGAATATAGCTTTTGGTAGAATTTGAATGCAACTTTAGTGCACATTGCTATGGAAGTGCAACTGTTGTGTGTGTGTGTGTGTGTGTATAAAAGCTGCAGTTTTAGTGCAGATTGAAGGCTGTTTTTGTCCAATTTTTTGTGTAATTTTACTCCAGTTTATGTGGCAATGACGATTGTCTGAGCTCACAAATGGACTACTTCTCAGCTGTGTAGTTGTATAAGTGTTGCTTTGGAAGGTTATGAATGTGTGGGCAGCATGCCCTGGAATTTTCGGATTCCAAAGCGAGGGCCCATAATCGAGGGAGCGCGAGCGGAGAAGCAAGCGCTCGGAAAAATACAGAGTCGCCACTCGGGTTTGAAGGTCCGACACCCAAGGAACCATTTTTCGAAGCACCTGCCGCGCTATTTGATTTGAAAAAGTGAAGGAAACCAATCCGTCATAAGCATATCTGGGTTCGGAAGCCAGGTTACGAGAGGGGAAGGGTTTTAAGGCACCCCTCTCGCCCAATCCGGAGATCGGTCTTTACTTTGGCATGTTGTGAAAACTTTTGTGATTCTTCTTCTTTTTAACCAATTTTAGCCAATTAGGGCGGGGGAATAGTCGGGGATTAAGCCGTAACATGTTTGCAAGATGTGTATAGCATGGATGGATGGAAGACTGTATAAATTGGGATAAAAACCCAACCCTCTGATCAGAATCATCAAGAACACTGCACAAGGTTTAAGCATGCCAACACCATGGCCAACTTTGCATGCATGGATCTACGTACATGCAAAGAACCATCGCGCGACACTTAAACCCTCGCGCGAGTGTTTGTTTTCACCACAGGTTGAATTTTGATCCCCTTCTGGGCTCTGGAAGGACCAGTGCTCACCCAGGGGGCAAACCAAGCGATTATATGTATGTATTGGAATGTAAAGAATTATTACAAACTGAATCAAGGAGAAGCCAAACAAGCTGAAATATAACCCCTAAACAGTGGGAGTAAATAAGCAGAGGCTTTAAGCCTCAGTTGCCATGCAAGGGCAGCCACTGGAAGTCAGAGAAGCATCGCGCGAGCATCGAGAACCCACGCGCGAGGGTTCTGTCTGGACTTCCAGGAATTGCTTTGCATGCTTGGGGTTCTGAAACATACTCAGAAACATCCCAAAGGCATTCCAAACCAAGTAACACAGCAAAATAAACTAAACTATGGATTTTAGCATGCATCACAGTGAAAGTATGCTTAAAAACAGTAAAAACAATATATGAAACTCAAAGGCCAACATCCCCTTCCCCACGTGGTTCATCATCACACTGACACAAAGTGTCGCACAAGCATTGAGAACCATCGCGCGAGAGTTTGTGGTCCACGGCTTCTTGTAACCCTGCTGACTTTAGGGCCAGGACTGGTATTGATTACGGCCTTGCCAGCCCCCCTCAGAGATCAGAACAGGAAAATAGTAGGTATGCTATACCTTTGGTTGAGTTTGAAAGAGCGCTTGAACTTGAGTTGAAAAAGTGCTTGAGCTTTGAATTGAGTTGAGGTTGAATGCTTTTGAGTGGTAGAAACACGGTGTGAAAATAGGTGTAAAATTTTGTAACCTTTTTTCCAACCCAAGGTGTAAGGATTTCTAAACCTTTGTCTTTGATTTTTTTTGAACCCTTTTTATGAAAGACCCATGGGGGTATTTATAGGGTAAGGCTCTTCCATTAATGGAAACCCTCCATTAATGGAATTTATTCCATTAAAAGAAACTATTCCATTAATGGAAAACATCCCATTAATGGAAACTATTCCATTATTGGAAGGATTCTAGAAACCTTCCATTAATGAAAACATTCTAGAACATTCTAGAATCTTCTAGAACATTCTAGAGTCCTTCTAATAATAGAAAGTTTCCAGAAATGAAAAGTTGCAAATTTAACCAGCGCGCAGATCGAAAATCGACGCGTTCCAGTAGGGTTCCGGGAATTTTAAAGAGTTTTACAAACACTCAAAGCTCAAGCAAGCCATCAATCCCGGGGTGTTCTTGATCTATTTCATCATCGGGGAAACAAAAACCGTAAGTAAACTAATCTGGAAGTCCAGATTGGGGTGTCTACAGAATGACTATATTTATTCATTATAGGACAATGATGATTGTCTGAGCCCACAAATGGGATACTTCCAGTTTTCAGCTGTATTTCTGTGTGTGTTGAGCTTGGCAGCTGTGTGCAATCTTGGACACAGTTTCGCACTTAAGAAGATGAACTTTGAAGGTTGTATGTGTGCTATAAGCTGAACACAGCTGTTGCGTTATTGTTCTGTTTTCAGCTGTGTTTTGCCCTGCTATCGTTGGTGTCCAACTTGTGTCCAAACTTTTGTCATACATGTGTCCAAATTGAGTCCAACTTGTGTCCAAGCTGTGTCCAGCAGGTGTGTACATTAAAAAAACTGAAGCCATTGCAGTTTCTGTCAATAGACTATGCAGCATATAATTTGTACATCAAAAAAATTGATGCCTTCCTACTTTAAAGCAATCCACGTAGTGTGCTTTCATAGCTGTTTTCATGTTCTTCTTCCCATACAAACTGTGCAATTAAAATCAACAGTATATTGCCCCAAATAATAACTTGCTCCCTTCGACGGGCATACATTCGTGCCTTGCACGAAGGTGAATCTAGTTACTTGTAAAGAAATAGAATTTGAAACGGCTGGTGCTTTTATTAGTAACGATTTAAAAAATTTGAACCAAAAGCAATTTGGCATATGGAGTCTTGGCTTCAAATTTGGCAGGTAAAGGGGGTGTATTCAAATCCGGCCCCACCCGTGAATTTGGAGGAGCAAAAGGCAGTTGGGTTGGGTTGGGCTGAAAGCTGCTGCCAAAATGGACCGTTTGCCCTTCACGTCACTTTTGAAGGCATGGGTTAGAGTTGCTCTTATTGGCTAATGTCAAAGCACAACTATGGTGCATTTTTAGGTTGATCGGCTAGCAAAATTGTCAAATTAGACCCAAAAAACCTAGAAAATTTGTTGGCTAAATCAAGTCAGTATTAATAATTTAAAGGTTGTTGGTCTTTATTCTTTTTAGGGACAATCAATGGGCAACTGAGTTCATGATTTCTGTTTGAGGATTCTTTTACTGCCACAAGGTATTGGAAAGTTCAATGAACAAACCAAAACCCAAACATAGAATAATTTCACAAAACCCAAACCCAAACATAGAATAATTTCCAAAACCCAAACATGTTGATTATACAAGTCAAAAAGTCCTAATCACTACTTGCACCAACAATCTTCAAATAATAAATATTGCTTTCCGTCTCTTAATCATAGCTTGTTGGACCAGACTCCAGAGAGAGAGAGAGAGAGAGAGAGATTCATTGTTTATCATGGTATGTTGCCTTTCTTGAATTCACATAAAGGAATTAATTAATTGGTGGGCTTCGTAACTATGAGGCACTGTATAAATTCGTAAATTTAAAAAAGAGAAACATACGAATGCGGTCAAGATGGTTAGTTTATTTATTTGAGAACGTCTCCTGTGCGCAAGGGCATAATATATGCACCTTATTTTATAACCCTTAGATTGAAGAAAACAGATCCTGACCCTTGAATACTTTATTGACTTTTAATCATTTTAATCATTTTCACCTCTCTCTCATCTCACCGGTCTCTCTCACGTCAGCTTCACCTTTCTCTCACATCATTTTGGACGGCAACAAAGAAATTTTGCGTTTATTTGGTTCTATGATTCTCTCAAGGCTCTCATTGAAAGCCCTAGAGTCAAATATTAATTATGAGCATTTATGATAAAATGATTAAAAAAAATAAGATTTTTGCACCGGTTCAAACGGATTGAAAATTGGAACACTTAATTTTTGAACAATATAAATAGTCTAAAAAAACTATATAAATAGTCTAAAAAAATTAAGTGCTCAAATTTTTAATCCATTTGAATCGGTGTAAAAATCTTATTTTTTTAATCATTTTACCCTAGAGGGGCATAATTAATATTTAGCTCTAGGGCTTTCAATGAGAGCCCTGAGAGAACCACATAACCAAATAAACATAAATGCTGTGTTTGAATTGGTATTTGAAATTTTTTTTGAAAAATAGTAGAGGTAATAAGTGGAGAGAGAAATGATTGGAAGTAGGGAGAATCTTTTGAAAAATTCTTTTTGAAAAGCAAAGAGAACATAGCAAAAGTTTCTTTGTCGATGTCTATGGGAGATGGGGTTCCGCGTGGAGTGCTTACGTATGAATACCCGTGAGTTGGAAAGGCGCGATTGATTGATGGCTAGCTAAAGGGAGAGGAGGAAGAATCTTGTGGGGTAAGAAAGAGAGCAAGAGGTACAGAAGAGACAAAGGCAGTGTGTCCCTTTGGTCCTTCACGGGGGTGTCTGCCTTTCCTGGATTCAAATCGATGAGGTCACCTTCTCTCTAGGGAAGAATGTTCTCCTTCCTCAGAATCAGTGCTGACGCCATCTCTTTCCATGAAAAGTCAGCTCTCTCAATCATTAGGAATGTTAGGAGTATTTATAAGGCACCTGGGCCTAGGTCAGGCCCAAGACGGCGCTCCTATAAGACCCATACACGTGTCCCCTCCGTACCTCCAGGCCTTGAATAAACTTGTCCTTCCGCGGAACAACTCGAATTTTCGCGGCGTTACCTCCATCCCAAGCCATGAGAAATTCCCTAATTCCCGCAGGAGCAAGGGCGCGACCCGAGGTGATCGTCCCCTTTCGCGGAGTCCTTTCCGGGCCCCGCCTTTAGGCCCAAGCGGAACTCCGGGAGGGCTTTGGCAACATGACTTCTTTACGCTTATTGATATTCAGTAATCTACGGGACTCCCCACGGTCTCTTGCTGTCACGGTGACTTCGAGACGCGTTCATCTCTCCCGCGGGATCAGCGGGGTCCCGCTGTTGCTGTCCTCTCCCGCGGGCCTATCATTCTGTTTACGGATATCGATGACCCTGTGACTCATGGAGTTTTAATGCAGCCATCTATAGTTAAGCGTAATTTTGATCTTCCTGCGGGACCAGCGGGCGTCCCGCGATAGCTTTCTTTTTTCGCAGGAGTCGTCCTCCTCATCTTTATACATGTCCCTTTTCTATTGGGTGTTCACCTGTTCCTCTTCAGATGGAGTTTTGACCAAGGGCTCCTTTTCACGTGGGCCTCGTTGCCATGTGTCTACAGGATATTTGATGGTCAAATAGTCTTCCTTAGTCATAGGTTAACAATTTCGGCTGCACCTACATATGCCCCCCGCGCACATACGACGGTCATATGTGGTCCGCGTGCGTAATTTTCTCTTTCGCAGCTCCCGCGGTCGTCCTCAAGCGATCCCGTGGGTTCATGACCATTTCGACTGTTGGAGGCGCCTCGTGTACGGTTGCGACTCTTTGTGTACGGTCGTCATAAATGCCCCACCATTGACTTACTATATAAACCTTTGTCCATTATTTCCCTTTTCACCTACCGTTCAAGTCTCAGTCGAAGTGCTGTCATTTTCTCCTCTCGGCAAGCGATCACTTTATGCTTTTCTCTCTTTTTCCTTTCGAAAGCGACTTCTTTTCTCGACATAAAGTTCAAATGGCTGCGCGGGGTCTAATCATTGAGGAGCCCGTCCCCACCGCGGATCAGTGGAGAAGGGCCCCGTACTTTCAATCCGTCGAAGACCGTTTCTGGACTTTGGCGGGAGCTTACGCTACCGAAGGGCCTTCCACTTCCAGCCATACATCTTTCACCGCCCCTGCCGACTTGGGGAACGTGGAGTTGGTTAATCCGTCTTCCGTCCTACGCCTCTGCTTAGAGCGCGGGGAATTTCTTTACTGAGAGTGCTGTTTTGGAGCCCAGACCTCGCCACCAACCGACTGGTTTGAATGGGTTAACGAGGTCTTCAACAACCCCCCTCTGAAGCAGATACTCATGGCCACCAGCACCCTTGGCGCGTTGAAGTTATCGCGACACCTGACCATTCCGAGGCTGGCGGTTGTTAATAGGAACTTGAATTTTGCATGCTCACGTTGGAATATCGATACACACTCTTTTGCATGGGCATGGGGCGAGAGCGGCCTCTCCTTGGAGGATGTGGTCGTCCTCACCCGCCTTCCCCTCCGGGGGATCACTCTTTTGGATCTCAATAATCTCTCTGAGGCAGACCAGCGGGATGTCCAAGAGCTGCGAAGGTTGGCAAAGCTAGCCCAGTTTGGCCCCAGGTTCACTGCTCAAGGTGCCCGTAAGGACACCGCAGAGCGATGGTTCGGCACCAGCAGCGACGCCCTCTAGTACACAGCATGTGACGTCGCGAAAAATTTTGTTCCACATCCTTACGGCTCTGTCACCCCCGGGGTGGTTGGCCTCGGCCAATGCCTCTTACCTGCGCGTTCTTCTCTTTCAGCCGTGGGTGACAACAACTCGATAGCTCGGGGAGTTGTTAATTCCACGCTTATTGCACTCCCGGGGTGGCTCCCTTTTCTGAATAACCAGGCCCATGGCGTATCAGTCTATCGCCCGGATCGATTCACGAGGCAGCTGAATTTTGATCAAGGGGTACCCGGGCACGCTCCACAGGTATCTTCCTTTGTCGAATCTCAAGTCCCTCATACCTCCGACATCCTGGCGCGACTTGGGGAATTGCCCATTCCCTCCAGGGATGACATCGGGCTCTATACCCCGGAGTTTCGCATCTTCGGGCGGAGAAACTTGGATTGTTTCCTTCTTTTCGCTCGCGGGGAGGCAGAGGTTCCGGAGGTGTCCGAGATCCGTACATGGGACAATTCGCTCTGGGTCGTTGCGGAAGCCAGGGGAGCTGATTGGCGCGGTCCCCAAAGCATGTGTGTGGGCTACCACAGCCCCGGGTGGATATCGGGGCGGCCCGTAAAGAAGCGCCTCACCTTTTAGAATCGATTTGAAAAATTTTGAAGAGTCGCCACCCGGATTTGTGGTTCGCCACCCGAGAAACCGTTTTGATTTGAAAATGCTTGATTGAATTGAAAACCAGAGATTTGTTAAGGGTTCGGAAGCCACGTTACGAGGGGGGAAGGGTTTTACGGCACCCCCCTCGCCCGATGCGGGATCGGTCTCTACTAAACATTTGTGGGATTTTTCAAAATGGTTTTGTTTCATATGAACAGTTAGCAAATATTTACAGGATTAACAGGTAAAGGAGTGCATGCATGTGTGACTGTACAGTGAATGATGAAAAATGACCATGCAAAATATACAAATTGAAGCAAGATAAAGCCCTGTCACTGAAATCACTCTCGAGCGCTCGGGAGTGGTCCCGAGCGCTTGGGAGTGCTTGAATTCCAACCTTGCAAGCCTTGTTAGTACAACAGAATATGAAAAGAGTACAATGTAAATATAAACCTAAGTAGCATAAACATCACACAGGCTTAACAGAAGACTTGAAAAACTGGGATCAGGCCCCATTCTTCCAAACCATGTATCTTTGTCCTTCTGAAAAATGATTTTACTGTTGTGAGGAGCAAAAAGGGACACATGCATGGACATACAAAAGGGGAATAAACCTAAAACTGTTAGGAGAATGGATTGAGCTTGCATGCAAGACACTCTCGAGCGCTCTGCAGTGATCTCGAGCGCTCGGGAGTTTTCCACACCCCAGGGTGATGTCAACCGACTAATCCATTACATGTAGTATGCTGGTACACTGGATCACTCATTTTTGAAGTGTGGGAAAGGGTTTCTTTTCTTTTCTCTTTAGATCCTGATCAAAACTCTTTCCCACACCTTAAGTGCAAACCATTTATTTTCTTTTTCTCTGAAAACAGCAGACCATTTGTACCAACATATCTTAACAAGAATTAAGAACAATTTTGGAACACACCCTACTCATGCATGTCCATTTGAATGCTGGAAAAGGAAAAAAAAAAAAAAAAAACAAAGCGGCATCGCTATAGAACAGTCCCGAGCGCTCGGGAGTTCTTCCAGTACTGCATGCATGGAAAACATTCATGGCCCTTTGCTCTTGCTTTAAAACTAAGGTCTTCCCTTCACACTCTCAGTATTGAGGACTGGGGTGAGCTGGGAAGCCTCCCTCAGAAGGGAAAACAGCCCCACTTTTGCTTGAAATCAAGGTATGAGACTTATACCTTTTGCTTGGAACTTTGATCCTTGAGGAAAAGCTTGGAAGGATGGAAGAGGAGTGAGGATCAGAGGTTTGTCATGGACTGAACTCCTTTCCTCTTCTTCAAATTTCTTGGTTATTTTGCCTTTGAAAAGGGGTTTCTTGCATGAGAGAGAATGGAACTTATTTTCTGCTTTGAAAAACCAGAGAAAGGGGTTCTAGAGAGAGAGAGTTCGTCCCCCCTCTGTGCTGAAGTCCAGCCCCTTATATAGGCAAGATAGCCTATGGTTTAAATTGGAAAAATGTGATTTGGAATCAAATGGGATCTCAGCTCTAACTGACTGAGATAGAGTGTATTTGAAGGCAAAGACCAGCCAAGAACGGCTGAAATGATGATTGCATGGATAGTGGGGAGGCTCCCCCATCCATTGGGCAGTACAAAAGTCTCGAGCGCTTGAGAGTGATCTCGAGCGCTTGGGACTTCACTCTCGAGCGCTCGAGAGTTGACTGGTCAATGATTTTGGAAAAGGTCTGAGCGCTTGGGATTGATCCAGAGCGCTTAAAAATGATTTTTGACATTTTATTTCCCATTTAAAGTCCTTCAAGGAGCATCGTTCCATTGGTCTAAGGCTTGTTCGATCCTATATTCATCATCGGGGAGCCTCCGGACCACGAATCAAGGAAATTCGAATCGTCCAAATTGGGGTGTCTACAGTTGCCCCTCTTTGGGCGTTGCTCGATATCATGTCTTGATATGAGTGACGTCCAAAGATTGAGACAGCCCAATTCGAGCCAAGACAAATCCTTAATTCCACAAACAAATGCAAAACAGCACATTCAATGCATGAGGTCGCGTCCTTTCGGACTGCCTACGTACCCTTTTCTGCAGGGATCAGACCAGCGTAGTTCTTCGGGACAAATGCGAGCACGTGTAATGCACGCACAAGTAAAATTAACAAGACCTCGACAATACAAATGGAAGTCCACCTGTTGCTCTGTTTGGTGGATGGAAAGTGCAAGCACATGTGATACATGCATGAAAAGTGACTGACACGAGGTTGATAAGATAATTGTATGAAAAGTCCACCTGTTGCTCTGTTTGGCGGACGGAAAATGCAAGCACGTGTGATGCATGCAAGAGAAAAGATCGACACGAATTTAATAAGTTAATCATGCAAATGATCCACCTGTTGCTCTGTTTGGCGGAAAGAAGCACGTGCGGTGCATGCACGAGAAAGAATTGACACGTGTTTAATAAGATAAACATGTAAATGATCCACCTGTTGCTCTGTTCGGCGGACAGAATGATGATAAAGTAGTATCTGTAGGGTAGAAATACCTGTCAACATGTTGAGATTAGCATAAATAGACAAAATTTCGATCGACCACCAAGTAAAACAGCCAGTCGAGGAGCGTGAGCTCAAAATCACAACACCGACTAGGACTCGCTTTCTCTAATTCCGTTTGACGCGGCCAAAGCCAGGACTGAGATTGATTTTGTAAAAGGAAGAAGAAGTTAAGCAATTCTCTGGAGCGGGAAACACACGAGGCGACGGAGAATCGACAAGGAGGCTGAGGATAGATCTCAGCGCTCAGAACCACTCCCAAGCGCTCGGGAGTGGTCTCGAGCGCTCGAGACCGCTGCTGGGGACCACTGTCCTCTTCATCTTCTCGACTGGTTCTGGGGTTCGAAACATATTCCGAGCGCTCGAGAACCAGGAAATCCATACGCTCTGAAGCTCGACCGCACTCACTCTCTGATTCCAGATAGTCTCTCTCACTCTCTCGATCTCTCGATCTCTCTCATTCCAAGACGGATCGGGGACGAGACCTTGATCTCCCTTCGATCCTGTGCTGGGCGGTGGTGTGCCACGAGGTCCGAAGGAAGGGGGTAAAAGCTTCGTGGGAAGGAGGTGAAAGGGTGATGGCCAGCAACGGTGAGGATGCCCAGCGGCGAGGCGGCAGCGGTGGAGGTTGCGGCAGCGATGGAGGCTGCGGAGGTGGACAGCGGGGCCAGGGGTGAAGACAGGGTGAGGATGGAGGAGGCCGGTGAAGTCCCAGCGAAAAAGGATGACATGGGCGGAGATGATGAGGGGCTGCCCGGCCGCGAGGAGGCAACGGCTACGGCGACGGAGGAGGCCAGCAGCAGCGCTGCAACGCTAGTTCAGGAGGGGGCAGTCAGTGAGGGTTTGGCTGCGGTGGGTGGCACCGGTGAAGTCCAGAGGTGGTGGTGAGTGCTAGCGGCGGTATGGCGGAGGTAGGGATGTCGGAGGTAAGCGGAGTTATGCGAGGAGAAGCGGTGAGCCCTGGCGGCGGGGGAGATGCTCACGGGCACCTCGTACTCTCTGATGGAAGGAGCGCTGCCGCATTCTTGAGAGACAGTGGCGGCGGGGAGGATGTTAGTGAGGAGGTAGTGATAAGCGGGCGCGTCGTCGCTACATCGGTCTTGAAGCGGCAGTCGGCCAGCCGAGTCGGTGATAAGCGGGATTGGAGCTTGGGCGGTCCCATTCGTGGAGAGACTTTTTAGATCTGGCGAGGCCCACAGGACATCTTGGGCGTCCTTGGTCTTGATCTTTGGGGTTAGAGAGGTCTTGAGGAGCGAGGACTCGGAGGATCAGACCTCAGCGCTTCTCTTTGGGGCGTTACTTAGTGGTGCCTGAGCAGCGGCGGACACAGGACCGCCCAGAGGTGGAGGGTTGGGGCTAGAGGCAGGAGGAGGAGGATGTGGTAGTTGAGGAGCGAGTCACGGCGGCGGCTGAGGCGAAGGCCTACTTGGCTAGTGCACGCCTGGGGTTTACGCCGAGTACTTACGCACCACGGTTGCACTTCTTTGAGCCTACAGGGATGATTAGCTATACTCCTGCACGGACAGATTATCCGGAGGACTTGCTTCTCCGAGATCGGGCTTCACACATCTCTTCAGGATGGACTACGGTATGGGTTTGATATTTTACTTTCCTGCCTTCGGCTTTTCTCCTTGAATTATTACTTTGCTAACTGATGCTATTCCTTTGCTCTGTTGAAACAGCGTACCAAGGATATCTTCGGCCATGGAGGTTCAGCCAGCTCGGATACTTCCGGGAGTTGCCTAGGAGAGTGCGGGAGTTAGTGGAGGAGGCTGGTTTCGAGCCTTTCATCCAGTTGTTGACATCGGCGAAGGTTGACCGTGCGGTGATGACAACATGGTAGAGCGATGGTGGGACACCACCAACACGTTCCTCCTCCATTTCGGGGAGATGACGGTGACGCCCCGGCCGCGCGATTACGAGGGCTCGGGTGGTGAGCCGATTCCATTCGATCCGAGTATAGCACTGGATGCAGCTTTGAGGTGGTTCCTTGGCCGGGTCCCGCGCCCGGAGAGGTGTATGATGCAGGCGATTCATAGTGTCTTGGGATCACGAGCCGCGGATGACGTCGAGGCGGCCCAGATGGCCAGGCCTACTTGCTATACCTGTTCGGGCTTCTCTGTTCCCTTTCGAGGCGATCTCGGTTCACTGAGTTACCTGGCGGCTTTGGTTGATCTCGAGGCAAGCGGGCGTCTGACCGGAGAGGTCTTTGCTCTGTGCACTCTCTCGCTTGTTTTACGTGCCACACGCGGGGTGGGGACACCATTGGTGGAATCTTGGCGGGTGATAGAGGTATGACTCGACATCCTTGCTTTGAATTGCTTTTGATTGATTGAATTGAATTGAATTTGAACATGTATCTGACTTGAATCGACTTGATCTTCATGATTTGCAAGCTTTGGGCTTATGAGGTCTTGGGCATGTTCCCGCCCGAGAACACTTGCACAAATCCACACTTGCTTCCACATGCGCTTGCATGGAGCACAGAGTATCGGAGGGCCAAAGAGCAGAGGGGGCAAGTGATGGTTTTTCGGCGTTGGCTGGATAACATCACTGGGGTTACGGTACAAACATCAATCTTTTCTTCCTTTTCATGCCTGCGCTTTCTTTTACCAGATTTGATTATTAATGAACAACAAGCTGAATGCGAGTTCACTTTGGGATCGATGGGCGAGGTGGAGGTGACTTCCTTCCGAGGCCGGAGGTGACCAGAGTCGAGTCTTCTTGGAATGTCCATTGGGGTGGCGGTGGTACTTAGGAGATCGGGTGACTCGGCAGTCGCTCGGTGTTCTGAAGTTCATTGTGCAGGAGCCACTCCTCCACGGTGCAGTGAGACCTACACTCGGCTGGTGGAGCCGAGCGATACAGTCTTTGGACAACGACTTGGAAGCGGTACTTGCGGCGCACATTGGACTATGCTGACCCTTACCGAGGCAGTGCACAGCCACCACTGGTGTGTAGGCGAGCCGAGAGACGGATAGCGAACCCGAGGCCGGGGAGGTCGAGGAGGAGGCTGGAGGTGCGGTGGAGCAGTGAGGCGAGCACTGGAGGTGAGTTGGAGGCGAGACCAGAGGCGGGGCGCGGTGGTCGCTTCTTCACGTGGTAGGGGCGAGGTGCTAGACCTGCTCTTTCTTTGGGAGAAGTCTTTGGTTCTTTGGGGGACGGCGAGAGCGATCTGGGGTTCTGAGGCGTTGCCACTTGTGCTCGATCGAGTGCCGACATTGGACTGGACGATAGGGGTGAGAGACCCTTCTGGAGCACGTGCGTTGTTGGACATTCCACGCCTTCCGCATCTACCGATGCGACTTCCAGCACAGGTATAATATGACTTTGCATCTTTCGATACTTTATAAATGTTTCTTGCACATGCATCCACTGTTTTGATCTTTGAATTATCATGCAGGTGCCGAGAGAATGGGCTGAGCAGGCCATTATGCTGATGGTAAGGATGCGGCAGCTGTTGAAGGACTGCGCGAAGGGGAGGATTCTCCAGACCAGACCCGTCCCTAAGCTTGCTTTACCTGTTGCTGCCAAGGTATGAAAATACAACACATGCACATGCATTTCATTGGATTTTAAAACATGTACCAAATGTATGAATGCTTATGATATGCAGGTGCAGCCACGACGCTCAGTCAGGACACAGCCGCAGATTACCACGAGCCTTCCAGCTTCCACCAGCACGAGAGGCCAGGGTAGACGGAGAGCGGGGGCTGGACAGTTCGAGATGGTTCCGAGGGCAGCGTCTCGGCATAGACCCGCTCCTGAGGAGTCAGAGGAGGAGACGGAGGAGTCGCCCGAGTCACGAGCTTTAGGGTCTACGGACTCGAGTACTGCCTCAGGCCCTTCCGACGATGACGATGATGGTGACGAGGACGAGGTTGAAACCACGAGTCCGAGGGACGTCGTGAAGAGGATTGTCTGAGTGAGTCTTCAATTTTTTTTTGCTTTCATTAGCCTTTTCTTTTACTTGGGCCTGCGTGCCAAGATAGTTGTTGCTTCTGGGCCTGCGTGCCTTGATTTTGTTTGTGCCCCGGTAGGTAGGATTGGGCATGTGTTTGCCCCAGCTTATGTACTTCCTTCCTTATTCATTGTAGATACCGCATTGACTTATGAAAATCTGCACTTTTATCCATTTGCATTTGTTCGCACTCCCTTTAAGAATTGTATTTTATGAAATATGTTTGTCTAGCTTTGAAAGGAGGTAAAGAGCACGCGAATTTCAACCGATACTCTTAAAACAGAATGAAACTTGACATAGTCGACTTGACTCATAGAAATTGTCTTCGAATGACAAGAACGCCCTCAACGTGGAATATGCAAGCACTAAGGCAAATAACAACTACACTTAACCGAGACTGGACACGGAAATGGGACACGAGAGCACTTATTCCGAGGGCATGCCTCTAACGCCACTACAATTAGTGAAATAGGGACGTTGGGAGGTGAAAGTTGATTTCGTAAGCTTTGGTGTGCGTTCGATTGTTCCACAAAGTCACCATCATGTATTAAGACATGCGTACACCATTGGAATTGGACAAATGCTCTCGACACGAGCTTTGACACGTCGACGGGAAGGAAACTATTAAAATTTTGGGACTTTTCGAGGAATAAGTTTGAATATTGAGACAAATGGACAACTAGACATGCTGCATCCCCTCAAGAACAGACTGGAATTTGTTGCATAGGAGGAATAGAGCTTGAGGTGCCATCTTGAGACTCAAAACCAGAGAGCAAAACTTGCTGTCAATACAGCAGAACTCTCGAGCGCTCGAGAGTATTGTCGAGCGCTTGGGAGTTAAGTCTCGAGCGCTCGAGACTTCTGTGGTTTGCAGATCTGTGTTATTTTCCAAGATGGTTTCCAGCTCTAGCATGTTGTTTTCTCCTGCATGCGCCTTTCCCATACACCTTGTAACTTGCCCTATGCTGCTTCCCAGGGGTCAGTGGCTTCCCAAAGCAAGTCTAGTGCTTTTCCAAAGCTTTTTCAAGCTTTCCAAAGTTTGAATTCCAAAAGGGTTTTGGAAATGATGAGTTTCAAGGCTGGCGGGGAAGTGGTGATGTCTCCCCTAAGCTTCTATAAATACCAGACTCACTTTGGTAAGTACTCACACCTCATTCCATCATCCATCTCTCAAAAATCCCATTTCTCATGGCTTTGTTGAACCAAGCCTTGCTCCGCCCTTGGTTGGACAGCCTTGACGGCATCGACTAGCTGAACTTCCGAGGGCATCGCCTTCACGCCTTGAAATATCTCCGCGAGATTGGTATCCGCCCTGTCTTGGCTGCATGCGGCGGCACGCTTTTGGGATCCCGAAGTGCATGTCTTTCGCTTCGGTTCACAAGAGCTATGTCCCACCGTCGAGGAATTTCACGCCTATCTTGGCAGCCATGACTCCGCCGAGCCAATTGTTCCGATGCTTAGGGAGAGTATGAAGAACATCCTAAAAGCCAAGCCGGGTGTCGGTGGGAGCGTGTTGAGTTCTTGACCCGGGGCAATGCCATCAACATTGTGCAGTTGTACGAGATGTCCACCTGGAGACTTGACAGATTTTGAGCATCAAGGTCGTCGGATAATGACTGTTTGCATTGCCTCTGGCGGCTTTCTGCTGGTGCCATCCGTTGGTCAGATTCTCTGTTGGTGGGAGTTCTTTGCTCGATCGAGGCTCGCAGAGACGTTGGCGCCTTTGGTTCTTGCGGAAACCTTGATGGGGTTGGATGTTGTTCGTGTTGGACGCATGAGGGTTTTTGGTGGTAGCCCGTTGTTGCAGGTTAGGGACCTCACTCGGCTCTCCTTTTCTATTTCTCACGTTCATTTTACCTCATCACTCAGTTTAGGCTTTATCTGGCTCCTTGCTTGTTTTCTCTCTTTTTGGGTAGATGTGGCTCTGTGACAAGTTGAATATGCTGACCCCTCCGGCCAATGACTGGTGGTACCCGTCCTTTCCAGGTGATGTACAGCAGTGAAGATGACTGGGCTGATTTCCTCGCGTCTGCAGAGGAAGATGATATTGCTTGGCGGTGCCATTGGCTGAGGCTCCCTGTGATGACTGTGAGCAACATGGGCTCGATGCATGTGTTTATGGCTGGCTTGGCAGGCTTTACTTTCTACTCGCCTTTCCGCATCCTTCGTCAGCTCGGACTTAGTCAAGAAGTGCCGCCCGCAAGGATCTGAAGCGCTTCGTCTCCCTCCCTTCACCATTCCGGGCCTTCAGAATTATGTTCGAACATGGGAGGCTCGTAGGACTGAGCCAAATGATCCTCTTTACTCCATTGCTTCCACCGGAAGGTACCGCAAGTGGCTAAGGAGAGATGTGGAAGTGAGAATGGGTTGATTGCTTATTTTGCCGTTTTTTGAAATAAAAGTTAGGTCTCGTTGTGCGTTTTCCGTTTTCCGTTTTCATGCTCAGCTTGTAATAAAGAAATCATCGGAATAAAATTGACTGATTAAGGGTTTCCCCTTTTTGGTTCATTAATTGCATGTACTTTGAAAGAAAGAGCTTTGACTTGTCAATTTGGATTTGAGTTTTGAAATTTAGGACTGAACCTCAAAGTGAGATTGCCTACGTATCCCTTAAGAAAGGGGAATCAGGCCCATACGTAGTTCAGGCTAGGGTTCGCTCGGGTGTTAACACTCTCCATTTGCGCTCTAAATTTTGCCTAGAACCGCCCTTTCGAGTTTTCGGCCTAGCGAGCTCTTTTTCAACTTTTTGCCTTTACTTTTGCCTAGGTCGCCCTTGCGGGTTTTCGACCTAGCAAGCTTGCTCTAATTTTTGCCTGGTACCGCCCGCCCTTGCGGTTTTCGGCCCAGCGAGCTCTCTCAGGGGTAATATCGTTTGAGTTGGTCCAAATTGACAAGATTCGAGAATTCGTTGCCGTCCAGATCGATGATTGAAGCTGCCCCTCCGGAAAGGATCGACTTGATGATGTACGGCCCGGCCCACTTTGGTCGGAACATCCCCCGTAAATCAAAGATCGGTGCACGAATTTCCTTGACTACCATGTCTCCCACATGCAGGTCTCTCGACTTCACCTTCTTGTTGAATGCCCGGGCGATTCTCCGCTGATAGGCCTGAATGTGATACAATGCCCAGAGTCTCCTTTCATCAAACAACATGAGCTCTTCGAATCTTCCACTGATCCAATCGGCCTCATCTATTCCTTGTTCAGCCATAACTCTGAGCGATGGCACTTCTAGCTCGATAGGGATAACGGCTTCCATACCGTACACCAAAGAATACGGTGTTGCCCCCGTCGGTGTGTGAATAGACGTCCGGTATCCCCATAAAGCTAGTGGTAGCTGTTCATGCCAATCCCTAGCTGATTCGACAGTCCTCTCAAGAATCGACTTGATGGTTTTGTTGGCTGCTTCGACTGCCCCATTCGTCTGCGGGCGGTAAGTGGTTGAGTGATGCACCTGAATCTTGAATTCGTCAAAGAGCTCGAGAACTTTCCCTTTGAAATGCACACCATTGTCGGATACAAAGGCTGGAGGTACCCCATACCGATAAATGATGTTTTGCCTGATAAAGTGAGTCACTTGAACTGCCGTCAAAGTCTTGTACGAATCTGCTTCGACCCATTTGGTGAAATAATCGACCGCTACCAAGATAAACCTGTGGCCATTAGAGGCTGCGGGCGTGATTCTTCCAATGACATCGATGCCCCAGGTGGAGAATGGCCATGGTGTCGCCATCGAGTGTAATTCCGAAGGCGGGACGTGGATGAGATTAGCATGAGTCTGGCACTTATGACACCGGCGCACGTACTCGATACAATCTGTCTCCATGGTCGACCAATAGTAGCCCAACCTCAAAACTTTCTTAGCCAGCATCATCCCATTCATGTGGGGTCCACAGACTCCTTCATGAACCTCCTCCATTACCGCTCTCGTGTCGTCGCCGTGAATGCACAGCTTGTGAACTCCGCATGGAGATCGCCGATACAATTGCCCACCGCAAATGATGTATTGAGACGCCAATCTTTGTAATGCAATGCGGTCCTTCTTGGTTGAATCTGTAGGGAATTCTCCTTTCTCGACGAAATTCCAAATATCGTGAAACCAAGGGAGTCCATCATTAGGCTCATCGATGTTCATGACATAGTCGTACACGTGTTTCCCTCTTTGTTCAATCATAACAGGCCTTAACTTTACTCCGATCGGGAGTTCCAACATAGATGCCAAAGTAGCGAGCGCGTCAGCGAAGCGATTCTTCATCCTCGGGACGTGCGTGAAAGTTACCTTCTGAAAATTCGGGATAAGTTCGTCGAGTCGCTGATGATACGGCTTCATCTTCTCATCTCTAACCTTCCATTCTCCTTTCGCTTGTGACACGACCAAGTTAGAATCTCCCACAACCTCTAGTACTTTGACTCCAATTTCCAGTGCGGCTTCCATCCCAACAAGACACGCTTCGTATTCCGCTTCGTTGTTCGTGACTTCGAAGTTCAATTTGAAAGCAAGGGGGATATGTGACCCCTCGGGCGAGACCAGTAGTACGCCAATTCCAAAGCCCTTCTGGTTTGCAGCGCCGTCGAAATACAACGTCCATGTTTCGTCCATTGCAGTCATTACATCTTCGTCGGGAAATTGAAACTCCGTGTGTTCTGGACCCTCGATCGGGCGATCTGCCAAAAACTCGCATCGCTTCTTCCTTTTCTTGACTTGCGTGTGACATACTTGATTTGAACTCGGCCAATTAGAGCAACCAACGTGCTAACTTACCGGATGTGCGCCGGCTTCTCGAACAGATATTTGAGGGGGTCCATCCGAGAAATCAGTATCACCGAATAAGACAGCATGTAGTGTCTCAATTTCTTTGTGGCCCAAACAAGCGCCCAGCACGTCTTCTCCAACGAAGTGTATCGCTCTTTGCTTCCGACCATTTTCTTGCTCAGGTAGTAGATTGCCCTTTCAACCCCATCTTCTCCCTCTTGTGCTAACATGCACCCCATGGATGAGGGCGTGACAGACAAGTATAGGATCAAAGGTTTTCCTGGAATGGGTGGCATCAAGATCGGCGGATTCTGTAGGTAGGTTCGGATTGCTTCAAAAGCCTTTTGACACTTGTCGCTCCACTCGAATTTCACATCCTTTTTGAGCAGATGAAACAACGGTTCACAGGTTAGAGTCAGCTTAGCGATGAATCGACTGATAAACTGAATCTTTCCCAAGAAGCACCGGACTTGCTTCTCGGATTGAGGCGGCTCCATCTCGAGAATGGCTTTGATCTTAGAAGGATCCACCTCGATCCCCCTGGTCGTGATCATGAATCCAAGCATCTTTCCGGCCGTGACCCCGAACGTGCACTTCTGCTGATTGAGTCGCATTCTGTACTTTCGAATCCTTTCAAAGAATTTCCTCAACGCTGGTAGATGATCCTTTCGCTCTTTTCCCTTCACTATCATGTCATCGACGTAAACCTCGACCTCCTTGTGAATCATGTCGCGCAACAGTGTGGTAGCACCCTACGATACGTAGGACGGCGTTCTTCAACCCAAACGGCATGACCCGATAGCAATATGTCCCCCACTCAGTGATGAACGTGGTCTTTTCTCTGTCTTCCGAAGCTAGGAGAATCTGATTGTACCCTGAGAAGCCGTCCATGAAGGATAATAGAGCGTGCCTGCGGTATTATCAACAAGTACATCTATGTGCGGCAATGGAAAATCATCCTGTAGGGCTCGCTTTGTTCAGATCTCTCAAATCGACACACACTCTGATTCTGCCATTCTTTGGTATCGGAACGATGTTGGCTACCCAAGTGGGGTACTTTCCGTTACAATTAGAAAACCAGTCGATTTGTTTCGTGAGTTCTTCCTTTATCTTTAAAACCCAATCAGCCGCATTTTTCTTAGTTTTTGCTTAACGGCTTTGCGTCCAGGGTAGAGGGGATTAGGTTGCTCGACTATCTCGGGTCGATTCGGGCATGTCCGCGTGGGACCAAGCAAAAACTTCTTTGAATTCTTTTAGTAAATCGGTGAGCTCTTGAAGCTCGATTGGGAGAGCGGCCGGAACCTACCTGAACCAATCGAGGGTCATCCTCATCACCCAAGTTTATCGAGATTATTTCTTCTTTTAAAGGCTGAGCATGCCTTTCATTTTCGCGATCGATAAGGGAACGGATCTCCTTGGGAATGTCCCCATCGAGATCTATCCCTTCATCATCGGGATCTAAACAATTTATTTCAAAAATCGGCAAGTAAGCAAAAACGTCATTCATTTCATTAACCATTTCAGCAGACGGGGGGAATACAGCGGTTGACTCGAACTCAAAATGAAAGCTACGACGTGGAGGGCCGATAGGCACAAACTCTGACTCCGTGCTACACGACGAGTCAGTGTCGGATTCAGACTCATACTCAGTGCAAGTGCTGTGAGTGCGAGTTACATATGGAATGAAAGTGCAATTATCATAAGTGCCTATAGCCTCGACAATGAGCTTGGAAGGGTCTTCAATCTCTTCTTCATCTCCAAGCGCAAGCACAGCAGCATCTTCGACCATACCCTCCGGATCCTCGCCCTCGAACAGAAGTTGGAGACTGCCCAAACCAAAAGCTTCCAGCCAGTCGAGTGCCTCAGACAATTCTTCCACCTTTGGAATCTCTTCATCACTCTCCCAGGTATCATTGGCAAAGATTTCGAAGCCAGGATACTTCTTTTTCGTCTCGATGTCCACAAACGGTTCAGGTTCTCCTTGGTACAGTGATTCTTTCCCCTTCGACTTCATCTCAATTGCACGGGACCAGGCATAATTGCGCCACTTCTTTGCTGGATCACTCTTCTTGGCATCATAGCCTAGACCAAAACGTTCGTTACTCCCAGGGAAGTCAGGGAATTCGGGGACACCTTGAGCGTAAAGCCCCAAGCCCATGCCTGGCAGATACTTCATCCTTTTCATAATTTCCAGGGCTGAGCTTACCAAGAAGCCGTCCTCGGCTCGGATAGTACACACCTTCGAAGTCATGACAACAAAGCCTCCCATGGCAACATCTTCCTCTCCATGCATAATCTCAAGCAGCGGGGAATTGTCCTCGGCGTGCGGACGGATACCTGAGTCTCCATAGATGTGAGGGTTCCAGAGTCCAAACCCGAGATCAGTTTCTGGTGCAATGTTGAGGGTACACCCATAACATCCGGACGATGTAGCCAAGGCCTTCCCAATAGGAGATTGAAGGATGCAGGAATTTCCAGTACGCAGAATTCGACGGTGGTCTTGAACTTGCCAGTTGCGAGTTCCAGATTGATTGTCCCCAGAACATCTCGGCGCGTATTATCATAAGCGCGAACACCCAAATTCGACGACGCGAAGTCTTTGTTCTTAAAGCCCAAGCAATAAGCAGTGCGGAGTGGACACACATTAATGGCGGAGCCATTATCAACAAGGATTGCGGAAACCCACTTTCCGAGGCACTTCATGGTGATGTGAAGGGGCTTGTTGTGGTCAGCTCCTTCAGGCGACAGATCTTTCTCGGTGAAGGATAAGGTGTGCTGGGTGAAGTTCGGGGTTATGAGAGCAATAAGAGCTTTTGGGGCAATATCAGAGGGGACTTCAAGTCTGGAGAGGGTGTTGACAAGCCTGCGACGGTGTTCGCGGGAGGCAGCTAACACTCCCCACATAGACATGCGAGCAGGGGTTTCCTGGAGTTGACGGATAATAGGATCAGCGGAGGCTTCAGGGTCGGCTTCAGGGAGGGAGTTGAGGTCGATGGATAGTTTGGACTGGGTAGGTGGGTTAGATTTAGTGGAGCTAGAAGGGTTATTTTGTGGAGCTTGCGGGACGGAAGTGTTCGGGTTTGTAGGATTGACAGGGGTATTCTGCTGCGGTGGAGGGGCTCGGGATGAGCTACCCTGCTGGAGGTTGGTAGGCTGATAAACTCTCCCACTTCTGGTACGGTTGCTAACTATTTTGGGAATGGGCTCCCACCAAGTACCTTCCCAGAAATCAGAGAAGTCCAAGTCATAGTCATCCGCCTTACGCTTCCCTTTGTCCAGTGCTGTCTTCTCCAAAGAGTCATTGAGGGTTTCCATCTCCAAAGCATGCCAGATACTATCCTCCTCCAGCGAATTCCAGAAGTTGACATTGCTGTTGTCATTGCTGATCTGCAGAGATCCCTCATCCAACATGACCTTATTGACAGTCAGCTCCCATCCATCCATACGTTCACCAATTCAGATTTTCCCCACAGATCTTCTGGATCCAATACACAAATGTTGGGCTCATCAGGGATTTGAACCACGGGTTTGGAAAAGAACTCCTCGATGATGTATTCCTGCAGGCAGAAATAATAATCTGTGGCGCGCTCCAGAGCATCGGAGTCTCGAGTGAGGTTGACAATGGTCCTGGCATTGAGCCCTGAGAGCATGCGGGGGTTCATCAGATCCAACTCTTCTACCACTTCCTCTTCTTCTTGAAAGAGATACACCAATGATGTCTCATCTAGGGGGTCGGAATCATCCATCCAGTGCCATCCATTGGGTTCGGGCTCCCATTCCCATTCATCTTCCTTCTCAATAGGTTCAGGCTCAGTGAACAGAGCAAACAGAGAATACCCGTCCAGTGGATCAGCCATCATCTCATCCCAGTCTCGTCTCCATTCTCCTTGTTCCAGTTCCTCGACTTGCTACGGATCAAGCGCCACGGGCCAGATTCCAGTGATAAGAGTCCTTTCTTCAACCGCCATGAAATCTTGTGCCAGGTCTTCCCACCTTACCTGAAAGTCCCATTCCACTGTTTCCAGTGCGCAGACAGTATCTTCAATTGGCAACTCGACGGTCGGCTTGGGTTGAGAATCAGGAATGATGTAAAGGCTGGGGTTAAAGGGTTGGCTTGTGGAAATGAGGTTGGTGCGGGCATTGGAATGCTTTGGGAGTGGGTTTGAGATAGTGTTTGGTTTCTGTGGAGGCATAGGAAGAGTTTTGTTGTCTATGAGATCTTGGATTGCATGGCGGAGACGAAAGCAGTTGTCGGTTAGGTGGCCCACATTCTGGTGATAGGCACAGTAAGCATTAGGATTGTGGGACGGGGGTAGCTTTTGAGGTAAGGGAGTAGGGGCAAGTGGCTTGAGGGTGCCGCTCTCGACCAATTTCTCGAGCACGGCAGAGAGCGGTGCTGAGAATTGAGCAAAAGTACGGGGCTGGGTACGCGGCTGACTATTCCGAGTGGCTATTTGGTTCACCGGCTCGGCTTGGGTTGTATTTGTGGAGGTGTTGGGTAGGTTGGCGTAGTTGGCGTTACCAAACAGGTTGTTTTGTTTTCCGAGTAAACCTTCTTGGGTTAGGGAGCAGGGCTCGGGCTTGTCAAGGATCCCCAATTGAATCGCTTCTTCGACGGCTAAGCCTCTGTATCGAAGAAAGTCTTAAAGTCTGAGCATGCTTGGGCCATAACCATGTGCCGGGCGAGATTGGGTTGGAGGTTACGGACAATCATCCTGATTTGATCCCGGTCACTTGGCCTATCCTTCATCTGTGCTGCTTTTCCCCTCCATCTTTTCACAAAGTCGGCGAAAGCCTCTTTTGCTTCCATCTTTGTCGACTCTAGCTCACGAGTGGTTACTTCCAACTGAATGTTGTAATCGTACTGCGCCACGAAAGCCGCGCATATGTCCTCCCAGGATCGCTTCTTTCTCTCATCCAACGAAGTGAACCAGTGTAGTGCATGTCCCACCAAGGTCTGCAAGAACATCTGTGCCATAGCGTCTTTCTCGACTCCCCACATAGACAGTGCTCCAATGTATCCCGTCAGGTGGGCCTTTGGATCCCCCGTTCCATCAAATTTGGCGAAATCGATTGGCCTAAACTTTTCTGGAAGCTTCGCATTAGGAAACAAGCAAAGCTTATTGATGTCGAAACCGGTCGATGCTATTTTCTCGTTCCTTGCAACAGATTCCTCCAGCTGGGTAAGTTTCGCCAATACTGCTGCCATTTCGGGATTCTGCGGGGTTTCCAAATCAAACGCCAGCTGTTCTTGGTTCGGATTCGGGTTAGGATTAGGGTTGAAATTTAGGTTGGGATTTGGATTTGGGTTTGGGATAGGAATCGGGTTAGGGGCTTGTGGTGGAAGGCGCAGTGCTACTCCGGTGATCATCATCATGAGTTGGGCAATTTGGTTATCAGTACGTTCGCCCAGGCGTTGAATGTCTTCTCTAATCTGCCATCTCTCCATTCAGATTTCCCGGGTTCGGGTTAGGGTTTGCACGGGGATTAGGGACGGGATTTGGATTTGGATTGGGCTCGCCTCCGTTTGGATTTGGATTCGGGTTGGGATTGGGATTCAGCGTTCGGGTTTGGATTGCCTCCGTTCGGGTTTGGGTTTAGGGGTTCGAGTTTGGGTTTAAGCCTCCGACCAACAGATCCATTCCGACCCCCAAATCTGATGCACTGACGGAGTCTGCTTGTAGTTGGAGCCCTTCCAATCTCTGTCCCAAAGGTCTGGTCCAAGAGGGTATGGCGCTCTTCTTCTTCGGCCCAATTGCTTAGAACTGATAGGAAAGCAAAAACTCGTGCTCAAACGCGGTTCCTGCTTGGATTTTTATGAAAATTCATGCATGATTTTGGAAAATGAGTGCACCGTCATCGTCACCGACTCCGAAAAGATTGGTTTACGGGAGGTTGCCTCGATCCTTAGATTTTTGGGGTGTATCCTCATTTTGGAACGGTCGATTCCCAAAAGATGCTAAAATAAGCTAAGTATTCGGCTAACATTCCATCGGCAATTCGACCATTGGTTCGGAATGACTTGGGGTGGACAATGTGATGCGATAACCGAGGTGGCATAAGCGGTACACTTGCTTTTGGCCTGGATGGTGTTGGCATCACAATGCCCTGCTCCCCTATCGTTCCTTTCCCTTAGTTAAATCCTGATCAAATGCTTAGTCAAGGGCTTAGCAAAATCTTAGTTTCCTTTGGGTTCGGGTTCGAAGAATTATGTGATTTGAGCAACATGCACTGGAGCGGACTCTTCATCGGGTCTTGGCAACCTTCCGAAGACCGCGCGAGCGAGTCTCGAGCATCGTGGCTGACAGCATGACAATGCAAGATGCAATGCGGCACGTAAACAGGCTATAACACATAATCCTGCCCTATAGGCTCCTGTCCTAGTTTGGGAAGGTTCTATGGCTTGCTAAACATGTGCAAAGGCCAGTTTTGGCTTGAAGAGGGTTCCCCGGACTAGAGTCAAAGTATACCTCCCGTTATCGAGCGTACACCCAATCGGTACAAACGGCAAATATGACTCATCACGGTCGAGGGAGCATTCCGGGATTCCTTGTCACCGGCAAGCCGGGCAAGATTGCCGAAACACAACAGCGGGGCTGCATAAGATATATACAAAGGATAGAAAAATGAAACAAAACAATTTTGAAAACCCCACAAATGTTTTTCAAGCTTGGCTCACAAATTTAATTAATATTCAAGGAAAACGGACCGTTTTGGAAACATGCCAAATTTTCTCTTAAGTATTAATTAAATCATTTCCCCAGCGGAGTCGCCACTGTGGGCTACCACAGCCCCGGGTGGATATCGGGGCGGCCCGTAAAGAAGCGCCTCACCTTTTAGAATCGATTTGAAAAATTTTGAAGAGTCGCCACCCGGATTTGTGGTTCGCCACCCGAGAAACCGTTTTGATTTGAAAATGCTTGATTGAATTGAAAACAGAGATTTGTTAAGGGTTCGGAAGCCACGTTACGAGGGGGGAAGGGTTTTACGGCACCCCCCTCGCCCGATGCGGGATCGGTCTCTACTAAACATTTGTGGGATTTTTCAAAACGGTTTTGTTTCATACGAACAGTTAGCAAATATTTACAGGATTAACAGGTAAATGAGTGCATGCATGTGTGACTGTACAGTGAATGATGAAAAATGACCATGCAAAATATACAAATTGAAGCAAGATAAATCCCTGTCACTGAAATCACTCTCGAGCGCTCGGGAGTGGTCCCGAGCGCTTGGGAGTGCTTGAATTCCAACCCTGCAAGCCTTGTTAGTACAACAGAATATGAAAAGAGTACAATGTAAATATAAACCTAAGTAGCATAAACATCACACAGGCTTAACAGAAGACTTGAAAAACTGGGATCAGACCCCATTCTTCCAAACCATGTATCTTTGTCCTTCTGAAAAATGATTTTACTGTTGTGAGGAGCAAAAAGGGACACATGCATGGACATACAAAAGGGGAATAAACCTAAAACTGTTAGGAGAATGGATTGAGCTTGCATGCAAGACACTCTCGAGCGCTCTGCAGTGATCTCGAGCGCTCGGGAGTTTTCCACACCCCAGGGTGATGTCAACCGACTAATCCATTACATATAGTATGCTGGTACACTGGATCACGCATTTTTGAAGTGTGGGAAATGGTTTCTTTTCTTTTCTCTTTAGATCCTGATCAAAACTCTTTCCCACACCTTAAGTGCAAACCATTTATTTTCTTTTTCTCTGAAAACAGCAGACCATTTGTACCAACATATCTTAACAAGAATTAAGAACAATTTTGGAACACACCCTACTCATGCATGTCCATTTGAATGCTGGAAAAAGGGGAAAAAAAAAAAACAAAAAAAAACAAAACTGGCATCACTCTTGAGTGCTCTAGAACAGTCCCGAGCGCTCGGGAGTTCTTCCAGTACTGCATGCATGGAAAACATTCATGGCCCTTTGCTCTTGCTTTAAAACTAAGGTCTTCCCTTCACACTCTCAGTATTGAGGACTGGGGTGAGTTGGGAAGCCTCCCTCAGAAGGGAAAACAGCCCCACTTTTGCTTGAAATCAAGGTATGAGACTTATACCTTTTGCTTGGAACTTTGATCCTTGAGGAAAAGCTTGGAAGGATGGAAGAGGAGTGAGGATCAGAGGTTTGTCATGGACTGAACTCCTTTCCTCTTCTTCAAATTTCTTAGTTATTTTGCCTTTGAAAAGGGGTTTCTTGCATGAGAGAGAATGGAACTTATTTTCTGCTTTGAAAAACCAAAAAAAGGGGTTCTAGAGAGAGAGAGTTCGTCCCCCCTCTGTGCTGAAGTCCAGCCCCTTATATAGGCAAGATAGCCTATGGTTTAAATTGGAAAAATGTGATTTGGAATCAAATGGGATCTCAGCTCTGACTCCTCTGACTGAGATAGAGTGTATTTGAAGGCAAAGACCAGCCAAGAACGGCTCATATTGAAGAGAAAATAACGAGTAAAGCTGGGGAGCCATTGTAGGGAGGTAATCCCGAACAGTACAAAGAGTGGGCGAACACGTGGTACGTGGGGCCGAGAATCAATATAGTTAGAATATCCGCCGTGCAATACGGTGAACGGCAGTAAGGGCTGGGGGCACGAAAGGTCCTAGGTCTGAAATACCCGAGCAGGGGTGTAGTCCAAAAAGCAAGGGTAGTCGTTGGGCTGGTCGCATGAATGAGGGTCCAATAATATGAGAAATCATTGGACCAGAGGATCTGTTCGGCAACGAGGGGGCAGTAATCTGGAGGTGGTGCCAGGAGGCCTTCAGAAGGTTCCAGATATGGCAAGTGCCCAATAAGGAACCTGGAGGGGACACCCAACGAGAATGGGATGGACGGACAGCTTTGGAAAAAGTTCCTAAGTGGTCTAAAAGGAAATATCTGATTATGGAATGAGAATCCACGATGTTACAGTTCCCCTACGAGAAAGGGAACTTAGGGCAGCAAGATGGCTTGGGCAGAGCAAGCAGACATGGGCCTATATATAAGAGGTAAAGCCTAGAGGTAAAGGCACGCAATTCTGGTTATTTGATTACTTCCTCGAGAATTAGGGTTTTCACTAGTACGAGATACTAACTTTGGCATCGGAGGGCCTTTGCCACGAGAAGGCAAAGGTGCGCTCACCCATTGTTTGTTTTATAGGCTCAACTCCGGCGGTGTGGTAGGGTTCCGGTGTAAGAACGAGAAGTAGCCATTACGATCAAGGTGCTGTTTGGAGGCCTTTTTCGTTTTCTGCACTTACAATTGGCGCCGTCTGTGGAAAGCGAAAGATTTGAAAAGGCGACCATGGTGGAGGAAGATCCAAAGACCCAGTTGACCCGAATAATTCTCTTTGGGTGGGGAGGTGACGAAGTCCTCACGGATCCTTTCCAAGAAAGCCCGATGATGGGCGAGCGGGAGGACCGCAGTAAGGACCGCCTTGGCAGCCCATGGCGACTCCAAAAACAGAGACGGACGGACGGCAACAGGATCCACGAGAAGGGAGTAAGTCCCGCCGTGAGAGAGAGTCGGTACGAAAAGCGTGCATAGCCGGGAAGATATCTTGGACAAAAAGAGACAGGTAGAAGAGTACGCTCGCCTGATTAAAAGGCGAGAGTATGAGATTCAACGGTTTTGGAGAGGATACGAGAACATCCAGAGGATTACGGGCTTTCACGAAGGAAGTCCGTAAAAGAAAGGTTGGATATGGTGGAGTGCAGGAGAGCTTCTTCACGAAAAGAAGAAGCGGGAGCCTCACTCCGAAACGATCGAGGGCTTCTTCACGAAAAGGAGAAGCAGAGCAGGAGCTCCTCCCGAGCAAGGAGGGGAGTGAAGCACCACAGTGACAGTGCGAGAGACCCGATTCCGACCGGGAAAGGAATAATGCCAGGGTTGCTAAGGTATCGGAGGAAGGGACCATGTCTGCACGAGCAGCACGTAGAGCCCTTAGCAACATAGCAACTTCTCCTTTTGCAAAGAGATTGCAGGAGGCAAGGTTGCCGAGCAGGGTTAAACACGGACGCTTTATCCCGCATTTAAACCAATGCAGATCTGGTGGCGCACATACAAAGATTACACAAAGAGCAATGTTTATGCACGGCGGTGATGACACAATCATGTGTAAGATGTTCCCATCTAGTTTGGGAAAAGTGGCCTATCATGGTTCCATAGGTTGGGCCCGAACACCATACGAGGGTGGAGACATTGGCGAGGAGTTCACCGCTTTCGGTTCCTGACGAGCAGAAAGCCACCCAAAACTTTTTGAGAGTCTCTCGGCTATGAAGCAAGGAGAGAGTGAGCCGATCGAGGATTACGCCAAGAAGTATTGGGAGACTTTCAACGAGATTGAAAGTTGCGGTGAAGAGTATGCAATAGCAACGTTCAAAACCGGGCTGCCTGTTCGGGGGGGGCTACGAAAGTCCTAAACATGAGTCCAGTGAGCACGTTGGCAAAGCCGATGGAAGCGGATTGAAGCAAAGACGCCAGGAACGAGGATGACATACTACGGGAAGACGGCAAGCTAAGTGCCGAGCAAGTCAAGGGACCCGCAAAGAAGGCGGATAAACCCGAACCCAAGACTTACAAAGAAAGAAAGGAGCACGGGCAGACTAAGAGAGAGTCATACCGAGAAAAACACGTCCCTGATCCGAAGTCGTTCTTCTCGCTGACAACGGTTTGGAAAGAAACGATTTATCGGATTCTTTATCGAATAAAGAACCGCCCATACTTTAAATGGCCCCCACGGCTGGAGGGTGACAAAGATGCAAGAAGGGCTACGAGTCAGCACTGCAGTTACCACAAAGACTGGGGGCACATGACAGAGGATTGCGAGATGTTTAAACAGCATCTTGATGACCTGGTCTCCCGTGGGTACTTGAAAGAGTTTATCCAAGAGGAGCACAGGGGCGCCGAGAAAGCGATGGAACTGGATTACGAGCAAAATCCAAGGGGCGTAATCCATATGATACATGGGTTGGCCACACCTTATACGAGAAATGAGGTGAGATTACTCCAGAGGCAGGTGAAACACGACCAGCACGTGATGCGGTTGGGAAAGAAACGGGGACGTGAAGCGGAAGGGTGCAACGAAGGCATAGTCTTCACGGATGAGGACCTGGGAGGAGTCCAGGTGCGCACAACGACGCTCTTGTCATAACCCTCACGAATTGGGGAATATGACATGGAGAGGATCTGGTGGATTCGTGAAGTTGCAGAGGTGCTTTACTACGACAGCATTCAAAAGTTGGGATTGACACAGGCGGACTTGGTACAGTCAGTAACCCCGTTGGTCGGGTTTAGTGCAGGAGCAGTTTGGCCATTGGGTAAGGTAACCCTTCCTGTTCGGGCAAGAACAGTGGTGCTCAGAACCGATTTTTTGGTGGTGGATGTGCCGTCTTCCTATAACGCGATTATAGGAAGGACCTGGCTGCATAAGATGAGGGCGGTTCATCCACTTACCATCGATGGTGAAGTTTCCAGGTCCAATGGGATCGAGAGAATAAGGGGGAACCAAAACGGCCCAACAGTGCTTGGTTTCCATAATCAAGAAGGCGCTCAAGGCACGCAACTAGTGCAAACCGTCGAAGTTAACAACCAGCCGACCATCGAGGATGTCGGAGGAAACCGCCGAGAAGGTGGTGGAAGGATTGAAGAAAATCCAGATCAACGAGAATGATCCGAAAGGTATTTATTGGGGAGAACCTGTGCACAAAAGAGGAGGAAGAATTGGTGAAGTTCCCTTAAAGAATACGTTGATGTGTTTGCTTGGGTGCGGAAGAGATGCCTGGGGTAGATGCAAGCGTGATTTGCCACCACTTGAATGTGGATCCACAACACAAACCGGTGATGCGAAGAAAAGGAGATCAGCCGTACAGCATGTGTGGACGTTGTCATCGAAGAGGTGGACCGCTTGCTCGAGGCAAAGGCGATCCGAGAAGTGTATTACCCGGAGTGGTTGTCTAACACGGTGGTGGTGAAAAAAAAGAATGGGAAGTGGCGAGTTTGCGTCGACTTCACAGATCTAAACAAGGCCTGTCCAAAAGACAGTTTTCCCCTGCCCAAGATAGATCAACCGGTGGATGCAACAGCTGGGTATGGGCGTATGAGTTTTCTCGACGCTTATCGAGGATATCACCAGATAGCTATGTATGGCCCCGATCAGGAGAAGACGTCCTTTATCACACCACGGGTCAGATCATAATGATGTCATGCCGCTTTGGTGCGAGGAACGCCGAGCAACTTATCGAGATTAGCAACGATTATGCTAAAGAATCGCTCGGCAAGACCATGGAGGTATACATAGGCGACATGGTGGTTAAAAGCAAGAAGAAACGGAACCACATAGCTGATTTAAAAGAAGCCTTTGAGATCTTGAAAAGATATAAGCTGAAGCTCAACGCCTCGAAATGTGCCTTTGGAGTAAGTTCTGGGAGTTCCTGGGCCACTTGGTGACCATTAGAGAGGATAGAGGCGAACCCCGAAAATCACAGCTCTGCAGAAGCTGCAGAGTCCAAGAACCACGAAGGAGGTCCGGTTAACGGGGATGGCGGCAGCTCTTAACAGGTTCATCAGTCGTCGAGTGACAAATGCAGGCCTTTCTTTCAGTTGTTAAGAAAAAGAGAAGGTTACGAATGGGGAGCGAGAATGTGAGCAAGCATTCCAAGACCTCGAAGAAGTACTTGGCGGCCGCCCCACTTCTTCCACTCTCGAGCCTGGTGAGATCTTGACCTTGTATTTAGCAATGTCAGAACATGCTGTAAGCGCGGTCTTACTAAGGAACAAGGGATCCGAGCAAATCCTCGTTTACTATGTGAGCAAAACGTTATCGACGCAGAAATGAGGTATCCGCCACTTGAGAAGTTGGTCCTGGCGCTGAGAACGGCGGCTAGGAAGTTGCCCCATTACTTCCAAAGTCACAAAGTGGTGGTTTACACAGAGTTCCCGTTGAAGTCGTTGCTCAGAAGGCCGATTTCTCGACGAATATCGACACGGTTGAGAATTAAGCCAAGATGATATTGACTATCAGCGCACGGCAGCTTAAGGGGCAAGTTTTGGCAGATTTCGTGGCGTAGTTTTCTCCCACGCTTGCTCCACCGCTTCCTAGAAAGGAGCAGTTGGTTGAGCAATCAGCCCAGAAGAAAAAGGCATCCGCCGAACAGGGGACCCCTTGGAATGGAAGCTTTTTGTTGATGGGTCCGCATGCAATACCGGATCTGGAATTGGAGTGGTACTCTTCCCTCCTGAAGGAATTATGATCGAGTTGTCGTTACGCCTAGGTTTCAGCGCGTCAAACAACGTGGCGGAGTACGAGGCACTCCTAGCCGGGTTACGGAGCGCAAAAGCCTTGAAGGTAGAAAGAATTCGAGTATTCTGTGATTCACAACTCGTGGTGAATCAGCTGTCTGGGGAGTACGAGGCCCGGAATGAGAAGATGGCAGCCTACGTGAAGGCAGCCAAGGATTTGCTTGATACCTTCGAGAAGGTACACATCGAGCAGATAAGCTCGGGCGGAACGCCCACGCCGACTCACTGGCTTGGTTGGCAGCGGCCGTGCTAACAGAGTTCAAGAGGAAGGTGGCAGTGGACTATCTTGCTGAGCCGAGTATTGGGAGGAGTGTGGAATTGGTCCTGGGCATGAACCAAGGACCAAGTTGGATGGATCCAATAGTGGAGTTCCTACGAGATGGGATACTCCCCACAGACAAAAAAGAGGCCCACAAGATAAAGACGAAATCTGCAAGATTTTGGCTATCACCAGAGGGGAAGTTGTACAGGAAGTCCTTCACTGGACCGTACCTGCTTTGTGTGCATACCGAGATGGTGCAAAAATTTCTCCACGAGATACATGAGGGAACGTGTGGGAGTCATGCAGGTGGGAGATCCATCGCTCACCGTGCAATCACACAGGGTTATTGGTGGCCACACATGCAAGAAGATGCGAAGGTGTATGTGAAAATCTGTGAGAAGTGTCAGAAGTTCTCACCAATGATCCGAACACCTGCCGAAGATCTGGTGCCCTTGACAAGTCCTTGGCCGTTTGCGCAGTGGGGAATGGACATCGTGGGTCCACTCCACAAGGCTGCTGGTAACAGGAAGTTCCTGTTGGTAGCAACGGACTATTTTACCAAGTGGATTGAAGCGGAACCATTGGCAAAAATCACAGAACCCATGATAGAGAAGTTCGTGTGGAAGAACATCATCACTCGATTTGGAGTTCCTTATTCCCTGATCACTGATAATGGGTCACAGTTCCAGAAAAAGTTCAAGGCTTTTTGCCCAATATGGAATAAGGAACTACTATTCCACGCCACCTACCCTCGAGCAATGGGCAGGCAGAAGCTCCAACATAACCATACTTGACGGGATCAAGAAACGGTTGGACAAAGCAAAGGCAAGTGGCCTGACGAATTGCCACCGGTCCTGTGGGCACACCGAACAACTCCTAGGAGGTCTACGGGAGAGACCCCTATTCGCTAGCAGATGGAACAGAGGCTCTATTATTCCATTGGAGGTTGGTTTGCCGACCAACAGACCGCATTGGTGGAAAGTGGGGGCAATGACAGAGCCATGGAAATCGAACTGGACCTGGCCGAGGAAAGGAGAGAACGAGCCTGCACACCTGGCCGCACTCAAGAGCAGCCGATGAAAAGTTACAACAAGCATGTCCACCCACGAGAATTTGGTGTTGGAGACCTTGTGTTAAGAAAGGTGCTCGGCAACACCAAGGTGGCCAACGAGGAAAGTTGGGGCCAATTGGGAGGGCCCGTGATCGAATTACAGAGGTTGTTGGCATTGGGGCATATCGATTGGCAGACCTGGACGGGAACCCGGTACCAAGGCCCTGGAATGTTCACAACCTGAGGAAGTTCTACGTGTAAAGAACTTCGATTTCGCTTTTATTCTATTTTAGATGCACATCGTGATTGTGTGGGAATTACGAATAAAATTCCCTTGTGTTTTGTTTTACTAGTTGCAAGGGGTACGCGTAACGCCCCCTTGAGTTCTTTGAATTATGAATAAAATTTCCGGATTTTGGTAAAACAAACACCGTTTCTTACGAGTTTTTCTTTCGTTATGCTTTAAATACAAAGTCAAGCTATGTCCTTAGTCCTCACTTCGTATTGGGGAGTAGAGGGATAGGGTAACTAAATGGAATTCCGAATATTTCAAAATCTGAATTGAGCCAAGTACGAATATACTTGTTTATTTGCTCGGGTACGAACACACCCTGAATTGAGCCAAGTACGAATATACTTGTTTATTTGCTCGGGTACGAACACACCCTGAATTGAGCCAAGTACGAATATACTTGTTTATTTGCTCGGGTACGAACACACCCTGAATTGAGCCAAGTACGAATATACTTGTTTATTTGCTCGGGTACGAACACACCCTGAATTGAGCCAAGTACGAATATACTTGTTTATTTGCTCGGGTACGAATACACCCAGAATTTTGCCAAGTACGAATACACTTGACAGTTGCTCGGGTGCGAATACACCCAGAATTTTGCCAAGTACGAATATACTTGACAGTTGCTCGGGCACGAATACGCCCAGGAGGCATTTGAAATTATGCACACGGTACTCAAACACGAATATGTTTGGAGTAATTTCAAGTACAAATAGGTTTGTTTACTTGTACGGGCCCATACCCATGTATCTGGGTACGAATGAACTCAAATTCACTAAATAATGCTGGGGAAAGTTCCCAAGCACGAGGCATATGGGGGAGCATACGAAAATATGCGTAAAAGCTAAGTACGAATACACTTAGCATGCCAAATGCTGGCCAAACGATGGCCACCTGCATAGAAAAGGGCCAAAAGGGCCAGGCAAAACTAAAGTTAGGCCACGAGGGGCCAGCCAAACATAAGGGCCATGAAGGGCCAAAACCAGCAAAGTTAAAAGTATATGGAAATGTATCAAACGCCACGCAGGGCAATACCAAAGGCCACGCAGGGCCAGTCAAAAAACTGTTCAAAAGAAGTTCCAGTTGTTGTCACTACGAAGAGTCCAACTTACTCTTCGATTGTCAAGTCCTCAATGACTGGGGGAGAGGCTGGGGCAGTTGCAGAGGCTGGAGCAGTTGTGGAAGCAAGGGCAGTTGCATCGTCCACAGCAGTGCTAGGTTCGGACGGACCTCCACCAGCTTCCTTCTGGCCAGGGTTGGTCGCCTCTTCAGATTGGTCAGCATCAGCATTTTGCTGCTCGGGTACATTGGCATTAGGCTCCAGGTTGTCTTCTTCTACAACCTCCTCCTGCTCTTCAACAACTTGGGTGCTCGGAAGATCAATCTCCGTCCAGAGGGGAGAAGAATCAGCTGCACCAGACTTTTTGAGGCAGGCCAACCAGCCAGCCTCAAACACTTGGTCCTGAATCCCATGCATCTGATGTGTAGCTCTCAGTAGCCACACGAATCCCTTCGTTATAGCCCTGCTGGTAGGAGGCCTTGGCTTCGTTTTTACTCGCCTCCAGCTCTATCAAAGTCTGATTCAGGCTGTCCTCAGCACCCTCCAGCTTGTTCCTTAGTTCATCTGCAAGCCCGCTGGCCTCGATTTCTCTCTCTCTAACGATGGTGTTCTGCGGCTTAAGCGTTTTCACTTGCCCGATGCACGCGTTGAAATTCAGGCGGCCAAAGTTTACGTGCCATGTAGCCACCATCTTACGCATTGCCTGGATATTTTTGAACACGAAGCAACATCAGGTAGATAACAGGAATAACGATCTAGAAACATCACAGACAAGGATGAACGTGACAGGTTACCTTAGCACCGTGGCTCATGAATGAGCCAAGGAGATTGTCCGGGGAGCTGGGATCACTTTTTGCATGTCCTCAGGAAGCATGAATGCCTGGACAAGGTCTGAGGGCTGTACTCGAGTCCACACTGCCACTGATCGCGGATCGGCCGGCCGCCATGGGTGAATTGTGGAGCCAGAGGGGTGTTGGAGGTGCCGTGAGCTGAGCTGTCCAACAGAGGAGGCTTCCAACCGTGGACGCTTGTCCCCGTGGCGGCCTCAATTTCCTCGGGAGAGAAGCCTGGAGGGGCGCCAGTTGAGCTGGGCCACGGCGACCATGAGAAGGCGCCGGGCTCAGAGCACCGGCCACGAGATGTGCCGCGGCCCCGTCCACGGCCAGCCCCTGGGATATTGAGGAGGCTGCTGAGGTCGATCGGTTGCTGCATCTCGTGAGGAGGGGGAGACGGAGAGTAACCACTTGAGGATGTGGAGGTTTCTTCGGCGAGTTGGATTGGCTCGTTGGGCAGAGGAGGGGTCCGAGAACGCCTCTCTTCTCGTTGCTCGGGCTGTTGAGCTGGAGGATCAGGGATGATGGGATTATCAGCTGCTCGGATTCGTCGGTCGATGAATCCGCCGTACGATGCACGGTAGCTCAGAAGAATCTGCGCTGCTCTTGCTCGGCCAGCCAAGCACGTGCCTTGCCCGTTGAAAGCAAGTGCACGGTTGATATCAGTAACGTGGACCTGGGGGGTAATGATGGCGTGCCCCTGATTGACGTTTGAGGCTGCAAATACGAAAAAATTTGCAGTCAGTAAAGTAAGAACAGGAAGTGCAATACGAGATATTGCTCGGCAAAGAATTCTACGAGAAAAGGAACTAACGTGGTGTGCCAAATCTGTGGGGTGCGTGAAAACCGATGACTCTGCCGTCCTCGTCCCTGGGCTCGAAGTTCCCTGTGACGATGAGGAAGTCATCATCGTCCCCACGGGTAGAGTCTGGCAGTTCAAGCACAAGTCTCCTCCTGGAGTCCCTACTCTTGAGATAGTAGGTCAGAGCATCTTTGGTTCGAGAGATGCTGTACAAATGATGAATATCGTGTAGACCTAAGGACGTGCCTAGCATTTGATTCAGGGCATTGATGCCCATGACCACCCTGAAAAAATTGGCAGAAACCTGCATGGGGGACAGTCTGTAATAAGCCAAAACCTGGCGGAGTAACGGTGCCAGGAGAAACCTAACGCCGCCTCGACGACGGCAATGACAGGGATGTGCAGAGTGTCGTTGTCAAAACACTCACGAATGGCGTTTTCCGCGGCCAACGAAGTGGCCACGTTATCTGGAATCTCATAACGAGATCTAAAATCAGCCATCCGTTAGGGGGTGTCGCAGTGCCTACAGAATCGACCCATAACGAGACTGTGGGTACGAGTTTTGTACGAGTAAGGTACGAAAAAACCCTAAAAAGAAACTGTAGCAATCCTAAATCGACGACGAAGACAGAATAGAGAAGGGGGGAATAAAAACTTACGAACAAGTAGAACCCTAGAAACGGAGAAAAATGAGACCCCGAGGTGTGAACGGTGGTTCAATGGCGGGAACGCTTGGGCGTGTTGTCTGCAGAGGGAACTTAGAGAAGAAGTGGGTTTGAAATTGGGGACGAAAATCCAAGTATACCCCAGCAAAAGGGGGTGACGTATGAGAAACGTCACCCAGACGCCGTTTGGGCGCTCCGTTCCCCGAAACGTCTGCTCGCATTTAATACGGGCGGCACAGAGCATGCCGTGTGTAAAGGTATTAGCTGGAAAAGCCTGTCCAGGCCAAACGACGAGACGTTAGGGTTGGGCTAATGATGAGTTTGCACCAAATACGAGAAACATGGGTGCAGGAGCAAAGGACGAGAACCTTGCTCGGAGTTTTGGAGCTTTGCTCGTCATATTGAAGAGAAAATAACGAGTAAAGCTGGGAGCCATTGTAGGGAGGTAATCCTGAACAGGACAAAGAGTGGCAGAACACGTGGTACGTGGGGCCGAGAATCAATATAGTTAGAATATCCGCCGTGCAGTACGGTGAACGGCAGTAAGGGCTGGGGGCACGAAAGGTCCTAGGTCTGAAATACCCGAGCAGGGGTGTAGTCCAAAGAGCAAGGGTAGTCGTTGGGCCGGTCGCATGATAGAGGGTCCAATAATATGAGAAATCATTGGACCAGAGGATCTGTTCGGCAACGAGAAGGCCGAACAGGGGCAGCAATCTGGAGGTGGTGCCAGGAGGCGCTTCAGAAGGTTCCAGATATGGCAAGTGCCCAGTAAGGAAACCTGGAGGGGACACCCAACGAGAATGGGATGGACGGACAGCTTTGGAAAGAGTTCCTAAGTGGTCTAAAAGGAAATATGCAGTTATGGGAATGAGAATCCCTGATGTTCTGGTTCCCCTTTACGAGAAAGGGAACTTAGGGCAGCAAGATGGCTTGGACAGCAAGCAGACATGGGCCTATATATAAGAGGTAAAGCCTAGAGGTAAAGGTACGCAATTCCTGGTTATTTGATTACTTCCTACTGAGAATTAGGGTTTTCACTAGTACGAGATACTAACTTTGGCATCGGAGGGCCTTTGCCACGAGAAGGCAAAGGTGCGCTCACCCATTGTTTGTTTTACAGGCTCAACTCCGGCGGTGTGGTAGGGTTCCGGTGTAAGAACGAGAAGTAGCCGTTACGATCAAGGTGCTGTTTGGAGGCCTTTTTCGTTTTCTGCACTTACAAGTACAAAAGTCTCGAGCGCTCGAGAGTTGACTGGTCAATGATTTTGGAAAAGGTCTGGAGCGCTTGGGATTGATCCAGAGCGCTTAAAAATGATTTTTGACATTTTATTTCCCATTTAAAGTCCTTCAAGGAGCATCGTTCCATTGGTCTAAGGCTTGTTCGATCCTATATTCATCATCGGGGAGCCTCCGGACCACGAATCAAGGAAATTCGAATCGTCCAAATTGGGGTGTCTACAATGTGGGTGGTAGTAGATGTCATTCCTCTGAACGTGGCTTTTCCTCTGGTACTTCCTCCCCCGCCTCCAGTTATTGTGAGGCGGTAACTCCCCGAATTTTGGGTACGTTAAATAAACATTTTTATTGAATAAACTTAAAGAGAGTCTAGCTCATTATTACAACATAATTCTCACAAGAGTACTTTTATTCAACAAAGGAGGGGATAAACTAAGGTTAACTACTGCTCCGCCTCTTCTTCCATTCTTGCAAGCTCCTCGGCTCCGAAGGCCTCCAAAGTGTACTGTTCATGCTGCTCATCTATAAAGTCTGACACATTATACCAAATCGCCTCAAGATAATATGTCGTGGTCACCACAAAGGTAACACCGTGAGCTACAAAAGCTCAATAGAATAATCCAACCCGCTAACCCATAACTTACAACAAAGAGTCATATAAATAATTACACATACTCATTTAACAACATAATTAACAATGATACATCCGCATTCACTATCTTGCTTACGTTGGTGTCATGCCTTTCTTGGTTTCTCCTACGCAACTCATCGTATTGTGTCACCATTTCATTTTAAGAAAATCATTCGTCATTCAACGGGCTACCAAGTCCGGCAACGTTATAAAAATCTTGCATTGGCTCCTCTCCGCGGATAACCAAGCCCAATTACCAATGAAGCTACCACGTCCGGCTCCATTAGCAATCTACACAATGGGCTACCAAGTCCGCCTCATTGCGGTTTTCGCAAGTCCACACAAAGGGCTACCAAGTCCGGCCACCTTGCGGTTTTCACAACTCACATAAGGCTACCAAGTCCGGCCATTATGTAGTCTCAAAAATCCTTTTTATCCATATCAACCACTCCTTAAGTGTCATGTTTCTACTTTCCGGTTTTCGTGTCTCGTAATCATGCATAGACTCCGCGGCGGGACGAATCACTTTAAAGTAATCTTGAAACAAAACTAGCAAGATCATCCAACTCTATATTACCTAATCGTACTCAAATTATTACTTAAAGCCACTTATGTTTTATCAGCAACAAGTAATGCAACAAATATACATACATGTTCATAATCATCCTCAAGACAATAATATATTACGAAAATCCGTTCTTTCTTCCTTTGTGGGAATTTCGAAACAACATGTGATTATTGACGTAGAAATTTATTATTTGGCATGCTCATTCTTCTTTAGTACTTTAGTAAACAAGTTTTGTTAACTAGCTTTGATACCTTAACCGTTTAACTCATGGTTGTATACTTAAGGTAAGTATAATCCAAGCAAGTACATAGCATGTCCATAACCATTACTTAAAGCATAACGCCACATGTGCGGACGCCCTTGGGGTGGTAATCCACCATATGCTTTGTTATAATTCCACAAGCAATGGAATATAAGCTTATAGTTAAGTTAAAAGATCAACATGCCATTACTTCTTCACGAAGTTATATCTTAAGTTGGTTCTAATCATGCTTAATCATCCAATAGCAATATTAAGTTCACTAACTATCATGCATCCAACGTTTTAAGAAAATAAACTATCATTATCATGCTTTCATTATAACGACTTAGCTAGGGTTAAAACTAAGACAAGGAGTAGTGTCTAACATATATTTAGGATTATGGGTAGATTACACTACCTTTCTTCTTGGCGGTAGAAAAGGACTACGAAAAGATCGACGGAAAGAAAGTCGGCGGACGGACGGAGTAACGGTTTACGATGGACTTCCGGTAGCTTCGAAAGAGAAAGGTTTCTCTCGAAACTAAATCTTGACTATACTACTAAACTCTTATGGATCGAATGGTGGTGGAGTGGTGGTTTAGTGGCGGCTTAGGATGAGTTTCTTGAAGAACAAGGGAAGATCTTCAAGAACACTCAAGAACAGAACAAGAACAAGCAAGAACACTAAGCTTTCTAGAGAGAGAAGTTGAATGGTGAAGGTGTGAGTTGAAAGGCATGGAATGGATGCTATTTATAGGCAAAATGGAGCTTCCCCCCTCACTCCACTTGGCCGGCCATTACTCACTCTCCCCCATAAATTTGCTCAATGGACTAGTCTTATCAAGCAATAGTACTCCATCCAAGTGTATCTAGGTAAAATAGTGTCAAGTACAACCCACATGTCTAAATTCAACCAACATACACCTCCCTCTCCCTCTTTCCCTATTCGGCCTCTCTCTCTCTCCTCTCCCATGGATTTGTCTCATAGTCTAGTCTTGTCAAGCAATAGTACTCCATCCAATGCAACTTGGTCAAATAGTGTCAAAGTACTACAACTTGCCAAGGTACAACACACATGCACTTCACCTCCCCTCTCCCTCTCATTCGGCCATGTCTCTCTCTCTTCCCCATGGATTTGTTCTATGGTCTTGTCTTGTCAAGCCAAAGTACAGCACAAGTGCAACTTGGTCAAATAGTATCAAAGTACAATGCACATGTCCAAGTACGACACACATGCACTCACTTTCCCTCTCCCTCATTCGGCCCTCTCTCTCTCTTGGTCAAAGTACTATCATGTATATATATATATATATGTGTGTATATCTACCTGTACATTTATGGAAAGAACAAGGAAGGTAAGGACAAAACAACTTAAATGTACACATGGCTTATGATTATTCTCTTTGTATGATAAGGTACACATGGCTAGTCTTGTCATTCTATAGTACTCCAACCAAGTGTATCTAGGTCAAATAGTGTCAAAGTACAACACACATGTCAAAATACAACTCACATACACTCACTCTTCCTCTCTCCCAACCGGCCTCTCTCTCCTTTCCCATGGATTTATTCCATGGACTTGTCAAATCAATTCCATAATCATGGCAAGCAACCTAAGTCTAGTCACATCAAGTCCTTTCTCTTTCAAATCAAATCTAGGTAATGATAAGGGTCCAAACAATGATGGAGGTGGTCATGGTGTAGTCTTGTCCTAGGATGGTCTACTTGGAAGAAAGACTAGAATCATTGGCTAGGTTTTGACTAGAAATGGGTTGGTAGGTAGCAAATAGGCTTAAGGCTATCAGGTGGCTTGGACAAGTGGCCAAAGATACATACACACACCTCACTCTTTCTCTCCTCACATTCGGCCTCCCTCTCCTCTCCCTCCAACCGATTCTCTCTCTTGGTCAAGGTACCTATATGTATGTATACATATATATATATATGTGTACATTTGTGGAAGAACAAGGGGGATAAGGACAAGGCTACTTAAATGCACACATGGTTAATGATTATTCTTTTTGTAGGAGAAAGTACTATCATATCTTTCACCAAGAATCCCATGGGAATATTGGACAATGCTATTATCCAAGGGATAATAATTTCCTTAATGGTTATTGTCCAAGGGTCTAACATTTCCCTAGCGGTTATTAACCAATGGGCGAAAGAAGTAATGATGAGGAAGCACATGACTTGTCTTGTCATCCTATTTGGCAAATCCTAACATCTATTATCCAATGGGTAAAGTTTTCCCTAGCGGTTATTAACCAATGGGCGAAAGAAGTAATGATGAGGAAGCACATGGCTTGTCTTGTCATCCTATTTGGCAAATCCTAACATCTATTATCCAATGGGTAAAGTTTTCCCTAGCGGTTATTAACCAATGGTCCAAGGAAAGTCATCATGGAGTATACTATTTGCTTTTGACTAGACTATTCCAACTACTAGTCAAACTTGGTCTTCTCCCTAACAACTTTTGTCCAATGGTCAAAGGTCTTCCTAGCATGTAATAACCAATGGATAAAGACTACCCTAGTATCTATTGTCCAATGGATAAAGATTACCCTAGTATCTATTGTCCAATGGATAAAGATTACCCTAGCCTTTATCGTCCAATGGATAAAGACAAAAAGGGTAAAATGGTCCATCTAGGGTTAGGGCAACCTAATTAGACTAAATGGGCATTAGGCTATTCTAACTAATCGGTTAAAGACTAATGATACTTAATCTAGGCTTTCATTGCTCGAGTGGTATTTTGGTTTTTATTTAGTAGGAAATTGCCTAGTAACGGAATATTAAAGCCCGACGGTGCCAAATGCCAAGGCAAGGCGTGAGCATGGCCAAGGCGGCCTGGTGGCAAAGCGGTGGCCCGGTGGCCAAACAAAGGCCAAGGCAGCTGAGCTAGCCAGCGGTGAGCGACCATGGCTGCCAGCGGTGGGTGGCCAAACAGCCCGGTGGCCAAACAAAGGCCAAGGCGTCCAACAATGCCAAGGCAAAAGCGAGGCGTGACCCGATGCCAAGCGAATAATGGCGACCAAGGCGAGCAAAGCGACTTAGCAACGCCAAGCGAAAACAAGGCGCAACCCGATGCCAAGGCAGACCCCAATGGCAGCAAAGCAACCCGACAGTGTCCCGACGCCTAGGCGAGGCGCAACCCGACAATGACCCGACGCCTGGCGAGGCAGCGCGACAGTGAGCCGACGCTAAGGCAAGGCAGCGCGATAATGGCCGACACCGAGGCGAGGCAGGCGCGACAATGAGCCGACGCCGAGGCGAGGCAGGCGCGACAATGAGCCGACGCCAAGGCGAGGCAGCGCGACAGCCAGCCGACGCCAAGGCAAGGCAGCGCTGACAACGAGCCGTCACGAGGCGAAGGCAGGCAAAGGATAATGAGCCGTCAGCCGAGGCGAGGCAAAGCGGACAATGAGCCGACGCCGAGGCGAGGCAGCGCGACAATGAGCCGACGCCGAGGCGAGGCAGCGCGACAATGAGCCGACGCCAAGGCAAGGCAGCGTGATAAATGGAGCCGACGCCGAGGCAAAGGCAGCTGGACAGAGGTTCGATGCTCAGGCACTTAGCCAAGCCAAAGCAAGGCCAGTCGATGGTCAAGGCAAAGACCAAAATTTTCCTACTAACCACTCCGGCATCGATGCATCACTAAGCCAAACGGTAGTTATGGTTTGCTAACTAATCGGTTAAAAGCTAACTATGCTTGCTAAGTAGGATTTCCAGCCGAGAAATATAATTTAAAGATATTATTTACTTAATAGGGAAAATATACGAGTACGTTTACAAGTATACTAGTCATGGGAGAAGGACTAAATTGTCCGGAGTAAAATGATTCAATTTTACAAGTTTCAAATCTAATTATGACGGATTATTAGAATTTAAAAGGAAATTTTAAAGCAATCCAAGCAATTAAAATAGAATTTAAATATTTATCAAAATTTTCATAAGTCAATAACGACCGATTTTTGGGTGTTAAAATGAAATCCAAGTATTAAAATAAAATTCAAATTTTTAACGAAATTTTTATTTACCAAAAATCGTGGTCGTTACAACCTATCCCCTTAAAATAATTTCGTCCTCGAAATTTGCACGTGACTACGGGTTAGGCTTAATTACTATACCGGTCTCGGAATCATTGTCTATCCCCCTTAAAATAAGCAAGTCACTCTTAAGTCGCAGGTTAGGCGTAGGTTGGCTATTTCTAGTCCACACTCACTACTCACTTTAGACTAACAACTGCACTCTCCCGAAATGGTGGTGTTACTCGAACTTAGGGGTTTTGGTTATGAAGTTAGCACGCAATGAACAAGACAGATTGTGGTAGACGAGCATAATAAAATTTCTTAAGATAACATAAGATCAACATACTACATGCCTACAGGCATCATTAGGTACACGAAAAAGTAAGGAAAAGCAGATAATAATGGCTATGGCGCCATTGACGTGCCTCGTCCTACCACCTATCATTGAAGGCTTGGATCAAACGACGTTCGTATTCCCTTACGAACACCTCGAGTGCGATGGTCACAGCGAGAACGCAGCACCAGAAGGTGCGGAGGCAGTTGTTCCTACCGAACCACCGTGGCATGCCCATTGTCAGCACGACACAGAACAGGAGGAAGATGAAGGGTTGCAACCGCAGCGCTTGGGTTGTTAGGGTGAGTTCGGTTCGCTCGATTTCTCGGAACGCAGCGTCTTCCGGAAATCCTCGTCGTCGGGTGGCCATGGTTTGGTTTGGGGGAATGAGATGGTAAGAGAGATGAAGAGAAAAGGATAAGGAAATGGGAGGTGGTGGTGGGGTACATATAGGCCGGGTGAGGGTGAGTGGAGGAGGGAAATGATTGAATTTGAATTTTGGGGGGAGGTTGGGGGTGGTTTTCCGGGCCCCCCTTCTCGGGTATGGCCGACGCGTGATTACCGGGCCCCCTTTTTAGGTTATGGCCGACACTTGGCGCTCTCATCAAACTAACATAAAATGTCTAATGGTAGTGTGCTACAGTACCCGTAACAAGGAAAATTTTATAGATAAAAAGATTTCTATCATTTAGCAACTTGCGTCAACTAAAATAATTGTCCTTTGTAATAAGGGTTTCATCTACTAAAGAATAGTACGCAACAGTACTCTTTTGAAGGAAACAAGCTTTTTTTTTTTTGATAAAAGAGAGATACAATCATAAGCATAGAGTTCTATTACAAGACAAAAGATAAGACTTTCCTATTACATCAAAAGTCTACTACTACCAAGCTTCTTACTATAATGGCAAATTGCATCCTAAGCTTCTCCCTAATACAAGTTGAAACGATCCTACATACTCCTACTATGATACTACTACGACTCGGGGTGTAAAGAGAAAATCGTATACGAATATAAAATACAAGTATGCACGTAAACAGTGATCATGTGTTGATAGGAAAATACAAGTCTTTCATTAAATGGAAACAAGTACACATAGATGATCTTACAAGTCTTTACTGAAATAGAAATGCATACAACATAGATGGACTCTTAAACAGACAAGGGTGATCCTAATTTTCCAACTTCCTACATCCCGAAGGATTACAATTATTACTCGACTTATCTAAGATACGCCTAATTGGCATCCTCTGCTTTTGGGGTCTCGTCCTCTTCGAGATTCCCTTCATTGACATCCTTACTTCCACTGACTTCTCCCTCCTCGGTCACCTTGTTGGCAACCTTCTCATCTCTGGTTTCTTCTTCAACTTCTTCAATTATAAACTCCTCATCATCGGGAAATGTTATTTGGACTATGACGGGTATAGCTTCATTACCATCTTCCTCCTCATTTTCGGGAAGTGGAATGGCACCATGCTTCTGATAGAAGTCATGAATGTAGGGAAAAGTATAGGGAAAATTGGGATCCTCCATTAGTTGGGTTGTCATGGTTTCTATGGTGTTTCTAAATCGGCGAGCTTCCGCTAGTAGGTTGACTTGGTAAAGGTTCGGTTGGCTCATCTACAAGGAAAGTTTAAACCTCAATTAGTCACGGTTTAAAGACAAGGGTTCAATTAACACTAATGAAAAACTTGGATTTAGCTACGGTCCACATTCGATTCTTGATTCAAGTCATCATCCAATTGTTCGGGAATTCCCAGTTCGGCAGTACTGCCAGTTTACTTCAATCCGAAGATTGTTTTGTCAGAATTCCACCCAATTTGGGACGGTAAACTTAAACTCAAGTCTCGTTTGTGCAACGGTCAAGCTTATCTTAACACTAATCTTAAAGGCAACCCATTCTACCCATGGCCGAGTGTTGAGCCTAAAACTTGGCTGATTTGTAACGCCCGAATTTTGGGTACGTTAAATAAACATTTTTATTGAATAAACTTAAAGAGAGTCTAGCTCATTATTACAACATAATTCTCACAAGAGTACTTTTATTCAACAAAGGAGGGAATAAACTAAGGTTAACTACTGCTCCGCCTCTTCTTCCATCCTTGCAAGCTCCTCGGCTCCGAAGGCCTCCAAAGTGTATTGTTCATGCTGCTCATCTATAAAGTCGACATATTATACCAGCGTCGCCCTCAAGATAATATGTCGTGGTCACCACAAAGGTAACACCGTGAGCTACAAAAGCTCAATAGAATAATCCAACCCGCTAACCCATAACTTACAACAAAGAGTCATATAAATAATTACACATACTCATTTAACAACATAATTAACAATGATACATCCGCATTCACTATCTTGCTTACGTTGGTGTCATGCCTTTCTTGGTTTCTCCTACGCAACTCATCGTATTGTGTCACCATTTCATTTTAAGAAAATCATTCGTCATTCAACGGGCTACCAAGTCCGGCCACGTTACAAAATCTTGCATTGGCTCCTCTCCGCGGATAACCAAGCCCAATTACCAATGAAGCTACCACGTCCGGCTCCATTAGCAATCTACACAATGGGCTACCAAGTCCGGCCTCATTGCGGTTTTCGCAAGTCCACACAAAGGGCTACCAAGTCCGGCCACCTTGCGGGTTTTCACAACTCACATAAGGCTACCAAGTCCGGCCATTATGTAGTCTCAAAAATCCTTTATCCATATCAACCACTCCTTAAGTGTCATGTTTCTACTTTCCGGTTTTCGTGTCTCGTAATCATGCATAGACTCCGCGGCGGGACGAATCACTTTAAAGTAATCTTGAAACAAAACTAGCAAGATCATCCAACTCTATATTACCTAATCGTACTCAAATTATTACTTAAAGCCACTTATGTTTTATCAGCAACAAGTAATGCAACAAATATACATACATGTTCATAATCATCCTCAAGACAATAATATATTACGAAAATCCGTTCTTTCTTCCTTTGTGGGAATTTCGAAACAACATGTGATTATTGACGTAGAAATTTATTATTTGGCATGCTCATTCTTCTTTAGTACTTTAGTAAACAAGTTTTGTTAACTAGCTTTGATACCTTAACCGTTTAACTCATGGTTGTATACTTAAGGTAAGTATAATCCAAGCAAGTACATAGCATGTCCATAACCATTACTTAAAGCATAACGCCACATGTGCGAACGCCCTTGGGGTGGTAATCCACCATATGCTTTTATAATACCACAAGCAATGGAATATAAGCTTATAGTTAAGTTAAAAGATCAACATGCCATTACTTCTTCACGAAGTTATATCTTAAGTTGGTTCTAATCATGCTTAATCATCCAATAGCAATATTAAGTTCACTAACTATCATGCATCCAACGTTTTAAGAAAATAAACTATCATTATCATGCTTTCATTATAACGACTTAGCTAGGGTTAAAACTAAGACAAGGAGTAGTGTCTAACATATATTTAGGATTATGGGTAGATTACACTACCTTTCTTCTTGGCGGTAGAAAAGGACTACGAAAAGATCGACGGAAAGAAAGTCGGCGGACGGACGGAGTAACGGTTTATGATGGACTTCCGGTAGCTTCGAAAGAGAAAGGTTTCTCTCGAAACTAAATCTTGACTATACTACTAAACTCTTATGGATCGAAGGGTGGTGGAGTGGTGGTTTAGTGGCGGCTTAGGATGAGTTTCTTGAAGAACAAGGGAAGAACTTCAAGAACACTCAAGAACAAAGCAAGAACAAGCAAGAACACTAAGCTTTCTAGAGAGAGAAGTTGAATGGTGAAGGTGTGTGTTGAAAGGCATGGAATGGATGCTATTTATAGGCAAAATGGAGCTTCCCCCCTCACTCCACTTGGCCGGCCATTACTCTCTCTCTCTCCCCCATAAATTTGCTCCATGGACTAGTCTTATCAAGCAATAGTACTCCATCCAAGTGTATCTAGGTCAAATAGTGTCAAGTACAACCCACATGTCTAAATTCAACCAACATACACCTCACTCTCCCTCTTTCCCTATTCGGCCTCTCTCTCTCTCCTCTCCCATGGATTTGTCTCATAGTCTAGTCTTGTCAAGCAATAGTACTCCATCCAATGCAACTTGGTCAAATAGTGTCAAAGTACTACAACTTGCCAAGGTACAACACACATGCACTTCACCTTCCCTCTCCCTCTCATTCGGCCATGTCTCTCTCTCTCTTCCCCATGGATTTGTTCTATGGTCTTGTCTTGTCAAGCCAAAGTACAGCACAAGTGCAACTTGGTCAAATAGTATCAAAGTACAATGCACATGTCCAAGTACGACACACATGCACTCACTTTCCCTCTCCCCTCATTCGGCCCTCTCTCTCTCTCTTGGTCAAAGTACTATCATGTATATATATATATATATGTGTGTATATCTACCTGTACATTTATGGAAAGAACAAGGAAGGTAAGGACAAAACAACTTAAATGTACACATGGCTTATGATTATTCTCTTTGTATGATAAGGTACACATGGCTAGTCTTGTCATTCTATAGTACTCCAACCAAGTGTATCTAGGTCAAATAGTGTCAAAGTACAACACACATGTCAAAATACAACTCACATACACTCACTCTTCCTCTCTCCCAACCGGCCTCTCTCTCCTTTCCCATGGATTTATTCCATGGACTTGTCAAATCAATTCCATAATCATGGCAAGCAACCTAAGTCTAGTCACATCAAGTCCTTTCTCTTTCAAATCAAATCTAGGTAATGATAAGGGTCCAAACAATGATGGAGGTGGTCATGGTGTAGTCTTGTCCTAGGATGGTCTACTTGGAAGAAAGACTAGAATCATTGGCTAGGTTTTGACTAGAAATGGGTTGGTAGGTAGCAAATAGGCTTAAGGCTATCAGGTGGCTTGGACAAGTGGCCAAAGATACATACACACACCTCACTCTCTCTCTCCTCACATTCGGCCTCCCTCTCCTCTCCCTCCAGCCGATTCTCTCTCTTGGTCAAGGTACCTATATGTATGTATACATATATATATATATATGTGTACATTTGTGGAAGAACAAGGGGGATAAGGACAAGGCTACTTAAATGCACACATGGTTAATGATTATTCTTTTTGTAGGAGAAAGTACTATCATATCTTTCACCAAGAATCCCATGGGAATATTGGACAATGCTATTATCCAAGGGATAATAATTTCCTTAATGGTTATTGTCCAAGGGTCTAACATTTTCCTAGCGGTTATTAACCAATGGGCGAAAGAAGTAATGATGAGGAAGCACATGACTTGTCTTGTCATCCTATTTGGCAAATCCTAACATCTATTATCCAATGGGTAAAGTTTTCCCTAACGGTTATTAACCAATGGGCGAAAGAAGTAATGATGAGGAAGCACATGGCTTGTCTTGTCATCCTATTTGGCAAATCCTAACATCTATTATCCAATGGGTAAAGTTTTCCCTAGCGGTTATTAACCAATGGTCCAAGGAAAGTCATCATGGAGTATACTATTTGCTTTTGACTAGACTATTCCAACTACTAGTCAAACTTGGTCTTCTCCCTAACAACTATTGTCCAATGGTCAAAAGATCTTTCTAGCATGTAATAACCAATGGGTAAAGACTAGTCATCATGAAGTACACTATTTGCTTTTGACTAGACTATTCCAGCTACTAGTCAAACTTGGTCTTCTCCCTAACAACTTTTGTCCAATGGTCAAAGGTCTTCCTAGCATGTAATAACCAATGGATAAAGACTACCCTAGTATCTATTGTCCAATGGATAAAGATTACCCTAGTATCTATTGTCCAATGGATAAAGATTACCCTAGCCTTTATCGTCCAATGGATAAAGACAAAAAGGGTAAAATGGTCCATCTAGGGTTGGGGCAACCTAATTAGACTAAATGGGCATTAGGCTATTCTAACTAATCGGTTAAAGACTAATGATACTTAATCTAGGCTTTCATTGCTCGAGTGGTATTTTGGTTTTTATTTAATAGGAAATTGCCTAGTAACGGAATATTAAAGCCCGACGGTGCCAAACGCCAAGGCAAGGCGTGAGCATGGCCAAGGCAGCCTGGTGGCAAAGCGGCAATAAACAAATGGTACAAACAAAGGCCAAGGCGCCCGATAGCTGCTTAAAGGCTGCGGTGGCCGAGCACCAAGGTGCAGTTAAGGCTGCGGTGGCCAAACATCCAGTGGCTAAACAAAGGGCTAAGGCACAAAGAATGCCAAGGCAAAAGCGAGGCGTGACCCGATGCCAAGGCAGAACCCAATAGCAGCCAAGGCAGCCTAGCAACGCCAAGGCGAAAACAAGGCGCAACCCGATGCCAAGGCAGGACCCAATGGCAGCCAAGGCAGAGCAACCCGACAGTGTCCCGACGCCTAGGCGAGGCAGACCCGACAGCGACCCGACGCCTGGGCGAGGCAGGCGCGACAGCGAGCCGACGCCAAGGCAAGGCAGGCGCGACAGCGAGCCGACACCGAGGCGAGGCAGGCGCGACAGCGAGCCGACACCGAGGCGAGGCAGGCGCGACAGCGAGCCGACGCCAAGGCAAGGCAGGCGCGACAGCGAGCCGACGCCGAGGCGAGGCAGGCGCGACAGCGAGCCGGCGCCGAGGCGAGGCAGGCGCGACAGCGAGCCGGCGCCGAGGCGAGGCAGGCGCGACAGCGAGCCGACGCCGGGGCGAGGCAGGCGCGACAGCGAGCCGACGCCGAGGCGAGGCAGGCGCGACAGCGAGCCGACGCCAAGGCAAGGCAGGCGTGACAGCGAGCTGACGCCGAGGCGAGGCAGGCCTGACAGAGGCCCGATGCCTAGGCAGCCTAGCCAAGCCAAAGCAAGGCGGTCAAGCCGACGGTCAAGGCAAAGACCAAAATTTTCCTACTAACCACTCCGGCATCGATGCATCACTAAGCCAAACGGTAGTTATGGTTAGCTAACTAATCGGTTAAAAGCTAACTATGCTTGCTAAGTAGGATTTCCAGCCGAGAAATATAATTTAAAGATATTATTTACTTAATAGGGAAAATATACGAGTACGTTTACAAGTATACTAGTCATGGGAGAAGGACTAAATTGTCCGGAGTAAAATGATTCAATTTTACAAGTTTCAAATCTAATTATGACGGATTATTAGAATTTAAAAGGAAATTTTAAAGCAATCCAAGCAATTAAAATAGAATTTAAATATTTATCAAAATTTTCATAAGTCAATAACGACCGATTTTTGGGTGTTAAAATGAAATCCAAGTATTAAAATAAAATTCAAATTTTTAACGAAATTTTTATTTACCAAAAATCAGGGTCGTTACAGAGGCAGCCTCCCGCGCGGGGTGCTCGATGGAGGGCACAACCCCCAGCCCCAGCGGAGCCTTCACGACCATCCTCCTCACGGGCCCCCGTGGCAGGAGAGGGTCGCCGCCGCAAGCGGCTCCGTAGGGTATGTTCCTTTTAGGACTCGTGCTTAGTAGGGAATTTGTTGCTTTTGTTTCGCCATTTTGATTCCCCCTGTGACTTCTAATCGTGCTCTTTCTCTGTTAGCAACGGGACTTAGATGTCAGTACTTTTGTGGCATTTGAGCCAGAGGCAACTGCGGCGGTGGTGGCAGCGGAACAGGCTGCGATTGAGGAGGTGGAGGAGGATTAATCGGGTACACCGTCCAAGCGGCAACATTTTAACGGTGAGCTCCATCTTTCAAGTCGTTGCTTCTATTGTTTCTTTTCTTCTTCTTTCAAGCTCTTGCTTACTCACTTGTCAAAACCCCTTTTCTCACTTTTTTTTTGAACAACCGCGATGGAGTCTGAGGAGGATGAGGCAAAGGGCTTGGACATGGGCGGGCGCGATGATGCTGAAGTTGAAGTTGACATCGATGATGATAATAACGATGATCAAGACAATGTACCACTGAGCGTCCGCTTTGAAGCCCTGCAAGCCCAATCCTCCATCCACGCAGGGGACGTAGTCACGGAGGATACCGCAGGGGCAAGGGGGTGGAACTACTTCAACCTCGCGCAGCGCCAGCGCCTTATCCGCAGCTGGAGACGGAAACCTCCGGGGTGGCAGGAGGTATGTTGCTTGACGAACCTTCAATTATGGACCTCGGAGGGGACCCTAACACGGTTTCTAGCGAGTCGTCTTTCTCCTCCGCGGAGTCTGAAAATGTCATTGTTTATTCCACTGATCGCGACCCCTCCCCGTCTTATGCAGCGGCTTCGGAGGCTTGTGAGCCACCTCCGCCAATGGATTCTTGCGAGTCTGTTGGTCAAGCAGATATTCCCATAGGTCCAATCTCCGTGGTTGTAGCGCGGCTCCTGCAAAGTGAAGAAAAAGACATCCAAGTACCTCCCCTTCATTACGGCAAGAGGGCCTTCCGCTGGCCAACACAGGACTTCTCCCTCAACTCTTTCAGGCTCCCACCAACAGTCGACCAGTGCCAGGATCCGATCTACGAAAAGCTTCTTGGGATGTTTTGCAGCTAGTTCTCCGGGCGTCTCCAACGCCTCTTTTCTTCGGGGTACTCAACCGTCCGCGGGGAGAGATCAAGCTCTGGACGCGGCCAGCCCCCATTCCCCGGCGTGCTCGACTTCTCAGGCTCACTCCCCCCACTTGTCTGCAAGGCGCACAACCACTCCTCTAGCTCAGCCTTCCTCGTACGTTGAAAGCGACAGCTGGAGGTAAATGAAGAACTCCTTGGGGGGCCCACCTCCATTACTGACTCAGATCTAAACTCTCTATTTAAAGGCATGACTTTCTTGCTAACTGACGATGTTTTGGAAGGACAGGGGAGTCAGGCTCTTTGGGACTTCGGCGCTGATTTGGACGCGAACATGGGCGAGCAACAGAGGGGCGAGGTGGAATCTAGGGAGCAACCCTCCTCCAGGCGGAGTCCTGCTGTGGACCTTGGGAAAGGGCCCATGGTCGCTAAGATGGAGGTCCTAGTCCGTCTCTTTCCTGAGGGCTACCCCGTGGATGAAGCTTACCATCCGCTCCTCGACGCTATAGCCCGGAGGCATCTGGAGACGTTCGCCCACTTCAATCCGCGGTCAACTCAGCTCGGGGCAATCTTTTTCAAGAATCTCCATGAGGTGCTCACTTTTTGAGCGCAACTACGTTTCAGTGATTTCAACGCTGCTACAGAGGCTGCCCTACAGGAGGCTGCACAAGATATGGAGGTCATGAGGTTTGACCTTAGCTGGCTGAGTGCGAGGAGCACTGCGCTCAGGGCTGCGGGGGAGAGGGTAGCTTTGAGGCCCGAGATTCAGAGCCTTTCCGCACAGCTGGAGTCCGCGCGGCAACACTTGGCGACTCTGGAGGCCATGCCTTATTTAATTCATTTATCATATGCATCGAGCAGGCAAACCTCGTTGAGTTCACCTAATACCTCGGCATGACACGGGCTATGTTAGGAGTTCCGACAAACTCCACAGTCACTTGTAGCTGGTGCTGGTGGTATATCAAAAAGGAAATCACCCAATCACCGCCTATGATGGCCTAGCGAAAGGACTGGTGCCCTTTTGACAACGGAGTACCCTGAGACTACCTAAACTTTACATGTGTTAGAAAGGCATAGAACCTATCGAATTAAGACAGGAACCCGCAAGTTAAAGAAATTTCTTGCATTTTGTCTCCAAGTTCTTCCTCACACCCTGTATCATTCATTAACATCTCTTTCTGTGCAGAAGGGTTGTGATTTTCAGCCCAAATCCTAACCCTATTCAACCAAGTACTAACTTGCAGGTATTCTACTTTTAAAGCAGGCACAATAGGTAAGCCAAGAAAGCAACCACAACCAATTTTATACTCTTATAACACCCGAAGCCACGCCAAACAGAGGCCATTGCAGCCATCTCGCCTGTTGTCTTCACCTGTTAAAACACCTTCACCGCAATGGTCCCAATCACTTCCTGGGACTTCGCGGTCATCTTCTCAGCAAAACCGATCATCTACCAAATTCGAAGCTTCACCAAGCAATCCTCAAGTTCCCATGGCAGACGACGACACCACTATAGTCAACCTTTAGGCTCAAATTGCTACTTTGCTAGCAGAAAAAGCAGCAAAAGACGCTGAAGATGAAGAAAGATCAATGGCAAACGAGAATAGACCAGAAAATCCTGAGTTAGCCAAACAAGTCAAGGAGATCATGCATGCCCTAGCCCGTTCCCAAGGAGACCAAGTTCTGGACTTTGAAGGCCTTTGTCTCTTTCCAGACTCTCAACTACCTGAGAAGTTCAAAATGCCAAACATCAAAAAATTCAATGGAATCGGTAACCCTACCAGCCATGTCCGCCATGTCATCAACACCCTGAAGCCGATGGGCTTGAATGATGAGCTCATTGCTCAACTGTTTCAAAGAACTCTCACTGGAAGTGCTCTCGATTGGTTCCTCACTTTAGAGTTCGAGCATTATCAAGCTTGGCTTGAGATCGCCAACACTTTTATCAAGCAATATGCTTACAATGTCCAAATCGAACTAACCACTCGAGATTTGGAAATGACCAAGCAAGAGTTAAACGAAGACTTCGTCACCTTCATAGCTAGATGGAGGGAAAAGGCCGCCAAGATGAAGAACCGCCCCTCTGAAGAAGATCAAGTGAGAATAGTTGTCAAAAATCTGCAACCCAAATAGCTCACGCACATCTACACTCGGGCTATCACTGATTTCAAACGCCTGCATGCTACTAGGCTGCAAATTGAAGAAGGGATCAAGCTAGGCCTCATTGGGAAAGAAGAAACTCCTCCACCCAAGAAAACCTTCTCGACTCGTACATCTCATACCTCTGTCGACACCCTTAACTCAGCCTCACCACAAGACCTTTTTCAAGCTAGCTCATCCCGAGGCCCAAACCCACCTCGCCGTAATTTTAGCCCTCTCTAAATGACTCCATCCCAAGCCTTAACCATTCTAAGCCATCAAGGACACCTCAAACCCCTGAACAAGCCATCTCCTCAGCTGCCTTATGGTCCAAACCATGACCCCAGCAAGTAATATGCCTACCATCAACATTCTGGGCACGAGACGGATAACTATATGCGTCTTCGCCATGACATTCAAGACCTCATTGATAGCAGCACCATAAAGCCCCCACAACCTGATACACAAACCAAACCAATCAATATTGAACCGCCCCGAAATGTCAACCTCATAACCCTATCTCACAATTCCACATACAATCCTGGCCAGTACATTGTCCAAAACAACCAAGCCAAGCCAACCTTAACCTTCCCAGAGGAGAATGAGTGTTTTATGAAGGAGGAGGAAGAAGCCGTCGAGTCCGATCAATCAAAAGTAATCGATCCCGATATGAATGACAAAAAAGAGCGAGCAAAGGAGGAAAAGCTAGGGAAAGGGAAAAAACAGTACTGGGCAAAACATAATTTAGAAGATCCTGACATCCCATTTGTAGAGGATGATGAATGGCTACGTATCTGGTTTGAGAATTTACGATCGAAATCTAATTTTTTTTAATAAAGACAAAAATAGCCGAGTCGGGCATTGTAACGCCCCGATTTTTGGAAGTAAAATCGGAGGTATTAAATACTAATTCTCGAAAAACTTATTAAATCCAATTTGAAATCCAAAACAGATAATTCGTCCTAAGGATTCATCTATTACAAACTATTGTGAAAATATTAAAAATAGTCTTTAAAGGGATAAGCTAAACAGATAATAGAGCCGTCTTCTAGGATTGATATGGGTCCCAAGCGTATTCTGGCTCAACTCCCACTTCCGGATTCTCTTCGGTATAGAATTGGTCACCTTCGGGATTCTGCGGTTCTTCCTGATTTTCTGCAAAATCTGACACGGATGCCAGGAAATCCGTGCCTGAGTGAAAGAGTTCACCCCGTAGTATAATCCAACCCAAATACCCCTCTTACATTACAGGTAGCAATCAAACAGGAGATAATTATATGAACAAGTAAAGCAGAGATAATTCACATAACTTGATTCTTTACTATCCATTATCTTAATATGAAATCTAAGATCCCTCCGTGAGATCTTTCCTCCCCAACCACTAGCCATGCTCGGTCCCATGAGATCACTTCCCTTTGTTGTAGCAGGAACACCTAAGTTATGTACCGAGTGTGCACCCCCAATAACTACAGCAAGTGGTAAGCTTATCATGCCTAAATCACGACTAGGGTTCGCCTATCTTATAAACCACATCACAATCATTTCACAATCGTCACTGGACACCCGCCAGTCTATCAATTCATCACTGGACACCCGCCAGTTTCAATTCTCATCACAATCTCATCATATCTCAACATCACGCCTGCAGGCAACCTCTAAACATAAAGAAACTTCACAATTTATCCATTACTTAGCATCGTCTACGTGATTTCTATTTCACATACCACCCCATGTCCCTAGGGTCCAATCTAACATTCAAATGAAGCATTAACACCATATCATTCTCAATAATAATTAAAAACGAATAACAGACGGGTCAAAACAATTATTAGGCAATGCAATCACATAACTTTTTATGACTGGGCCGTTGCCCTTAATCTCGTATGGTCACAAAGTCAATAAGAATGAAAGAATTAATTAATTAAGATTTAAAAATAATTTTCTAGACTTTTGTTAATTAATTATAAGTAATTAAGTCAATTAAACACTAATTAAATACATTAATTAGGTAAAAATATTAGAATAATTATCATAACCTTAATAAAGGTCCTAACAGTCCTCTATAATACGTTCGAGTGCTAAAAGTTGGGTTTGGATGCTCACGGAATTATTTTAAATAAAAAGATTTAGTTAATAGGCAAAAGAAGAATAAATAGATAATAATTAATTAATTAATTAAAAATATATTTATTCTAACAAAGTATCATCTTAGGACTGTAAGAAGTCTAAATAAAATTATTCGGAATTATTAACCTCTTTTATAATATTTTAAAGTATTATTATCAAGAAACAACGCGTAAATAACAATAAATGGTTAATTAAATAAATAAAATTTAATTTACTAAAATATCACTTTTGAGATGTCAGAAGTCTAATAAAAATATTTTGGATGTTAAAAACATTTTTTGTAAGGTCGCAATTATTTTTCGTTTGTAACTTTAATTAAAAATAAAATAAAAAGCTAATAACATAAAAAATATATGAAATCAGCAAGTTATGATATTTAACATGTTAGAAATCTATGAAAAATAGTTTGGGGATTTATAGAGTAGTTTATAAGGTCGCAATGATTTTTAGTTTGTAAACTTTTACAAGTTAACGAATAAAAATTAAATATATAGAAGATTAAATAAAAAAAATATGAAACTAACAAGGTATGATCTTTAGAGTTTTAGGAACCTAGGAAAATTAGTTAGGGGGTCAAAATCTATGTTTAAAAGGTCGCAAAATCAATTCGATACGACACAACAAAACCGCACGGCTGGGCGTAAGGGAGTTTGCGGCCGCGAACTCCAGTTTTCTGGTTCTTGCGGCTGGCTGCCCCGAACATTGCGGTCGCAAGATCGCGTGCTGTTTTTATTTTTTTGTTCGTTTGGCCTCGGTTTCGATGCATGGGGGCACGGGGGACGTTGGGTTATGTCTATAAATCATAAATATACGTAGAGGAGGTTTCGGATCGAATTATAATATCTCGAATTGAGTTGAATTGGTTTTCGATCAAAAACTTGAAATTGGAGAAGATGACTTCAGTTCCGTCGATCGAGGGACCTTGGGGCCGAATTGGTTGATCTTTGGGGATGCTAGGAGTCGTGTGAAGCAATTCGATCGATTAATTTGAGTCTTGGATGAACGAAACCACGAAATCCACTTTTCTCTCTCTTTCTTTTTCTCTCTAAAAATCTATGGATCGTAGTTCGGTTCTCTCTGGTTTTTCTCTCCTTTCTGGCTCCGTGGAAGGTGGTGAGTATTGTACGTGCCCTAGGGTTGGAGTCGTAATGTATTTATAAGAGAATTTGGATGTGGTAGGATGAAATCGAGTCCTAATCGAATTGAGTTTTTAATTGGACGAATTTAGCTCGGTTCTAGGGTTATGGAGGAGGTAGAGATCGAGTAGGAGTAGGAGAGATTGGAGAGACGTACATGCATGCAATTATATGCATGTATAATATGAAAAATATATAAAAACAAAATAGAATAAGATAAGGTAATAATATTTGTATATATCTATTAAGTAAAATATTTTTATTCATGAAATTAATAATTTTTTAATGGTGATATTAATTCTAAATTTTACGGGTCGTTACAAGTAATGGGGATTAACCGTCCTAAAAATCTGACACCTCCCGTTGTCTGGGAAACAATCAATCTCATAGAGAAGGTGGAAGAATTCCAAATGCAACCATTGGTCAATCCTTACGACGAATGCAATTACAGTCAGTGGATAGAGGAAAGAGAAGATCTGGATTTCACATGTCGGGATCCATACAAAACAGGGGAGAGCGGCTTTGACGAAATGAAAGAAAAATACGATGATCCACTCGATGGAATCTCCTTAGCATCACTATTCAACCAAATGGAGATAACTAATTTCCTTCATAACTATACAATCAATAAGGAGGACGAAGGGGTGATCAAAGCCCAAACTGATATTTCCATTTGGGGACTGCTTATGTCCCAAAGAGAGATAGCCATCGTGCAAATTTCGAAGATAAATTCAGTTCCAAGGCTCTGTTTGGCAAAGAGGAGGGTGGAAAAGAGTATAAAATTGCGAAAGACAAAACAAAAGAGGACAACCCCGAAATGCTGCAGTAACTGAGGAAGTCACAACATGGCAAAGAACATTAAAACATTGTTTTTTCAAACTAGAACATGTTTTAGGCCCCTATTTGGGCATTTTATTTCTAAGTGAACTCCTGTTTTATCTCCCAGATTATGCTTATTCAACAGTCTTATTCTTAAATTGCAAATTGCTATACACTATAATCTCTTTGCCAAACAAGAGAAACTTCAAGGAATCAAGATCTTTGTGTTACTGGCAAAAAGGGAAGGAAGGAATGAACTTTAGTTGCTTAGACTAGGTTTTTGTCAAAACCTCAAAAGAATACGCTATCTCCGTGAGAACACTTAGGGTTAGCTTGCCCATCATGAAAGTACAAACACAAGAGGAGATTCATAAAAATATCTCCATCAAAATTCCTCTCCAAAGGACAGAAAGACTTCTTGAGAGAAGATGCTAGTTGGGTGACCAAGCAACCCAAGTAAAAGTAAGAGCAAAGCCTGCTAAGGCAAGAAAATGCAAAAATGCAGCCTAGGCAAAAGTTAAGGCATTCAGAAGCTCGCTAGGGACTCAACCTCCATTTGGTAACCTAAGCAAAATTTAGAGCACGCAAGAAGAAAAACCAAGAGTGAAAACCCAACCTCAAAGATTACGACTTTGGAACTACGTAAAAGGCCTGATACCCTGATTGGGATACGTAGACAATCTCAAATTGAGATGCGGCCCAAACATTTGGAGAGAAGGAAAAACATCAACAGATTTGCATTCAATGCTAGGCATAGCTAACCCTGTGTATTGAGCTCGCAAAAGATGAGTATGCCTTTTTCAAGGAATTGGCAACAGCAAAGGACACGAGAATTACTATTCATCCCCTCTAAACCTGAATGTCATTAACACAATGAGCAGGGTACCTCAAAAACTCTCGAGTTTGGCAAAAAGACTACGGAACATAAGCAGAAAATCAAAACCAAGCGTAAGAAGGAAGAGAAAGAGGGTGCCACTTGGCCTAACCTACCTTTGGCAAATCAAAGTAACGGCCAACGAATGGATGCATCGGCCGCAACATCAATTCTTCAGCCGAAGGATCGATTCTTCGGCCAGTACTTCATTTCACACAGATTATTATTCAAAAAAGCCATTTTCTGACTTTCACATGCATTTAGAGGCACAAAAAGCTCTTCTCATTTCATCAACAAAAGTTTAAATTAGAAAATTCTCACTATGGTTGCTTTTCCTATACAATTTCTGCTTGCCTCTTTTACTAACTGTGAACAGGAAAAGAAAAAGCTAGTCATGACGGCGCCTCCGAGACTGCCTCTGAGATGAAGATGGGGAGTGCTCATTAGCTCCCATACCCTCCCCACTAGCAGCTGGAGCTCGCTCAGCCTCAAGCTATAGCCAAAAGAGGATACAAGCACTCAGAATCGAGAAATAATACAAAGCAAATGGAATACATGAGAAAAGTCATACCTTGAGGATCCGACGACACTGCCTCTGAACCAAAACCTCCGCACTCTATAAGCATGTAGCCACTCCTGTACCACCTCAACAAGCACCTGTAAAGGTAAATCGAACATGTCAAGCATTGGAATGCCAAATACAAACAGGGAAACAAGTTCAGAAATAGGATGATACCTGTGAAACGCCAGCTGGTAGCGTATAAAGTTGGCATGCAAGGATTAGGGGCCAGGCATTCTTCCTCCCCATCATGAAAATAGAAGGAAACAAAAGAAGGGGCCCGTGGCCAAATAGGAGCAACAGGAGGAGCTGCACCGCTGGAGCTAAGTAAAGATGGCAGTACTCCGTGTAGTCTCCTGCCTGAAGAAGCAAGCCTGCCCAATCTCTGATCCGAGCATTCTTCAAATCTTCTTTAGACATCAAAGAAGTAGACCTCATCGATGCCGGAGGAGGAGGAAGAACGAACTGAAGTGCCTCAGCATGCGGGCACCATTGGCTGGCCACCCGATCACCTAAGTACCAGGCTCGGCAAAATGGACCCTCGAGCAAGCTACGAGTACGATCCAGAACCTTGGAACGCACAAGAGGAGCATCCTCTGGTACACCACCTCAAGGGTCAAATCGTACCTACAAAACGAGATCAAATCAGCCACAACATATATATATATGAAAACCCGAAGACAAAGAACATACAAAGAGAAAGGTACCTGATCGACCGTCAGTCGGTCCAAGACTCACCGCCACTCAGGAAGGCTCAAAACTGGTGACCGTGGCTTTCGTTGCCCCGCCAACCATCGCTCATAGCAAGGTATACAGTTCGCATTTCCATGTCTAGTGTTAATAGGAAACTGGAGAAGATGTTCGAAAGCCCAGAGCTGAAAAGCAGATTAAACAAAACAAGTTCAATACTAAGAGAAGTCAAAACAGGAAAGGAAGTAAAAAAGAGAAGGATATATACCTCAAGCACTCGGTAGTGACCGCCAAGGATGGAACTGTTGTCCTGTGAGCAAGCTCCAAGATTGCCATACAAGGTGGCCAAGGCAGACGATCCCCAGTCAAACTCCCTAATAGCCTCCAAACGCTGCAAAGGAGCCAGAAACTGCGTATGCACCGAACCATCCTTGTTGGCAAACAACGTTTGCCCAAAGGGATAAAGAAGAAAAGCCCGTGTCAGCTGCTCAACGCTTGTCAGCCTTCATAAAAGTCTTGCTGAGCCAAGAGACATCGACGTGACCGCGTGAGTGAAGCGGTGGCACCTTGCCCAAGAACCACTCTAAAGCCCATGTCCGCTCCCAAAGCCTAAGATCAACCCGAAGAGGAATTCCACCCACTCGTAGACCAGTAAGGAAAGAAAAGTCACCTGGTGTGATCGTCATCTCGCCTGCAGAAGGGAGATGGAATGTATTGGTGGTATCCCACCATCTCTCAACCAGCAAGGTCATCAATGACCAATCCATCTTTGGAAGATTAAGGCCCAAAGCAAACGCCTCAAAACCAGCAGCACATACCAACTCTCGAGCCTGCTCGGGCAGCACCAGAAACCACTTATGCATCTCTCTGCCTCCACCGTGAGCCTGCAATCTCCTATTCCTCTGAAGAATTCAACAAAAAGGGAGTAAATCTCATGATTGCAAGAACAAACGAAAAAGCTAGGGGCATCAAATTAACATTTAAAAGCATGCATTGCCTAAACAGGGGGCATGGTTATTTTAAATAAGAACAACCCAAGCACGGGTCCCTCTCATTCATTCCCCTAGCTTAAAGGGATTTCATCCTGCAAGTGAGAAATTCACTTTTAAATCATACAAAATTAAGACTCCAAATTAAAGTAAACTTTTTACTTTTCAGGAAACTTACCGGTACATTGAGAATACTCAAGTGTAGCTCAGGTTCCCGGTGAACCACCTTAGACTCTGGGCCGCCAACAGGAGGGCGGTACTGCAAAAAACCGACATAGCCCAACCGACGCGAAGGGCAGACATAGGTAGTAGCATCGAACTAGCCGGGCTCCTCGATTGCCTTCTCATCCGACGAACGATACTTGCACCTACATGGAGGGTGCAAAGAAGAACCCGCAACATCCGAGGATTGCGTGTCCATCCCGTTAGAAGCAAAAGTGACGACAACCAACGAAACCAGGCGGTAACAGTGGTAGAGATCGGCGATGGTGGCCGAAGACAATGGTGACTGACGGTGATGGAGGAGGGCGGCGACGAATAGTATTGGTCGTCGGATGAGAGGTTTCAGACGAGAGAATAGAAGTGGATGAGAAAAGATTAAATGAGCCGAGAGATCAATTAAATCGAACTTAAATCGATTTTTCTGACCTTTGACGTTCTCACGGCCGAGACTTCGATTCCTCGGCCGAGATATCAATCTCCTGGCCCACCAATCAATCTCCCACAGCAGCATCAGATCTTGCTCAAATGCACTAACTCGAGTCATTATGAACTTATGGGTCCTGGACCAACAGAATAACCTTGGAGGCACTTCCGAACAAATGTAACATGGTCAGAACCAGCCTCGGGGGACATGCCTGAGCACGGAAAATATCAAAATCTACACAAGCTCTCTCTCCATAGCAATAAATTCACCGAATGCTGGCTGCTTGACCACTAAGGATAATCCAACTCGAGCTCTCGCTCACAAGATCAAAGGACCCTAGATACATCCAACTCAGTCTATGAACCCATTCAGCAGCTCTATGACTAAACAAGCTCAAATAGCCCCTTGTGCTTATCACCTCAACAACTCCACGCTGCCCACAGCTTCTAGCTCACTGTCATCAAACTATCTCAGCAATTCTGTACTTCTTGCAAGCCATTCAGCGGCTCTATGCCCTCAATCATTCAACTGGCCCCACACTCACTATACGCCGTCTCAATGGCTCTACGCCTGTTATCATCTCGCAACCACATAACAAAGCTTCAATCATCATCGTCAGCAGCCCAATGCTTACTACCCCAGCAGCTCCAAGCTAAACTCACTCAACAGCTCCGAGCTCATCACTATCAAGCGACTCGACGCCCACTTATCCAACAAGCCCTGCATCGTCATCTCAGCAGCTCCGAGCTCATCTTTATCAAATAATTCAGCGACCCTACGTTCGCCAAGCTCACTCAGCAGCTTTAAGCCCGCATCTATCACCTCAGCGGCTCCAAGCCCATTATCTCAAATAGGCTCCACGCCAATCATTTTAGCGGCTCCACGCCCATTATTTCAATTGGCTCGACGCCATAACCACTTCAATTGGTTCTACGCCGTAACAACCGTTCTAAGCAGGCTCTACGCCGCCCCAATCAAAACATCATCAATTCTCATGCTCTACGTTTGAATGCTCAAAATCTAACATTTTGAATGCTTGAAGCTTTTTGAATGCCCAACCATTGCGTACTGGATGCTCAAGTTCTATACTTGAATGCTTAAGCTCTATGCTTGGATGCCCAACCACTGCGTACTGAATGCTCAAAGCCTGTACTTTGAATGCTCAGATTCTGCCGTCTGAATGCTTGAGCTCTACGCTCCGAATGCTCAAGTCCAGAACTTGATACAAGCTCTATGCTTAAAATTAAACACACACGCACGGGCCCGTGCACATTTGCATCAATTGCATCACCATTATCACTTCGAGTCCGCACCATCATATTTGTTCACATCTAACCACCATCATCATATACACATTCTGCATATCTCTCTTATTCATGAAACAGGTCAATCCTGCAATCAACCGGCTCTATGCCTCGATTTTTATTGATCGGTCCAGAACCTCGATCCTTCGGCTCCATGCCAAAATTTATGATGAGAAAGCTGCATGCACAGACCATCAGAATGCAAGCAACTCTACGCCTCGGTTCAATCACCTCAAAGCTATAAGCTCTGACTCCTCGAATTTTTGCCTTAGAACTACAGCCAGCATAGCGCTTCGGTTCTATCTTTCCAGGCTCTCGCCTTATCATCTACGCCAGCTCCCTTTTCGGTTCCATCAAGCTCAAAAGCTCCAAGCTCTCACCTCATGACTACAATCGGCTCCGCGCCTCGGTTCTTTTATTCCAATGCTCCGTGCTCTAGTTATTGGCCCTGTGCCCCCTATATCTCAAGAAATGGCATCCAACTCGTCTCCGGAAGATGGCTTGGGTTCCACCCCATATCTCAAAATCGGTGTCCAGTTCATCCTCAGCAGAAGGCTTAGATCCCACCCCAATCACATCAATTCCTTCCAGCTCATTCGCAAGGATAGGCTACTCTACCGAGTTTCCCTCAGTTAAAGTCAGGATGATCAAAAAAAGCAAACACACCTGCCGTGTACTGATCTACCCAAAAATACTAAGGATGCTTTCCACAAAAATATCCCCGGCAGCCCCGCGCTCCTTCAACTACTCACCACCAAAATCCTGGCTCAGCCTAGGTACGTCACACTACGGCTTTTAAAGCCCGAAGGTACGTCTTCTGTCTCTAACCCTCCAAACTTTTTCCTTTTTATTGCCTTTTCGAACTACGGTTGGTCTGAATTTCCCCTGTGGACTACGTAGGCAGCCTCCCGGCCTAACCAAAACAAAAACCTTTTTCAAAAACCCTTGGAATAGTGGTTGGACCAAATTGAGTTGCTTTTACAGCTTTGACTCTTACTCAAACATGTCTCGCGATCCGTCTGAGCTCAGTTAAAGAGGGGCATCTGTAGACACGCCAATTTGGCCTAACGATTATTTCAAGTCCCACCTTGGGACCATCCCGATGATGAAATGGATGCAATGATTGCTAATTGACTTCTTGTGAACCTTAGGACTTATGGTAAGAACTTTGAGCAACTTAAAGGACCCAATCAAGAGCCATATAGCCTTTCAGACAGAAATACAGAATCCTAAGAAAATCCATTTGTTAGCCGTAACATTGATCTCACGGCCTTAATATCGTTTCCTCACCCAAGCAACCTGTTGCTTGAAAATCTCCCTGAGAGATCAAACCCACGGCCGCAAGATCTATCCTTCGGCTGCAACATCCACTCCTCGGCCGCCAGATCCATGTCTCGGCCGCCAGATCGTCTATTTTCCAGACTCTAGAACGTCCTGTTGATTGTTTGATCCAACTACGATACCTCTCCGATGCGTTCGGGCCACGTTCAGAGATTACCACGAAGAGTTTGCATTGCATTGAATTTGCAATTACAATCGTACGTTTTGATTGGCCGGAGTGAGTCACCAATTGCCTATTTAAAGGGCCTTTGGGTTCCGAAAATAAAAAAACATCAGATTCACCTTCGAAATTACTCCCTCAAACCACGAATTTCTATCAATATACACTCTCAAACCTCTTCTACAAAAACTCTAACCTCCCGAAGGCAGCCACTAATCCAAGGATCAAACCCCGAAGTCCGAACCCTAAACCTAGGGTTTTTCAAGAAGCAATCAGTCAATCATCCTCAATCCGAAGCAATCAAGCTACTGAGGGATCAAGGTGGTGAGGCCCAACGGTCTCTGGTTTGGTTTATTTATCATTTTTATGTTTAATCATAGCGTTTTGATAGTTTGTTGACTTTTCCGTCTGGTGTGAGGAAGAACACCGACCGGGGCTTCGATCCCTCGGCCGGTACATCAAACCAGGAGGATCCCTCGGCCGTGACATCTATTTGTCGGCCGTGGGATCCATTCCCTTGGGACAGCTTCGTTTTGTTCAGCTTTCTGATGCATGTTTCAATTACAGTCTTGATTCACCATTAACTGCTTAAAGGATAAAAACAGACTACGTGTTGGGATTAAATAAAGCATGCATATGTCTTATGTTGAACAACTATGGGCCAGTCTTGTGGCTGGACAGAGAGGGGTGCCTAACACCTTCCCCTTACTGTACTTTTGGCTCCCGTATCCAGAATCTCTATCTATTTTCCTAGTTTTAATAAACTGGGTGGCCATTCTGTTTTGATGATAAACGCTATCGTGTGGCGACATTCCTAGCCATGGGAATGTCCACGATCTTAGTTTATGAAGCAAGCAACCAAATGAGCGAAGCAAGCAACGATCAATCTGTATGGCGATGCCCCAATCCAGGGAGGTGTCTACAGCTTTTTGGTGACTCCGCTGGGGATTGAGAGCCATAACCAAAAAGTTCAACATAAGACTAATACATGCCTTATTTAATTCATTTATCATATGCATCGAGCAGGCAAACCTCGTTGAGTTCACCTAATACCTCGGCATGACACGGGCTATTTTAGGGGTTCTGGCAAACTCCACAGTCATTTGTTCCTGGTGGTATATCAAAAAGGAAATCACCCAATTGTAGGTGCAGAAAAACAAAGAGTACCTGGAATGCTGTTGATTTCGCAACAGATCCACATGATACTCGGTTGATACCCTTATGTCTTCGCCGGAACCTTAATCTACAAGACAGACAAGGGGTGAGCGCACCTTTGCCTCTCATGACAAAGGCCCTCCGATGCCTAAGTTAGTAGCTCGTACTAGTATGGAACCCTAATTATCAGTAGGAAAGTAAGTAATGCATGCAACGTATTGCGTACCTTTTGCCTCTAGGTTTACCTTATATTTACAGACATACATCTGCTTGTTCTCCAAGCATCCTCATCGCCCCAGGATTCCTATCCCATACAGGAAACCTGGCTTTCTAGGGACTCTCGTGCCCAATCAACCAAGATCCTCCTCTCACAAGGATTTTTTCTATTATGGAATTCATTCCATAATAGGACTGTTTTTAGACTTACCTTTATCTGAATATGGGGTCTCCCTTTCTTGAACATTCCCACCGTCTTATCACTTAAGACTTAGTCCCTTATCGATAACTCCATCTGTTCGGTACTTCTCATTACCGAACAGTCCGTATTATCTACTAACTCTATGTGCCATTGGTCCACTTACAGCCGAAGAGACTGCACCTTAATTACTATTACTTTAAGTAAAGTAATATATCTGTACCGTCGAACAGATGGTATTCATTCTAGGACATCTTACGTCCCTATATCCGGACATCCCTCTGTTCGGCGTATATTTCGGATCACCGGTCCTTATCATCATGGTGCCTTTCATCACTTTTCTCATTACACAATTCCCATCACGTGTTTGGCTTATGGTTATGCCTGTTCGGGAATATGGCCCTACAATTGCTCCCCAGCTTTGCCCAATGAAACTGTTCGGGTCAATGGGTAAAGCTTCTTAAGAACAAACTGTGGGCCGAGCTTCGCAATGTCCCTTGCAGATATAACATTGATGACCATTTGATGTTTTGGCAGCTTAGTCATTATGCTTTCTCGAAGCATGGGTTCCACGTGGCAGATTTCGTACTCTTCTTATTAAACTTGACCTGACGTTTTAACTTACGGCGTCAGAACGTTGTCCTCCGCAACACATCATCCGTTACTTTTCATGTAACGGCATAAGGAGAGACGGTTCATCTCCGTCTCTTTCCTCTTTACCCCAAAAAGGTAACCCTTTGGGTTTTATACAGAAAAACCCAAAACATTTGAACCTCATCTTTCTCTCTCTGGAAACCAGGCGACTGTTCCTTCCTCACGACCGCCATTGCCGCCGTCTGCAAGATCGGCCGCTTTCCAGGAAAACACCATGGTATCCCTGTAAGATTCTCGTTCTCACTCACTTTCTATTCTCATCTGAGATCTCGTTCTCAGTCGTCTGCCTTTAGGGTTTCATTCGTACTTACTCTTGATTTCATTTCATTCGCAGTCTGCTTGAAATACATTCATGGCGGATGGAAATGGTAATGAATCCAAACCAGGCAAATTTAGACATCTTTGCGAGACCCCTACTGCCATGGCGGCCTTTAGAACGAAATACAACATTCCTGACAATGTTGCACTTGAGCTTGCTCCCCTTGGAGCAGACAGAGATGTTGGCACATGGGAGATGATGGGAATCCCCATCGTAGCAATTGCCGAGGGTGGAGTTCGTTTTCCTCTCGACCCATTACTTCGTCGAGTTTTAAACTGTATAGACTTACTCCCATGCAAGTATCCACCAATTTTTTCAGATTAGTGATGGGTATCCAGTGGTGGTATAGCATTGTGGTAAACCCCGAGTACAATACGTACTATTTCAAAGCAAGGAAAGCAGAAAAGCGTCTCGTGCTCAACTTACCAGATTCTGCTCGTGATCACGAGATGGATTTCCTTTATGTCACCGGAGCTTTCGAACCGAGGGGGGAAGATGGCCAAGTGGTGGGATTCCACTGCCCCCACGTATGGGGCTACCCACATATGCTCCCAATTCGCTTTTGTTTTAATTTTTGTTTACCTGTCAAATCCCAACAGGCTTCTAACTCAAGTCTGCCTTTCTTAATCTTGCAGCGGATAATGCAAACAAACGTCCCAGACGTGAGCCTAGCTACGTCCGAACAGAGGAGATCAACAAGATCCTGAAATACAAAGGGGTACCTGGCACGTTGACGGCTGGTCGGGGTCGAGACGCAAGCGTTCTATTGGGCTACGATCCTGTTTACAGAAGCTTTATAGATCGAAGACCAGCCAACCCGAGTACAAGCGCAGCATCAACGTCAACCGCTCCCCAACCAAGGAATCCAAGACCTAACACAGGAGTCACCTTAGCCGGACAACCAGGGGAAATCCCCATCTCTAAAGGGGGTACCACTTCCTCGTGTGGCAGTCAGGAGATCTTCTCGAAGACAGGCTGCTATTCAACTATAAACCGAACAGACAGCTATCGATCGTAACACCTCTTAGTCTTCGTCTTCTGGTTACTCTCCATCTCCACCCCATTCAGGTACAACGACTTGCCAACCCTTAAATCTAAGCTCCCTTCTTACTGTGTCATCCCGAGGTCGCGGTACAGGCCGTGCATCCTCAACCGGTGTAACGCCCCGAATTTTGGGTACGTTAAATAAACATTTTTATTGAATAAGTCAAGGAGAGTCTAGCTCATTATTACAACATAATTCTCACAAGAGTACTTTTATTCAACAAAAGAGGGGATAATCTAAGGTTATCTACAGCTCCTTCTCTTCTTCCATCCTAGCAAGTTCCTCAGCTCCAAAGGCCTCCAAGGTGTACTGTTCATGCTGCTCATCTATAAAATCTGACACATTATACCAGTGTCGCCCCCAGTATAATATGCCAGGGTCACCAAAAAGGTAACACCGTGAGCTACAGAAGCTCAATAGAATAATCCAAAACCCACTAACCATTAACTTACAAATAGCAAGTCATGCATATATCATAAAGAGTCATAACAGCACATGCATTAATATAACAAACAATGACACATCCGCATTCGCTATCTATCGCTGGTGTCATGTTTCCGTGTGTTTCTCCCACGTAACTCATCGTTTCGTGTCTCATCTTTCAACATCATTTCCAAAAATCACACGCACACACCAATGAGCAACCAAGTCCGGCACATTATGAACGCACACAATCAATAAGCTACCAAGTCCGGCACAATGTGTCACATCTTGGCTCCTCTCCGCGGATAACCAAGTCACACACCTCCAATGAAGCTACCAAGTTCGGCTTATTGGCCACAATGGCTACCAAGTCCGGCACATTGTGTCACATCTTGGCTCCTCTCCGCGGATAACCAAGTCACACACCTCCAATGAAGCTACCAAGTCCGGCTTATTGGCCACAATGGCTACCAAGTCCGGCACATTGTGTCACATCTTGGCTCCTCTCCGCTGATAACCAAGTCACACACCTCCAATGAAGCTACCAAGTCCGGCTTATTGGCCACAATGGCTACCAAGTCCGGCACATTGTGTCACATCTTGGCTCCTCTCCGCGGATAACCAAGTCACACACCTCCAATGAAGCTACCAAGTCCGGCTTATTGGCCACAATGGCTACCAAGTCCGGCACATTGTGTCACATCTTGGCTCCTCTCCGCGGATAACCAAGTCAAACACCTCAAATGAAGCTACCAAGTCCGGCCCCATTGGTAACGCATACCAACGTGAGGCTACCAAGTCCGGCCATTACGTAGTTTCTAAAATATTTTACCAAGTCCAATTATTTCCTTTATCCACACTCTAGGTGTCATGTTTCTACTTCTCGGTTGTCGTGTCTCGAAATCATGCATAGACTCCGCGGTGGGACTATTCACATAACTCATGCGATATCAAATAGCAAGATCATCCAACTCTATACTATCATGCTCGTTAAAAGGTCAAAATACAAATAATTCGTTTCAAAACGACACTTTATCTTTAAAACGCATTTCCTTCGAGAAGTTCAATAAAGCAACACATGTTTATTGACGAGTTCATACAATCACGTGGTAATTAGGCGATCAAGCAACCAAGTAGCCATAAGATCAAAGTAAACTACGTACTTTTAGCAAGAAAGTTCTACAAGCTAAATATCACAACTACACTATCATGCTCATATACTTCAAAGAATTCTACGTCAAACAACATCATGCGATCAACTAGCCAAGTACTACATATTCTTAATCACGCTCATATCATACGATATACGTAGGGTAGGGGTATAAGAAGATTTTACCTTAATCCGAAACTAGTCGGGGCCGAATAAGCTAGTTGAAAAATTCTACGGGCGGTGAAACTCTCAAATCTGGACCGAACTTTGAATGGCAGTAACTCAGTCACAACTGGGCCGAATAGGATCGTTCTTGAGTCTAAAACGAAGATCTCGAAATTTTCTACAACTTCCGTGAAGGACGTTATTCCTAGAAACGACTTTCGCCCGGAGAAAAATGGGGATAAGAAAGTGGACAGTGAGCTGTCTGGAATGGAATTTCCAGATTTTTCACTGAACTTTGGAGGTCGATATCTTGGTCATCTCTTGACCGTTTGGGGTGGTTCTTGGGTCTAAACTGAAGCTCTCGAAGTGTTCTACGACTTTCGTGGAGGACGTTGTTCCTAGAAAAACGAGTTTCGCCCGGAGAAAAAATGGAGTTTTTCAGAGGACAGTAGGCTGCCTGGGCAAAACAGAATGGGTTTTAGAGAGGAGTTTGGAGAATGAGGTGAAGGTGTGAGTTCAAATGAAGAATGAGGCAAGTATTTATAGGCAAAGCCTCTCCTCTCTCCTCTCTTGGCCGGCCTCTCTTTCTCTCTCTTTCTCCCAATTTTTTATTCCACCAAATCTTGATTTCTTGCAAGAATCATCCTAAAAACCTAGGCTTGCATGGCTATGGAAGATTTTGCTTTCCTTGCACTCCAAGAACTAGGACAAAACTATGTTATCTTATTGGGGTTTTGGTCTTGTCTAGTCCTTGAATCTAATAAGAAAGTCTAGGTTTAGTCCTTAGGAGATTTAGGCTAGATATGTAAGTATAAAACCCTAGATATGGTGAGGTAAGAAGATTGACCAAGGATTTGGACACACATCACTCTCTCTCTCCCTCTCCCATCCGAACTCTCTCTCTCTCAATTTCTCTCTCTCGGCCTCTCTCTCCAAATCTCTCTCTCTCTCTCTCTCTCCCACTTGTTTGTACTATGAAAGACTACATATATACTAATATATATAAAAGTACTTTGGGTCTTTAAAAATCTAGTATTTAAAACAAATTATAGATTTTCTAAATATAATAATACAATACACACATGCTATATACAATATAATATATATATACATATATATATATATACAAGTACATATATAATATATACAAGCCATGTACTTCTCAATCTAGACTAGATATGAAAGAATCCCATAGCTAATAAATTAATGTAAGTCTTTCAAAGTACTAAGTAATTAAATAATAACCCTAATGTACTAATTATAATTAATTCAATTACCACACATGGCAAGTCTAGTATTTTATTAACCCTAGTACTTGGTGGGCAAGTAAGGCTATTATCCAGTGGATATTAGTTTCCCTAGCGGTTATTAACCAATGGGTAAAGATGGCTAGGATTCTAGTCTATCGTCCAATGGGTAAAGAATCTCCTAACGGTTATTAACCAACGGTTAATGCTAGAAGGTCTAATACTTGCAATTAAGTACTAAACTAATCTAATCTCGTACTTAGGAAGATTAACTAAGGTTTACCTATTGACCAATGGGTAAAGGAAACTTTAACGCTATTGTCCAATGGATAAAGACAAAAAGGTTCAAATGGTCCAACTAGGGTTAGGAAGAAGTGATTAGGCTAAATGGGCATTAGGCTATTCTAATTAATTGGTTAAAGACTAACGATACATAATCTAGGCTTTCATTGCTCGAGTGGTATTTTGGTTTTATTTAGTAGGAAATCGCCTACTAACGGAATATTAAAGCCCGACGGTGCCAAACGCCAAGGCAAGGCATGAGCGTGGCCAAGGCAGCCTGCTAGCAAAGCAGTGGCCAAGGTGGCCCGCTAGCAAAGCAGTGGCCAAGGTGGCCCGTTAGCAAAGCGGTGGCCAAGGCGGCCCGCTAGCAAAGTAGTGACCAAGGCGGCCTACAAGCAAGGCAGTGGCCAAGGCAGTCTACAAGCAAAGTGGTTGCCAAGGCGGCCTGCTAGCAAAGCAGTGGCCAAGGTGAGGCGTGAGCATGGCCAAGGTAGCCTGGTGGCTGCAAAGGCTGCGGTGGCCAAAGCACTGGCACAAAATAGTGGCTAAGGCACCGGTGGCTGTTAAGGCTGCCGTGGCAAAGCACTGGTGGCAAAGGCTGCCGTGGCCAAAGCAGCCGGCACAAGCTAGCGGCTGGCCAAGGCGCGTAGCTAAGGTAGGGCTGAGCAAGGCAGCCCAGGCAACGCGAAGGCAAAAGCAAGGCGTGACTCGATGCCAAGCGAATCCGATGGCGCCTGGCAGAGCAACCCGACAAATGACCCGACACTTAGGTGAGGCAGCCCGACAATGAGCCGATGCCAAGGCAAGGCAGGCTCAAGCGAGTCGACGCTAAGGCAAGGCAGCCTAATAATGAGGCAAGGCAGGCCTAGCCAAGCCAAAGCAAGGCAGTCAAGCCAACGGTCAAGGCAAAGGCCAAAAATTTCTACTAACCACTTCGGTATCGATGCATCACTCTAGGTTAGGGAAATGTAACTAAGCCAATTGTAGTTAGGGTTTGCTAACTAATCGGTTAAAAGCTAACTATGCTTGCTAAGTAGGATTTCCAGTCAAGAAATATAATTTAAAGATTTTCGAATAAAAATGAGATTTTTATTAGTCAGTAACGACCGATTTTTGGTTATGGAAATAAAAATCCAAGTGATAAAATAAAATTCAAATTTTTAACGAAATTTTTATTGACCAAAAATCAGGGTCGTTACAACCTATCCCCCTTAAAATAATTTCGTCCTCGGTGACTACGGGTTAGGCTTAATTACTATACAGGCCTCAGAATCATCGTCTATCCCCCTTAAAATAGAAGCAAGCCACTCTTAATCCTTTGTAAACACCAACGCCAAATGCAAAACCTCTATTAAATCATCATGCAGCCCATGTCTCGCGACGTCCTTATTGAATCAGCATGCTTCCCTCCAACGGCGATGTTACTTTCGTACTCGTAATTAGGGGTTCTGTTTCTAGTGCTAGAGCAGTTACGCAAGCAATAGATATAAATGCGATGCTCCATAGTCAACAAAGCTTGTACGCAGGTATTATAGTGGCGTACCTTGGAGCACAGAGGGATCCTGCTCCTGTTCCTCAGTCTGCAGAGCGAAAATACACCCTCCAGTGCTTGGCTGGTTTCCCTTGTTTTGCCCATTTTTCTGCTACGATGGGCCCCCAGGGTTTTGTTTCCCAAAATTGGTCAGTCTAAAGCTTTCGTTCCTCTCCTTCTGAGGTTGCAGGCATTGACGGCTATAGTGGCCCATGGCCTGACAGTTCCTAACTGTTGCTAGGTTTCGACTGCTTTGTTCCCCAAAGTCGGTTGGTCCAAGGCTCCCATTCTCCTTCTTTTGAGGTTGCGGGCATTGGTGCCTGCAGTGGCCCATAGCCTGACAGTTGTAGCATTGAACTGTCGATAAGTCCCGTCCACCTCTCTGTGGTTTGTCACGTCCTAGTGTAGCAGTTTCCCAAAGTTGGTTGTCTTGAGGCGATTTAGAGGGGTAGGGTCTATGGTTGTTGTTGGGTTGTTGGGTCCGGATTGGTCCGCCGGTGTTGCCAGTTGCCTTCCTCCAGCGGGTCTTGAAGTCCGCCTCCTCACTCTCCAGTCGAAGAGCACATTTTACGACACTGGTATAGGTGGTAAAGTCTTGTGCCACCACAGCCTTTCGAGCGGTTGTCAGCCCCCACTCGAATCTTCTTGCCTTCTTATCCTCAGTTGCTACTGCATTTGGGGCATAGCGGGATAGTTCCCCAAACTTGGCCGCATACTGGGTTACGGTCATTGTTCCTTGTTTTAGATTGATGAACTCTTGTTCCTTGGCCAGGCGAAGGGGTGTAGGGAAGTATTTGTCAAGAAACAGGGTTTCAAACTCGGCAAAGGTCATTGTGGCCATGGTATGGGTTGCTTCCATCAGGTCCCACCAATAGCGAGCTTATCCCTTTAGTTGGTAAGTGGTTAAGGCCACACGATCTCCGTCTTGGGTAATTCCCAGGGTGTCAAGGATCACCTTAATTTCCTTTAGCCATGTCTCAGCCACGGTGGGGTTGGTATCTCCGTGGAAAGTCGGGGGTCGGCGCTTACAAAATTCGTTCATCGCTCGGGTTCGGTTCATAGGTTCATCATTGCAGTTTTGGTTTCGGCGGTGGGCGTTTAAAGCGGCCACAAACGCTTGTATGATCGGGGTTAGGTTGGGGTTTGCATTCGAGGACTCTCCAGTTTCGTGTCGTAATCCGTTGCGTCGATTCACCATCTACGAATCGAAATCGAGGCGGGGAGGTTGATTAAATAAATTTTCCTTTTGCAAATAGTGTTTCTTTCTCAAAGTCAAAAGCAGTTTTATCACATAGTATGCAACAGTACTCTTTTGAAGGAAACAAGCTTTTTTTTTAAAGATAAAAGAGAGATACAATCATAAGCATAGAATTCTACTACAATGGCGAATAGCGACCTAAGGTTCTTACAAGTTGAAACGATCCTATGTACTCCAACTACGAGGTTCTATAGGTTATCAGGTTCTAACCTACACCGCTAGTACTCCACTCTAGGGTAAAACAATTCCTATAAATCTCTCTCAACCATTCATGCAGTTCTAACTAACAGGTTGACTAGCTTGTTCATCTACGAGGAAAGATTTTTAAACTCAAGTAGTCACGGTTAAAGACAGAGTTTTAACTAGTACTAAGGAAACTCAAGATTTTCTACGTTCCACATTCTATCCTTGATTCAAGTCATCATCCAATTGTTCGGGAATTCCCAGTTCGGTGGTACTGCCAATTTCCACACCTTACTTCAATCCGAAGATTGTTTTGTCAGAATTCCACCCAATTTGGGACGGTAAACTTAAAAATCAAGTCACGTTTGTGCAACGGTCAACTTATCTTAAAACTAATCTTAAAGGCTACCCATTCTACCCATGGCCGAGGTTTTGAACCTAAAGCTCTGATACCAAGTTGTAATGCCCCGAATTTTGGGTACGTTAAATAAACATTTTTATTGAATAAGTCAAGGAGAGTCTAGCTCATTATTACAACATAATTCTCACAAGAGTACTTTTATTCAACAAAAGAGGGGATAATCTAAGGTTATCTACAGCTCCTTCTCTTCTTCCATCCTAGCAAGTTCCTCAGCTCCAAAGGCCTCTAAGGTGTACTGTTCATGCTGCTCATCTATAAAATCTGACACATTATACCAGCGTCGCCCCCAGTATAATATGTCAGGGTCACATAAAGCAACACCATGAGCTTGAAGCTCAATAGAATAATCCAAAACCCACTAACCCTTAACTTACAAATAGCAAGTCATGCATATATCATAAAGAGTCATAACAGCACATGCATTAATATAACAATAACAACAACAATGACACATCCGCATTCGCTATCTATCGTTGGTGTCATGTTTCCGTGTGTTTCTCCCACGTAACTTATCGTTTTGTGTCTCATCTTTCAACATCATTTCCAAAAATCACATGCACACACCAATGAGCTACCAAGTACGGCACATTATGAATGCACACAATCAATAAGCTACCAAGTCCGGCTTATTGGCCACAATGGCTACCAAGTCCGGCACATTGTGTCACATCTTGGCTCCTCTCCGCGGATAACCAAGTCACACACCTCCAATGAAGCTACCAAGTCCGGCTTATTGGCCACAATGGCTACCAAGTCCGGCACATTGTGTCACATCTTGGCTCTTCTCGTGGATAACCAAGTCACACACCTCCAATGAAGCTACCAAGTCCGGCTTATTGGCCACAATGGCTACCAAGTCCGGCACATTGTGTCACATCTTGGCTCCTCTCCGCGGATAACCAAGTCACACACCTCCAATGAAGCTACCAAGTCCGGCCCCATTGGTAACGCATACCAACGTGAGGCTACCAAGTCCGGCCATTACGTAGTTTCTAAAATATTTTACCAAGTCCAATTATTTCCTTTATCCACACTCTAGGTGTCATGTTTCTACTTCTCGGTTGTCGTGTCTCGAAATCATGCATAGACTCCGCGGTGGGACTATTCACATAACTCATGCGATATCAAATAGCAAGATCATCCAACTCTATACTATCATGCTCGTTAAAAGGTCAAAATACAAATACTTCGTTTCAAAACGACATTGTATCTTTAAAACGCATTTCCTTCGAGAAGTTCAATAAAGCAACACATGTTTATTGACGAGTTCATACAATCACGTGGTAATTAGGCGATCAAGCAATCAAGTAGCCATAAGATCAAAGTAAACTACGTACTTTTAGCAAGAAAGTTCTACAAGCTAACTTTCACAACTACATTATCATGCTCATATACTTCAAAGAATTCTACGTCAAACGACATCATGCGATCAACTAGCCAAGTACTACATATTCTTAATCACGCTCATATCATACGATATACGTAGGGTAGGGGTATAAGAAGATTCTACCTTAATCCGAAACTAGTCGGGGCCGAATAAGCTAGTTGAAAAATTCTACGGGCGGTGAAACTCTCAAATCTGGACCGAACTTTGAATGGCAGTAACTCGGTCACAACTGGGCCAAATAGGATCGTTCTTGAGTCTAAAACGAAGATCTCGAAATTTTCAACAACTTCGGTGAAGGACGTTATTCCTAGAAACGAATTTCGCTTGGAGAAAAATGGGGATAAGAAAGTGGACAGTGAGCTGTCTGGAATGGAATTTCCAGATTTTTCACTGAACTTTGGAGGTCGATATCTTGGTCATCTCTTGACCGTTTGGGGTGGTTCTTGGGTCTAAACTGAAGCTCTCAAAGTGTTCTACGACTTTCGTGGAGGACGTTGTTCCTAGAAAAAAATTTCGCCCGGAGAAAAAATGGAGTTTTTCAGAGGACAGTAGGCTGCCTGGGCAAAACAGAATGGGTTTTAGAGAGGAGTTTGGAGAATGAGGTGAAGGTGTGAGTTCAAATGAAGAATGGGGCAAGTATTTATAGGCAAAGCCTCTCCTCTCTCCTCTCTTGGCCGGCCTCTCTTTCTCTCTCTTTCTCCCAATTTTTTATTCTACCAAATCTTGATTTCTTGCAAGAATCATCCTAAAAAACCTAGGCTTGCATGGCTATGGAAGATTTTGCTTTCCTTGCACTCCAAGAACTAGGACAAAACTATGTTATCTTATTGGGGTTTTGGTCTTGTCTAGTCCTTGAATCTAATAAGAAAGTCTAGGTTTAGTCCTTAGGAGATTTAGGCTAGATATGTAAGTATAAAACCCTAGATATGGTGAGGTAAGAAGATTGACCAAGGATTTGGACACACATCACTCTCTCTCTCCCTCTCCCATCCGAACTCTCTCTCTCTCAATTTCTCTCTCTCGGCCTCTCTCTCCAAATCTCTCTCTCTCTCTCTCTCCCACTTGTTTGTACTATGAAAGACTACATATATACTAATATATATAAAAGTACTTTGGGTCTTTAAAAATCTAGTATTTAAAACAAATTATAGATTTTCTAAATATAATAATACAATACACACATGCTATATACAATATAATATATATATACATATATATATATATATATATATACAAGTACATATATAATATATACAAGCCATGTACTTCTCAATCTAGACTAGATATGAAAGAATCCCATAGCTAATAAATTAATGTAAGTCTTTCAAAGTACTAAGTAATTAAATAATAACCCTAATGTACTAATTATAATTAATTCAATTACCACACATGGCAAGTCTAGTATTTTATTAACCCTAGTACTTGGTGGGCAAGTAAGGCTATTATCCAATGGATATTAGTTTCCCTAGCGGTTATTAACCAATGGGTAAAGATGGCTAGGATTCTAGTCTATCGTCCAATGGGTAAAGAATCTCCTAACGGTTATTAACCAACGGTTAATGCTAGAAGGTCTAATACTTGCAATTAAGTACTAAACTAATCTAATCTCGTACTTAGGAAGATTAACTAAGGTTTACCTATTGACCAATGGGTAAAGGAAACTCTAACGCTATTGTCCAATGGATAAAGACAAAAAGGTTCAAATGGTCCAACTAGGGTTAGGAAGAAGTGATTAGGCTAAATGGGCATTAGGCTATTCTAATTAATTGGTTAAAGACTAACGATACTTAATCTAGGCTTTCATTGCTCGAGTGGTATTTTGGTTTTATTTAGTAGGAAATCACCTACTAACGGAATATTAAAGCCCGACGATGCCAAACGCCAAGGCAAGGCGTGAGCGTGGCCAAGGCGTACCGCTAGCAAAGCAAGGCTGGCGTGGCCTAGCAAAGTGGCCAAGCGCTGCCCGTTAGCAAAGCCAAGGCGGCCCTCGCTAGCAAAGTAGTGACCAAGGCGGCCTACAAGCAAGGCGGTGGCAAGGCAGCCTACAAGCAAAGCAGTGGCGGCCTGCTAGCAAAGCAATGGCAAGGTGAGGCGTGAGCATGGCCAAGGTAGCCTGATGGCAAAGCAGGGGCCAAAGCAGCCCGGTGGCCAAATAGTGGCAGCCGGTGCTGCAAGTTGGCCAAAGTGTAAATGGTACTGGCTAAGGATGCTACGTTAGCGGCGGTGGCCAAAGTACTGGTGGCATGGCTGCGGTGGCCAAAGGCCAAGCAGGTTAGCGGTGGCCAAGGCGAGCTAGGGCTGTGAGCAAGGCACCAAAGAACGCTAAGGCAAAAGCAAGGTGTGACTCGATGCCAAGGCAGAATCCGATGGCCAAGGCAGAGCAACCCGACAATGACCCGACGCTAAGGCAAGGCCGCGACAGTGAGCCGACGCTAAGGCAAGGCAGGCTCGAAGTCGACGCTAAGGCAAGGCAGGCCTAACAGAGACCCGATGCCTAGGCAGACTAGCCAAGCCAAAGCAAGGCGATCAAGCCAACGGTCAAGGCAAAGGCCAAAAATTTCTACTAACCACTTCGGTATCGATGCATCACTCCAGGTTAGGGAAATGTAACTAAGCCAATTGTAGTTAGGGTTTGCTAACTAATCGGTTAAAAGCTAACTATGCTTGCTAAGTAGGATTTCCAGTCAAGAAATATAATTTAAAGATTTTCGAATAAAAATGAGATTTTTATTAGTCAGTAACGACCGATTTTTGGTTATGGAAATAAAAATCCAAGTGATAAAATAAAATTCAAATTTTTAACGAAATTTTTATTGACAAAAAATCAGGGTCGTTACTGTTACTAGATAGTTCCCTTGAGGCTGCTGATGCCCATCGGGACAGACGCCCTAGGATTCAAGAAACTAGAGAACCCAATGCATTGGCAGCCGAGACTCCTACACCGAGCACTACTGTTACTCAGGCAACCTGGGTCCCTCAACTCACCAGGGGTGACTGTCCAGTAAATGTTGGGGACAGTGCAAGCTCTTCAGAGACCGCACTGGCTCTTGCACAGTGCTTATTACTGCCTGTTGATATGCAAAAGGAATCCTCTTCTTCTGGTGACCGGCTAGTTTCTACTGGACTCATCAGTGGAATAAAGGTAAACTCGTTTTATTCCACACTTTATGCTTTACCTCGCTTATGGTAGTTCACTAATCTTTGAACTATACTTGTTTCTACTCAGTTTATCCAGAAGATGGTTGCACTGGGGCAGAAATTCCAAGATGCAGAGTCTGAGAGAATCAGACTTCTAAATGACAACACTAGGCTGCTCCGAACAATTATGAGATTGGAAGGGGAGAGAGACAAAGCCAAGGCTGACTGCAACAAGGCAAAAAGCAAGCTTGAAATTGCTGAAGACAGCCTCAACCAAGCCCTTGGTGAGATCGACAGTACCAAGAAGGCTGCCTACGAGGAAGGTTATCAGAAGGGGTTTGACGAGGCAACTGCTAGCTACGTCGAACAAATGCCATCAGTACAGGATCAAATTTTTGCCGCAGGTTGGGAATCGTGTTTGACCAAAGTTGGGGTTCCTGATGACTCTCCACTATGGGCATTTGAACTACCGAGCAGCCGTGGGGCAGCTGTTATCGAGATTGAGGAGCCCAATGCTGATGATGTCAAACAACAAATTGACAATTTTGCAGACTCTGATGGTGACATCCAAATGGAGTCACAGGATACCCCAACTGGAACTCATGATGCCCAGAACGAGTAGTTACAAGTGCAGGCAACAGTCAGTGAGGCTGCCGATGTCGGTACTGAATTAGCTGCTAATGTCTCAGGAGAAGTTATCCATGAGGTCCAAACCTTGGACTAAATCTGGTAAGTTGTTTTCATCAACCTCTCAAACACTTTGGCATAATTTTGGCAGGTCCTGTGTGACCGTAGTATTTGGCCCTGCGTGGCATCAGTACAATTTGAACTTTGGTAATACAGGTATTCAGCCCTGTGTGGGAAAACACTTGCTCTTCGGTGGCCATTTCGAGGCCTTTATTTATTTTGCTCGGCCCTTCGTGGCTGGATACTTTTGGTGGTATCTCGTACCTTGTTTATGTATTTCATACGTATTTTTGCTTATGATCAGATTCGTATGTCTATCTATTTTTTAGAATCTACTAAGTATTTCATACTTTAGCCTATCTAATTGTGTCATGTTTTAGACAGCAAATTTATACTGGAAACCGCAGGTTTTATAGGACATAATTTCGTTTATGTTTTTATCCAAGTTTCCCGTACTTGGCAGATCTAAGTATTGTCGAACTTAGAGTTTTTTAAGTCTCTCGTACTTAGCAAGTCTATAATCTGTACAAGTATTTCATACTTGTAAATATGAATACAAGTGTTTCATACTTGTGAAGCACAAGTGTTTCGTACTTGTGGTATTTGAGACGTATACTCGTACGCATAGTTTAAGTTTCTCGTGTTTAAACATCACTAAGTGTCACGTACTTAGGTAATTTCTAAGTATCTCGTACTTTAAGTATTTCGGACTTAAACAAGTTGTCATATATTAAGTTGGTTTTTTCATACATAGAATAATTGAAATGTATATTCGCACGTACCGAGTTTATTCGTACCCATTCCCTGCTCCCTAATACGAAGAAGGGGAAGATGAGGCCATTATTAGTATTTAAAATAACCATAAGCCACAGAAAAATAATATTTCTGAAAAGTCGATATATTGCCAAAGACGTGATTTTATTCATAATCTTAGAAACTCAGGGGGTCGTTACGCGTACCCCATGCAACTAAAAAATGAAACACAAGGGAGTTTTATTCATAATTCCCATATAATCACACAATCCTAAAACAGAATAAAAAGTAACACTGAAGTCTTTCAAACAAAGAACTTTCTCAAGTTGTGGACATTCCAGGGCTGTGGCACTGGGTTCCCGTCCAAGTCTGCCAAACGATAAGCCCCAATGCCCACGATCTCAGTGACTCGATACGAACCTTCCCAATTAGCCCCCAACTTGCCCTCGTTGGCCACCTTGGTGTTGCCGAGCACTTTGCGGAGCACAAGGTTTCCAACACCAAACTCTTGTGGGTGGACATGCTTGTTATAGTTCTTCATCAACTGTTCCTGATAGGAGGCCAGATGCACCAGGCCTTTTTCTCTTCTGTCCTCGGCAAGGTCGAGTTCAATTTCAAGAGTCCTGTCATTTCCCCCACTCTCGACCAACGCAGTCCTGTTAGTAGGAAGGCCAACTTCCAATGGAATGACTGCCTCTGTTCCATAGGCCAAAGAATAGGGGGTCTCTCACGTAGACCTTCTTGGCGTCGTTCGATGCGCCCACAACACTAGTGGTAACTCATCAAGCCACTTGCCCTTTGCTTTATCCAACCTCTTCTTGATCCCATCTAGAATGGTTTTATTGGATGTCTCTGCCTGCCCATTACTCTGAGGGTAAGCAGGGGTTGAGTAATAATTCCTTATTCCATACCGAGCACAGAAAGTTTTAAACTTTTTCTGGAACTGGGAACCATTATCTGTGATCAACGAATACGGGACCCCAAAATGAGTAATGATGCTCTTCCAGACAAACCTCTCTATCATAGGTTCAGTAATCTTGGCCAGAGGTTCAGCCTCAATCACTTTGTGAAGTAGTTTGTTGCTACCAAAAGGAATTTTCGGTTCCCAGTAGCCTTATGGAGTGGACCCACGATGTCCATCCCCCATTAACCAAATGGCCAGGGGCTAGTCAAGGGCACCAGATCTTCGGCTGGTGTTCGGATCATTGGTGAGAATTCCTGACACTTCTCACAGATTTTCACGTAAACCTTTGCATCTTCTTGCATATGTGGCCACCAATAGCCTTGAGTTATTGCTCGGTGGGCTATAGACCTACCCCCTGCATGACTTCCACATGTCCCCTCGTGAATCTCGTGAAGAAATTTCTACACCATCTCGGGGTGTACACAGAGCAGGTACGACCAGTAAAGGATTTCTTGTATAACTTCCCTTCTGGAGATAACCAAAACCTTGCTGATTTGGTCCTAATCTTATGGGCTTCCTTTTTATCAGAAGGAGAGTCTCATCTCGTAGAAATCCTATAATTGGATCCATCCAACTTGGCCCCTGGTTCACGTCCAGGACCAACTCTACACTTTTCCCAATGCTTGGTTCATCCAGATAATCGACCGCTACTTTCCTTTTTAACTCAGTAGGAACAGCAGCAGCCAACCAAGCCAGAGAATCTGCATGGGCATTCTGTCCCGAGCTTATTTGTTCAATACATACCTTTTCAAAGGTATCAAGCAAATCTTTGGCTGCCTCTACATAAGCTGCCGTCTTCTCACTCCGGGCCTCGTATTCCCCGGACAGTTGACATACCACCAACTGAGAATCACAGTAACCCCTTAATCTTTTTGCTTTCAAGGTTTTTGCACTTTTAAGACCGATCAGCAGAGCCTCATATTCTGCCACGTTATTCAATGCGCTAAACCCCAGTCGAACAGAGAGCTCAACCATCACCCCGCCCGGAGGGAACAAAATAATACCAGCTCCAGAACCAGTGTTACAAGCTGAACCGTCAACGAATAACTTCCATTCCATGGGGTCCTGTTCGGCAGGCATCTTTCTTTTCTTGGTTGGCTGTTAAACAGATGTCTCCTTTCTCGTAGGAGGCCCAGGTGCTACCATTGGTGAAAATTTTGCTACAAAATCAGCCAACACTTGGCCTTTTATTGCCATGCGCGGCTGGAAGTCAATATCATATTGGCTCAACTCAACAGACCATGTTGAGATTCGTCCTGAAAAGTCCGCCCTTCGTAGCAGTGACCTTAACGGATACTCAGTATAAACCACAACCTTGTGGCCTTGGAAGTAATGAGGTAACATCTTGGTAGCTGTCCTTAATGCAAGGACCAATTTTTCAAGGGGCAGATACCTCGTTTCTGCGTCCAACAGTGTCTTACTCACATAATAAACCGGGATTTGCTCAGATCCCTTATTTCTCAACAAAACAGCACTAACAGCATGCTCAGAAACTGCTAAATACAAAATCAAAGACTCACCCGGATCCGGAGTTGATAGAAGTGGGGCTTTAGCCAAGTATTGCTTCAAATCCTGGAATGCCTGTTCGCATTCTGCTCCCCATTCATATCCTTCTCTTTTCTTCAAAAGCTGAAAGAAGGGCCTACATTTGTCACTCGACCTGCTAATGAATCTATTGAGAGCAGCAGCCATCCAAGTCAACCTTTGTACTTCTTTCGTCGTCTTGGGACTTTGCAATCCTTGTAACGATGATATCTGTTCTGGGTTTGCTTCGATTCCCCTTATCGTCACGAGATGCCCCAAGAACTTTCCAGAACCAACCCCAAATGCACACTTTGAGGTGTTGAGTTTTAACTTGTATTCCCTCAAGATGTTAAAAGCCTCTGTCAAATCTGCTATGTGACCTTGTCTGGTTTTGCTCAACCATATCATCTATGTAAATTTTCATAGTTTTGCCAAGCAATCTTTTAAACATGATGGTTGCCAGTCTTTGGTATGTTGCTCCTGCGTTCCTCAATCCTAAGGGCTTGACACTATAACAGTACAGCCCTCACGGCGTAATGAAAGAGGTCTTTTCCTGATCTGGGCCAAACATGGCAATCTGATGATACCCCCGATATGCATCGAGAAAACTCATCCGCTTATAACCGACAGTTGCATCAACCAACTGGTCAATTCTAGGCAGGGGAAAGCTGTCCTTTGGGCACGCTTTATTCAAGTCTGTGAAATCCACACAGACACGCCATTTTCCATTCTTCTTTTTCACTACTACAATGTTGGACAGCCATTCTGGATAGTAAACTTCACGTATTGCTTTGGCTTCCAATAGCCGCTCTACCTCTTCAATAACAGCATCAACATGCTGCACAGCTGCCCTCCTCTTCTTCTGGATCACAGGCTTGTGGTGGGGGTCTACATTTAAATGGTGACAAATCACGTCTGCACCTACACCGCGCATCTCTTCTGGTACCCAAGCAAACACATCGACATATTCCTTTAAGAATCCAACCAGTTCGTTTTCTTCCTCAACTGGAAGTGACTCCCCTATCGAAAAATATCTTTCAAGATCAGTCTCGTTGATCTGTATTTTCTTCAGACCTTCAATCATTTTTTCTGTTGGATTTCTACCGACATCCTCGATAGTCGGCTGATCTGGTGCCTCCATTGCATGAACCTAATGGGCCTTTGGAATTTTCTTGACAATGGAAATCAAGCACTGCTGTGCTGCCTTTTGATTCCCCCTTATTTTCTCAATCCCATTGGAACCAGGGAACTTCACCATTTGATGATACGTAGAGGAAACAGCCCTCATTTTATGTAACCATGTCCTCCCTATAATCGCGTTGTAAGAGGACGGGACATCAACCACTAAAAAATCTATTCTTAGAACTACAGTACCAGCACGAACAGGTAGTGTCACTTTCCCAAGGGGCCAGACTGCTCCCGCTCCAAACCCAACCAGAGGTGTTATTGATTGCTCCAGATCTAACTGAGCTAGTCCCAATTTCTTGAACGCATCGTAGTACAAAACCTCCGTGCAGCTCCCAGAGTCCACCAAGATCCTTTGAATGTCATATTCCCCAATTCGTAGGGTAATGACCAAAGCATCGTTATGAGGCACCTGGACATCTCCGAGATCCTCATCTGTAAAGACTATACCTTCGCTGCTTTCATTGGTTTCTCGTCCCCTCTTATTTCCCAATTTCAGAACATGCTGGTCATGCTTGGCTTGCCTCTAGAGCAGCCTTACCTCATTCCTCGTATAAGGTGCGGCCAATCCATGTATCATATGGATTACCCCTCTAGGATTCTGTTCGTAATCCATCTCCATGGCTTTCCCTTTTTCTTTGGGGTCCTCCTGAATATACTCCTTCAAATAGCCTCGAGAGACCAGATCGTCAAGATGTTTCTTGAACATTTCACAATCCTCAGTCATGTGGCCCCAATCCTTATGATAACTGCAGTGCTGATTCGTAGCACGTTTCGCATCCTTGTCTCCACCTTGACTCGGGGGCCACTTGAAGTAGGGCTGATTCTTTATTCAATAAAGAATCCTGTAAATAGGCTTTTTCCAGACTGTTGTTATCGAAAAGAATGACTTGGGGTCTGGTGCTGGTTTTTCTTTGTATGGCTCTTTCTTAGCTTGCCCATACTCCCTCCTTTCCTTATAAGTCTTGGGCTCTGGTTTGTCAATCTTCTTAGCTGGTGTTTTCGGCTGTTCGGCAATCAATTTGCCATCTTCACGGAGAATGTCGTCCTCCATTCTAGCATGCTGCTCGATTCGTTCCATCAGATGTGCCAATGTCGACACAGGGTGTTTGTTCAATGACTGGCAAAGTTCTTCCCGAACAGGCAGGTCTGTCTTGAAAGTAGCAATTGCATACTCCTCGCTGCAACTGTCAATCTCGTTGAAGGTTTCCCAGTACCTTTTTGCGCAGTCTCTGATCAGCTCATTATCTCCCTGCTTCATCGTGGAGAGACTTTCAAACGTCTTGGGAGCCTTTCTTCTTGTCAAGAACCGCGCAGTGAACTCCTCGGCCAACTGTGTCCATCCTCATATGGATTGTGATTCCAACTTGTGGAACCAAGACAGAGCCACTTTCCCTAAACTCGACGGGAACATCTTACACATGATAGCGTCATCCCCTTCGTGCATAAACATAGCCTACTGATAATGTTGTATGTGAACAACCGGGTCCACATTTGTTTCGTAAAGTACGAACGCCCCGTGCTTCACTCTGCTCGGCAGTCGTGCATCTTGTAACCTTCTGGTGAAGGGGGAAGTTGCTATGTTACTCAGGGCTTTCCTTGCTGCCTCTCGTGCAGTCATTGTCCCAGCTTCCTGTTCCTTGTTCTTATGCACCCGAATCCTAACCCAGTCGGACTCATGTATTTTGTACCTGTCCCTATGGTGTTTTCGGGTATCTTCTTCAACAGAGGAACTTCGGCTCCTGCTTCTCCTTTTTCGTGGAGAAAGCCCTCGTTCCTTCGGACTCCTGCTTCTTCTTTTTCGTGAAGAATGCCTCTTCTTTTTTGGAGAGGGACTCCTGCTCTTGCTCCTTCGGTGCGAAGGAGCGGCCTTGTATGTTACCATAGCCCTTTTTTCTCTTCCGGAATGTCTTCGTGACAGTCCAGAATCCTCAGGGTAATCTCGAATCCTCTCCATCTCACGGATCTCATATTCTCGTTTCTTGATTAATCAAGCATCTTCCTCGATTTCTTGCCTCTTTCTATCAAGGATATCACTATTATTATGCACACTTTTCGAATGCGCAACAGATTCTTCTCTATGGTGGGACTTGCTCCTTCTCGTGGAGTCCGTAGCAGTCCTGCCTTCCTTGTTCTTGGGATCATCTTGGATGGTCAGGGGATGATCTTGGCTCGTCGTCCTCCTGCCATGGCCACCAGCATGCTTTTTCGGAGCACCTGGAGGGGATTTGTCTCCTTCCCCACCAGCCTGGTTCTTCTCATTGAGTGGTGTGACTGGATCTACTTCCACCATGGTCGTTTTTCAAATGGAACTCGTTCGTTTCCCACAAACGGCGCCAATTGTAGGTGCACAAAAACAGAGAGTACCTGGAACACTGTTGATTCGCAACAGATTCACGTGATCCTCGGTTGATACTCCTGTGCCCCCGCCGGAATCCTAATCTGCAAGGCAGACAAGGGTGAGCGCACCTTTGCCTCTCGTGGCAAAGGCCCTCCGATGCCTAAGTTAGTATCTCGTACTGGTATGAAATCCTAATTATCAGTAGGAAAGTATGTAATGCATGCAACGTATTGCATACCTTTTGCCTCTAGGTTTATCTTATATTTACAGACATACATCTGCTTGTTCTCCAAGCATCCTCATCGCCCTAGGATTCCTATCCCATACAGGAAACCTGGCTTTTTAGGGACTGTACACACCCCAATCTGAATCTCCCGATCGTTTTACAGTTTCTTGTTTCCCCGATGATGAATCAGATCAAAAAGCAGTCTTAAGGTTGGAAAGGTTTGAGCTAGGTGTGTGCGGAACCCCTTTGAGCCCTTTGAACCATTTAAAAGAAAATAAAAACCAGTCAAACCTGGGTCAAAGTTGACCCTCGCGCGTGGAAGTCATTCCCTCGCGCGAGTGTCCTCTTTGCCAGGTGTGGTCAAAGTCAAACATTTGACTATTGACCCACGCGCGACAGGTGGAACCCTCGCGCGACACTCTCAGTGTCTCGCACGATGGTCCTCTCTAGTCCCTTTCACCTTTTTCAGCCAGTTGGTTGCTTACCTGGGGGTCTACAGGGCTATTTGAACCCCATTTTTCTCCACAGGACAGTGGCAGTGCAGGCTTTGGGCACCCCACCCTCACACAACCCTTCCATAAACTTTTTGCCAAGCTTAGCCACCAAGTTTGGTCCTAAGGGGGTGTTTGCCACCATATTTAGTCCTCCAAACCTCCTATAAATACCCCCCTTCGTCTTTCATTGCAAAGGTGACCAAGTTAATAATTTTCAAGGTCTAAAAGGTTAAGAACTCTTGCAAGCACACTCAAGCTTTCAACCCTAGTTCTCTTCCTCATCCCTTCTTCACTCCATTTTCAATCACAAGCTTCACAACCTTGTTCAATCCTCTCCAAAACCTTTCAAGCAAAGGTATAAACTCCTTAAGCGCTCCTTTGTTTTGATCCTGAGAAATGTCAGGGCGAGATTGGTAATCAATACCGATTCGTCCTAAAGTCACAGAGGTACAAGAAACTGGAAAATGCATACCCTCGCGCGAGTGACTCGGAATCACGCGCGACAGTCCACTGTCTCGCGCGACAGTCCTCGTGGGGTTTGGGGATGTTGGTTTTTCTTGTTTTGGCATGTTATTAATTGTTTTAAAATATGATAAGCTTTTAGCTCACCGATTTGCATGTTAAAACACATAGCTTGGCTTTCATTGCTTATTTATTCTCGTTGGAATGCTTTTGGGTTCTTCTTTGGACATGTACCAGAGTCGAGCACGCAAAACAATTTACGGAAGTCGATCGGGACTCTCGCGAGGACTCGGTGTCTCGGCGATGGTCCTTCCCGATCCCAATTTGCCCTTGCATGAGCAACTTGGCCCTTAGCCTCTGTTTTGGTACCCCCTCTGTTTAGGGGTTGTATTTCCATTTATTTAGCTTCTGTTTGTAATAATTAGTAATATTTATTTACTTCCAGTCCTTATTAACTGCTTGGTTTGCCCCCCTGGGTGTGCACTGGTCCTTCCAGAACCCAGAAGGGGATGGAATTTAGCCAGTGGTAGGGAATGAACTCTCGCGCGAGTGAATGGGTGTCTCGCGCGATGGTACCCTTTGCATGCACATAGATCCATGCATGCAAAGGTGGCTGTCATGTGTGATACACCCATTCCATTTGCTGCTTGGTCCATTTCTGATCAGGGGTTAGGTTTTGTCCCATTTCATCTATTGCCATCCATCCATGCCGTGTTTAAATCATATCCTGCAAACCTGTTACAGTCTTAATCCCTGATTAATTGTTCCCCCCTCTAACTGGCTTAAAATTGGTTGAAAAAGAATCCGAATCACAATCATTTGCAAAAGGTCCAAATAGAGACCGATCTCCAGGTTGGGCGAGAGGGGTGCCTTAAAAACCTTCCCCTCTCGTAACCTGGCTCCCGAACCCAGCTATGGTTATGACGGACTGGTTCCTTCACTTTTTCAAATCAAATAGCGCGGCAGGTGCTTCGAAACACGATTCCTTGGGTGTCGGACCTTCAAACCCAAGTGGCGACTCTGTATTTTTTTGGCAAGTGCGTGCACAGCCTCTGTCCGCTATCGCGCTCCCTCGATTATGGGCCCTTGCTTCGGGAACCGAAATTCCCGAAGGCTCTTTGGAATCCGGAAATTCCAAGGGCATGCTGCCCACAGTGGCGACTCTGCTGGGGATAATCGAACCAATATTAATTCATACTTAGAGTTCAATACGCTTGTGAACAATTCCTTAAAAAGTTTGTCAAAACGGTGAGCTTCGCGCTGCCGAAGGTTGGAATGGTGATTTAATAGGACCTCGTGTCCGGCCAATCCTACCTGGAGACTTTTTCAATTGTTCACTTACGTAGTTTCCTCTAAAGATGGACTAAATAAAGTGAGCCGAGCTTGAAAAGGCATTTTGCGATCTTGTGATTCTTCTTCTTTTTAATCAATTTCTAGCATGTCATTTGCATCGATGTGGGATAAGCCTCGTTGGATCATTTTGGCAATCCGGCATGGTTTACCGGAGCCCGGCGACCTCGAATGACCACAAACCTTCGACGATGATACGTCATGCTACCGTTTGACTGTTGCTCAGCGATATCACGGGCAACGGGAGGTATATCTATGGCCCTAGTCCGAGGAACCTGTTGCAAGCCAAAACCAGCCTTTGCATATACAAAGCTCTAGCACTTTCCAAACTAGGACAGGTACCTACAGGGTAAGATTTATTTGCATCTAACCCCTATATACTGTCTACGTGTTACTGCTTTCCCTATCGCATGCACTGTACATCATACCGTCTTGCGTAGGAGCATATTTAGGGCGGCTTTTAGGTTCTCGTTCCTGCGAGTATATCTTGAGCTGTGTTGGGCATTGTTAACGCCCGAAGAGGAGTCATGCGTCCAGATGATGCATGTTTTTTCACTTTTTCAAATCCTTAGAACAATAGGGACTTTAGGAAATCAAAAGTTTTCTACACCCTTGTCTATACACCTGATTAGGGTTTCAAACAGAAAACTAGGAACAGTAAAAAACATGCCGTGATGCTTACACCAGTCAGGTAACAAGTGCCTCGTCACTTACACCCTCCGGCTCACAACGCAGTGCCGCTCGTGCCGTTTCTGGTTATAGTATCATGACATGCACACCGAGTTGTTCTGACTACAAAATTGAAACCCCAATCAGCAGAATGGCTGAGGGTTTAGGGTTCTTTCGACATCCTTTAGCCTCATATTGGCTCAAACAAGGATAAACCTTTGAATAGAATTCTGAGGGCTTTGCTGATGCCCGAACAGCTCGAGACAGACTTGTTTCTTAGTCTTAGAGTCTAGGGGCAACACTGACGACGCTGGCTGCATTACTTTAGTCTTTTATTTAGATTAAAGTTGCTGCAGGATCCCTACTGAGCCTTCTGTTTTGTTGTCAAGCAAAGTTCTGAGCCATTGCACCGCCAAGGAAAGTATCGAGGCAAAGAGCCAAACCCGCTTGGGAACGTTTGCAACAGAATCCAGGTCAAAGGCTTGTCAGGTTATAATCCCAGTCAGTCGCAACGGAAGACTCACCGCTTTCTTCATTGGCTGCCTTACGGTCAGGCTTATCGCCGATCTTGGACGAGGTTGTTCAGCCAACATCTCCTGCTCTTTCTTCAGCATCTAAAACTCCCAACATGGCAGGAAACCCAGAGGTCCAGCCACTTACTGTGGAACAAATGGTCATGAACCTTCAAGCCAGCATCACTGCAATGCAGCATAGGGCTGCCCAAACCGATGCTAATGTCACCCGTTTGAATGAACTCTTCGACACTCGCATTCCACCACCTCTTGAAGAGGAAAGCGAGGCCGAAGATGATCCGCACGTGCAGCGAGTTATGGTTGAAGATCCAAACAATCCCGGGCGCGTCATTGTTCAGCACAACCCCCGAATTGTTCATACACCTGCTGGTAACCTTGCAGGCAATGTCCTGGTTGAAAATCCGGACATTACTGCTCTCGTGACCAAGATGGCCCAGCTTGAAGAATCCATTGCCAAGGCGAAAAAGGTCAAAGCTGGTGGCATTGACTTGGATCGCCTCTGCCTGTATCCTAACGCCAAACTTCCTGAGAAGTTTAAAATGCCAGACTTGGCAAAGTTCGACGGAAGTGGCGACCCACGGACCCATCTTTACAGTTACCATGCTGCAATGAAGCTGCTTTCAGTTGAGCCTGAGGCCTTGTCACAGCTCTTTCCTCAGACCCTCTCGGGCCCTGCCTTCCAATGGTTTCTGTCACTCGACATCGCCAAAAGGAGGACTTGGGAGGACATTGGGACTGCGTTTATTTCGCAGTACAGTTACAACTCTCAACTGAAGATGACCACACGGGAGCTGGAATCCACAAAGATGGAGGCAAAGGAGTCCTTTGCCGATTTTGTCAAGAGATGGAGAGCTAAGGCTGCTCTAATGATTGATCGCCCCAGCGAGAAAGACCAACTCCGCATCATCTCTCGGAATCTTCAGCCAGACTATGCCAAGCATCTAGTCCTTGCTCAAGCGTCTGTAAACTTTGACACCTTTTACGACTCTGGTCTGGCCATCGAGGATGCACTCCAAAGCGGGATTCTGACAAAAGGGGAATCTTCTAATCCCCCGAAGGCAAAGCCCCGTGCTTATTCTGGAAACACCAATGCTCTGTTTGGAACTGGGACTTATTCCAACGCAGCAACCAGTGGTACCAACGCCTCTACTTCCAACACCACAAACCACATAGCTGATGTCAACCAGGTTCAATCACCGCAGAACAACCGCCCTCGCGGTCAGCCCCGCAGCTTCTCTGCGATTGAGGCACCTCTGTCCTCAGTGTTGGAGAAATTAATGAAGTCAGGGCATCTCAAGCCCCTGGATCCAATTCCTTTACCCAAGAATCCTTCGCCAGGTTTCAAGGTCAATTTGTAGTATGCCTACCATCAGGGTGCCGGCCACCTTACCGATTCCTGTGTCCGTCTTCGACATGCAATTCAGGATCTTATAGACGAAGGGACTTTTTCGGCGTCGCCTCCGCAAGCCCAAAAACCAAACATCCTTTCCAATTCCTTACCCAACCACAAGGCTGTTCCACATATCAGCCAAATCTCTCTCGGCTCCACTAAAACCAACCCCATCTCCACTATATTTGACCCTACCGACCATATAATTCCAGTCAATCAACCCAAACCCATTGTGCTCATGCCTGCAGAATACGATGCCGAACTCATGTTCATAAGGCAAACCTATAATCCGCCTGCCTGGTTGGTGCAAGCGGGCTTGGACTTCCTCAATGACAATGTCAGTGATCTTCACAACGGTCCTTTTCCATGAATCCGACTTAATCCTACGTCAGCTCGTAATCTTCCCATCTTTGGTGTAGATTCTCCTGATTCTGCGCAGGACTTTGTAAGTCAATTCAAAGCTATGATGCCAGCCTTACCTGAGCCAGAACCAGAACTTGATATGCAGGCTGTAGGCTGGGCGATAGCTGATAGTCAGGATTATGATGCCCCTCTCATCCAAGAATGGTTCCAATTTGAGTTGGAAGGGTTTCCTTTGCATCTCGAACAAGCTCCACCCGACCTGGCATGGGACGCGGAATGGATTGCTCAGCATGAACAAATAGCATTTGATCCTCTGGATGGCATCTCCTTGTACGTGCTCTTCCAAGAACCTCACCCTCAGATTCCTGAGGAAGAGTACTTTTGGGATCCTGAGCCCGTTTGGCAGTTTCCGGCCACTTTTCCCGGGCCTCTCCAAAGTTATACTACTTCTGAGTACATGACGCACTTTGTTGAAGACGACCTGGTTCAAGAAGAGATCCGTGTCTTGGGAGAGTGTTTCTTCCCTTCTACCATCAACAGGCTTGTTGACTCAGTAGCTCTTCCCGCGTATGACTCTGTGTTCAATATCATAGATAAAGATCAACCGCGCCATGTGGTCTCGCCTCCAGAAGACTTCAGTGTCATGGTTACAGATCTGGTTCCGCCAGCTAATCTTTGGGATGTGGATGAGATAGTCGATGTCCAGGTTGGGACAGAAGTTTGGGATGTCAGTCGTTCTTTAGCCGATGGTGGTCTCTGGGATGTTCCTTTCACTACAAATCCGGAGCCAGAACACGAAGTTGCAGCGGTCCAAGATCTGAATTTCTGGGACTCACTACTGATGAAGGATCTGGCTGAAGACCTGAGGTTGAATATAGAAGCACCAGTAGCTGCAATGGCCACCGACAAAGGAAAGTGTAAATTAGGGGAAGTTCCGTCTGATCTCTGGGATGTGAAGCAAGACCCTCAAGTCGTGCCTTCTTTGGGGAACGTTCTTAATGTTACAAGGAGTGGACGAGTCTTTCAGCCTGCTAATTTGCAAGTTGGGACTTCGTCCAACCCTTCTAATCAAAGCAATGAACCCATTGCTTTCCCAGGGTCTGCACCACTTGAGTTACCAAGCACGGATCTTATCCGGAGGCAGCTCGAGCGGGTTCCTGCTGCAATATCTCTTTAGGCTTTAATTTGTTCTTCCCGTGAGCACCGTCAGAAGCTATGCCACACTCTTGCCCGCTTGGAAGTTCAATCTGATGTCACTCCTGAGGCTATGGTTTTCCTCATCCTTCCTCCTACTGCTAAGCACACCGTGGTTTTCACTGACAAGGATCTTCCTGTTGAAGAAACTGATCATAACCGCCCCCTGCATATTACAGTCAAGTGTCGTGGACTCTGGGTCCCGACTGTCCTCATTGACAACGGTTCAGCCATCAATGTTTGTCCAATGAGGGTGGCCTATCGTCTGGGACTGGCCAAAAAAGACTTTGCACCATCCAATCTGGCTGTCAAGGCATATGACGGCACTCGCCGTATGGTTAAGGGCACTCTGATGCTCAAGCTCGATGCTGAGGGCTTTGAAATGGACCTTGAGTTCCATGTTGTCGACATACCCGCAACCTTCAACCTGCTGCTGGGCAGGCCATGGCTCCACCGTTCAGACATCATGGCTGTCCCATCCACTCTTCACCAGAAGGTCATGCTGGGACTGCCAACTGGTACGCTAACCATTTGCGGGGACTCTGGAATCCGCCCGCTTAAAGAAGATGGAACACCGGTGCTGGGAATCATGCATGGTGAAGAGGATGTCGACCTTGGAGGTTTCTCTTTTGATACATCTGGTTCTGTCTTGGCTATCAATGTGGACGGGGATTTCCTCATCAGTTCTGTCGCTATGGACATCATGCTCAGGATGTCTTATATTCCTGGTCTGGGCTTAGGAATCCACCAACAGGGAGTCCCGGAGTTCCCTACCTTTCCTTCTGCTGAGGGCCGTTTTGGTTTGGGGTACGCAGCCTCTGCCAAAAATGCCAAAAGAAGGAAATATACGGGAAAACCTCGAACTCTCTATGGTGATCCCGACAGCTACTTTGTGCGTGAAATGGGGAATGCTGCTTATACTGGACAGTCTGAGCCCTTCATCAATCCAGAAACTGGGGAGCTGTTACCCGATTTTGAGGTCTTCGCCGACGACACCTGGTCTAAGAGTGATGACGAGCTAGCTAAGCTGGAATTCAAGAGGAAGCTTAGTCAGCCGAAAGCAAAGACTGACTGGCTGGGACATTTGATCAGGGGAACTTGGAGCTGTTTTTCCAAGAATTCTCTCAAGTGGTTTTGGCTAAGGAAGCTGAAGAAGCTGAAGTGCTTATGCTCGGGCCCGACGCCCTCGAGGACCCCACTGCTCTTATCACTGAAGCCAAGGATAGTGTTAAAAATTGCATTTTCAAACCGCGCCTAACTTGCATTGATGACACTTTTGAGTCTAAGTCTGCGTCTGAGTCTGAGTCAGAGTCCAGTGAGTCGTCTAAGTCTAGCTCTGAGTCGGAGTTCTTGCCTCTTAGTACTCCACGTCATAGCTTTTATTTCGAGTTTGACTCTCTTGTACTTGGCGACCCGCTGGGGTCTTATGAAATGAATGAGGCATCTTCTGAGTACTTGCATGATCTTTATATAAACTGTGTCGACTCCGACGATGAAGGGATAGATTTCGATGGGGATATTCCCAAGGAAATCCGTGCCCTCATCGAGAGGAAAGATGAAAGGCATGCTTAGCCATTAAAAGAGGAAATAGTTTCTATAAATTTGAAAGATGAGAGCGATCCCCGAATGGTTCAAGTGGGCTCCATGTTTTCACCAGAGGAGCATCATAATTTCAAGGAGCTGCTCACCGAGTACGGCGATGTCTTTGCATGGTCTCATCAAGACATGCCAGGCATTGACCCCGAGATAGTGGAACATCGTATTCCTCTGTTGCCAGATGCTAAGCCTGTGAAGCAAAAGCTCAGACGGATGAGGCCAGATTGGGTTCAGAAAATCAAGGATGAGGTCACGAAACAGATTGACACTGGGTTTCTCATGGTTTCTTAGTACCCTACTTGGGTGGCCAACATCGTTCCCGTTCCCAAGAAGAATGGACAGATACAAGTCTGTGTCGATTTTAGGGACTTGAACAAAGCAAGCCCCAAAGATGGTTTTCCCTTGCCACATATCGATGTGCTTGTGGATAATACGGCGGGGCATGCCTTGCTCTCGTTCATGGATGGCTTTTCAGGCTATAACCAAATGCTTATGGCACCCGAGGACCGTGAGAAGACGACTTTCATCATTGAGTGGGGAACGTACTGCTACTTGGTCATGCCTTTTGGATTGAAGAATGCTGGGCCTACCTATCAGTGGGCTGCTACGACCATTTTGCATGATATGATCCATAAGGAAGTCGAGGTCTATGTAGATGACATGATTGCCAAATCAAAATCTCGAGAGGGACACATTCCTGTGCTAAGGAAGTTCTTCGAGAGACTTCGTAAGTTTCGTATGCGTCTTAATCCACAGAAATGCACTTTCGGGGTCACCACTGGTAAGATGCTTGGCTTCATGATCACTTCCCGTGGGATAGAGGTTGACCCGTCGAAGATCAAGGCAGTGCTTGAGATGAAACCACCAGTATCTGAAAAGGGAATGCGGAGCTTTCTGGGAAAGGTTCAATTCATCAGCAGATTCATCGCCAAGTTGACTTTAACTTGCGAGCCGATGTTTCGTCTACTCAATAAGGATACCCCATTTGTGTGGTCAGACAAGTGTCAAGCGGCTTTTATGTCCATTCAGAACTATCTTCAGAATCCTTCGGTTTTGATGCCGCCGGTACCTGGGAAGCCCTTGATACTTTATTTGTCTGTAAATCCATCTTCTATGGGATGCTTGCTAGCTCAGGAAGGAGATAAGGGTGTTGAGAAGGCTATTTACTACTTAAGTAAGAAGATGGTTGGATGCGAAGAACGCTACACAGCTCTGGAGAAGACATGTTGGGCTCTTGTTTGGGCGTCCAAGAAATTGAGGCACTACATGCTGGCCTATCCAGTGAAGTTGATCTCTCGGATGGATCCTCTTAAGTATCTATTCGAGAAGCCAGCGCTTATTGGTAAGTTAGCACGTTGGTTGCTCATGTTAGCCGAGTTCGATCTCGAATATGTCACACGGAAGTCTGTTAAAAGTCGTGCTGTGGCGGAATTTTTGGCTGATCATCCTGTGGATGGGCCGGAGGACTCAGATTTTACATTTCCAGACGAATAAGTGCTAACAGTAGTTGACGATGTGTGGACTCTCTACTTTGATGGAGCAGCTAATCAGAAAGGATACGGGATTGGGGTCTTGTTAATAACACCCGATGGTTCGCATATTCCGCTGCGTTCAAACTCAATTTTTTACGTCACCAATAACCAAGCTGAATATGAGGCCTGTATTGTTGGCATGGAGGCTGCTTTAACACTTGGTGTTGAGAAACTCGAAGTTATTGGCGATTCAAACCTTGTTGTATCTCAGGCCAACGGGGACTGGAAAGTTCGTGAAGAAAGGTTGAAGCCTTACCATCAAGACTTGGCAGACCTTATTCCTTGTTTTAACAGGGTGACCTTTACTCACATTCCTCGTCTGAAAAATCAATTCACCGATGCTTTGGCAACTTTAGCCTCCATGGTTGAACTTCCGTTGGGTGTCAAGCTTCGTCCTATTCTAATTGAACAGCGAGACTGCCCTGCTTATCAACATGTTGGTACCATCGATGATGTCGATGATGGTCTGCCTTGGTACCATGACATATGGAACTTTGTAGAAAGTGGTAAATGTAGGGAGGTAATCCCGAACGGGTACAAAGAAAGGTCCGAACACATGGTATGAGGGGTCCAGAAATGGAAATACCCAGTGGGGAAACAAGATCTGGAGGAGATACCCAACGAGAATGGGGTGAACGGCCAGCTTTGGAAAGAGTTCCTAAAAGGTCTAAAGGAAATATGCAGTTAAGGGAATGAGAATCCCTGATATTCTGGGTTCCCTTTATGAGAAAGGAAACTTAGGGCAGCAAGATGGCTTGGACAGCAAGTAGACATGGGTCTATAAATATGAGGTAAACCTAGAGGTAAATGTACGCAATTCCTGGCTATTGGCTTATTACTTACTGAGAATTAAGGTTTCCCTAGTACGAGATACTAACTTTGGCATCGGAGGGCCTTTGCCACGAGACGGCAAAGGTGCGCTCACCTTTTGTTTGTTTTATAGGCTCAATTCCGGCGGTGTGCTAGGGTCCCGATGTAGAGAGAAAAGTAGCCGTTACAGTTTGGTGCTGTTCGAAGGCCTGTTTCGTTTTCCTGCACTTACAATTGGCACCATCTGTGGAAAACGAAAGAGATCCCTTTGAATAAGCGACCATGGCGGAAGAAGATCCAAAGACTCCACTTGATGCAAACAATCAGCTGGGTGGGGGAGGTGACAAATCCCCACCAGATCCTCTGAGGAAGCCCGACGGTGGGCGTGCTGGGAGGACCACAGCAAGGACCGCCCCTTGGCAATCCATGGCGACTCCAGAAACAAGGACGGACGGACGGCCACAGGATCCACGAGAAGGAGTAAGTCCCGCCGTGGGAGGGAGTCAGTGGCACGTTCGAAAAGCGTGCACAGCAGGGAAGACATCCTGGACAAAAAGAGACAGGAAATAGAGGAATACGCTCGTCTGATTAAAAGACGAGAATATGAGATTCAACAGCTGCAGCGGATACGAGAACATCCGGAGGATTCTGGGCTTTCACGAAGGAAGTCCAGAAAAGAAAGGTTGGATATGGCGGCGTACAGGAGAGCTTCTTCACGAAAAAGAAGAAGCAGGAGCCTCACTCCGAAACGACCAAAGGCTTCTTCACGAAAAAGGAGAAGCAGGAGTAGGAGCTCCTCCCCCGAGGAAGGAGGGAGCAGGAAGCACCACAGGGACAGGTACGAGAGACCTGATTCCGATTGGGAAAAGAATAATGCAAAGGGATCAGAAGAGGGGACCATGTCTGCACGAGAAGCAGCGCGGAGAGCCCTTAGCAACATAGCAACTTCTCCTTTTGCAAAGAGATTGCAGGAGGCAAAGTTGCCGAGCAGGGTTAAACACGGGACGTTTATCCTGTACGAAACGAATGCAGACCCGGTGGCACACATACAGCATTACCAGCAGGCGATGTTTATGCACGATGGTGATGACGATTTCATGTGCAAGATGTTCCCATCTAGTTTGGGAAAGGTGGCCCTGTCATGGTTCCATAAGTTGGGGCCGAACACCATACGAGGATGGAGACAGTTGGCCGAGGAATTCACTGCTCGGTTCCTGACGAGCAGGAAACCACCCAAAACTTTTGAGAGTCTCTCAGTTATGAAGCAAGGAGAGAATGAGCCGATCAGGGACTACGCCAAGAAGTATTGGGAGACTTTCAACGAGATTGAAAGTTGCAGTGAGGAGTATGCAATAGCAACGTTCAAGACTGGGTTGCCTGTTCGGGGGGAGCTACGAAAGTCCCTAAACATGAGTCCAGTGGACACGCTGGCAAAGCTGATGGAACGTATTGAGCAGCTTGCCAGGAATGAGGATGACATACTACGGGAAGACGGCAAGTTGAGTGCCGAGCAAGCCAAAGGTCCCGCGAAGAAGGCGGATAAACCCGAGCCCAGGACTTACAAAGAGAGGAAGGAGCACGGACAGACTAAAAAAGAGTCGTACCGGGAGAAGCATGCCCCTGACCCAAAGTCGTTCTTCTCAGTAACGACGGTATGGAAAGAACCGATTTATCGGGTTCTTTATCGAATAAAGAACCACCCATACTTCAAGTGGCCTCCACGGCTGGAGGGTGATAAAGATGCAAGAAGGGCTACGAGTCAGCATTGCAGTTACCACAAGGACAGGGGTCACATGATGGAGGACTGCGAGATGTTCAAGCAGCACCTTGATGACCTGGTCTCACGAGGGTATTTGAAGGAATTCATTCAAGAGGAGCACAAGGGTGCCGAGAGGGCAATGGAGCTGGATTATGAGCAGAATCCAAGGGGCGTGATCCATATGATACATGGATTAGCCACCTGTAGACACCCCAATTTAAACACGTTGCTCCAAAGGCAGGTAAAACACGACCAGCACGTGATGCGGTTGGGAAAGAAACGAGGACGTGAAGCGGAAGGATGCAACGAGGGCATAACCTTCACGGACGAGGACCTGGGGGGAGTCCAGGTGCCGCACAATGACGCTCTTGTGATAACCCTACGAATTGGGGAATATGACATGGAGAGGATCCTGGTGGATTCAGGAAGCTGCACCGAGGTGCTTTATTACGACACGTTCAAGAAGCTGGGATTGGCACAAGCAGACTTGGTACAGTCAGTAACTCCGTTGGTTGGGTTCAGTGCAGGGGCAGTCTGGCCATTGGGCAAGGTGACCCTTCCTGTTCGGGCAGGAACAGTGGTGCTGAGAACCGACTTTTTAGTGGTGGACGTGCCATCTTCCTATAACGCGATTATAGGAAGGACTTGGTTGCATAAGATGAGGGCGGTTTCCTCCACCTACCACCAGATGGTAAAATTTCCAGGATCCACTGGAATCGAGAAAATAAGGGGGAACCAAAAGACAGCCCAACAGTGCTTGGTTTCCATAATCAAGAAAGCACCCAAGGCACAGTTGGTGCAAACCGTCGAGGTTACTAATCGGCCGACCATCGAGGATGTCGGAGGGAATCCAGCCGAGAAGGTGGTGGAAGGATTGAAGAAAATCCAGATCAACGAGAATGATCCTGAAAGGTATTTCCTGATTGGGGAAAACCTGTGCAAAGAAGAGGAGGAAGAGTTGGTGAAATTTCTCAAAGAGCACGTTGATGTGTTTGCTTGGGTGCCCGAGGAGATGCCTGGGGTGGATGCAAACGTGATTTGCCACCACCTGAATGTGGACCCACAGCACAAACCGGTGAGGCAGAAGAAAAGAAGATCTGCCGTACAGCATGTGGATGCTGTTATCGAGGAGGTCGACCGTTTGCTCGAAGCAAAGGCGATCCGAGAGGTATACTACCCCGAATGGTTGTCTAACACAGTGGTGGTAAAAAAGAAGAGTGGGAAATGGCGGGTATGCGTCGATTTCACATGTAACGCCCCGAATTTTGGGTACGTTAAATAAACATTGTATTGAACAACAAAAGAGAGTCTGGCTCTTTATTACATCATAAACTCCCAAAGGGTTCGTTTATTACACAAAAGGGATGGATATCTAAGGTTATCTACAGCTCCTTCTCTTCTTCCATCCTAGCAAGTTCCTCAGCTCCAAAAGCCTCCAAGGTGTACTGTTCATGCTGCTCATCTATAAAATCGACACATTATACCGCCGCCACCAGTATAATATGTCAGGGTCACATAAAGCAACACCGTGAGCTTGAAAGCTCAATAGAGTAATCCAAACCCACTAACCCTTAACATACACATCAAAGATAGTATACGATTTTAACATGCTTTCAAACAACTCATACAATTACACATACGCATTCACTAACGAGCGTTGGTGTCATGTTTTCCGTGTGTCTCCCCTACGCGACTCATCGTTTTGTGTCTCATCTTTTATCATCAATTCCGAAAACACGCACGCACACAACCATGGGTTACAAGTACCTTGTGTCGCACAACAATGAGCTACCAAGTCCGGCTCATTGCCACAAGGTTACCAACGCACGGCCACAATGGCTACCAAGTCCGGCACATTATGTCACACACACACAACCATGAGTATCCAAGACCGGCACCTTGTGTCGCACAACAATGAGCTACCAAGTCCGGCTCATTGCCACAAAGGCTACCAAATCTGACTCATGGCCATAATGGCTACCAAGTTCGGCCACAATGTAGCTTCAAAAATCCTTTTTCCAAGTCCAATTATTTCCTTTATCCACACCCTAGGTGTCGTATCTCTACTTTTTCAATTCCAGGTGTCTCGTAACATGCATCGACTCCGCGGTGGGACTATTCACATAACTCATGCGATATCATGCTCGTTAAGCGGTCAAAATACAATTACTTCGTTTCAAACGATCCTTTATCTTTAAAATGCATTTCCTTCGAGAGGTTCAATAAAGCAACACATGTTTATGGACGAGTTCATACAATCACGTGGTAACTAGGCGATCAAGCAATCAAGTAGTCATAAGATCAAAGTAAACTACGTTCTTTTAAACAAGAAAGTTCTACAAGCTAAATATCACAACTACATTATCATGCTCATGTACTTCAAAGAATTCTACGTCAAACAACATCATGCGATCAACTAGCCAAGTACTACATATTTTTAATCACGCTCATATCATACGATATACGTAGGGTAGGGGTATAGGTATACTACGTAGAGTTAGAGGTATAAGAAGATTCTACAAGCTAAATTCAAGTCAAACATGCATATAACTATTCAAGTACCACATATACTTAGAGATAGCGGGGTCGGAGTATTCTACCTTAATCCGAAACTAGTCGGGGCCGAATAAGCTAGTTGGAAAGTGCTACGGGCGTCGAATGCTTACAATCTGGAGCAAACTTTGGATGGCAGTAACTCGGTCAATACTTGGCCGAATAGGATCGTTCTTGAGTCTAGAACGAAGATCTCGAAGTTCTCTACGACTTTCGTGAAGGACGTTATTCCTAAAAACGAATTTCGCTCGGAGAAAAATGGGGAAAAGAAAGTGGACAGTGAGCTGTCTGGAATGGAATTTCCAGATTTTTCACTGAACTTTGGAGGTCGATATTTTGGTCATCTCTTGACCGTTTGGGGTGGTTCTTGGGTCTAAACTGAAGCTCTCGAAGTGTTCTACGACTTTTGTGGAGATTGTTGTTCTTAGAAACGACTTTCGCCCGGAGAAAAAATGGAGTTTTTCAGAGGACAGTAGGCTGTCCAGAAACTTGTTTTTTTAGGGAGAAGTGAGAGCTATGCTTGGAGGTGTGAGTTGAAAGCACCAAATGGCTTGGTATTTATAGGCAAGCCTCTCCTCTCTCCTCTCATGGCCGAACTCTCTCTCTCTGTAGACACCCCAATCTGGGCTTCCAGATTGCTTTACTTATGGTATTTGATTCCCCGATGATGAAACGGATCAAGAACACCTTGGAATGTCGAGTGTTTGAACTTTGAGTGTTTGAAAAACCCTTGAACCTAACCTAACCCTAAGCCACTTCAAAAAGGCCAAAAAAACCCTTCTGACCCGCGCCAGGGCGCACCATCGCGCACCAGAGGCGCACCCTCGCGCGACAGAGGCGCACCCTCGCGCGACGATCTCCGCCTGGGTCAAAGTCAAAGATTTGACTGTTGACCCACGCGCGACAGCTGTCACACTCGCGCGATGGTCCCATTCCATCGCGCGACGGTCCCAAACCTGTCACAGTCACCTTTAACAGCTGGGAAAACTTAGCCATGAAGTAACCCACAACCTGCACGTCTCTTTGTTCCAGATCCTTCCAAGCCTCCTATAAATACCCCCCTTTGTTCATCTTTTCAAAGGTTCCAAAAAATCAAGCAAAAAAGGTTCTAACCCTAGCCCTTTGTTTATCTCTTCTCCATTAGCAAGTGAAACATTTTGGTTTCCTACTTAGCACTCAAGAACATAGTTTGTTCTCACTCAAATCCTACTTTCAACTTCAAACATTCAAAGTTCAAACACTTTTCAAACCTCAAAGCCGAAGGTATAGCTTACCTTTGTTCTGCTCTCTGTTCTGATCTCTGAGGGGAACTGGCAGGGCCAAGGCTGGTAATCAATACCAGTCCTGGCCCTAAAGTCAGCAGAAATACAAGAATCTGTGCCAAGCACTCCCTCGCGCGATAGACTCACATACGCGCGCGACAGTCCACTGTCTCGCGCGACAGTCCTCGTGGGGTTTGGGGGTGCTGGTTATTCTTGTTTTATCATGTTATTCATTGTTTTGAAGTATGATAGGCCTTTTAGCTCACTGCTCAGCATGTTAAAACACATAGACTAGCTTTTCTTGCTTATTTACTTTGTTGGAATGCTTCTGGGTTGCATCTGGACCTGTACCAGAGCTCAGAGCATGCAAAGCAGTTCCTGGAAATCCAGCCAGGACACTCGCGCGAGGGACTCACTGTCTCGCGCGATGGTCCTCTCCAGTCCCATTCACCCTTGCATGAGCAAATTGGCCCTTGGCCTTTGTTTTGATAACCCCACTGTTTAGGTTTTGTATTTGAATTTGTTTATCTCCTGTTTTTATTAATTTGTAATAATTATTTACTTTCAGTACCTATAAACTGCTTGGTTTGCCTCCTGGTGTGCACTGGTCCTTCCAGAGCCCAGAAGGGGATAATTCAACCTGTGGTGAGACTTGAACACTCGCGCGAGGGAATGGGTGTATCGCGCGATGGTCCTTTTTGCATGCACGTTGATCCATGCGTGCAAAGGTGGCTGTCATGTGTGATACACCTATTCCATGAGCAACTTGGTTTATTCTAATCAAGGGGTTAATTTTTATCCCGTTTCATATTTGCCATCCATCCATGCCATGTTTAGATCACATCTTGCAAACTTGTTACGGTTTTAATCCCCGATTAACTGTTCCCCCCCTAACTGGCTAAAAATGATTAAAGAAGAAGAAGAATCACAAAGTTTTCACAAAATGTCTAAGTAGAGACCGATCTCGGATTGGGCGAGAGGGTGCCTTAAAACCCTTCCTCTCGTAACCTGGCTCCCGAACCCGGATATGGTTATGACGGATTGGTGCCTACACTTTTTCAAATCAAATAAGCGCGGCAGGTGCTTGAAACACGGTTCCTTGGGTGACGGACCTTGAAACCAGGTGGCGACTCTGTGTTTCGCGAGCGCTTCTCGCGCTTCCTCGATCTATCGGGCCCTTGCTCCGAGAAACGAAATTCGGAGGCTCGCTTTGGAATCCGAAAATTCCAGGCATGCTGCCCACAGGTGACTCTGCTGGGATAATCGAACCAATATTAATCCATACTTAGAGTTTAATACGTTTGTGAACAATCCCTTAAAAGTCTGTCAAAACGGTGAGTTTCGCGCTGCCGAAGGTTGGAATGGTGATTTAACAGACCCCGTGTCCGACCAATCTAATCTGGGACTTTTCGATTGTTCACTTGCGTAGTTTCCTCAAAGATGGACTAAATAAAGTGAGCCGAGCTTGAAAAGGCATTTTGCGATTTTGTGATTCTTCTTCTTCTTAATCAATTTCTAGCATCTCATTTGCATCGATGTGGGATAAGCCTCGTTGGATCGCTTTTGGCAATCCGCACGTTTATCGGAGCCTGAGGACACCGAATGACCAACAACCTTCGGCGATGATGGGTCATGCTACCGTTTGATTGTTGCTCGCGATATCGCGGGCAACGGGAGGTATATCTGTGGCCCTAGTCCGAGTAACCTATTACTGAACCAAACCCGGCCTTTGCATATACAAAGCATTAGAACTCTCCAAACTAGGGCAGGTACCCAGGGCAGGATCTACTTGCATCTAACCCTATATACTGTCTACGTGTTACTGCTTTCCCTATCATATGCACTGTACATATACTGTTTTGCATAGGAGCATGCTTAGGGCAGTTCTTTCTTTCGAGTTTGTCTTACGCTGTCTAAGACGTTGTTGGACCCGATGAGGAGTCGTTCATTCTGTCGAATGTTCGTTATCAATCGCAAAGTCCTTAGTTCAATGAGACTTTGAGAAATCAAAATTTGCTAAATCCTTGGCTCATGCCCGATTAATGATTCAACCGACAATAAGGAACAACAAAGTATTGATGCCGTGTCACTGGCGCCACCCAGGTTGAAGTGCGTTGTCACTATACACCACGTTGTTCGAGGTTAAGGTGCCATGTCATCAATGCCGAGTTGTTTCTAATTCAAAGTTGAATCTTCAAAAAGGACTAGTCGAAGATTTAGTCTATTTTGACATCTTTTAGGATCTGTCGATCTACTCAAGGACAAATCGCCGAAAAGAATTCTGAGGATTCTGGCAACGTCTGAAACTTGTGAGGCAAACTTGTCTCTGGAACTGTACATACATGTTATTTTGCATAAGAGCATGTTTAGGGCGGCTTCTAGGTTGTCACTCGCTTTCGAGTCTGTCTTATGCTAATTTGGACGCTGCTAGACCCAATGAAGAGTCGTGCATCTCGATGGTGCATGTTGTTAATTCTTAAAGTCCTTAGGTCAGCGAGACTTCGAGAAATCAAACTTTATTAAATCCTTGGCTCATGCCCGGTTGAAGATTCAACCAAAGATAAGGAACCACAAGGTATTGATGTCGTGATATTGATGTCATTTTGGTTATCGTGCTAAGCACGTACACCGCTCGGCTAACGCGCGTTGTCGCTGAAGCCACCCCGGTTAAGGTATCACGTCATCTGCACCGAGTTGTTCCGACTCCAAAAGTTGAAACTTCGAGAACGGAGTAGTCAAAGGCTTAGACTATTTTGAAATCTCCTAGTGTTAGTTGATTTAAATAAGGATACACCCTCGACAAGAAATCTGAGGATTTTAGCAGCATCCGAACATCGTAAGACAGATTTGTCTCTATTTTCTAGAGTCTAGGGCTGACACTGACAACGATGACCTGTGCATTTTCATTCTTTCAATTCTTTCAATAAACTGCTGAAAGGACATCACTGAGCTTTCATTACTTTACTGTCCGAAGCTTTGGGTCATTGCATCGTCGGATGATACCGAAGATAAGAGCCAAACCTATTTAGGAGAGTCTGTTGGGGCTGTTACACCTTCGCTTCCAAGGATATATCGCCTACCTTGTTCAGTAATTCAGAATGGCAGCACAAACTGGCTGAGCTCAGGAAAGCTGTAGAGGAATTGGGTCACAAGATGGACAAACAGATGATTATGGTCCAGGGACTCGTTGGCCTCTCTACCTCTACAACCCGACAACTAGATATCGGACAAGTCAAAGAACTCTCTCAAGCCTGCCACGCTTCTGCGGTTGGGATCAAGTTGTGCCCAAAGGACATGTTCAAAGACCTGGCTGAGTTTCATGAGGCCAGGACCTACCCAAAGGAGGATGCTGGGTCCTTATTCACAACCATTGCCGAAAGGGAAGACATGCTTAGTGATGATTTCAACCCCGAAGGCGAAAGAATGCATCCTGTTGATGAGGCAACGTGGTGCGATTGCAAAGCAAACAGGGGTTCCACTTTGAATTCTCAGTCTGTTCGCCGGAACCCACCAAGGACTTTCTCATGCTTCTCGGCACCTTTGGCCTCAGTTTATGAGAAGCTCCTTGATACTGGTGCCATCAAACCCCTCAATCCAACTCCTCTACCCAAAAATCCATCACCCAATTTCAAGCATAACCTCTATTGCACCTACCATCAAATGCCTGGTCATTCCACCAATGCCTGCTTCCGGCTTCGACATGCCATTCAAGATCTCATCGATTGTGGCACCATCACAACCCCACCTCCATCAACAGCCGATGTCAATCAGGTTCAAAACACTCAAAGCTTCCGAGCCCGAACCCAACCCCGGAGTTTCTCTGTCTTCGAGGCATCTCTATCCACAGTAATGGAGCAGCTTTTCCAATCTGGGCATCTCAAGTCTTTGACCCCAACTTCTCCACCCAAAGTCCTACCGGCCAACTACAACGCCAACCATTTCTGTGCCTTCCACAAAATGCCTGGCCATCTCACTGATAACTGCTATCGTCTTAGACATGAGATTCAAGACCTAATTGACAATGGCACATTTCAAGTTTCACCGAAGCCCAACCTCACTTCTAACCCCTTGCCTCAACACGGGTCTGACCCTCTGGTTGGTCAGATAACTATCAACTCCACTCAAATCAACCCGAACTCCAAGCCGGCTACATCCATCCTGTCCGAGCCTGAGGACAGGCTGCTGGCCGCTGTTTGCGTGAATGAGGTTTTCACTGCTGATATCTGGATTGACAGTGATGAGGGGCTTGCAAATAAACTGACTGGCTGAGGTCCATTGATCAAAGGAGCATCGAGTAGGTTTGGTCGAGAAGCCAAAGGAAGCCGAAGTGCTGTTGCTTGGGCCTGACGCCCACTGGATCCTACCTCTTTTGTAAAAGCTATGGGTAGCTTTTTAAATATTGCATTTTCAAAAGCTGCGTCTAGTTTGCATTGGCGTTTTGTCTGAGTTGACACAGAGCCTTGTGTGTCTGTCTAAGTCTAGCTTTGAGTCGGAGTTCGTGCCTCTTGGCCCTCCACGTCGTAGCTTTTGTTTCAAGTTTCGAGTTTGCTACACTTGGCAAACCCCATGGGTTTTTATGATATGCATTATTCTGCTTACTTCACTGGCTTTTATATAAACTGTGTCGACCCTGACGACGAAGGGATAGATTTCGATGGGATCATCCCCAAGGAAATGTGTTCCCTCGCCGAAAGGAAAGACGAAAGGCATGCTCAGCCTATTAAAAGAAGAAGTAGTTTCAATAAACTTGAAAGACAAGTATAACCTCCCGAAAGGTTCAAAGTTGGTCCAAGCACCGCCCCCAGAAAAGCATTACGCCCGGTCAGACAAACTCAAAGAATTCATCAAACGTCTTGGTGTGGTCTCAATAAGTCACGCCTTGCGTTGATCCTGAGACAAACAAGCATCAAACACCTTGCTATCGGGTGCCAATCCAAAAAGCAGAAACACCAAAGGCTCCGGGCCTCATACCATGTTCAAAAGCAGCAACTGTGGCGTTCCGCCAAGTACAAATGAGATAGTGTACAAAATGGCCCAGAGTAAGGCATTTCCAACTGAAGCACTCCTGACCCTGCGTCATCAAAGCCATTGTGTCTGGGGCTACAGCCAAAGATTGTCGACCTCGACAGCAACAAAATCAATACCTTGGTCAACCTGGATCAATTCAAAAGCTACTTTTCCCTGAGAGAAGCTCGTTGGGCTGAAAACCCCAAGGGTGGGCAGTTCCAAGCAAAAGTTAGAGCAGCCTGCTAGACCGAAAACCTATGAAGGCGGTTTAGGCAAAAGTAATAGGCAATATTCAAAGCTCGCTAGACCGAAAACCCGAATGGGCGGTACTAGGCAAAAGTTAGAGCGCAAAAGGAGAGGTAAACACACGAGTGAACCTAAGCCTGAACTACGTTTTGACCTGATTCCCCAAAGTGGGATACGTAGGCAGTTTCTCTTCGAGACTCGGTCACAATCTATCAATTGGATCCGGGGTTTGATGTTTTGGTACACATCAAAGGTTGAAGAGGATCGAAGATCAAGCTGTATTGGAGGAACCAGAAGGGGAAAAACCTTTGTCTTTCAATTTTATTGCAAACTGTTTCTTCAATTTACAGTCTGAGCGTAAGTCTTAAAATATTTGAAGCATCAAAAACAGAACGAAATGCTAGAAGCCTGATGGCTCACAGTTTATTCTAAGTTCAGCGAGGTCTGGTATGAGCAGCTGCAGCCTCGCGTGCTAGCTTATAGTCACGCGCGTTTGTTCAAAATAATTCGCGTTGGTATCGGTCCTGTGCGTGCTCTTTCAATCCCAGCGGTAGTCTTCTTTTGCCCTCGAATGTCGTTCCAGGGGCTTTTGCCAAGTCTTGTCATACCATGCAGGTCATATGGACTTAATGTGATTGCACGGGGGTGTCGGTTTCAGTCCGGGCCTATACGAGTCATCATATGTGTCTTATGTCCATCTTTGTGACAGTTTTCCAGTTTTTCAAACAATTGTCATGTCGAGATGCTTTTCTCGATTTTGTTTGTATAGGTCTTTGTACCTTTTGCACTTTCATAAGTGTCAGTTTCACCTGTTCAGGAATGTTGTGAGTTTTGGCACGTTAATACCCAAAATTTCATTATATTCTGTGTGCCTAAGGGTTCGCATTGTATCCTGGGGCTCTTTCTCCCTTTTCCATTCAAGCTAGGCGAAGTTTGTACATGTGCGCATGTCTGTGTGTCGATTCAGGTCACTTGTCAATGCAAATTAGATATTAATGGTTAGTTTTGACATTCTCTTCAACACTTGCAAAAGAGAGTCAATAAGCGCGAAAATGCAACTTTTACATTGCTACCCCGAGCTCTTGTAATCCACAAGCTATGGAACCTCATGAATAGCAAAGGCTCGTCAGCCCAGGCCAAGCAGAGCATCTCTGGGGCTCATCCGCCAAGCATCGAAGAAAGGGGGCATGCAGGCCCAATCTCATTGCTAAATATCAACCTGAGGCACGCTTGCCCGCTCAATGTCTATCTATCTGGGTGCACATCTCGAAGTGTCGAGATAAATACGATAATGAAGCTCAGTGGTAGTCCTTAGGCACCGTTGTCCTCTTAGGAGCCGCTAGCTTGCATCTGCATTTTCAAAATTATGCATTTATTTACACATCATTGCATATTGTGTATCAAATGTTGAAAGCGAGGAAAATTCTATCAAGTGTCAAGGCACGCCTGTCCAGTATCAAAAAGCCAGCAAGTAAACAGGATTTTGGGGATCATGCTGTTGCCTAGTCACTTTTGTAACTACGGCCGGAACCGCTTCTTTGGGATAATGCGGTTTGTGAGTGGGGTGTCACCGCGCGCTTTCCTTTCTCGTTTTCCATGGCAGCGTCAAGCTGCGACCTATACTAGAAATCGCGCAGAGTAAATTCGGGCACTGAGGCCCGATCGTGATTATCACCAATTTCTCCCCGGCTGCATCCACCTTGTCTCTATCCATGTTATTATCAAGGATAACCACCTGCTTGTGCTACTTGGAGCAACACAACGACGACCAATCTGTCCATCTTCAACGGCTTGATCGCATTGTAGAGCGATCCGCCCATTTCAAATCAACGACGGTCCTGTCCATCTTCAATGGCCTGATCACTTTGTATAGCGATATGCCTGTTTCAACTCAACGACAGCCGGTTCTGTCCATCTTCAACGGCTTGATCACTTTGCATAGAGATCTGCCCGCTTCAACCAACGACAGCCGGTTCTGTCCATCTTCAACGGCTTGATCACTTTGTATAGCGACCGCCCATTTCAAATCAACGACGGTCAGGTCCTGTCCAATTTCTCAACGGCTTGATCATTGTGCACACCGATCTGCCCTCCATCAACGACAGCCGGTTCTGTTCAATCCACGACGGCACATTCATCATGAAGAATGTCCGCCAGTTCCATGCCATCAACAATGATCAGGCATATCGCCTGTCTCAATCAATGACGGCCAGGTCTGTCCAATTTTCAACGGTTCGATCATTTATCGCGATGATCCTCCACCCTGACCGCAACGGTTTGATCATTTATCTCGATGATCATTTATACCCATCCGTCTTCAACGGTTCGATCATTTATAATGATGATCCTTCCATCCCGCCTCGCAACGCGGCTCGATCATTTATACTGATGATCCTCCCATCCAGACAGCAACGGCTTGATCATTCACGCACATTGATCTCCCGTCCGCCTTCCACGACGGCCGGTCTGTCAAAATCCTCAGTGGTTTGATCATTCAGCACTTTGATCTCTCCGTCCGCCTTCACGGCTCCAATTCTGTCAAATTCAATCCACAACGACGATCAGATATCGTCCAAATGGTCCGTTCATCCCCAACTAATTGTTCCCCAGGAGAGTTCGTCTTGGCCTGTCCCGAACGACAATCACCCTCAATCTAGCCGCAAGTGCATCTTCTAGCAGGCTTATTGCTCTATCTCGGATGGTCTTTGATAAAGAGATTGGCTCTGATTCCCAACAAATGGAATTTAACCTGCCTGACACGACCTACCTGTGTTTGTTGGAATACTCTGTGCCGAGGATAGCTTGATCCCCAGCAACGACGGCCTGTCCCGTCCAATCTGCAGCGACAGCCTGTCCTATCCCAAATTCGATCAACAAGCGGCAATGCAATCGTCCACTTCTACTTCCATCCTCGGCAATGGATCACACGTCCATTCCACCAATCGGGTTCTGTAAGTATGTTTATCTACTTTACTATGTTCTGCTTTGTGGATTGCCTTGAGGGTGTCTAGAATTCTTTAGCGTTACTTGTACCAAGTCAATGGTGCTTCAAGTGCCGCCAAAGAGGGGCTATCAGTAGACACCCCAACTGGGCTTCCAGATTGCTTTACTTATGGTATTTGATTCCCGATGATGAAACGGATCAAGAACACCTTGGGAATGTCGAGTGTTTGAACCTTGAGTGTTTGAAAAACCCTTGAACCTAACCTAACCCTAAGCCACTTCAAAAAGGCCAAAAAACCCTTCGACCCACGCCAGGCGCACCATCGCGCACTGCAGGCGCACCCTCGCGACAGGCGCACCCTCGTAGCGATGGTCCCACTCCCTCGCGCGATGGTGGAGTTTTCCAAGTGTGGTCAAAGTCAAAGTTTTGACCGTTGACCCATGTGCGGACAGCTGTCACACTCGCGTGACGGTCCCACACCATCGCGCGACGGTCCCAAATCTATCACAGTCACCTTTATCAGTTGGGAAAACTTAGCCATGAAGTAACCCCACAACCTGCACGTCTCTTTGTTCTGATCCTTCCAAGCCTCCTATAAATACCCCCTTTGTTCATCTTTCAAAGGTTCCAAAAATCAAGCAAAAAAGGTTCTAACCCTAGCCCTTTGTTTATCTCTTCTCCATTAGCAAGTGAAACATTTTGGTTTCCTACTTAGCACTCAAGAACATAGTTTGTTCTCACTCAAATCCTACTTTCAACTTCAAACATTCAAAGTTCAAACACTTTTCAAACCTCAAAGCCGAAGGTATAGCTTACCTTTGTTCTGCTCTCTGTTCTGATCTCTGAGGGGAACTGGCAGGGCCAAGGCTGGTAATCAATACCAGTCCTGGCCCTAAAGTCAGCAGAATACACGCGATAGACTCACATACGCGCGCGACAGTCCACTGTCTCGCGCGACAGTCCTCGTGGGGTTTGGGGGTGTTGGTTATTCTTGTTTTATCATGTTATTCATTGTTTTGAAGTATGATAGGCCTTTTAGCTCATTGCTCAACATGTTAAAACACATAGACTAGCTTTTCTTGTTTATTTACTTTGTTGGAATGCTTCAGGGTTGCATCTGGACTTGTACCAGTCAGCATGCAAAGCGATTCTGAAATCCAGCCAGGACACTCGCCCGAGTCTCACTGTCTCGCGATGGTCCTGGGCTGTCCCTGCCATGAGCAGCTTGGCCCTTGGCCTTTGTTTTGATACCCCATTGTTTAGGGGTTGTATTTCAATTTGTTTAGCTCTGTTTATAATAATTTGTAATAATTATTTACTTTCAGCACTATATAAGCTGCTTGGTTTGCCTCCTGGTGTGCAATCCGGTCCTTCCAGAGCCCGGAAGGGGATAAAATTCAACTTGTGGTGAGACTTGAACACTCGCGCGAAGGAATGGGTGTATCGCGCGATGGTCCTTTGCATGCACGTTGATCCATGCGTGCAAAGGTGGTTGTCATGTGTGATACACCTATTCCATGAGCAGCTTGGTTTATTCTAATCAGGGGTTAAGTTTTATCCCGTTTCATATTTGCCATCCATCCATGCCATGTTTAGATCACATCTTGCAAACTTGTTACGGTTTTAATCCCCGATTAACTGTTCCCCGCCCTAACTGGCTAAAAATGATTAAAGAAGAAGAAGAATCACAAAGTTTTCACAAAATGTCTAAGTAGAGACCGATCTCGGATTGGGGCGAGGGGTGCCTTAAAACCCTTCCTCTCGTAACCTTGGCTCCCGAACCCAGATATGGTTATGACGGATTGGTGCCTACACTTTTTCAAATCAAATAGCCTGGCGGTGCCTTGAAATACGGTTCCTTGGGTGTGGACAGTAGGCTGTCCAGAAACTGGTTTTTTTAGAGAGAAGTGAGAGCTATGCTTGGAGGTGTGAGTTGAAAGCACCAAATGGCTTGGTATTTATAGGCAAGGCTCTCCTCTCATGGCCGAACTCTCTCTCTCTCTCCTATCTCTCATTTTTTTATTCCAAGCCATCTTGCTTCCTTGCAAGAAACAACCTAAAAACTAGGCATGCAAGGCTAGGATGTGTCCTTTGGATTGGATTATGGAAGACTAGGCAAGCAAATGGGATTTGATTCAAGTATAAAATTGGGGTTTGTACAAGAAGGACTAGATTTGATTGTCCTTGGCCATGCTTTTACTTTGAAAGTATATCAAAGAAGGACAAGATGAGCTAAACTTGGTCAATCAACTTGCACACACATCACACTCTCTCCCTCCCTCTCCATCCGAATCTCTCTCTCTCTCAATCTCTCTCTGGCCTCTCTCCTCTCTCTCTCTCTCTCTCATGTACTATATATATATATATATATATATATATATATGCACTAGGAAGAATACACATAATATATTATAGATATGGGTACTATGGGTACTTTGAAATCTTGTATTTTAAACCAAAATTAGATTTTCCTATTATAAAAATCTATATACACACATGTGTATTACAATATAATATATATATATACATATATATATACATACAAGTACACATATTATATATAGAAGCAAGTACTACAATATCTAGACTAGATATGTCACTTTCCAAGATCTAATAAACTAATCTTCTTCTTTCAAAGTACTAGGTACTAAATTATTAACCTAATGAACTAAATCTATTTTAATGGATTTTAACACATGGGCAATCTAGTCTTTAATAATAAGAGAATCCCATGGAAAAATTAAATAATAAACCTTGTACTTGCATGGAAGACATACAATATACTAATATATGTATATGTACTTTGGGTCTTTAATAAAATCCACATTTTCAAGTAAATTAGATTTTCTAGTTAAAATATTTAATAACACACATGCCATATACAATAAAATATATATATACAACAAGTACATATATATATATATACATGTACTACACAATATCTATACTAGATATGACCTAGGACTAATATCTAATATAGTATTCTACTACTTTCAAAGTACCATGTATAATAATACTAACCTAATGTACTAATTGTATTTTAATCAAATAACACACATGGCCAAGTCTAATATTTAAATCAAACAAGTACATGATTGTCAAGACTAACTATTATCCAATGGATAATAGTTTCTCTAATGGTTAATAACCAATGGGTAATAATGGCTAGGATTCTAGTCTATCGTCCAATGGGTAATAAAACTCCTAACGGTTATTATCCAACGGTTAATACCAAAAGTATAATACTTTGCAATTAAGCACTAAACTAATCTAATCTCGTACTTAGGAAGATTAACCAAGGTTTACCTATTGACTAATGGGTAAAGATTACTTTATAGCATCTATCGTCCAACGGATAAATATTATTCTAGGACAAACGCCAAGGCAAAGCGTGAGCGTGGCCAAGGCAACCTGGTGGCAAAGCGGTGGCTAGCGACGGCCAAAGCGACCTGGTAGCCAGCGTGTGGCGGCCAAAGCGGCCAAGCGGTGGCGTTGGCGGCGCCACGATCTGGCCAAACAAATGGTAGCGTGGCCAGAAGGCTGGCGGCCAGCGACCAGTGGCCAACAGGTGGCAAGGCATCCGGCGGCTGGTTGCCAGCGGCGGCCACTGACCTGGTACAAACAAGGCGGTGGCCAGCGACCTAGCGATGGCCAAGCTGGGCCAAAGCGACTGGTAAAGTGGTGGCCAAGTACCTGGTGGCCAACAAGCGGTGGCCAAAGTAGCCTAGTGGCCAAACAAAGGGCGGCAATGCTTGATGGCCAAGTGGTGGCGAAGCAACCCGGCTGGCCAAGGCGGCTGCAAGGCGAACAGCCAAGGCAGCGTGAGCATGGCCAAGGCAGCCCACAAGCAAGGCGGTGGCCAAGGCAGAGCAACCTGGCAGTGACTCGACGCCTAGGCGAGGCAGGCGCGACAGCGAGCCGACGCCAAGGCAAGGCAGGCTTGTCAGCGAGCCGACGCCAAGGCAAGGCAGGCTTGTCAGTGAGCCGACGCCAAGGCAAGGCGGGCGCAACAGCGCCGATGCCAAGGCAAGGCAGGCGTGACAGTGAGCCGACGCCAAGGCAAGGCAGGTCCAGCCAAGTAGGATTTCCAGCCGAGAAAATAAATTCTAGGATTTTACTACAATTACCAAGTAACTATACCAAGGTCTTAATAGGCATACTCGCCTTTAGAAAAATGACCTTAATGCCCGGGCGATGAATTCCCATCTCCTAAGTCAAAAACCTAATTATGACGGATTATTAATCGCAAAAAGGGATTTATAAAATAAATAAAGAATTTTCAAATAAAATAACAAAATTTTATAAGTCGATAACGACCGATTTTTTGGACGTTAAAAATGAAATCCAAGTATTAAACTAAAATTCAAATTTTTAGCGAAATTTTTATTTACCAAAAATCAGGGTCGTTACATCATAGATCTAAACAAGGCATGTCCGAAAGACAGTTTTCCTCTGCCCAGGATAGATCAGTTGGTGGATGCAATAGCTGGGTATGGGCGTATGAGTTTTCTCGACGCTTATTGAGGATATCACCAGATAGCTATGTACAGCCCCGATCAGGAGAAGACGTCCTTTATCAGACCACGGGGGTTGTACTGTTACAATGTTATGCCCTTTGGTCTGAGGAATGCTGGAGCAACTTACCAGAGACTAGCAACGATTATGCTAAAGAAGCTGCTCGGCAAGACCATGGAGGTGTACATAGACGATATGGTGGTGAAAAGCAAGGAGAAACGGGACCATATCGCTGATCTAAAAGAAGCTTTTGAGATACTGAGAGAGTACAAGCTGAAGCTCAACGCCTCGAAATGTGCGTTTGGGGTAAGTTCTGGGAAGTTCCTGGGTCACTTAGTGACCATTAGAGGGATAGAGGCGAATCTCGATCAAATAACAGCTTTGCGCTTCAGAGTCCGAGGACCACGAAGGAGGTCCAAAGATTAACAGGGATGGCGGCAGCCCTTAACGGGTTCATAAGTCGTTCGAGTGACAAGTGTAGACCTTTCTTTCAATTGTTAAAAAGAGAGAAGGTTACGAATGGGAGCAAAGTGTGAGTAAGCGTTCCAAGACCTGAAGAAATACTGGCGGCCCCACTTTGCCTACTCCTCGAGCCAGGCGAGGTCGACTGACTTAGCGATTCGAACATGCTGTAAGTGCGGTCTTACTGAGGAACAAGGGATCCGAGCAAATCCCTGTCTATTACGTGAGCAAGATGCTATTGGATGCAGAAACGAGATATCTGCCTCTTGATAAGTTGGTCCTGGCACTGAGGACAGCAGCTAGGAAGTTGCCCCACTACTTCTAAAGTCACAAAGTGGTTGTTTACACGGAGTTCCCGTTGAAGTCATTGCTTCGAAAGGCCGATTTCTCGGGACGAATATCAACTTGGTCGGTGGAATTGAACCAGTATGAATTGATTATCAGCCGCGCACGGCAATCAAAGGGCAAGTTTTGGTAGATTTCATGGCAGAGTTCTCTCCCACAGTGGCTCCACGGCCTCCTACGAGAAAGGAGCAGTTGGACGAACCGTCAGCCGAGAACCGAGGGGCATCCGCCGAGCAGGACCCATTGGAATGAAAGCTTTTTGTAGATGGATCCGCATGCAACACCGGATCTGGAATTGGAGTGGTGCTTTTCCCTCCTGAAGGAGTTATGATCGAATTGTCCCTGCGCCTGGGTTTCAGTGCGTCGAATAACGTGGCGGAGTACGAGGCACTCCTGGCCGGGTTACGGAGCGCAAGAACCTTGAAAGTAAAAAGAATTCGAGTATTCTGTGATTCGCAACTCGTGGTGAATCAGCTGTCCGGGGAATACGAGGCCCGGAGTGAAAAGATGGCAGCCTACGTGGAGGCAGCCAAGGATTTGCTTGATACCTTTGAGAAGATACACATCGAGCAGATAAGCTCTGGACAGAACGCCCACGCCGACTCACTGGCTTGGTTGGCAGCGGCTGTGCCAACAGAGTTCAAGAGGAAGGTAGCAGTGGACTATCTTGCTAAGCCGAGCATTGGTACAAGTGTGGAGTTGGTCTTAGGCGTGAACCAAGGACCAAGTTGGATGGATCCAATAGTGGAGTTCCTACGAGATGGGACACTCCCCACAGCATAAAAAGAAGCTCACAAGATAAAGACGAAATCTGCAAGATTTTGGCTATCATCGAAGGGAAGTTATACAGAAAGTCTTTCACTGGATCGTACTTACTTTGTGTGCACCCGAGATGGTGCAGAAATTCCTCCATGAAATACATGAGGAAACAGGGAGTCACGCAGTTGGGAGATCCATTGCTCACCGTGCAATCACCCAGGGGTTACTGGTGGCTGCACATGTAAGAAGATGCAAGGTGTACGTGAAAATCTGTGAGTGTCAGAAGTTCTCACCTATGATTCGAACACCACCAAGATCTGGTGCCCTTGACGAGTCCTTGGCTGTTCGCGCAATGGGGGATGAACATCGTGGGTCCCCTCCACAAGGCTACTGGGAATAGGAAGTTTCTGTTGGTAGCAACGGACTACTTTACCAAGTGGATTGAAGCAGAACCACTGGCAAAAATCACAGAACCTATGATAGAAATGTTCGTCTGGAAGAGCATCATCACTCGATTTGGGGTTCCTTATTCCTTGATCACTGATAATGGGTCCCAGTTCCAGAAAAAGTTCAAGGCTTTTTGCGCCAAGTATGGAATAAGGAACTACTATTCCACACTGCCATACCCTCAAAGCAATGGGCAGGCAGAGGCGTCCAACAAGGCTATACTTGACGAGATCAAGAAAAGGTTGGACAAAGCAAAAGGCAAGTGGCTTGACGAATTGCCATTGGTCCTGTGGGCACACCGAACAACTCCTAGGAGGTCTACGGGAGAGACCCCCTATTCGCTACCATATGGAACAGAGGCTGTGATTCCATTGGAGGTTGGTCTGCCGACCAACAGAACCACACTGGTGGAGAATGGGGGCAATGACAGAGCCCTGGAAATTGAGCTGGATCTCGCCGAGGAGAGGAGAGAACGAGCCCTGGTGCACCTGGCTTTGTACCAGGAGCAGTTGATGAAAAGTTACAACAAGCATGTCCACCCACGAGAGTTTGGTGTTGGAGACCTTGTGCTACGAAAGGTGCTCGGCAACACCAAGGTGCCCAACGAGGGCAAGTTGGGGGCCAATTGGGAGGGCCTGTATCGAGTAACAGAGGTTGTGGGCATTGGGGCATATCGATTGGCAGACCTGGACGGGAACCCGGTACCAAGGCCCTGGAATGTTCACAACTTGAGGAAGTTCTACGTGTGAAGAACTTCGATTTCGTTTCTATTCTGTTTTAGATGCACATCGTGATTGTGTGGGAATTACGAATATAATTCCCTTGTGTTTTCTTTTACTAGTTGCAAGGGATACGCGTAACGCCCCCTTGAGTTTTGCGAATTATGAATAAAATTCCCAAATTTTGGTAACAAACTCTATTTTTTATGAGTTTTTCATTTATCATGCTTTAAATACGAAGTCAAGCTATGTCCTTAGTCCTTACTTCGTATTGGGGAGCAGAGGTGTAGGGTAACTAAATGGAATTTCGAATCTTTTAAAATTTTACCAAGTACGAATATACTTGTCAATGCGCTTTCAGTACGAATACACCTAAGGTTGAGCCAATCTGAATATACTTGCATGCGCTGGGTCTGAATACACAGAATTGAGCCAAGAATATACTTGTCTGCATGCTAACAAGATGCGAATACACCCAAGATTGAGCCAAGTACGAATATACTTGTATGCTTTCTCGGGTACGAATACACCCAGAATTGAGCCAAAGTACGAATATACTTGTTCATTTGCTCGGGCTCGGGTACGAATTGAGCCAAGTACGAATATACTTGTTCATTTGCTCGGGTGAATACACCCAGAATTGAGCCAAGCACGAATATACTTGTCTGTCTGCGGTACGAATACACCCAAGATTGAGCAAAGTACGAATATACTTGTTTGCTAGGGTACGAATACACCCAAGAGCCAAGTATTTAATATACTTGTTCTGCCTCGCTGGGTACGAATACACCCAGAATTGAGCCAAGTACGAATATACTTGTCTGTCTGCTCGGGTACGAATACACCCAAGATTGAGCCAAGTACGAATATACTTGTCTGTCTGCTCGGGTACGAATACACCCAGAATTGAGCCAAGTACGAATATACTTGTCTGTCTGCTCGGGTACAAATACACCCAGAATGCATACGAGGATATGCACACTGCTCTCAGATTCGAATATGTTTGGGATTATTTCAGGTACAAATAAGATTTGATTACTTGTACGGGTGCATCCCCACATGAGCTTGTAACTTAAACTGGGTATGAATAAACCCAAAATTACTAAATCCAAATACGAGCACATTTGGGTAACCCAAGTACGAATATACTAGGGGAAGTTTCCAAGAATGAAACATATGGGCTGCATACGTAAACATGCAGTAATGTCTAGAGTTTGAAAAAGCTTGAGCGTTGCTCGAGTTCCAAACAGACCCTGAATACAAACAACTATACGTGTTGAAAGCTGCTAAAGCAACTGAGCATTACTCTAAGGTACGAGAAACTTGCAACAGAGTAAGTAAACACAGCGTAATCATCAGCAGGCACGATAAGATGCTGGCCATGGGACGGCCACCTGCATTCAAGAAAGGCCACGAAGGGCCAAGTAAAAATTGTTCAGACCACACAAGGCCACCAGAAACATTCAGAAAGGCCACGAAGGGCCAAAACCAGCAGAGTTAAAAATGTATAGAAATATATCAGTGCCACGAAGGGCAAAACCAATGGCCACGTAGGACCAGTCAAAACTGTGCAAGAGTTCCAGTTGTTACCACTACAAAGAGTCCCACTTACTCTTCGTTCGTCAGGTCTTGGATGACTGGTGGGGAGGCTGGAGCAGTGGTGGAAGCTGGAGCAGCAGCAGAGGCCGAAGCAGTAGAGTTTTCCACAGCAGCGCTTGGCTCAGATGGACCACCATCAGCTTCCTTTTGGCTGAGGCTGGTCACTTCTCTAGTCTGTTCGACGCTAGCGCTTTGCAGTTCGGGGATGTTGGCGTTGAGCTCCCTATCCAGATTGTCTTCTTCCTCTACAACTTCTTCCTGTTCACCAGCAACCACCTGGGTGCTAGGAAGGTCGATCTCGGTCCAGAGAGGAGAAGATTCTGCTGTACCAATCTTTTTAAGGCAGGCCAACCAGCCAGCCTCGAAGACCTGGTCCTGGATCCCGGGCATCTGGTCCGTGTAGCTCTCAGTGGCCACACGGATTCCCTCATTGTAGCCCTACTGATAGGCTGCCTTGGCCTCGTTTTTGCTCGCCTCCAGCTCCGTCAAGGTCTGGTTCAGGCTATCCTCTGCACCCTCCAGCTTACCCCTAAGCTCGTCCGCAAGCCCGCGGGCCTGATTTCTCTCTCTCTCCAGCCTGACAATGGTGTTTTGAAGCTTGGCGTTCTCACTGGCAAGCTTGGCACGCTGGGGCTCGGAGTGTCCCAGTTTCTGGGCCATGGCCACCATTTTTTGCACTGCCTGGGGTTATCTCTAAGTTAGACGGATGACGGGAAGAACTATTGAGTATCATTAGTCCGTAAACACGAGTGTTAGGGGCTTACCTTGGCGCTATGGCTCATGAACGAGCCGAGGAGATTGTCTGGGGAGCAAGCCACTTCTTTTTGCATATCCCCAGGCAGCAGGAAAGCCTGGGATAATGCAAGGGCTGTCGCTTCAGAATCGACGACGCTGTCACGAACGGTGACTGGCCGGCCACCGTGCGTAAGCTGAGGGGCCCAGATGGGAGTTGGAGGAGTTGTGAGTTGAGGAGGCTGCTCGACAGAAGAGGTTTCCAACCGTTGACATTTGTCACGGTGGCTGGCTTCAATCTCCTCGGGGGAGAAGCCAGGAGGAGCGTCTGTTTGAGCTGGTCCTCGGCGGCCAAGAGACGGCGCCGGGCTTTGAGACCTTCCGCGGCCACGAGCAGAGCCGCGGCCTCTTCCACGGCCAATGGTGAGAAGGTTGCTGAGATTTATCGGTTGATCCATTTCTCGAGGTGGGGGAGATGGAGAGTATCCGCTGGAAGATGTGGATGCTTCGTCGGCGAGCTGGATGGGTTCGTCGGGCAGCGGAGGGGTCCGAGAACGCCTCTCCGCTTGTTGCTCGGGTTGTTGAGCAGGAGGATCTGGGATGATTGGCACGTCTGCTGCTCGGATGCGCCGATCAATGAACCCGCCGTATGATGCGCGGTAGCTGAGAAGGATCTGTGCCGCTCTTGCTCGGCTAGCCAAGCACGTGCCCTGCCCGTTGAAAGCAAGAGCACGGTTGATGTCAGTCACGTGAACTTGGGGGGTGATGATGGCGTGCCCCTGGTTTACGTTCGCAGCTGCAAATACGAGAAAAATTTGCAATCAGTAAAACAAATGAATGAAAGGTGCAATACGAGGAATTGCTCGGCAAAAAAGTTCTACGAGAAAAGGAACTAACGTGGAATGCCAAATCTGTGGGGAGCGTGAAAGCCAATGACTCTGCCGTCCTCGTCCCTGGATTCGAAGTTCCCTGTGACGATGAGGAAGTCATCGTCGTCCCCACGAGCGGAATCAGGCAGCTCCAGTACCAGCCGCTTTCTAGAATCCCTACTCTTCAGGTAGTAGGTTAAGGCGTCCTTGGTTCTGGAAATACTGTACAAGTGATGTATGTCGTGCAAACCTAGGGATGTGCCTAGCATCTGGTTCAGGGCATTGATGCCCATAACAACCCTGAAGAAGTTGGCTGAAACTTGCATCGGGGACAGTCTATAATGGGCTAAAACTTGACGGAGTAATGGTGCCAGGGGAAACCTGACGCCGCCCTCAACGACGGCTACGACGGGGATGTGCAGAGTATCGTTGTCAAAACTCTCACGGATGGCATTTTCTACGGCCAACGAAGTGGCCACGTTGTCTGGGATCTCGTAACGAGATCTGAATTCAGCCATCCTTTGGGGTGTGTCACAGTGCCTACGGAATCGACCCATAACGAGACTGTGGGTGTGGTTTTTCTAAGGAACAAGTTGGGCACGAAAAAAACCCTAAAAGAAACTGTGGAGATCCTAAATCGACGAAGAAGACGGAATGGAGAAGGGGAATAAAGACTTACGAACGAATAGACGAGAGCCCTAAAATCAGAGGGGAGAGAGACCCTGAGATGTTGAGCAGAGCTTCGATGGCGGGAGCGCTTGGGCGTGCTTTCTGCAGAGGGAATTGAGGTGAGAGAAAAGGTGGATTTGAAAATGGGACGAAAACCCAAGTATACCCCAGTAAAGGGGGTGACGTATGGGAAACGTCATCCCAGACGCCGTTTGGGCGATCCGTTCCCCGAAACGTCTGCTCACATTTAATACGGGCAGTACAAAGCATGCCGCGTGTAAAGGTGCTAGCTGGAAAAGCCTGTCCAGACCAAACGACGAGGCGTTTGGCTTGGACTAATGATGAGTTTGCACCAAGTACGGGAAACATGGGTGCAGGAGCAAAGGACGAGAACCTTGCTCGGTGTTCAGGAGCTTTGCTCGTCATATTAAAAGAAAATAACGAGTAAAGCTGGGGAGCCATTGTAGGGAGGTAATCCCGAACGGGTACAAAGAAATTGTCCGAACACATGGTATGAGGGGTCCAGAAATGGAAATACCCAGTGGGGAAACAAGATCTGGAGGAGATACCCAACGAGAATGGGGTGAACGGCCAGCTTTGGAAAGAGTTCCTAAAAGGTCTAAAAGGAAATATGTAGTTAAGGGAATGAGAATCCTTGATATTCTGGGTTCCCTTTACGAGAAAGGAAACTTAGGGCAGCAAGATGGTTTGGACAACAAGTAGACATGGGTCTATAAATATGAGGTAAACCTAGAGGTAAAGGTACGCAATTCCTGGCTATTGGCTTATTACTTACTGAGAATTAAGGTTTCACTAGTACGAGATACTAACTTTGGCATCGGAGGGCCTTTGCCACGAGACGGCAAAGGTGCGCTCACCTTTTGTTTGTTTTATAGGCTCAATTCCGGCAGTGTGCTAGGGTCTCGGTGTAGAGAGAAAAGTAGCCGTTACAGTTTGGTGCTGTTCGAAGGCCTGTTTCGTTTTCCTGCACTTACAGTAAATACCCGGCTGAAGCCTCTAAAAAGGATCAAATTGCACTACGGAGAATAGCTGCTCATTACATTATCTATGGGGGGAAGCTTTACAGGAGGTCTCATTGTGGGATGCACGAGCTCTGTGTCGACGGTGCTGAAGCCACCACAATAATGGAAGAAATTCAGGAGGGAGTTTGTGGTCCTCACATGAGCGGTGTCATGCTCGCCCAGAAAATCTTTCGTCAGGGTTATTTCTGGTCCACTATGGAATCACAGTGTGTGGATTACGTCCGTCGCTGTCACAGGTGTCAGATTCATGCCAATCTTATGCATGTTCCTCCTTCTAAGCTGTTTGGTATGACCTCGCCTTGGCCTTTCTCGGTCTGGGGCATCGATGTTATCGGCATGATCAGGCCCTCTGCTTCGAATGGTCACCGGTTCATTTTGGTGGCAATAGACTATTTTACCAAGTGGGTTGAGGCTGAGTCTTACAAAACTCTGAATGCAGTGCAGGTTGCTCAGTTTATTAGGAAAAACATTATCTACCGATATGGTGTCCCGCAGGCATTTGTGTTAGATAATGGAGTGCACTTCAAGGGCAGGGTTTTGGAGCTCTTCAATGAGTTCAAAATCCAAATCCATCATTCAACGACGTATCGCCCTCAGACAAATGGAGCAGTCGAGGCGGCCAACAAGAACATAGAAACGATCATCAAGAAGTCTGCAGAGTCCACCAGGGACTGGCACGAGCAATTACCTTTGGCTTTATGGGGGTACCGCACGTCAATCCGAACATCGACCGGGGCAACACCCTACTCTTTAGTCTATGGGATGGAAGCAGTACTCCCTATCAAGCTGGAGGTACCATCTTTGAGGATCATGACGGAATCTAGACTCACGGAATCTGAATGGCTCAGCGGGAGGCTTGTTGAACTCATTCTCTTTGACGAGAGAAGGCTCTGTGCCTTGTATCATGTTCAGGGATATCAGCGAAGGATTGCCCGGGCGTTCAACAAGAAAGTGAAATCTCGTGATTTGCTTGAAGGCGATATGGTTACGAAAGAAATCCGTGCTCCCTTCTTTGATCTCCGCGGGAAGTTTCGTCCGAAGCGCGCAGGGCCTTACATCATCAAGACCATCCTCTCGGGTGGAGCAGCTCAACTCATTGATCTGGACGGCAACGAGTTCAATACTCTAGTCAACCTGGATCAACTCAAATGCTACTATCCCTGAGAGAGCTCGCTGGACCGAAAACCACAAGGGTGGGCGGTTCCAGGCAAAAATTAGAGCAAGCCTGCTAGATTGAAAACCTGTGAAGGCAATCTAGGCAAAAATAAATAGGCAAATAACAAAAGCTCGCTAGACTAAAAACCTGAAAAGGCAGTCCTAGGCAAAAGTTATAGCGCAAAAGAAGAGGAAAACACACGAGTAAACCCTAGCCTGAACTACGTTTTGACCTGATTCCTTGAAAAGGGATACATAGGCAATCTCTCTGTGAGATTCGGTCATAGTCAATCAACTTGATCCATGGTTTTCCGTTCCGGTATATATGCTAACATTCAGGACCGGCTTGGTGTTCAACACTTGGACAAAGGGGAAAGTTCTTGATCTTTCACGTTTAACATGAACCAATGAGGGATTAACCCGTCCGTCTGCGGGCGCCAGCAGGTACGCGGCCAGCACGCAGATTCTTAGAGCAAAACGTCGCCTGGCCTGCACGGCAGTGTCCGTGAGGTCACCTTCGGGGCCATACCACTCTATCAGGGGCATCACGTTTATCTGACCTCCACTTAGCAGACCCTCTGCTGCACCTTTTGAGATCTTCAGTGTGGACTTCAAAAGCTTGGACATACTTTCCCTATAGGGAGGTACGACTATCACGCTGGAAGCAAACCTTTGGAGGTATGACTGGAATTCCTCCACTGTTGGACATAGCTCGTCATCTCCAAATCGGAACACGTGGACATCTGGGTCCCAGAACCGCGCTGTAGCCCATAGGATTTCAGGGCGCAATCTTATCCTCTGGAGATAACGAAATGCAGCCAGCCCGTGAGTCCGGAAAGACAACCAATCACCCGCAACGAATAATTCAAGCCATGGACCAATTAAAGTGGGGAGGTGATTGGCCATTCTTGATATTATCTGGAGTTCTCTTCTGGAGAGGCGTAGCTTTTTATAGCTAAAAGGATGGCAGGGTATCCATCTTTCTCAAAGAAAATATCTAGAGAGGTTGGTATGGGTCCTCTCAGGGACACACTTATGGATTGTCCCAGACCTTTGCTGGACGTCCACATGTGGGGACAAGGCCTGCAAACACTGCAACTTTCTGAAAAGGGTCAAAATTGGCATCTGTACTGGACAGAACCATCGCGCGATACACTGGGTTGGTCATGCGAGTGAGTGAGTCTCGCACGAGGGATTCACTTACTCGTGCGAGGGTTGTTTCTTTGCACGAGGTAAACATCAGCCTACTGACTTTTTAGGGATGAATATTCATATTTTGTCTCAGGTTGGATTTTGGGTTTTGTACATTACCAGCGGGTCCTCTCAAGTGATTCAAGATGGGGATACAAAACATTCGTTTTATTTGGCGTGCCAAGCAAACGGGACCATACAACGGATTTAAGGGTCAAGCAAAAAAAAAGGAAAATGTTCGGGTGGCCCAACAGCTCTTGAACTTATTCTTAATATGGACGGGATTCTCTCGGATTTAGTAGTATCCCCCGGGCCTTGCCCGGATTTCTGCACGAAGCCATGCCACATAGCGGTTATCCAGCCAGTCCACGAAATTTGGGCTGGGACCCTCGAGCACCCCCCTCCTCCAAAACCTTCGATACTCGCGCAATGAGGATACATTGAAGTCAGGCATTTGGAATTCCTCAATTCCAGCCCTATGCAGTCCTTGGCTCATGCCCAGCTGGCGTAGGATGCGGCCCGGGATGTAGAAAGTAAAGCTTGCCAAACCAGCGATTATCACTCTCTCGAAGCCTGTGGTGTTGACTGCCATTTCAGGCATGATCAACCATGGACACCTCCAGACAAAGTCATCAGATTGCATGTCATGCTGGATCATGTACCATCCCATTACATCTTGTTCAGGATACAGCAGGGATCGTTTGAGCAACCGCCTCGGGAAATGTTCCCAGCCTGCCTGGGGAGCTTCGAGTAATCCCACCTTGTCAGAGAGCCATACCTATGAGTGAAAAGACAAGTGAGAAACTAGATAAAGCCTGAGTGAAAAGACAAGTAAGGTTCTAGAGCGATCCTTACCCGAGTGTTGAGGTAAAATGAGAAAGTACGAAAACCGAAAAAAGGTGAGTTGAGTGAGGATTTACCTAGAGCAACCGCGGACTGCCGCTGAAGTTGTTGCTCTGTCGGTTTTTGAACAGATCCAAGCCCATCAGTGTTTCGGCTAGGATCGTGGGGATGATGTTCTTACGAGCTCCCATTTGTGAAGCCATGCTCACCACGCTGGGACTAACCCTTCCGTTAGCAGGAACCAGTGCGTAAGCCGCCAGCGCGCAAATCGAGAAGGCAAAACGTTTGTGTGCTTGCTCATCATGGTTCCCCAGAATGCCGCCTGGACCGTACAGTTCGATCAAGCGGCAGATGTCTAATTCACCGTCATGGATAATACTGGCCGCCAGTTCTCCGGAAATGTTCAGTTTCATCATCAATAAATGGCTCATGTTCTCGTGAACCGGAGGAACGGCAAGAACATTGGAATTTGCAAAGCCGGGCAAGTAGGCTTGGAACTCTTCCACCGTTGGGCACATTTCGTTATCATAATTACGAAAGACGTGCATAACTAGATTCCAGTGAATCATAGCAGCTTCAAGGAGCTCAGGGCGTGGCCCTACATATCAAAGATCTCTTATTGAGGCCAGCCCTCGAGATCGAGGACCCGCCCAATCAAAGGCTTCGGTTCTCGCCAACCAAGGATCGAGCATTGCAGCTAGTGGACTCTCCATTTTGAGTGATGGATGAGTTTTTGCGCTGTCAAAGAGGCTGATGTGCTTCGCGTCACTACCAACGTATTCTATTTTATAGATATTTGTTCGGGAGTGTCGGTCCTTGTTTGTTGTGCCAGAGGAAAAGTTAAAAGGCTTACATGACTTACCACTTGGCAAGTGAGGAAGGCTCCAATCATGGCTTCATACTGTGTGCAAGTCATGGGGAGGGGGGCCCCTTGGAGTTCCTAAAAGTTTAATTTGGTCAAAAGAAGGCAGCCAGGCAGAGGCTGACCCTCGCGCGAGAGTCTCACTCTCTCGCGCGACCAACTACCCTCGCACGTGCATCGCACTCTTTCGCGCGACACAGATCACTCGCGCGAGTGTTTCACTTGGTCGCGCGATGGTCCAATCTGCATTTTTTACAGTGTGCAGCAGCTACTGGTTCGGCTTGGTCATTTTGGGTTCCAGGGGTCTTTTGGCACTTCTTATGGTTCCTACAAGTCATGATGGGCATATGTGACTGTACCCAAGCATCGGCTTCGAAATTTCGCGCTTAACGAGGATTTTGGACCCTCGGCGGCCCGTTTCAAGTCAAATTTCAGGTTTTGGAGGTTTAAAATCCGTTCTAAAGGTTTTTGCCAAGTTCTTTCATGCTGTACAGGTCGTGTGGAGTGTATGTGACTGTACGGTGGTGTCGGTTTCAGTCCGGGACATAATTAAGTCATGTTTTTGCATCTCGTGTCCTTTTTGTGTCTGTTGGACGCTTTTCGGCGTATTTCCCATCTCGAGGCATTTTTCTTGGTTCCGTTAACTGGTACTAGTCACGCCATGTGTTTTTGACCTTACGGAAGTGTCGGTTTCAATCGAAGTCAAGTATTTTGAGTTTTGGCCTGTTAACGCCCAAAATTTCATTTAAAATTGCCGTGTCATCGTATCCTGGCTGTGTCCTAGGGTACATTTTCCGTTTTCTTTCGAGCTAGTCACTCCTATACATACATGTGTGTCTGTGGTCAGTCTCGGTGTGTTTTCAATGCAAGTTTGGCATTAGTGGTTGGCGTTTTACCTCTTTTATGCATATAAAGAGAGGATAAACCATGAAATTGCAAATTTTATAACTAAACTATGCTGTGTCATACCAATGCAAAAGAAAAGTACTATGTGTGGCGCTCCGGCCAATCAAAAAAAAAAAAAAACCACCAAAGTATACCCGGGCACACTCGCCCACTATCAAAAGGCACGCAGGCCTCCAAAAGCAAGTATCAGAGTATCTAACGCACGCCGGCCTCTATACCAAACTACTTGGGCGCGCAGGCCCGAAATCAAAAAGTCAAGTGCAGGAAACAAAATGCATCAGACTCCTCAGTCGTCCTCATCTCGTCCAAGCCAGTCGGTATCCCTCAGGTCCTCCTCGGCATCATCCCCACCATCGTCATCATCGTCATCCTCGTCGTCATCAGCGGCAAGCTTGTGCGGATCCTGCAAGTACCTAGGATCATCAACAGTGTCGTCAGAGTCGCTCCTTGCCTTTTCCTCTTCTTCTTCTCCTCTTTCCTCTTCTTCCTCTTCCTCAGGGGGCTGGACCAAGACAAGCTGCTTCTTGCGGGCCGGCTCGCCTTGGCCCGACCTGCCTCGCCTCTCTATCCGGTATCGCTCTTCTGCGCGCGCCGCCGCCTTCCTGGCTGCTTCTTTGCTTGCTGCAGCAGGCTGTGAGCTCCTGGTATGTCGAGTAGCGGCCGGAGGTGTAGCGGTCTGTGCTCGTGGCGGAGACCGTGCTCTCTTCTTCGAAGCCGCCCGTCCCTGTGCCTACATATTTACATGTTGCATTAGTATACATTTTGCAGTATATTGTCTATCAAATGCTTAAATAACTGGTACAATCTATCAATTGGAAGCTATCTATCAGCTTTTCATCAGCATCAAATGTTTTTCAAGCAGGCATGTATGTATCGTAAGCAGCTATGTATCTTAAGTATCGAAAGCAGGAAGAAGTGTATCGTTTATATACCTGAGTCCTCCGAGGAGCGGCTGCCTGAGCTGGCTGGGCTGTGGATGCTGGATAGCGTAACTCCAATGGGAAGCCGTATGCTACTCTCCTCACCACGTTCTCTAGGGCGAGCATACGGCGAACAGCTTCGTTCACCCATTCCACAGGCACCTGTGAATGTTTTACAATTATCAGATATTTCAAATACAGTTCAAGAGTATTGAAAATACAGAAATGGAAGTTGGTTTACCTGCACAGTCACTGCCACGGGCTCTATACGTGCTGGTACGAGCTGTACCTCAGCCGGATTACCCTGTGAGTCCACCACATCCACCTTCCAAAGCGGCTCTGGCGGCCTGCCTACCACTTGCCTTCTTTCTCTGCGTCTCACGCGGCGTTCGCCTCCTCTCTGTACCTCAGCAGCAGCTCTCCTCTCTGCACCAGCCTCGCGTGCCTGCTCCTGGACCTTTCTGCGAGCCCTAACACCAAGTGGCCTCGCCAGGTGATCTCTCTGATAGGCTGCATAGTCCATCGTCGGACGCTGGTGCCGCGTCAGCTCAGTGTCTGGCCTAGTGAACCTCTCCAGCTCCGCCAGTGTGTAATCGCCTGTATGTGAGGCTTGTGGCGGGAGTGGCCCAGGCACCTGGAACTCAAGGTAACCAAGTGACTGTCGTGTCACTCGATCCCCTAGGTACCACTGCCAGCCGAAGGCTGACTCCAAGAGCACTCTGCTAGCTGTGACAGCCCTGCTCTGAGCCAAGTACTCTGGCTCTGGCCCGCTCGTCCTCCAGGGATTCCACTCGATCTGCACAAAGTGACAAACAAGCAATGAGTACAATTGATCAGCGACAGCGTTAAAGTATTGAAAGCATGCATAATTGACTGTTGGAATTCTAATGTCATACCTGCGAGGCTCTCAGCTCATCCAAATACAGCCTGTAGGCATTGAGGCTGCCTCTCCCTTCCTTGGTGCCCCTGTGCTCCTTAGTCTATATCAGTGCGCGCGGGAGGGTGCTCAAGTCAGGATGCTTGCACTCCGGAGGGTACATCCTCAGTACCTCGTATGCCCAAAGCTGCAATATTATCAAAAATGGAAGTGCATCAGACATAAGTCGTACAGTTACACAGTTCAAGCTAGTAAACAATCTATGCAATCAATTGGTACAATGGAAATTATGCTATGTGGTAATTGAAATCATACCTCCCAGACACGCCAATAGCCAGCTATGCTCTGCCCGGTCCTCGAGGAGTCACCAAAGAACAATTAGGCAGTGTCGAGTGCTGCTCCGCCCCACTCGAAGCGTGAGGCTGTCCTCAGATCCCTCAGAGCAGGCAGGTATGACAGGTGTACAGTGCTTCCCCTGCCTGGGAATAGTGAAGCTCCGAACATGTACAGCAGGTATGCCCGGGCCATCTGCGCCTCCTCATGCTCATTTGCTGGCTTCTTCTTCAAGTACCATATAAACTGAGCGTACCTCGCCGCTCCTCTCTCTACTTGGGGCACCTCCCCCAAGAACCACTCTAGAGCCGCTGGGTCAGCATGTATCCTTGAGTCAAAGGGGATGGGCTCTCCCCCAACCCTCAAGCCTGTGATGGCAGTGAAGTCACTCGGCGTCACCGTCATCTCTCCCAGAGGCAGGTGGAAGGTATTGGATGTATCCCTCCATCTCTCGGCCAGTGCAACAAGGACAGCATGGTCATTCCTGACTGGCACTGTCAGGGTCTGTATGAACTCTCTGAAGCCCGCTGCATCCACCAACTCCCTCACCCTCGGTGGCAACGCTATGTATAGTGCCAGGGAACTGCACGGCCCGCCAAAGCCACGAATGTCTCTCTGCTCCGCCTGTTTCAAACAACAAAGACAAGCAACAGGATAATGTTAGCATACAGAGCTCTCATTTTCAAGTTCTAGGTAATGAATGCAGTAGCTTAACCATGCACGGTAAACAAGCAGCAAGATATAATGTTAGCATACAGAGCTCTCATTTTCAAGTTCTAGGTAATCAATGCAGCCGTGTGACTACAGATGGGCGGTCTAAGTTCAAATCCTCGTTCAAGTGACAACATGTAAGGCTATAATCCTAGAATTATCTTATTTGAGGCTTGGGACTCCGTGCCATTTTTAACAGTTGGTTGGTTCAAGTCTTTGCATGCATGATGTGTGATACAAGGGCTATATCGTCATGGTTTGACGTCTACATAGACTATCTCTAGATGGTTGGTTCAAGTTATGCTCTTCGCATGATGTGTCTGGGAGAGGTTTAACATTGGGTTGTTGATGGAAGTTATTGTGTGCATGGCATGTTATACGATCTTCTTCTTGTCCTAGCATGTCCTATATTCAGCCTACAACAGATGTTTGGTTCAAGTTATTACATGCATGGCATTCAGAGTACAAATGGTATCGTTTATTGCATGGTTCATTGCGAGTATCAAATTAAAGCGTAAAGGGGGTTATTAAGTGATATACCTCAGCCCAGGTGTTCGCAATGTGCACCCCAGGGTCCCTCAGCACTAGCTCCAGGTCGTAGTCGGCCTGCTGTGGCGGCTTGTATCCCGCAAAGCCTGATGGTACGAACAAGTGCGGTCTCGGAGGCATGTACGTCTCCTCTGAAAACTCGGGGCGCTTCAGGGCACCCGCCTCAGTCACGGCGCTCACCCTCGGTCCCTGCGCCTCCTCAGCATCCCTCTCCTCGGCCTCTATATCAGTCGCCAGTCCCTCTGACCCGGCTCTCTCCCTCTCGGCCTCCCTCTCGGCCCTCGCCGCGGCCTCGGATGCCTCAATTGCCCTCGCTCGGTCCTCTTTAGCTTTCAGAACATACTCCCCAATGATGGGATGATCTGCCAAGAGCTTTGCCAATAGCCCATCAGGTGTGTGCTCGGCAATATCATCGTAAGTGATCGGCATGTGACGGGATGATCTAGCAGCACCTGCCGGTGGCCTGAATGCAATGTCCTCCTCCCAAACCTCAGCGGGGGCAGCCTCTGTGGTCTGTTCTCTCTCAATCGGCACCTCCTCGGCATGCTCCTCAATATGCACCTCTTCAGTGCCAACAATACCCTTGCCCTTCACCGGGTCCCTCGGCGGGGATTCAATCGGCTCAGTGTCGTTACCCTGAGTGCCATTACTGCTAATAACATCACTGGAGCCCCCAACCGCGGACGTGCCTTCTACTATTGAACTGGGACCCATTGGATCAGCCCTAGGCCCCACGACTCCAACGGGTTCCCTCGCGCAAGTGTCTGGCTCCAGCGCGCGACGGTCGTCCCCATTAGCATCTTCTCCAGAACCACTTCTGGTCTGCTCCGAGTCACTTGCGGCCATACCTGTGCCCAATGGCTCAACGCTAGGCTCCATCACCCCATGCGTCTGTCTCGCGCGATCCTCTACTTCTACCGCGCGAGGCTTCTCTCCGCCAGCAGATCCTTGTTGCCGCTCCTGTTCGCCATCGCCGCCACTCATGGCCACTGCACCTTTAACTCCGATGGGTCCACCGTCGCTTGATCCATTGGTTCGACTGCCATAGGGCCTCCTCGGTCTTCAGGTTGATCAACAACTTCTCCTCCGCTCCCACTGCCGCCGCGGTCTGCCATTGGTGTTCGTATGTGTATGGGTTTGTTGGATTTGAAAGAGGACTTAGGGTTGTGTTCGAGTTTGTGAAGAGTTGTGTTTGAGTTTGTGAAGAGTTGTGGGGAAGAAGGGGGTTTCGAAGTTTTGAAACCGTCTGAAGCTTTTCTGAAACGTCCTGCGGACATTAAAAAGGTGTGGGACAGCTTTGGGCCGGGTCTGGGCTGGTTCAGAACCCAAGCCTAAAAAACACTCCATCGCGCGAGGGAATGAGTGCCTCGCGCGACACTCTGTTGGGCTCCAGGCCCATTTCCCCCAGCAGGCAGGCCCAAGTTGATTATTCTCTATTAATTAAAAGCCCAAGGTTTTTAATTATGGTCCCGAATCACTCTTGGGGTCTTATTGGATTAAATTTTCACGATCCGGAGCGGTGTTGTATCCCCAGCTATGGTCCGCCCGCATACACTCCAACCGTCAATCAGCGACGATCTATCCGTCCAATTTCAAATCAACGACGATCCAACCATCAATCAGCGACGATCTATCCGTCCAATTTCAAATCAACGACGATCCAACCGTCAATCAGCGACGATCTATCCGCCCAATTTCAAATCAATGACGATCCAACCGTCAATCAGCGACGATCTATCCGTCCAATTTCAAATCATCGACGATCTAACCGTCAATCAGCGACGATCTATCAGTCCAATTTCAAATCAGCGACGATCTAACCGTCAATCAGCGACGATCTATCCGTCCAATTTCAAATCAACGACGATCTAACCGTCAATCAGCGACAATCTATCCGTCCAAATTCAAATCAATGACGATCTAACCGTCAATCAGCGACGATCTATCCGTCCAACTTCAAATTAGCGACGATCTATCTGTCCAATTTCACATCAACGACAATCTAACAATCAATCAGCGACGATCTATCTGTCCAATTCCACACCAGCGACGATCCATCCGTCCAATCTTCAGTCGACGACGATCTATCCGTCCACTCATTCTTTGGCGCACGGTATTTTTACATGCTTGCGCATTTTCCATTAAATCGGCTTTTGGGTGGATTTGGTGGGTGTCTAGAAACCTTTGACGTTACCCTCACCAGTCAATGGTGCTCTGCGTGCCGTCAAAGGGGGACTACTGTAGACACCCCAATCTGAATCTTCCGATCGTTTTACGATTTCTTGTTTCCCCGATGATGAATCAAATTAAAAAGCAGTCTTAAGGTTGGAAAGGTTTGAGCTAGGTGTGTGCAGAACCCCTTTGAGCCCTTTGAACCATTTAAAAGAAAATAAAAACCAGTCAAACCTGGGTCAGGGTTGACCCTCGCGTGTGGAAGTCATTCCCTCGCGCGAGTGTCCTCTTTGCCAGGTGTGGTCAAAGTCAAACATTTGACTGTTGACCCACGCGCGACAGCTGTTACCCTCGCGCGAGTGTCTCAGTGTCTCACGCGATGGTCCACTCCAGTCACTGTCACCTTTTTCAGCCAGTTGGTTGCTTGCCTGGGGGTCTACAGGGTTATTTGAACCCAGTTTTTCTACACAGGACAGTGGCAGTGCACGCTTTGGGCATTCCACCCTCACACAACCCTTCCCATCAACTTTTTGCCAAGCTTAGCCACCAAGTTTAGTCCTAAGGGGGTGTTTGCCACCATCTTTAGTCCTCCACACCTCCTATAAATACCCTCCTTGGTCTTTCATTGCACAGGTGACCAAGTTATTAATTTTCAAGGTCTAAAAGGTTAAGAACTCTTGCAAGCACACTCAAGCTTTCAACCCTAGTTCTCTTCCTCATCCCTTCTTCACTCCATTTTTAATCACAAGCTTCACAACCTTGTTCAATCCTCTCCAAAACCTTTCAAGCAAAGGTATAAACTCCTTAAACTGCTCACTGTTTTGATCCCCGAGGGGGGCTGTCAGGGCCAGGATTGGTAATCAATACCAGTTCTGGTCCTAAAGTCAGCAGAGGTACAAGAAACTGGAAAATGCATACCCTCGCGCGAGTGACTCGGAATCACGCGCGACAGTCCACTGTCTCGCGCGACAGTCCTCGTGGGGTTTGGGGATGTTGGTTTTTCTTGTTTTGGCATGTTATTAATTGTTTTAAAATATGATAAGCTTTTAGCTCACTAATTTGCATGTTAAAACACATAGCTTGGCTTTCATTGCTTATTTATTCTGTTGGAATGCTTCTGGGTTGCTGTTGGACATGTACCAGAGCCCAAAGCATGCAAAGCAATTCCTGGAAGTTCAGTCAGGACTCTCGCGCAAGGGACTTAGTGTCTCGCGTGATGGTCCTTCTGATCCTAGAAGCTGCCCTTGCATGAGCAACTTGGCCCTTAGCCTCTGTTTTGGTACCCCCTCTGTTTAGGGGTTGTATTTCCATTTATTTAGCTTCTGTTTGTAATAATTAGTAATATTTATTTACTTCCACTCCTTATTAACTGCTTGGTTTGGCCCCCTAGGTGTGCACTGGTCCTTCCAGAACCCAGAAGGGGATGGAATTTAGCCTGTGGTAGGGGATGAACTCTCGCGCGAGTGAATGGGTCTCGCGTGACGGTACCCTTTGCATGCACATAGATCCATGCATGCAAAGGTGGCTGTCATGTGTGATACACCCATTCCATTTGCTGCTTGGTCCATTTCTGATCAGGGGTTAGGTTTTGTCCCATTTCATTTATTGCCATCCATCCATGCCGTGTTTAAATCATATCCTGTAAACCTGTTACAGTCTTAATCCCCGATTAATTGTTCCCTCGCCCTAACTGGCTTAAAATTGGTTGAAAAAGAATCCGAATCACAATCATTTGCAAAATGTCCAAGTAGAGACCGATCTCCGGATTGGGCGAGAGGGGTGCCTTAAAAACCTTCCCCTCTCATAACCTGGCTCCCGAACCCAGATATGGTTATGACGGACTGGTTCCTTCACTTTTTCAAATCAAATAGCGCGGCAGGTGCTTCGAAATACGGTTCCTTGGGTGTCGGACCTTCAAACCCAAGTGGCGACTCTATATTTTTTGGCGAGCGCGTGCACAGCCTCTGTCCTCTATCGCGCTCCCTCGATTATGGGCCCCTACTTCGGGAACCGAAATTCCCGAAAGCTCTTTGGAATCCGAAAATTCCAAGGGCATGCTGCCCACAGGGACTCTCGTGCCCAATCAACCGAGATCCTCCTCTCACAAGGATTTTCTCTATTATGGAATTCGTTTCATAATAGGACTATTTTTAGACTTATCTTTATCTGAATACGGGGTCTCCCTTTCTGGAACATTCCCACCGTCTTATCACTTAAGACTTAGTCCCTTATCGATAACTCCATCTGTTCGGTACTTCTCATTACCGAACAGTCCGTATTGTCTATTAACTCTATGTGCCATTGGTCCACTTACAGCCGAACAGACTGCACCTTAATTACTATTACTTTAAGTAAAGTAATATATCTGTACCGCCGAACAGATGGTATTCATTCTAGGACATCTTGCGTCCCTATATCCGGACATCCCTCTGTTCGGCGTATATTTCGGATCACCGGTCATTATCATCATGGTGCCTTTGATCACTTTTCTCATTGCACAATTCCCATCACGTGTTCGGCTTATGGTTATGCCTGTTTGGGAATATGGCCCTACAATCACCGCCTATGATGGGCTAGCGAAAGGACTGGTGCCCTTTTAACAACGAAGCACCCTGAGACTACCTAAACTTTACATGTGTTAGAAAGGCATAGACCCTATTGAATTAAGACAGGAACCCGCAGGTTAAAGAAATTTCTTGCATTTTGTCTCCAAGTTCTTCCTCACACCCTGTATCATTCATTAACATCTCTTTCTGTGCAGAAGGGTTGGGATTTTCAGCCCAAATCCTAACCCTATACAACCAAGTACTAACTTGTAAGTATTCTACTTTTAAAGCAGGCACAATAGGTAAGCCAAGAAAGCAACCACAGCCAATTTTATGCTCTTATAACACCCAAAGCCAAGCCAAACAGAGGCCATTGCAGCCATCTCGCCTGTCGTCTTCACCTGTTAAAACACCTTCACCGCAACGGTCCCAATCACTTCCTGAGACTTTGCGGTCATCTTCTCAGCAAAAACGATCATCTACCAAATTCCAAGCTTCACCAAGCAATCCTCCTGTTCCCATGGCAGACGACGACACCACTATTGCCAACCTTCAGGCTCAAATCGTTACTTTGCTAGTAGAAAAAGTAGCAAGAGACGCTGAAGATGAAGAAAGATCAATGGCAAACGAGGATAGACCAGGAAATCCTGAGTTAGCCAAACAAGTCAAGGAGATCAAGCATCCTCCTTTTAGGCATTGATGATAGCTCGATGGCACAATAGCGTACTTGTGCATCCAATTTCATCCAAGGATAATGTGGTAATTTGGGTATGCGTGGATGAGATGGAATTTGGTAGCAGAGCGAATTGCCCCCACTTCTAAATCCACCACGACATATCCTAAAGATTGCTTCTTGTTGCCTCCAAACCTCGTGATGGTAATTGGTGACTCTACTATTCGGTTGTCCTGGATTCCCAGTCGCTTGAATGTCGACAGAGGCATGAGGTTTATGGAGGCCCCACCATCAAGAAAAGTCCACTTGAGTTCTGTCCTATTGACGCGGGACGTGACATACAGCGGGCGATTATGGGGGTATGGCACCCTGTGACCTGCATCCGAGAAAGTGATGGAGTTGGATTCGTCGTGGATTGTCCGCGGGACAGACCCCTTCGCAGACATGCATGACTGCTGGTGGACCTCTGCAATGTTGACAATCGCTTTGGTTATCTCCAGTCACGCGGCTGGAGTGAAGCTGAACCCGTCAAATAATGCGTAGAACTTCACGCTGTTTTGTAACTTCCTGACCGAGTTGTTCGGATCGGGTGTAACTATAGGGGTAGAGCTTTCTCCAAATTCCTCAATGATCTCATGGCAAGAGACCATGTAGGCCCATCCGTCCTCTTCGTCATCCTCAAGATGATAGCGATTATCGGCATCGTTTTCGTCTTCGTACATGAACGGATAACATTCTGCCATGTTGACTTCCCCATTGTTGTGGCCGTGAATCGGGTAAAGGTCTATGCGGCTGTCGCGTTGCCCTATCCTTTGCTCATTTGCATTCTACTTCCTTTTGAACAATCTCTTCAGTGACCAACAGTCGCTAGTTGGGTGTTTGGTGTGTTTATGGTACATGCAGTACCACGGATGTTCGCGGTCTTCCCGCGTCAGTTCATACTCTATCGGTGGGAGTTCCAGCTCTCCATCGATAATCCACGCGTTCACTAAGGCTCGCACCTCATCCATATTGCAAGGGTAGTCCGGTGCGGGCCTAGGCTCACGCTCTCTTCACTTCCTGCTGCCGGCAGCTTGTTGAGCTCGCGGCGCATCCGCGATGGCAACGGTGGCGCATGCGGCTTTGCTTTTCCAGCTATCCTTCCTAGCTAGCTTCACGACATGATGGATGTTGTATGCGGATTCTAGTAGGGCGAAAAAAGTTTCCAACTTCAAGTTAATGAGCAGCATCTTGAATTCGTCCATCATTCCTCCAATACAAATCTCAACGAATTGAACCTCCTTGACTCAACTACACGGTCGTAAAATTGTTTGATGTAGTCCACCACATTTTCGCCGCTTGTCTTTACTTCCTTCGTTAATTACTATTACTTTCTCGCAGACTTGGAGAATTTAGCGTAGAAGCTATTGACCATCTCTTCCCAAGTGGCGATCGAGTAAGGCTCCAAATTAACATACCATGTATACGCTCGAGAGGAAAGAGATTTTGAGAACTCGCGACGGCACAAGTTAGAGTCTGATGCATGGGCCCCAAGCGATTCGATAAATCGGACCATGTGCTCCTGTGCGTTTCCTTCCTTCCAATCGAATTTCACAAACTTCGGCAGGCTGTACCCCTCTGGTTAAGGCAGGGACAATATCTCCACAGGGTAGGGAGGGCAGATATCCGGGCTTGGTAGAGAGGGTAGTACCGTTTTTACTTTTTCTTTGGTAAGGAAAGCCTGTATGTCCGCTAGGGTAATAAACTGCCCCGCAGATGGGGGGGTTAGTTTTAGCGACGGTTGGCTCCCTCCTACTTGCTTTGCTTGCTTTCTGTTGAGCCAGCAGGGCTTGAAGTTCCACCATAGTGATATATTGTCCCGTGGACGGCGTGCTGGTACCCTCTCTTGTAGTTTCTTTCCCGCGAACCCCGGCAGGGTTTCCCGCAATTCCTCCCACAAGCCCCAGGCATAAGTGGTGAGGTGCGGACAACAGGATCTGGGGTGGTGTTGTTTGACCATTGTTGCCACTAGCGTGGGTCTGCTATGGGCCGTCATTCCCGCTAGTTGCGGCCTTTAGTAGTGCCGTCGAGATGATCTTAGTGAGGCCCGTGAAGGCTGCGAGGAGCTATTGCTGTGTCTCTAGGAATTGTCATTGCCCATCCTGGAGAGCCCGCAATGTCTGTGTAGCCGCACCCGCGCTGTTGGGTTCTCTGACTTTTTCGAGAACTGGTATGTTGCCGTCTGGCACCATCATTATCTTACAACACGGTGGTTCGATGTATTCCTTGGAATGAGTGCTAACCATAAACCAAAAGACGGCTCCCCAGCAGAGTCGCCTGAATGTGGGAGATGAGGTTTCGCGTGGAGTGCTTACGTATGAATACCCGTGAGCTGGAGAGGCGCGATTAATTGATGGCTAGCTAAAGGGAGCGGAGGAAGAATCTTGTGGGGTGAGGAAGAGAGCAAGAGGTACAGCAAAGACAAAGGCAGCGTGTCCCTTTGGTCCTCTGCGGGGGTGTCTGCCTTTCCCGAATTCGAATCGATGAGGTCACCTCTGGGGAAGAATGTTCTCCTTCCTCAGCATCAGTGCTCACGCCCTCTCTTTGTTTGAAAAGTCAGCTCTCTCAATCATTGGGAATGTGAAGGGTATTCATAGGGCACCTGGGCCTAGGTCAGGCCCAAGACGGCACTCCTATAAGACCCCTACACGTTTCTCCTATGTACCTCCAGGCCTTGGATAAGCTCGTCCTTCCGAGGAAACTTTTCCGCGGAACGACCCGAATTTCCGCGGCGTTACCTCCATCCCAAGCCACCAAGCCACAAGAAATTCCCCAATTCCCGCAGGAGCAAGGTCACGACCTGCGACGATTGTCCCCTTTCACGAAGTCCTTTCCGGGCCCCGCCTTTAAGCCCAAGCGGAACTCCGGGAGGGCTTTGGCAACATGACTTCTTTACACTTATTGATATTTAGTAATCTACGGGACTTCCCACGGTCCCTGGCTGTCATGGTACTTCGAGACGCGTTCATCTCTCCTGCGGGACTAGCGGGGTCTCGCGTTTGCTGCCCTTTCCCGCGGGCTGTGTCCGCGGGCCTATCATTCCGTTTACGGATATCGATGACCCTGCGACTCGTGGAGTTTTAATGCAGCCTTCTGTAGTTAAGCGTAATTTTTATCTTCCCGCGGGACCAGCAGGCATCCCGCGGCAGCTTTCTTTTTCCGCGGGAGTTGTCCTCCACATCTTTATACGTGTCCCTTTTCTATTAGGTGGTCAACTGTGCCTCTTCAAATGAAGTTTTGACCAAGGTCTCCTTTTCACGTGGGCCTCGTTCACACGTGTCTGCGAGCTATTTGATGGTCAAATAGTCCTCCTTAGTCGTAGGTTAACAATTTCGGCTGCCCCTACAATGTCCAAATAGTCTTAAAAAATTAAGTGCTCCAATTTTCAATCCGCTTGAACCGGTGCAAAGATTTTATTTTTCTGATCATTTTATGGTAAAAGATTATAATTAATATTTAGCTCTAGTGCTTTCAATGAGAGCCTTAAGAGAACCATAGAACTATAGAACCAAATAAACATAAAGTTTCTTTGTTGTTGTCACCTCATAAGCTCGTAAGGGACTCAGACAGGCGGAGTTGTATTCTTACTCATTCAATCATGTAGAGTTGCCCCTTCCTATGCATTATATTGCACTTTGAAATAAACGGATTGCTCTTTGTAATAAAAAAAAATTAAATAGAGTTGCTCCTTCTTGTATATATTACACTTTTTACGAAACGGATTGCTCCTTGCATTACTAAATAATTAAACAGATGAGCTTAAATTATATTGCACTTTCTATGAAACGAATTGGTCCTTGTATTAGAAAAACGAATACTTAAAAAAAGGGGTATTTTTTCATTTCGTCAGTCAAGCAAATGGATTGCTCTTTCTTGTATATTTTGTTGCACTTTCTACGACATGGATCGCTCATTGTATTAAAAAAAAGAATACTAAAAAATATGGGTATTTTTATCCTTTTTGCTCCTTCATTCAAATAGAGTTGCTCCTTTTGTCACGTCATGCTGCAATTTCAATTCAAAGGATTGCTACTTGTATTACATGGCACTGTGATGTATAACTAGAACTTTAATTTACATATTCAAAAATGAATACATTGAGCCAAAACTACTTTATGTACATTTGTGGTCTTATTTATGAGTTCTCGTGGGTTTGTATACCACCGTGTTGTGGCTCACTACAAGCCAAAACTACCAAAAAGGCTATAAAAAGGCTATGAAAAAATGACATGAAAGTAAAAAGGCTATGGGAGTAGCCTTTATGGGTTTTTCTTTCTTTCTTAATGAGTTTTTGTGGTTCAATATATGTGTTCTAATTAATAGTTAGAAATTCATATTGTAGGTGTAGAAAAACGAAGAGTACTTGGAACACTTGTTGATTTGCAACAGATCCACATGGTTCCCAGTTGATACCCCTATGCCTCCGCTGGAACCCTGATCTGCAAGACAGACAAGGGGTGATAGCACCTTTGCCTCTCGTGGCAAAGATCCTCCGATACCTAAGTTAGTATTTCGTATTGATGTGAAACCCTAATTATCGGTAGGAAAGTATAGAATGAATGCAACGTATTGCGTACCTTTCGTCTTTAGGTTTACCTCGTATATATAGACACATGCTTGCTTATTGCCCAAGTATCCTTATCGCTCTAGGATTCCTGTCTCGTATAGGAATCCTAGCCTTCGTAGAGATCTTCTCGCCCAATGAACTGAGATTCCTTACTCGTAGGAGCTCTCTCCTATATGGGATTCGTTCCCCAATAGGACTGTTCCGTCACTTATCCTGACTAGATATTGAACATTCCTTCTGGAATACTGCTTCTGCCTTATCTCTTAAGGCTACTTATCTTGAGACGACTCTATCTGCCCGGCACATTCTTTGCCGAACAGACTATATGTTAACTACTACTGTTTCTAGGTAAAAAGCCTGTACCGCTGAACAGCTTGTATGACTCTAGGACATCTCATGTCCCTGTGCCCGAATAGTACCTTGTTCGGTGTATAATTCGGGTCATCGGCCCTTATTATCATGGTGCCTTTCATCACTTTTCTCATTGCACAATTTTTATCACGTGTTCGGCTTATAATCATGCCTGTTTGGGAATATCATCCCACAATTGCTCCCCAGCTTTGCCCAATGAAACTGCTCAGGGCAATGGGTAAACCTTCTAAAGAATCGTGGGCCGAACTTCGTGATGTCCCGTGCAGATATAGTATTGATGACCATTGATGCTTTTTGGCGGTTTGATCTGTATGCCCTCTCGAAGCGCGTACTCCACGTGGTGTAGTTCATACGCCTTGCATTTAATTCAAACTGACGTTCGAGTCAGACGGCGTTAAAACTGCATTCTTTTAGAACCCTTGATCCGTTACTTTACCTAACGGAGTGAAAGGAGACGTTCTGTCTCCATCTCTTACCTTTAACCCAAAAAAAAAAGGTTTTTTCAGATTTTCCAATCAAATACTCAAATCGACTCCTTCTCTCTCTAAAACTCAGGCGTGAGCTCTGTTTTCTGCCATCACCGCCGCCCGCAGTTTCTGATTGTAGCTGCAGCGACCGTTTGTGCTTATCGTAAGATTTCTCTCTTTCTTCCTTCTGCGTTCCTCTGAGATCTTCATTCTCATATTCAACCACGCTTAGGGTTTCTTTCATACCCATTTTCTGATTTCATTTCGTTCGTACTCTCCTTCAAATACATCCATGGCGGATGAAGGTGATAGTGAACTTAAACCCGATAAGTTTAGGAAACTTTGTGAAACCCCTGCCGCCATGGCAGCTTTTAGGACTCAATATCGTGTCCCTGACATTGTAGGGCTTGAACTCGCCCCTTTAGGTGCAGACAGGGATGGCGGTTCATGAGATAGGACGTTTATCCCAATTGTGGCTATTGTTGAGGGCGGAGTTCGTTTTCCCCTCGATCCATTACTCCATCGAGTCCTCAACTGGTATAGACTTACTCCCATGCAAGTTTCATCCAATGTTTTTAGACTCGTAATGGGAATGGTAGCGTTAAACAAAATTCTGGGAACGTAGCTTGGGCTTTGGGAACTGTAATGGTGGTATAGTATAGTGCTCAATCGTGAGTATAATACTTACTATTTTAAGGTTAGGAAGGTAGACAAGCGTTTCATGCTAAATCTTTCAGACTCCGCTCGGGATCACGAGATCGACTTTCTATACGTCACTGGAGCTTTTGAGACGCAAGGGGAAGACGGCCAGGTGGTGGGCTTTCATTGCCCCCACGTGTGGGGCCACCCACGTATGCTCCTAAATTTTGCTTTTCATTTCCAATGCTTCTGAATCCTGAAGATATTGTCTTTTATGTAACCCTTTACTCTACTCTGTTTTTCAGCAACAAATGCTAACAAGAGGCCGCACAGAGAACCAAGCTATGTTCGTACAGAGGACATAAACAAGGTATTGAAATACAAGGGAGTGTCGGGCACACGAATTGCAGGGCAAGGTCGTGATGCCAGCGTACTGTTAGGATATGACCCTGCTTACAAGGGTTTCATAGACAGGAGGTTGACGATCTCTAGCACCAGTGGCACATCTACGTCTGCAGCTCCCCAGACAAGAAATCAGAGAACCAGTTTGGGGGTTACTATCGCCGGATAGCCAGGCGAGGTACCAATTTCAGAAGGAATTCCATTACTGCGTCTGGTGCTTAGAAGGTCCACACAACATCGTGCCGAACAGTCAAACCCTGACAGAGATACAAGCCAATCATCGTGGCAAGGGTACTCTTCTTCACCCCCGAACTCTGACATAATGACGCGCCAACCACTGAACCTAAGCACCCTTCTTTTTGTTTCCTCACGTGGTCATGGTGCCACTGGTCAGGTGGCATCGACTGGCCAAGCTCCGCCACCGCCACGGCGTACCAGGGGGGGTCAACTCGTGCATCTTCCTTTCCATGGGGTCAAGATGCTTCCCTGGACGCCGGGGACGCCCACCGGGACAAACTTACCCGAGATCAGTCTTCTGAAGATGCAGCAGCCCAAGCTGAAGCATCACTTGTGCAACCTCAGTCTGCCAGTACTCAGGCTCCTCCCCAAATCTGGGCTCCTGCATTTACCCGTGGTGACCGGCCCGTGCATATTGGGGACTGTGCCAGTTCTTCGGAAACGGCATTGGCCCTTGCACAAGGTCTCCTTCTGCCGGTGGATATGCAGAAAGAGGCCACGTCTCCCTCTGATCAGGTACTCTCAACTGGACTCGTCAGCGGTATCAAGGTATGTCTAGTCATTTCGGGACTTGCAATCTATCCTTGCTTTGAACGAGTATTAAACTTTGTAGTTTCAATTTATGCTTTGTTTGCTGTAGTTTATTCAAAAAATGGTCACCCTCGGCCAAAAGATATAAGAGGTGGAGGCAGAGCAGAATAGTCTGTTGAATGACAATACCAGACTACTCCGAACAGTGATGAGGCTGGAGAGGGAGAGAGATAATGCCAAAGCCGACTACATTGATGCGAAAGAGAAGCTGGACACCGCCGAGGATAGTCTCAAACAGGCTTTGGCCGAGATTGACAACACAAAGAAAGAAGCCTTTGAAGCGGGGTATGAGAAGGGGTTTGATGCTGCTACTACGGATTACGTGGGTCAGATGCCATCCATCCAGGACCAAATTTGGGCAGCCGGCTGGGAGGCGTGCCTAATCAAGATTGGAGCTTCAGATGACTGCCCTCTATGGGGGGAAAATGACCTGCCTAGCCGCCGTGCAGCTCTAACTCATGTGCCAGACGAGACCTTGGCAAACAATGTGGACCAGCAAATTGATGATTTTACAGATGCTGATGAGAACATTGAAATGGAGACGCAGGAAGTTCTATCTGAGTGGCATGGTGCTCGTTTCGAGGAAGCACAAGTTCAGACAACAACCAGTAATCCAAGTGGTTTGGGGGAACAAGCTGCTGATGGGGACATCAACACTGGAACAACCACTGAGGTTCCAAATGAGATCCAACCCGAGGTCCAAATCTGGACTAAGTTTGGTAAGTCTTTCCCAATCTTTCGAACAATTTAGTAATTTATTTTGTCAGGTCCTGCGTGACCGTAGCTCTTAGCCCTGCGTGGCATTAGTACCTTCATACTTTGATAACACAGGTATTCGGCCCTGTTTGTGGCATAGTACTTTGGTTTGGGTGGCCATTTCAAGGCCTATTCATTTTGCTCGGTCCCTCGTGGTCATGAACTATTGATGGTATATCGTACCTTTTCATGTGTGCTTGTTTAAATGCATATGATCAGATGCATGTCTATATGGGTTTTGCTTAGATATTTACTAAGTATTTCGTACTTAGTATGTCTAAATTTTTCGTATTTAGATACATATTTAAAGCTGTATGAAACATAATTTCGTTATGTTTCTACCTAAGTATTTCGTACTTGGCACATCTAAGCATCTTCGTACTTAGTAAGTTTCACGTACTTGGGTAATTGGTACGTATATTCGTACGTTTAGTTTAAGTCTCTCATGCTTAAACATCACTAAGTGTCACGTACTTATTGTAAATATAAGTATCTCGTACTTAAACAACATTAAGTCTCACGTACTTACATAATTCTTAAGTATCTCGTACTTAAATAAGTTCTCATATGTTAAGTTTGTTTTTCCGTACCCAAAATAATTAAAATGTGTATTTGTACTTACCAAGACAGTCATTCCCCTGCTCCCCAATATGAATGACGGAAAACAGAGGCCTCTATTCATATTTATAGATTAAAAACAAGCATATGTTATGAGAAACAAAATTGCTGTAGAACCAATATTTTGCAAAAACAGAGGCTTTTATTCATAATCCCAGAAACTAAAGGGGTCGTTATGCATACCCCATGCAACTAAAAAATGAAACACAAGGGAATTTTATTCATAATTCCCATACAATCACGCAATCCTAAACAGGGTAACAAAAATAAACGAAGTCTTTAAACAAAGAACTTCTTTAAATTATGGACATTCCAAGGCCTCGGCACTGACTTCCCGTCCAAGTCCGCCAACCTATAGGCCCCAATGCCCACAATTTCAGTCACTCGATATGGGCCTTCCCAATTGGCCCCCAACTTGCCCTCGTTTGCCACCTTGGTGTTGCCAAGCACTTTGCGGAGCACAAGGTCTCCAACACCAAACTCTCATGGGTGGACATGCTTGTTGTAGTTTTTCATCAACTGTTCCTGATAAGAGGTTAAATGCACCAGGGCTCTTTCTCTCCTTTCCTCGGCAAGGTCGAGCTCAATTTCAAGAGCCCTGTCATTTCCTCCACTTTCAACCAACGCAGTCCTGTTGGTGGGAAGGCCAACTTCCAATGGAATGACTGCCTCTGTTCCATAAGCCAAAGAATAGGGGGTCTCTCCCGTAGACCTCCTTGGCGTTGTTCGGTGTGCCCACAGCACCAGTGGTAACTCATCAGGCCACTTGCGCTTTGCTTTATCCAACCTCTTCTTGATCCCATCTAAAATGGTCTTATTGGATGCCTCTGCCTACCCATTACTCTGAGGGTAAGCAGGAGTTGAGTAATAATTTCTTATTCCGTACTGAGCACAAAAAGTTTTAAACTTTTTCTGAAACTGGGAACCATTATTTGTAATCAATGAATACGGGGTCCCAAAACGAGTAATGATACTCTTCCAAACAAACCTTTCTATCATAGGTTCAGTGATCTTGGCGAGAGGTTCTACTTCAATCCACTTTGTGAAGTAATCAGTAGCCACTAATAGAAATTTTCGATTCCCAGTTGCTTTGTGGAGCGGACCCACGATGTCCATTCCCCATTGAGCAAAAGGCCAAGGGCTTGTTAGGGGCACCAGATCCCCGGCTGGTGTTCGAATCATTGGTGAGAACTTCTGCCATTTCTCACAAGTTTTCACATAAACCTTTGCATCTTCTTGCATATGTGGCCACCAATAGCCTTGAGTGATTGCTCGGTGGGCTATGGATCTACCCCCTGCATGGCTTCCACATGTCCCTTCATGAATCTCGTGAAGAAATTTCTGCACCATCTCGGGGTGCACACAGAGCAGGTACGGCCCAGTAAAGGATTTCCTGTATAACTTTCCTTCTGGAGATAACCAAAACCTTGCTGATGTGGTTTTGATCTTACGGGCTTCTTTTTTATCAGAAGGAATAGTCTCATCTCGTAGAAACCCTATAATTGGATCCATCCAACTTGGCCCCTGGTTCACGTCCAGGACCAATTCAATGTCTTTCCGAATGCTTGGTTCATCAAGATAATCGACTGCTACTTTCCTTTTCAACTCATTAGGAACAGCAGCAGCCAACCAAGCTAAAGAATTCGCATGGGCATTCTGTCTTGAGCTTATCTGTTCAATACATACCTTTTCAAAGGTATCAAGCAAATCTTTGGCCGCCTCTACATAAGCTGCCATCTTCTCATTCTGGGCCTCGTATTCCCCGGACAGTTGACATACCACCAACTGAGAATCACAATAAACCCTTAATCTCAAGGTTTTTGCACTCTTTAGGCCGATCAGTAGAGCCTCATATTCTGCCACATTATTTGATGCACTGAACCCCAGCCGAACAGAGAGCTTAACCATTACTCCGTCTGGAGGGAACAAAACGACGCCAGCTTCAGAACCAGTGTTACAAGCCGAACCATCGACGAATAATTTCCATTCCAGAGGGTCCTATTCGGCAGGCAGCTTCCTTTTCTTGGTTGGTTGTTGAACAAATTGCTCATTTCTCGTAGGAGGCCCAAGTGCTACCATTAGTGAAAATTCTGCTACAAAATCAACCAACACTTGGCCTTTTATTGTCGTGCGTGGCTGGAAGTCAATATCATATTGGCTCAACTCAACAGACCATGTTGAGATCCATCCTGAAAAGTTTGCCCTTCATAGTAGTGACCTTAATGGATACTCAGTGTGAACCACAACCTTGTGGCTTTGGAAATAATGAGGTAATTTCCTGGTTGCCGTCCTTAATGTAAGGACCAGTTTTTCAAGGGGTAGATACCTCATCTCCGCGCCCAACAGCGTCTTACTCACATAATAAACTGGGATTTGCTTAGATCCCTTACTTCTCAACAAAACAGCGCTAACAGCATGCTCAGAAACTGCCAAATATAAAATTAAAGACTCACCCGGGTCTGGAGTCGACAAAAGTGGGGCTTTAGCCAAGTATTGCTTCAAATCCTGAATGCCTGTTCGCATTCTGCTCCCCATTCATATCCTTCTCTTTTCTTCAAAAGCTGGAAGAAGGGCCTACACTTGTCACTCGACCGGCTGATAAATCTGTTGAGGGCAGCAGCCATCCTAGTTAACCTCTGTACCTCTTTCGTTGTCTTGGGACTCTGCAATCCTTGAAATGCTGATATCTGATCTGGGTTTACTTCGATCCCCCTTATGGTTACGAGATGTCCCAAGAATTTTCCGGAGCTAACCCCAAACACGCACTTCGAGGCGTTGAGTTTTAGCTTGTATTTTCTCAGGATATCAACGGCCTCTTTCAAGTCTGCCACATGACCTTGTCTGGTCCTGCTTTTCACAACCATATCATCTATGTAAACCTCCATAATCTTGTCAAGCAACTTTTTAAACAGAATAGTCGCCAGCCTTTGATATGTTGCTCCTGCATTCCTCAATCCAAAAGGCATTACATTATAACAGTACAACCTTCATGGTGTAATGAAAGAAGTTTTTTCTTGATCAGGCCCAAACATGGCAATCTGATGATATCCTCGATATGCGTCGAGGAAACTCATTCGTTCATACCCAGCAGTCGCATCGACTAACTGATCAATCCTGGGAAGGGGGAAGCTATCCTTCGGGCATGATTTGTTCAAATCTGTGAAATCCACACAAACATGCCACTTTTCGTTCTTCTTTTTTACTACAACAGTATTGGATAACCATTCTGGATAGTAAACTTCACGTATCGCTCTGGCTTCCATTAGTCGCTCTACCTCCTCAATAACAACATCAACATGCTGTACGGCTGCCTTCCTTTTCTTCTGAATCACAGGCTTATGCTGAGGGTCTACGTTTAGGTGGTGACAGATCACATCTGCACCTACATCGGGCATCTCTTCTGGTACCCAAGCAAACACATCAACATTCTCTTTTAAGAATCCCACCAATTCGTTTTCCTCCTTTACTGGTAGTGACTCCCCAATCAAAAAATATCTTTCAGGATCAGTCTCATTGATCTGTATTTTCTTCTAGCCTTCAACCACCTTCTCTATTGGATTTCTCCCGACATCCTCGATAGTCGGTTGATCTGGTACCTCCAACGTATGAACCTGATGGGCTTTTGGGATTTTCTTGATGATGGAGATCAAGCACTGCTGTGCTGCCTTCTGATTTCCCCTTATTTTTTCGATCCCGTTGGAACTAGGGAATTTCACCATTTGATGATACGTAGAGGAGACAGCCCTCATTTTATGCAACCACGTCCTCCCTATAATCGCATTATAGGAGGATGGGACATCAACCACTTAAAAATCTATTCTCAAAACTATAGAACCAGCACGAACGGGTAGTGTTACCTTACCAAGGGGCCAAACTGCTCCCGTTCCAAACCCAACCAGAGGTGTTATTGACTGCTCCAAATCTGACTGAGTTAATCCCAATTTCTTGAACGCATCGTAGTACAAGACCTCTGTGCAGCTCCCAGAGTCCACCAAGATCCTTTCAATGTCGTATTCCCCTATTCGTAGGGTAATGACCAAAGCGTCATTATGAGGCATCTGGACATCTCCGAGAACCTCATCTGTAAAGACTATACCTTCGTTGCTTCCATTGGTTTCTCGTTCCCTCTTATTTCCTAATCTCATAACGTGCTGGTCATGTTTGGCTTGCCTTTGGAACAGCCTAACCTCATTCCTTGTATAAGGTGCGGCCAACCCATGTATCATATGGATTATTCCTCTAGGATTCTGTTCGTAATCCATCTCCATGGCTTTCCCTTTTTCTTTGGGCTCTTCCTGGATATATTCCTTCAGATAGCCTCGAGAGACCAGATCATCAAGATGTCTCTTGAACATTTCGCAATCCTCAGTCATGTGCCCCCAATCTTTATGGTAACTGCAGTGTTGATTCGTAGCACGTTTCACATCCTTGTCTCCACCTAGACTCGGGGGCCACTTGAAGTAGGGCTGATTCTTTATTCGGTAAAGAATCCTGTAAATGGGCTCTTTCCAGACCGTTGGTATTGAAAAGAATGACTTAGGGTTTGGTGCTGGTTTTTCTTTGTATGGCTCTTTCTTAGCTTGCCCATACTCCTTCCTCTCCTTATAAGCCTTGGACTCTGGCTTATCCACCTTTTTTGCTAGTGTCTTTGGCTATTCGGCAATAACTTTTCCGTCTTCTCGGAGAATGTCATCCTTCATTCTAGCATGCTGCTCGATTAATTCCATCAAGTGTGCCAATGTCGACATAGGGTGTTTGTTCAATGACCGGCGAAGCTCTTCCCGAACAGGCAGGCCTGTTTTGAATGTAGCAATTGCATACTCCTCGCTGCAACTGTCAATCTCGTTAAAGGTCTCCTAATATCTTTTAGCATAGTCTCTGATCGGCTCATTTTCTCCCTGCTTCATCGTGGAGAGATTTTCAAATGTCTTGGGAGCCTTTCTACTCGTTAAGAACCGCTCAGTGAACTCCTCGGCCAACTGTGTCCAGCCTCGTATGGATCGCAATTCCAACTTGTGGAACCACGATAAAGCTACCTTCCCTAAGCTTGACGGGAACATCTTGCACATTATAGCATCATCCCCATCATGCATAAACATAGCCTGCTGGTAATGCTGTATGTGTGCAACTGGGTCCGCATTTGTCTCGTAAAGTACGAACACCCGTGCTTCACCCTACTCGGTAATCGTGCTTCTTGTAACTTCTTTGAGAAGGGAGATGTTGCTATATTACTCAGGGCTTTTCTTGCTGCTTCTCGTGCAGTCATTGTCCCAGCCTCTTGTTCTTGATTTTTATGCGTCCGAAACCTATCCCAGTCGGACTCAGGTCTTTCGTACCTGTCTCTATGGTGCTTTCGGGTGTCTTCATCCGTAGAGGAACTTCGACTTCTGTTTCTCCTTTTTCGTGGAGAAAGCCCTCGTTCCTTAGGACTCCTGCTTCTTCTTCTTCGTGAAGACGCCTTCCTCCTTCTCGGAGAGGGACTTCTGCTCCTGCTTCTTCGGTGCGGAGGAGCCGCCTTATATGTTACCACAGCCCCTTTTTCCCTTCCGAAATGTCTTCGTGATAGTCCAGAATCCTCAGGGTGATCTCTGATCCTCTCCATCTCACGGATCTCATATTCTCATTTCTTGATTAATAGAGCAGCTTCCTCGATTTCCTGCTTCTTCCTATCAAGAATGCACTATTATTATGCACACTTTTCGAATACGCAACAGATTCTCCTCTATGGTGGGACTTGCTTCTTCTCGTGGAGTCCGTAGCAGTCCTACCTTCCTTGTTATTGGGATCATCTTGAACAGTCAAGGGACAACCTTGGCTCGTCGTCCTCCAGCCATGGCCACCAGCATGCTTTTTTGGAGCTCCTGGAGGGGACTCGTCTCCTTCCCCACCAGCCTGGTTCTTCTAAGTGAGCGGTGTGACTGGATCTACTTCCACCATGGTCGTTTTTCAAATGGATCTCGTTTGTTTCCCACAGACGGCGCCAATTGTAGGTGTAGAAAAACGAAGAATACCTGGAACACTTGTTGATTTGCAACAGATCCACGTGGTTCTCAGTTGATACCCCTATGCCTCCGTCGGAACCCTAATCTGCAAGACAGACAAGGGATGACAGCACCTTTGCCTCTCGTGGCAAAGGCCCTCCGATGCCTAAGTTAGTATATCGTACTGATGTGAAACCCTAATTATCGGTAGGAAAGTATAGAATGAATGCAACGTATTGTGTACCTTTCGTCTTTAGGTTTACCTCGTATATATAGACACGTGCTTGCTTGTTGCCCAAGTATCCTTATCGCTCTAGGATTCATGTCTCGTATAGGAATCCTAGCCTTTGTAGGGATCTTCTCGCCCAATGAACTGAGATTCCTTACTCGTAGGACCTCTCTCCTATATGAGATTCGTTCCCCAATAGGACTGTTTCGTCACTTAACCTGACTGGATATTGAACATTCCTTTTGGAATACTGCTTCTGCCTTATCTCTTAAGGCTACTTATCTTGAGACGACTCTATCTGCCCGGCACATTCTTTGCCGAACAGACTGTACATTAACTACTACTGTTTCTAGGTAAAAAGCCTGTACCGCCGAACAGCTTGTATGACTCTAGGACATCTCATGTCCCTGTGCCCGAATAGTACCCTGTTCGGTGTATAATTCGGGTCATCGGCCCTTATTATCATGGTGTCTTTCATCACTTTTCTCATTGCACAATTTTTACCACGTGTTCGGCTTATAATCATGCCTGTTCGGGAATATCATCCCACACATATGAGTATATATAGACTTGGATATGAGATTTTGCGGTTAGGATTATGCAAAGACCTCATATGAGAAATTTTTTATGAGATCTACTGTTCTAAGTAGGCTCTAAATATGAAATTTTATGGTGTCAATTACAAATTTGCAAATTGCTACTTTTAAGTATACGACTTGTAACTAATTTTTGTGGCTAATTTATGAGATTTTGTGGTTATATATTATTTTATTAGGGTGACCAGTTAAGTGACCGGTTGTGGGCTCCCGCACTCGAAAGCACGCTCGAAGAGTTGCCACCCGGATTTTTGAGATGGATGATTCGAGAAACTGAGAGCTTGACTTGAAAAAGAAAGATTTTTGATCTAGCGAAAACGTTGAGATTTTGGATTCAGGAGCCACGTTACGAACGGGGAAGGTTTTGTTGAAAAAGCACCCCGCTCGCCCGGTAAAATGTAGACACCCCAATTTGGCCTAACAATTATTTCAAGTCCCACCTTGGGGACCATCCCGATGATGAATAGGATATAAGGTTGTTGTGGTTGACTTCATGAAAGCCTTAGAAACTTTGTGGAACTCTTAAGGGATTAAGGAACACTTCGGAATAGGTGATAGGAGTGTCAAACGACAATTAGAGTGGATAGAAATGTGTTAACACGTGTTTTAGCCTTGGTAGCATCGTCGATCTTCAATTAAGTATGCTTTCAGCCCATTTTTCATAAACTAAACTTCCTTATTTTTGTGGTTGGATTCCACCATCTTGTAGTACTTGCAAAACCCTCTTTATTGATATATAATAAGCCTTAAACCAATTTGAAACGAGGGAGATACGAGAATTTTACCAAAACAATCCATTTTCTGACCCACGAAGGGTAAAATCGTCATATCTTTTGATGTACCAAATATATTAGATCCAAACCACTTGGGTTAGAAATTAGACTTAACAAGCTTTCCAACGGTCCAAAAAACACATAAAACCGAGTTTGGGAGTGTTCGGAGCGAGCCCGCGAAGTTTGGCCTTTTGCTGGAGAATCCTTTTCGCGGCCGCGAAATCTGTTGAGCGGCCTCAACATCCATCTGTCGGCCGTAACATTGATCTCACGGCCTCAACATCATTTATTCACCCGAGCAACCTGTTGCTTAAAGATCTCCCTGAGAGATCAATCCCTCGACTGCAAGATCTATCCTTCGGCCGCAACATCATTTCCTCGTCCTTCAGATCGTCCTTTTTCCAGATTCTGGAACTGTCATACGTTTGATCCGTTCGCCCAAACCCTAGCAGCCACGAACCATTACTTTGGGGCTACGAATACACTTACCATAGAGGTCTTGAAGCACTAAACTTCCATATCAATTAAGTTTAATCTCGTCTGTTTGATCGATCCTTCGAAACCCTATAAATAGGGGTCCTCTAGAACCACGAAATATACATCTCTCCACTCCTGATCTGCCCCGAAACTCTACAAAAATCATCTCCTATCAATCCTCTACAAAAGCCCTAACCTCCCGTGAATAGCCGCATCCGAGAGTAAAAACCCCCCAAAGAACTCACTTCGTTCTAGGTTTTGTGAAGTTGACCACCACAATCAACCACTATTATCTACAATCAATCGCAATCCAAGCAATCAATCTCTGTGGGATCAAGGTGGTGAGGCCCAGGGGCCTATGGTTTGATTTAATTTTCGTCTCTCGCTTTTAATTAGATCTTTTTATTAACTGTTCGTATTCAGGTGTGAGGAAGAACATCGGCTGGGGAATCAATCCTTCGGCCGATACATTGATCCAATAGGATTCCTCGGCCGTGACATCAATTCACCGGCCGAGGGATCTATTTGCTGGGACATATTTGTTTCCTGCTTATTCTGATGTATGCTTTTATTTATCGTACTGGCTCACCTTATCAACTATTAAAGGCTAAAAATCAGACTATGCATTAGAATTAAATAAAGCAAATACACATTGTATGTTGAACGATTATGGGCCAGTCTCACGACTGGGCAAAGAGGGGTGCCTAACACCTTCCCCTTATTGTACTCTTGGCTCCCGTACTCGGAATCTCTGTCTATTTTTCCTAGTTTTAATAAACTAGGTGGCGACTCTATTTTAATGTTAACCGTTATCATGTGGCGATGTTCCTAGCCATGGGGATATCCACGATCTTGGTTTATGAAGTGGAACCAAACAAAGCGTGATGAATCTGTATGGCGATGCCCCATTTGGGAGGTGTCTACAGTTTTTAGCGACTCTGCTGGGGATTTGAGAGCCATAACTAGAAAGTTCAACGTGGAATTAATATTTGCTTTATTTAATTCTTTTTCATGTGTATCGAGCGGACAACCCACGTTGAGTTCACCTAATATCCCGGCATGTCATGGGCTATGTTAGGGGTTCCAGCAAACTCCTAACGGAGCACCCTTTGAGACTACCCGAAACCTTGCATATTGTAGAAAGCCGTAGAACTCTTTCCAAACTAGGACAAGAAATCCCAAGTAGGTTAGGACTATGTGTTGCATTATATCCGAAACTCTTGTTTGATTCAATGATTAGTTCTCTTTAGAGTTTTGATTGCTGTAGAAGATGAATTCATGCTCATTTTATCAAGAGTTTGTGATGAAGTCTATCTCTCTTGAGATAAAGAATAGCCTTACATAACTCTAGCTCTCTTTGAGATAAGTTTTGACTTGTGAAAGATTATCATAGTTTTATACTATTAGGAGTTTCAAAAAAAAAAAAAGAAAAGAAAAGAAAAAGCAAAAGTCTTCTTTTTTCTCTAGATTTTATTTCTTGCTAGGATTATTTCAAAAACAAAACAAAACAAAAAGAAAAGAATCTTTCTTTTTATTTCTTTCTCTTTCAATCTTTGCTAGAATCTTTTCAAAAGAACAAAAAAATATATATTTCCTTATTCTTTAGGTTTTCATAAATTTCTTTCTTTCTTTGTTTTTTCCTAGGATCTTAAAAAGAAAAAAGAAAATGTGGGGATTTCATCAATCTTTTATCTTGCATGGTACATTGTATATATGATCACTTGATTGTATAATTGTCGCATGATTGCTTGCTGTATCGCATTACTACCTGATCACATCACTTCATAGTACTAATACGTCGTTCAACCACTTGGTTCCATGCATGGTAAATAGGTAATCATATTAAGGGCAGTTTGCATTCTAGGGGGCAATAGGCGTTGGTGCACTGCACAATCACTTGATTTGGAATGTCTCAACATAAACGTAACTAAGCTTGTGCTTCTTTTAGATTTGCTTTTGGACTTAGATGTGACAGTTGTGGCTTCCAATCTCTCAGAAGCCCTTTCCTCCAGAAGTTGACAACGCCGTGATCATAATGGAAAACCATGAGCTTGCCCAACAAGTCAAGGACATCAAAGTTGTCTTGGCTCGCTCAAAAGGAGATCAAATCCTTGATTTTGATGAACTCTGCCTTTTCCCAAATGCCAAGATGCCAGAGAAGTTCAAGATGCCCGATATTGAGAAGTTCAATGGCACCGGCAATCCCACTAGCCATGTCCGCCATATCATCAACACCTTGAAACCCATGGGCCTGAATGATGAACTCATTGCCCAACTTTTTCCAAGGACTCTCACAGGCAGTGCTCTCGACTGGTTTCTCACTCTGGACTTCACTAAGTACAAGGGGTGGCAAGAAATTGCCAATGTTTCCATCAATCAATATGCCTACAATGTCCAGATTGAGGTAACCACTATAGATTTGGAGATGCTCAAACAAAAGCCAAATGAGAGCTTTGCCAATTTTCTTACTAGGTGGAGAAAGAAAGCTACACAGATGAAAACACTTCCCTCAGAAGAAGACCAAGTCAGAATAGTGGTAAGAAATTTACAGCCACAGTTCCTCAGGCACATATATTCCCAAGCAATTTCTACTTTTAAGTGCCTCTATGCTACTGGATTGCAAGTTAAAGACGGCCTTAATCAAGGATTACTCGACAATGGAGAAGTCAGCCACAAGGTAGAGACAAGCACAAATACCAACAATGATAGCGGTATTAATATGGTGAGATCTCATCACAAGCGTAAGAGGGAATTTGTTCCTCTTGGAATGAAGTTAGAAGATGTATTCCACATTTTAGAAACAATAGGCGATCTGAAACCATTGCAACCAAAATTTCCTAGTAATCTTGCACAGAAGGTTTGGGAGTATTGCAAGTATCACCAAGTGACTGGTCATTCCATTGAACAATGTGGGGCTCTCAAGAATGCAGTCTAAGATCTCATCGATCAAGGGATAGTTGATCCAACCAAGCTGGATGATTGAGAAGCGGTGGCCAAATTCTGTCATGTGTTTTGAGTCAGTTTTTTAGAGTCTCAATTAGCTAATTGTAGTGGTCCGAATATTCTAGTTCGGCCACAATTGCTACGTTCAATGGAAGGCAACCAGGCTCGGCCCGGAGCTAAGCAACCATGCTCGGCCCGGAGCTAAGCAACCAAGCTCAGCCATGTCTCCCACGATGTTCCCTCAAAGTTCGGCTCGACCCAGAGCTAGGCAATTGGGCTCGGCTCTGAAGCAAGGCCTATCAATCACCTACTTGGCACTCACCTAAAGCCTTGCGTCGGAAGTGTGTCACTCAGGCTCGGCCACCTTCGGGAAGGGAGCTTTGATGGAGAGTTCTTCGCTTGAGTCACCCACTGGGCTCGGCCATGTGCGGGCTCGACCACCTTCGGGAAGAGTTCCGATGGAGGGTTCTTCGCTTAAGTCACCCACTAGGCTCGGCCACCCACGGGCTCGGCCACTGCCACCTGCGTGCTCGGCCACCCACTGGTACGGCCACCCGCCGAGTCGCATGCTCTCTCACGTGACTGAAGTGGTTACGCCAAAAGATAATGATGGACGCACATGGGAAATGCCAGCTCATGCCGAAACGGTTACCAGATCTATCTAGTGATGTCACGATGACATCACTTAGCTCGTGCAGAGCGCGTGTTCGTACTGGGAAAGCAAGTTAGGAAGATTCTATAAATACCAAAGGTTCACAGCCCTAAAAGGTACAAGGCCATTGATACTCAAAACCCTAGTTCTCTCTCTCTTTCTCTACACCGTTCTCATCCTTGCACCGGAGGGCCATTCCGGGGCTCCTCCGGTGTGGTCTTTAGTCGTGCTTCGTGGTGCAGGTTAGGTGGAAGAAGCTAGATAACCCTTGAACCGGAGGAGGAAGGACTCGAGTCGGAGGTCGCGGGCCACACAATTGGTGAACCTGACGTGAATCGCTTCTGATTCAAACGGCTCACTCCTCTTTCAAATCAACCTTCCTCCTCCCACAAACAACCACAAATCCAACCACCATGGGCGGAGATTTGACGGACGGTACCTTTTCAGGGGCCAAAGATGCGAGTGGAAACATCATCCTTCCACCCCTGGAACGGCACATGTCTATCTCCATCCCCCCAAGCTCCGGGCTATCACCAACCACGGAAGAAGTCACGGCGGCCTACATCCGTCTATTGCAACGTCGAGATGACGAACGAGACAACGAACTGGCGGACCTCCTCCTCCTCTCCCAATCAATCTTGTCTCCTCTGAGATCAAAGGAACTTCAATGACTCTCTCTCACCAGCTATGCTCCACCCTCTTGGCCCTAATCCCATGACCCATCGGCCACCCATCATGGCAGAAGATAGCCTCCATCCAACGAGATGGGCGGACCTCCTCCTCCTCCTCCTCCTCCTCCTCCAATCAATCTAGTCTCCTCTGAGATCGAAGGAACTTTAACGACTCTTTCACTAGCCAGGCTCCATCCTTCCTGGCCCCAATCTCGTGACCCAGTGGCCACCCACCATGGTAGAAGTTACCCTCACCTACGATCAAGATGCTCAAACAACATCAGCAAACAATGAGCACCACTATCGTTTGGTCAATGAACAAATCGCTCCGCCCTTCAATAATGTTAAAGCCAAAAACAACATTGCTTTTAGGCAACAAAGGTCTCTGGTCCACTTGTGCTTGGGGAACCAACGAACAAAGAGCCACAAATTGGAGGTCCAACTGTGACGACCGACCTTCAAAGCTGATTCACCACCAGCTCAGGAAGATCACTAAATCTCTCTTCTCAAAAAAGATCCAGGTCGAGCTTCAAAAACATGGAGCACATTTGCCAAAAGACTCACGAAAAATTCTTGGCCAAGCATGACGTACGAGGCACTTGCGCTCCCCCCGTCAATCAGAGCGCTCACATTGCAAAAGTTTTCTTAATGTCCTTTTATCTCAGGTGCTATGAGTGATGGGGGGAGCGCGGGTGCCTCATACGTCATGCTTGGCCAAGAATTTTTTGTGAGTCTTTTGGCAAATGTGCTCCATGTTTTTGAAGCTCGACCTGGATCTTTTTTGAAAAGGGAGATTTAGTGATCTTCCTGAGCTGGCGGTGAATCGGCTTCGAAGGTCGGCTGTCACAGTTGGACCTCCAATTTGTGGCTCTTTGTTTGTTGGTTCCCCAAACACTGGTGGACCAGAGACCTTTGTTGCCTAAAAGCAACGTTGTCTTTGGCTTTAACATTATTGAAGGGCGGAGCGATTTGTTCATTGACCAAACGATAGTGGTGCTCATTGTTTCCTGATGTTGTTTGAGCATCTTGAACGTAGGTGAGGGTAACTTCTGCCATGGTGGGTGGCCGCTGGGTCACGAGATTGGGGCCAGGAGGGATGGAGCCTGGCTAGTGAGAGAGTTGTTGAAGTTCCTCCGATCTCAGAGGAGACTAGATTGATTGGAGGAGGAGGAGGAGGTCAGCCCATCTCGTTGGATGGAGGTTATCTTCTGCCATGATGGGTGGCCGTTGGGTCATGAGATTAGGGCCAAGAGGGATGGAGCATAGCTGGCGAGAGAAAGTCGTTGAAGTTCCTTTGATCTCAGAGGAGACGAGATTGATTGGGGGAGGTAGAGGAGGTCCGCCAGTTCGTTGTCTCATTCGTCATCTCGAAGTTGCAATAGGCGGATGTAGGCCGCCGTGACTTCTTCTGTGGCTGGTGATAGCCCGGAGCTTGCGGGGATGGAGATTGACATGTGCCTTTCCCGAGGTGGAAGGATGATGTTTCCACTCACATCTTTGGCCCCCGAAATGGTACCGTCCGTCAAATCGACACCCATGGTGGTTGGATTTGTGGTTGTTTGTGGGAGGAGGAAGGTTGATTTGAAAGAGGACTGAGCCGTTTGAATCAGAAGCAATTCACATCGGGTTCACCAATTGTGTGGCCCGCGTCCTCCGACTCGAGTCGTTCCTCCTCCGGTTCAGGGGTTGTCTAGCTTCTTCCACCTAACCTGCACCACAAAGCACGACTAAAGACCACACCGGAGGAGCCCCGGAATGGCCCTCCGAAGCAAGGATGAGAACGGTGCATAGAAAGAGAGAGAGAACTAGGGTTTTGAGTATCAATGGCCGTGTACCTTTTAGGGTTGTGAACCTTTGGTATTTATAGAATCTTCCTAGCTTGCTTTCCAAGTACGAACACGCGCTCTGCACGAGCTGAGTGATGTCATCGTGACATCACTGCATAGATCTGGTAACCGTTTCGGCGTGAGCTAGCATTTCCCATGTGCGTCCATCATTATCTTTTGGCGTAACCACTTCAGTCACATGAGAGAGCACGCGACTTGGCGGGTGGCCGAGCCAACGAGTGGCCGAGCACGCGAGTGGCCAAGTGTAGATACCTCCCAGACGGGGCATCACCATACAGTTGTATCACCACTGTGTTTGCTCGATTGGTTGCTCGCTTCATAAACCAAGATCGTGGATACTTCCATGGCTAGAGGTATCACCACATGATAGCGGTTATCATCAAAACAGAGTCGCCACCTAGTTTGTTAAAGCTAGGAAAACAGATAGAGATTCTGGATACGGAAGCCAAAAGTACAGCAAGGGGAAGGTGTTAGGCACCCCTCTCTGCCTAGCCGCAAGGCTAGCCCATAATCATTCAACATAAGACATGTAGATGTTTTATCTAATCTATACACGTAGTCTGTTTTTATGCCTTAAACAGTCAATAAGGTGAGCCGAGATTGTAAATAAATCATGCGTCAGAAAGCGGAAAACAAATCAAAACTATGCCAGCGGATCGATCACTCGGCCGGCGAATGGATGTCGCGCCCGAGGGGCAGATCGATATCAATGTACCGGCCGAGGCATCGAAGCCCCGGCTGATGTTCTTCCTCACACTAGAATAGAAAGTTTAACAGACTATCGAAGGCTACGATTAGTAAATTAAACATAAAATAAACCAAACCAGAGGTGTTGGGCCTCACCACCTTGATCCCTCGGTTGCTTGATTGCTTTGGATCGATGGAGATTAACCGATTGATTGCTTCTTGGACGAAACCCAGTGGCTAGGTTTGAACTCGAGGTTGGATCGTCTGATTGACGGCCGCCTATGGAAGGTTGAGGCTTTTGCAGAGAGGGTTTTTGGGAGTGTATAGCCAGAATTTCGTGGCTTGAATGTGTATAGATCTGAGGATTTTCGTTGTATTGTCGTCTCTATTTTCGAAGGCCAAAGGCCTCTTTATATAGGCAAAGGGATGACACACTTCGTCCAATCAAATCACAGGGTTACAATTGCATTTGCGTTGTAACTCGAACTCTTCAACGTAATCCCTGAACGTAGCCCGAACGCATCAGAGAGGCGGTGGATCGATTAACCAACAGAAGGTTCGAGAGTCTGGAAAAAGGCCGATCTGGCGGCCGAGCAAAGGATGTCACGGCCTGGAAATGGATGTAGCGGCCGAGCCATTGATCTGGCGGCCGAGGCTTCGATCTCTCAGGGAGATTTTGGGTGCAACAGGTTGCTCGGGTGAGGAATGGATGTTAAGGCCATGAAATCGATGTTGCGGCCGGTCGATGGATTTTCCAAACACACTATATTTCTGTCTGAAAGGCTATTTGGCTCTGGATTGGGTCCTCTAAGTGGCTCAGAGTTCGTACCATAAGTCCATGGGTTTCATCAAAAAGCAATCAGCAATCATCGAATCCGTATCATCATCGGGATGGTCCCAAGGTGGGAGTTGAAATAATCGTTAGGCCAAATTGGGGTGTCTACATATGCCCCTCTTTGACTGAGCTCAGACGGATCGCGAGACATGTTTGAGTAAAAGTCAAAGCTGTAAAAGCAGCTCAATTTGGTCCAACCACTATTCCAAGGGTTTTTGAAAAAGTTTTGTTATGGTCGGGCCGGAAGGCCCACGTATTCCTCAAGGGAAATTCGGACCAATCGTAGTTCGGGCAATAAAAGAAAAAGTTTGGAGGGTTAGAGATGAAGATGTACCTTCGGGCTTTAAAAGCCGTAGTGCAACATACCTGGGTGAGCTAGGGTTTTGGCGAAAAGTAGTGAAGGAGCGCGGGGCTCTGGGAAGTTTTTGCGGAGAGTCATCTTAGCATTTTGGGGTAAACCAGTACACGGCCAGTGTGTTTGCTTTTCTTGATCATCCTTACTTTAATTGAGAGAAGTTCGGAGAGTAGCCTATCCTTGCGAATGAGCTAGAAGGAATTGATGTAGTTGGGGCGGAATCCAAGCCATCCGCGAGGATGAATCGGACGCCGATTTTGAGATATGTGGTGGAACCCAAGTCATCTTCCGAGACGAGTTGGATGCCGTTGTTTGAGATGCAAGAGGCGCAGGGGCCAGTAGCTGAACAGAGTGCTGGTTGTGATTACGAGCCTGAGGTGTTTGAAGCTTTGATTGGACCGCGCGGAGCTGGTTTTAATCATAAGGCGAGAGCCTAGGAGACGGAACCAAAGCGGGAGGTGGTGTTGATAGTTCAAAAATCTTTGCCTTCGGAGGTAAGAACTTGAGATGTTCGAGCTTTGCGTGATTGAAGCGAGGCGTGGAGCCAGTTGTATTCTATGGTCTATGCGTGGAGCTTTCTCATCATAAAGATTTGGCTTTGAGCCAAAGGATCGAGGTTGGACCGATCAATAAAACCGAGGCATAGAGCCGGTTGATTGCAAGATGGACCTGCGAGTGAGAGATGCAAAACATAGCATGTATGTATGATAATGTTTGTTAGATGTGATGTGAATAGATGATTATGCAGACTCGATGTGTTTGATGCAATGTGTGCACGGGCCCGTGCGTGTGTGTTTGATATAAGCTTAGAGCTTCTTTCAAGTTCCGGACTTGAGCAATCAGAGCGTAGAGCTCGAGCATTCGGACGGCAGAATCCAAGCGTTCAAAGTACAGGCTTTGAGCACCCGACGCAGTGGTTGGGCATTCAAGCGTAGAGCTTGCGCATTCAAGTGTAGAACTTGAGCATCCAGTACACAGTGGTTGGGCTTGTTGATTGGGACGGCATAGAGCCTGTTGAGAGTTATTACGGCTTTGAGCCAGTTGAATTGGTTACGGCTTTGAGCCAGCTGAGATAATGGGCATAGGGCCGCTGAGTTGATAACAGGCATGGAGCCGTTGAGTAGCTACGGCTTCAAGCCAATTGAGATGGTTACGGCTTCGAGCCAGCTGAGATAATGGGCTTTGAACCGCTGAGATAATTACGGCGTGGAGCCAGATAGTTACGGCTTTGAGCCAATTGAGCGAGCGTAGGGCTGTTTGAGAGCGAATATAGGCATGGAGCCGCTGAGTTTGATAATTGTGGTGGCGTAGAGCCTACTGAGATAGCTGTTACGGCGTAGAGCCAGTTGAAGTGGTTACGGCTTCGAGCCAATTGAGCGAGCGTAGGGCTTCTGAAAATGAATATAGGCATGGAGCCGTTGAAATAGGCGTGTATAGGTTTGGAGCCGTGGAGATGATAGATATGGGCTTGGAGCCACTAAAATAACGGGCTTCGAGCCATTGAATAGCTTGAACATGGGCTTTGGGCTGTTTGATTGGCAATCATGGGCGTTGAACCGCAGGGATAATAGGCAAGGAGCCTGCTGATAAGGTGTATAGGCCTGGAGCCGCTGTAGTAAGGGGCTTTGAGCCGCTGTTTGAACCATTAAGCTTGGAGCTGTTGATGGAGCCACTGAGGTCTAGGGCCGTTGACGAGCTTAGAGCTGCTAATAATGGATACAGGCCTGGAGCCGTTGAGATAATAGGCAAGGAGCCTGCTAAGGAAATGATGAGAGGCGAGGTGCTGAGATGATAACTTGGACATGGGCTCTGAGCCGCTTGATCGGTGAATATGGGCGTTGAGCCATGATGATAAGAAACCTATCTTGGAAATGGGCTTAGAGCCGCTGAGGTGATAGGCTTAGGGCGGTGAAACCGCTGAGGATGGTGCTGCAGGCAGTTACCGGGCACTGAGCACTTAAGCATAGGTGCAGAGCCGCTGGGCGGGGCCTGTCGAAGGGCTTTTGTTAGCAGTTTGTGGAGAGATAGCTTTTGTGCTTGGGCGTGCCCCCAAGGTTAGTTTTGATCATATTGTATTTGCTCGGAAGTGCCCCCAAGGCTGATTTGGTCATCGCTTCTGTTGGTCATGGACCCAGAATTCTATAATGGTTCTAGTTAGTGCATCACTGAGACTGAAGCTGCTGAGAAGAATGGATTGAGGGACCAGTAGATCGATCCTTCGGCCGATTAATAGATGTCTCGGCCGGGGATTTGATTGATCGGCCGTGAGAATGTCAAAGGTCAGAAAATCGATTTAAGTTTCATTTAATCGATTTCGCGGTTCATTTCACAACTCATCTTCTCCTCCGACCGAGCGATTCCCTTTATCCCTCCTCCAATCGACCGCCGCCGTTTGCCGACGTCATTTCCTCCGACTGCCACTGTTCCAACCGCCATCTTCCATGGCTTCCTCTCCTCCTCCTCCGATTGACCCCACCACCGGCGGTCTTTTATCCTCTACTGCCGCTCCGAGGGATACGGGCAAGGCAACGGCTGTGGAGGCCACAATTCTAGGCGGGGTTTCAAGTACCCGCGTTCTTCGTTCTAGTCGATGTAGACCGGCTGTTGGGGGGAGTTATTCGCAGCCCACTCCTCCTAACACTGAGTTCGAGATTCCTTCTGACGTAGGTAGTAGTGCTTTGCCACCGTTCGACGCCACCACGTATGCCTCTTTGGTTCACATTATCGGGGGCAGTGGTTTGTTGCTATACCGTCCTCCTCTCAGCGATGCTTCAGCGGAGACTTTGCACAGGGAGCCAGAGCAGCACCTTGGTTTCACGAACCGGAAGGTAATTTTTCCTGCAACATATTTGTTTGTTTTAGACTTTATGAAGTTGTAATTGATATTCGAATTGGAAATCGAGTTCTTTAGATTTGCCCCCTGTTTAGGCATTTTTGCTATTGTGTTGATTTCTTCTCGCAATTTGTAGGCAAATGAGAAGCTGCGTGTGTGAGGAAGTGGTCCACAGGTGTTTGAGTGGTACGAGAGGCTTCCTCAGATGGCTGGTTTTGAGCGGCTGATACTAGGCTTTCCCCTTCCGAAGGCGGAGCTCGGCTTGACCACGGCGCTCGTGGATAGGTGGTGGGACACTACCAACACCTTTTATCTCCCTGAGGCTGGAGAGATGACCATCACGCCTGGTGACTTTGCCTTGCTTACAGGTTTGAGAGTGGGCGGTGACCCTCTCCCGATTGATCCGCGGATCCATGAGCGGAGAGGTGCTTTTGATTATCTCTTGGGGAAGACCCCCACTGTGTCTGAGAGCGGCCACATCACCTATACCTGGCTTCGGGAGCAGTTTGATCGTGCGGGGATCTTGACAGAGGTGTCTCTTCCTCAGCTGGTACGAGCTTTCCTCCTCTACCTCCTTGGGCAGACTCTGTTCTGCAACAAGGAGAATTCAGTGCATGTTTAGTTTTTGGCCTCTTTGGTGGACTTGGAGGCCGTAGCAGAGTTTGACTGGGGGACCCCTGCTTTGGCCACACTGTATGGTCACTTGAGCGCTTGCTCGCGAGGCGTTAGCCTATCACTGGGTGGACACCACCGTGTCCTTGAGGTGTGTGTTTAGCATTCTTGATTATTCCTTTATCTGTTTCGGTTTTTGATACCTCACACTCATCCTTATTTTTGCTTGCAGCTCTGGGCTTTTGAGCACTTGTTACAGTTCCCTCCTCCTACTGAGCATAAGGAGCCCAGGTTTGTTCCACGAGCGGCCCGTTGGTTAAAGGGAATTCGAAAGAAAATGTCGCCTGCTATGGACCTGCTAGCTTGGAGGCGAGTTTTGGATCGCCTGACAATGGATCAGGTATGTTGTACCTACTTTGTGATTCCCATGTGATTCCTCTGTTTTTGTTATCTTTAATGCTATTTGTCGCTATTGCAGGTATGCTTTGATCCATGGAGGACCCTGCTTGACGATGCTCCTTTGGAGTTGACTTCTGCTCGGGCTCTGGACAGCCAGCACTTCTTGTTTGAGGGACCTTTCTCGAGAGCTTGGTATCTCTGGGAAAGGGTAGTGAGCCAGTACTTTCCACGTTTTGAGGCGTTGCAGTTTGTTCCTCTTCCTCCTCCAGCTGGTATGAGGTCGACCCATCTTTTGACAGGAGAGGGCTTGCTTCTTGCTTTTGAGAGACAGTTGGCTGTAGATTTTCTTCGGGAGGGAGATTACTCAGCCTTCCGTTTGGCTTCGCTGACCTTACCCACTACTACTGCTGCTACTGCTGCTACCCCTCCTGTTTGGCCACGGGCTCCTGGTTTCATTTCCTTTCATAATGCCAACGGCGAAGAGGAGCGTTTGTCGCTGACCCCATGTGCCTCCCAGCTGTATGTGCTTCCTGCCGGAGTTCCTCAGGTAATATTGTAGATTTTAGTGTTCCTTTCAACATTTCTCCCTTGCTTTGCTATATGATTATCTCCCTTGTAGGTGCCTGCTGACATAGTCCAGGAGCGGCTACGTGCATTTCAGAGCGCACAGGCTTTGGTTCGGCGACAGCGGAGTCGGATAGTGGCGGTATATATCCTTTGATTTCTTCCATTTCTATCCCATGTTCTATGTGAACCTGAATGCCCATATTCTGTTCCTTGCAGCTTGAAGCAGTGCAGGTGCCGAAAGTGTCAGTTACTCAGAGTGCTGGGGTTAGCGAGGGTGAGAGCACTAGGGCTGGAGATGGAGCTGCTGGGGCTGATGATAGGGTGCCAGAGATGAGGATGCTGATGAAGGACAGAGGATTAGCATTCCAGTTCCTGAGCGTTTTCGTCCTTCTTCTTCCAGTCGTGTCCCCAAGAGGGGTCGTAGGCAATAGCTTGCTTTTTTTGTTTGTACCTGTACTTGTTAGTTTTGCAAAACAGATAATGGTATTTGTATTTTTATGAAGCAACTTCTGTATGTTGGGCAAGTATTGTATCCTGAGATATTTGTATGGTTTGAAATTGTTTTTGATTTGTTAAAAGATTGAAACATGGGCCCAGGAATGGATTACTCGGCCGAGGATTCCATTCTTCGGTCGCTACTTCTTAATTCCTAAAGAAGCTGGAAGTGACCTTCTTCCCTCTAATTAATGCTTGTATCAAATTCATGTCTTCGATTTGCTTTTTCTACTTCCGCAACCTCTTTGCCATATTATAGGATTTTTGGGATATCTTGTCCCTTATGCTGATGACTTTTGAGTCGGAGAGGACGAGCAATGATTCTTATGACCTTTATTCTTGCCAATCTTCCGAAAATGACTAACTCATCTTTTGCGAGCTCAATACGCAAGGTTAGCTATGCCTATCATTGAGTACAAACTTGTTGATGTTTTTCCTTCTTTCCAAATGTTTAGGCCGCATCTTAATGTGAGATTGCCTACGTATCCCATTCAGGGAATCAGGCCATGAACGTAGTTCCAACACCTTTGAGGTTGGGTTTCCACTCTTGGTTTTTCTTCTCACATGCTCTTGATTTTACCTAGGTTACCTGATGGAGGTTGAGTCCCTAGCAAGCTTTTTAAATGCCTTAATTTTTGCCTAGGCTGCATTTTCTTGTCCTAGCAGGCTTTGCTCTTACTTTTGCTTAGGCTACTTGGTCACCCAACGAGCATATTCTCTCAAGAAGATTTTGATGAGTATATCCTTTTGCTTTGGAAAGGATTTTAATAAAGATGTTTTCTTGCTTTTGGAAAGGATTTGGATGGAGATGCTTTCTTGAGTCTCCCTTTTGTGTTTGTACCTTCGTAATAGGTAAGCTAACCCTAAGTGTTCTCACGGAGATAGCGTCATTTTCCTAAGTTTTGGAAAAGACCTAGTCTTAAGTAATCAGGGCTCGTCCCTTCTTTCCTTCTGTTTAGCAACATAAAGAACTTGATTCTTATAATTCCCCTTTCTTTGGCAAAGAGACTGCAGTGTGTAGCTATTGCATTTCGACGAATGACTTATTCATTAAGCATAAAAGAGGAAATGAGAGTTTATAGAAGATGCCCAAACAGGGGCCCAAAACATATCCTAGCTTTGTTCAAGAATAAAAGTAATATTTTCGCCATGCCATGCAATTAATGTAGCATCTCAGGAGTTGCTCCATTGCCTTTCACAGTTTTATACTCTTCTTCACCCTCTTCAATGCCAAACAGAATTTTTAGGTCAATCTCAGTCAGCACCTCAATCCAATCTTCGGGAGTAACGGGAGGAGGAGTTGTTGGTTCTTCTTCCATATCGTTGTCAGTCCATTCTTGGTCGAAGAAGATTTGCATTCCAGGATACCTTTGTTTGGTAGCTTCATCTACCCATGTCTCTGTGAAACCGCAAAATGGAAAGTCTTCTCCTTCTCTTACAAACCAACCGTTGAGCATTTTTGGGATCATGAATTTCTCTTCTTTGATCTTGCTCCCTCTTGCCTTAGCTTTTTCCGTACTTCTCCTTTTTTCTACCTCGGCTTCTGTCGGGGTGTAGCCAAGGCCAAAGGCGTATTGATTACGCGGAGGATCGATCATTTGGGGGATGCCTTGTGATCTTTTGCCTAAACCCAACCCAGGACAGTAGTTATACTTCTTCATCATTCGTATGGCAGGAGTGCTTATGTAGAAGCTTCTTTCGGCCATTAGAGCTTGCACAGCGGTCGCTTCTTCAAGGCTGAATCCAGTAAGGAAGGTTTCTTCAATTCCTACCTCTTGCACAGGTGTATCGGAGTGGGTTCGGATCGATGAGTCCCCTAGGATGGTAATGACCTTCCCATCTGCTGTGAATTTGACTTTTTGATGCAAAGTGGAAGGTACTGCCCCAGTGTCATGTAACCATGGCCTTCCCAACAAGAGATTGAAGGTGGTGGGTATGTCCATTACATGGAATTCCACATCTCTTTTGATCTTCTCCACCCCTAGCGGCAGGGTAACGCACCCAACCACCCTCCTTTTTGAATTATCATATCCCCTCACACCTTGACTGGAAGGGCGTATATCAGCAGTATCGACCCCCAGCTTGTCGAGAGTCCTTTGTGGGCACACATTCAGAGCAGACCCATTATCCACCAGGACTAATGGGATCCATTTGGAGAGGCACTTGAGAGAAATATAAAGAGGTTTGTTGTGTGCAAGGCCTTCAGGAGGCAGGTCTTTGTCAGAGAAGGCTATTGTTGACTTCAGGGCTTTAGATGCTGTTATGAAGCCTACTAGATTTTCAGGAGTGATGTCAATGGGAACTTTAGCTTTTCCCAAAGTTTTGAAGAAGGAATTGCGGTGCTCGTAGGAGGACATAAGCAATCCCCAGATAGAGATGTCAGCCTGGATTTTCTTCAATTGTCTTAGCACCCTATCTTCCTCAGGTTCAATCCTTTGGCCATCCTCTTCTTCTTCCTCTGCTACTCGTGTTGAGGTTGAGTTTTCTCCACTTAGTTTGGGAGGTTTGTATAGCCTGCCACTTCGAGTGAGATGCCCTATTTCTTCTTCTTGGATGCTCCAAGGATTAGCGGGTTCAATCCTCCCCACTTTCCAATCACTTGGCAGAGCTTGGTCCATTTCTAACCACCAATCCCCACTGTCAATTACATTAACACAAGAGAAACCATTTTCAGGAAAGGTCAGGGATGGTTTGGCGTGGGTGCTTAGGATGATGTATTGGGTAGGATTATATGTGGAGCTCTTGGAGAGGTTTATGAGATTGATGTTTTGAGGCGGTGGCTCAACATCGTGAGTAGGGAGTGGATTGGTTTGCACATTGGGTTTTGGTGGCTTTATGGTTTGATTGTCGATGAGATCTTGGATGTCATGACGGAGACGCATACAGCGGTCTGTCTCATGTCCAGGATGCTGGTGGTAGGTGCATTGCTTATTGGCGTCATAGCTTGGGCCATAAGGTGGCTGAGGAGGCGGGTTGTTTAGGGGTTTGAGATGCCCTTGACAGCCTAGGATGGCTAAGGCTTGAGATGGGGTCATATAAAGAGGGTTAAAGTAACGGCAAGGCCGGTTTGAACTTTGGGATGAACCAGCTTGGAAAGGGTCCTGTGGTAAGGCTGGGTTAAGGGTGTTAACAGAGGCATGAGATGTATGAGTTGAAAAGGTTTTCTTTGGTGGAGGAGTTTCTTCTTTCCCAATGAGTCCCAGTTTGAGCCCTTCTTCGATCTGCAGCCCAGTAGCATGCAAGCGCTTGAAATCGGTGATAGCCTGCGTGTAGATGTGCTTGAGATACTTGGGTTGCAGATTCTTGACAACTATCCTCACTTGATCCTCCTCAGAGGGGCGGTTTTTCATCTTGGCAGCCTTCTCCCTCTATCTAGCTACGAAGGTGACAAAGTCCTCGTTTGACTCTTGCTTGGTCATTTCTAAATCTCGGGTGGTTAGTTCAACTTGAACGTTGTATGCATATTGCTTGATGAAAGCGTTGGCGATCTCAGGCCAAGTGTGGTAGTGTTCGAATTCCAAGGTGAGGAACTAATCAAGAGCACTCCCAGTGAGAGTCCTTTGGAATAGTTGAGCAATGAGCTCATCATTCAGACCCATTGGTTTTAGGGTGTTGATAACATGGCGGACATGACTGGTAGGATTGCCAGTTCCGTTGAATTTCTCAATGTTTGGCATCTTGAATTTCTCAGGTAGTTGAGAATCTGGGAAAAGGCAAAGTCCTTCAAAGTCCAAAATTTGATCTCCTTGTGACCGAGCTAAGGCATGCTTGATTTCCTTGACTTGTTTGGTTAATTCTGAAGTTTCTGCCAATACCACTTCATGGGGATTTCCTGCTTCTTCCTCGTTTTTCTTATCTTCCACATCTCTTGCTGCTTTCTCAGCTAGCAAATAGGGAACTTGGGCTCGGAGCTCGGCAATAGTAGTGTCATTGTCTGCCATCCTTGGGATAGAGGCAGGAGGATTGCTCGGTGAGGCTCGGGATTGATCTTGCTGAGAAGATGACCGCGAAGTCCCAGGAAGTGACCGGGACCGTTGCGGTGAAGGTGTTTTGAGAAGCGATGATGACAGGCGAGATGGCTGTAAAGACCTCTGTTTGACGGAGCTTCGGGTGTTGTAAGAGTATAAAACTGGCTGAAGTTGCTTCTTTGATCTACCTATTGTGCCTGCTTGTAAAAGTAAAATACCTGTAAGTTAGGTGTTGTTTTTAGGTTAGGATTTGGGCTGAAAATCCCAACCCTTCTGCACAGAAAGAGTTAGTACAATAGGATACAAGGTGTGAGGAAGAACTTGGAAGCAAGATACAAGTAGGTTCCTAGCCTGTAGGTTCCTGCCTTAGTTTGATAAGTTCTATTGCTTTCTAACACATGTAAGGTCTTGGTAGTCTCAGGGTGCTCCGTTGTCAAAGGGCACCGGTCCTCTCACTAGCCCATCATAGGCAGTGATTGGGTGATTCCCCTTTCGACATACCAAAAGGTACAAGTGACTGTGGAGTTTGTGGAACCCTAACATAGCTCATGTCATGCCGGGATATTAGGTGAACTCAACGAGGCTTGCGCTCGATGCATATGATAAATGAATTAAATAAGGCATGTATTAGTCTTATGTTGAACTTTTTGGTTATGGCTCTCATGTCCCCAGCAGAGTCGCCAGAAACTGTAGAGATACCTCCCAGACGGGGCATCACCATACAGTTGTATCATCATTGTGTTTGCTCGATTGGTTGCTCGCTTCATAAACCAAGATCGTGGATACTTCCATGGCTAGAGGTATCACCACACGATAGCGGTTATCATCAAAATAGAGTCGCCACCTAGTTTGTTAAAGCTAGGAAAGCAGATAGAGATTCTGGTTACGGAAGCCAAAAGTACAGCAAGGGGAAGCGTGTTAGCACCCTTCTGCCTAGCCGTGAAGCTAGGCCATAATCATTCAACATAAGACATGTAGATGCTTTATCTAATCTATACACGAGTCTGCTTTTATGCCTTAAATAGTCAATAAGTGAGCCAGGATCGTAAATAAATCATGCGTCAGAACGGAAAACAAATCAAAACTATGCCCGCCAGATCGATCACTCGGCGGCGAATGGATGTCGCGGCCGAGGGATCATGCCGATATCAATGTACCGGCCGAGGCATCGAAGCCCCGGCTGGTGTTCTTCCTCACACCAAACAGAAAGTTTAACAGACGATCAGAAAAGCTACGATTAGTAAATTAAACATAAAATAAACCAAACCAGAGGCCGTTGAGCCTCACCACCTTGATCCCTCAGTTGCTTGATTGCTTTGGATCGATGGAGATTGACTGATTGATTGCTTCTTGGACGAAACCCTAGGGCTAGGGTTTGAACTCCGGGGTTGGATTATTGGCCGCCTATGGAAGGTTGAGGCTTTTGCAGAGAGGGTTTTTGGGAGTGTATAGCCAGAATTTCGTGGCTTGAATGTGTATAGATCTGGGGATTTTCGTTGTATTGTCGTCTCTATTTTCGGAGGCCAAAGGCCTCTTTATATAGGCAAAGGGATGACACACTTCGTCCAATCAAATCACGGGGTCACAATTGCATTTGCATTGTAACTCGAACTCTTCAACGTAATCCCTGAACGTAGCCCGAACGCATCGGAGAGGCGGTGGATCGATCAACCGACAGAAGGTTCGAGAGTCTGGAAATAGGCCGATCTGGCGGCCGAGCAAAGGATGTCACGGCCTGGAAATGGATGTAGCGGCCGAGCCATTGATCTGGCGGCCGAGGCTTCGATCTCTCAGGGAGATTTTAGGTGCAACAGGTTGCTCGGGTGAGGAATGGATGTTAAGGCCATGAAATCGATGTTGCGGCCGGTCGATGGATTTTCCTAACACACTATATTTCTGTCTGAAAGGCTATTTGGCTCTGGATTGGGTCCTCTAAGTGGCTCAGAGTTCGTACCATAAGTCCATGGGTTTCATCAAAAAGCAATCAGCAATCATCGAATCCGTATCATCATCGGGATGGTCCCAAGGTGGGAGTTGAAATAATCGTTAGGCCAAATTGGGGTGTCTACACCGTGGCCGAGCACGCGGGTGGCCGAGCCCAGTGGGTGACTCAAGCGAAGAACCCTCCATCGGAACTCGTCCCGAAGGTGGCCGAGCCCACACATGGCCGAGCCCACACATGGCCGAGCCCAGTGGGTGACTCAAGCGAAGAACTCTCCATCAAAGCTCCCTTCCCGAAGGTGGCCGAGCCTGAGTGACAGACTTCCGGCGCAAGGCTTTAGGTGAGTGCCAAGTAGGTGATTGATAGGCCTTGCTTTAGAGCCGAGCCTAATTGCCTAGCTCCGGGTCGAGCTGAACTTTGAGGGAACATCGTGGGAGACATGGCCGAGCTTGGTTGCTTAGCTCCGGGCCGAGCCTAGTTGCTTAGCTCCCGGTCGAGCTTGGTTGCCTTCCACCAAACATAGCGATTGTGGCCGAACCAAAATATTCGGACCACTACACTCATCTTTGGGCCTTTCTTTTGACCCTTATTTGCTTCTTTTTAGGATTTGAATCTTGAGTTTGTTCTCTTTTAGGAATTTGAGTCTTGAGTTTATTTTCTCTTGAAATTAAAGTCATTTTGTTCATTATGGTTTTGGATCAACTCTTTGCACTCAACATGAAATGTGAATCTCTCCCGAAATATGAATCTCTTTAAACCTAAACTACGAATGGCTTGATTCTCTTTAGAGATACGTAGGCACTTTAGGGTCGGCCATATTTTTGAAAATGTTTTCTCTTGTGCTAATTTGCTGCCAAAGAATACTCATGATAAAATTAAGTGTTGAAAACAATCCTCAAGGGTTTCAAAGCAATCTCATGATATCGCTTGAAACACATCATAAATCGCTTTAGTTGTCAAATGCAAAGAATGAGTTATGACCCATGTCGTTCATGTTGGGTTGAGGGGAAGTTGAAAACATTTGTGTACTCTCATCAAGCCGCTCATAGGAGAAACATGTTGTTGAAAAAAAAAATGAGCTCGCTAGATTGAAAACCCTCAAGGGCGGTCTAGGCAAAAGTTAGAGCATAAAAAAAATAAAAAAAATTAGCCATGTCTCCATGCACCCACTTTGAGTCTCAAGACTTGTCCTCAATTTTGAAGAATCACTTGGTAAAACATCAAAGCCTCTTAATCTCTTGGTTAGGATTCTAGTTGCTCTGTCGCGTGATTCAAAATGAAGAAAGGCCATCATTTCTCTATCCAAACACTTATCCCTTGCTAGCGACATTGAGCCTCTGAATAGTTTTTTTCAAATAAAACTTGCTAGACAGCCATCCCCCACGCTGGGGTAGATAAAAATGCAATGAGAGATGACTACAAAACGAAAAGTAAGCATCCCCTCACACAAGGGAGTTTTGAAAGAAGAAAAGAAAAACATCATCCCTTCCAATCCAAAAATCAGGGGGCATTTTGAAGAAACATCTCCGGTTTGGATGTTCTTTAAGGGTCTACTATATTACGTCAATACATGAATCTCATCTTTCCAATCTCTTTATTCTTTACCCGCTCATTCCTCTGACTTTATGCCTTCTATTCGGCTCCTACCCTACCAAGGCAGCTCCGATCGGGGGTTACCTTTTCGTTATCAACTGCTTTCTTACTTCAAAATATTGTATCATGGACTTGAGGGCCTACGAGTATAGATTTACCGTTCGGTACACATAGCTTCTCCTATCGAAGGATAGAACCTTTCGCCTCTTCTGTGGAAGCATCCTTAGGGAGGTCAAGTCCATATAAGAGGACTAGCCACAAGTACTGAGACAATATCGAAAATCTTTGCAATTATTCACTTTTGGGATTTTAACCCACTTCCGGGAATAAGGCAAGTAAGATATTTCACACTGGCACCTAGGAATAGGCGTTTTACGGATGATTCAAGCCCTGCACACTCAAAGGCGAGAACGAAGTAGCGATTGCTTGTCCAAACGGGAAGTATAAAATCTTCTTTCTGCTTGCTTCGTCGTTGTGAAATAATCTTGTGTTACATTCTTCTAGATCCCTCTCATACAAAATAGAGTGATTAGATGGCTGCTAGCTTTCGGAACCCAAGCATAAGTAGAAAGTAGGTTTGAGCCGTTATATCCCTTCCTTTCTTAAGCCAACACCCTACCCTACAATATGGTCCATAATAAAGTCCTCTCGGACTGAAGAATGCGACTTAGCAACAAGGTCCTAAATACTAGGGGCATAACCAATATGGAAGGTATGGACGAGGAAAAGTGGTATGAAGCAAAGGGGCACATCTACATCCCCCTTTGTCTTCACTACTACATGTTGCTTGCATTATAAACATGTTTGATTATCTGTTGATATGACGCCTCTTGGCTCTGAAGAGAAAAAAATAATAATAATAAGCGCTATTTCTTGATACATTGGGTCTCTCAACCACTACCCCTCTTAGCATTTGCATCTCTCGATGTATTGGGTCTCTCGACCACTATGCCTCTTGGCATTGCATCTCTCGATGTATTAGGTGTCTCGACCACTATGCCTATTGGCATCGCATCTCTCGATGTATTGGGTCTCTCGACCACTATGCCTCTTGGCATTACATCTCTCAATGCATTTGGTCTCTTGACCTATACATCTCTCGGTGTTGTGTCCCTTGACGCCTGAGTCTCTTGACCTAAGAGACCAAATACATCTCTTGGTGTTGTCTCCCTTGACGCCTGAGTCTCTTGACCTACATGCCTCATGGCCTTGCATCTCTTCATATGTTGTGTCTTTCGACATGTTGCTCCGCTTAGCCTCTAAATGATGTGGTATTGTGGTCTACTATGTCTCTTGACATACTTTGCCCTTTGGCATCCTTTAATGTGGTATGACCTATTTTACTCTAAGCATTCTATTAACAAAATAATGTGCACATACCTCTTACACCATGTCTTGAATAATGTGGCTTGTAGTGGTTGATGTTTTTGTTGCATGTCACTTGACATAAGCTAATCACATATCCAGCGATTCGAAGCATAATGAGTATTACATTCTAAATTCCAAATAGAGTGCACAAATGTCAAAATTATGTCTCTCAGCGTTGTATCTCTTGATGCATTATGATAATGTTTGTGAGTCACTAGACTTATTTTGCCTGAACATTCCTTTGAATGAAACCTGGTGCTACACTCATAGGATTCACTAGTTGAGTGCATTTTGCTATCAAATATACCCTGTGTTTGCATTTGAAACAAGTTACAACCAACTCTACGCCTCATTTCTATCACTTCAAGCTCCAAGCTCTAATTCCTCAGGCTCTAAGCCTTATCATCAATGCCAGCTCCGCGCTTCAATTCCATCAAGCTTAAAAGCTCCAAGCTCTCACCTCATGACTACAACCGGCTCTGCGCCTCGGTTCCTTTATTCCAATGCTCCATGCTCCAGTTATTGGCCCTGTGCCCCCTATATCTCAAGAAACGGCATCTAACTCATCTCTGGAAGATGGCTTGGGTTTCACCCCATATCTCAAAAACTGGCGTCTAATTCATCCCCAGCAAATGACTTGGATTCCACCCCAATTACATCAATTCCTTCCAGCTCATTCGCAAGGATATGCTACTCTACCGAGCTCCCCTCAGTCAAAGTCAGGATGGTCAAGAAAAGCAAACACACCTGCCGTGTACTGATCTACCCCAAAATATTAAGGACGCTCTCCGCAAAAATATCCCCGGCAGCCCCACGCTCCTTTAACTACCTTTCGCCAAAATCCTAGCTCAGCCCCACGCTCCTTCAGCTACCCACGCTCCTTCACACTACGGCTTTTAAAGCCCGAAGGTACGTCTTCTGCTTCTAACCCTCCAAACTTTTTATTTTTTTATTGCCTCGAACTACGATTGGTCTGAATTTCCCTTGTGGAATATGTATGCAGCCTCCCAGCCCGACCATAACAAAAACCTTTTTCAAAAAATCTTGGAATAGTGGTTGGACCAAATTCAGTTGCTTTTACAGCTTTGACACTTACTCAAACATGTCTCGCGATCCGTCTGAGCTCAGTCAAAGAAGGGCATCTGTAGACACGCCAATTTGGCCTAACAATTATTTCAAGTCCCACCTTGGGGACCATCCCGATGATGAATAGGATACGTGGTTGTTGTGGTTGACTTCATGAAAGCCTTAGAAACTTTGTGGAACTCTTAAGGGATTAAGGAACACTTTGGAATAGGTGATAGGAGTGTCAAGCGATACTTAGAGTGGATAGAAATGTGTTAACACGTGTTTTAGCCTTGGTAGCATCGTCGATCTTCAATTGAGTCTACTTTCAGCCCATTTTTCATAAACTAAACTTTCTTATTTTTGTGGTTGGATTCCACCATCTTGTAGTACTTTTAAAACCCTCTTTATTGATATATAATAAGCCTTAAACTAATTTGAAACGAGGGAGATACGAGAATTTTACCAAAACAATCCATTTTCTGACCCACTAAGGGTAAAATCGTCATACCTTTTGATGTACCAAATATATTTGATCCAAACCACTTGGGTTAGTGTAGGCACCCCAATCTGGACCTCGAAGAGTTTTTGTCCGCCCCGATGATGAAATAAAGGAAACGGCACCTTTGTGAGCTTGAAAAAGGATTCTCCTAAGCCCATGAAAGCCAAACAAACCAAAAAGCCTGAAAACCCAAAAGAAACCAAAGAGCCCAGAAGAGCCCAGATAAAACCCAAAAGCCTCTAGACTGGACATGAGGTACCGCGCGGAACGACACCGTAGCGCACGGCACGTAGAAATTTGATGGGCCGTGCACGACCTTGACTTACCACACGACATCTTGGGAAAAGTTCTGACTGGCTCAGAAAGCTGTCAGCCACACCAGTTTGAGCCACAGCTGATGAATGGCTCAACCAAAAGTGCACTTCTGGCCCCCCAGAAAATACCTCCACTATTTGAAATTCAAAATCCTTAGCCTTTTGCCTATAAATTAACCCCTCCACTCAAGGAAAATGGGCTCTTCTCTTGGCTTTTGGGCATTCTTACTCCATAAGCTTTCTCTCTCTAGTTTTTAGACCCATTTTCCCATTTCCATTTCCAAGTCTTAAAGAATGTCATTCCCAAAAGACATTCTTTGAGCACTTTCCCTCACTCCCATCTCATCATTGAAGTTGATCTCTCATTAACTTCAAAGTCCCATCCCCTAAAATACCTAACCTTCTCTCCCACCCATACTTTCTTTGTCTCATTCAACCTCCTACATCCACATCCGTCACGATCCGTCCTCATTTTTGCATCAACCATCCTTGATCAAACTCAACACCAAAGGTAAAAACAAGTTTCCTTGGGTTAGACTTAGTTCTGGTCCTGAGGGGACTTTCCTGTCGTCAGATCTAATCCCTTTTGGTTATATTCTGACTTAAAACTCATTTTCATAAAATAAAGCCAGCACTGTGCTGAGGTCGAGGTACCGCACGGTTGCATGACTAGACGCGCGGCACCTTGATCTTAAGCGTACGGCAAGTTATATGTCGATATTATCGTAGGTAGGCTGCCTGGATCTGAGTTATTCATTGTTGTGGCTCTCTGTGTCTGCTGCCTAAGGTTTTATCTCTTTCAAAACGAGACTATTTCTATAAGCCATGTCTTGGCTCTTAAAAAAGATTTTCTAGATCATCCCGAATGATCAAATACATTAAAAACTGTTTTGAAGCCATGTTTTGAGGAAATAATGTCGCTTTCGGGATGATCGGACTGCCACGAGGTTTCTGATGAGTTTTTTTCAAAAGATGTACGATAGAACAATGAGCTAAATGGTGTTTTAAAGGCTTGTGACAGTCTGACAGAAGGATGGACATCCCGCACGGCATGATGAGGTGCCGCGCGCGACACCCCAATGTGCCGCGCACAGCATGACTAAGGTCCAGACAGTTTGCTGAATGTTTTTCATTCTATCTACTTACATTATCTTATCACTACTGTACAGACAGCACCACGTGCATGTCAATGTGATATATTCCCCATGTCCCTTCCCCGCTATTTGCTTTTATTAAAGAGCTTGATATTCCAAATGATATTCGAGATTTCCCCTTTTTGAAAACATAAGTAGAGACCGGTTTTATCGGGCGAGTGGGGTGCTTTTTAAAGAAAACCTTCCCCATTCGTAACGTGGCTCCCGAACCCAAAATCTCAACATTTTCGCTAAACCAAAAGCCTTTTGCAAACAAGTTCTCGGTTTCTCGGATCATCCATCTCAAAAATCCGGGTGGCGACTCTCCAAAAGAGGGCACGGGAGCCCACAGTGACGACTCTGCTGGGGATCAAACTTTATTCAATACTTTTTTTTTCTAAAAAAAAATGCACAAAAGTATTGAATGATCAAGAGGGCCAAACTTGAAAGGTGTTTTCAAAAAGGGGGATTTTCAAGTATTTTTCGAAAGATTAAGCTCTTTTAGCCTATACACTTTGCACCGCACAAGTCTCGTGTTTTCAAAAAGGGGGATTTTCAAGTATTTTTCGAAAGATTAAGCTCTTTTAGCCTGTACACTTTGCACCGCACAAGTCTCGCTAGTGTGTTTCGGCTATCTTGCCCGGTTTACCGGTGGCAAGCTCTCCCAGGATGCCTAGCAACCTTCGCTATGATGAGTCATCGTGCTGTTCGACCATTGTCTTGCAATACACTTGACATGGGGTAGTACATCTTGGCTCTACTCCGGGGAACCCTTTCGAGACCAAAACCAGCCTTTGCACTTGTACGTAGCCATAGAATCTTCCCAACTAGGACTGGAACCCATGGCTAGGACTTATGTGTTATATCCTGTTTACATGCATCTTTTTCCAATATACACGCACCATTCATGCATCATTGCATCTTGCGGGCTAGAGGACTAGGCTCCCTTAGAATTCCTTAGGGCCCTCCGATCAGTTTAGGAGACCTTAAATCCATGGAGTTTGCGATACCTACGGTGTTTGTCGTGCCCGAACGGCTCCCTTGGTTTGAGTCTAGCCTTAAGCGCATGCGTATCTGGATTCCAATGGTCACATTGCTCTGTCTCGGATGGTTACAATAAGGAGATTGGCTCTTGTTCCGAACCGTTCGAAATTCAACCTGTCTGACAGCACCAACCTGGACTATCGGAAATCTTCTATACAAACCTCTTAAGTGAGATTCAAGCCACGGTAGGTCCTAGGCCTTCTTTCTAGGAGATGCATAGGAGGTAGGGCGAGCATTCGGATCAGTTATGAGTTGCTCCCTTTTCACTTGTTGCCAGTGCTGCCAACATTGATCGCCTGCGGAGAAAAGAGGTTGTACCCAATTGGTTCCGTCCGTCTCAAAGACTAGTTCGCATAGACGCCCTGGCAGAAACCCCACTGTTCGAAGTCCAAGTCGAATATGGGCAGCATGCCCTGGAATTTCCAGATTCCAAGATGCAAGGGCCCATAATCGAGGGAGCGCGAGCGGAGAATCAGGCGCTCGCAAAACAGAGTCGCCACTCGGGTTTGAAGGTCCGTCACCCAAGGAACCGTATTTCAAAGCACCTGCCGTGCTATTTGATTTGAAAAAGTGAAGGAACCAGTCCGTCATAACCATATCTGGGTTCGGGAGCCAGGTTACGAGAGGGGAAGGGTTTTAAGGCACCCCTCTCGCCCAATCCGGAGATCGGTCTCTACTTAGGCATTTTGCAAATGATTGTGATTCAATTTCTTTTTTAATCAATTTTAAGCCAATTAGGGCGGGGGAACAGTTAATCGGGGATTAAAACTGTAACAAGTTTGCAAGATGTGATCTAAACATGGCATGGATGGATGGCAAATATGAAACGGGATAAAACTTAACCCCCTGATTAGGATAAACCAAGCTGCTCATGGAATAGGTGTATTACACATGACAGCCACCTTTGCACGCATGGATCTACGTGCATGCAAAAAGGACCATCGCGCGATACACCCATTCCCTCGCGCGAGTGTTCAAGTCTCACCACAGGTTGAATTTTATCCCCTTCTGGGCTCTGGAAGGACCAGTGCACACCCAGGAGGCAAACCAAGCAGTTTATAGGTACTGAAAGTAAATAATTATTACAAATTATTATAAACAGGAGCTAAATAAATTGAAATACAACCCCTAAACAGTGGGGGTATTCAAACAGAGGCCAAGGGCCAAGCTGCTCATGCAAGGGCAGTTACTGGACTCAGGAGGACCATCGCGCGAGACAGTGAGTCCCTCGCGCGAGAGTCCTGACTGGACTTCCAGGAACTGCTTTGCATGCTCTGGGCTCTGGTACATATCCAGAAGCAACCCAGAAGCATTCCAACAAAATAAATAAGCAAGAAAAGTTAGTCTATGTGTTTTAACATGCTGAGCAGTGAGCTAAAAGGCCTATCATACTTTAAAACAATGAATAACATGATAAAACAAGAATAACCAGCACCCCCAAACCCCACGAGGACTGTCGCGAGCAACTGAGAACAGTCGCGCGAGGGAGTGCTTGGCACGGATTCTTGTATTTCTGCTGACTTTAGGGACAGGACTGGTATTGATTACCAGCCTTGGCCCTGCCAGTTCCCCTCAGAGATCAGAACAGAGAGCAAAACAAAGGTAAGTTATACCTTCGACTTTTGGTTTGAAAAGTGTTTGTACTTTGAGTTGAGTTGAGGTGAAAAGGGGGATTTGAGTGATGGAAGAGGAAGAACAAGCTTTGTTCTTGAGGTGTAAGCCTTTGAATGCCAATTTTTGTTAACCCTTTGAAAGAGAACAAATGGGGGGTATTTATAGAGTTAGCACCTTCCATAAATGGAGAGGGGGAGGTAGATCTGGTGCAAAGAGACGTGCAGGTTGTGGGTTACTTCATGGCTAAGTTTTCCCAGCTGATAAAGGTGACTGTGACAGGTTTGGGACCGTCGCGCGATGGAATGGGACCATCGCGCGAGTGTGACAGCTGTCGCGCGTGGGTCAACGGTCAAATCTTTGACTTTGACCCAGGCTGACTCTCGCGCGAGGGAATAGTCTGTCGCGCGAGGGTGCGCCCTGGCGGGCGATAGAGTGAGTCTGGCACGCTAGGGTGCGCCCTGGCGTATCATTGCGCGATGGTGTCAGAGTCTCGCGCTATGGTGCGCCCTGGCGCGGGACGGTTGCGCCCTGGCACAGGATGATTGTGCCCTGGCGCGAGTCAGTAGGGTTTGGCTTTTGGAAGTGGCTTAGGTTAGGTTAGGTTCAAGGGCTTCAAACACTCAAAGCTCAAACACCTATCATTCTCGAGGTGTTCTTGATCCATTTCATCATCGGGGAATCAAACACCGTAAATAAACTAATCTGGAAGTCCAGATTGGGGTGTCTACATCGAGCAAGAGGAACAACCGTTATTAGAAGAACCCATAGTCGTAATTCCTCCCGAAAATCCTTTACCCATGGCTAACCAAGGAGACAAAATAGAAGAACTCAGGTAGAACATGGCCAACATGGATGCTCAGTTTAAACAATCCCTCGCGGGAGTCGATGCACGACTTAAGGCTACTGTTGCCTCCGTGAAAGGCGATATGAACATGATAATGGAAACCATGCAAGAGATTTGCGACAAGCTCCTGACTAAGACTCCTCCGCAGCTCGAACAACCCAAAGTTGAGATGCCAGCAGCCGATCCCAACCTGGCCGCTCTCATGGATAAGATTGGCAAATTGGAAGAAGCCGCCGAAGAGACTAAACGACTTGGAAAAAGGAGAAATTGACATGAGCAAGCTATACCTCTTTCTAAATGCCAAGTTGCCGGAAAAGTATAAAGGAGTGGACTTTGCAAAGTTTGATGGTACCGGCGATCCAAAGGCCCACCTCCAAGGATATGTTAGTTCCCTCACCATGCGCGGCATCGAGAAAGAAGCTATGGCCCAACTATTTCATGAGTCCTTGTCTGGTCCAGCGCTATAATGGTTCCTCACTCTTGAACCATCTAAGAAAAGGACTTGGGAAGACATTGGGACGGCTTTTGTGGCCCGGTATGCCTTCAACGTTGACTTGAAAATGCCCAAGAGGGAATTGGAAAGCACCAAGATGAGTGAGAAGGAAAGTTTCGCCGACTTTGTGAAACGTTGGAGGGCTAAAGCTGCTCAGATGCAGAACAAGCCAGATTTGAAGGAACAGATACGAATTATAACCAAGAACTTGTCGAGCTCTTTCGCTCCGTACATGGTTCTTTCTCAAGTAGCCCCAAATTTCGAAACCTTTTATGATTCCGGACTGGCCGTGGAGGAGGCTCTACGAGACGAAACTTTGGAAAAGAAAGAGTCGGGAACAGGGTCAAAATCCAAGAGGGTCTATTCAGGGAATAACAACGTCCTCTTCGGGAACACCAACCAGACAGAAACCTCATCCACTAAACCTGTAGAAGTCAACCAAATCTCCGAAAAACCAAAATCCCAAAGCCGAACCTTCACCCAATTCAGCACTCCCAGATCCACTCTTCTTAAGAAACTCACAGAAATCGGAGTGTTGAAACCTCTTCCGCGACCACAAACCATCTCGCCAAACCTGGACCAAAACGTTTACTGTGACTTCCACCAAATGCCTAGCCACACCACCGACAACTGCATTCGCCTCCGTCATGAGATTCAAACCCTCATTGATAACAAAATAGTCGATGCTCCTCCCTTCGATAAGCCAAACACTGTCTCAAACCCTCTACCGTAACACAACGCTCCCTTCCGCATTAACCAAATCACCTTAGCAGAAGACCAAAATCTCCCGGAATTTAACCCTACCCTTTATATCGTCCCTGATACCGACCCGAAGCCTGTCGTGGAAATTCCCGAAGAGGTTGCCCTTTGTTTCCTATGGGAGTGGGAAGACACGTGGGGAGAACTGATTGCCGATTCGAAAGAATTTGAAACTGCGAACTTTCAAAGGAATGATGAACCCTTGTTTGAAGCCAGATGGAAAGTCGACTGGCAAAACATCCATGCTGATCCTCTTGATGGATTCTCTTTGTACGTGCTGTTCGAAAATCAAGAGGAAGAGTACCAAGTTTTTCAAAAGATGCCCGAGTGGGGGTGGGACCTAACCCCAGACGAGTACTAGCTTTTGGCTTGAAATGACCCTTTGGATACCTTCTCCTTGCCAGCACTGTTCGGTGAAGAATACCAGCTAGGATATCCACCTGAGATGATGACGTACAACTGACCAGAACTCGCTTCGCTCCGCCCGGATTTCTCTCATTTTAATGATTTTGTCATCAATAATTTGTATAACAATGTGGATCTCACCCCATACCCGAACCTTCCTGGATTCGAAGAAGAAGTCGCCAGTAATGGGTGTGATCCAATGAACTACCTTGTCGATGGGACAGAATCCGAGCTATCAATTACCTTTCCAAAAGATGTTGATGTCGCTACGATGAACTTGTGGGAAGATGAACCAGGGGCCGGAACAAACTTATGGGCAAACACCGCGGTGGTCAATATAAAAGTGGGAAACGAGGAATGGACCGTCAACAAGATAGTGATGGAGGCTGAAAGGTGGAAACCCGAAGATCTGTGGGATGACTTGGTCATTGCTGATTTGGCCGCCAATCTGCAGGATACGACCATCGGAAACAAGCATAAAGCCCTAGCCGACTTATGGAGCGAGGAATCAACGTACCGCCAGATTGATCATTTGACCAGAAGCAGCCGTGTTTACCAACCTCCGAACCTTCAAGTTGGAGAATCTTCCAACCCTGCAGTCCCGGGGCCTTCGGATCCCTTTACCACCCCGGTTAAAAACACCTTCCGACCCTTTGATCCACCAGCTAAAGAGCCTTCCCAACCGGAGAAAAACTCCGAAGGAATGGTCAAGCACAAGCTTGAGCAAACCCAGGCCAAGATGTCTGTTTGGGATGTGCTAGTTCATTCCACACGCCATCGTGAAAGGCTCATTTAAGCACTCTTTCAACTGAAAGTTCCCTCCGCCCTAACCGCCGACGAGCTTGTGGCATTGATCAAAACCATACCTATCAAGCATGACATCACCTTTACTGATCAAGACTTACCTGCCGAAGGGACTGATCACAATCGACCGCTGCATATCACCCTAAAATGCCATGGCAAATGGGTTCCGGTGATCCTCGTTGATAATGGTTCAGCAATCTCCGCGTTGCCTATTGCTTGGGGTACAAAAATAAGAACTTCTCTCCATCAGAAGTTAAAGTTCAAGCATACGACAACACCCGGAGGGACGTGGTTGGGACTCTCATGCTTCCTATGACTTTCGGACCGTATCAAACGGAGGTGGAATTTCATGTGGTGAATATTCCCGCCTCTTTTAACCTGCCATTGGGAAGGCCCTGGCTGCACCGACCAGACATCATGGCTGTGCCTTCTACACTCCATCAGAAAATCCGATTAGAACTGGAAACGGGAATGCTCACTATCCACGGGGACTCTGGGATTCACTCCCCTGTTGAGGACCATGCCCTGCTCCTAGAAATTTAGCATGGAGAAAAAGATATCGCCTTAGGAGGTTTCTCTCTGGATACCTCCAAATCTGTCTATTCAGTTAGAATTGATGACGACTTTGTTGTCAGCAATGTTGCCATCAAAATAATGATGAAGATGTCTTACATGCCAAGATTGGGACTGGGAAAGAATCTTCAGGGGCCAGTGAAGTTTGAAGCCCAAGGCACTCTGGTGTGCACGACTGGCCTAGGTTACTCGCCTTCAAGTGGCAGTAAGGTGAAAAAGGGAAACAGACTGGAAGACTACTTTGTCAAAGAGGAAGCAAAGCAGATTTACCAGGGACTGCCGGAACCATTTTGGGATGAGGAAACCAACACCTTTTTACCTGGATTTGAGATATTCGCAAACAATGTCTCGCCAGAAAGTGAGGAAGAGTTCGAAATGGTGAAAGAACAGAAAGAACCAGTCGACTGGATTGAAGTTTTTGCCATGGGTAGTCTTGCAACTTTGTTCAGGGAGGATGAACCAATGGGTACGGCCATGGAAGCAGAAGTGCTGATGATGGAATATGATACTCCTGGAGATCCAACTTTGCTCATCATGGATGCCGCTGGGGAATACAAGAATTGGACCTTCATACCGAGTGCAACTCGCCGTGGATCTGAGTCTGAGTCTTCTGAGTCCTCTGAGTCTTCTGAGTCTGAGTTGGCGCCTCTTGGCCCAAACTCTCAGAGTCTGTATTTCGAGTTGGAATCTAACCGTGTGTATGGTGCCCCCGAGGCCTCTGTTAACAATGAAATAAATGAATCTGATTCCGCTTACTTCCCTGACTTTGAAATAAATTGTGTCGACCCTGATGATGAAGAGATTGATTTCGATGGGGACATCCCCAAAGAAATTCGATCCCTAATCGATAGGGAAGATGAAAGGCATGCTCAACCTGTAAAAAAGAAATTATTTTAATAAATTTGAGAGATGAAGGGAATCCTCGGATGACCCAAATCTGTTCCGCGCTATCTGCTGAAGAACGCGAAGCCCTCATAAACTTGCTCAAAGAGTTCGAAGATGTGTTTGCATGGTCGCACGCAGATATGCCCGGAATCGATCCTGAAATTGTGGAACACTGGATTCCCCTTTATCCTGATGCAAAACTAGTGAAACAAAAACTAAGACGCATGAGGCCTAACTGGGTGCTTAAGATAAAAGAGGAAGTCACCAAACAGATCGATGCTGGATTCCTAATGGTAACCGAGTACCCTCAGTGGGTCGCAAATATCATCCCTGTACCAAAAAAGGATGGCAAAATAAGGGTCTGTGTTGATTTTAGGGATCTTAACAAAGCTAGTCCTAAAGATGATTTCCCGTTACCACACATCGATGTGCTGGTTGACAACACCGCCGGCCACGCTCTGCTTTCTTTCATGGACGGCTTTTCGGGGTACAACCAAATTCTCATGGCTCCGGAAGATCGGGAAAAGACTACGTTCGTCACTGAATGGGGAACGTATTGTTATCGAGTCATGCCCTTTGGACTGAAGAACGCAGGATCTACTTATCAGCGGGCCGCCACGACGTTGCTGCACGACATGATTCACAAGGAGGTGGAAGTCTATGTTGATGACATGATCGTTAAGGCCAAAGAGCGAGAAGGACATTTGCCGGCATTCAGGAAATTCTTCGAGAGAATTAGAAAGTACAAGATGCGCCTCAATCCGGCCAAGTGTACATTCGGGGTCACTGCGGGGAAAATGCTCGAATTCATGATCACTACCCGCGGCATCGAAGTTGACCCGTCAAAAATCAAAGTTATCCTAAAAATGGAGCCGCCACGATTTGAAAAGGATGTGAAGAGCTTTCTCGGCAAAGTGCAGTTCATTAGTAGGTTCATAGCAAAGTTGACCTCAACTTGCGAACCCCTGTTCCGCTTGCTCTAGAAGGGAGTACCGTTCACCTGGGATGATAGGTGCCAGAAAGCTTTTGAAGCCTGTAGACACCCCAATCCGGGCCTCGGAGAGTCTTTGTCCACCCCGATGATGAAATAGAGGAAACGGTACCTTTGAGAGCTTGAAAAAGGATCTCCTTTAAAACCAAAAACCCAACAAATCCAACAAATCCAGCCGAGCCCAGCCAAGCCCAATAAAAAGCCCAAAAGACTCTGGACCACAGGAGGAGGTACCGTGCGGAGCCAAATTGGAGCGCACGGCACCTTGAGAAATTCAAGGGACCGTGCGCAGCCAAACTCCTCCGCACGGCACCTTGAGCAAAAAGCTGGCTCGGAAAGCTGTCGGCCACGCTTGCTGGAGCCAAAATTGAATTATGGCTCAGCCGAAAATGCACTTCTGGCCCGCCCAGAAAATACCTCCACCACTTGAAATTCAAAATCCTTGGCCTTTGCCTATAAATTAACCCCTCCACTCAAGGGAAAGGGGTCCCTCTTGGCCTTTCTTTTGAGTCACTCTATTGCCTTCATCTTGGCTTTCTCACTCTACTTTCTCTCTCTAAGTTTCTACACCCACTTTCTTGTTTCCATTTCCATTTCCAAGCCTTAAAGAATGTCATTCCCAAAAGGCCTTCTTTAAGTGCTCTCATCCACTCCCCTCTCATCATTGAAGTTGATCTTTCATTAACTTTAAAGCCCCATCACCCAAAGCACCTAACCATCCCTCACACCCATACTCCTTTTGTCTCATTTGACCTCTTCCATCAACACCCGTGACGACCCATCTACACCCTCGCCTCAAAGGTCCTTGATCAAGCTCGAAATCAAAGGTATAAACTAGTTTCCTCGGACTAGACTCCGTTATGGTCCTGAGGGGTTTCCTGTCAGCGGGTCTAACCCCTTTTGGTTAGATCGACCAAAACCATTTTTCAGAAAACCAAACAGACACTGTGCTGAGGTTGAGAAACCGCGCGGTCTGTCGCTCAGACGCGCGGCATCCCGACCCTCAGCGCACGGCATAGTACACACTAATGCTATTGTGAACAGGCTGCCTGGATCTGAGTTTTCCTCCGCGGTGGTTACCTATTTTTGTTGTTTACTGTTTCTCTTAAAATAAGACCATATCTACAAGCCATGTTTCGGCTCTTCTAAAATCTTTTCAAGATCATCCCAAATGATCAAAAACGTTGAAAGCTACTTTAAAACTATGTTTTGAGAAGGATAATGACGTTCTTGGGATGATCTGACCGCCGTGAGGCTACCCATTAGTTTTCAAAAGATCTACAGAGAAAGCATCGGACTGTTTGATATTATTGAGAAGATTGGGAAAGTAGTTGTGGGCCCCCGCGCCTTTTCGAAGAGTTGCCACCCGGATTTTTGAGATGGATGATCTGAGAAACCGAGAACTCGTTTGAAAAAGGCTTTTGGTCTAGCGAAAACGTTGAGATTTCGGGTTCGGGAGCCACATTACGAATGTGGAAGGTTTTTCTTTAAAAAGCACCCCAATCGCCCTGTAGAACCGGTCTTTACTTGATGTTTTCCAAAAGGGGATTTTCAATATCGTTCGGAATATCAAACTCTTTCAATAAATCACGTAGTAGGGAAGGGACATGGGAAATAGATCACATTGAGGTGCATGTGGTACTATATGTACAGTGGTGATAAAAATGATGTAAGCAAGAAGAACAAACAACACTTAGCAGGTTGCTCGGACCCCAGCGACTGTTCACGGCACCTTGAGCTGCCGTGCGAGGCACCTCAACATGCCGTGCGTGGTACCTGCTTTCCTGTCAGGCTATTGCAGACTCTCGAAATATTGTTTAACCCACTGCTTTCTTTATATGCCTTTTTGAAAACTCATCAGAAGGCCTACGGCAGTCAGATCACCCCAAAAGGAACGATCCCTTTCTCAACAACATGTTTTTAAAGTTGTTTTGACATATTTGGTCGTGCGGGTTGATCTTGTAAAAGCTTTTAAAAGTGCCAAAGCATGGCTTGTAGATATGGTCTTATTTTAAGAGATATGAAAGCAGCAAACAAAAGATGCAGATAACCACAAAAGATAAAAACTCAGATCCGAGCAGCCTGCTCATAGTAGCACCAATGTGTAAGATGCCGTGCGCCGAGAGTCAAGGTGCCGTGCGTCTGCTAAGCAAGCCGCGCGGCTCCCCAACCTCAGCACAGTGTTGGTTTTGTTTTCTGGAAAATGAGTTTTTTTTTTTGTCAGGATCTAACCAAAAAGGGGGTTAGATCTTCTGACGGAAAAGCCCCCTCAGGACCAAGATGGAGTCTAGTTCGAGGAAACTAGTTTATACCTTTGGTCTTGAGCTTGATCAAGGATCTTTGAGGCAAAGGTGTGGATGGATCGTCACGGATGTAAATAGAAGAGGTTGAATGAAACAAAGGGAGTGTGGGTGTGAGTGAGGGTTAGGTATTTTGGGTGGTGAGACTTTGAAGTTAATGAAAGATCAACTTCAATGATGAGAAGAGGGTGAGTGGAAGCACTTAAAGAAGGTTCTTTGGGAAAGACATCCTTTAAAGCTTGGAAATGGAGGTGGGAGTAAAGAAGTGGGTGTAGAAACTTAGAGAGAGAAAGTAGAGTGAGAAAGCCAAAATGAAGGTAAGAGAAAGACAAGAGAAAAGCCAAGAGAGGACTCAAAAGAAGGGCTAAGAGGGACCCCTTTCCCTTGAGTGGAGGGGTTAATTTATAGGCAAATGGCCAAGGATTTTGAATTCAAATGGTGGAGGTATTTTCTGGGCGGGCCAGAAGTGCATTTTCGGCTGAGCCAGTCATCAGCTGTGGCTCAAACTGGCGTGGCCGACAGCTTTCTGAGCCAGTCAGCTTTTTGCTCAAGGTGCCGTGCGGTTTAAGTGTGCCGCGCACGGCTACCCTTGAATTTTCAAGGTGCCGTGCGCTCCAGTCTTGCTCCGCACGGCTCCTCTTCCTTCGGTCCAGGGCTCTTTTGGGCTTCATTTGGGCTTTATCTGGGCTTTATCTGGGCTTTTCAGGTTTTTGGTTCTCTTTGGGTTTAGGTAAATCCTTTTTCAAGCTCGCAAAGGAATTGTTTCCTCTATTTCATCATCGGGGTGAACAAAGACCCTCCGAGGTCCGGATTGGGGTGTCTACAGTAGTCCCTCTTTAACGTAACTCGGATACCATTAGTTTGGTACGAGTGACGCTTAAAGAATAGGCATCCCAATCCGTTGCTCTAGCGCCTTTGAACAGAGACAAAACGAAAAATGCAAGTAAATAACAATGGTGGTCGCGCTCGGGGAGCTGCCTACGTACCCCGTTATAGGGATCAGACCAGCGTAGTTCGATTGGGACACTGCAATGCGAGAAAACAAATCTCGGAGAACAAACTCATGCAAAAGCGTGCTTGCGGTGCCGTGTGCCATGCAAAGTGTTTGAAAGACCCGAGGTGAGCCCTTGGGAGGCGGAAATCGAGGCGAAAAGAGACGTTAGGTCTGTTAGACCGTGGCTCGGGAGACGAAGAGACGTTAGGCCCGCTGGGCCGTGGCTCGGGAGACGAAGAGTCGTTGAGACGTTAGGAACCCTCGGAGGGCGAAAGTTGACTTTTGAACTCTTGAGAATTTTTGAGACGAGCCCTCGGAGGGCGAAAATTGACTTTTGAATTTTTGAGACGAGCCCTCGGAGGGCGAAAATTGACTTTTGAATTTTTGAGTTTTTGAGACGAGCCCTCGGAGGGCGAAAATTGACTTTTGAATTTTAGAATTTTTGAGACGAGCCCTCGGAGGGCGAAAATTGACTTTTGAATTTTTGAGAATTTTTGAGACGAGCCCTCGGAGGGCGAAAATTGACTTTTGAATTTTAGAATTTTTTGAGACGAGCCCTCGGAGGGCGAAAATTGTCTTTTGAATTTTTGAGAATTTTTGAGACGAGCCCTCTGAGGGAGAAAATTGACTTTTGAATTTTTGATAATTTTTGAGAGGAGCCCTGAGGAAAAAATTGACATTTGAATTTTAGAATTTTTTGAGACGAGCCCTTGGAGGGCGAAAATTGTCTTTTGAATTTTTAAGACGAGCCCTCAGAGCGCGAAAATTGACTTTTGAATTTTAGAATTTTTGAGACGAGCCCTCGGAGGGCGAAAATTGACTTTTGAATTTTTGAGAATTTTTGAGACGAGCCCTCGGAGGGCGAAAATTGACTTTTGAATTTTAGAATTTTTTGAGACGAGCCCTCGGAGGGCGAAAATTGACTTTTGAATTTTTGAGACGTCAGACTAAAAATCCAGAGATCGGTCACGGCGAGTCCCGAGTATCGAGAAAAAGGCGAATACGGCAAATTCCCAAGGGATTAAATGGTGTTGTAACCAATGCACGATATTCTAAGAGACCTTTTCTGCAAAACGGCTGAGGATTGAGATTCCAAGAGGATTTAGGTGGCTGACTGGATCAATTCTCGAGGCACGACAATTAATCTTCTGAGCCAGGGTGCCGTGCGGGCAAAATCAGGGACGCACGGCACCTCGATCTTCTAGGCGCCCCTTCGATTTCCGAGAACAGTTGAAAGCTTTGAGGGTGCCCATTAATGCAGGCGTGCCCTTTCGTCGGCCGGGACGTCTTTATAAGTATGGGGGTGCCACATTCCATGCACCACCAACAAAACATCTCCAAATTCCTCGCCTCCCTCAACGCATATTCTCATCATGGCAAACGACTTGGCAGCCCGGGTGATCTCCTTGGAGGCCGAGATGGCCTTTTTTTCGGGGGGAGATTGAACAACTCAACGAGCAGATTGCGCGATTGATTTCCACCATCCGCACCCTCCGCCGCGCCGTGTCCAACCTGCAGGACGTCGCCTTTGACCAACTAGACAACAAAGACGACCCGGATTCCGTTCTCGGGCGCGAGTCAGAGGAGTCCACAGAAGATTCCGAGGGCAACCCCAACGGGTCCGATGACGGGGTGAGCGATTGAGGCCGGGGTTGAGAGAAGGAAGAAGGGGAAAAGAGGGCAGTAGGCCCGTAGTTGTTTTTGTCGTTTTTGTTCTCCTTTCTCTCCTTTTTTTTTTCTTTGAATGTAATGGCAAGATCCCGGGGGAAACCCCGGATTTTATTTAATGAAAGGCCCCTTTTCCTCCTCCATTCTGTTGCATCTATCTCTTGATTCTGGATTAAATAGAACATGAAAATGCCACGAACTATTCTCAAGAATCAAACTGTTGAAACGAATCATCATGCCGTGCGCAGCCAATTAAGGACGCACGGTAACGTAAACTGAGGGCACTGTATTTTCGTCCAGGGTGCCGTGAGACCAGTCCATTGTGCCGTGCGGCCAGGCTTGCTGCAAACCCGGTCCAGAACTGATTTCTAAGCGAACCGGTTCGAGGGGTATATATAAATACGCGAGGTGTACACAGTACACCTCGCACGTTCGAATTTCCCTCTCTCTCTCAGTCTCTGCTGTCTCTCTCTCTCCCACGGCTATAATCTCTCTCTCTCTCGCTACTCTCTCTCGATCATCTCTCTCTCTCTCGCTACTCTCTCTCGATCATCTCTCTCTCTCTCTCCCGATTGCTTTCTGCTTTCTCTCTCTCCCTCTCTCGTACACTGCGATCATGAAGTCGAGAGATGAGCCCGGTGATGGTACGGCATCTCGGGTCGAGGCTGCCTCGTCTCTTGCCCTTCCTGGGGCTGACGTGATAGTTAGGGGTGAGCCAGAGACTCCAGGGGCCTCGGTACAGCCGGCATTGGCCGAAGGGGCCGCTGCCCAGGTGGACGGCAGTAGTGGTGGCGACGGTGGCGGTGCGGTGTTGGCTGGGTACGGCCAGGAGACAGAGACTCCGGGTGCAACGGAGTCAAGGAGTGACGTTGGGGTTTCGGGCCGGTCGGAGGTGGCGGCCAGCGTTGTGGAGAGGACCACGGAGGGTTATGGTGGTGGTGGTTTAGACTCGATGGTAGAGGAGACAGAGGCTTCTCCCGTGAGAGAGCCTCGGGCTGACTTGGGGAAAGCCCCCATCGTTGAAGACGAGCCGGTGGTGGAGCCGGGGGTGGAGCCGGTAGTGGAGGATACGCCGCCCTTGTTCGTGGGCAGTGGTGCAGGCACAGGGTCGTCACGCCCCGTAGGTATGGGTGACTACTTGGCGACGGCGTCCATGGAGGACGTGTTAGAGTTGGTGCAGGGGTACCCTGGGTTGGCGGACGCTTTACTGGCGGCCCGTGAGGCGGATCTTCAGGCCGGGTTTAGGACTAGGGTGTTAGAGAGCCGGAGGCTGAGGGGAGGCGAGCTGAGGAGGCCGGGGTGATGGCTCCTCACGTCACTGTGGTGGCTGAGGCGACACTGGCGTTGCAGGGGCGAGGGCCCTACGACGAGGCGGCCTACGTGCCCTTTCAGCACGTGGTGGTGCCTTCACTTTTCGACCCTTACACTCCGAGGAGGCCGACTTACGACGAGGCTCTGGTTTTGAGGGACCCTCAGCGACGAGACGAGGTATACTTTAAATATCTGTATTTCAAGTTCCAATGCACCGTATTTCCATTTCATTGCATCTAAGTACACCACTGTATGGTATGCCATGCCTGTTCATTGAATATTGTTGATTTGTTGCAACAGGCGATCTCGCTCTCGTGCTATGGAGGCTCGGCAGCTGTGCCGACATTCTGGGAGCGATTGCCCGAGGCCTCGCGAGAGATAGTGAGGCAGGCAGGCTTCGGGGAGTTTGTAGGGGTGCTGGCGAGGGGCGTGTGCAACGACCGCCCGGTAGTGAGGGCTTTGGCTGAGAGGTGGTGGGACACGACGAACACCCTCCACTTCTCTTTTGGTGAGCTGACCGTGACGCCGTTGGACTTTGCGGCGATCACTGGCCTCGTGAGTCGGAGGTGACCCTATCTCGACGCCGCCACAGTGAGGCAAAGGCATTCCAAATGAGCGATGCCGGGGCACGAGCCGAGGCGGAGGGTGATGACGCCGGGCACGCCCATCTTGAGGTTTTGGACGGAGAGGCTCCTGCCCAGGGTGGTGGAGGAGGAGCAGATGGCGAGGTGCTTCTTGTTGTACTTACTCGGTGCGTCTCTTCCCAACAGGCGCAATCGGGTACACCTTTTGCTTCTCCGGCCTTGAGGGACGTCGGGAGATCGCCCGCTTCGACTGGGGAGGTGCAACACTGGGGACGTGCTACGCCTTCATGGGCTCTTTGTCTCGCAGAGCAGGAGTGAGCCTCGGAGGCTACTGGAGGGTCTGGGAGTTATATTTCATTTCCTTTCTTATGAACAGTTAGCTTTCCATTTGTATCCATTCAACGTATATCCTGTGCTAACTTTCCATGACTTGAATTACAGCTTTGGACGTACGAGGTGATAGGGATGTACCCTCCTGAGACCACGTGTCCCGACGACACGATACTTCCCCGAGCCCTACGCTGGTCGACAGAGTATAAGGGCGTGAAGAGGGGAAGAGGCAAGCTGGATGCCTTCCGCCTGTACCTGGACGAGCTGCGTTCTAATCAGGTATCAAAGTACTTTCATTTCTATTGCTTATTTCCATTCAAACAGCGCTTTGATATTGCTTATTCTTGATGACAGGTCCACTGGCGGGTGTGGGACCGCTTCGAGATCCCCTACGTCGCGCAGAGTAGGGTGGTCGCTAGGGGCAGGGTGCTTCTCGAGTCCCCTTACGGGTGGGGAAGTGGTACTTGGGTGACCGAGTGTCACGCCCGATTGCTAACGCTGGGCGGCTGAGTCCCTGGGCGCTTCGGCTACTGGTGCGGAAGGGACGGACCAAGATACGCGAGGGAGGTCGAGCAGTTCACACGGCCGGACTCGAGTTGGAGCCGTTCTTCGAGGTGGGTGCCGGTCTCACGCCGACCACGCGAGTATCGTTTCTCGCACTGATGGCGTGTCCGGGATACGTCTTTGTTTGGGAGGCGGCGCAGCGGTGCGAGAGGTCTTTGGAGGAGGAAGGAGAAGGAAGAGGAAGGAGAAGGAAGGAGCCAGTGGAGGAGGCGGAGGTCGCGGTGGCAGAGGTCGCGGCGAGGGCGCAGGCCCGAGCGGCGCTAGCCTCCCTGTTCTTGGACAGTGGACGTGACGACCCCTCAGGGAGTCCCTGGTTTGGTCGCGGTGCCACGCCCTCCCGTCGAGGCTCCGGTTCCTTGCTCAGGTATGACATGTTTTCAATCTTTTGTACATTTGCTCTGCTTGCATATTCTGATCAATTCCCTTCATTGCAGGCTCCTCCAGGGTACGTGAAGGAGATGGCGGAGGCCATGATGGGCCTGGAGCAGCTGGTGAGGCAGTACGCCATGGGCCACCCTCCAGAGGTGTTGCCTCGCGTTGGCGGAGCGATGGTATGTTCTGGAACTTCAGTCATTTGCTTTACTTCTACCGCTTATATTATGATTATGATGCAAATGTCATATGAATGCTTATACCATTGCAGGCCAGAGGAGGGGCTACACGAGGGTTGCGGCGGAAGTCCGTCCGCCCGATAGTACGACAGGTCTCCTCTGCCGGCTCACGAGAGGAGCCGGCGTCGAAGAGGACACGACGCTCTGTAGGGACCGAGGACGAGCCTATCGACGTCTCCGAGGACGATACACCCGAGCCCACAGACGTCGACCTGGAGGCTACCTCTGGAGGCACTGTGCCCAGGGCGACTGGCACTCCCGAGGCGAGTAGTTCTCCAGCGATGGAGGAGGTCTCTGAGGAGGACGAGGAGGAGAGCGAGGACGAGGACGAGGACGAGAGTTGAGCTCTTCCTTTGTTTTGTGCTTTTACCGGAGCCTGTGTGCTTCTCTTTGTAGGGCGCCTGTTTGCCCTTGGTAGATAGGACATTGATCATCGGGCCATTGTGCCCCTTTTTGTACTTCGATTCATGGACGCCTTTGGATTTATACAGAGATTTTGTTCTTTCATTGTTTATGTCATTCAATTTCCTTTTGTTTGCACGAAGAAAACTGAATAACCAAAACATTAACCGAACTGTGCAACTAGTCGCTGAGTTGAATGTGAGGTTTGTGAGGAGGGACATATTAACAGTCGAAGTATATTGACAGTGGAATAGAAATCAAAGAAGGCAAGCAAACCGTTGTAAAGTAGACTCCGCATTCAAGATTTTATATAGACACCTTTACAACAGACCCCAGACATGAATATGAGACAATAATGACCTTTGAATCTTGCTATGATGCTTGGAAATTCTATTTTGCCTCTGGAATATGCTCGAAAAGTAGGAAAATGTTGACTCTAACATGTGGCATTTTCGAGTTTTGATTTTGGACACGGACCGAAACTTGGACTAAGTCACTTTAGACCGTTATGATCTGTAGGACTTGAAAGAACGGCTTAGAATGACCCAAAACGGATTTTGATACCTTGACATGGCTTAAGGAACGGACTTTATCGAGTTTTCAAGCCACGACGGCGAATCCCGGGAATTATCTTGAAACAAAACATCCCTGAAGTCCCAGATACCCGTTAGAGTGTGTTTAGATGCTGGTTGGTGCTTTGCGGGGCCTTGATTCCATCATGATGTGTTGCTGTCAAAAACTGCAGAAATGCAGACTCAACCTGCCGTGCGTATGCCCCAACTTGCCGTGCGGGCAAGAATCCTGAACACGGTACCCTGATCGACCTGCCGTGGTATTTTTCTGGTTCCAACTTGCCGTGCGACCAATCAAGGTGCCGCGCGAGGCACTTTTCCTGACAGATTCCAGTTTTGCTGTTTTCCAAGGCAGATTGCTCGGGGGTTGAGTTTTGACCCATGCAATGGCATTTCTGAGCCAGTGCTTGTTTGTTTTGAATCTTTTAGGACTTGACCAAGCTTTTCCCTATGTTGGACTCATGAAAAACTTGCACTTTTGAAACCCGAGGCTCTTTGAAAGTTGAAGTTGTCCTTCTACCTCTCCTATAAATTCAGGCTCTTTCATTCTATATTCTCCACACCTCATCCAACTCTTGTCCTCTTTCTTTGCTTCTTGAAATGGCTCTTTCTCTTACCGGTTCACTTCGTCCATGGTTGGCTTCGATGGAAGGTGTCGATTGGCTCAACTTTCGAGCTCACGGTCTCTATTCCATGAGGTACCTCCGCAACATCCGCCTTCGCCCCGAACTTTTGAGGGCAGCCGTGAGCTTCTGGGATCCGGAGGTTCACGTGTTTCGGTTTGGCGATCAGGAGCTCTGTCCCACTGTCGAGGAGTTCCGTGCGTACCTCAAGGGCTTTGGTTCAGGGGAGGTCATCATTCCTCCTATGCGCGAGAGCGCTCAGTGGTCTTGGCCGGCTCGTCAGGATGGGTGATGGTGCTGCTCGCTACTTGGTTAGGAATGGCCATCTTAATGTCATGCGCCTTATCGAGCTATTTTCTCCTCCTGGCGATCTTGGAGACATGACTTATCAGACTCGACGCATGACTGCTCTCTACATGTGCCTGCTTGCGGCCTATCTCTTAGTTCCTTCTGCCGATCATGTTAGTTCGGCGCTGGTCAGCGTTGCTGTTCAGGTAGAGGCTCGAAAGGACGTGATTCCGATGGTTTTGGCCGAGACATTGATTGGTTTGGACAAGGTTCGTTCTGGAGGGACCGAGACTTTCGGTGGTAGCCCCCTTCTCCTACAGGTTGGCTTCTCACTCAGCTCTCCTTTTTCGGGTTTTTCTCACGTTCTCATTTTACCTCAACACTCAGCTTGGCTTTCTACGGTTTCTTACTTGTTTTCTCTCTTCCCACAGATTTGGCTTTGTGACAAGGTGAATGTGCTGACCATTCCTTCTGGCAATTGGTCATATGAGGCGAGGTTACTGTCTCAGCGATGCTTCGAGTTTGAGGACAGGAGCAGGGTCGAGTGGGTCGACTTCCTCAGGCGCCGGCGAGCGGAGACTATTGCTTGGAGGTGCCGATGGCTGGATCTTCCTCCCATGACAGTGCACTACATGGGCCCTCAGTGGGTCGTCCTTGCTGGTTTGGGAGCTTTTACCTTCTACATCCCTTATCGCATCCAGCGACAGCTAGGTTTGAGGCAGGAGGCCCCTGCCGAGGTTCTCGTGGATGTGGTTCTGCCTCTCTTCAGCCATTCGGTTCTTTGCCACTACCAGCGCTTTTGGATGACACGCGAGGTGACCGACGCACATCCTTATCCTTCTGTTGCGATGCGCGGGAGTTATCGAAAGTGGCTTAGGAGGGACATCGCAGCGAGGGCTGGAGCCCAAGGAAACTGACTCGATCCTACTTCCCTGACCGTTGAATAAATTGTGGACCCTCTTCTCATTATGTTGTATTTCTTTTGGTTTTGAAAGCTTTGCTCAACCTTATGTAGCAGAAGTAATCGTGTTAATAAAAGCGAGTCTTGGAGGGTTTCCCCCTTCTCGACTTTTGTTTTTCAAACCTTCTCAACCTGGATCTTTATTTTGATGGATTGTGACTGGGTCTCAATGTGAGACTGCCTACGTATCCTCCTGGCGAAGGAATCAGGTCATGACGTAGTTCAGGGTAGGGTTCGCTCTGGTTTTAACACTCTCCTTTTGCGCTCTAACTTTTGCCTAGAACCGCCCTTTCGGTCTTCGGCCTAGTGAGCTCATTTATTGTATGCCTTAACTTTTGCCTAGGATGCCCTCGACGGGTTTTCATCCTAGCAGCCTGGCTTTGCTCTAATTTTGCCTAGGACCGCCCGCCTTGCGGTTTTCACCTAGCGAGCTACTCGTGGGTAATAGCGCTTGAGTTGATCCAGGTTGACCAAGGTTGAGAATTCATTTCCGTCCAAGTTGATGAGTTGCGTAGCCCCTCCGGAAAGGATGGTCTTGATAACGTACGGCCCGGACCACTTTGGTCAAAACTTTCCTCGTGGGTCGTAAACCGGAGCCCGGATTTCCTTCAAAACCATGTCACCTTCTACCAAGTTCCTGGGTTTCACTTTCTTGTTGAATGACCGTGCAATCCTTCGTTGGTACCCTTGGATGTGGTAAAGAGCCCTTAACCGGCGTTCATCGAATAGCATAAGTTCTTCGAATCGATTGCTCAACCATTCTGCCTCTTAGATTTCACATTCAATCATGGTTCGAAGAGATGGGACTTCCAATTCGATGGGGAGCACCGCTTCCATTCCGTAAACCAAAGAGTAAGGGGTTGCTCCCGTTGGTGTTCGCACAGACGTGCGATACCCCCACAGAGCCAGGGGTAGTTGTTCATGCCAGTCCCTTGCGGATTGAATGGTCTTCTCCAGAATGGCATTGATTGTCTTATTGGTGGCCTCCACGGCGCCATTAGTCTGCGGCCGATAAGTCGTCGATTTGTGCACTTGAATTTGGAACTCATCCAAAACTTCCCGGGCTCGTCCTTTGAAATGAACCCCATTATCGGATACGAAAGCTTGGGGGACCCCGTATCGGTAAACGACATTTTGCTTGATGAAATGTGCAACTTGAACCGCAGTCAAAGTGGCATAGGAAGCAGCTTCTACCCATTTTGTGAAATAATCGACAGCTACTAAAATGAACTTGTGACCATTGGATGCTGCCGGCACTATCCTTCCGATGACGTCAATTCCCCATGTCGAGAAAGGCCATGGTAAGGTCATTTGTTGCAGCTCATGTGGCGGGACATGCGTGAGATTAGCATGAATTTGGCACCTTCTACACCTTCGCACATATTCCACACATTCCGTTTCCATGGTGGTCCAGAAGTATCCTTGCCTGAGGATTTTCTTAGCGAGCATTATACCATTCATGTGAGGGCCACATACACCTTCGTGGACTTCCTCCATTACCCTCTTCGCATCTTCCCCATGGACGCATAACTTGTGCGTACCGCAGTGTGATCTTCGGTATAGATTCCCTCCACAGATAATGTATTGAGCCGCCATCCTCTGGAGAGCGATTCGGTCCTTCTTGCTTGCTCCCATGGGGTACTCTCCTCTTTCTACATAGCTCCAAATATCGAAGTACCATGGCTGACCATCATCGGGTTCTTCGATTGTCATGACATGCTGGTAGACTGGAGTATCCCTCTGTTCTATCACAATCGGTCTTAACTTTATGCCAATAGGGATCTCGACCATTGATGCCAACGTTGCCAAAGCGTCTGCGAATTGATTTTTGAATCTCGGGACATGAGTGAAAGTTACCCTGGTGAAGTGGGGGATGAGATCTTCGAGATCGTGGTGATATGGCTTTAGTTTTTCTTCCTTGACTTTCCAATCACCATTTGCCTGGACACGACCAAGTTCGAATCTCCCACGACTTCCAGGTTTTTCTATGCCGATCTCAATGGCTGCCTCCATACCCACGATGCAAGCCTCGTATCGCCTGATTATTGGTGACTTCGGTTAAGCTTGAACGCCAACGGGATGTGCGATCCATCGGCGAGATGAGCAATACACCGATTCCAAATCCTTTCTCGTTGGCTGCTCCATCAAAGTACAACCGCCAAATGTCCTCGGCTACCGTCATTATGTTTTCGCTGGGAAATTGAATTCGCATCCTCCTCCCTTAATCGGGCAATCGCCAGGAATTCTGCGATGCTCTTCCTTTCACCGACTTTCGGTGACATACTTTAATTCAAATTCAGCGAGCATCAAGAACCATCGCGCCATTCTTCCTGTGAGGGTTGGTTTTTCGAATAGATATTTTAGGGATCCATCCGAGATATCACCTCACCGGATAGGCGAGCATGTAATGTCTCAACTTCCCGGAAGCCCATACAAGTGCTCAACAGCATGTCTTTTCCAGGGAGTGTACCGCTCTTTGGGTCCAACCATCTTTTACTAAGGTAGTAAATGCTCTTTCCACCCCATCATCTCCTTCCTGCGCCAACATGCATCCCATTGAGGATGGAGTGACTGACAGGTATAGGATCAAAGGTTTTCCTGTTACGGGCGGCGTTAATACCGGTGGCTTGTTTAGGTAGGCCTTGATGGCTTCGAATGCTTTCTGGCACCTATCATCCCAAGCGAATGGCACTCCTTTCTTGAGCAAACGGAATAGGGGTTCGCAAGTCGAGGTCAGCTTTGCAATGAATCGACTGATGAATTGCACCTTGCCGAGGAAACTCCTTACATCCTTCTCAGATCTTGGCGGTTCCATTTCTAGGATGGCTTTAATTTTCGATGGATCGACTTCGATGCCTCGGGTGGTGATCATGAACCCAAGCATCTTCCCTGCAGTGACTCCGAACGTGCATTTGGCGGGGTTGAGCCGCATCTTGTACTTCCTGATTCTTTCGAAAAACTTCCTGAGCGCGGGCAGATGTCCTTCTCGCTCTTTGGCTTTAACAATCATATCGTCAACGTAGACCTCTACCTCTTTATGAATCATGTCGTGTAGCAATGCCGTGGCGGCCCGCTGGTAAGTAGATCCGGCGTTCTTTAGTCCGAAGGGCATGACTCGATAACAATATGTCCCCCACTCAGTGATGAACGTGGTTTTTTCCCGATCCTCTGGAGCCATAAGGATTTGATTGTACCCCGAAAAACCATCCATGAAAGAGAGTAGGGCATGACTGGCAGTATTATCAACTAACACATCAATGTGCGGTAGCGGGAAGTCATCTTTTGGGCTGGCTTTGTTGAGATCCCTGAAATCGACGTAAACCCTTATTTTCCCATCCTTCTTTGGTACTGGGACGATGTTTGCAACCCACTGAAGGTATTCAGTTACCATTAAAAACCCAGCGTTAATCTGTTTAGTGACTTCTTCCTTTATCTTAAGCACCCAGTCAGGTCTCATGCGTCTTAGTTTCTATTTTACTGGTTTTGCATCAAGATAAAGGGGAATCCGGTGTTCCACAATTTCAAGATCAATTCCGGGCATATCTGCGTGTGACCATGCAAAGACATCTTTGAATTCCTTGAGCAAGTTTACAAGAGCTTCGTGTTCTCCAACAGATAGCGCGGAACCGATTTGGGTTATCCGGTGATTCCCTTCATCTCTCAAATTTATTAAAACATTTTCTTCTTTTACAGGTTGAGCATGCCTTTCATCTTCCCTGTCGATTAGGGACTTGATTTCTTTGGGGATGTCCCCATCGAAATCAATCTCTTCATCATCAGGGTCGACGCAATTTATTTCAAAGTCAGGGAAGTAAGCAGAATCAGATTCATTCATTTCATTGTTAACGGGGGCCTCGGGGGCACCATACACACGGGTAGATTCGAACTCAAAGTACAGACTCTGAGAGTTTGGGCCAAGAGGCACCAACTCGGACTCGGCAGACTCAGAAGACTCAGAAGGCTTAACAGACTCAAGTTCAGACTCAGATTCAGACTCAGACTCATGGTGAGTTGCACTCGCATTCTCCAGCAGCATCCATGATGAGCAAAGTCGGATACTCAGGGGTATATTGTTCCACCATCAGCACTTCCGCTTCCGCAGCTGTACCCAATGATTAGTCTTCCCTAAAAAGAGTTGCGAGACTACCCATGGCAAAGACCTCAATCCAATCGGGGAGCTTTTTCTGCTTTTTCTCAACCTCAGCTTCTTCATCACTATCCGGCCAGACATCATTGGCGAATATCTCAAACCCTGGTAGGAAGGTATTGGTTTCCTTATCCCAAAATGGTTCCAACTGTCCCTGGTAAATCTGCTTTGCTTCTTCTTTGACAAAGTAGTCCTCCAGCCTGTTCCCCCTTTTCACTTTGTTTTTACTTGAGGGTGAGTAACCAAGGCCAGTTGTGCGCATCAGAGTGCCCTGAGCTTCAAACTTTGCAGGGCCTTGGAGGTTCTTTCCCAGTCCCAATCCTGGCATGTAGGACATTTTCTTCATAATCTTGATGGCAACATTGCTAATAATGAAGTCATCATCGATCCTAACTGAATAGATAGACTGAGAGGTATCTAGAGAGAAGCCTCCCAAAGCGATATCTTCTTCTCCATGTTGAATTTCCAAGAGTGGGGCATTGTCCTCAACAGAGGCATGAATCCCCGAGTCTCCGTGGACAGTAAGCATTCCTATTTCCAGTCCCAGCCGAATTTTCTGGTGGAGTGTGGAGGGCACAGCCATGATGTCTGGCCGATGCAGCCATGGCCTTCCCAAGAGCAGATTGAAAGAGGCAGGGTTATTCACCACGTGGAATTCTACGTCCGTCTGATATGGCCCGAAGGTCATAGGAATCATGAGAGTCCCAACCACGTCTCTCCGAGTGTTGTCATACGCTCGGACCTTGACCTCTGACGGGGAAAAGTCCTTATTCTTGTATCCCAAACAGTAAGCAACACAGAGTGGACAGACATTAATCGCTGATCCATTATCGACCAAGATTGCTGGAACTGACTTGCCATGGCACTTCAAGGTGATGTGCAGCGGACGATTGTGATCAGTTCCTTCGGCGGGTAAGTCTCGATCAGTAAAGGTGATGGCATGTTTGATAGGTATGGTTTTGATCAGAGCCACAAGCTCATTGGGAGTTATAGAGGGAGGAACCTTTAGCTGAGAGAGTGCTTGGATGAGGCCTTCACGATGGCGTGTGGAATAGACCAGCACATCCCAAACAGACATCTTGGCATGGGTTTGCTCCAGTTGGCGCTTAATCATCCCTTCGGGGTTCTTTTCAGGCCTTGGCCTGCGGTGGGTCAAAGGGTCGAAAGGTGCTCTTGACCGGAGTGGTAAAGGGATCAGAGGGTTCTGCGGTTGCAGGGTTGGAAGGTTCCCCAACTTGGAGGTTCGGAGGTTGATAAACACGGCCGCCTCTGGTTAGATGATCAATCTGACGGTACTTCGATTCCTCACTCCATAGGTCGGCCAGGGCTTTACGCTTGTTTCCAATAGTTGTATCTTGTAGATTAGCGACCAGATCGGCGATAACTAGATCATCCCACAGATCTTCGGGTGTCCACTTTTCAGCCTCCATCATGGCTTTGTTAACAGTCCATTCTTCGTTTCCCACTTTTACGTTAATCACTTCAGTGTTGGCCCACAAGTTTGCTGGTTCATCCTCCCATAAGTTTATCATGGTAATTTCGGCGTCTTTCGGGAAAGTGACTGATGGCTCAGATTCAGCTCCATCCACGAGGTAGTCCATTGGGTCAAACCCGTTGCTAGCAACTTCCTCCTCGAACCCAAGAAGGTTTGGGTATGGGGTGAGGTTCACATTGTCATACAGATTGTAGACGACAAAGTCATTAAAATGAGAGAAATCTGGGCGGAGCGGGGCGAGTTCCGGCCAGTTGTACATCACTCTCTCAGGTGGGTATCCAAGCTGGTATTCTTCTCCGAATAGTGTCGGCAGGGAGAAGGTATCCAATGGGTCATTCCATGCCAAAAGCTGATACTCATCCGGGGTCGGGTCCCATTCCCATTCAGGTACATCTTGGAAGACCGGGTATTCTTCCCCTTGATTTTCGAATAGTGCACCCAAAGAGAATCCATCAAGAGGATCTGCCTGGATGTTTTGCCAATCAACCTCCCATCCAACCTCGAATAAAGGTTCGTCGTTTTTTTGGAAATTGGCAGCTTCAAATTCTTCGCAGTCAGCAATCAGCTCTCCCACGTGTCTTCTCATTCCCAGGTAGAATGGAAGGCAATATCTCCGAGAATTCCACCAACAGGCTTGGTTCAGCATCAGGGAATTGGGTAGAATTAGTTTCTGGGAGATTTTGATCTTCGGCCAGGGTGATTTGGTTAATACAAAAAGGGGGGTTGTGGCATGGGGTTTGACATGGTGTTTGGCTTATCTGGAGGAGGGGTATCGAAGACTTTGTTATCAATGAGATTTTGGATCTCATGACGGAGGCGGATGCAATTGTCGGTGGTGTGACCGGGCATTTGGTGGAAATCACAGTAGACGCTTTGGCTTAGGTTTGGTGGAATAGTTTGTGGTGACGATAGAGGTTTCAGCACTCCAACTTCTGTAAGTTTCTTAAGCAAAGCGGACCTAGGAGTGCTGAACTGGGTGAAGGCTCAGCTTTGAGATTTTGGTTTTTCAAAAATTTGGTTAACTTCTACAGGCTTAGTGGATGAAGTTCCTGCTTGGTTGGTATTCCCGAAAAGAACGTTGCTGTTTCCTGAATATGCCCTTTTGGATTTGACCCGGATCCCGATTCTTTCTTCTCCAAAGTTCCGTCCCGCAGAGCCTCCTCTACAGCCAATCCAGAATCATAAAAAGTTTCAAAATTTGGGGCAGCCTGAGAAAGAACCATGTATGGTGCGAAAGAGCTTGGCAAGTTCTTGGTTATTATCCGTATTTGTTCTTTTAGGTTAGGTTTATTCTGCATCTGGGCTGCCTTTGCCCTCCAACGCTTCACGAAGTCAGCAAAGCTTTCCTTCTCACCCATCTTAGTACTTTCCAATTCTCTCGTGGTCATCTTCAGGTCAACATTGAAGTCATATTGAGCCACGAAAGCTGTCCCGATGTCTTCCCAAGTCCTCTTCTTGGATGGTTCGAGAGAGAGGAACCATTGCAGAGCTGGACCAGACAAGGACTCGTGGAAGAGTTGGGCCATGGCTTCTCCTTCGATGCCGCGCATAGTGAGGGACCCGACATATCCCTGAAGATGTGCTCTTGGGTCGCCGGTTCCATCGAATTTTGTAAAGTCCACTCCTTTGAACTTTTCTGCGAGCTTGGCATTTGGAAAGAGGCATAGTTTCCTCATGTCGATTTCTCCTTTCCAAGTCGCTTGGTTTCTTGGATAGATTCCTCCAATTTGCCGATCTTATCCATGATAGCGGCCAAGTTGGGTCGATCACCGGTACCTCAACTTTAGGTGGTTGCTCGATTGCAGGAAGTCTTGATTAGGAGCTTGTCGGTGATTTCTGCATGCTTTCCATTATCATATTCATGTCATTTTTCATAGAGACTACGGCGGCCTTAAGCCGCAAGGCCAACACCGGCGAGGATTGCTTAAACCGAACATCCTTGTTGGCCACGCTCGCTCGAGTTCTTCCATTCCGCCTTCCCGATCGACCATAGGTAAGAGATTTTTAGTCGGGACTAAGACTACAGATTCTTCTACACAGGTTCTTCCCCTTCTTTAATTTGGACCTCAACCAGTGGGGTCCTTCCAGGGTGTCTACGAACTAGTCTTTGGGACAGAGGAAACCAATTGGGTACAGCCTCTTTTCTTCTCAGCGATCAATGTTGGCAAAGACTGCAACAAGTCAAAAGGGAGCAACTCATGACCAATCCAAATACTCGCCCTACTTCTACCCATCTCCCAGAAATAAGGCCTAAGACCTACCGTGGTTCAAATCTCACTTAAGACGTTTGTACAGAAGATTTCCGATAGTCCGGGTAGGTGCTGTCAGGCAGGTTAAATTCCGAACGGGTGGGAATCAAAGCCAATGTCCTTACCATGACCATCCGAGACAGAGCAATATGACTACCGGAATCCAGATACGCACGCACTTAAGGTTAGACCTAAACCAAGGGAGCCGTTCGGCCACGGCGAACACCGGAGGTATCGCAAACTCCATGGATTTACGGTCTCCTAGACCGCCCTAGTGGACTTACCGTGGCCCAAATCTCACTTAAGACGTTCATACAGAAGATTTCTGATAGTCCGGGTAGGTGCTATCAGGCAGGTTAAATTCCGAACGGGTCGGAACCAGAGCCAATCTCCTTACCATGACCATCCGAGACAGAGCAATATGACTACCGGAATCCAGATACGCACGCACTTAAGGTTAGACCCAAACCAAGGGAGCCGTTCGGGCACGGCAAACACCGGAGGTATCGCAAACTCCATGGATTTACAGTCTCCTAGACCGACCGGAGGGTCCTAAAGAATTCTAAGGGAGCCTATTCCTCTAGCCCACAAGATGCAATGGTGTGGGAATGATACGTGTGTACAGGAATAAAAAGCACATAAGCAAGATATAACACACAAGTCCTAACCGTAGGTTCCTGTCCTAGTTGGGAAGGTTCTATAGCTTTGTACAAGTGCAAAGGCCGGTTTTGGTCTCAAAAGGTTCCCCGACTAGAGCCAAGATATACTACCCGTGTCGAGTGTATTGCAAGACAACGGTCGAACAACGACGATGGCTCATCATAGTCGAGGTTGCTAGGCATCCCGGGAGACTTGTTACCGTAAACCGGGCAAGATAGCCGAGACACGCATAGGCGAGGCTTGTGCGGTGCAGAGTGTACAAGGATAAAAGAGCTTAACATTGAAAACATTTGAAAACTCCCTTTAGAAAACACCTTTCAAGTTTGGCCCTCTTGATCATCCAATACTTTTGTTCATTTTTTTTTTTTTTAAAAAGTATTGGATAAGTCTCGTCCCCAGAGTCGCCACTGTGGGCTCCCGTGCCCGAAAAGCGCGCTCGAAGAGTCGTCACCCGGATTTTTGAGATGGATGATCCGAGAAATCGAGAACTCGTTTGAAAAAGGCTTTTTAGTCTAGCAAAAACGTCGAGATTTTGGGTTTGGGAGCCACGTTATGAACGGGGAAGGTTTTTCTTTAAAAAGCACCACACTCGCCCGGTGAAATCGGTCTCTACTTAATGTTTTCCAAAAGGGAATTTTTCAATATCGTTCGGAATATCAAACTCTTTCAATAAATCACGTAGTGGGGAAGGGACATGGGAAATAGATCACATTGAGGTGCATGTGGTGCTATATATACAGTGGTGATAAAAATGATGTAAGCAAGAAGAACAAACAACACTTAGCAGGCTGCTCGGACCCCAACGACTGTTCACGGCACCTTGAGCTGCCGTGCGAGGCACCTCAACGTGCCGTGTGTGGTACCTGCTTTCCTGTCAAGCTATTGCAGACTCTCGAAATATTGTTTAACCCACTGCTTTCTTTATATGCCTTTTTGAAAACTCATCAGAAGGCCTACGGCAGTCAGATCACCCCAAAAGGAACGATCCCTTTCTCAAAAACATGTTTTTAAAGTTGTTTTGACATATTTGGTCGTGCGGGTTGATCTTGTAAAAACTTTTAAAAGTGCCAAAGTATGGCTTGTAGATATGGTCTTATTTTAAGAGATATGAAAGCAGCAAACAAAAGATGCAGATAACCACAAAAGATAAAAACTCAGATCCGAGCAGCCTGTTCACAGTAGCACCAATGTGTAAGATGCCGTGCGCCGAGAGTCAAGGTGCCGTGCGTCTGCTAAGCAAGCCGCGCGGCTCCCCAACCTCAGCACAGTGTTGGTTTTGTTTTCTGGAAAATGAGTTTTTTTGGTCAGGATCTAACCAAAAAGGGGGTTAGATCTTCTGACAGAAAAGCCCCCTCAGGACCAAGATGGAGTCTAGTCCGAGGAAACTAGTTTATACCTTTGGTCTTGAGCTTGATCAAGGATCTTTGAGGCAAGGGTGTGGATGGATCGTCACGGATGTAAATAGAAGACGTTGAATGAAACAAAGGGAGTGTGGGTGTGAGTGAGGGTTAGGTATTTTGGGTGGTGAGACTTTGAAGTTAATGAAAGATCAACTTCAATGATGAGAAGAGGGTGAGTGGAAGCACTTAAAGAAGGTCCTTTGGGAAAGACATCCTTTAAAGCTTGGAAATGGAGGTGGGAGTAAAGAAGTGGGTGTAGAAACTTAGAGAGAGAAAGTAGAGTGAGAAAGCCAAAATGAAGGTAAGAGAAAGACTAGAGAAAAGCCAAGAGAGGACTCAAAAGAAGGGCTAAGAGGGACCCCTTTCCCTTGAGTGGAGGGGTTAATTTATAGGCAAATGGCCAAGGATTTTGAATTCAAATGGTGGAGGTATTTTAGGCGGGCGAAGTGCATTTTTGGTCGAGCAGTCATCACCGTGGCTCAAATCGCGTGGCCGGCGACTTTCCGAGCGGTCGACTTTTGCTCAAGGTGTCGTGCGGTTTAAGTGTGCCGCGCACGGCTACCCTTGAATTTTCAAGGTGCCGTGCGCTCCAGTCTTGCTCCGCACGGCTCCTCTTCCTTCGATCCAGGGCTCTTTTGGGCTTTATCTGGGCGGGCTTTATCTGGGCTTTATCTGGTTTTTCGTTCTCTTTGGGTTTAGGTAAATCCTTTTTCAAGCTTGCAAAGGAATTGTTTCCTCTATTTCATCATCGGGGTGAACAAAGACCCTCCGAGGTCCGGATTGGGGTGTCTACAAGTCTGACAGCAGAGCAGGTGCCACGCACGGCTTGTTGAGATGCCTCGCACGGCATCTCAGGGTGCCGTGAGCGGTATTCTGAGGTCCAAACAGTCTGTTGAATGTTATTTACTTCCACTTATTCATATCATTTTATCACGACTGTACAGATAGCACCACATGCACGTCAATGTGATATATTTCTCATGTCCCTTCCCCGTTACGTGCTTTATTAAAGAGTTTGATATTCCAAATAATATTGAAGATTCCCCCCTCTTTTTGAAAACATCAAGTAGAGACCGGTCTTACCGGGCGAATGGGGTGCTTTTTAAAGAAAAACCTTCCGCATTCGTAATGTGGCTCCCGAACCCATCATCTCAACGTTTTCGCTAGACCAAAAGCCTTTCTTTTTCAAATCAAACTCTCGGTTTCTCGGGTGACCCGTCTCAAAAAACCCAGGTGGCGACTCTTCGAGCGCAAGCGCTTCTTCAGGCGCGGGAGTCCACAGTGGCGACTCTGCTGGGGAATATGACTTTTATTCAATACTTCTTTTTTTTTTAAAAAAAAATATACAAAAGTATTGGATAAGCAAGAGGACCAAACTTGAAAGGTGTTTTTTTTTTAAAGGGGGGGACTTTCAAATATTTTCCAGAAGATCAAGCTCTTTTATCCTGTACACTTTGAATCAAGACAAGTCTCGCCACGCTGTTTCGCTATCTTGCCCGGTTTACGGTAACAAGTCTCCCGGGATGCCTAGCAACCCTCGACTATGATGAGCCATCGTGCTGTTTGACCGTTGTCTTGCAATACACTCGACACGGGGTATTACATCTTGGCTCTAATCCGGGGAACCCTTTTGAGACCAAAACCAGTCTTTGCACTTGTACATAGCCATAGAATCTTCCCAACTAGGACAGGAACCCATGGCTAGAACTTATGTGTTATATTCTGCTTACGTGCTTTTATTCCTGTACACACGCATCATTCACACATCATTGCATCTTGTGGGCTAGAGGAATAGGTTCCCTTAGAATTCTTTAGGGCCTTCCGGTCGGTCTAGGAGACTTTAAGTCCATGGAGTTTGTGATACCTCCGGTGTTTGCCGTGCCCGAACGGCTCCCTTGGTTTGGGTCTAGCCTTAAGCATGTCCGTATCTGGATTCCGGTAGCCACATTGCTCTGTCTCGGATGGTCACGATAAGGAGATTGGCTCTGGTTCCGACCGTTCGAAATTAACCTGCCTGACGGCACCTACCCGGGCTATCGGAAATCTTCTGTACGACGTCTTAAGTGAGATTTGAACCACGGTAGGTCCACTAGGACGGTCTAAGAGACCTTAAATCTATGGAGTTTGTGATACCTCCGGTGTTTGCCGTGTCCGAACGGCTCCCTTGGTTTGGGTCTAGCCTTAAGCACGTCCGTATCTGGATTCCGGTAGTCGCATTGATCTGCCTCGAATGGTCACGATAAGGAGATTGGCTCTGGTTCCGACCCGTTCGAATTTAACTCGCCGACGGCACCTACCCGCTATCGAAAATCTTCTGACGGACGTCTTGAGTGAGATTCGAGCCACGGTAGGTCTTAGGCCTCGTTCTAGGAGATGGGTAGAAGTAGAGGCGAGTATTTGGATTGGTCATGAGTTGCTCCCTTTTGACTTGTTGCAGTCGCCAACATTGATCGCTCGCGAAGAAAAGAGGTGTACCCAATTGGTCTCGTCATCCCGAAGACTAGTTCGCGAGACACCCTGGAAGGACCCCACTTGTTTGAGAAGGAGGAAGAAGAACCCGTAGTCTCGGTCCCGTCCGAAAATTTTTCATCCATGTCGACCAAGGAGACGGAATGGAGGAATTTAGGCATAACATGGCTAACATGGATATCCAGTTTAAACAATCCCTCGCCGGTGTTGACGCACAACTCAAAGCCGCCGTAGCCTCCATGAAAAATGACATGAATATGATAATGGAAAGCATGCAGGAAATCACTGACAAGATCCTGATCAAAACTTCCCTGCAATCCGAGCAACCACCTAAAGTGGAGATACCAGCAGTTGACCCCAACCTGGCCGCTATCATGGATAAGATTGGTAAATTGGAGGAATCTGTCCAGGAAACCAAACGGCTTGGAAAAGGAGAAATCGATATGAGGAAACTATGCCTCTTTCCGAATGCCAAGCTGCCAGAAAAGTTCAAAGGAGTGGACTTTGCAAAATTCGATGGAACCGGCGACCCGAGAGCCCACCTTCAAGGATATGTCGGATCCCTCACTATGCGTGGCATCGAAGGAGAAGCTATGGCCCAACTCTTCCATGAATCCTTGTCCGGTCAGCCCTGCAATGGTTCCTCTCTCTCGAACCGTCCAAGAAAAGGACTTGGGAAGACATCGGGACAGCTTTCGTGGCTCAGTATGACTTCAATGTTGACCTGAAAATGACCACGAGGGAGCTGGAAAGCACTAAGATGAGCGAGAAGGAAAGCTTTGCTGATTTTGTGAAGCGTTGGAGGGCAAAGGCAGCCCAGATGCAGAATAAGCCTGACCTAAAAGAACAAATACGGATAATAACCAAGAACTTGCCAAGCTCTTTTGCACCATACATGGTTCTTTCTCAGGCTGCCCCAAATTTTGAAACTTTTTATGATTCTGGATTGGCTGTAGAGGAGGCTCTGCGAGATGGGACTTTGGAGAAAAAGGAGTCAGGATCTGGGTCGAAACCCAAGAGGACATACTCGGGAAACAGCAACGTTCTCTTCGGAAATACCAACCAAGCAGGAACATCATCCACTAAACCTGTAGAAGTCAACCAAATTGCTGAAAAACCAAAAACCCAGAACCGAACCTTCACCCAATTCAGCACTCCAAGATCCACTCTCCTTAAGAAACTCACAGACATTGGGGTGCTGAAACCTCTTCCGCCACCACAAACCATTCCACCAAACCTCAACCAAAACGTCTACTGTGACTTCCACCAAATGCCCGGCCATACCACCGACAACTGCATCCGCCTCTGTCATGAAATCCAAAATCTCATCGATAACAAGGTTATCGACACTACACCTACCGATAAACCGAACACCATTTCGAACCCCCTACCACAGCATAGTGTCCCTTTCCGTATCAACCAAATCACCCTAGCCGAGGTTCAAAACATCCCAGAGTTTGACCTTACCCTGCTCATTATCCCCGATACCGAACCAATGCCTACTGGTGAAATTCCCGGAGGAACTGCCTTCCGCTCCATATGAGAATGAGAAGATACATGGGGAGAGCTAATTGCTGATTGGGAAGAATTTGAAGCTGCCAATTTCCAAGGAAATGACGAACCCTTATTCGAGGCTGGATGGGAGGTTGATTGGCAAAACATCCAGGCGGATCCTCTTAATGGATTCTCTTTGTGCGCACTGTTTGAAAATCAAGGGGAAGAATACCAGGTTTTCCAGGATATGCCTGAATGGGACCCAACCCCAGACGAATACCAGCTCTTGGCCTGGAATGACCGTTTGGATACCTTCACCCTCCCAGCACTATTCGGTGAAGAATACCACAGGTATCCACCCGAGATGATGACGTACAATTGGCCAGAGCTCGCTCCGCTCCGCCCGGACTTCTCTCATTTCAATGATTTTGTCATCAACAACCTCTATAGCAATGTGAACCTCACCCGTACCCGAACTTTCCTGGGTCTGAAGAAGAAGTTGCTAGCAATGGGTTCGACCCAATGGACTACCTTGTAGATGGGGCTGAATCCGAATCATCGGTTACTTTTTCGAAAGATGCCGATGTCGCCATGATAAACCTATGGGAGAGTGAGCCCGGGGTTGAAACGAATTTGTGGGCTAACACTGAAGTGGTTAGCATAAAAGTGGGAAACGAAGAATGGACTGTCAACAAGACGGTAATGGAGGCCGAAAAATGGACACCCGAAGATCTGTGGAATGACCTAGTCATCGCCGATTTAGCTGCCAATCTGCAGGATACGACTATTGGAAACAAGCGTAAAGCCCTGGCCAACTTATGGAACGAAGAATCAAAGTACCGACAGATTGACCATCTAACCAGAAGCGGTCGTGTTTACCAACCTCCAAATCTTCAGGTTGGAGAATCTTCCAACCCTGCGGCCGCAAAGCCCTCTGATCCCTTCACCACCCCGGTTAAGAGCACCTTCCGACCCTTTGACCCACCAGCTAAGGAGCCCTCTCGACCAGAAAAGAACCCCGAGGGAATGATCAAGCGTCAACTCGAACAAACCCATGCCAAGATGTCTGCGGGATGTTCTGGTTCATTCCACACGCCATCGTGAAGGTCTCATCCAAGCACTCTCTCAGCTAAAGGTTCCTTCCGCCATAACCCCCGATGAGCTTGTGGCGCTGATCAAAACCATACCTGTCAAGCATGCTATCACCTTTACTGATCGAGACTTACCTACCGAAGGAACTGATCACAATCGTTCGCTGCACATCACCTTGAAGTGCCATGGCAAGTCGGTTCCAGCAATCTTGGTCGACAATGGATCAGCAATTAATGTCAGTCCACTCCGTGTTGCTTATTGTTTGGGATACAAGAATAAGGACTTCTCCCCATTAGAAGTCAAGGTCCGAGCATATGACAACACTCGGAGGGATGTGGTTGGGACTCTCATGATTCCTATGACCTTCGGACCATATCAGACGGACGTAGAATTCCACGTGGCGAATATCCCCGCCTCCTTCAACCTGCTTCTGGGTAGGCCCTGGCTGCACCGGCCCGACATCATGGCCGTACCTTCCACACTCCACCAGAAAATTCGATTGGGACTCGAAACGGGGATGCTCACCATCCATGGAGACTCGGGGATCCATGCCCCTATTGAAGACAATGCCCCACTATTAGAAATTCAACACGGAGAGGAAGATATCGCCTTGGGAGGCTTCTCTCTGGATACCTCCAAGTCTGTCTATTCAGTTAGAATCGATGATGACTTTGTTATTAGCAGTGTTGCCATCAAGATTATGAAGAAGATGTCCTACATGCCAGGATTGGGACTGGGAAAGAACCTCCAAGGCCCTGCGAAGTTTGAAGCCCAGGGCACTCTGATGCGTACAACAGGCCTTGGTTACTCACCCTCAAATAGCAGCAAAGTGAAAAGGGGGAACAGGCTAGAGGACTACTTTGTCAAAGAAGAAGCAAAACAGATTTATCAGGGACAGCCGGAACCGTTTTGGGACGAGGAAACCAATACCTTCCTGCCAGGGTTTGAGATATTCACCAACGATGTCTGGCCAGATAGTGATGAAGAAGCTGAGGTTGTGGAAAAGCAGAAAGAGCTCCCTGACTGGATTGAGGTTTTTGCCATGGGTAGTCTCGCAACTCTGTTTAGGGAAGACGAATCAATGGGTACGGCTGCGGAAGTGCTGATGATGGAACAAGATACCCCTGAGGATCCGACTTTGTTTATCATGGATGCTACTGAAGAGTACAAGAACTGGATCTTCATGCCGAGTGCAACTTACCATGGATCGGAGTCTGAGTCTGAATCTGAGTCTGTCAAGTCTATCGAGTCTTCTGCGTCTTCTGAGTTTTCTGAGTCTGTCCAGTCCGAGTTGGTGCCTCTCGGCCCAAACTCTCAGAGTCTCTATTTCGAATTCGAATCTACCCGTGTGTATGGTGCCCCCGAGGCCTCCGTTGATCATGAAATAAATGAATCGGATTCTGCTTACTTCCCTGACTTTGAAATAAATTGCGTCAACCCTGGTGAGAAGAGATTGATTTCGATGGGGACATCCCCAAAGAAATTCGATCCCTAATCGACAGGGAAGATGAAAGGCATGCTCAGCCTGTAAAAGAAGAAATCGTTTTAATAAATTTGATAGATGAAGGGAGTCCCCGGATGACCCAGATCAGTTCCACGCTATCCGCCGAAGAAAGCAAGGCCCTCATAGATTTGCTCAAAGAGTTCGACGATGTGTTTGCATGGTCACACGCAGATATGCCCGGAATCGATCCTGAAATCGTGGAACACCAGATTCCCCTCTATCCTGACGCGAAACCAGTAAAACAGAAATTAAGGCGCATGAGACCTGACTGGGTGCTTAAGATAAAGGAAGAAGTCACTAAACAGATTAACGCTGGATTTTTAATGGTAACTGAATACCCTCAGTGGTTGCAAACGTCGTCCCAGTACCAAGAAGGATGGTAAAATAAGGGTCTGTGTCGATTTCAGGACTCAACAAAGCCAACCCGAAAGATGACTTCCCGCTACCACACATTGATGTGTTAGTTGATAATACTTGCTGGTCATGCCCTACTCTCTTTCATGGATGGTTTTTAGGTACAATCAAATCCTTATGGCTCCAGAGGATCGGGAAAAACTACGTTCATCACTGAGTGGGGGACATACTGTTATCGAGTCATGCCCTTCGGACTAAAGAACGCCGGATCTACTTACCAGCGGGCCGCCACGGCATTGCTACACGACATGATTTATAAAGAGGTAGAGGTCTACGTTGACGATATGATTGTTAAAGCCAAAGAGCGAGAAGGACAACTGCCCGCACTCAGGAAGTTTTTCAAAAGAATCAGGAAGTACAAGATGCGGCTCAATCCCGCCAAATGCACGTTCGGGGTCACTGCAGGAAAGATGCTTGGATTCATGATCACCACCCGAGGCATCGAAGTCGACCCATCGAAAATCAAAGCCATCCTAGAAATGGAACCGCCGAGATCTGAGAAGGATGTAAGGAGTTTCCTCGGCAAGGTGCAATTCATCAGTAGGTTCATTGCGAGACTGACCTCAACCTGCGAACCATTGTTCCGCTTGCTCAAGAAAGGAGTGCCATTCGTTTGGGATGAAAGGTGTCATAAAGCTTTCGAAGCCATCAAGGCCTACCTGCACAAGCCACCGGTGTTGACGCCGCCTGTAACAGGAAAACCTTTTATCCTATACCTGTCAGTCACTCCATCCTCAATGGGATGCATGTTGGCGCAGGAAGGAGATGATGGGGTGGAAATGGCCGTTTACTACCTCAGTAAAAAGATGGGCGGACTCGAGGAGCGTTACACTCCCCTAGAAAAGACATGCTGGGCACTTGTATGGGCTTCCAAGAAGTTGAGGCATTATATGTTAGCCTACCCGGTCAAGCTAATATCTCGGATGGATCCCCTAAAGTATCTATTCGAAAAACCGGCCCTCACGGGTAGGATGGCACGGTGGTTGTTGATGTTGGCCGAGTTTGAACTAAAGTATGTCACCCGAAAGTCGGTAAAAGGAAGAGCCGTCGCAGAGTTCCTAGCCGATTGCCCAGTCGAGGGAGGGGAGGATGCCGAATTCAATTTCCCCGACGAAGACATAATGACGGTAGCCGAGGACATTTGGTAGTTGTACTTTGATGGAGCAGCCAACAAGAAAGGATTTGGAATCGATGTATTGCTCATTCCGCCCGATGGATCGCACATCCCGTTGGCGTTCAAGTTTAACTTTGAAGTCACCAATAACCAGGCCGAGTACGAGGCTTGCATTGTAGGCATGGAGGCAGCCATCGAAATCGGGATAGAAAAACTGGAAGTTGTAGGGGATTCAAACTTAGTTGTGTCGCAAACGAATGGTGACTGGAAGGTTAAGGAAGAGAAGTTGAAACCATACCATCAGGATCTCGAAAACCTTATCTCTCACTTCAGCAAGGTGACATTCACTCATGTCCCGAGGTTCAAAAATCAGTTTGCAGACGCTTTGGCAACATTGGCATCAATGATCAAGATCCCTGTTGGCACAAAGTTAAGACCAATTGTGATAGAACAAAAGGATATTCCAGTACACCAGCACGTCATGGTGGTCGACGAGCCCGATGATGGCCATCCATGGTATTATGACATTTGGAGGTACATAGAAAGAGGAGAATACCCCGTGGGAGCGAACAAGGGAGACCGAATCGCTCTCCAGAGGATGGCAACTCAGTACATTCTATGCAGGGGAAACTTATATCGAAGATCGCCCTGTGGCACACATAAGCTCTGCATCCATGGAGAAGATGCGAAAAGGGTAATGGAAGAAGTTCACGAGGGTGTATGCGGTCCTCACATGAGCGGCATAATGCTTGCAAAGAAGATTCTCAGGCACGGGTACTTCTGGTCCACCGTGGAAACAGAATGTGTAGAGTATGTGCGAAGGTGTAAAAAGTGCCAAATTCACGCCAATCTCACGCATGTCCCGCCGCACGAACTGCAACAAATGACCTCGCCATGGCCCTTCTCGACGTGGGGAATTGATGTCATCGGGAGGATAGTGCCGGCAGCATCCAATGGTCACAAGTTCATTTTGGTAGCCGTCGATTATTTCAATGGGTAGAAGCTGCTTCCTACACCACTTTGACTGCGGTTCAAGTTGCACATTTCATCAAGCAAAACGTCATTTACCGGTATGGGGTCCCCCAGGCTTTCGTATCTGATAATGGGGTTATTTCAAAGGACGGGCCCGGGAAGTTTTGGATGAATTTCAAATCCAGGTGCACAAATCGACGATTTATCGGCCGCAGACCAATGGCGCTGTGGAAGGCGGCAAACAAGACGATCAAGGCCATTCGAGAAAACTATTCAATCGCAAGGGGTGGCATGAACAACTACCCCTAGCTTTATGGGGTATCGCACATCGGTGCGGACACCAACAGAGCAACCCCTACTCTTTGGTTTATGGAATGGAAGCAGTACTTCCCATCGAGTTAGAAGTCCCATCTCTTCGGACCATGATTGAATGTGAAGTCCAAGAGGCAGAGTGGTTGAGTAACCGATTTGAAGAGCTTATGCTATTTGATGAACGCCGGTTAAGGGCTCTTTACCACATCCAAGGGTACCAACGAAGGATTGCACAGGCATTCAACAAGAAAGTGAAACCCAGGAACTTGGTAGAAGGTGACATGGTTTTGAAGGAAATCCGAGCTCCGGTTTACGACCCGCGAGGAAAGTTTCGACCAAAGTGGTCCGGGCCGTACATTATCAAGACCATCCTTTCCGGAGGAGCTACGCAACTCATCGACTTGGACGGAAACGAATTCTCAACCTTGGTCAACTTGGATCAACTCAAGCGCTATTACCCCTGAGAGAAGCTCGCTAGGCTGAAAACCGGAATGGGCAGTCCTAGGCAAAAATTAGAGCAAAGCCTGCTAGGATGAAAACCCGTCAGGGCATCCTAGGCAAAAGTTAAGGCATACAATAAATGAGCTCGCTAGACCGAAAACCCGAAAGGGCGGTTCTAGGCAAAAGTTAGAGCGCAAAAGGAGAGTGTTAAAACCAGAGCGAACCCTACCCTGAACTACGTCATGACCTGATTCCTTCGCCAGAAGGATACGTAGGCAGTCTCACACCGAGGCCCGGTCACGATCCATCAAAATAAAAATCCAGGTTGAGAAGACTTGAAGAACAAGAGTCGAAAAGGGGGAAACCCTCCAAGACTCGTTTTTATTAACACGATTACTTCTACTACATAAGGTTGAGCAAAGTTTTCATAACAAAAGAAGTACGACGTAATAAAAAGGGGTCCACAATTTATTCAACGGTCAGGGTGGTAGGATTGAGTCAGTTTCCTTGAACTCCGGCTCTTGCAGCAATGTCCCTCCTAAGCCATTTCCGATAGCTCCCGCGCATCGCCACAGAAGGGTAGGGATGTGCGTCGGTCACCTCTCGAGTCCTCCAGAAACGCTGGTAATGGCAAAGAACTGAATGTCCAAAGAAGGGCAAAACCACATCCACGAGAACCTCCGCAGGGGCCTCCTGCCTCAAACCGAGCTGACGCTGAATGCGGTAGGGGATGTAGAAAGCAAAAGCTCCCAAACCAGCAAGGACGACCCACTGAGGGCCCATGTAGTGCACTGTCATGGGAGGAAGATCCAACCATCGACACCTCCAAGCAATGGTCTCCGCTCGCCGGCGCCTGAGAAAATCGACCCACTCGGCCCTGCTCCTATCCTCAAACTCAAATCATCGCTGAGAGAGTAACCTCGCCTCGTACGCCCAGTTGCCAGGAGGAATGGTCAGTACGTTCACCTTATCGCAAAGCCAAATCTGTGGAAAGAGAGAAAACAAGTGAGAAGCCTTAGATAACCAAGCCGAGCGTTGAGGTAAAATGAGAACGTGGGAAAAACCCGAAAAAGAAGAGCTGAGTGAGAAGCCAACCTGTAGGAGAAGTGGACTACCCCCGAAAGTCTCAGTCTCTCCAGAACAAACCTTGTCCAAACCATTAAATGTCTCGGCCAGAACCATCGGAATCACGTCCTTTCGAGCCTCGACCTGAACAGCAACACTGGCTAATGCCGAGGTAGCATGACCGGCAGAAGGGACCAAGAGATATGCTGCGAGCAAGCACATGCAGAGAGCAGTCATGCGTCGAGTCTGATAAGTCATGTCTCTAAGATCGCCAGGAGGAGAGAATAGCTCGATAAGGCGCATGGCATTAAGGTGGCCATTCCTGACCAAGTAGTGAGCGGCATTATCGCTCAGTCCAAGGGCCGCGACCAAGACTCTATAAGCACTCTCGCGTACAGGGGGAATGATGACCTCCCCCGAGCCAAAACCCCCAAGGTATGCACGGAACTCCTCGACAGTGGGACAGAGCTCCTGATCGCCAAATCGGAACACGTGAACCTCCGGATCCCAGAAACTCACGGTTGCCCTCAAAAGCTCGGGACGAAGGCGAATGTTGTGAAGGTACCTCATGGAGTAGAGACCGTGGGCTCGAAAGTTGAGCCAATCGACACCTTCCATAGAAGCCAACCATGGACGAAAGCCGGTGAGAGAAAGAGCCATTTCAAGGAACAAAGAAAGAAGACAAGACTTGGATGAGGTGTGGGGAATATAGAATGAGAGAGCCTGAATTTATAAGAGAGGTAGAAGGACAACTTCAACTTTCAAAGAGCCTCGGGTTTCAAAAGCGCAAGTTTTCCATGAGTCCAACATAGGGAAAAGCTTGGTCAAGTCCTAAAAGGTTCAAAACAGACATGCATTGGTTCAGAAATGCCATTGCATGGGTCAAACCTTAACCCCCGAGCAATCTGCCTTGGAAAGCAGCAAAACTGGAATCTGTCAGGAAAATTACCTCGCGCGGCACCTTGATGGGTCGCACGGCATGTTGAAACCAAGGAAATTCCACGGCAGAGTGATTGAGGCACCGTGGGGCAGATCTTCATCCGCGCGGCACCTTGGTCTATCCGCACGGCAGGTTGAGTCTGCATTTCTACAATTTTTGACAGCAACACATCAAGGTGGAATCGAGGCCCCGCAAAGCACCGACCAGCACCTAAACACACTCTAACGGGTATTTGGGACTTCATGGATGTTTCGTTTCAAGATAACTCCCGGGATTCGCCGTCATGGCACGAAACTCGATAAAATCCGTTCCTTAAGCCATGTCAAGGTATCAAAGTCCGTTTCGGGTCATTCCAAGTCGTTCTTTCAAGTCCTACAGGTCATAATGTTCAAAAGTGACTTGGTCCAAGTCCCGGCTCGTGTCCAGAGTCAAAACTCGAGAATGTCACATGCTAAAATCAACATTTTCCTACTTTTTCAAGTATATTCCAACGGCAAAGTCAAGTTTCCGAGCCTCATAGCGAGATCAAAAGGTCGTTATTGCCTTATGCTCATGTCTGGAGTCAGTTGCAAAAATAAAGTCTTGTATATAGAGTCGATTTTACCAAGGTTTACCTAGTTGCTTTCTTTGATTTCTATTTCACTGTCAATATGCTTCAATCGTTAATACATCCCTCATCACGAACCTCACATTCGGTTCAGCGGTTGGTTGCACACCCCGGTTAATGTTTTTAGTTATTCAATTTTCTTCATACGAACAAAAGGAGATTGAATGGCATAAACAATAAAAGAATTAAATCTCTGTATAAATCCAAAGGCATCCATGAGTCGAAGTACAAAAAGGGGCACAATGACCCAATGATCGAAATCCTATCTACCAGGGGCAAACAGGCGCCCTACAAAAGAAGCACGCAGGCTCTGTCAAAAACACAAAACAAAAGAGGAGCTCAACTCTCATCCTCGTCCTCGCCCTCGCTCTCCTCCTCGTCCTCTATGGAAATCTCCTCGTTCGCAGGAGAGCTGCTCGCCGCCTGAGTGCCGGTCGCCCTAGGCACAGTGTCTCCTGAGGTGACCTCCAGGTCAACGTCTGTAGGCTCGGGTGTATCGTCCTCGGAAACGTCGATAGGCTCGTCCTCGGTCCCTACAGAGCGTCGTGTCCTCTTCGACGCCGGCTCCTCCCGTGAGCCGGCAGAGGAGACCTGTCGTACTATCGGGCGGACGGACTTCCGCCGCAACCCTCGTGTAGCCCCTCCTCTGGCCTGCAATGGTATAAGCATTCATATGACATTTGCATCATAATCATAATATAAGCGGTAGAAGTAAAGCAAATGACTAAAGTTCGAGAGTGTACCATCGACCCGCCAACGCGAGGCAACACCTCTGGAGGGTGGCCCATGGCGTACTGCCTCACCAACTGCTCCAGGCCCATCATGGCCTCCGCCATCTCTTTCACGTACCCTGGAGGAGCCTGCAATGAAGGAAATTGATCAGAATATGCAAGCAGAGCAAATGTACAAAAGATTGAAAACATGTTATACCTGAGCAAGGAACCCCGGAGCCTCAACAGGAGGGCGTGGCACCGCGACCACACCAGGGGCTCCCTGAGGGGTCGTCACGTCCACTGTCCAAGAAAGGGCAGGGAGGCTAGGACCGCCGGGCTGCGCGCTGCGCGACCTCATCACTGCGGCCTCCGTCCTCTCCATCGACTCCGCCTCTATCCCTCTTCTTTCCCTTTCCTCTCCAGCACCCTCTCGTGCCGCCTCCCGCGAGCAAAGACGTATCCCCGGACACTGCCATCAGTGCGAAACGATGCTCTGCGTAGTCCGCAAGGCCAGCACCTGGCTCGAAGAACGGCTCTAACTCGAGGTCTGGCCGCGTAAACTGCTCGACCTCCCTCCGGGTATACTGGTCCGTCCTTTGTACTAGGGCTGGAAGCAGCCCAGGGGCTCAAAAAACGTCCAGCCTCAACGACTGGCGTGACACTCGGTCACCCAAGTACCACTGCCAGCCGTAAGGGGACTCGAGAAGCACTCTCCCCCTGGCAACCACCCTACTCTGTGCAATGTAGGGGATCTCGAAGCGGTCCCACACCTGCCAGTGGACCTGTCATTAAGGATATGCAATGTCAAAGTACTGTTTATATAAAGATGAGCAGGAAATAGAAACGAAAGTGCTTTGATACCTGATCAGGACGCAGCTCGTCCAAGTACAAGCGGAAGGCATCCAGCTTGCCTCTTCCCTTCTTCACGCCCTTATACTCTGTCGACCAGCGTAGGGCTCGAGGAAGTATCGTGTCGTCAGGACACGTGGTCTCAGGAGGGTACATCCCTATCACCTCGTACGTCCAAAGCTGCAATTCAAGACATGGAAAGTTAGCACAAGATATACATTGAATAGATACAAATGGAAAAGCTAACTGTTCATAAGAAAGGAAATGAAATATACCTCCCAGACCCTCCAGTAGCCTCCAAGGCTCACTCCTGCTCCGCGAGACAAAGAGCCCATGAAGGCGTAGCACGTCCCAGTCTTTGTACCTCCTCGATCAAAGCAGGCGTCTCCCGACGACCTCATGGCGGGAGAAGCGAAAGGTGTACCGGGTTGCGCCTGTTGGGAAATAGACGCACCGAGTAAGTACAGCAGGAGAAGCACCTCGCCATCTGCTCCTCCTCCACCCTATCGGTCGGAGCCTCTCCATCCAAAACCTCAAGAGCTGGGTGGCGGCGTCATCACCCTCGCCTCCTCCATTGTCATGCTCCTCCTCTTAACGCCGCTGCCTCCCTGTGGCGTCAAAGGATAGGGTCACCTCCGACCATCAGACCGTGATCACCGCAAAGTCCAACGGCGTCACGGTCGGCTCACCAAAAGAGAAGTGGAGGGTGTTCGTCATATCCCACCACCTCTCCCAGAGCCCTAACCACCCGGCGGTCATTGCACACGCCCTTCGCCAAACACCCCCACGAACTCTCCAAAGCCCGCCTTTGCCTCACTATCTCCCGCGAAGCCTCGGCCAACCTCTCCCAAGTCGGCACAGCTGCCGAGCCTCCATAGCACGAGAGCGAGATCGCTGTTACAACAAACCAGCAATATTCAATAAGCAGGCATGGCATACAATACAGTGGTGTATTTGGATACAATGGAAATACGATGCATTGGAATTTGAAATACAAATATTTAAAGTATACCTCGTCTCGGCGCAAAGAAAGGTGCCGCTGAGGGTCCCTCAAGACCAGAGTCTCGTCGTAAGTCGGCCTCCTCGGAGTGTAAGTGGTCGAAAAGTGAAGGCACCACCACGTCCTGAAAGGCACGTAGGCCGCCTCATCGTAGGGCCTCGCCCACGCAACGCCAATGTCGCCTCAGCCACCACAGTGGCGTGAGGAGCCATCACCCGGCCTCCTCAGCTCGCCCTCCCCTCGACCTCCGGCTCTCTAACACCCTCGGTCCTAAACCCGGGCCTCAGTAGCTTTTGCCTCTGGGACGCGAGTAAAGCTGCTCGCCAACCAGTGGTACTCGCACCAACTCCAAAGACGCCCTCCATGGACGCTGCCGCCAAGTAGTCACCCATACCTACGGGGCGCGACGCTGCACCTCGCGCCCACAAACAAGGGCGGCGTGTCCTCCACTACCGGCTCCACCTGGCTCCACCACCGGCTCGTCCTCAACAATGGGGCCTTCCCAGTCGATCGAGGCTCTCTCACGGGAGAGGCCTCCGTCTCCTCCACCACCAAGTCTAAACCACCACCACTGTGACCCTCCGTAGTCCTCTCCTCAACGCTGGCCGCCGCCTCCGACCGGCCCGAAACCCCAACATCGTCCCTCGACTCCACTGCACCCGGAGTCTCCGTCCCCTGACCGTACCCGGCCAACACTACACTGCCCCCGTCGCTTCCACCGCTGCCGACCACCGTGGCAGCTCGGACCGTGACCACCTCGGCCAATGCCGCCTGGTCCGAGACCCCCGGGGCGTCCTCGGCCGTCGTAACACCCTCCGGAGCAGTCGGAGGTGGTGTAGTCGCAACCCGTGACGAATGATCGTCCCCCGGTATCTCGCCGCTATCCATATACAAGAAAGAGAGAGAGAGAGCGGTCCAGAGAGAGAGAGAGCGGTCCAGAGAGAGAGAGAGCACAGCGAGAGAGAGAGGGAGCAGCGAGAGAGAGAGAAAGAGATGATCGAGAGAGAGAGAGATGATCGGGAGAGAGGGAGCAGCGAGAGAGAGAGAGATGATCGAGAGAGAGAGAGAGAGGGAAATTCGAAACATATGGGTACACTGTGTACGCCGTATATATATATATATACCCCTCGAACCGGTTCACTCGGAAGCCAACTTTGGACCGGGTTCGGAGCTAGCCTGGCCGCACGGCATCCTGGCCCAGTCGCACGGTACCCTGGGCGGATATGCAGTGTTCCCAGTTTGCCTCACCGTGCGTCCCCTAATTTAACTGCGCACGGCATGGTGATCTGTTTCGACAGTTTGATTCCTGAGAAAAGTTCGTGGCATTTCCGTGTTCGATCTAATTCAAAACCAGGAGATAGATGCAGGAAAATAGAAGAAGAAAAAGAAGGGGCTTTTCATTGAATAAACACCCGGGGTAACTCCCGGGATTTTGTCATTACATTTCAAAAAAAGAAAAAAGAAAAAGAGAAAAGACGACCAAACAACAAAATAAAACAGGGCCTACTGCCCTTCATTTTTCCTTCTCCTTCTCCAGCCCTCGTCTCAGTCGCTAGCCCCGTCCGAGCGGTCATTCGAACCATTCGAATTACCCTCGGAGTCTTCCGCCGTCTCGTCTGACTCACGCCCGAGGACAGAGTCGGGGTCCTCCTTGTCATCCAGTTGGTTGAACGCAAAATCTTGCAGATTCGACACCGCGCGGCGGAGAGTGCGAATCGTCCCAATGAGCCTCCCGATTTGCTGGTTGAGTGCTTTGATCTCCCGACGGTAGAAAGACATCTCGGTTTCCAGGGACTCGACCCGGGCCACTAAGTCGCTACTCGCCATCCGTAGACTTCGAAAACAGATTTTTTTGGAAAGACTCGAAGAGAGTAGAGAGGCTCTTGGGATTTTGATTGTAGTGCATGAATTGTGGCACCCCCCATGCTTATAAAGATGTTCCAGCCAACGAAAGGGCACACCCGAATTAATGGCACCCTTAAACCTTTCAATTGTCCTCGGAAATCGAAAAGGTGCTTAGAAGATCGAGGTGCCGCGCGCCCCTGACTTAACCCGCACGGCACCCTGGCTTAGAAGCTTAAATGCCTCTTCTCGAAAATTGATCCAATCAGCCACCAAAATCCTCTTGGAAACTCAATTCTCAGCCGTTTTGCAGAAAAGATCCCTTAGAATGTCGTGCATTGGTTACAACACTATTTGATCCCTTGGAGATTTGCTGAATTCGCCTTTTTCTCGGTATCCGTCCTCCAGGACTCATCGTGACTGGTTCGCGGAATCAACATATTTTCCCTAGCAGATCAAAAATTCAAGATTCAATTTTCGCCTGAGGCTCGTCTCAAAATTCAAAGTTCAATTTTCGCCTCCGAGGGCTCGTCTCAAAATTCAATTTTAGATCCTCAGGGCTCGTCTCAAAATTCAAAATCCGATTAGCCTCAGAGGCTCGCCCCACGGCCCAACGGGCCTAACGGCTCTTCGTCTCCCGAGCCACGGCCTAACGGGCCTAACGCCTCTTCGTCTCCCGAGCTATGGCCCAACGGGCCTAACGCCTCTTCGCCTCCCAAGCCACAGCCCAAAGGGCCTAACGTCTCTTTTCGCCTCGATTTCTGCCCCCGAAGGCTCATCTCAATTTTCGCCTTCCGAGGGCTTGTCTCAAAAAATTCTAAATTGAATTTTCGCCTCCCGAAGGCTTATCTCAAAAATTCTAAATTGAATTTTCACCTTCCGAGGGCTTGTCTCAAAAATTCTAAATTGAATTTTTGCCTTCCGAGGGCTGGTCTCAAAAATTCTAAATTGAATTTTCGCCTTCCTTCTCGTCTCTTGAGCCACGGTCTAACGGACCTAACGTCTCTCCTCGTCTTGATTGTCGCCTCCCGAGGGCTCGTCTCGATTTTCGCCTCCCGAGGGCTCGTCTCAAGTCTTTCACAATACTTTGAATGACACACCGCACCGCAAGCACTTCTTTGCATAAGTTTGTCCTCCGGGACTTGTTTCTCGCATTGCATTGTCCCAATTGAACTACGGTCTGATCCCTACAACGGGTACGTAGGCAGCTCCCCGAGAGCGACCACCATCATATTTACTTACGTTTTTCGCTTTGTCGTTCAAAGGCACTAGAGCAACGGATTGGGATGCCTATTCTTTAAGCGTCACTCGTACCAACTAATGGTATCCGAGTTACGTTAAAGAGGGACTACTGTAGACACCCCAATCCGGACCTCGGAGAGTCTTTGTCCACCCCGATGATGAAATAAAGGAAACGGTACCTTTGCGAGCTTGAAAAAGGATCTCCTTTAAACCAAAAACCCAACAAATCCAACAAACCCAACAAACCTAGCCGAGCCCAGCCAAGCCCAATAAAAAGCCCAAAAGACTCTGGACCACAGGAGGAGGTACCGTGCGGAGCCATATTGGAGCGCACGGCACATTGAGAAATTCAAGGGACCGTGCGCAGCCAAACTCGTCCTCACGGCACCTTGAGCAAAAAGCTGGCTGGCTCAGAAAGCTGTCGGCCACGCCAGTGTGAGCCACAGCTGATGACTGGCTCAGCCGAAAATGCACTTCTGGCCCGCCCAGAAAATACCTCCACCACTTGAAATTCAAAATCCTTGGCCTTTGCCTATAAATTAACCCCTCCACTCAAGGGAAAGGGGTCCCTCTTGGCCTTTCTTTTGAGTCACTCTTTTGCCTTCATCTTGGCTTTCTCACTCTACTTTCTCTCTCTAAGTTTCTACACCCACTTTCTTGTTTCCATTTCCATTTCCAAGCCTTAAAGAATGTCATTCCCAAAAGGCCTTCTTTAAGTGCTCTCATCCACTCCCCCCTCATCATTGAAGTTGATCTTTCATTAACTTTAAAGCCCCATCACCCAAAGCACCTAACCATCCCTCACACCCATACTCCTTTTGTCTCATTTGACCTCTTCCATCAACACCCGTGACGACCCATCTACACCCTCGCCTCAAAGGTCCTTGATCAAGCTCGAAATCAAAGGTATAAACTAGTTTCCTCGGACTAGACTCCGTTCAGTCCTCGAGGGACCTTTACATTAGTAGGTCTAACCCCACTTTTGGTTAGATCGACCAAAAACCATTTTGTAAAACCAAGCAGACATTGTCTTGAGGTTGAGAACCGCTACATGCCTCTGTCAGCCGACGCGCGGCATCCCGACCCTCAACGCACGGCATAGTACACACTAATGCTATTGTGAGCAGGGCTGGATCTGAGTTTTCCTCCGCTATGGTTACCTGTTTTTGTTGTTTCTATTTCTGTAGCTCTTAAAATAAAACCATATCTACAAGCCATGTTCCGGCTCTTCTAAAATCTTTTCAAGATCATTCCAAATGATCAAAAACGTTGAAAGCTACTTTAAAACTATGTTTTGAGAAGGATAATGACGTTCTTGGGATGATCGGACGCCGTGAGGCTACCTATGAGTTTTCAAAAGATCTACAGAGAAAGCAGAGTGAGCCAAATAATGTTTTGAAAGATTGCAACGGTCTGAAGCAGGTGCCACACGCGGCATGTTGAGATGCCTCGCCCGGCATCTCAGGGTGCCGTGAGTGGTATTCTGAGGTCCAAACAATCTGTTGAATGTTATTTACTTCCACTTATTCATATCATTTTATCACGGCTGTAGCACCACACGCACGCCAATGTGATATATTTCCCATGTCCCTTCCCGATTTCGTGCTTTATTAAAGAGTTTGATATTCCAAATAATATTGAAGATTCCCCTTTTTGAAAACATCAAGTAGAGACAGTCTGGGCGAATGGGGTGCTTTTTAAAGAAAAACCTTCCTCATTCGTAATGTGGCTCCCGAACCCATCATCTCAACGTTTTCGCTAGACCAAAAGCCTTTCTTTTTCAAATCAAACTCTTGGTTTCTCGGGTGACCCGTCTCAAAAAACCCAGGTGGCGACTCTTCGAGCGCAAGCGCTTCTTCGGGCGCGGGAGCCCACAAAGCCATCAAGGCCTACCTGCACAAGCCGCCAGTATTGACACCGCCCGTAACAGGAAAACCTTTGACCCTATACCTGTCAGTCACTCCGTCTTCGAGGGGGTGTATGTTAGCGCAGGAAGGAGACGATGGGGTTGAAAGGGCTATTTACTACCTCAGTAAACAGATGGTTAGACCCGAAAAACGTTATACTCCTTTAGAAAAGACATGTTGGGCACTCGTGTGGGCTTGTAAAAAGTTGAGGCATTACATGTTGGCCTATCTAGTGAAGCTGAAATCTCGAATGGATCCCCTAAAATATCTATTCGAGAAATCGGCTCTCACAGGTAGGATGGCCCGATGGTTACTGATGTTAGCTGAATTTGAATTAAAGTACGTCACCCGAAAGTCAGTAAAAGGAAGAGCTGTCGCAGAATTCCTAGCCGATTGCCCAGTCGAGGGAGGGGAAGATGCCGAATTCAAATTCCCTAACGAAGACATGATGACAGTGGCCAAGGAAGTTTGGCAGTTGTACTTTGATGGAGCGGCAAACCAGAAAGGATTCAGAATCGATGTATTGCTAATTTGACCCGATGGATCACACATCTTGTTTGCATTCAAGCTTAATTTCAAAGTCACCAATAATCAGGCCAAATACGAAGCTTGCATCGTGGGCATGGAGGCAGCCATCGAGATCGGCATAGAAAAACTAGAAGTCGTGGGAGACTCGAACCTGGTTGTATCCCAAGCAAACGACGACTGGAAGGTTAAGGAAGAGAAGCTGAAGCCATATCATCAGGATCTCGAAGATCGTATCACCCACTTCAGCAAGGTGACATTCACTCACGTCCCGATGCTCAGAAATCAATTTGCAGACGCTTTGGCAACACTGGCATCTATGGTCGAGATCCCTGTTGGTGTAAAGTTAAGGCCGATTGTGATAGAACAAAGGGATACACCGGTATACTAGCATGTCATGGCGGTTGACGAGCCGGACGATGGCCATCCATGGTACTATGACATTTGGAGATATGTGGAAAAAGGAGAGTACCCCATGGGAGCAAGCAAGAGGGACCAAATCGCTCTTCAAAGGATGGCAGCTCAGTAAATTATTTATGGAGGAAACCTATACCGAAGATCACACTGTGGCACACACAAGCTGTGTATCCATGGAGAAGATGCGAAAAGGGTAATGGAAGAAGTCCACGAAGGTGTATGTGGCCCCCACATGAATGGCATAATGCTCGCCAAGAAAATCCTTAGGCAGGGATACTTCTGGACCACCATGGAAACGAAATGTGTAGAGTATGTACGAAGGTGTCGAAAATGCCAAATTCATGCCAACCTCACGCATGTTCCGCCACACGAGCTACAACAAATGACCTTGCCATGGCCTTTCTCAACATGGGGAATTGATGTCATTGGGAGAATATTGCCAGCGGCATCCAATGGTCACAAGTTCATTTTGGTAGCCATCTATTATTTCACGAAATGGGTAGAAGCTACTTCTTACACCACTTTGACTGCAGTTCAAGTTGCGCACTTCATCAAGCAAAATGTCATCTACCAGTACGGGGTTCCTCAAGCTTTTGTGTCTAATAATGGGTTTCATTTCAAAGGGCGAGCTCGAGAAATATTGGGCGAGTTCCAAATCCAAGTGCACAAGTCAACGACTTATCGGCCGCAGACTAATGCCGCTGTGGAAGCAGCTAACAAGACGATCAAAGCCATTCTGGAGAAAACTATTCAATCTGCAAGGGACTAGCATGAGCAACTGCCCCTAGCTTTGTGGGGATATCGCACGTCTATGCGAACACCAACGGGAGCAACCCCCTACTCCCTAGTTTACGGAATGGAAGCGGTGCTCCCCATCGAGTTAGAGGTCCCATATCTTCGGACTATGATTGAGTGCGAAGTCCAAGAGGCGGAATGGTTAAGTAATCGATTCGAAGAACTTATGTTGTTCGATGAATGCCGGTTGAGGGCTTTTTACCATATTCGAGGGTATCAACGAAAGATTGCATGGGCATTTAACAAGAAAGTGAAACTCAGGGACTTGGCAGAGGGTGACATGGTTTTGAAGGAAATTTGGGCTCCGATTTACGACCCACGAGGAAAGTTTCGACCGAAGTGGTCTGGACCATACATCATCAAAACTATCCTATCCGAAGGAGCCACGCAACTCATCGACTTGGATGGAAACGAATTCTCAACTTTGGTCAACCTGGACCAGCTCAAGCGCTATTACCCCTGAGAGAAGCTCGCTGGGCTGAAAACCCCAAGGGCGGGCAGTCCCAAGCAAAAATTAAAGCAAAAGCCTTCTAGGATGAAAACCCGTCAGGGCATCCTAGGCAAAAGTTAAGGCATACAATAAATGAACTCGCTAGACCGAAAACCCGAAAGGGCGGTTCTAGGCAAAAATTAAAGCGCAAAAGGAGAGTGTCAAAACCAGAGCGAACCCTATCCTGAACTACATCATGACCTGATTCTTTCACCAAAAGGATACGTAGGCAGTCTCACGCAGAGACCCGGTCAAGATCTATCAAAATAAAAATCCAGGTTGAGAAGACTTGAAAAACGGAATCAAGGAGGGGTAAACCCTCCAAAACTCATTCTTATTAATACGATTCCTTCTACTACATAAGGTTGAACAAGACTTTCAAAAATAAAAAGAAGTACAACATAATAAAAATGGGTCCACAATTTATTCAACGGTCAGGGTGGTATGATCGAGTTAGTTTCCTTGAGCTCCAGCCCTTGCAGCAATGTCCCTCCTGAGCCACTTTCGATAACTCCCGCGTACCGCCACAGACGGGTAGGGATGCGCATCGGTCACCTTGCGCGTCCTCTAGAAGCGCTGGTAATGGCAAAGAACTGAATGGCTAAAAAGGGGCAGAACCACGTCCACGAGAACCTTTGCAAGGGCCTCCTGCCTCAAACCTAGCTGACGCTAGGTACGGTAAGGGATATAGAAGGTGAAGGCCCCAGACCAGCAAGAACGGCCCACTGAGGGCCCATATAGTGCACTGTCATAGGTGGAAGATCCAGCCATCTACACTTCCAAGAAATAGTCTCCGCTCGCTGGCGCCTGAAGAAGTCAACCCACTCGGCCTTGCTCCTATCAGCAAACTAGAAATATCGCTGAGAAAGTAACCTCGCCTCATATGACCAGTTGCCAGGAGGAATGGTCAGCACATTCACCTTGTCGCAAAGCCAAATCTGTGAAAAGAGAGAGAAAACAAGGAAGAAACTGTAGAAAACCAAGCCGAGTGCTGAGGTAAAATGAGAACCTGGGAGAAACCCGAAAAAGGAAAGTTGAGTGAGAAGCCAACCTGTAAGAGGAGAGGACTACCTCCAAAAGCCCCGGTCTCTCCAAAACGAACCTTGTCCAAATCTATCAGCGTCTCGGCCAAAATCATCGGGATCACGTCCTTTCGGGCCTCAACTTGAACGGCGACGCTAACCAATGCCGAGCTAGCGTGACCGGCAGAAGGGACCAAGAGGTAGGCCGTAAGTAAACACAAGCAGAGAGCACCGAGTCTAATAAGCCATATCCGCGAGTTCGCCGGGAGGAGAAAACAGCTCGATAAGGCGCATAACATTGAAATGGCAATTCCTAACCAAGTAGCGAGCAGCACCGTCACCCAATCCAAGGGTCGTGGCCAAAACTCTGTAAGCGCTCTCACGCACAGGAGGAATGATGACCTCCCCTGAGCCGAAACCTCCGAGGTACGCACGGAACTCCTCGACAGTAGGACAAAGCTCCTGCTCACCAAAACGGAACACATGGACTTTCGGATCCCAGAAGCTCGTGGCTGCCCTCAAAAGCTCCCGGCGGAGACAGATGTTGCAAAGATACCACATAGAATAGAGACCGTAGGCTCGAAAGTTGAGCGAATCAACGCCTTCCATGGAAGCCAACCATGGACAGAGTGAACTGGTAAGAGAAAGAGCCATTTGAAGCCAACCACGCGCGGCACCTTGACATGTCGCGCGGCAAGTTGAAGCCAGAGAAACCCCGCAGCACAATGATTGACGTACCGTATGCTGGATCGAGCCCCGCGCGGCATTGTGAGTCAGCATTTCTGTAGTTTTTGACAGCAGAATGCGAAAATGGAATTGAGGCATTACGAAGCACCAGCAACCACCAAAACACACTCTAACGGGTATTTGGGACTTCAGGGATATTTTGTTCTGAACCGACTTTCGAGATTCGTGATCGTGACATAAAAGTTGATAAAAATCCCTTTCTTAAGCTATGTCGAGGTATCAAAATCCGTTTCGAGTCATTCCAAGTTGTTTTTCTGAGTCCCACAGGTCATAATGGTCAAAAGTGACCTAGTCCAAGTTCCGGTTCGTGTTCAAAGTCAAAACTTGGGAATATCACATGTTAAAGTCAACGTTTTCTTACTTTTCGAGTATATTTCAAGAGCAAAGTTGAGTTTTCAAGTCTTGTATCAAAATTTAGAGGTCATTATTGTGTCCGAAGTTGGTTACGAAGGTGTCTGTGTAAATTCTTGTATGCAGAGTCAATCTTACAAAGGTTTATCTAATTACTTTCCTTGATTTCTATTCCATTGTCAATATGCTTTGATTGTCAATATGTCACTCATCGTAAACCTCGCATTCGACTCAATTTCTTGATCGACGACTAGTTGCATGTTCCAGTCAATGTTTTGGTTATTCGATTTTCTTCATACAAATAAAAGAAGATTGAATGGCATAAACAATGAAGGAACAAAATCTTTGTATATAAAAAAATAAAAAAAAAGGGCATCCATGAGTCGAAGTACAAAAGAGACATGACGGCCCGATGATCAAAAATCCTATATACCAAGGGCAAACAGACGCCCTACAAAAGGAGAAGCACGCAGGCTCCATCAAAGGCAAAAGGCAAAAGAAAGGGGTCAGCTCTCATCGCCATCCCTGTCATCGCCCGCCTCTTCGTCCTCCTCGGAGACCTCCTCGGCTGCCTGGGAGCTGCTCACCTCCTGAGTGCCAGTCGCTCTAGGCACGGTACTCCCTGAGGTGGCCTTCAGGTCAACGTCCGTAGGCTCGGTAGTCTCGTCCTCAGAGACGTCGATAGGCTCGTCCTCGGTCCCCGCCAAATGTCATGCCCTCTTCGATGACGGCTCCTCGTGAGAGCCAACAGAGGATGTAAGTGCAGAAAAATGAAAGAGCCTTTGAACAGCACAAAATCGTAACGGCTACTTCGCACCCCTCGCCGGAACCCTAGCCTTCCGCCGGAATTGTACCTGTAAAACAAACAAAGGGTGAGCACACATTTGCCTCTCGTGGCAAAGGCCCTCCGATGCCAAAGTTAGTATCTCGTACTTGTGAAAAACCCTAATTCTCAGTAGGTATAGATGAATAGCCAAGAATTGCATACCTTTACCTCTAGGTTTACCTCGTATTTATAGATCCACATATGCTTGCTGTCCAAGCCACCTTGTTGCCCTAAGTTCCCTTTCTCGTATAGGAAACCCAAAATATCAGGGATTCTTGTTCCCTTAACAGTATATTTCCTTATAGACCATTTAGGAATCCCTCCCTTAACTGGCCATTCATCCCATTTTTGTTGGCCATCCTTTCCAGATCTCGTTTCTTTACCAGGTATTGCCATATCTAGACCTTCTGGAGCGTCGTCCGCTGACTGCCCCAGAGTGCTGCTCTTGTTTGGCATTTTCATGGCCGAATAGTTTGCCTGGACCAATGACTTCTCATGTCACTGGTCCCTTTACCAGGCGCCTGGTCCAACAATTTCTCTTGCTCCTTAGACCATACCCCTGCTCGGGTATCTTGGACCCGGGACCTCTCATGTCTCTGATCCTTATCGTCGTTCACCGTATTGCACAGCGAACACCCTGATTACATTTACTCCTGGGCCCCACGTACCACGTGTTCGGGCCACTTTTGTACCTGTTCGGGATTACTCCCTACAGAGGAGACCTGTGGCACTGGAAAGCGGACGGACTTTCGCCGTAACCCTCGTGAATCCCCTCCTCTAGCTTACAATGATGCAACATCCATTTAAATAATTGCATTATGATTATAATATAAGCAATGGAAGTAAAGTAAATAGCTAAGGTTCGAGCGGTTACCATCGTCCCACCAGTGCGAGGCAACACCTCTAGAGGGTGGCCCATGGCGTACTGCCGCACCAACTGCTCCAGGCCCATCATGGCCTCCGCCATCTCCTTCACATACTCTGGAGGAGCCTGCAATGAAGAAGTTGATCAGAACATGCAAAAGAGCGAATTTATGAAAGAAAGCACGTTATACCTGAACAAGAAACTCTGGAGCCTCGGCTGAAGGGCGTGGCACCACCACCAGGCCGAGGGCTCCCTGAGCGGTCGTCACGTCCACTGTCCAAGAGAGGGCAGGGAAGCTAGTCCTACTCGTGTCAGCACCATCGCCACGACCTCCGTGACGGCGGCCTCCACCTCCTCTCCCTCTGTCGCCTCTACCTCGCCTCCTTCCTCTTCTTCCTCCAACACCTCCTCGCACCTCCTGCGCCGCTACCTAATCGGCACGTATCCCGAGGCTTGGCATCAAGTACCGAGCACAGTACTCCGCGTAGTCAGCAGCAAGACCAGCGCCCGCCTGGAAGAACGGCTCCAACTCGAGGTCTAGCCGTGTGAACCGCTCGACCTCCCTCCGCGTGTACTGGCTCGTCCTCTGCACCAAAGCAGGAGGCGGCCCAGGGACTCGAAAAGTGTCCAGCCTTAGCGACTAACGTGACACTCGGTCACCCAAGTACCACTGCCAGCCGTAAGGGGACTCGAGAAGCACCCTCCCCTTGGCAACCTCCCTACTCTGTGCGATGTAAGGGACCTCAAAGCGGTCCCAGACCCGCCAGCGGACCTGTCATCAAAAATGAGCGATATCAAAATGCTGTTTGAATTGAAATAAGAAGGAAAGTTATGGAATAGATAAGGAAGCGCATTGGTACCTGGTCGGGACGCAGCTCATCTAGATAGAGGCGGAAGGCATTCAGATTGCCTCTTTCTCTCTTCACTCCTTTGTACTCCTTCGACCAGCGCAAGGCCCGAGGGAGTATCGTGTCGTCAGGACACGTGGTCTCGGGAGTGTACATCCCTATCACCTCGTACGACCAGAGCTACAAATCAAGACATTGAAAGTTAGCACAGGATGTACATCAAATAAATACAAATGGAAAGGTAACTATTCAAAAGAAAGGAACCAAGGTATACCTCTCAGACCCTCCAGTAGCCTCCGAGGCTCACTCCTGCCCCACGAGAGAGAGACCCCATGAAGGCATAGCACGTCCCCAATGCTGCACCTCCCCAGTCGAAGCGGGCAATCTCCCGGACGTCCCTCAGAGCTGGAAGAAGCGAAAGGTGTACCCGGTTGCGCCTATTGGGAAATAGGGACGCACCGAGCAGGTACAACAGGAAGCACCTCGCCATTTGCTCCTCCTGCACCCTGGTCGTCGGATCGCCCTCTGTCCAAAACTCCTGAGCGTACTTGGCATCGTCAGTCTCCGCCCTCAGCCCGTACCCCAGCATCTCCCGCTGAAACTCCGCCTGCCTCCTTGTGGCTGTGTCAAAAGGGATGGAGTCACCTCCGACTCTGAGACCGGTGATCGCCGCAAAGTCCAATGGCGTCACGGTCAGCTCGCCAAAGGAGAAGTGGAGGGTATTTGTCGTGTCCCACCACCTCTCAACCAGAGCCCTCACCACTGGGCGGTCGTTGCACACCTCCCTCGTCAACACCCTGACGAACTCCCCGAAACCTGCCTACCTCACTATCTCCTGCACTGCCCCGGGCAGCCTCTCCCAGAAAGTGGGCACATCCGCCGAACCACCGTAACACGAGAGCGAGATCGCCTATTGCAGCAAATCAGTAATATTTAATACGCGGGCATAACATGCAATACAATGTCATACCTAGAGCAAGGAAATAGAAATACAGTGCATTGGAATTTGAAATACGAATATTTAAAATGTACCTCGTCTCGACGCAAGGAGAGGTGCTGCTGTGGGTCCCTCAGAACCAAAGCCTCGTCATACATAGGCCTTCTCGGTGCGTAAGGGTTTAGAAGCGAATGCACCACCATGTGCTGGAAGGGCACGTAGGTCGCCTCCTCGTAAGTCGTCCTCCCCTGTAAGGCTGTCGTCGCCTCATCGACCACACTCCTGCGAAGGGCAATCTCCTCTCCAGCCTCCTCGTCAACCCGCTCATCCTCCACCTCTGGCTCCCTAGCACCCCCGGTCCCAAGCTCAGCCTGCAGCTCCGCCTCGCGAGACGCAAGCAAAGCCTCCGCCAACCTGGGTACCTCCGCACGGTCTTAAGCCAGTCCTCCATGGACACCGCCTCTAAGTAGTCGCCCATGCCTATGTGGCGTGACGACCCCGCACCTGCGCCGCTACCCACAAACATGGGCGGTGTATCCCTCACCACCGGCTCTTCCACCGGCCCCATCGCTGGCTCATCCTCGACGATGGGGGCCTTCCCCAAGTCAATTCGGGGCTCTCTCACAGGAGAGGCCTCTGTCTCCTCCGCTGCCCGGTCCAAACCGCCACCACCGAGACCCTCCGTGGACCTCTCCTCCAAACCTGTCACTGCCTCCGATTGGCCCAAGGCATCGGTATCGCCCCTCGACTCCATTGCACCCAGAGTCTCCGTCCCTTGGCTGTACCCAGCCAATACCCCGCTGCCACCATCGCCGCCATCACTGTCGCCCACCACGGCGACCGAGGCCACGGCCTCCTCGGCCAATGCTAGCTGAACCAAGACCCCTGTAGTCTCCGGTACACCCCCAACTGTCGTGTCACCCCCCGGAGGAATGGGAGATGGTGTAACCTCAACCCGAAATGATGTATCATCACCAGGTACGTCACTTTGCTCCATGATCGTAATGTGGGAGAGAGAGAGGGAGAGAGCAGTCGAGAGAGAGAGAAAGTAACGAGAGAGAGAGTGAGTGGTGAGAGAAAGAGTGAGCAGTGAGAGAGAGAGAGCAGTCGAGAGAAAGAGAGATAGCCGTGAGAGGGAGAGAGATGATCGAGAGAGACAGGAGAGAGAAGGAAATTCAAACGGTGCGAGGTGTACTGTATACACCTCGCGTATATATATTCCCCTGAACCGGTTCGCCTGGAAATCAACCCTGGACCAGGTTCACAAACCACAGCACCGCACGGTACCTTATAACAAGCGTGCGGCACGATGAGCGAGCATGCAGTATCTTTGGTTTGAGGTACCGTGCGTCTCCCATTAGCTACGCACGGCACATTAATTTGTTTCGACAGTCCTAATTTCTGAAAACAGTTCATGACATTTACATGTTCATTCAAGATCAGAAGTTGGATGCAAACAAGTAGAAGAAGAAATGGACTTTTTCATTCATAAAAGTCCGGAGTTTCTCCCGGGGATCGTTCATTACATTTTTCAAAAAAAAAATAGAAAAAAAAAACAGAAAACGGGCCTACTGCCCTTTCTACTTCTTCTTCTTCTTCTTCTCTTCTCTCTCAGCCTCAGTCACTTCCCCCGTCCAAGGCGTCATTCGCCCCGTTTGAGCTGTCGTCCGACCCATTCAGGTTGCCCTCAGAGTCTTCTACGGTCTCCTCCGAGTCACGCCCAAGTACGGACTCCGAGTCATCCTTATCATCCAGTTGATCGAAGCAGAAGTACTACAAGTTGGACACTGCACGACGGAGAGAGCGGATTGTCGTGATAAGCCGCGCGATTTGTGTGTTCAATTCTTCGATTTCTCCTCGATAGAAGGCCATCTCGGCCTCCAAAGACTCTACGCGGGCTGTGAAGCGGCTGTTATCCATGCCGGAGTTTCGAAATTAACCTGTTTTTTTTTTAAAGGAAGAGGAATGACTTGAAAGATTTTGTTGGTGGTGTATGGAATGACTGAGTGAGGAACCACCATACTTATAAAACAGTTCCAGCCGTTGAAGGGGCACACCCAAATTAATGACACCCTTAAACCTGTCAACTGTTCTCGGAAATCGAAGGGGTGCCACCTATAGGGCCCGCGCGGCATGTTGACGCCAGAAGATTAAATGCTTTTTCTCGGAAATTGATCCACTCAGCCACCAAAATCTTCTTGAAAACTCAATTTTTCAGCTGTTTTGCAGCCATGATCTCTTAGAATGTTGTGCATTGATTATTGCACCATTTGATTCTTATCCCCTGGGACTCGTGGGATTTCACGTTCCCCGAATATCCGCCGTAATTCACAAAAATTCGTCCTCCGAGACTCAACATAATTCACCATCGTTGTTCGTCCTCCCAAGGGCTCGTCTCAAACTTTTCGACCTCCCGAAGGCCCGTCTCGAATTTTTTTCATCTCCCGAGGGCTCGTCTTGAACTTTTCGGCCCCCCGAAGGCCCGTCTCGAATTTTTCGCCTCCGGAGGGCTCGTCTCGAATTTTTCGGCCTCCCGAAGGCCCGTCTCGAATTTTTCGGCCTCCCGAGGGCTCTTCTCAAATTTTTCGCCTCCCGAGGGCTGGTCTAGAAATTTTTCGACCTCCCGAAGGCTCGTCTCGAATTTTTCGACCTCCCGAGGGCTCGTCTCGAATTTTTCGGCCTCCCAAAGGCCCGTCTCGAATTCTTCGGCCTCCCGAGGGCTCGTCTCGAATTTTTCGGCCTCCAGAAGGCCCGTCTCGAATTTTTCGCCTCTCGAGGGCTTGTCTCAAATTTTTCGGCCTCTCAAAGGCCCGTCTCGAGTTCTTCGTGATATTTGCATGACACACGGCACCGCAAACACTCTATTGTTTTCTCTGCATGATTTTTGTCCCCCGAGACTTGTTTTCTTGCGTTTCACTGTCCCAATTGAACTACGCTGGTCTGATCCCTACAATAGGGGTACGTAGGCAGCTCCCTGAGCGCGACCACCATTGTTATTTACTCGCATTTTTCATTTTGTCTCTGTTCAAAGGCTCTAGAGCAGCGGATTGAGATGCCTATTCTTTAAGCATCACTCGTACCAACCAATGGTATCCGAGTTACATTAAAGAGGGATTACTATAGACACCCCAATCCGGACCTTGGAGAGTCTTTGTCCGCCCTGATGATGAAATAAAGGAAACGGCACCTTTGTGAGCATGAAAAAGGATTCCCCTAAGCCCATGAAAGCCAAACAAAACAAAAAGCCTGAAAGCCCAAAAGAAACCAAAGAGCCCAGATGAAGCCCAATAGCCTCTGGACTGGACATGAGGTACCGCGCGGAACGACACCATAGCGCACAGCACATAGAAATTCGATGGGCCGTGCGCGACCTTGACTTACCGCACAACATCTTGGGAAAAGTTCTGATTGGCTCAAAAAATTGTCGGCCATGCCAATTTGAGCCACAGCTGATGAATGGTTTAGTCGAAAGTGCACTTCTAGCCTGCCCAGAAAATACCTCCACTATTTGAAATTCAAAATCCTTGGCCTTTTGCCTATAAATTAACCTCTCCACTCAAGGGAAATGGGCTCTTCTCTTGGCTTTTGGGCATTCTTACTCCATAAGCTTTCTCTCTCTAGCTTTTATACCCATTTTCCCATTTCCATTTCCAAGCCTTAAAGAATGTCATTCCCAAAAGACATTCTTTGAGCACTTTCACTCACTCCCTTCTCATCATTGAAGTTGATCTCTCATTAACTTCAGGGTCTCACCCCTCAAAATACCTAACCTTCTCTCACACCCATACTTTCTTTGTCTCATTCAACCTCCTCCATCCACATCCGTCACGATCCGTCCTCATTTTTGCATCAACTATCCTTGATCAAGCTGAACACCAAAGGTAAAAACAAGTTTCCTTGGGCTAGACTCAGTTCTGGTCCTGAAGGGACTTTCCTGTTGTCAGATCTAATCCCTTGTGGTTAGATTCTGACTTAAAACTCATTTTCATAAAATAAAGCCAGCACTGTGCTGAGGTCGAGGTACCGCGCGGTTGCATGACTAGACACGCGGCACCTTGATCTTAAGCGCACGGCAAGTTATATGTCGATATTATCGTAGGTAGGCTGTCTGGATTTGAGTTATTCATTGTTGTTGCTGTCTGTGTCTGTGCCTACTGTTTTATCTCTTTCACAACGAGACCATATCTACAAGCCATGTCTTGGCTCTTAAAAAAGATTTTCTAGATCATCCCGAATGATCAAATACATTAAAAACTGTTTTGAAGCGATGTTTTGAGGAAATAATGACGCTTTCGGGATGATCGGACTGCCACGAGGTTTCTGATGAGTTTTTTTCAAAAGATGTATGGATGGAACAATGAGTTAAATGGTGTTTTGAAGGCTTGTGACAGTCTGACAAAAGGATGGACATCCTGCACGGCATGATGAGGTGCCGCGCGCCACACCCCAGTGTGCCGTGCACAGTATGACTAAGGTCCAGACAGTTTGCTGAATGTTTTTCATTCCATCTGCTCACATTATCTTATCACTACTGTACAGAAAGCACCAAGTGCACGTCAATGTGATATATTCCCCATGTCCCTTCCCCGCTATTTGCTTTTATTAAAGAGCTAGATATTCCAAATGATATTCGAGATTTTCCCTTTTTGAAAACATAAGTAGAGACCGGTTTTACCGGGCGAATGGGGTGCTTTTTAAAGAAACCTTCCCCATTCGTAATGTGACTCCTAAACCCAAAATCTCAATGTTTTCGCTAAATCAAAAGCCTTTTGCAAACAAGTTCTCAGTTTCTCGGATCATCCATCTCAAAAATCCGGGTGGCAACTCTCCGAAAAAGGGCACGGGAGCCCACAATTAGAAAGTAGACTTGACAAGCTTTCCAACAGTCCAAAAAATATGTAAAACCGAGTTCAGGAGTGTTCGGAGCGAGCCCGCGAAGTTTGGCCTTTTGCTGAAGAATCATTTTCGCGACCGCGAAATCTATTGAGTGGCCTCAACATCCATATGTCGGCCGTAACATTGATCTCACGGCCTCAACATCATTTCTTCACCCGAGCAACCTGTTGCTTGAAGATCTCCCTAAGAGATCAATCCCTCGGCCGCAACATCATATCCTTGTCCTTCAGATCGTCCTTTTTCCAAATTCTGGAATGTTCTGTCATACGTTTGATTCGTTCGCCCAAACCCTAGCAGCCACGAACCATTACTTCGGGGCTACGAATACACTTACCATAGAGGTCTTGAAGCACTAAACTTCCATATCAATTGGGTTTAATCTCGTCCGTTTGATCGATCCTTCGAAACCCTATAAATAGGGGTCCTCTAGAACCACGAAATATACATCTCTCCATTCCTGATCCGCCCCCAAACTCTACAAAAATCATTTCCTATCAATCCTCTACAAAAGCCCTAACCTCCCGTGAATAGCCGCATCCGAGAGTAAAAACCCCCCAAAGAATTCACTTCGTTCTAGGGTTTTATGAAGTTGATCACCACAATTAACCACTATTATCTATAATCAATCACAATCCAAGCAATCAATCTCTGAGGGATCAAGGTGGTGAGGCCCAGGGGCCTATGGTTTGATTTAATTTTCGTCTGTCGCTTTTAATTAGATCTTTTTTTTAACTGTTCATATTCTGGTGTGAGGAAGAACATCGGCTGGGGAATCAATCCTTCAGCCGATACATTGATCCAGTGGGATTCCTCGGCCGTGACATCAATTCACCGGCCGAGGGATCTTTTTGCTGGGGCATATTTGTTTCCTGCTTATTCTGATGCATGCTTTTATTTATTGTACTGGCTCGCCTTATCAACTGTTAAAGGCTAAAAATTAGATTGTGTTAGAATTAAATAAAGCAAATATACATTATATGTTGAACGATTATGGGCCAGTCTCACGACTGGGCAAAGAGGGGTGCCTAACACATTCCCCTTATTGTACTCTTGGCTCCCGTACCCGGAATCTTTGTTTATTTTTCCTAGTTTTAATAAACTAGGTGGCGACTCTATTTTAATGATAACCGTTATCGTATGGTGATGTTCCTAGCCATGGGGATATCCATGATCTTGGTTTATGAAGTGGAACCAAACAAAGCGTGATCAATCTGTATGGCGATGCCCCGTTTAGGAGGTGTCTACATAAAAACCAATCTCTACTAAGCATTTTAAATGGGGGATTTAATATCGTTTGAAGAGCTTAACTTTAAAACATGTACGGGAAAGAGACACGGGATTTAATACAACACATTGGTGTGCTTGTGGTGCTTTCTGTATAGAGATAATAAAGGATGATACAGCAGGATATAAATAAGAAAAGCTACTCAATCAACTGTCTAGGTCACTATCATCTGTTACACGGCATTCCATAATATGGCGCGCGGCCGTCTGATATGCCGTGCGTTATTTCGATCCTGTCTTCATACTATCAATGGTGTTTAAGACATCGCACGACGTACTAAGTACGACGCGCGACGTTCTATAAGACACCACCCACAGCTATCAGATCATCCTAGAACAAAACCATTTCTCCAAGCCTCGAGTAGAAAACCATTTTTAATGCGTTTATTCATTTAGAATAATCGATAGAGTCTTATTTAGAGGGGTAAAACATGACTTGTAGATATGGTCTTGTTCCAAAGTTACTGATGACAAAAAGGAACAAACCCAACAGAAAACAACCATGACCCAGACAGTCTAGATAAGAAAACACAGTTCGTTAAAATACCGTGTGCATGAACATGCTATGTCGTGCGACGCATCAAAGTGCCGCGCGGCATAGCCTAATCAGCATAGTGGGCAATATGAAAACGATTTTTAAGTCATATCTTAACCAAAAGGAGTCAAGCCTGATAACAGGAGAGTCCCCTCAGGGCCAGGACAGAGCCTAGCCCTAGGAAACTTCTTTTTTTTTAACCTTTGATCTTGAGCTTGGATGAAGACGAGTGACGGTGGATGAGCGTTGGTAAGGTTAGTTGAAGAAAATGAAGGGTGGATGTGTGTAATAGATGGTACAATGGGTAATTTGGGTCTCAAAGTTAGTAAGGGATTTGCTTTGATGGTGAGGGGAAAAGTGGAGCAAGATGCCTAGAGAATGTCTTTTTAAAGCAACATTCTTAAGGTTTGGATGTGGGGAATAGGTGTGAAAGCAAGAAGAGAGAGAAAGAGTGGAATGGCGATCAAAGGCCCTTTTCTCTTGAGTGGAGGGGAGTATTTATAGGCAAAAGCCAAGGAATTTGAATTCAAATGATGGAGGTGTTTTCTGGGCGGGCCAGAAGTGCATTTTCGGCTAAGCCATTTTGCAGCTGTGGCTCAAATGGGCGTGTCCAACAACTTTCTGAGCCAGTCAGAACTTTACCCAAAATGTTGTGCGGTTAACCTCATGATCGCGTGCGCTGTTTTGAATTTCGATATGCCGCGTGATGTAGAAGTGTCCCGTGCAATGCTTTAGGTTCAGTCTAGGGCTTTTTCTAGGCTGTGGGTTTTGTCTGGGCTTTTGGGTTTTCGGACTGGGGGAATCCTTCATCCAAACTCGCAAAGGTACTGTTTCGGCTTGTAGATATGGTCTTGTTCTAAAGTTACTGATGACAAACAGGAACAAACCCAACGGAAAACAACCATGACCCAGACAGTCTAGATAAGAAAACACAGTTCGTTAAAATACCGTGTGCGTGAACATGCTATGCCGTGCGGCACATCAAAGCGCCGCGCGGCATAGCCTATTCAGCACAGTGGGCAGTATGAAAACGATTTTTAAGTCAGATTTTAACCGAAAGGAGTCAAGCCTGATAACAGGAGAGTCCCCTCAGGGCCAGGACAGAGCCTAGCCTTAGGAAACTTTTTTTTTTTGTAACCTTTGATCTTGTGCTTGGATGAAGACGAGTGACGGTGGATGAGCGTTGGTAAGGTTAGTTGAAGAAAATGAAGGGTGGATGTGTGTAATAGATGGTACAATGGGTATTTGGGGTCTCAAAGTTAGTAAGGGATTTGCTTTGATGGTGAGGGGAAAAGTGGAGCAAGATGCCTAGAGAATGTCTTTTTAAAGCAACATTCTTAAGGTTTGGATGTGGGGAATAGGTGTGAAAGCAAGAAGAGAGAGAAAGAGTGGAATGGCGATCGAGGGCCCTTTTCTCTTGAGTGGATGGGAGTATTTATAGGCAAAAGCCAAGGAATTTGAATTGAAATGGTGGAGGTATTTTCTGGGCGGGCCAGAAGTGCATTTTCGGCTGAGCCATTTTACAGCTGTGGCTCAAATGGGCGTGTCCAACAGCTTTCTGAGCCAATCAGAACTTTACCCAAAATGTTGTGCGGTTAACCTCGTGATCGCGTGCGCTGTTTTGAATTTCGATATGCCGCGCGATGTAGAAGTGTCCCGTGTAGTGCTTTAGGTTCAGTCTAGGGCTTTTTCTAGGCTGTGGGTTTTGTCTGGGCTTTTGGGTTTTCGGACTGGGGGAATCCTTCATCCAAACTCGCAAAGGTACTGTTTCGGCTTGTAGATATGGTCTTGTTCTAAAGTTACTGATGACAAAAAGGAACAAACCCAACAGAAAGCAACCATGACCCAGACAGTCTAGATAAGAAAACACAGTTCGTTAAAATACCGTGTGCGTGAACAAGCTATGCCATGCGACACATCAAAGCGCCGCGTGGCATAGCCTATTCAACATAGTGGGCAGTATGAAAACAATTTTTAAGTCAGATCTTAACCAAAAGGAGTCATGCCTGATAACAGGAGAGTCCCCTCAGGGCCAGGACAGAGCCTAGTCCTAGGAAACTTTTTTTTTTTTAACCTTTGATCTTGAGCTTGGATGAAGACGAGTGACGGTTGATGAGCGTTGGTAAGGTTAGTTGAAGAAAATGAAGGGTGGATGTGTGTAATAGATGGTACAATGGGTATTTGGGGTCTCAAAGTTAGTAAGGGATTTGCTTTGATGGTGAGGGGAAAAGTGGAGCAAGATGCCTAGAGAATGTCTTTTTAAAGCAACATTCTTAAGGTTTGGATGTGGGGAATAGGTGTGAAAGCAAGAAGAGAGAAAAAGAGTGGAATGGTGATCAAAGGCCCTTTTCTCTTAGTGGAGGGGTGTATTTATACGCAAAAGCCAAGGAATTTGAATTCAAATGGTGGAGGTATTTTCTGGGCGGACCAGAAGTACATTTTCGGCTGAACCATTTTGCACCTGTGGCTCAAATAGGCGTGTCCGACAGCTTTTTGAGCCAGTCAGAACTTTACCCAAAATGCCGCGCGGTTAACCTCGTGATCGCATGCGGTGTTTTGAATTTCGATATTCCGCGCGATGTAGAAGTGTCCCGTGCAGTGCTTTAGGTTCAGTCTAGGGCTTTTTCTGGGCTGTGGGTTTTGTCTGGGCTTTTGGGTTTTCGGACTAGGGGAATCCTTCATCCAAACTCGCAAGGTACTGTTTCCTTTATTTCATCATCAGGGTGAACAAAGGCCCTTCGAGGTTCAGATTGAGGTGTCTACACTGATTGAACCGGTCACTTTTTGACTAAGTGGTGCGATCTGGACCATTTATTTGTTCAAACATGCATACCATGCGCACATTCATAAATTTAACCACATAAACTAATAAAAGGAGCCACAAAATCTCATATACAAGATTGTGTACCGTAGATTTTTCCAATTTGAGTAAAGAAGTTTCAACATGCTAGTGGGGGATGAGTGATTGGGGGTGCCCAAGGGCGAAGGTAGTATGGGGGTGGCACGTGCCACCCTGTTTCGAAAATACAAACCTAATTAATAAAATAAATAAATTCTACACATAACAGTGTTAAATAAAATAGAAACATAAAAGTTTGCACAAGAAGATACTTTGGCAATGTGGTAAGCTGTGTAAATTTGAATCCTTACGGTTGTGGTTTGAATCCCTTTGGCTCTACTATAATTGTTCATGTTTTTAATTGAATTCTAGCCATTGAATTCTGGTACTATTTGATTTGATTTTGTTTCCCACAAAAAGTGTAAAACCAAATCGGCCTGGAATGCGCGGGCGTGCCAGGACAGTATTGCTGTCCAGAAATTTGTCAAGGCCTGGAAGCCTCAAGATCTAACTCTTATCAAGTGACTGTGCTTGGCCTAAAGGGTAAGGCCTCGTGATGGTTCGTTGGCTGCCTTAACGAAAAGGACTTTAGAATTTCCTACCGTTGTAGAAAATGAGAAGAAAGTAACACAATGTCTAAAACGGGAATGAAAAGGTCTTCATTAACGGTTTAATGAAGATGAAACGTGACTAAACGTGGATCAAGCGAACTCCATTAACGGTTTAATGAAGCTTGGATACAAGGAACGTGATAAAAACTTAAGCTACTTATGAAGTGAGTACAAGTAAAGCTTGAAAGAAATGGAAATGGAAATGTATAAGCTGTGAGCTTTGAGGTCGTGGACCCTTGCCAAGGCCTCCAGAACTATGATTTATAGGAGCTACAAGCCTTGAGCTGCTTCAAAATGCTCCAATGCATGACTACCAAGTGGCCTTCCAGCAAAGGCCTGAGATTGAGCAGCTTCACAATGCTCCAATGAGGAGCTATCTCTTGAGAAAAACGTGTCTTTTACTCCAAGAAAACGGCAAAGGGCTGAGAAGGTCTCCTTTTTGCATGAAACTCTGTAAAAGGGGCAAAAAGAATATCAGGCTTTGCAGCATCCAGGCCTGTTCGAGCTGCTTCAGCACTCAATCTTTTACTTGTATGGACTTCTTCTGGGCCCCACCACAGCTGAAGACCAACACTTTTTCAGGCCTTCCCATTATGTTACTAGACCTCTCATCCCTTGTGGGCCCCCAAAACCTTCTGGACTTGACTCCTTGGGCGAGAAGGATCGAGAAACAAAAACCATACAGGCCTGGGTGAGCTGCTTGTGAGCAGCTTGCTTAGGTCTGCAGAGGTCATCTTCCACCAGCTCTACTGGTTGCATGCACGCCACTTGTCACTAATCTTGCTCAATGCTGAAGAAAGGGTCCCACTGGTCCAGTCCTTGAGCTGCTTGTGAGCAGCTTGCCAGACCTGTCTGAGTAAGAAGCTTCCAGGCCTTTGAGCTGCTTGTGAGCAGCTTCAAGGCCTTTGTACTTGTTTTATGAGTAGCTTAAGGTTTTAATGCTACTTAAAGGCCTTTAAGCACGTTTTGAAAGTAACGGGCCTATTTGAATGGGCCTGAACATGTAATAACTTGTGGGCCTTTACCCATTGTAAGCCTTCTGGGCCTGGGTTAAGGAATAAGGCCTGTTTTTACCTGATTTGGACCTATTAGCAGGCCTAGGTCTTTCCCGGAACCAGGCCGGTCAATCTTGGGCTTAGGCCTGTGATGATAGGATGAAAAACATTAATTCGGCCCACTTCACTATCGAAACGGTGGCCTCTACCCCGGCCCAATTACTTAGGCCCATGATTGTGAGGCCCCTTAATGTCAAATGGCCACTTCTAAGCCCATAAATTGGTTTTCTTATTTTTGGCCAAAAATGGGTACAAACAGATTTCAAAAAAAAAAACCTGCACTCTCTGTCTCTCTCTCTCTCTCTCTCTCTCTCTCTCTCTCTCTCTCTCTCAATTTTGGCCGAAATTCCCATAAGATTTGTAATTTTTCTACTAGTTTCAAAGGAGCGTGACCCATTTAGACATTGAAATTTCTGCTTGACTTATTCAAACACATATTTTCTTTATAGACTAACGTGGTAGTTGGTACGACATGGTATTTACGAGTATGCGGAAAAAAAGTAGTACTCCCTCCGTCCCTTTTTAAGTGTCCTGCTTCGTAATTCCAACTTATTAAAAACACATCACTATTATACATTTCACATCAACTTTTTCCTCCACTTTTTCTACTTATCCATCATCATTACATTTTTACTCACTAACTTTTCAAAATAGAATATACTTTTAGGGGCAAAATGGAAAATTTATCAACTTTTACCCACTAACTTTACAAATAGACACTTATTAAGGAATAGCCCAAAATGGAATACCAGACTCTAAAAAAGGGACGGAGAGAGTACTTTGTACAAATACTATAATATCTTGCATTTGCATAATTTGCATACCATAAGAGAGTTGATGCAAGTATTTATTTGTTTTTCTTAAAAAACCCATGACAGAACCTACTTATATGACCTTACACTAGTTTTTTTTTCATATTTTTTCCATACAACATGTATCTAAATTTTCATTTAACAATTTCACCCCTGTGTCCGAATCCTGGCTCCACCACTAGGGGTGCCTGCACCATTTCAGTGTATAGAAGAGAGAGAGAGAGAGAGAGAGAGAGAGGGATAGAGATGACTATAATCCCTAGTTTTGGAAGAACTATAGTTTGGGAAGAACTGTAGTACGTTTTTGGTCGAAATGTAGGGTTGCAATAAGTATCATTTTTTACGAAATTTGTCATGTTCGTAAATTGATCATGTTTTATTCATCTACCATGATCAAAATTTACACCGTCATGTTTACTATCATTAAAAGGTAAGAATCTCATTAAATTTTCAATTATGATTCGATAATAGTATGCACTGCATGCTCAGCCATATTAGTCTATATACGCAACGGAGCCTTTTTGTAATGTGTCATGATTGGCAAAAAGACTACAAGTTTGAAATTAGCCCACAAAACCAATGAGTATACAAAAAATCAAAGAAGTAAAAGCAATGGTATCTACTTTTCAAAAGGGAATCTACTTTTAGGGGCAAAATAAAAAATGTTTCAACTTTTATCTACTAACTTACAAAAGGACACTTATTTAGGGACAATCCAAAATAGAATACAGGGCACTTAAAAAGGAACGAAGGGAGTATATTGTTGAGGAAAAATAAGAGAAATTTGTAAAATAAAATTCATAGTTATATCAAAGAAGAGGGCTAAGACCATCGAGAAGTCATACTAGAGGTGTCAAACGGGTCGTGTCGACCCACGACACGACCAATTTGACACGGACACGGTGTGACACGGGACACGAAAAAGACACGGTATGGCCGGACACGACACGATACGGACACGGTATAGTTGGGCACGGACACGGCACGAACATGAAAGCGAGCGGACACGACACGGACACGACACGGTATGTGCTGACACGTGACACGGCACGGACACGAAAGTAAGGATACACGACACGGACTCGACACGGTTCGAGTATGATCTCGACACGGCACGACACGGCACGAGCCTGAGCCGGCACGACACGGACACGATACGGTTGAGGGCACGGGCACGGTAATGAGCAGACACGACACGGGCACGGTAATGAGCAGACACGACACGGGCACGGCACGATTGTGTTGCACGATACGACACGGGCACGACCGCGACACGACACGGGCACGCGACACGACGACAAGGGCGCAGGCGAGAACACGGCACGGGACACGCGGGCCGCGGGCCCACGGCGACGACCGCGACGCGATTCTGAGCCTTTATTAAATGAAATTTCAAGAAAAATGATGATGAAATTTAGTAATATTTTAAAAATAAATAGCAAGATATAGAAAATAAAAAATAATGTTACAAAAATAATTTCAAAAATAATGTTACTAAACAATTAATTTTAATAAGATATAGAAAATCAAATTATCAAAGCCGTCATTTGCAACATGCAAGTCATGTAAAAAATGGTTTGACGACGTCGATCACTCGATTATGTATTTAATAAATGAAGGAGTAGCTATTTATTCCTAAATCCTATTGAATTTCTCATCAAATTTTACCATAGATGATTTTAAAAAAACAAAATGGGTTCATTTTATTAATAAATTTTTGAAAATAATTTGATTAAACCAAAATTCCAAAAAGTAGAAGAAAACATTTGCCACCAAACACACACTTATCAATGGATTCAATGCACACATTAAACTGGATAAAGCACTTGTAACTTGTAAGAATGAATTGAACGATTACAACAAAAAAAATTGTATTTTTTAAATACAGTCTCCCTCTTATTATTTTCAAAATAATTTGACAACGGAAAAAATAATTTGATTAAATGAAATTTTAAAAAAAAAAGTGATAAAAAATATAATTTTAATTTTTGTTGAAGAAAATTTTGACTTATTAATTGTAGAAGGAATTAAAAATGAATTTTAGTATTTGAAAATAAATAGTGACATATTAAAAAATAATAATTAATTTTATTAAAAATTAAACCATTAAATTTATTACAATAAATTTAAAATTTTGAAATAATTTTATTAAATGAGATTTTTAATGTGTTTAAAATGTATTTAAAGTCAAACATATTGAAATTTCAAAGAGATCTCGCTCCGTGCATGATATTGATTTTCTAATTCTCATGGTTCGTGATTGAATTTTGATGATCGGGACCGTTGAAAGTTTTTAAAAGGTGCTTTCCAAGGGCTACATAAGAAATTGGGGAAAAAATTACTGCAAAGGGCTTGATTCAAGCAATTTTCAATAAAAAAATTATACTTTTCTAACTTTTTTGCAATTGCAATAAAGGGGTTTCTTATAGCCGATCGAGCCAAAAATTTGTACAAATCATTTATTAAACAAGCACAACAACATCAACGATATGGATCATCGTGATCTTTTATTGGTAGTTTAGTCACTATACATTGAATAAATGCACGAGATTCGGTTTAATATTAATTACATCCCGATGAAGGCACTAAGTAAAATCGATCGGCCCAATTTTTTACGTGAATGATGTAATCAATATCCATAATCAAATCAACGGTTCAGATTGATTGTTATTAAAAAAAATCAATAATAAGTATTAGAATCTATACGTTTAACTTATTCTAAATGAAACTATATTTTGTGCTGTAATTGAATATACAGTAGCCATCAGACCACGACAAAATTACGACGATCGAGACCGTTGGTTTGATCACGCATGTTGATTACATCATTCATGTAAAAAATTGTATTGATTGAGTTTATGTAGCGCCCTCATCGGGATGCAAATTTTATAAACCAAACATATTGCATTTATTCAATATAAAGTAACCATACTGCCGATACACAATAACAACGATCCATATCGTTGATGTTGTTGTGCCTTTATAATAAACAATACTTTCAAAATTTGGGCTCGATCGGGTATAAGAAACCCTTCCATCGCACTGCTACTTTATTACGAAAATGCTATTTCTCATCCGATCAACTCTTTAATGAACACATGATTAACATGTATGAATGATCTGAATCGTTCAAATGACAAAATTACTCAAATTCTTTTGATTTTATTAGGTATTTTCTCCGGAAACCATTTTCGTGCATTGTAATTTCGATAAGGCGAACATCCATAAATTGTTCGAAATAAACAATTTCAAACAAAATAAAAATAAAAAGGAAAAATAGAGGGCCGGTGACTCGGTGAGATGTAATAAAGAAGGGAATGAGGGGTATTATTGTATTTGTGTGGAGCCATTTGGGGGTATTTTGGTCTTTTCGGATTCTAGGGCACCGCACCACATATAGAGGTCAGGTCAGGTGAGTAGGTGACTGTGTCTTCTCTTCTACTCTTCTAGTCTTCTTCTGTTCTTCACAGATCTCACAAAAATCTCGCTCATTCAGTGTTCCAGTCATTCTCATCTCTCTTTCTCTCTCTCTCTCTCGCTCTCTCTGTCTCTCTACCGTGAACGGAAACGACTAGTCCTAGGCAACTCTACCACCGGCGGTCCGGCACAAATCAAAAGCTCATTCTCATCTCTCTCTCTCTGTGACTCTGTCTCTTTGAGCTATCTCTCTCTCTCGATCTACCAAACCACGACCACCACACGGCACAACCTATCAAACGGATCATTGATCTCTCTCTCTCTCTCTCTCTCTATACTCTCTGGCGGCCTCTGCGATAAACAGGTACGGTTGCTCGGTGTTTTCGTTTTCCCCTTTCACTGTAAATTACTGTTTTCTCGTCTGCCATTTCAGATCTGTCCGACACCTGTAGCGTGTGAGTCGTGTTATTTTTAGGGTTTTGTTTGGAGGTAGACTCGGTCCAGCCCTTCCTGCAAAATAGCACGTGAAATCGACTCTTGGTCGCGTGTTTTTTTGGCCAATATATTTCGATTGTTTCTCGGTTTTTTTTCGTTGATATTTTTTTTTTTTTTCTACTCAAAGTCTATGGTCTGTTTGGTGTCTATGAATACTATCAGAAGGTGAGAGAAGTGATTGTACTCAAACCCACCACTGCACCACCGATCTCAAACACAAACCCCAGTTCACTTATAATCTCAAACCCCAGACCCCAGTCCACTTTCATTTGTGGTTTTTTTTTTTTTTGAACAGCCCTTCATTTGTGGTAAAATATATCTGATTTAGTTTAAACTGAAGTTATATTAACTTGTTATCTGAATGCTCTTTATATGAATACAGGAACAGGGTGTAAATGGACCCGGACAATATCCATATGGATTTTGCCAGAGCACAATCTTACTCTGAGTCTTCTGATGAGGGTCATGAAGCACATGCAAGTGGAAACAGTGTTGGTGAAGGTGCTTCCAACAGTGTTCCAGCGAATCCAGCCTCTACTTCTATAGGTAGTCGAGGTAAAAAAAGGGCAAAAAGGACTAACACATCTTGGGTGTGGAATCATATGTCTAAACGTAAAAATGTGATTAATGCTAAGGGTGTAAACATAGGAAATAGATCATGCTGCAATTATTGTGATAAGAATTATTCTCCTGATAGTAATTATGGCACTGGTAGTATGATAAAACACCTCACTAAACATCATCAAGATAAAATTGAAAACGAACAACGTAAAGATTTCTCTAATTTTATATACTCGAAAGCTGAAATGAGAAAGGGGTTAGCCCGTTATGTAGCTGCAGCAGAGCAACCCTTTACTTTTGGTGATGATGTTAGGTTTGAACATTTTGTCCAACAAAATCTTAATCCTGTTTTTAAAAAAGTTTCTAGAAATACAACTAGAGCTGATACGCTTGCTGAATTTAAACTTGATAAAGAACAGTTTATAAATGAAGAAATTGCTGGATTTCCTCGTGGTACTTTTGTGTCTTTTACTTCTGATATGTGGAGTGGTGGAAATAATCGTGGTTACATGGCCTTGACTGCTCACTATATAGACTCTAGTTGGAAATTGAATAAAAGGATTATTGCTTTCCGTTTAGTGGAGTATCCTCATAATAGCACTACTATTTTTCCAACTGTGTATGGTGTTTTTACGGAGTACAATCTTGCTGATAAAGTTTTTAGCATTACTTTTGATAACCATTCTGCTAATACTGCTTCTATTGATATGTTCTTGGATAATTTAAGTCCTATTCATGGTGGTAAGTTATTCCATATGCGATGTGTGTGTCATATCATTAACTTGGTAGTGCAAGATGGTTTGAAAACAATTTCTCTAGAGTTGTCGAAAATTAAAGATGCTATTCATTTTATTACTTCCTCCCCATCTAGGCAACAAGAGTTTGATGCGTTTTGTGCAAGTTTGAGTCTTAAACCAAAAGTTTTTAATACTGATATTAGAACTCGTTGGAATTCGACATACATTATGTTAAAATCTTGTAAAAACTATTACAAGGCAATATCTGATTTTGTTAATCCTAGGTTCGGTGGTGGCTTTTTGTTAAGTATAGCAGATTGGAACCTTGCATTTGAGTTTATGAAGTTTTTGAAAGTATTTTATACTGCTATGTGTGCTTGTTCGGGTGTTCGTTATCCTACTTCTTGTATTGTGCTTCACCAATTGTTTAATATCGGTGTCTTTTTTCGTAGCTATAGATTGCGAGAAAATTTTGTAGGTCCTTTTGGTGAATATGGAAGAGAAATTCAAAAAATATTTTGAACCAATGCCAAAATTTTTTGTTTTTGCTGCTGTTATGGACCCAAGGATTAAATTGTGTGGTGTTGACAGGCTTTTGAAAGGGCTTTCTAATAATATGGGTGTTTTATTTTATTCGATCGCAACTGTGAAAAAGGATTTGATTGATTTATATGATTTATATGAGTCTAAGTATGCATCCACTAATGTTGCAAGTACTTGTCCGGATCCATGTTTACCACGTCCAAGTGTTGATAACCCAGGTTGGAGTTTGATGTCAGATGATGCTTCTGATATTTTTGATTTTGATACTAATACTGCTGATACCTCTGCTCGGTCTGAACTTTCTATATATTTAGAGACAGAACGTATTAAGATAACCAACAACCAACAAAACTTTGATATATTAGGCTGGTGGCAACAACATGCTCCAACATTTCCTGTTCTTAACATAATGGCACGTGATCTATTAACCCCTCCTATTTCTTCGGTGCCATCCGAATCAGCTTTTAGTGCAGGTGAAAGAGTGTTGGATGATAAGCGCAGCAGACTAGCTCCAGATATTCTGGATTGTCTGATGTGCTTGAAAGATTGGGAGGATACACGTCTGGGAATTCATCCACGCACAGCCAAAGATGAGTTACGAGACTATTTTGCAGACTCGAACATAGATGATGAGTAATATTGCTGTATTTGGTTTCAGTTTTCTGCATTTAGTTGGTAAATTTGATGCCAATTGTTGGGGTTGTGTTGGCACTTGGCTGCATTTGTGTTGGTTGCCTTTGGTTTCAGTTTTCTGCATTGGTTTCATTTAGAGATGCATTACTGCTGCTATAGTGCTATTGGTAGTGTGTTGGCTGCTGGGGTTTCGTTTTGCTTCATTTGGTTTCAGTTTTCTGCATTTGGTTTCCTTAAATAAACCTTGCATTTGAGTTTTTCGGGCTTTTTGTATGCAGTTTTAGGTAGTTTGAGTTGCCTTCTAGGGAATTTGAGAGGGGTGTGTGTGTGTGTTTGTGTGTGTGTGTGTTACCAAATTCCCAAAAAAGAGTAACCAAATAACCATTAAACTGTAAGCAAAAGCCCAGTTTGAGCTGAAGTGTGATTGTGTTGCAACTTATGAAGACCTTAACGGCAACTTAATGTTGCCATGATCCATTTTAGTTTTTGGCTATGATGATAAAAAAAAAACCTAATATCTGAGCCGAGACTTGCCAAATGCAGCAAAAAACTGAAACCAAATGCAACCAACTGCCAACCATGTCCCAAGGCTATGATGTTTTTCTGAGCCAAATCTTGTCCTAGGCTATGATGTTTTTCTGAGCCAAATTCTGTCCAAGGCTATGATGTTTCTGAGCCAAATCTTGTCCTAGGCTATGATGTTTTTCTGAGCCCAACCATGTCCCAAGGCTATGATGTTTTCTGAGCCAAATCTTGTCCTAGGCTATGATGTTTTTCTGAGCCAAATTATGTCCAAGGCTATGATGTTTTCTGAGCCTAATTTGTATGATCCATAGCAATGATGAAGCAATTAAATTCTTATTAAGGTAGATACCTTGGCGGGGTAACGGTAGTTGCAGCCATGAGTACACTCCTGATGGATTTATATTGTCGGAGCCCATGGAAGGCTATGAAGAAATTTTTCTGAGCCTCTATCCACTTTCTAGCATTAATAGGGCAATGATGAATGAATACATTAGTTGTCATTAACGTAAAAATATTGGCGGGGTAACAAAAGTTGCAGCCATGACTACCTTTGTGATTACAAATACATGATCTGAGCCCTATCATAACTCCAATGCAGTGCATGAAGTGCTGGAAATTTAGTTTAAATGGCAAATATGTTGTCTACTCTGATCTGCCAGTATTGACCATGTTGTTTCTGTGTGTGATCTGTCCAGTTTTCACCCTGCTCTTACCATTCGGAACTGAGATTTTGAGTTTCCAAGCTATTTTGTGTAGTTTCTGGTGTGGTATGATGGTTTGTGGACCAGGCTCAGATTTTGTGGACCATAACTTCTGTGGGGAGCTGGATCAGTTTTTGTTTTGAGTTGAGTTGAGTTGTGTGGGGAGCTGGATCAGCCTCATTTGTTGGTATTCTTCTGTTAATCCCAGAGAACAACTGTAAACCCCCCAAAAAATCAACTATTACTTGAATACAGAACATGCAAACCAGAAAACAGTAGATTATGCCATTTCTTGGTTAGGGTTTCCTGATATTGAGCATCAACTGGTTTTGCAATAGATACTCCTTATTTCTTAGTTTTACTGTCACCATTGCATTGCATGTATATCGTTGATAACTTTGTTCCCATTGTAGTTTTCCTGTCATTTTGACAAAAATTGTTAGTATTTATTAATGGTAACATTCTGCATTGGAAAACATATTAAAGAAAATTTTGGATATGGTTAGTAGTGTCCTTTTGTCATTGTCAACTTATATTTGCTGAGCTCTCACCATTTTTTAGTTGTGCTTGCTAGCAACTAGACAGTGTGTGTGTGTGTGTGTGTGTGTGTGTGTGTGATTGCAGTGCAGTGTAAAGTGCAAGTGTCACAGGTTTTACTTTGCACTAGACACCATGCTAAACGCCTAAACTACATAAAACAACATGCCAAACCCAAAAATCAACTACATGAAGCCATGAGTACCCTTATCTGGGCAATGATGAATGAATTCAATAAATAATTAAGGTAGATACCTTGGCGGGGTATAATTAAATGCAGCCATGAGTACCCTTATGATTCCTAACTTATATTTTCTGAGCCCAAACAGCAGGTTAGTTGGTCAAATTTGTGGATTGGCTGTGATGATATTTGTTCTGAGCCTATGGACATGTGGTTTGACATATATTGGTGGATATGGTCTGGCCATGACTAGCTTAGCTTTTTGTTTGTGCTGCTGCTGCCGGTGTTTCAATTGCTATGTTAAGTGAGTGTGTGTTACAGGTGGCTATGATGTCGTAAAAGCTGAGCCAAATTTGATTGGCAATGTTATTTTCTGCTGTTACAATGCTATTCTGTTCTGTTTGAGGGCAGTTTTCTGTTATTACCATGCTATTCTGTTCTGTTTGAGGGCAGTTTTCTATTCGTACCATTCTATTCTGTTCTGTTTAAGGGCAGTTTTCTGCTTATGAAGTGCTGTGATCTACATTGACCATGCAGTTTTCTGCTGTTTAAGTGTTGTTTTCTGCATTTACCATGCTCTTTTCTGTTGTTTAAGTGTTGTGTTCTGCATTTTTCTGCAGTTTTTATGGGTTATGAAAAAGTTGAATAGTTGGCTATGATGTTAATTGTTAAGTAATCTGAGCCAAAAGGCACAAAAAAACATGTTAGGTACTGCCGATCTCATAATCCTACTTCTCAAGTGACTTTGGATTTAAAACCAGTGGGGCATATTTTTGGTTCAAACTTGTGTGTGTAGCAGGTATTTGAGCATGCTTTTTTCTGATGGGTGTGTGTGTCTGTGAGCCTCATCCAATGTGTGCTATTGTTATTGGACTTTCTAAGTTGAGCATGCTATTTTCTGCAGTTTTTGGTACCCCTAATAGGGCGATGATGAAACAATTACAATGTAAATGAAGGTAGTGCCTTGGCGGGGTAACTTTTGTTGCAGCCATGAGTACCCTCGTGTATTTCCTAATACTTTTCTGAGCCCACTGGACTACATTTTTAGGGCTCAACTGCAGTTTTACTACAGCATGGATTGGGGGCTTTGGTTGCTTGGTTAATTGGTTAATGGAGTTTTAATGCAGTTTTGGACCTGGTTTTATGTGCACCTTACTGCAATTTGAATGGATGGGCAGCCTACTGTTTTAGAATGCTATTTTCTGCAATTTCTAAGGTTTACAATGTTGTTTTTTGCTGTTTCGATGTTGTTATGGAAATGTAGAACCAATTTGTTGGCTATGATGTGTTATAAGCTGAGCTAAGTACCCTTATGCCATGCCTCTATTTGGTTTACAAGTCTGTTTTTTGCAGTTAACATTGGCTGAGCCAAATTTTGGTCAAATAGTAGATTGCTTATGATGATATTTGTTGGCTATGATGTTTAATAATCTGAGCCAAAAGGCATATATTGCTTTGAGACAATAAGTGGAAGAAACATAAATCTAGCAGATTGGTTTTTAGTTGTGTGCTATCCTTTTGCTGTTGGAATCATAAACTGAGTTTTTGATCTCTGTTTGGCTTGCGTGTACTAACCTTTTGTTATAGTCTTATCAATATGATATTATTGTGTTTCGGATACTCCAGTTGCTATCTTTTTTTCCTGTTCGTGTAAGCTTATTCCTGAGCAGGTCATGTGTTCTATTTCTAGCAGTAGATGATGGGAATATTTCTTCAACAGCTTGGTATCTGGGTAACCTTTTAGTTTTGCCTCTCTCTCTCTCTCTCCACAGCTAACTGAATGCTTGTCTTTTAAATTTATTTGCAGTTACTTGGGTTTTTTGGAGGAGTCCATTTGGCCATTCTCAGCGCATTTATTTGTCGAAGATACCCGAATGCCAGATTGAGTGGTTTGATTTCAAGTTTCTTTGGGACGTTTATTTTGTGAGACAATAGACTTGGCTACAACCTAGTGTTCTTATTGTAGTTGTATGAAATGTATGATACTTTTGTGTATTGAAGTTAGTTTTGGAGGATATGTAATGCCAATGACTTTATGAGGAGCATTTATATGCTTTGTTCTCATTAAGTTTTATGTGCAACTAATGTTGTGATTTCTGTTTACAAGAATGAAAAAGTGGATATATTTCTTCCTTTTTCTTAGTCTGCCGAATTGTACCTATCTTAATTCTTATTAATTAATTTTCAAAACTTTGGTACTTTTTTTTTTCTTTACGCTTTGATTGGAGGGCACTAATGCCCAAGAAGGATGGATTATTTTGTCATTCTGTTGATGGGGCAAATTTCTTTCAAGTTGATACAGTGGCCTATCACCTCTCTGTATTGAAGGACTTGTTCCCAGGAGGCATCAATATGTTGTCGCTTTTTTCGGGTATTGGCGATGCTGAAGTTGCTCTTCATAAGCTTGTCGTCCCTTTCAAAACAGTTGTGTCTGTTGAGAAATCGGAAGTCAACAGGAATATAGTCCGGGGTTGGTGGGAACAAACCAATCAAAAGGGTACCCTTATCGACTTTGATGATGTGCCGCGGGTGGATGGTGACCAACTTCAGCAGCTCATTAGTAACATTGGTGGTTTTGACCTTGTGATTGGTGGATGCCCTTGCAACAACCTTGCAGGAAGCAACCGCCACCACAGGGACGGACTGGAGGATAAGGAGTCCTCCCTTTTTTATGATTACTTTCGCATTCTGGACTTGGTGAAGTGTATTATGGCGAAACCAAATTGAAAGTTAGGAAGAAGGGCCTTTTTTTGCCCGGATACATTTGGGATTAATTCAAACTTTTATTTAGGCCTTTTATGTAGGCAGTGCTCACCTAGTTCCTTCTGTTTTACAAATGCCGTTTTATTTTCGTCAACAAATGCCGGGAATACTATTACCGGCATTAATTTGGTCTTTACTGGCATTTATAAAATGCCGCAAAAAGCCTAATTTGGCGTAGTGCCGTTTGATACCTCTACACCCGCTTTAATTAAGGCACGACCCGACCCGACTCCCGACCCGAATTATAAAGGCACGGCACGGCACGATAGCACGACACGATCCGTTTTAAATAAGGCATGACCCAATCCGACACGAATTCTATCGGCAAGTCACGAAAGCACGGAACGACCCGATTTCAACAAGGCACGACCATGATCCGACACGATCAAATTAAGAAAATGGGCCCGCACGGCACGACCCGATTGCAATCGACACGACACGAACACGACCCGATTTAGTAAATGGACACGACACGTCACGACCCGATAAAGAAAACGACACGGTTGACACGGCACGGTATGACACGGACACGGAAATGGACACGGTCCGATTCGACCCGACACGAAATTTTTTTGACACGACACGACACGACCCACCCGTTTGACACCTTTAAGTCATACCATTACTTTTTGTGTGGCCCGTGATCTCTGGTTCGAGTCCTTCCTCCTCTGGTTCAGGGTTGGTCCAGCGTCTTCCACCTAGCCTGCACCACGAAGCACGACTAAAGACCACACCGGAGGAGCCCCAGAATGGCCCTCCGGCGCGAGGATGAGAATGGTGCAAAGAAAGAGAGAAAGAGCTAGGGTTTTTAGTATGGAATGGCTGTGTACCTCCTAGGGTTGTGAATCTTCTGTTATTTATAGAACCTTCCTAGCTTGCTCTCCAAGTTCGTACACGTGCTCCGCACAAGCTGAGTGACGCCATGGTGGTGTCACTGGATAGATCTTTTGTAACCGTTTCAGCGTGAGCTGGCATCTCCCATGTGCACCCATCATTATCTCTTGTAACCGTTTCAGCACGTGAAGAACAAATGGGTCCACACAGGTAGCCGAGCCCAACCGGAGGCCGAGCCCACCACGGGCCGAGCCCATCGTTGACTTCGCGCAGGTGCCTCTGGCTTGGGACCGTTAGCGAGGGCCACAATGTGTGGTGCGTCGTCGGCTAAGGCCGACTCTGGTACAGCTGTGTGGGAGCGTCGAGCTTCAACCAAGTGCCGAGCGCACCTCCAGGTTCGGCTGGAAAACAACACTAACAATCCGACGCGGACTGTGTTCGGCCTGCTACACTTTTAATAGAGAAGTGCGAGACAGAAGTCTGTTTTTTAATGGTTAAGCCTTGATATCCAAACCAAAACATATTTTAACCGATATATTTTGCCAACAAAAACAATCGAAAGTACAAATAAAATCAACCATGAAGTTAGCATGAGAAAAAAGAGAACAAATTTTATATGTTTCTTTTAAAAAATCAAATTAGCGGAGGAACTTGTATAATCAGTAACATATAGTCAGAAAGACTACAACTACGAAATTGGCTTACAGAAATAGCTAATAAGCAAAAAATGAAAGAAATAAACTAATTGTAGAATCACTATATTTTGAAGAAAACAACAGAAACTACCAAAATAGAAAACATATTAATGTCAATGAAGAGGCATAAGACTAATGGCATGTCACAACGTTACACTCGATAGAGGTGTATGAGAGAGAAGTCTATTTTTTGAATGGTCAAGCCTTGATATCCAAAACTAAAACATCTTTCAACCGATATATTTTGACAAAAATAACACCCGAAAATAAAAATAAAATCAACCATGAAATTAGCATAAAAAACAAGAGAACATATTTTATATCATTTCAAAAATCAAATTAGCGGAGGAACTTGTATAATCAGTGACTTATATGGGCAAAAATACTACAAGGACAAAAATAACTCACAAAAAAATTTATTAAACAAAAAGTCAAAGAAGTAAACTAATTGTATAATCACTATATTGTTAAGGAAAACAAAAGAATTTGCAAAATAGAAAACATATTTATACCAACGAAGCGTGTTAAGACCAGTGGCAAGTTATAACGTTACGGTTAATAAAGAAATACGACAAAGAAGTTTGTTTTTGAAATGGTCAAGCCTTGATATCAAAAATTGAAAAATATTATAACCAGTATGTTTTGGCAACGACTATAACAACCAAAAATGAAACTAACAATGAAGTTAGCATAAGAAACAGGAGAATTTATTTTATATATTGACTTTGAAAAAATAAAGTACCATAGAAAACTATATAATCAAGGGCTTATATAGGCAAAAAGACAACAAGTATGACATTATTCTACAAAAGCAAATGTATAGAAATCAAAGAAGTAAAGTATCATAAAATCACAATTTTGTCAAGGAAAAACAAGAGAAATTTGCAAAGAAAAAAATCATATTTATATCAAAGAAGAGGGCTATGACCATCAGCAAGTCATACCATTACTCTTGACAAAGAAATGTGCGAGAGAAGTCCATTAATCAAATGGTAAAGCCTTAATATAAAAAACTAAAACATATTTTAGCCGGTTTATTTTGGCAACAAAAATAACCAAATTAAAATGAAATCAACTATAAAGTTAGCATAAGGAAAAGAAGAACGTATTTTATATTTCTCATTTGAAAAAGCAAATTAGGAGAGGAACTTGTATAATAAGTGACTTACATAGGCAAAAAAAAAACTACAAGTACAAAAATAACTCACAGAAAAACTTATTTTATAGAAAATCAAAGAAATAAAAATAACTGTAGAATCATTATATTATTTAGATTAAGAAAAACAACAAAAATTTGCAAAATAAGAAACATATTTATACCGACAAAGAGAGCTAAGGTCGTCGGTAGATCGTAACATTACGGTTGATAGAGAAATGGTCAAGCCTTGATATCCAAAACCAAAATATCATTTAACTGATATACTTTGCAACAATAACAATCAAAAATAAAAATGAAATCAACCATGAAGTTAGCATAAGAAAGAGGAAAATGTATTTTATATTTCTCCTTTTAGAAAACAAAGTACTGTAGAAAACTATATAATCAGTGACTTATATAGGCAAAAAGACTACAAGTATGAAATTAGTCTACAAAATAAGCAAAAATAAAGAAAATAAAAGAAGTAAAATTAATTATAGAATCACAGTTTTGTTTAGAAAAAACGAGAAATTTGCAAAGTAAAATCATATGTATATTGAAGAAGAGGGTTATGACCATCGGCAAGTCATACCATTACTCTTGATAGAGAAATGCGAAAGAGAAGTCTGTTAATCAAAAAGACTAATAGTACGAAAATCACTCAGAGAAAAAACTATTATACAGAAAATCAAAGAAGTAAGCATTTGTTACTAAGGAAACGATAGACATTTGCAAAAATAGAAAACATATTTCTATCAAAAAAAGAGGGCTAAGACCATCGACATGTCATAAAGTTACAACTGAAAGAAATGCTAGAGAAGACCGTTTTTCGAATGGGCCTTGAAATAAAAAACTAAAACATCTTTTAACCAATATATTTTGGCAATAATAACCAAAAATAAAAAAATCAACCGTGAAGTTAGCATAAGAAATAGTAGAATATATTTTACATTTATCTTTTGAAAAATGAAAGTAGCGGGAAAAACTGCATAACAAATGGCTTATAAAGGCTAAATAACTACAAATGTGAAATGTCACCTCCTCCATTTTCAACATAAATTATAAGAGATATACATAACTAAAAAACCTCACAATAATGCATTACGATACCCAAAAGCTTTTCATATCTCCATAATCATTCTCCAAGTCCGAAGAGTTCAAAATATTACATCTTAGGCACAATGGCCCCAAATCAGCATAAACATCAAATGTCAAGAGTGTTTAGAGTGTACAAATATTCCGTAGTCAAAAGAATTATCAGATAAGTTACTAATACATCTTCAAAAGAAATTTACAAAGATGCCTAAGTAACTCTACAAAGGTTAGCTCTCAAAAGATGTGTCCAAGCCCAAACACTTCAGCCATGCACGCTATTGTCCTGAGTTAGCACCTGAAATGAAATAAGGCTTGAGCTACACTAGCCCAGTAGAAATTCTACGCAAACAATGTATGCAAGAGAAATGCAAGAATGATACTACAATATGAACAAATGGTAGCCCAAGCAATAGACAATAGCTATGGTTCGACAATTCAACAAACTTGACATGGGACTTAGAATACCCCTCAACCTTTTCAACCATTTCCACTTCTCATGTGTCCAAACCGTGTCGCGTCATGTGTCATGAGCCGAAGCTCCTGTTGGGCCAACAAGGGATCCCGATACCCCCTGCCAGGCACCATACCCATCGGTAGGTCTTGAAAGTAACCAATATGAGCCGAAGCTCCTGCCGGGCCAATTAAGGGATCTCGCTACCCCCTGCCAGGCACCCACCCGTCGATGGGTCCTGAATGTTCATCGTGTGTCAACACGGATTCTCGCGTCTCATAATCTCATAACGTGTAGTTTCAATTTCAACGAGTTCATGCAATAGTCAACGTCCAATTGTGTTGAGTGAGGGCAATGGATTACTAAGAAAGCACAACGAACGCAACGAATATGATCAACAATGATTTGGGAGTGATTTAAAAGTGTTGAGAATGGGTTATAAGTGATTGGGGGTCAAACCAATGTGTTTTGGAACAAAATAGTAAAATCTGGATTTAAGCCATCTGTATCGATACAAGGAAAAGTTGTATCGATACGGGTAAGCTTCGTGGTTGAACAGAGAATGACGTATCGATACGGGTTAAGGGCCGTATCGATACGGCGAGCTTTCGAGCAGAATTTCTGCAACTTTTCTGGGTTTCAATATCACCAACAACAACAACAACAACAACACTACACAATGGATTCAAGGATAAAAGCACGTCTAGTACATATATTGAGAGGTAGAATCCCTACCTCGAGGTCGGAGCTCAAAACCCAAGAAGATACGAGCCCTAGCTTTCCAAAAACCTTGATCCAACAGGAACACGGGTGGAATACGGACCACTATACGCGTAGAGGTTGAAGGATTGAAGGTTGTTTTGGTGGGTTTTGAGTGATTTTTGGTGAGAGAGCAAGAGAGAGAGTGAGAGGCGTGAGAGAGAGAAAGAACCGGTGTGGGAGATGAGAGGAGAATGATCCTCTACACCCTCACCCCTCTATTTATACCCAGAGATACACAAATCACACATCACATCCTTCTACAATCAATTTTATCATTTCGGCCTCAAATCTCATGATTTCAATTATTTCGTATTCCTTTTCTATTATTATGCATTTATAAAATGTTAACGTTCGATAAATAAACATGGGTCTCTACATGAAATTAGCCCAAAAAATAAGCGAATATAAAGAAAATCAAGAAAGTAAAAATAATTGTAGAGTCACTATATTGTTAAGAAAAAATAAAAGAAATTTGCAAAATAGTAATCATATTTATATCAAAGAAAGGAGCTAAGACCATCGGCAAGTCATACCATTATTGTTGATAGAGAAATGCAAGAGAGAAGTCTGCTTTCCAAATTGTCAAGGCTTGAAATCCAAAACTAAAATATATTTTAACGGATATATTTTCAACCGAAAGTACAAATAAAATCAACCATGAAATAGCATATATAAATGGTGAACAAATTTTATATATTTCTTTTAAAAAATCAAATTACCGGATGAACCTTAATAATCAGTAACATATAGGCGAAAAGACTACAACTACAAAAAGGACTAAAAGAAATAGCTAATCTACAAAAAATCAAAGGAGTAAAAATAATTGTAGAATCACTAAAATTGAAATAATATTTATATCAACGAAGAGGGCTAAGACCAATGGCATGTCATATAACATTACGCATGCTAGAAAAATACAAGAGATCGAGAAGTCCGTTTACCTAATTGTCAAGTCTTGATATCCAAAACTAAAATATTTTTCAACCAATATATTTTGACAACAATAACAACCGAAAATAAAAATCAAATCAACCATGATGTTTCCATAAAAAAACAAGAGAATTTATTTCATATGTATCTCGTTTGAAAAATAAAATTAACGGAGGAACTTCTATAATTAGCGAGTTATATAGGCAGAAAGGTTACAAGTACAAAAATAACTAACAAAAAAAAGTTATAATACAGAAAATCAAAGAAGTAAAAGCAATTGTAGAATCACTATAGTGTTAAGGAAAAAAAACATAAATTTGTAAAATAAAAAATATATTTTTACCAACAATGAGGACTAAGACCATTAGCAGGTTATAACGTTACGGTTGATAGAGAAATACGAGAGAAAAATCCATTTTTGATATAGTCAAGCCTTGATATCCAAAACCAAAATATCTTTTAACCTCTATATTTTGGCAACAATAACTATCGAAAACAAAAATGTAATAAACCATGAAGTTAGCAAAAGAACTAGGAAAACGTATTTTATATATCCTTTGAAAAAATAATGTACCGTAAAAAATTATATAATCAGTGACTTATATAGGCAAAAACACTACAAGTATGAAATTAGCCTACAGGAAAAACGAATATACAGAAAACCAAATAAGTAAAAATGTAATTGTAAAATCCCCATTTTGTTGAGGAAAAACAAGAGAAATTTGTAAAATCAAAATATTATTTATATCAAAGAAAAGGGCTAAGACCATCGAGCCATCGGCAAGTCATACCCATTACTCTTGATAGAGAAATGCGAGAGAAAAGTCTGTTTTTTAAATGGTCAAGCCTTGATATCAAAAACTAAATACATTTCAACCGATAAACAAAAACAAAAACAAAAAATCAACCATGAAGTTAATATTTAAAAGGAATGAAAAATATATTTTATATATCTCCATTCAAAAATCAAAGTAGAGGCAAAAATTGTATAATCGGTAAATTATATAGGCAAAAAGACTACTAGTATGAAAATAACTCACATAAAAAATTATTATACAGAAAATAAAAAAGTAAAAGCAATTGTAGAATCACTATATTCTTAAGGAAGAGCAACAAAAATTTGCAAAAATAGAAAACATATTTATATTAAAGAAGAGGGCGAAGAACATTGGCATGTCATAAAATTAAGATTGAGAGAGATTAGAGAACACTGTTTTTCGAATGGTGAAACTTTGATTTCCAAAACTAAAACATCTTTTAATCGACATATTTTGGCAACAATAATTGAAAATAAAAATAAAATCAACCATGAAATTAGCATAAGAAATAGTAGAATATATTTTACATATATTTTTTGATAAATGAAAGTAGCAAAAAAGCTGCATCAATGGCTTGTAAAGGCTAAATAACAAGTAGTATGAAATTAGCCCAAAAAATAAGTGAATATAAATAAAATCAAGTAAAAGTAATTGTAGAATCACTATATTGTTAAGGAAAAATATGATAAATTTGCAAAATAGTAAACATATTTTTATCAAAGAAAGGAGCTAAGACCATCGGCAAATGAATCCGTTATTGTTGATAGAGAAATGCGAGAGAGAAGTACGTTTTTCAACTTGTCAAGCCTTGATATCCAAAACTAACACATATTTTAACTGATATATTTGCCAAAAAAACAACCAAAAGTACAAATAAAATAAACCACAAAGTTAGCATAAGGAAAAGGAGAACAAATTTTATATATTTCTTATAAAAAAATTAAATTACCGGAGGAACCTGTACAATAAGTAGCATATATGCAAAAAGACTACAACTACGAAAATGACTCAAAGAAATAGATCTACAAAAAATCAAAGAAGTAAAAGTAATTGTAGAATCTAAAATAGAAAATATATTTATATGAACGAAAAGAGCTAAGATCAATGGCATTTCATAACGTTACACATTATAAAAAATACGAGTGAGAAGTCCATTTACCAAATTGTCAAGCCTTGATATCCAAAACTAAAACAAATTTTAACCGATATATTTTGGCAACAAAAATAACCGAAAATGAAAATGAAATCAACCATGAAACTAGCATAAGAAAAATGAGAACATATTTTATACATCTCCTATGAAAAATCAAGTTAGCAGAGGATTTTGTATAATCAGTATCTTATATAGGCAAAAAGATTACAATATGAAATAGCTCATAGAAAATGCTATTATAAATGGACACATATTGAGCGACAAGATTATATAGAATACAAGAATCTAGAAAAGGAACGGAGGGAGTATATTTATTTTGAAAAATCAAATTAGCCGAGGAACCTGTATAATCAGTGACATATAAGTCTAGGCAAAAAGACTACAACAACAAAAATAACTCATAAAAAAGCTACTATACAAAAAATCAAAGAAAAGTAAAAGTAATTGTAAACAACAGAAATTACCAAAATAGAAAATGTATTAATATCAACGAAGAGCGCTAAAACCAACATGTCATAATGTTACGCTTAATAGCTAACTACAAGAGAGAAGTTCGTTTTTCTAATGGTCAAACTTTGTGTGGGGGGCTGTTTTAACCTCGAACCTCTTGAACCCTTCTTGCTTGCTGAATCGTGGAGCGATGACCTGTAACCCCTTGTACCTGCAAACCGGAGGGGGGTGTTCCTCCGGGAAGAAGCTCCGACGATCAAGTTAGTATGCGGAGGAAGAAGTTTTGGTATGAAAATATATGTAAAGAGAGAAATTTTTCGTGTGTGGTAACTCAGAACAGATCCCCGTCTTAGGTGAAATACTCCTCTATTTATAGGCGTGGGCGGTGAGTTAGCCGAGCGTAGGCTACACGCGCACTTCTACGCTCGGCTGACGTCACATGTCAGGGACATTAATGAGGGCCGCCTTTAAAAGATCTTGCCGTGTCACAGTGACTAATGTCAGGCCTGTCGCTATTGGCCAGAGATGTCACTTCGTATATCAGAGAAGACATCTTGCGTATCATCGAAGACTTCTAGAATCGGCCATAAGTGGAAAGGATCTAGAATGTTCCCACAGAGGCGGTTATCCGAACAATACACGTCTAACCGAACCGAATCATCTGTCCGAGCAACAGTAGTTGTGAAGAGGAAGATGATCCGAATAAACGGGTCACAATTCTTCCAATAGGGCTTGTGTTCTTCGGACAAACAACTCTGAAACACACGTTTGTTCGGACAATAATACTTTTTGAACGTAGACCTGAGACAACTGAACGATGGCCCAGATGGGTTGATCCTTTTGAACCCTTTGGACTTCGGATATTTCGGCCCACTACAATAGCCCCTCAACTCCTGCTTCGCATGCTCGGCATAGATGGAGGAGTTGAATCATAGTGGCCGATATCCGAACGAAGGAATTCCAGAGTTAGTAGTCCGAACGCCAATAATTTCCGAAGCTCAGAAGTGACAAGTTCTGAGTTAGCATTTAATGCTCCTGCATCTGCCAACTTCAAGTTTGCCACGCGTCGCAAGACCATTGAGCGGTGGTTCGGCACGTGCATCAGGATTCCACGCGTCGAACATCCAACGGTACATCAATCTCCCGCCAAAAATCGAACGGGTAAGGTTCGGCGCCGGTCTGGGTTCTGCCCTAGGTATAAAAGGCGACGGACGGAGAGAGAAAATCACTTTCTCTTCCTCCGTTCTTGATCGTTCATCTGCCAGAACGAGTCTCCAGCCAAAAACCCAACAAAAATCGAAGATTTCGAGTGTTTGACCACAGATTTCACTTCATTTTTCAGGTATTTCTTGTTTCTCCATCTTTTTCTATGTATTTTGATTGTTTTTGAACGTGTTTTGGCTTAGAACGGGCTTTTTCTCTTCTATCTCGTCTGTAACGTTTTCTGGAATTCCAGAAATGGTTGAAGATGTTCTTGTGTTCTTCCGAACGCATGTGCATCTTCAACCCTTGTTCTTCCAACAACAAATAAGGAATTTAACCCACCCTTCGGAATAAGCTATAGGGACAGTAACCGAATGACAACTCCGAACAAAGGTTCAACAACTTAGACCCATAAGAATTCCCGACAAATCATCGCTCAGTATAGTTAAGCCGTATACGATCCAAAGATCCGTTCGGTAGCCTAGAATCACCGTACGTAGGCACCTTAGGATCCAGACCTCGCTCTTCGCTAACGGTCTTCTCCCGTGCACTTGTCTTTAGGTATGGATTCGCCGCCTGGAGCCTTCGGCCGAAGGACAATCGACCCCATGATAGCTGGGATCATCAGATCTTCTGCCCGCGGCTATCGCGTTCGGGAAGGGGAGCAAATGCCACAGGGGGTCCCTGGGGTTGATTTCCCCGTTCAGGTGACTCCTCTTCGAACAATGAGCCCACCTACCGTCCGAACGGCGAGTCCACCTCCCGTGATTGACATTGAGGAGTCCACGGAGAAAGAAGTCGAGGATCGCAACGAGGGAGAGGAGGGTATGGAAGCTGAATCCGAGCGTCGCTCCACTCACGAGGACGCAGTTGCAGAATCCTCGGGCCAGGTAGAAGACGGGGGCCTTCGGTGAATCTTCCACGCAGTCACCGAAGATGAAAAGGAAAATCGCCCGCTGACTCGACGAGATTCCCGAACGTAAGATGGAAGGACCCCCGTCATCATCGGGATCTGCTTCAAAGATGCACGAGGGCATTGCTCGCTCAGAGAGACTCACGACGTTCGACAACGTCGAGATAATGCCTCTTGAAGGCAACCGCATCTTATTCGGGTGATGATTTTATTACTGTTCCCCTTGGCCATTGCCGAGGGTGGACTTAGGTTTCCCATCCGCGATTACTCGGAAAATCCTATTTCGGTTTGATCTTGCCCCCTGCCAACTGTGAACTCTTACCGCATCATACACTCCATCATCAAATTGGCCGAGGTAAAAATGTTCCTCCTCGAGGCCCATCACATTTTTGAGAATTACCTGATGTCCAGGAACGTTAGATATTCTCGATATTTCTTATGTTCCCGAAGGAACATGGTAAAAATTATACCGGAGGGAATGTATGACTCCGAGAAGTGGGCTTCGGACTATGTCGAGTCCGGGGCAACTTTGAATTTCCTGCCGGTGAGTATGGCGTGCATGGCGTACACAAAGAGGAGAACCGAGTAAGTATTCTTGTGCGTTTTTTTTTTTTTTTTTTAAAGGTTTATTTCTCGGTAGATCTATTTATGTATCCTATTTTTACTGACGATCTTATTTTATTCGGCAGACGTTCCAAGACTCAATAAACAACTCCTCCGAGCAGCACAGGGTTGTGGGCTTGCAGCTTCACTCCTAACGATCCCAAGATCCGAAAGAGACGCCCCCACAATCCTGGGTTACGACCCAACATACGGCGGCCGAATCCGAGGGGGCTTGCTTGAATCTGACACTGAGGATCTTCCCGAGGAACTTCTTCCGAGCGTCGAGAATCGAATCAATCCTCTACCGATCCAATTCCGATTCCTTCCCTCGCCAAAATGGCGACCCACCGAAGCCGACTGGCCGAAAGCGCAACAACAGAGGATCCAAGAAGAAGAGGAAGAAGCAGAGCGCGATGATCGACTGCTCCATATCCGAGGATTCAATTTTAGATGATCCACGACCCGCGCACCATCTCTCTCCCAGAAACGTCCGCCTACAGCCCCCACATCTTCACAAGAAGCTCCGGCCAAGAAATTCAAGGTCACTGCTCGGAGGGACCCGTCGGCGGCTAAGGGCTTGCCGAAGGATGAGGGTGCTCAAGAGGCCGAAGAAGGTGAGGGCGCTCGGGAGGTCGGTCCTGCCTGGGCCCCGAGCTTCATTACCCAATCGAAGAAGCAGGTCCTTGAGACCGACAGTCTCCAAGAGGACTCCTCAATTGCCTTTGCCCTCCATGCTGGCCTTGCACTGCCGAAGGACATCCCCCGTGCCCCAACGTTGAAAACTGCTCTCGCTGATTATTTCTATCATGCAGGCAGGGTAAGTATTTTTCTTCGGCTTTAAATTCCTTTGTGTTACTCGTACGTTCTGTGCTACATGAATGTGTGTTCGGCTTTTGCAGGCCACGCAGTCCATTATGTCTGCTCAATTCCATTTGCTTGACAACGAAAAGCAAATGAAGCTGCTGAGCCGTGCATTACCAAAACGCGGCCGAAGCTCTGAAAAAGAGCTTTGATCAGTCCGAGGCCGTGCGCCAGTCGCAGGAGCTACAGATTGCTAATCAAAATGATTTGATAAAGGGTCTGCAAGATGCTGCCGAGCGCACGAGAGCCGAGGGAAAGGATGAGGGCTTCGCCGAAGCCAAGAAGCAGATGGAGGAGGAGATGAAGAAGCTACTCCAGGAGGAGTTTGACCGAGGATACAAGCTGGCCGAGGAGAACGCTGCCGAGGAGGTGCTTGCGATCATGAATGAGATAAAAGAAGAGCAACACGTGAAGAGCTTCACACTCGGCGTGCACAAAGGTTTTGATGAAGCTGGCCTCGACTCGGACGACATCAGGAGGGGCATGATCGAAGCACCACCCCTACCTGCTGACGAGGACGAGCAGCCTGTGAGCAAAGAGACTAATGCTGAGAACGTTGAGGCTTCAATCCCCGAGTCCAACATCCCCACTCCCGAAGCATGAGACATTTCCTTTATGTTTTGTTAAGAACAATATTTTGGAACGGTCGACGCCGAACAATAGGCTTTTGTCGAACAATAGTTTGTAACTAATACAGGTGATGATGGCAAAGAACGATCTACCACAGCCATGCCTCAGTACTCGTTTGATTTGTTTTGCAAAGTTTGTTTAAGAAATTTCCCAAGTCTTTTTATTCGGATAGCCAACATCTATTGTAGTTAATGTTTCGTTGTTTTGTACGTTGTTTTGTACATAATCAAGGCGGCTTCACTTGAATACGAACATTGTTAAAAGCCCAGAATATTTTCCACCGAACAAACGTGTATGAACATAAGTAGTCAGCAATTTTCCCTGAAAGCTATCTGATTGAACTGTCAAGGTGTTTTAGCTCGGATTGAATTGTAGTTTCAATGTTTGGATAGCATACGCTCGGACTATGTATTATACGTTGGGTTTTGTACGTTGAATTTACACATGTAAAAATTCACACATTTACACACGTACATAGCCCCCTGCCTTAATGAATGGCGTGAGTAAAATACAAGGCAACACTAAGGCAGAAAGTGGGTAAACACAGAGAGAATACCGAGCCCCAACACATGGGAACGAGGAAGCAGGCTACGAGAATTTCGCCACACCAACCGAACGAGTTATTGACGTTTATACCGAAGCCCAATGGCGGATCCAATACGCCGAACGTAAGGGAAAAGGGTGGAAGTGCCAAAAGACCGAGTAGAATCCGGGCTAGATGAAATACCCATGAAACCAAACGTACCGAGTAAGAAAACGATTGAAAAAGTACCATCCGATTACCAAAACGCATGAGGGCTTACAAACCGAATAATCACAAAAATAAGAAACAAAGAGCAAAAGCGAGAACTGGAGAACGCCAATTCTATCCATGGAACTTTCGAAGTTTTTGAGCGTCCAAGGGTTAGCAATTGGTGTTCCATCCATCTCAGCTAGCTTGTAGACGCCATGACCAATCTTTTGGACTACCCTATAAGGGCCTTCATAGGGATCCTTGAACTTGGTCAGTTTGCTGGCCCGACGACCATCCGAAGAACCAGATCGCCAACTTGAAATGGTCTTGCTCGGACATTTTTATTGTAGCACCGAGCAACCTCTTGCTGGTAAGCTTCATGATGCAGGTTGGCGGTGTCCCGAAGTTCTTCGGCGAAGTCCAGCTCCGCGCCCACCAAAGCGTTATTATCCACAGGATTGAAATTTTCGGATCGAGCCGTGGGCACCAATGCTGCTAAGGGAAGAACAGCCTCCATTCCGTAAGCCATCGAGAATGGGGTTCGGCCGGTGGATCGCCGAGGAGTTGTACGATAGCTCCATAGAACTTGGGGAAGCTCCTCAACCCATTTACCGAGCTTCCTGGTCAAGCGCTTTAGCCCCCGAGTGATAGATTTGTTGGACGCTTCGGCCCGTTGCCTTGTGGGTAAGCAACCGAGAATTGTGAATCTTGATATGTTTTTCGTGTAGAAGTGTTTGATTGCGGCGGCAACAAATTGGGAACCATTGTCTGAAATAATTGCATAAGGCACGCCGAACCTGGAAATGATGTGCTTCCAAATGAAACGTTCTACGTCCCCCGCGGTCGTCTTGACCAATGGGGCGGCTTCCACCCATTTAGTGAATAGATCAGTAGCCGTGAGCAAGTACTCAAATCCGCCAGTGGCCTTCGGAAGTTTACCAACGATGTCAAAGGCCCAAACAGCAAATGGCCATGGGCTCGTAATCATCTTGAGGGGAAAAGCAGGTTGATGGATGAGTGAAGCTTGCAACTGGCACCGAACACAACGCTTTACATATTCTTCGGACTGCTTGACCATTTTCACCCACCAGTACCCTTGCGTTAAAGCACGTTGGGCCATTGTTCGGCCACCCGAGTGAGCCCCACAACTACCCGAGTGCAGCTCCTCCAAGATGCTTTCCACCTGATCCTCATGTACTACTTTCAAATCCGGTCCGGTGAATGTTCGGCGATATAAATTATTGCTCGGATCTAAAAAATAGTTGGCTGCTCGGCACCTGATTTTGTGCGCTTCCCGTTTATCCGCTGGCAAAACCTGATCCTTGAGGAAGGCAATGATGGGGTCCATCTGACTAGGACCAAGGGTGATAGTGTTAACCGTGCACAGGGCTGATTCGAAGCTCGGCGATTCCACTTCGTCAAATACAATGGTGCGACCGCCTGAGGTCTTGTATGCTGAAGCAAGACCCGCGAGGGCGTCAGCATGAGCATTGTATTCCCGAGCAATCCATTCTATTTCCACTCGACCAAATTGTTTAAGGAGGGTAAGGACGTAGCTGACGTAGGCATTCATACGCTCGTCTTTGGCTTGGTACATTGTTGAGATGCCCTACGATCAATCGTGAGTCACAAAAGACGTGAACAGAATCTGCCCCCAACCGAAGAGCGAGTCGCAGCCCCGCAATGAGAGCTTCGTATTCGGCCTCGTTGTTCGTCGCTAGGTAGCCGAGTGATACTGCACTTTCATGAACGGTGCCAGCCGGAGAGGTGATGACAATGCCAGCCCCAGCTCCATGAATGTTGGAGGCTCCGTCCACCGTCATTCTCCAAGCATCACTCGAAAAGAGCTTCCACTCGCGTTTCAGTTTCTTTGTTCCCAAAGTGAACCGAGCACGACGAGATTCAGGGGGAGGGGAATTCCACTCAACGAGCTTCTCGGCCTCGGAGCGTTTCGCGTCGCCGTTGTCAGCTCGTTTTCTTCGTCGCGCAAACCAAGCGTTAGCTCGGCAAAGAAGTCTGCCAATGCCTGTCCCTTAATGGCGGTCCTTGGCTCGAATTGAATGTCGTAGTTGGCCAGGTCCTGTGAAAACTTGAGGATGCGACTAGAAGAGTCGGTCTTCCGAAGCACACTTGAGAGGAAACTCAGTGAGGACCACAATCCTATGGCATTGAAAGCATGGCAATAGGCTCGTTTTGGCTGACACGAGCGCTAAGGCCAACTTCTCCATAGGCAGATACCTCGTTTGAGAATCCGTCATCGATTTGCTGGAAAAGAAGATGGGCAAGTGATCCGCTCCTTCCTTCCGAACAAGAACAGAGCTGGTAGCGTGATCCGAGACCGCCAAATACAAGTAAAGATCCTCTTCGGGCAAGGGTGTGACGAGGAGTGGAGCTTGTGCAAGATATGTTTTCAATGATTGCAAAGCCACATCACATTCCTCAGTCCACACAAACCTGCGCCGACTGGTCTTTATTGCTTGGGAAAAGGGTCTGCAAAGATCTCCGGATCGCCGAATAAAGCGACTCAGTCGCTACCATTCCGGTTAGCCGTTGCACTTCCTTAATGGTTGTTGGAGCTCGGAGATTCCGAACGGCGGTCGGTTGAGTCGGATCGGCTTCAATTCCTCATTGACTGACCATATATCCGAGGAACTTACTCCGATCCAACTCCAAACGCACACTTCTCGGCGGACGAAGCTTATATTCCTTGAGTATGGCAAAGATCTCGCCAAGATCCCGAAGGTCGACCCAATTTACTTTTACATACCAAATCGTCAATGTAAGCTTCAACGTCCTGCCGAGCTTCAGGAGAAACATTTTGGTTATTGCTCGTTGAAACGCTTTCGGCGTTCTTTAGTCCGAAGGGCGAACGACATTGTAGCAATAAATCCCCCGAGGAGAGATGAACGCCGTTTTCTCTTCAATCAAGCAATTTGATGATACCCTCGGTAAGCATCCATGAAGCTTAGTCGCTCGTGCCCTGCCGTTGCATCCACCATCTGCTCAATCCGAGGAAGGGGAAAACGATCCATCGGACAAGCATCGTTAAGATTGGTGTAATCAACGCAGACTCGGAGCTTGCCATTTTTCTTCGGTACAACGACCGGGTTTGCTAGCCAGGTTGGATATAGGATCTCTCTTATAGCCCCAGCGTTTAACAACTGGTCTACTTCGGCCATCACTGTGTCCACATGTTGTGCTGCTAAACGACGAACCTTTTGTACAACAGGGCGTCTGTTCGGATCAACATTCAGGTGATGAGCAGCAAAGGCTGGATCCACGCCTGGCATCTCGTTGGGAGTCCAAGCAAATACTTTGATGTTCTCTTTAAGGAAATTGAACATCTCCATACGCTCGGATTCGACCATCGAGCTGCCGAGGAGAAAGTACCGGCTTCCATCCGAAGTTATTGGCATTCGAATCAGTTCCTCGGCCGACCGTTGCTCGGCTGGTAGACCCACATCTTCAAGGACGGGTACAAGCACTGTTTGTTTGTCACGGCGCTAATGTAGCACTTCTTGGATTGGACTTGATCTCCTCGAAGACTCTCCTGCCTTCCATTCCAGCCTGTGAACTTCAAGCGACTGCCTTCATCCCATGTAGCCAGGTTCGACCGAGGATGATGTTGTAAGAGCTAGGTGAATTAACCACTACAAAGTCAACATCAATCACTCGGGAGCCGGCTCGTACGGGTAGGGTTGCCAGCCCAAGCGGCCATACGGGAGCTCCGGTGAAGCTAACGAGCGGGGTGGTTGCCGTCCGAAGCCGATCAAGAGATAGCCCAAGGCTTTTGAACGTGGAGTAGAACATAACCTCCGCCGAACTTCCTTGGTCAATCAATACTCGTTGAACTGTAGATTTGTCAACGATTATGGTCACGACAAGGGCATCGGCATGTGGTGTCTGTAATCCTCGCAAATCTTCGGCCGTGAAGGTGATTGTTCCATCCAGGCTCGGATCCATCCATTTTCTCTTGGGTGAGGCGCCCACGTTGCATACTGATAAAGCAACCTCGGCTTTGTCGATTTCCGAACGCAGTTCTGCAGCCTTTCCTTCGGTGACGAGTCCTTGTATTATCCCAACGATGTTGCCCGCTGGAAGAGGATGAGGAGGAGGGAGTGGATTGCGCCGAAGGTCGATCCATTGGTTGAGATGCCCAGCTGCTGCAAGCTCTTCCAGGTATCTTTTGCACGGTTGGCATTGGGTGGTATAATGCCCTCGTTCTTTGTGAAATGAACACAATCCAGCTCCTGTGCCCGCCGTTCCGAGGAATCCTGTAGGCCAGACGAAGAATGGCATCTTGCCGATAGTGTGCAGCAACTTGTAAATTGGTTCCGTGAAAGCTGTTCGCTCGGCCACATACTCATCCGGCCTGGGTTCCCTCTTCTCCTGTGGCCACGGCTGTTGGTACGGGGTTTGGGGCGGTTTACACTTGTTGCTCGATTTTCCGACCAGCTTTCCTCCGCCGCTTTGTCCGCTTTGCGTGCATCGACGCCACTTGTTTTTCGGCCTGGTTCTTTGTCTCGGCAGCCTTCGAGCGCGCTACGCCGGGCGACGCTTCTTCGTACACAATCCTTTTCGAGCACAACCATCGTCCCCCATTTCTAGATAAATCTCTGAACATTGCCGAAGTTGGATCCAACCCATTCATGAATGACTCCGCAGCCACGCCTTGGTCACAGTCAGGGATGAGGTTGTAGACTTCCCAGTAACGTTCAGTGTACGCCCGAAGCGTTTCCCCGGCTGCTCTTCTCATGTTTACCAACATCGAAAGCGTCTTCGGTTGAATGTTGCTTGTTACGAACCTCTTTGTGAACTCCAATTCCAGTTCGTTGAAGCTTTTGATGGATTTTGGTTTGAGCTGGTTATACCACAACATTATTGGCTCACCAAGTGTGAGGGGGAAGATCTTACACATGAGTGCGTCAGAGAAGTTGTGGAGGCTCATAGTCTGCCGAAACCGACAAACGAACGCCACAGCATCTTCTTTGGCTTCATAACGTTTGAGCTTCGGCATGGTAAAGCGCTCCGGCGGTCGTTCTTGCTGAATGGCGTCAACGAACGGGGATGCTTTAGCTTTTCCGAGCTTTGAGTTGTCCATTGTCACCGGAGCCTGTAGGATTATTGACTGCGGAGCGGGCACTTCAGGATTTTCCCTTGGCTCTCGGTGACGGCGTCTTGGCTGGTCGTTCGCCTTATTGTGGTGGGGTCTGCCCCCTTCTGACCGCTCCGGCCGTTCTCCTCTTGAATCACCCCGCCGAGCTAACCGCGGATCCAATTCTCCAACTGGTTGATACACAATAGGTGCCCCAGTAAATTGATCATATAAAATAATTGTATTTCCATTATCCGAGCGTTCTCCCCTGCTCATCGTCCGGCGAATGCCACGCGCTCCCGCTGAATGTTGTTTGTTGTGTTGAAGCTCGGTCGTGGATCTAGACCGTTCGGTTCGCTCGGTGTGACCAGCTGGTTGACGCTCTGGGAGGACGTTTAAATCCATTGGCCTCTTGCCGTCTGCGCGCTCGTGATACCGTCTGAAGATGCGCTGTGTTCTTCCCGAGACGTTTGTTCGGTGAGAGTGTGCTGTGGAATTTGTTGCCGAAGAACGTGAACTCTCGGTCCGAATGATGCTCGCCATACGGTGCCGAGATGAGTTCGGCTGAATTCGGGACGGGTGTTCCAACCTATCAAAGACGGTTCTTCGTTCGGATACGGCTAGCTCGGAAGTTAATGTTTTTCGTGATTTTCTGCTCCGCTTGTGCGATTTCTTCAGCCGGCTTGGTTCGGCAACATGACCAGGTGTTGGCCTGACGATTGTGCCTCCATCCCGCTCTTCTAGACGTTGCTGTAGGAGTGCTATGACTGCTGCTTGGCGTTTTTGTTCCGCCAGAGCGGTGTCAAGCTCGGTTTGTGGAAATGATAGTTGACGAGCAACTGGCACCACGGTCCTAGCAGTTTGGCCGGGGTCGTTATTTATGGAACCGAACCCAGCCAAACCGAGGGTGAAGTTTTCCGGACCGGGTGGTGGTAGGCGTTGGGTCATCTTTGGGTGGAGAAGAGACTGGAGTTAAGAACAAGCCCACAGTTTGCTAGGAAGAACAAAAATGTGTTTCACTCCCCAGCAGAGTCGCCAATTGTGGGGGGCTGTTTTAACCTCGAACCTCCTGAACCCTTCTTGCTTGCTGCTGAATCGTGGAGCGATGACCTGTAACGCCTTGTACCTGCAAACCGGAGGGTGTTCCTCCTGGGAAGAAGCTCCGATCAAGTTAGTATGCGGAGGAAGAAGTTTTGGTATGAAAATATATGTAAAGAGAGAAATTTTTCGTGTGTGGTTACTCAGAACAGATCCTTGTCTTAGGTGAAGTACTCCTCTATTTATAGGCGTGGGATGGAAGCGGTGAGTTAGCCGAGCGTAGGCTACACGCGCACTTCTACGCTCGGCTGACGTCACATGTCAGGGACATTAATGAGGGCCGCCTTTAAAAGATCTTGCCGTGTCACAGTGACTAATGTCAGGCCTGTCGCTATTGGCCAGAGATGTCACTTCGTATATCAGAGAAGACATCTTGCGTATCATCGAAGACTTCTAGAATCGGCCATAAGTGGAAAGGATCTAGAATGTTCCCACAGAGGCGGTTATCCTAACAATACACGTCCAACCGAACCGAATCATCTGTCCGAGCAACAGTAGTTGTGAAGAGGAAGATGATCCGAATAAACGGGTCACAATTCTTCCAATAGGGCTTGTGTTCTTCGGACAAACAACCCTGAAACACACGTTTGTTCGGACAATAATACTTTTTGAACGTAGACGAACTGAGACAGCTGAACGATGGCCCAGATGGGTTGATCCTTTTGAACCCTTTGGACTTCGGATATTTCGGCCCACTACACTTTGATATCCAAAACTAGAACATCTTTCGACCGATATATTTTGACAACAATAACCACTGAAAATAATATGAAATCTGTCACGCTATCGATTTTGCAACATAAATATAAAGGGTTTTCACAAATAAATTCTCACAATATTCCATACGATACCCAAAAGATTACAGTATTTCCATTCCCATATTTATAGTTCCAAGTCCATGAGATTTCCAAATATTACAACTTCGGCTCAACGGTCCAAATTTTACTTAAGTTTCAAGTGTTATGAGAGTTAAAAGTTTACAAATATTTCATAATCAAGAATTATAACTTGAGTTACAAATACATATTTCAAAAGAAATTTGCAAGGTTAAATAAGTAACTCCTTTGGTTAGGTTTCAAAAAAGTGTGTCCACGCTCCAAGCACTCCAAGCATGCAAGCTACTATTCTGGGTTAGCACCTGAAAATAATGTAAGATTTGAGCTACGCTAATCCAGTAGAAAAGTCTACGCAAACTCTATATACAAATGAGTAATACAGAAAAACAAACGATAGAAACCCAATGACTCCAGAGATAAGCATAACTATCGTGATCAAGTATCCAACTATCGTCAATCCATCTTCTCGTGCGGTTCCACATTCTTTCTTATTTCCCCTTCATTCGTCATCGAACCCTTAATCATTAAACTTTTCCTTTTGATACAAAACAATTTAGAGAAAACTTAAGACCATTATAGGCCAAGCTCTGTTGATTCGGGCCGAATACCGGAGTCCGTTGATTTGTGCCCAAATACCGAAAACCGTTGATTCGCTCAAGAATAGCCGAAGGATCTTTTATAAACAAAAAATATCCTTTCTCCTTTTTAAACAATCCGATTTAGTAAAAGTCAATCTTTCTTTCTTTTTCTCAAGATTTCATATTTTTTCGATCAAGGTTTTCACATGTATTGCACGTTCTACTCCGGGACACATCACATATAAGTGATGCCCATTTATCTACTCCGGGACACATCACATATAGGCGATGCCCATTTATCTACTCCGGGACACATCACATATAAATGATGCACGCCCATTTATATGCTTTGTAGCGTTACTCCTCTTTTAACCTCACCGAGTGTCCATAGCGGAATCAACAATGTCCATGCGTTCGTGTCAAGTTCTCATTAACAACATATGACGAGTTCTCGTGGTGTCGGTTTGTTATTCACTTTTACTCCATGTTCCCATTTTACAAACATCAAATCATTCAATCAAATCCAAATGCTATTTAATCAATAACATGGCCTTACAAGACCAACAATCTACCATATCGTATATAAGTAAATATACGTTTTCACCATACCTCTAAGTATATCCCCACACCTAGACATACCATATATCAACCCACGACTAAACTCTTCGATGCCTGATCTTCTAGTTTCTATACTTGGAGTCCGTAATACGAGTGCTAAAAGAATCTAAAGGATTCTACGAGTCGAAAGAAAACGAATTTCAATACTATTCATCGGATCTCTAGACATGTTCCAGTGTATCGTTCGAGTTTCAACGTGCAGTAACTTATATTTCTCACTTCTTAGCTCAACGAGTTCATTCTAGTCCACTGGATACCACTCTAAGAATGAAATAGGTAACGTTCCCCAGGCCTAACACTTGAAAGAATGCATAAACGAACCCATTAGAGTCAATGAGAAGCTCCGAAAAGTGATTTGGAAGACGTAGGAAAGCAGCTCACAGACACTGTAGCAACTCAATCACCTACTGGTAGAAGAAAAGAGTTCTACATTTGACCTACCGGTAGGTGGAAGATCCTACCGATAGAAACTGGAAACAGAAAGACCAACAGTTTACAAGAAATGATTTTGCACATGGCCTACTGATAGGTGAAAAGTTCCTACCGGTAGGTGGATGAATACGTTTGAGCAGTTACAGTACGTTTGAGCTGGTTATGAAAACTTGTCCTACCAGTAGGTGGAAAGTTCCTACCGGTAGGAAGGGTGTCTTTCAAGCGATTTCGACAGAAATTTTTAGATTCCAATCCAATCCCAACAACAACCAATACAAGCTCGAATAAGGCACAAGAATACTCAAATAACATATAAAAAGAGGTAGAATTCCCTACCTCAAGTCGGAAGGCGAAACCCAAGCGATTCGAATAAGTCCTAGCTTCCGAAACCTCAAAATCAATTGAATACTCCTCTTCGAGCTAAATCCAACTGAATACAAGCTCAAGATCACGTATGGAGGGTGGAATGAAGGTCAATCTTTATGGGTTTTGAGGTTGGAGGTGAGTTTTTGGGTGAGAGAGATAGAGAGAGCCGAGAGAGAAAAAGAACGGGAGAAAGAGAATAAGATGGGGGAAATGGGAAATAATTTCTCCTGACACACACATGCACTATGTCACATTAACACCCACATTTTTCAAACCCTTGCACATTAACCCACAACCATAATTTTCACATTCAACCATTATTTATCCATTTATAAAACAATAAAATTATAAATGAAATTTACGGGTCTCTACAAAATCAACCATCAAGTTAGCATAAAAAACAAAATAATATAGTTTCAAATTTTAACTGATATATTTTGCCAACAAAACAACCGAAAGTGAATAAAATCAACCATGAAATTAGTATAAAGAAAATGAGAACACATTTTATGCATCACCAATGAAAAATCAAATTAGAGGAGGAACTTGTATAATCGGTGTTTTATATAGGCAAAAAAAAAATATGAGTACAAAAATAACTCACAGAAAAAGTTATTATAAATGGACACTTATGTCTTTTGTAGTATGATGGTGGAATCCAAAACTCATGTTATTATTTTGGAATTGAAAACTAGGGATTATGTAATCATCTTTTTGAAGCCCACCCTATGGCTTGTAGAACTTATTTTTATGGAAAGAAATATATGTTGTTCTAGGGACTTATGGAGTTTAAGATTGGTGAGATATTCTTCTAAGTACAGAAAACTTTTCAAGCTTTTGTGAAAAATATATTCATTTCGATAATCCATAAAAAAGAGAAAATAAATTGCTTCAAGGTTTTAAAAAAAGAAAAGTCTTTTATTTTTGGTCAACCCTTCCAATGTTTGACAAAAACTTGACTTTTCAAAGTGATATTTATGCATCTATGACACGTGTTAAGGTTGATTTTTTTCCGGGGTGTTACACTATAGGAGTGGGCTTGTCCCAATGAGTGTTTCCTTGGTTGGGTTCTTGCCAATCTTGAATTTGGGTCTCGGATTTTTGGGCACAAAATTGTTCTTAGTTTAGGAATATGATGACGTTCAAGTCCTAGTTCCTTTAATCAAATTTTTGCCTTTCAAAAAAAAATTATTCAACATATTTGCCTATGTGGCATTATGGTGATCGCATTTGCCACAAGTTCAAGAATCAAGACCCTTACAAGTTACAATCACTTTCTTATCTCATACGCTAAGATGGCAAATCAAAGAAAGGAGAAGCACGGGACAGTGGAGCTCGGTGGAATTAATCACCACCTGAGGATACTGAGTTCTAAAATCACAGAAACATGGCACATCTCATAAATATTGACCAAAACATGATAACGCTTTGCACGTTTACGATTTTATCCCTTTCTTTAAAAGCCAACAACTTTCTCCTCCTTACTGTCTTACATGTCTCTCTTCTCTTTTAACATACAACCTGAACTCTTCATTAATTTTGAATTGGAGTACTTTTTAAAATGCCACTTAAAAAAACAAACGGCCTATTTCAGCGACATTTGAATTACTTTTTCGTCTTTGTTCATATTTTTTCCGCATTTTTTGTTTTGTGTTAATTTTTTCGTCAATTATTCGTTCGTCATAACGAGAAGAATCTAAAGAATAAAAAATATTGTTCAAAATTTTCAATGAAACAAAAATAAGAGAAAAATAAGTTTTAGATTACTTTTTACTTTAAAATCAAAATTTTCAATGAAACGAAAATAAGCGGAAAATAAGTAAGTTTTAGATTACTTTTTACTTTATTAAAAAGAATTTTTTACTTTTTTTATATGCTCAACCAGGACGAATCAATAATTCAAATAAACAATAATGCAAAATCAATCTTTCTGTTAACATGGATCATGTCATATTTTCTAAGAGAACCTTTGTCCTCATTGTCTGAGGTATAAAAGAGCAAGTTATTAATTACAAAGGACTACATTGAGGACTAATAAAGACCAATATTTCTATTAACATGGACCAAGTCATTTTTTCTGAGAGAACTATGTCACAAATGATTAACTATTGTTTAAGGTATAAAAGAGCAAGTCATTAATTATAAACGATTACGTGAGTATTAATAAAGACCAATATTTATTAATTATAAAGGACTACGGCCAATAGTAGTAAAGACTAATTTATCTATTAACTTGGACCAAGTCATATTTTTCGAAGAAATCTTGTCCCATATGATTGCCCAAGAAATCTCGCATACATTTTTTGTGTACAATTTATTATCAGGCCATGAAACACCCACAACCAAGCTACCCGAACTAACTAAAGTTACTGTATTTCAAGAGAAAGAATACCGGTAAGTCCATTACCTTATAGAATCACTACGAAATAGGTTCATCATACCTGCAAGGAGAAAAAAATACTTAGCAAATATTAGAAAATATTGGGAATGAGGGTAGGATGTGGTAGGCATTGGCGGAGAAGAAGTTGTAGACAAAGATCTTACATATAGAAGTGACGATGGCCGGAGAGTTGCAGGGGCCAAATAGGGTGGCGCTGGTGGTTATTGGCAAGGGTGCACGATGAGCAGCGGTGGAAGAAGAATTGGAGGAAGGAAGTGGATATGAAGGGCAGACGGTTAGAGAGAGAAGGGAAAGGGGACGGAGACACATGCCGATAATTGAGGAGAAGTGGGAGTGTGGGACTGTAGGGCGGGAAACCAATCAGCCGTCAGAAACCAACTGGAGGGTTGGGGGGGAAGATGAAGGGTGGAGGCTTGGAGCCATGGAGACTGGAGAGAGAGAAGAGCCGCTATCCGGATCCGTGGAGAGCGGAGGGTGGCGCTTCTGCCCATCCTTGGATGACACGCTACATTCATCCCGGGCATAGTTCTAGTTTTAAGCTCTCGACCATCCATTGATCCAACGACTGAAATTTAAGAGCCGTTATCCGGATCCGTTCCACTTTCCTGCCTTTAAAAAATAATAAAAAACAACTACTTATTTTCAATTTCCAAGCTTAAAAATAATGTATTTACAAAAATAATTTTTCGAATTATTTCAAAGATCTTGTCGAGATCTATTGATCCATGTTATATATTTTTGTATATTTTTAAATTTAAAAATTAAAATTAAGTACTTATTTTTAAGAAAGCAAATTGGAACGGGCTCTCTATATGAAGAAATTTTTGCCAAAAATGATACCCTCACAAAACTACAGCTCCGTTGATATAAGGGAGCGAGAGGGAACGATCCTTGGGGATGTTTGGTGGCGAACAAATGGAGTGGTGTATTGATGATTTTGTGGGACTCATTTAGGGTCCAAAAAAATGATGCAAATTGCAAATTATTCTTAAAATATTTTTTTGAGGATTCATAAAAAAAATTAGCTTAATCCGATATCCGTAATGGCCCCTCAAAAATAAGAAAATATGGTTAAAAAATTAAATACTCCTATTTTTAATCAGCTTGAATCGGAGCACATATATTATTTTTTTGATCATTTTGTCCTAAGATATCATAATTAATTTTTGACTCTAGGGCTCTCATGTGACAATCCTAAGAGAGTCATAAAACTAAATAAAGAATAGATATTTAATTATAAGAGCCCAGAGACAAATAATTAATTATGACCCTATAGAATAAGATTTTTGCACATTTTCAAACAGATTAAAAATTGGAGCACGTGATTTTTTTGGACTCTTTATATATTAAAAATATGGTTAAAAAATTAAGTACTCCAATTTTCTATCCGTTTGAACGGGTCTTATTTTTTGATCATTTTATCCGAAAAATCATAATTAATTTTTGGCTATAGAGCTCTCATATTTAAGTACCTATTCTTCATTTAGTTATACAACTCTCTTAGGGCTCTCAAATGAGAGCTCTAAAACCAAAAATTAATTATGATCATTTAGGATAAAATAATCAGAAAAATAATATCTCACAGCTGTTGATCAAATGTATCGAAAATTAGAGCACTTAATTTTTTAACCATTTTTTTTAATTTTTGTGGGGCTCATTATAGGTATTGAATTGAGTTTTTTTTTTTTAGAAACTCATAAAAAATTAAGAATAAAAAGTATGTTATTAATGATGCTTGAGTGCTTTCACACGGGGCATTCTTCGGCTTTTGCAAATAAAAAAAAAAAGTGATAAATAATTTAAAATATTGTAAGGATGTACATGTAGTGAAAGGACTATGTTTGATGTGAGTTGTTATTCAGTAGAATTGCCTTTGATCACATGAATTTATTATTGTAAAGGAGTTGAGCACCACATGACGAAGCTAATAACGAATAACAAAGGATAGTTTTTGTGTGTGATCTGTTGAAAATGGTTCTGCTTAAACCATTAAAATATGAAATGAAAAATTGACATTCAAAGTGTGGTTTGCTTAAACCATTTCAGTGCTACATTTTTAGGAAAGAAAATTAGGTGGGTCTATAAGGTGTCGTTCCGCTTTCTTTTTAAACTTTATTTTTCAAAAAGAAGGTAATTTCAAGCTCAAATATAATGAAAATGAAAAATAATTTCTTTTTTTTTTTTGCACCGTTTAAAAGATCTTAATAAGATCTATCAAACAAGATCCATATTGGCAGAAAAATTATTTACGTAAACACATAATTTTTAAGTTTGAAATTACTTTCCTTTTCTAAAAGTTATTTTTTAAAGAAACTGGAACGGGGCCTAACGCCCATAGTCCTTGGGTCTTGCTCTAAGCTTGAATAGGTTTGGGCTTTGGGCTAAATTATTTGCTCCTCTACTAGAATTGGGTCATGGGATTTGGGCTTAATCCATTTGGACTTGGTTGGTTTTTGGTTTGGCTAGCCCAAAAGTGGGATACAAGTTAATTTGTATCAGCTTCTTAGAGTATCCACAATGCTATAAACAAAAGCAAAAGATTTTTAAAGTTAATAATGTTGATGCGAAATATCGTTCACAATGTTATAGTTAAACTTAACAACCTCCTTAGAAATAATCAAATTTTGGATTTTGAATAATCAAAACTAGCAACCTTTTGACAATAATTAAATTTAATAGACTCTACATATTCTCAATCAAATACACCATTCATTATACAAAAATGTTCTATCTCTTTTCCCTTTTCCTCTCTCTTTCTTTTTCAAACAATATTTTCGAAAAAAAATAATTTACTAAAAAAATGTTTTTTTTTTAGAAAACGGTCTTTTAGAAATAGTTTTTTTTCCAAAAAAAAGTTTCAAAAACTATTTTCTATTTCTAGTAAATAGTTTTTATTAGTTTCAAAAGTATTTTTAGAAAAACAAAATTTACTGTTCACAGTTTGTAGTTTTTTGTAGTTTGAAAATATGATGTGATAAATTTGGTTATTTAATTTTGATTGTGTCATTGTAGACATCTACATTACTAACTTAGCAATCTCTTGAATGAATAATCAAAAGCTAATATGGCAACTTTTGGTTATCAATTTTTGATTATAGCATTGTGGATACCCTTAGTTGGGATGTCTCCAACTCCCTTGCCAAACTAAATTCTTCCACCAAGTTTCATCAAGTTTGAGTTGCCAAATTCAATTCTTCCAATCAAGAATTCACCAAGTTTGAGTTAGATACAATTGCTGAACAAAAATAAAGTTTTATCATTTACAAGTGGCCAGGTTTCTCTTCTAGTTAATATTGGTCCATAAATAGTTGGGTCATTAATTCTTGGTAACTTGTCTTTCTTTTCTTTTTTCATCATTATTACCTAGTTGTCTCAGACTCTGGCTTTACCATTTTGCTGTAATTTTTTTTTTTTTTATGAACACCGAAACTTCGGAAACCACCGCAAACCAAGTGGGCAAGAGCCATTAAGCTCCAAAATGCTAAAACTACACCCAAAATTACACTCGTTGGAATATCAAAACTCCTCCTTCTTTCAATAGGGTAGCCCATTCGTTGGCTAAACAATCCCTATTAGGTGTTAGGTTAGAGAATTGGGGGGGTCCTGTCCCCCATTTTTTGGCTAACCTTGCCCTTGATGATGTACGGTCTTCGGGCCATCTTTCCTCTTAATAAAATCCTTGACTCTTTCCATGAAAAAAAAAAAAAGAATATCAAAACTTCTACAGATTGGGAAATGTGAAAGAATCAAAACTTATCTGTTAGGAAACGCAAGAGTGGGCATGGATTGGCATCTTCTTGTTTTGTGTTCAAGTCGTGTCATTTCAAATTAATGGATCAACTAAAAAAATAAATGGTCCCAAATTCATCCCGTTTACTTTTTGTATTTGCAAGTTAGGTCATATACGTATTCGTGTAAAAAGTGGTCAACCTAAACTCTCTAACTTCGAATGCGTTCATGTCTTACTAAAGAGTTGTGCGAAATTCCCATCCCTAATAATGATGTCGCATCACTTTTGTAAACAGTCAGTCATCAATCTTTCTCCGTTTACAGAGCATGCAGGAATTTCTCTGGTTGCATTAAACCTCAGCTTCGTCCAGTTTACTATCTCCAGCACATCCAACAGCAACTCAACTAAACATAGAAGAAAAACAATCTGAAAAAAGATAAATATATTTTTTGTATTGCAAAAATGGCAGATTACTCATTCACTGAAAAGCAGAGCGTCTGCAGTTCTTACAAACCCCATGCCATTTGTACAAATAATGCAGATGATTCTATGGTACAGAGTGCACAAACAAAAGAATAAATTAGACGTACTTCTACAACTTACTGGTTAGATTAAACCCAAGAACAAAGAAAAAAGAAAATAAAAAGAAAAACATTAAAATTCCCAAAAAGAAAATCATTACAATTAAAAAAAACTCTGGCAAGCACAAGCAAACATCAACCCTCAACCTGTTGAATTCATGGACTGTAGCAGATCTGAAACCAAAATCACCATTGCAAAGATCACCAGCTCTCTCATAGGGACTGAGCTCTGATATCTCAGACATCTACGTGTTTTACTTGAAATGATCTTGCTGAATTATTGCAATGAATTCAGGGTGCAACTCGTCATCCTCTTTGTGCTTCCATATTTCACCATTGGCATGGACAAGCCAGGATATTTGAGGAGAAAGTGAGGAGTAGTCTGCAAGTTAAAAATACCGATAGTAATGGGAAGTACTATCCAATCTGAAGTAACAGCATAGCAGCAAATAACAAAAAGGAGAGTTTTTTATTCACAACCCAACGAAAGATAAGCTTTGGAATGGAATAATGTATAGGTTACCATGAAGTATCAAATGGAGGATAATACCTTCTCTCCACAACAAGAATAAAACCAGGGTAACTGCCCCGGTTTGATTTTGTTTTGTTCTTTTTACCAGTTGACAAATAGGGGGACGAGAATTCAACAAATCATAGGGTAAAAGAGAGGGATAACTTGAAGTAAAAACTAAATGAGGTCACAAAAGTCAGTTGGACAAAGCTTACACACAAGTGAATGATACTCAAAAGGGACCCATAGATCAGCGATTGGCCATCATACTGCTTTATATACCCAAAGATATTCAAAGCTCATCCAGCTTTTCAAAGCATTTGAATAAATCTTTGTTCTAAAATCAGTCTAGGCAGCCGACTAGTTAGTACCTGGGCGCTAGGCGAGGGTCCAACGCCTAGATAAAAATCGGCCTAGGCACCAACTAGTCAGGCCTAGGCTCTAGGCACCCTCTTCCGCCCAAGTCCCGACTAGTGCCTCAACTTTTAGAACACTGAGCAAAATGACTACATGCGGTGAAAGGAGCAAGTAGCATATCCACCAAAAAACATTTAAACAATAGTCCTTTCTTGAATCCCGAATGTCCTCAATATTGAAATTGATGGCAGGCACATCTTGGAATGGTAATGGAAGTGCAACAGCCATTCCAAACACCTCAATCGATTTCAATTCTTCAACACGACCAAATGCAACATAAAGTTCAAAACAATATTCCACATAAAGAGCATGAATGACAGCTATTTACAAGTACGAGCACAGGGACACAACGCACAGAATTAAGAGTGTATGATTATGCAATCATGAGAGTGGCACCACGTACATGGCTTCTCTATGTTTCAATGTATAACATTTAGCTTGGTGTCAAGATATGAGACAGGAATTTGTTTGGGGGCAAAAGATTTCAAATGAATCGATGTTACATAATGCAAGAACATTTCAGATTGTGAGACAGTAAAATTCTTGGACAATTTTCTTTGGTTAAAGGAAGGCGATCGTCCTTATCGCAGGCTTTGCAACATTAAGAGATAAAATAGGATATGATAAGGTGTATATGAGCTACATATAAGTATTTCAACAGATTGGGAGTTGTAGGATCTCTATGGCAAACAATATGCGATGAGGGACGTGGGGAGAGTGGAGGGAGGATTTTTTGAGGTGGATCTCAACAGCGAATGGGTCTTTTCAGGGGACAGGTTATTACCAAGTTTTGACTGGAGAAGCAAATAGTTCCTTTCCCTAGAAAGCTATTTGCAGTACTCGAGCGCTAACTAAAGTTTCTTTTTTTGCTTGGTGTGCAGCTAAGGATAAGATTCTTACTATAGATAATCTTATAAGGTGCCAGATGGTTTTGGTGAATCGGTGTCCATGTGCTTGAGAGATGGAGTCAGTGGCACATTTGTTTATTCATTGTCCAGTGGCTAAGGAGCTTTGAAATGTGGTTCTTGTTTCGTGGGGCATGTTATCAGATGATCCCGTTGTGCTTGATGTGGTCAAGTAAGAGAGAAAGGAATCATAGATATTTTGAAGAGAATGAGATACCTTTGTTTAAAATTTAAAGCCTTTTGACTTTGGCTTTGTTTAGTTGGGAGTCGAGAGAGTGCAACCCTACTTTGAGTCAATTTTTTTGACATGTTAGATATTTTGGGGATATAGAGGGGTGTATAGGTCCTTATATATTTTGAAGTTTTCTTTTTCTATTCCTTGCTCTCTTTTGTACATGGGTAACATATCCCTTGATGCCTTTTCAATAAAAACTTATTACTTACCACAAAAAAAAAAAAAGGTAATCCAACAACCATTGGATGACAAAATAGGTTATGATAAGGTTTATGTGAACTCCTTGTAAATATTTAGTTAGTGTAAGGCAAATGCTAACCACCTCCCAATAGTTGGTAGTTAGCCTCCATGTGTGTATAACAAATAGAGTACGAAATATATGTAAATTCGTCCCGAAATATGTGCAAGTTGTATTGGGAAGAAAAATATGTTTCTCTTAAGAGTCTATTCTCCATAACTTTTTGGTCTATTTCGTTTTGTGTGTTTTGTTTGTCTTTTCTGAGTATTCGTTTAGTTCGGGTTTTTTTTTTTTTTTGGAATAATTATCCATTTTGACGAGAGAAGTCTAAAAAGTACAAAATTATGACCAAAAGCAAAAAAAAAAAAAAATTCACTAAAGATGAAAAAGAAAATACCAAACAACTATCTTTTTTTATCTAAAGTGTCGTCTTATATGAACTTTTTTCAACATCAGCCCACATTTTTATACTTTTCTGATTATTCGTCGAGACGAATGATTAATCTCAACAATTTCGACAAAAAGTTACGAAAAGTAAAAAAAAAATACAATAAAAAAGTTTTAGACAAAAAGTTTACGAGAATGGAGCCTAAGTTAATGCACATACGCTCGTGGTTAGAAGAACCCTCAACCAAATGCTAGATGGAGATGGGTGTGTGTGATGTGGCCGAAGGGTGCCAAACATCAACTTTCAACAACACTATAGCCTTTCATATGCCAAACATAAAGGTCTAGTGGTATGAACCAAGGGATTTATTTTACAGTAAACACCAAATGATGGTTGTTCTAACTAAAACAGCTTTGGCACATACTAGTGAGCTTTGGCAAAACCTTACTCCATGCACTGGGAATAATATTGTTCAAGAGCCCCAGTTAGCCGGCATACTTTATGTTCATTTTGGCATGAATCCCATAGAGAAATACTTAAACTTCACAAACACATTAGAAATTGAGTCTCACAAGAGACAAACTACCGCAGGCAAGGCCCCTACAATTTCTAGTCAACCACTGTGCATTCATATGTTTGGTATATATGTGCTACCATGTTTTACCTGTGACGGGAGGTGGATCAGGTTCTCTCGTACTATGCAAAACCATAGTACCCGAAAGCACAGTAATGAATCCACAAAGCGCTGATACAATATTGCTGGCACTCTGACCGGACCAATCCTGCAAATATTAGGAGTCTTATGTCATCATCTCATAAAGTAGATGAGGACCCAAAAAAAGCATTTGGTACACTTCTGAAATTACCTTGAACATTATTGCACTGGCCAAAATTGTGAGGGAGGTGAACATGGCATAGTAGATTGGAGAGACAACTGCTGTGTTGAAATTATCCAAAGCCTAGAAAATATGATGCCCATCAAACACGATTCTATACCAGAGCCCAGCAACAAATCAAGGAGAAATGTAAAAACTTGCAGTTACATATCCCTAAAATCACAATCTTAATCCTAGCCTCTGCCTTAACCCTAACCCTACTCACAGTTACTGTTCACGTCGTTACTGTTCACCGGACTGTTCACGTTACTGTTCATCATTGTTTGGTACCGTTCCGTCACTCTTATGCACTGATTGTTTTGGTAATTTTGGATTTTTGGTCAGTAACTTTGGATTTTTGGTCGATCTACAGTTTACTTGGATTTGGATTTCTGTTCTTTGTATGTGGTAATTATCTACAGTTTATCCTCTCCAATAGATGGTAGTTTGGGTATGTTGAAGTTTGATTTCAGCTGTTGGATTGTATTGAGTTATTTGGTCTATGTTGGCATATGAGCTCTTGGTTGTTGCTCAATATTGGGATTATGTTATTCAGTGGCTACTTTGTTTTTGTTGAAGCAGTTGGATGCATGCGTTGTCGTGCCCTTAGTTGTTAGCCAGTCAATCAGTTTCTTATTTCTTGTTTATTGGCCGTTGTTGGTGGAGTATTTGGTTGGTTGATCTATGGGTAGTTGACTAGTTGTCTCTCTTTGTACGGTGATATGTTTGCAATGAAATCTGGTTTTGATTCTACTTCCGATGTTTCTGGTGATTTCGGTTCTGGTGCATCTAATCATATGACTGGTACTTCTACTATTCTTTCTGGCCATTAGTCTATTGATAAACCATCTCGTGTTACCTTAGCCGATGGTTCTACCACTGATATTACTGGTTTGGGTTCGGTTTCTGTTACTTCTTCTTTGACTTTGGATTCCGTATTGCACGTTCCTCGTTTTCCATTAAATCTTATGTCTGTTAGTAAACTTACTAAATCTTTAAATTGCTCTGTCGCATTTCTTCCTGATGGTTGTGTGTTTCAGGATCTCAAGACGGGGCGAAAAATTGGTGGTGGTACTGAGCGTGGTGGTCTGTATTACTTTACCAACAATGTTCACCCTAGCTCTGTTGCTCTTCAGTCTTCTGTGTCACCCTATCAACATCATTGTCGACTTGGTCATCCATCCCTTCAAAATCTTAAACGGCTGGTACCTTCATGTAGCCGTGTTGATGCTTTGCCCTGTGAAGTCTGTGAGTTTAGCAAACATCATAGAGTGTCTTTTTATCCTAGGGTTGAGAGTCGCGTATCTTGTCCTTTTCACTTAGTTCATTCTGATATTTGGGGTCCAATGCGTGTTCCTAATGTTTTTGGCTTTCAGTATTATGTTATTTTTGTTGATGATTATTCTCGTGTTACATATCTTTATCTCATGAAAGAGCGATCAGAGTTGTCTTCTGTCTTTAAGTCATTTTATATGGAAATCAAAACTCAGTTTGATACTTGCATTCGCATGTTTCGTTCTGACAATGCAAGTGAATATTTTCATAATTCTCTTTCTAAGTTTTTTGATGACCATGGTATAATTCACCAATCTTCTTGCGCTTGAACTCCACAACAAAATGGAGTTGCCGAACGCAAGATTAGGAATTTATCAGGGGTTATGCGTGCTCTATTATTTCAAATGCAAGTTTCTAAGTCTTACTGGAGTTATGCTGTTCTTACAGCATGTTACTTGATCAATCGTATGCCATCTCGCATTCTAGGTGGTCAGATACCCCATACAGTTTTATTTCCTGGTCGCCCTCTCCACTCATTACCCCTACGAGTGTTTGGGTGCACTTGTTATGTTCATGCTCTGGATCCTGACCGGGACAAACTTGATCCACGATCAATTCGGTGTATTTTCCTGGGGTACTCGCGCACTCAGAAAGGGTATAAGTGTTACTCACCATCTCTTCGCCGCCATTTTGTCTGTGCTGATGTCACATTTAATGAGTCATTGCCCTTTTACTTGGGTAACAGTACTCCGATTGATCTTCCTGAGTCTGAGTCTGAGTCTGTGTTTCCTATTTGTGTACCATCTGGTCCTCCCTTGCAGGTGTATATTCGTCGGCAAAACGTATTAACAGCCCCATAAGTACCAGCCACCACGTCTCCTCCATCCCAAGATCCGGTTGCACCTTCACCGCCACCTCTGCCTCCGCCATCACCCGATCTTTCTATCGCTCTTCGCAAAGGTATTCGGTCTTACACATCTCATCCTATTGCTCGGTTTGTTTCCTATGATCACTTGTCTCCGTCCCTTCGTGCTTTTACTACTTCTGTTTCGTCCATTTTTGTTCCTAACACTGTTCAGGAGGCCTTATCTATTTTTGAGTGGCGGACAGCTATGGAGGCTGAGATGTCTACTCTTCATGACAATGGCACTTGGGAGGTGGTTTTTCTTCCACCAGAAAAGTCTACCGTTGGATGTCGGTGGGTATTTACCCTCAAGTATAATCCGGATGGCACAATAGAACGGTACAAGGCCCGTCTCGTGGCCAAAGGCTATACCTAGACGTATGGCATTGATTATGCCGAGACCTTCTCTCCAGTGGCCAAGATTAACTCTGTTTGCATTCTTATTTCTATGGCTGCCAATCTTGGTTGGCCCTTGTTTCAGTTGGATGTCAATAATGCATTTCTACATGGTGACCTGCTCGAGGAGGTGTATATGGAGCAATCTCCTGGGTTTGTTGCTCAAAGGGAGCGTTCTCAGGTGTGTCGCCTTCGCAAAGCCCTCCATGGTCTTAAACAGTCCCCTCGAGCTTGGTTTGGCAGGTTTAGTGATGCTGTGTTGCAATTTGGTATGCGTCGCTCTCATTCTGATCATTCTGACTTCTCCATTCAGTCAGATCGGGGAAGAGGAGTGTTGATTGTGTATGTGGATGATATCATTATTACTGGGGATGATCAGAAAGGTATTGATGAGTTGAAACAATTCTTACAGCGTCAATTTCACACCAAAGATTTGGGTAAGTTACGATATTTCTTGGGTATTGAGGTAGTAAGATCCAAAGAAGGGATCAGTCTATCGCAAAGAAAGTATACGCTAGATATTCTAGAGGAGACTGGTTTATTGGGAGCAAAGCCTGTGGAGACTCCTTTGGATCCAAACGTGAAATTGTGTGTTGATCAGGGGGAGATATTTCCTCATCCAGACCGTTATCGTCGCTTGGTAGGCAAGCTGAATTATCTCACCAATACACGGCCTGATATCTCATTTGCTGTCAGTATGGTAAGTCAGTTCATGTCAGCCCCTCGTTTTCCACATTGGGAAGCTTGTCTTCATATTGTGAAGTATCTCAAGGCTCATCCTGGACGTGGCCTGTTTTATCGTTCAAATGGTCATTTGCGTGTTGAAGCCTTTACCGACACTGATTGGGCAGGATCACCATCTGATAGACGGTCCACAACTGGGTACTGTACTTTTGTTGGTGGAAATTTAGTTACCTGGAAGAGCAAGAAACAAACTGTGGTTGCTCGATCCAGTGCTGAAGCAGAGTATCGTGCCATGGCTCATACTACATGCGATGTTGTATGGTTGAGAGCTTTGCTCGAGGAGTTGGGATTTGGCGTACAGTTACCTATTCCTATGTATTGTGATAATCAAGCAGCAATACATATCGTTTCAAATCCGGTATTTCATGAGAGTACCAAACATATTGAGGTAGATTGTCATATCGTTCGAGAGAAGGTTGATGGTGGTGTGTTGGCTACCCCTTTCGTGTCTACAGGAGCTCAGTTGGCAGATATCTTCACCAAACCACTGTTTAAATCTCGTTTAGAATTTTTATGTAACAAGCTGGGATTTTGTGATATCTATTCTCCAGCTTGAGGGGGAGTGTTAGAAGTGTTTATTAGAGAGAGTGGGTTTTGTCCCACATTGCTTATCTTGTAGTTGTGTAACTCTCCAGACTTAAATAAATATAATTTATATGTGTAAGGGTTTAGTAACACCCTATACACTTTTTCCTTCTTTCTCTCTCAACAGGTTTTAGCCTAGAGTAGTTGGGTATTTAGTTCCATTCGTAGGTACTGTATAATACCATCACATACTGTTTTGAAACAATAACAGAACTCATCTAGTCCCCAATCATTAGCGGTATGGGCGGAGAAGGATTGGAGACAGACTTAACCTTTGGCAATATATGCACAAAGTAGCTACTCTCAGAATACCATTGAAATAGTGGCCCCCCTATACCTTCAAGAACTGAGGAGCTAAAAGATGTTTTTTTTGCGGAACCATACCCCAAATCAAAGCTGAAAGACATTAGAGAGGGCAGGCCTAAAGACCCAAATCAATTTCTGTGCACATTACCATGCTTCCTTCATTCATAATCCAGAGCTCAGAAAGCACACGTTAGGTTTGTTCTGTATGACCTAGTCATGTGGGAGGAGTCTGCATCCATTTAAGTGGTCACATACCAGAAATAGGATCCTAAATGATGCAATGTCGATAAAGAAATCAATTGCTACTTGCTAGGCTAAGTATATCTGGGATCTCCCTTCATCTAGTGTTGTGCCTTGTGTTTTTCTAGAGGCAAGATTATTGATGCATAGCCTAAGAAGCACGTGTACCAGTACGAGTGCGGATACGGGTACATCCATACCTAAAAAATGCAAGGTACGACTGGGGTATGTATATAACAAATGTATATTTATAACTTAGAGCAATGTACTACACGTAATAATTACACTTCAACTAAAGGAAATAGTTAAATGACTTGGGCAATTCGGAATCTAACATCAGATAGTAGTTTAACACCAAACTTCAGGTACAAATCAGAGTTTAATGCCACTATACTAAAGAACCTTCAAGGAGAAAAGTTTTGGTGCGTGTTTCATGTACCCGGTACGGATTTAGAAGTACCATGCAAAGTACCGGTACCCAGTACGTTATGGGTATGAGTACGTCGGGGTTTTAGAAGTACCCGTGCTTCATAGTGCATAGCATAAGGTGCAACCGTGCAAGCATAAACAAGATGCATTAGATCTAGCTTACATAAATAAATAAAAATCAATTGCATAGCATAAGGTGCAACCGTGCAAGCATAAACAAGATGCATTAGATCTAGCTTACATAAATAAAAAAAAAATCAATTAAAACCGAAAGAAATTAATGGCAAACTGGAAGGTACTAGCATAAGGAGTTTGAAAAGCTTATTGCAGAAAATTATGCCCTACCAATGATGAGTAGTCAGTTGGGACCCAATTATGCCCCTTCCTAGAAACCACACAAGCCAAGCGCGAAATATATATATATATATATATATATAAATATTTGAATGGCACAGGATAAAAGGACATAAGCAGTACTCAAAGGCTCCAACTTAGATCAGGGTCGGAAGAGGTAGGAAATAGATACCCCAGGTACTCCAAATTCTGGAGACTCATTTCCAAGTACTTGTGATATTTTGTGGGCTTTTCCAAGTCGACAATCTGTTGAACCGCAGTGTAACAGGGGTTACAGTGGCAACCATTGCCTCATCATTCACACAGGCATTTCTACGAGCAAAACCCATAGGGCACACGAAGACAAGTTTTGAAAGGGGTTAAGGGAACATCAAGACAAGTGTAAATTGGTCTTTCTACAGTGAGATTTGTGATTTGACTTTGGACAAACTTCTTATACCAATTCTCAAATTAGGTTTCTTTGCTTTCCATGAATTTAGACGGAATTTTCATCTAAGCACTTTAGCCTGCAACGGCAAGTGGCTAACAGCTGTTTTTAAGACACCAATGGCTAAATCCTCCAAGGCCAAACCACAGAGGATAGTTCAATTCCATCGATAAGTAATTAGTAGTACTCAGAAAACTAGAATGCACGGAGGTAACGGCATGGAATGGTAAATATATTGCACCCTTGCCTCTGCGCCACCTCAACTTTCCTCCCAAAGTCACTTCCACATGGGGGGAAAAAAAAAACAGAAGCCAAAGAGCAAGACTGTCAATCCAAATTTTGTAAACAATCAAAATTACATAGTGGGCAGCAACTTACACCTAACTACAACAATAACAAAATCACTGCTGTTCTTGTTTTGTCATGCACATTAAGCAATAGGAAAATATAGGGAGGTGTATTCGGTTATTCCACTCCCTTTCAATTCCAAAAGCTATAAAATTGTACAACTAGGGTTGATTCAATTCAGTTCTATTAAAAGCCAATTGGTGACTCAAATTGCCATTACAGACTGTCAATAAATCTTCCGTAATAGAGAGTGAATTAGCAATCAATAAATATATAACCATGTCCTTTGCCTTTATCATGCTTCTAATGTTGGAAACAAAAAAAGCTAGGTGAAGATAATGGGAGAAGACGATGAGTGGAAAGAAGTTATCAAAGGGAAAGGAGAAGCTTGGTGCGCAAAATGTAGTAAGAAAGACTCACTTAGAGCTCTCCAAGATTTATAAGACACTCTGATTACTTATGGGAATAATTGGTGGGAATGAAGCATAATGTCCATTAGCATACAGACATGTCACATATCGTGATTTGATGGATTTAGAATTGAGTCCGCAAGGATCATAAATGGAACTAAGCAAACACATAATGACCTGATGCACTAGAAATACAAACTATCTGCTTATAATCTCCTTCAAGCTCGCTCAATATGCAAAACAGATATAGAGGAGCCAACAGATCATTCTTCTCATACCATACAACTCCAAACAATTTCTCCCAACCCAAGAACATCAGTGATTTATAAGAAAATACTTACAAGTTTAATCTTATCTTGTTAGATAGACACAATACCATAAAGCCATAAGATCTCCTAGTTTCGTACTAATTCGACAAACACACTTTTCTTTTGATTCAAGCTATAAAACTACAATGTCGCCCAACCAAGTACATTCTCCAAAACTGTTAATTTTATACTTGCATCGATCCACTCACAAGCCTCAGGGGTTGAAAACAAGCTGAGCTTTAGACGAGTCAAATAGGGGTTGTTCAAGTTGCTACTACACTTTATGAAGCTCGAGAAAATGTGTTCAAGCTTGGCTTGGTTATCACACAAGACAATCTCAAACAAGCACAAGAAACTTGGTTTATTTACGTAGTATAGAGCTTAACAAGTCAAGTCCGAGTCATGCTTACGAAAATAATGACCCAATGAGCTTTGAGTAAACTTGGATTTCATACAGAATTTTCGGACAATTTTGTGTGCATTATTATTACCACATTATCCACCAAGATGCTATCTTTGAATAGAAAAAGGTCCTATTGGATGCATTTGACAACAATATCACATCGTTTTAGTGCCACATTTAGAAACATTGAAACAAGGAAACAACAAGAAGAAAGTGAACTGACCTTATTCAAATAATTCAACTGAGTTATAATACAAGTAACTGCTACCATTGCAAAAATCCACGTCTGGAAGCTTGCTAGCTGGCTTGACCCTTCCAATGTGAGTTTTATAGCAGTTCCTATTGCTTTTATACTCATAACCTGTAAAACCCCAACAAGAAACCTCTGCATCACGACTATGACAGTTGCCGAAGTGGAAATTAGTAATGAGTCTGTGCAACTGTCCCTACCAGAAAAACTTGTATAATAACCACATGATGTAGATGGCAAAATTGGCGCATGAAAAAGAAAAAGAAAAGAAGAGTGGTCCATATTTTCTTAAGTAACCAAAGAAAAAAGGTGAGCCCAAAGACTTTTAAACCCATACAGATATGCACGTAGCAATAATACACGACATTATTCGGGGAGTAGGCGATGCAATAAGCAGCATGCACTTTTAAGGAGCCCTACATTTACTAAAATACTCAGGTATTCATAGAAACTATGTCAACTTTTGTTTGTCCTCACTTAAAATTAACTTCCACAATTTTGGACACACTGAGGACAGTTTCTGAAACTTCTCAACATGACACACATATCACACTAAGTGTGGTGTCTTTTTTTGAACATCAATTAGCGTGGTGTCTGATATCCTCAAGTATGGTGCTCAAACGCCATAAACCTACAAACCACGTCTACGGGTACAAGTACAGATATCGAGACAGTACGGGTTCAAGTATCGATACGAAACAGGTACAAGTACAGGGCAAAACCAATACGTATGTTGCTGTTTCCGTTGGGGCGCGACTATAACAAATGAATTTTTACAAGCTAGAGCAATCTATTACATGTAATAATTTTACTTCAAATAAAGAAAAGAGCTAAATGACACCAGCAATTAAGAATCCAACACAATAGCTTAACCTGCAACCTAAGGAGCACGTGTACAGGTATGGGTACAGCAGTACGGTGAAACCTAGAAAATTTAGGGTACAGGTATGTCTGGGGTTCGGCTATAACAAATGTATCTTAAAATATAGAGCAATGTACTACACGTAATAGTTTCGCATCAAATAAAGGAAATAGCAAATGACTTGGGCGATTAAGAATCCAACATCAAATAACTGTTTAACGCCAACCTTAAGGTGAAACTCAAACTTTAATGCCATTGTACAAGAGAAACTATGGACCAAAATCTTTATTCTGGAATCATGCTAAGCATGGAAACAACAAGTCTCATCAACTTAGCTTCATCACTGCATTGGGTACCGCTCGATATATATTGCGTTACTTTTGGGGTACGACAAACATCATAGGGAAAAATCTCGGTATGAGTTTCGTGTACTCAGTACATATTTAGAAGTACCATGTCAAATACCACTACCCAGTACATTACGTGTACGAGTACGACTGGGTCTTAGAAGTACCTGTACTTCATGGCCTGTAATATAAGGTACTAATAAGAGTTTAGTGCCATTATACTAAAGATCCTATCGACCAAAATCTTTATTCTAACAATATGCTAAGCATAGAAAAGAGAAGTCTTATCAATTTAGCTTCATCTCTCTGTGGACGTGCCATTAAACTAAAGATCCTATCAACTAAAATCATTATTCTAAAAATATGCTAAGCATAGAAAAGGGGAAGTCTTATCAATTTAGCTCCATCTCTCCGTGGACATACGGCTGGATATTTATTGCCGTACTTTGGGTACAAGAAAAGTCAAAAAGAGAAGTTGGGTACCCAGTACGTCACAAGTACAACGGGGTTTTAGAAATACCCGTGCTTCATAGCAATAAACATTTTTAAAACATAGTATCACATATAACCAACAAGAAGTATGCAATAGACACTTCCAACAAAAGTAATGGCATAACAACAAAAGATTAAAATTTGAAGGGGAGGGGGAGGCGCGAAACAAGCATTATTTCCTACTGTTCCGATATAAGACTAACCATGGTATATGACACTTAGTGTTTGGCTATTACGAAACAATATGTGAATAACATGAGTGTAGCTGAAACTAATGCAGTTGCCATAGAGTAGTCCCACTTTAGGCATTATAAGCCTCGAGTGGCATGATTGTAAATAAGTGGCGATGCAACGGTGGAATTAGGAGTCGGGCCTACCTAGGTTCGATCCGAAACGGCCCAACAGTCAAGACACATCGCCTTTGGCCATGTGCCGTGTGCTTTTTTGCCGTTTGAGGCCGTCTAGGGCTCCGAAAGAGCAATTTTGTAGTTTTAGGAAATATTTTGTTTGCTTATAACTTATAGTAGGAATTTCTATTTCAATCCGTTCTTTTTGGAGAAGACTTATTTTTTCCCCTATTTTCTGAATTTGTAATAATTTCAAAATTTTCCGAAATTGGTAATTTTTCGTTTTATTCATTTGTAAGCCTTGGGGCTAAATGGTTTTTTGATTATTGTTGAATAAGAAAGAGAGAGTTTCTCTACATTTATCCCGTTTGTGATTGTCCTTGCTACACGTTAGTTCTTAAATTCATAGTTTCGCCCTGCATTAGAAACGAAAACCTTCATGTAGCACCAATAGAAGATAAGATGAGAGAGAATAGATTAAGATGGTTTGGACATGTCTATCGTGGATTAGTAGATGCAGTTGTTACGAGTGATATGGTTACGGTAGATGGCAGTATTAAGGGGTGAGGTAGACCAAAATTGACTTTAGAGGTAGTAGTATGATGCCCTTGACGGAGCTTAATGGAGAAAACGAATTGATGTAGTTGACTGCAATTGATTTCTTTAAAGATAGCCTTGAAGGGAATGGTGCTGGTTTCCTTGCTTAATTGGCTTAAAGAGGGTGCATCATCCTCATACTTTAATAGATCTTTTGTGACACTTACAAAATGCTGATAGATGAAAGATCTATGACTACGGATACAGAAGATTAAGAAAGATCTACGGAGACAGGAATATTTGGGAATGATCACTTGCTACAATCTGTTTGACTACAGCAACTATCTACAAAGACTTCGATAGTTATAAAATAGGAGAGAGACAGGGGAGGTAAAGAATACTACATACCGTCAACGATCCAATCACCGAGCATATGCCAATATAAACCATTATGTTTGTCTGTCCAAAGCGCGGTTCGCAGTACAACACAAGCACCAACACCACAGCCACTGCAGAGGCCGTGTACAGAAGAAAAGCTGAACAAACAAAAAAATAAAAAATATCAAGGGAAATAAACAAGATATGTTAACCAAGCATAGCAATTAGTGAAAATCAGTTTACCTGGTTGTATTGCTAATTCCCAGATCTCTTCCACTGAATTTATACTGTGTTCACTAGGTGCATGAAGCACAATCACGGTGGACCCCACTACGCACAAAACACACCCCAGTATGCCCATACGTCGCAATTTCTCCTTCAATAAAAAGTGTGCAAGAACAGCACTGAAATGACAAACAAAATCCCAAAATTTGTATCACTCATTAGGACTGAAAATGTAAGCCAGTGAAATACACAAAAAACAAAAAACAAAGAATTACCTAACAATTATACTCAATGCTCCAAGAGGTGTCACAAGCACAGCAGGAGCATAAATGTAAGCAATAAAATTGGCTAATTCTCCAACAATCACTGCCAAAATTGGAGAAATAACAACACCAAATTCTTATTTATCCTGATTTTCTAGAACCAACAGCTAAATGCATTTTAACCATTTAGAACTACAAGACTTACTAGTGATCATGCCAATCCACCAAAGTGGCTGCAGTAGATAACCGTATCCTCCTGAACCTTCATTTAAGAAACAAGTTCACCATCAAAAAGAAAACAAAGCAATAAACACACTACGACATGCTTTTAACTATCCAGCACCTGGTTTTGTATGGAAACTTCTTGTGACAACATGAAGAGCATTTTGGGTACACTGCAGGAATATCTATAGAGTATATAAAAGGACCTAACCTAATCCTGATGTAATTGTTTACAACTTACGACATAAGAGTTAAGATTATCTAACATATGTAAAATTGCATGGACAAACATAAGCTGAAAAAATAGGACTGGCGTAATCTCGTTAACAAGTTTACAGAAATTAAAACTCTTCAAATTGAGTATACACTTCTTCTAGACGATCTGTACTACCACTATGTCAAGAATCCCTCCTATTGATAGCATCATTTACCTAACCAATGTCATGCAGTTGCCACTATCCTTCGACATTTCCTAATTCCTGCTGAGTTCAAAGTTCAAACATGCTCAGGTACTAAGAATACTGGTCAGAGATACCTTCTAGTAACTAATAATGCTACTATTAAATTGCCAAAAAACAAGTAGTTTTCTGCACCAGCTTGAGAGCACGACCATGGTCCCCGGCAGCCACACCTACGACCATTCCTAGCTGCTACTTAAGTGACTCCTTACCAAATTTCCTGCAAAGCTAGTGTCCATTCTTCTAGGACAACAAAAGATGCTACCCTCCAACTTCTATCTTGTCTCTCCATTCCAAATTGCAATCTCTGGTCCTCCGGTAATCCCTCATAAACAAAGGCTAATGATAAAAAATCATCCCTTACAAGGCAGTGTTTGGTACACAGGAACAAGTTAACACGGAATGGTCATTCTTTTGCAATGCTCATTTTATCACTCTGGTATCCCAACCAATTCATAACACACATGGCAAAATAAATCATCATTCACCATTTTAGGCAAACGGGCATTCCATGACGAGGTCAAGAAACGACTATTTCATTCTTCAGTAAAATCATTCGAGCAAACCAAACACTACCTATGTTACAACGGCTTCATTCCCCGTTTGCTAATCTGTACTGAAGTAACAAAACCTCTTCTTTCGAAAATGTGCATTTGCACAGTTAATCTACTGTATCCAAAATGATGTAAGCTTAAAGTATGCATCCAATTAACAAAACATGAGCTGGGAAATGATGAATAAATGGTCCACTTACTGGCACGAGGGCCCGAGGCGCCGGCCCGCTGGAGACCCTTCTTCTTGATAATGAAACTCGCTCCAATGAAGATACTGGACGCCACAGCGAGAGAAAACCCTATCAAATTATCTGTAAACATGACACCAATTCAAGGGTTTGCTTTCTAATAAGCAGTGGCTTTTTCATCTGAATCAGATGATCCTGGCGCAGAAACAGATCCCGGTGTGTATCTCAAGTCGACCAATGGAAACCCTAGATTTCAATTCCGATGCCCCTGTACATATGCATGTACTATGTAGTATATAAATCTCTCTATATATATGTAATGGGTGAATCTATGTCTATGTGGGTGTATGTATGCGGAGGAAAGGAAATGAAGGTACGCAATGCAGCAATCACCTGCCAGTCCAAACTAGAACGGTCGCCGTTGGTGGGGAAGAGCAGATAAACGTACGCAGCTCAAGTCTACAAAGGGGTGATTTTTGGATTGAAACAGTAACTTCTTCTTTTTTAAAAATTTGGATTGGTTAGTTAGTTATCCATCAAACTTTTTTACTAAGATTTTTCTTTATAAGAAGAATAAAAAAAAAGAAATTTTTTTTTTATCGAAACTCATATTTTTTTTATATAAAAAAAACATAGATGAAGTAAAAAAAATTATTTTATTAACTTATTTTTGTCTTTATTTAAAAAATTATGAGTTTCGATCAAAAAATTTTACTTTTCTGATTGACGAATCAATAAGTCATAAAAATTTGACACAAAACAAACAAAGAAAAAAATTTGAATAAAGACAAAAAAATATGTTACTCAACTTTTTAATCCAAACCCGTCCTAAATCTTTAAATAAAAAAAAAAAGGTCTACTAAATTACATTTTTTCCCTCTACTAAGGATAAAAGTTGAAGAATATTTCAAAATGGTACCTGTAACTTTTGACTCGATGTCTCGTGAACATTTAAACTTTATTTTAGGCTGTTAATTTTGCCACTTCTTTTTTTGTTAACGCTACTCTCTGCAAGTGTCTTTTTGCAAGTGTACAATTGTGCAAAAATACACAGGAGTAGCGTTAACAAAATAGGAAGTGGCAAAATCATTTTCCTTATTTTATTTCAATTAAATGCATGTACATTAATAAAAAAAAAACCCTTATTTAGGAACCTAATATCATTTTCCGACAAATTCTAGCAGAAATATAACGCCCCCAATTTTGGTACGTTAATTAAACATTATATTGATAAAAACTAAGTAGAGTCTGGCTCATTATTACAACATAACTCCTAAGAGAGTGCTTAGATTACACAAAAGAATGACAAATCTAAGGTTATCTATTGCTCCGCCTCCTTCTCCATTCTAGCCAACTCCTCGGCTCCGAAAGCCTCCAAAGTGTACTGTTCATCTTGCTCATCTATAAACTCTGACACATTATACCAACGTCGCCCCCAGTATAATATGTTAGGGTCACCAAAAGGTAACACCATGAGCTACAGGAGCTCAATAGAATAAATCATACCCACTAACCCTTAACTTACAAGTAAAAGATAATATCGTTAACGATTTTCCAAACTTAACATGTTTCTTAACAAACAAATAACAATTACACATCTACATTCGCTATCTATCGTTGGTGTCCATGATTTTCGAGTTTCTCCTACATGACTCATCGTAGACTATGTCTCCATTTTTCACTTTACAAAATCAATATTTTCGAATATCATTCCAAAATCCATTTTTAACACACCCAACCTCGGTTCCGCCGTTCCAGGTTCCCGAATATCCTCACAATGGTTCTGTCGCACCGGGTTCCCATTGGCACACATTAGCATTGGCTCCTCTCCACTGATAACCAAGCCACACACCCAACCTCGGTTCCGCCGTTCCGGTCTCCCGAGTATCCTCACAATGGCTCCACTGTCCCGGGTTCCCATTGGCACACACACACGTAAAACTCACATAATGACTATCATGTCTGGTCATTATGTAGTTTTAAAAATATTTTATCAAGTCAATGCCTTTAAACACACCCTAGGTGTCATGTTTCTAACTTTCTCGGTTTTCGTGTCTCGTTCACATGCATAGACTCCGCGGCCGGACTTCTTATGATAAAATCATAAATTATTCATTGTAATCTTGAAACTAAACTAACAAAATCATCCAACTCTATCTTAAATTGCATGCTCATATTATCACATCATCATGCTCGACATTAACACACAAAGTAAAGCATAGTGCCACATGGACGGACACCTTTGGAGTGGTAAACCACTTATGCTTTATAACCGCAAATAATGCAAGCAACACGTAAACAAGCTCATAACCAATTCAAAGATCAAAATACGAATACTTTTAATTAAGTTAGTACTTGTCGAAAACCGTTCCTACCTTTTTTGTGGGAAGTTCAAAGAGACAACATATGGTTATAGGATTAAAAGTCATTTATTCAACATGTTAATACCACCATAAGCAACTTAGGTTTACTAACAATCATGCATTTCAAACATTTAGCTAAATAACAATCTTTGTATACTTAGAGATAGGGATTAGGGATATTCTACTATATGTCGAGATAGAGAGTACGAGCATTCTACATTCATTTCAACAAACGCTTATCATACGATATACTTAGAGCTAGAAGGTATTGGAAAATCTACCGTTCTTCTTGGCGGTAGGGCGGCTACGGAAAGTACATCGGCTATCGGATGGAGTAACGTCTTACGGGAAGCTTCCTGTAGCTTCAAAAGAGAAGGTTTCTCTCGAAACTAAATCTTGACTAGCACTACTAAAACTTTGGGATCAAGAGGGTGGTGGAGTGGCGGCTTTAGATGAGTTTCTTGAAGAACTTGGAAAGAACTTCAAGAACAAGCAGAGAACAAGTAGAGAACAAGCAAGAACACTAGACTTTCTAGAGAGAAAAGTTGAAGTATGAGATATGTGTGTTGAATGGTGAGAATGGGGTCCTATTTATAGGTAAAGATTGGCTCCTTCTCTCCCCTCCTTGGCCGGCCTCTCTCTTTCCCTTTGTCCAATGGATTTTGCTCCATTATCTTGTCACTTCAATCCTTGAAAGCACACAAGATCTTCTCTTTTCTTTACTTCCATTCTAGGACAAGTTTAGGTTATTCTAATGGGTTTCTAGTCTTGTCTAGTACTTAGGAGATTGGGTTGGATATGAAAGTATAAGAAAACCTAGATTTGGTTGTACTTTGATTGGGCAAGAAGTTGGCCAAAGAACCTTGACTAGATTGAGTGAGTACACAAGCACAGACATCACTCCCTCTCTCTCTCCTTCTCTCTCTCGGCCCCCTCTCTCTCTCTCTCGGCCCCTCCTCTCTCTCTCTCTCTCTCTCTAGTACAATGTATATGTATATGTGTATAAGGACAAGGGTTGGTGGTTGACTTGAGAAAGAGTATAGGATTGTGTTGTAAGGTTGTAAGAAATCTTATACTTCTAAATCTCCCCCATATCTTCCTATATTTCTCCTTTCACAAGTACAAGTACTTATATATATAGGATTTGGTGGAAGAAAATCTAGGGGACTTGTACATCAATCTCCCTCTTTCTCCTATCTCTCTCTCGGCCTCTTTCTCCCTCCCTCCCTCTCTCTCTCTCTCTCTCTCCTATCTATCTCCCTTGTTTAATGTATATATGACCGAGCATACAAAAGTACACAAGTACTACATGACCTCACTAGATCTTCCAATTCAAAATTCCCTATTAAACTTAGTCTAATTGGCACATGTCTTATTATAAAACTATATTAGGGTACATAGAATCCTAGGATAAGATATTCGTATCTATTCTTTAAGTATATAGGCACATGGTAGATCTAAGAAGCAAATAAACTAATTGTGGGCTCCCGCACCCGAAAGCGCTAATTCGAAGAGTCGCCACCCAGATTTTTAGGATGGATGATCCAAGAAACCGAGAGTTTGATTTGAAAAAGAAAGGCTTTTGGTCTAGCGAAAACGTTGAGATTTTGGATCCGGGAGCCACGTTACGAACGGGGAAGGTTTTGTTGAAAAAGCACCCCGCTCGCCCGGTAAAACCGATCTCTACTAAGCATTTTAAATGGGGGATTTAATACCATTTGAAAAACTTAACTTTAAAACATATATGGGGAAGGGACACGGGATAGAATATAACACATTGGTGTGCTTGTGGTGCGAACTGTACAGAATGATAAGAATGATGCAAGCAAATATAATGAAAAACATTTGACAAGCTGTCTGGACCACGGCCATCTCTTACGCGGCACACTGTAATGCCCCGCACGGCTCTTCAGTATGCCGCGCGTGGTACCTATTCTGCTGTCAGTCTGTTACAAGCATTCAGGACGTCACCCGACCTCGGGACAGTACCACTCCATCAAGCCATGAACACAAAATAATTTTTGTTACATTTGATCATCCGAGATGATCTAAGAAATCTTATTTATGAAATAAAATATGGCTTGTAGATATGGTCTTGTTCCGAAAATACTAATGTCGGTATCTCAACAACAACAATGGGCCCGATGAATGATGGCCATGATCCAAACAGCTCAGACAAGAAAACAATAGCTAATGAAGTGCCGTGCGCTTAAACATGATACGCCGTGCGATACCCGGATGCATCGCACGGTGCAACCAACACAACGTGCGGTACACCTGTCTACACATTCCAGAATCAGCTTGCTTTTACATGACAAAACAAACCATAGGTCTGTAAAATAGTTTGTTATATTTTCTGGATCTTCGAAAAATGATTTATGGGACCATTTTCTTCATCTTATCATGTAAAATAATGTTAAAAGCTTTTTGAAATATTGAGAGATCTCATAAAGTAAAAAAAAGAAAGACTTTCAACATGAAACTTGAATCTAGAATGTATCCGCACAATCTTTAAGCAATATTAATCGAAATATGAAAAGAAAAAGCACAAAGAAGAAAAGAAAAAGAAAAGAAAAGAAAAGAAAAGAAAGACTTTGAATGTAAAACTCGTTTGAGACCCAAGCTCGGTATAGAAAGACCGAGAAGGGCCTCGATCGGCTCCCCTCAAGGCTAAATGTAGTTTAGCCCAAGGAAATGGATTTATACCTTTTGATCGAAGCTTGGATGTGCTTGAAGGTGGAGGAATGGAAGTTGATTTGGATTGAACTTGAGAGACTTGAGAGCAAATGAGTGTAGAGAGAGAAAGAGACGTGTATAGTGGTGGTTGGTGTAAGAAGTTGTAGTGAGAGAATCATAAGGGAGTATTTTTAGAGAGAGAGAGTGAGAGCCAAAAAAATGGCAGGGTAACTTTACTTGGAGTTGGAGGGGTCCTTCTCAACTAGAGAGGAGGTGTATTTATAGGCAAAAGAGCCAAGGATGATCACTAAAAGAGGGGAGGTGACTTCTGGGCCGAATAAAACTCATTTTCGGGCACAGACGCTCCTCCTGCAGGCGTGGCCGACAGCTTTCTGCGACTGTCAGAACTTTTTCTCAAGGTGCCGTGCGACGTAGTGGAGTCCCGTGCGAGAGAGTGATTTTTTGAATTTTCTAAGGTGCCGTGCGCCCTTTTGAAGTGCCGCGCGCTATGTGAATCAGCACAGCACACCGAACTTCGCGAGGGCGCCCCGGACACTCCCGAACTCGGATTTGGACGCGGTTTGAAGCGTTGGAAAGCTCGTCGAGTCCTCTTTCTAACCCAAGTGGTTTCACTCAAAGACATTTTATACATTGAAATGTGTGCCTATTTTACCCTCAGTGTGTCATGAAAAAAGTTATTTTTGACAAAGCAAACGCATCTTTCTCTTTTGCAATTGAACCGAGGGCCACCCTACATTATTGAAAAGGGTTTTCTTGAGGTTAGAGAAGGAGTAGCAAAGGAGCAACAATCCAAGCCTCGAAGGTATATTTTTCCTTATTTCATCATCGGGGAAACTTAAAGATTTTTCAGGGGTCCAGATTGGGGTGTCTACAGTAGTCCCTCTTTAACGGAACTTAGGTACCATTGCTTGGTATAAGTGACGTTAAAGATTAGACATCCCAATCCATCGCTCCAAAGTCTTTAAGTTAAATGCAAGAATGCAATAAAGGTGGTCGCGCTCATGGAGCTGCCTACGTACCCCGTTGTAGGGATCAGACCAGCGTAGTTTGATTGGAACAATGCAAGTAAAGCGAATCCCAGAGGACAAATTGCGAGACAAAGCGAAGTCCAGAGGACAAAGTGTGAGACAAATTGCAGTCCCGGAGGACGAAGTGCAGATAAGGTGCAGTCCCAGGGGACAAAGTGCAGATAGAGTGCGAGTCCCGGAGGACAAAATGTTAGATAGAGTGCAGTCCCGGAGGACGAACCACAGCTTGAGAAACTAAAAGAAAAAAAAGCTCCCAGGTCGGTTAGACCATAGCCAGAGAAACGAAGAGACTTTAGGTGGGTAAGACCGTAGCTTGAGAAACTAAGAGGCTTTTAGGTCGGTTAGACCATAGCCTTAAAAATTAAAAGGCTTTTAGGTCAGTTAGACCGTAGCCCGAGAAATTAAGAGGCTTTAAGGTCAATTAGACCGTAGCCCGAGAGACGAAGAGGCTTTTAGGTCAATTAGACCATAGCCCGAGAAACTAAGAGGCTTTTAGGTCGGTTAGACCCTAGCCTGAGAAATTAAGAAGCTTTTAGGTCGGTTAGACCGTAGCCCGAGAAACTAAGAGGTTTTTAGGTCGGTTAGACCGTAGCCCGAGAGACGAAGAGGCTTTTAGGTCTTTTAGACCGTAGCCCGACAGACGAAGAGGCTTTTAGGTCAATTAGACCGTGACCCGAGAGACTAAGAAGCTTTTAGGTCAATTAGACCGTAGCCCGAGAGACGAAGAGGCTTTTAGGTCATTTAGACCGTAGCCCGAGAGACGAAGAAGCTTTTAGGTCAATTAGACCGTAGCCTAAGAGACTAAGAGGCTTTTAGGTCAATTAGACCGTAGCCCGAGAGACGAAGAGGCTTTTAGGTCATTTAGACCGTAGCCCGAGAAACGAAGAGGCTTTTAGGTCAATTATACAGTAGCCCGAGAGACAAAGAGGCTTTTAGGTCAATTAGACCGTAGCCCGAGAGACTAAGAGGCTTTTAGGTCAATTAGACCGTAGCCCGAGAGACGAAGAGGCTTTTAGGTCAATTAGACCGTAGCCCGAGAGACTAAGAGGCTTTTAGGTCAATGAGACCGTAGCCCAAGAGACGAAGAGGCTTTTAGGTCAATGAGACCGTAGCCCGAGAGGCGAAGAGGCTTTTAGGTCAATGAGACCGTAGCCCGAGAGACGAAGAGGCTTTTAGGTCAATCAGACCGTAGCCCGAGAGACGAAGAGGCTTTTAGGTCAATTAGACCGTAGCCCGAGAGACGAAGAGGCTTTTAGGTCAATTAGACCGTAGCCCGAGAGACGAAGAGACTTTTAGGTCAATCAGACCGTAGACCGAGAGACGAAGAGGCTTTTAGGTCAATCAGACCGTAGCCCGAGAGACTAAGAGGCTTTTAGGTCAATTAGACCGTAGCCCGAGAGACTAAGAGGCTTTTAGGTCAATTAGACCGTAGCCCGAGAGACGAAGAGGCTTTTAGGTCAATTAGACCGTAGCCCGAGAGACTAAGAGGCTTTTAGGTCAATTAGACCGTAGCCCGAGAGACGGAGAAGCTTTTAGGTCAATTAGACCGTAGCCCGAGAGACGAAGTGTAATGCCCCGAATTTTGGGTACGTTAAATAAACATTTTTATTGAATAAATTAAGGAGAGTCTAGCTCATTATTACAACATAATTCTCACAAGAGTACTTTTATTCAACAAAAGAGGGGATAATCTAAGGTTAACTACTGCTCCGCCTCTTCCTCCATCCTTGGAAGCTCCTCGGCTCCGAAGGCCTCCAAGGTGTACTGTTCATGCTACTCATCTATAAAATCTGACACATTATACCAGCGTCGCCCCCAGTATAATATGTCAGGGTCACCAAAAAGGTAACACCATGAGCTACAAAAGCTCAATAGAATAATCCAACCCGCTAACCCATAACTTACAATGAAGAGTCATATCAATAATTACATATGTTCATTCAACAACATAATTAACAATGACACATCCGCATTCATTATCTTGCTTACGTTGGTGTCATGCCTTTCTTTGTTTCTCCTACGCGACTCATCGTAAACTGTGTCACCATTTCATTTCGAAAATCATTTCTCATTAACAATCTACACAATGGGCTACCAAGTCCGGCCACGTTATCAAATCTTGCATTGGCTCCTCTCCGCGGATAACCAAGCCCAATTACCAATGAAGCTACCACGTCCGGCTCCGTTAGCAATCTACACAATGGGCTACCAAGTCCGGCCTCATTGCGGTTTTCGCAAGTCCACACAAAGGGCTACCAAGTCCGGCCACCTTGCGGGTTTTCACAACTCACATAAGGCTACCAAGTCCGGCCATTATGTAGTTTCAAAAATCTTTTTATCCATATCAACCACTCCCTAAGTGTCATGTTTCTACTTTTCGGTTCTCGTGTCTCGTAATCATGCATAGACTCCGCGGCGGGACGAATCACTTTAAAGTAATCTAGCAAGATCATCCAACTCTATTTAATCATGCTTGTTTACGACCACAAGTAAGGTAAGCAATCATGCGATCAAGTTTACAATCCTTGAAAAGGTCAAAATACGAATACTTCGTTTTGAAACAACACTTCATTTTTTAAACGAAGTCGTAACAACATATGTTTATTGACGAGTTAATCAAGTTGGGAAGATTCTATAAACCATGCATTCAATTATTCTCAAGATCAAAGTAAACTACGTACTTTTAGTAAGAAAGTTCTACAAGCTAATTCATACAACTAACTTTATTTCCTTTAGCGAAAATAGTTCGAAAAGCTCAACACACATCTTATCTATATTTTAGGAAGAGTAGATCGGGAAAATCTACCTTTCTTCTTGGCGGTAGGAAAACTACGAAAAGATCGTCGGGGAGAAAGTCGGTAAACGAACGGAGTAACGGCTTATGATAAGCTTCCGATAGCTTCAAAAGAGAAAGGTTTCTCTCGAAACTAGATCGTAACCTATACTATTACTACTTTAAGAATGAGGTGGTGGTCGTATGGTGGTTTAGTGGCGGAGATGGAAAGAAAACTCAAGAACAAGCTAGAACTACTCAAGAACACTAAGAACTCTTATGTTTTCAAGGAGAGAAGTTGGAGAATGGTTTGAGGTGTGAGTTCAAAGCACCAAATGGCTTGGTATTTATAGGCAAGCTCTTCCTCTCTCTCTCTCTCCCTAGGCCGGCCACTCTCTCTCTCCCTTTCCTCCAATTTTTAATTCAAGCAAATCAAGTTTGCGTGCAAGAAATAACTTAAAAACTAGGCATGCAAGGCTAGGATGTGTCCTTTGGATTGGATTATGGAAGACTAGGCAAGCAAATGGGATTTGATTCAAGTATAAAATTAGGGTTTGTACAAGAAGGACTAGATTTGATTGTCCTTGGCCATGCTTTCACTTTGAAAGCATGTCAAAGAAGGACAAGGGTGATCTAAGCTAGGTCAATCAACTTGCACACACATCACACACTCTCTCTCTCTCTCTCCATCCGATCTCTCTCTCTCTCTCAATCTCTCTCTCGGCCTTTCTCTCCTCCTCCTCTCTCTCTCTCTCTCTCTCTCTCTCCCCTCCTTGGTACATTGGTACACAATATATAAATATAACTATATATATAATAGATATGGAAGGACAAGGATTTGGATTGGAAGAGTAAGGATTTTGGCTACCAAGGGTTTGTACAAGATTTCCCCAATAAGAAATGAATTTAGGACAATTAGGTCATAAATTGCTAGGAAGGAAATCACCAAGAAATCAAGCAATGGTACATCAAGAAGATCAAGGAGATCAAGGTACAATTCTCTCTCCCTCTTTCCTTCTCTTTCTCTCTCTCCCTCCTTCTCTCTCTCTCGGATCTCTCTCCTCTCTCCCTCTCTCTCTCTCTCTCCCACTTGTACTTGCATGGAAGACATACAATATACTAATATATGTATATGTACTTTGGGTCTTTAATAAAATCCACATTTTCAAGTAAATTAGATTTTCTAATTAAAATATTCTAATGCACACATGCACAATTCAATATTATATATATATACATATATATACATACATACAAGTACACATATAATATATATACAAGTAAGTACACACAATCTAGTACACTATCTAATAAACAATTATACTACTTTCAAAGTACAAAGTCCTAAATGAATAACCTAATGTACTAATTATACTATAATAGATTTTAACACATGCCAAATCTAATATTTTAAATCAAACAAGTACATGATTGTCAAGACTAACTATTATCCAATGGATAATAGTTTCTCTAATGGTTAATAACCAATGGGTAATAATGGCTAGGATTCTAGTCTATCGTCCAATGGTTAATAAAACTCCTAACGGTTATTATCCAACGGTTAATGCTAGAAAGTCTAATACTTGTAATTAAGCACTAAGCTAATCTAATCTCGTACTTAGGAAGGTTAACCAAGGTTCTCTTATTATCCAATGGGTAAAGATTACCCGAGCATCTATCGTCCAACGGATAAATATTACCCTAGCCTTTATCGTCCAGTGGATAAAGACAAAAAGGGTAAAATGGTCCATCTAGGGTTAGGGAGAAGTGATTAGGCTAAATGGGCATTAGGCTATTCTAACTAATTGATTAAAGACTAACGATACTTAATCTAGGCTTTCATTGCTCGAGTGGTATTTTGGGTTTTATTTAGTAGGAAATTGCCTAATAACGGAATATTAAAGCCCGACGGTGCCAAACGCCAAGGCAAGGCATGGCGTGGCGGCGACTGGTGGCAGCGGTGACCAAAGCGACGGTGGCAAACGTGGCCAAAGGCTGGCAAAGCGGTGGCCAGCGTAAACAAAGGTGGCCAAGCGACTGGTAGCTAGCGGCAGCGGTGGCAAAGCGACCGGTGGCAAATAGTAGCCAAGCGCCAGAGCTGGCAAAGGCCAAAGGCGACCGGTAGCTGCGATGGCAAGGCGTAGCCAAGGCAAGGCGTGAGTGAAGCAGCCCAGCAACGCCAAGGCAAAAGCAAGGAGCGACCCGATGCCAAGGCAGAACCCGATGGCAGCCAAGGCAGAGCAAGCCATGTGCGACAGCGAGCCGACGCCAAGGCAAAGCAGGCGCGACAGCGACCCGACGCCAAGGCAAGGCAGTCAAGTTAACGGTCAAGGCAAAGACTAAACATTAACCATTTTGGCATCGATGCAACGCTCTAGGTTAGGGGAAATGCAACTAAGCCAAATGGTGGTTAGGGTTTGCTAACTAATCGGTTGCCATGTAGGATTTCCAGCCAAGGAATGTAATTTAAGGCTTACTACAATTACTAAGTAAATATATATAACTGCTTATACAGGTACACTTGTCTTTGGAAAATGATCCTATCGACCAGAGCGATAGAATCTAATTATGACCGATTATTAGAATTAAAAGAGAATTATTAAGACAACAAGATTAATTAAAGATTTCCAATATAACAACGAAATTTTTATTCAGTAAAAATCCGAGTTGTTACACGAAGAGGCTTTTAGGTCAATTAGACCGTAGCCCGAGAGACTAAAAGGCTTTTAGGTCAATTAGACCGTAGCCCGAGAGACGAAGAGGCTTTTAGGTCAATTAAAACGTAGCCCCAGAGACGAAGAGGCTTTTAGGTCAATTAGACCGTAGCCCGAGAGACGAAGAGGCTTTTAGGTCAATTAGACCGTAGCCCGAGAGACGAAGAGGCTTTTAGGTCATTTAGACCGTAGCCCGAGAGACGAAGAGGGTTTTAGGTCATTTAGACCGTAGCCCGAGAGACGAAGAGGCTTTTAGGTCAATTAGACCGTAGCCCGAGAGACGAAGAGGCTTTTAGGTCAATTAGACCGTAGCCCGAGAGACGAAGAGGCTTTTAGGTCATTTATACCGTAACCCGAGAGACGAACAGGCTTTTAGGTCAATTAGACCGTTGCCCGAGATACTAAGAGGCTTTTAGGTCGGTTAGACCGTAGCTGTAACGCCCCCAAAATCGGGTACGTTAATTATACATTTTATTGAATAGTAAAAGAGAGTCTGGCTCTTTATTACATCATAAACTCCCAAAGGGTTCTTATATTACACAAAAGGGATGGATATCTAAGGTTATCTACAGCTCCTTCTCTTCTTCCATCCTAGCCAGTTCCTCAGCTCCAAAGGCCTCCAAGGTATACTGTTCATCTTGTTCATCTACAAAATCTGACACATTATACCAGCGTCGCCCCCAGTATAATATGTCAGGGTCACCAAAGGTAACACCGTGAGCTACAAGAGCTCAGCAGAATAATCCTATATCTACTAACCCATAACTTTACCAATATCAGAGTATACAAGCAGCGGAATACAATACGTACAAGTCAAGGTAGTATAGATACGATTTTCCAAACTTAACATGCTTAAGAAAGAACACATAACAATTACACATGCGCATTCACTAGCTATCGTTGGTGTCATGGTTCCCGTGTTTCTCCTACGCGACTCATCGTTTTGTGTCTCATCTTTCATCATCATTTCTTAAAATCATACGCACACACACACCAATGAGCTACCAAGTCCGACTCATTGTCACAACGGCTACCACGTCAGGCACATTGTATCTCAACAAATCTTGGCTCTCCGCGGATAACCAAGTCACACAACGGGCTACCAAGTCCGCCACGTTATCAAATCTTGCATTGGCTCTCCGCGGATAACCAAGCCCAATTACCAATGAAGCTACCACGTCCGGCTCCATTAGCAATCTACACAATGGGCTACCAAGTCCGGCCTCATTGTGGTTTTCGCAAGTCCACACAAAGGGCTACCAAGTCCGGCCACCTTGCGGTTTTCACAACTCACATAAGGCTACCAAGTCCGGCCATTATGTAGTTTCAAAAGTATTTTACCAAGTCCAATTATTTCCTTTATCCACACCCTAGGTGACATGTTTCTACTTTCTCGATTTTCGTGTCTCGTAATCATGCATAGACTCAGCGGCGGGACAGATCACTTTAAAGAAAAATTAAACTAAACTAGCAAGATCATCCAACTCTATATTACCTAATCGTACTCAAATTATTACTTAAAGCCACTTATGTTTCATCAACAAGTAATGCAAACAAATATACATACATGTTCATAATCATCCTCAAGACAATAATATATTACGAAAAATCCGTTCTCTCTTCCTTTGTGGGATTTTCAAAACAACATATGGTTATTGACGTAGAAATTCATTATTTGGCATGCTCATTCTTCTTTAGTACTTTAGTAAACAAGTTTTACTAACTAGCTTTGATACCTTAACCGTTTAACTCATGGTTGTATACTTAAAGTAAGTATAATCCAAGCAAGTACATAGCATGTCCATAATCATTACTTAAAGCATAACGCCACATGTGCGGACGCCTGGGGTGGTAATCCACCATATGCTTTGTTACTTTACCACGAGTAATACAAGCAAGTACATAGTATGTCCATAACCATTACTTAAAGCATAACGCCACATGTGCGGACGCCGGGGTGGTAATCCACCATATGCTTTGTTACTTTACCACAAGCAATACAAGCAATGGTATATAAGCTTAAGTTAAAAGATCAAAGTAAACTACGTAAAACTAGCATACGATACGTTTGGCTTCATGCTCATACAATACGATAAGTTTCGAAGAAGGTTAACATAAGGGTACTACATATCCTTAGAGATACGCTACTCTATAAGATCAATACAACTTACACTTAGGGAAGTAGATTAGAATAATCTACGTATACTTAGGACTAGGGATTAAGATTATTCTACAAGATCATGCTTTCAAGATCATAACTAACGTTATACTTAATCATTTTCTACTCAATACGCATACGTATATGTAGAGTTAGGAAGTATAGGAAAATTCTACATGATCATACAATATTTATACTTAGGATTAGAGTGTAAGGATAATCTACTATACTTAGGGTTAGAAAGTATAAGAAAAGTCTACCTCGATCCGAAACTAGTCGGGGCCGAATAAGCTAATTGGAAATTCCTATGGGCAGTGAACCTCACGAATCTGGACCAAACTTTGGATGGCAGTAACTCGGCCAATATTTGGCCGAATGAGGTCGTTCTTGAGTCTAAATCGAAGATCTCGAAGTTTTCTACAACTTTCGTGGAGGTCGTTGTTCCTAGAAACGACTTTCGCCCGGAGAAAAATGGTGAAAAAGGAAGTGACAGTAAGCTGTCTGGAATCTGGAAATCCGAAATTTGACTGAACTTCGGATGTCGATATCTCGGTCGTTTCTTAACGGATTAGGGTGGTTCTTGAGTCTAAGTTGAAGATCTCGAAGTGCTCTACAACTTTCTCCAAAGAAGTTAGTCCTAAAAACTACCTTAAGCAGGAGAAAAATGGGGATTTACGAAGGGCAGTAAGCTGCCAGGAAAACAGAAATGGTTTCTAGAGAGAAGTTGGAGCAAAGGAGTGAAGGTGTGTGTTAAGTGGCAAGTGTGAGAGGCTATTTATAGAAGACCTTGAGCCCTCTCCTTCTCTCATATGGCTGGCCCCCCTTCTCTATCTCTCATGGATTTGCTCCATGTGTCACTCTCCCTCCCTCTCTCATGGTTGGCCCCCCCCTTCCTCTCTCCTTCTTGCTCCATGTGTCACTCTCCCTCCCTTTCTCATGGTTGGCCCCCCTTCCTCTCTCCTTCTCATGGCCAGCCATATCTCTCTCTCTCCCCCATGGATTTGCTCCATTGAATGGTCATGTCAAGCATGTCATGCTTTGTCATCAAATAGTCTCATCAACCAAGTTGTAACTAGGTCAAATAGTGTCAAGGTACAACACATGTGCCTATAACTCACATACATGCATCTCACTCTCCCTCTCTCCTCTCCCATTCGGCCCCCCCTCCCTCTCTCTTAGTCAAGTACAACTATGTATATACATATATGCACATTTATGGAAAGAACAAGGAAGAAAAGGACAAGACCACTTAAATGCTCACATGGCTTATGATTATTCTTTTGTAGGAGAAAGTACTATCATATCTTTCACCAAGAATCCCATGGGAATATTGGACAATGCTATTATCCAAGGGATAATAACTTCCCCAAATGGTTATTGTCCAAGGGTCTAACATTTCCTAACGGTTATTAACCAATGGGCGAAAGAAGTAATGATGAGGAAGCACATGACTTGTCTTGTCATCTTATTTGGCAAATCCTAATATCTATTATCCAATGGGTAAAGTTTTCCCTAGTGGTTATTAACCAATGGTCCAAGGAAAGTCATCATGGAGTATACTATTTGCTTTTGACTAGACTATTCCAACTACTAGTCAAACTTGGTCTTCTCCTAACAACTATTGTCCAATGGTCAAAAGATCTTTCTAGCATGTAATAACCAATGGGTAAAGACTAGTCATCATGAAGTACACTATTTGCTTTTGACTAGACTATTCCAACTACTAGTCAAACTTGGTCTTCTCCTAACAACTATTGTCCAATGGTCAAAGGTCTTCCTAGCATGTAATAACCAATGGATAAAGACTACCCTAGTATCTATTGTCCAATGGATAAAGATTACCCTAGTATCTATTGTCCAATGGATAAAGATTACCCTAGCCTTTATCGTCCAATGGATAAAGATTACCCTAGTATCTATTGTCCAATGGATAAAGATTACCCTAGCCTTTATCGTCCAATGGATAAAGACAAGAAGGGTAAAATGGTCCATCGAGGGTTAGGGCAACCTAACTAGACTAAATGGGCATTAGGTTGTTCTAACTAATCGGTTAAAGACTAATGATACTTAATCTAGGCTTTCATTGCTCGAGTGGTATTTTGGTTTTTATTTAGTAGGAAATTGCCTAGTAACGAATATTAAAGCCCGACGGAGCCAAACGCCAAGGCAAGGCGTGAGCATGGCCAAAGCGACTGGTACAAAGCGGTGGCGCGGTGGCCAAAACGGCCGGTGGCCAAACATGGCCAAAAGCGACCGATAGCCTAGCGATGGCCAAAGCGACCCGATAGCCTAGCGATGGCCAAAGCGGCAAAGCGCTAAGGCCGGCAAAGAATGCCAAGGCAAAAGCGGCGTGACCCGATGCCAAGGCAGAACCCAATGGCGACCCGACGCCTAGGCAGCCCAGCAATGCCAAGGCAAAAGCGAGGCGCGACCCGATGTCAAGGCAGAGCCCAATGGCAGCCAAGGCAGAGCATGGCAGCCCAGCAACGCCAAGGCAAAAGCGAGGCGCGATCCGATGCCAAGGCAGAACCCAATGGCAGCCAAGGCAGAGCAACCCGACAGTGACCCGACGCCTGGGCGAGGCAGACCCGACAGCGACCCGACGCCTGGGCGAGGCAGACCCGACAGCGACCCGACGCCTGGGCGAGGCAGACCCGACAGCGACCCGACGCCTGGGCGAGGCAGACCCGACAGCGACCCGACGCCTGGGCGAGGCAGGCGCGACAGCGAGCCGACGCCAAGGCAAGGCAGGCGCGACAGCGAGCCGACACCGAGGCGAGGCAGCGCGACAACAGCCGACGCCGAGGCAGGCGAGCTGCACAATGAGCCGACGCCGAGGCGAGGCAGCGCGACAATGAGCCGACGCCGAGGCGAGGCAAGCGCGACAGCGAGCCGACGCCGAGGCGTAGGCAGTTCGACAGAGGCCCGATGCCTAGGCACCCTAGCCAAGCCAAAGTAGCCGACGGTCAAGGCAAAAACCAAAATTTTCCTACTAACCACTCCGGCATCGATGCGTCACTAAGCCAAACGGTAGCTGGGGTTTGCTAACTAATTGGTTAAAAGCTAACTATGCTTGCTAAGTAGGATTTCCAGCCGAGAAATATAATTTAAAGATATTATTTACTTATTAGGAAAAATATACGAGTACGTTTACAAGTATACTAGTCATGGGAGAAGGACTAAATTGTCCGGAGTAAATTGATTCAATTTTACAAGTTTCAAATCTAATTATGACGGATTATTAGAATTTAAAAGGAAATTTTAAAGCAATCCAAGCAATTAAAATAAAATTTAAATATTTATCAAAATTTTCATAAGTCAATAACGACCGATTTTTGGGTGTTAAAAATGAAATCCAAGTATTAAAATAAAATTCAAATTTTTAACGAAATTTTTATTTACCAAAAATCAGGGTCGTTACAACCTATCCCCCTTAAAAATAATTTCGTCCTCGAAATTTGCACGTGACTACGGGTTAGGCTTAATTACTATACCGGTCTCGGAATCATCGTCTATCCCCCTTAAAATAAGCAAGTCACTCTTAAGTCGCAGGTTAGGCGTAGGTTGGCTATTTCTAGTTCGCACTCGCTACTTACTTTAGACTAACAACTGACTCTCCCGAAATGGTGGTGTTACTCGAACTTAGGGGTTTTGTTATGAAGTTAGCACGCAATGAACAAGACAGATTATGGTAGATAAGCAAATAAAATTTGAGTTAGAAAAGATCATTATATTACACGCCTAACGGCATCATCGGATACAAGAAAATGAAAGTAAAAGCAAAATAATGGCTAGGGTGCCATTGCTACGCCTCGAGCCGCCATCGATCGTTGAAGGCTTGGAGTGCCCGACGTTCGTATTCCTTTCCGAACGCCACAAGTGCGACGGCCACGACGGGAACCCAGTACCAGAAGGTGGTGAGGCGGTTATTCCTGTCGAACCACCGAGGCATGGCTATGGTAATCACGGCACAAAAGAGGACGAATGTGAAGGGTAGCAACTGTATTGTTCGGATCGTCGAGGTGAGCTCGATTCGCTCCATCTCTCGGAACTGGGCGTCCTCCGGGAATCCTCGTCGGTAGATCGCCATGGCTCGGTTTGATTGGATAGTGGTTTGGAGGGGTTAAGATGGTAAGAGAGATGAAGATAAGAAGAGGGGTGAAGAAAATGGGAATAGAAGTGGAGTATATATAAGATCGGGTGAAGGGTGTGGAGGAGGGAAAATTTTGAATTTGAATTTTGGGGGAGGTTGAGGGTGGCAGTTTACCGGGTCCCCCCTTTTTGGGTTATGGCCGACACTTGGCGCTCTCATTTAAACTAAAATAAAATGTCTAATGGTAGTGTGCTACAGTACCCGTAACAAAGAAAATTTTATAGATAAAGATTTCTATCATTTAGCAACTTGCGTCAACTAAAATAATTGTCCTTTGTAATAAGGGTTTCATTTACTAAAGAATACTACGCAACAGTACTCTTTTGAAGGAAACAAGCTTTTTATAGATAAAAGAGAGATATAATCAGAAGCATGGAGTTCAACTACGAAGGCAAGTTTGCTAATGGTTAAAGAATTGAAATTTCTATAGTTGGAGGGTCATAGTTTCTCGGTGACCTCGAGTTGGTGAGTTTCAACTATCAGGTTGGTTAGGTGATCCACCTACAAAGGAGAAGTGTTAACCTCAATGAGTAACTTTTAAGGCAAGTTTGCTATTGCTAAGGTATCGTTGAAATTTCTATATTCTACATTCGATCCTTGATTTAAGTCATCATCCAATTGTTCGGGAATTCCCAGCTCGGTGGTACTGCCAATTTCCACACCTTGCTTCAATCCGAAGATTGTTTTGTCAGAATTCCACCCAATTTGGGACGGTAAACTTAAACTCAATTCACGTTTGTGCAACGGTCAACTTATCTTAAACTTATCTCAAGACTTATCTTAAAGGCTACCCATTCTACCCATGGCCGAGTGTTGAGCCTAAAGCTCTGATACCATGTTGTAACGCCCCGAAAATCGGGTACGTTAATTATACATTTTATTGAATAGTAAAAGAGAGTCTGGCTCTTTATTACATCATAAACTCCCAAAGGGTTCTTATATTACACAAAAGGGATGGATATCTAAGGTTATCTACAGACTCCTTCTCTTCTTCCATCCTAGCGAGTTCTCACCTCCAAAGGCCTCCAAGGTATCTCTGTTCATCTTGTTCATCTACAAAATCGACACATTATACCAAATACGCCACCGATATAATATGTCAGGGTCACCAAAGGTAACACCGTGAGCTACAAGAGCTCAGCAGAATAATCCTATATCTACTAACCCATAACTTTACCAATATCAGAGTATACAAGCAGCGGAATACAATACGTATAAGTCAAGGTAGTATAGATACGATTTTCCAAACTTAACATGCTTAAGAAAGAACACATAACAATTACACATGCGCATTCACTAGCTATCGTTGGTGTCATGGTTCCCGTGTTTCTCCTACGCGACTCATCGTTTTGTGTCTCATCTTTCATCATCATTTCTTAAAATCATACGCACACACACACCAATGAGCTACCAAGTCCGACTCATTGTCACAACGGCTACCACGTCCGGCACATTGTATCTCAACAAATCTTGGCTCCTCTCCGCGGATAACCAAGTCACACAACGGGCTACCAAGTCCGCCACGTTATCAAATCTTGCATTGGCTCCTCTCCGCGGATAACCAAGCCCAATTACCAATGAAGCTACCACGTCCGGCTCCATTAGCAATCTACACAATGGGCTACCAAGTCCGGCCTCATTGTGGTTTTCGCAAGTCCACACAAAGGGCTACCAAGTCCGCCACCTTGCGGGTTTTCACAACTCACATAAGGCTACCAAGTCCGGCCATTATGTAGTTTCAAAAGTATTTTACCAAGTCCAATTATTTCCTTTATCCACACCCTAGGTGACATGTTTCTACTTTCTCGATTTTCGTGTCTCGTAATCATGCATAGACTCAGCGCGGCGGGACAGATCACTTTAAAGAAAAATTAAACTAAACTAGCAAGATCATCCAACTCTATATTACCTAATCGTACTCAAATTATTACTTAAAGCCAATTATGTTTTATCAGACAACAAGTAATGCAAACAAATATACATACATGTTCATAATCATCCTCAAGACAATAATATATTACGAAAAATCCGTTCTCTCTTCCTTTGTGGGATTTTCAAAACAACATATGGTTATTGACGTAGAAATTCATTATTTGGCATGCTCATTCTTCTTTAGTACTTTAGTAAACAAGTTTTACTAACTAGCTTTGATACCTTAACCGTTTAACTCATGGTTGTATACTTAAAGTAAGTATAATCCAAGCAAGTACATAGCATGTCCATAATCATTACTTAAAGCATAACGCCACATGTGCGGACGCTGGGGTGGTAATCCACCATATGCTTTGTTACTTTACCACGAGTAATACAAGCAAGTACATAGTATGTCCATAACCATTACTTAAAGCATAACGCCACATGTGCGGACGCCTGGGTGGTAATCCACCATATGCTTTGTTACTTTACCACAAGCAATACAAGCAATGGTATATAAGCTTAAGTTAAAAGATCAAAGTAAACTACGTAAAACTAGCATACGATACGTTTGGCTTCATGCTCATACAATACGATAAGTTTCAAAGAAAGTTAACATAAGGGTACTACATATCCTTAGAGATACGCTACTCTATAAGATCAATACAACTTACACTTAGGGAAGTAGATTAGAATAATCTACGTATACTTAGGACTAGGGATTAAGATTATTCTACAAGATCATGCTTTCAAGATCATAACTAACGTTATACTTAATCATTTTCTACTCAATACGCATACGTATATGTAGAGTTAGGAAGTATAGGAAAATTCTACATGATCATACAATATTTATACTTAGGATTAGAGTGTAAGGATAATCTACTATACTTAGGGTTAGAAAGTATAAGAAAAGTCTACCTCGATCCGAAACTAGTCGGGGCCGAATAAGCTAATTGGAAATTCCTATGGGCAGTGAACCTCACGAATCTGGACCAAACTTTGGATGGCAGTAACTCGGCCAATATTTGGCCGAATGAGGTCGTTCTTGAGTCTAAATCGAAGATCTCGAAGTTTTCTACAACTTTCGTGGAGGTCGTTGTTCCTAGAAACGACTTTCGCCCGGAGAAAAATGGTGAAAAAGGAAGTGACAGTAAGCTGTCTGGAATCTGGAAATCCGAAATTTGACTGAACTTCGGATGTCGATATCTCGGTCGTTTCTTAACGGATTAGGGTGGTTCTTGAGTCTAAGTTGAAGATCTCGAAGTGCTCTACAACTTTCTCCAAAGAAGTTAGTCCTAAAAACTACCGTAAGCAGGAGAAAAATGGGGATTTACGAAGGGCAGTAAGCTGCCAGGAAAACAGAAATGGTTTCTAGAGAGAAGTTGGAGCAAAGGAGTGAAGGTGTGTGTTAAGTGGCAAGTGTGAGAGGCTATTTATAGAAGACCTTGAGCCCTCTCCTTCTCTCATATGGCTGGCCCCCCTTCTCTATCTCTCATGGATTTGCTCCATGTGTCACTCTCCCTCCCTCTCTCATGGTTGGCCCCCCCCTTCCTCTCTCCTTCTTGCTCCATGTGTCACTCTCCCTCCCTTTCTCATGGTTGGCCCCCCTTCCTCTCTCCTTCTCATGGCCAGCCATATCTCTCTCTCTCTCCCCCATGGATTTGCTCCATTGAATGGTCATGTCAAGCATGTCATGCTTTGTCATCAAATAGTCTCATCAACCAAGTTGTAACTAGGTCAAATAGTGTCAAGGTACAACACATGTGCCTATAACTCACATACATGCATCTCACTCTCCCTCTCTCCTCTCCCATTCGGCCCCCCTCCCTCTCTCTTAGTCAAGTACAACTATGTATATACATATATGCACATTTATGGAAAGAACAAGGAAGAAAAGGACAAGACCACTTAAATGCTCACATGGCTTATGATTATTCTTTTTGTAGGAGAAAGTACTATCATATCTTTCACCAAGAATCCCATGGGAATATTGGACAATGCTATTATCCAAGGGATAATAACTTCCCCAAATTGTTATTGTCCATGGGTCTAACATTTCCTAACGGTTATTAACCAATGGGCGAAAGAAGTAATGATGAGGAAGCACATGACTTGTCTTGTCATCTTATTTGGCAAATCCTAATATCTATTATCCAATGGGTAAAGTTTTCCTAGCGGTTATTAACCAATGGTCCAAGGAAAGTCATCATGGAGTATACTATTTGCTTTTGACTAGACTATTCCAACTACTAGTCAAACTTGGTCTTCTCCTAACAACTATTGTCCAATGGTCAAAAGATCTTTCTAGCATGTAATAACCAATGGGTAAAGACTAGTCATCATGAAGTACACTATTTGCTTTTGACTAGACTATTCCAACTACTAGTCAAACTTGGTCTTCTCCTAACAACTATTGTCCAATGGTCAAAGGTCTTCCTAGCATGTAATAACCAATGGATAAAGACTACCCTAGTATCTATTGTCCAATGGATAAAGATTACCCTAGTATCTATTGTCCAATGGATAAAGATTACCCTAGCCTTTATCGTCCAATGGATAAAGATTACCCTAGTATCTATTGTCCAATGGATAAAGATTACCCTAGCCTTTATCGTCCAATGGATAAAGACAAGAAGGGTAAAATGGTCCATCGAGGGTTAGGGCAACCTAACTAGACTAAATGGGCATTAGGCTGTTCTAACTAATCGGTTAAAGACTAATGATACTTAATCTAGGCTTTCATTGCTCGAGTGGTATTTTGGTTTTTATTTAGTAGGAAATTGCCTAGTAACGGAATATTAAAGCCTCGACGGAGCTAAACGCCATGCAAGTGCGTGAAAGATGGCCAAGGCACCGGTGGCAAAGCTGCACAAACAATGGCACAAACAAAGGCCAAGGCGTACCAAGAGCTCCAAGCAAAGGCCAAGGCAGCCCAAGAGCTCCAAGAAAGGGCCAAGGCGTACCTCAAGAAATTTGCTAAAGGGGCTGGGCCAAGGCACCCAAAGAATGCCAAGGCAAAAGCGAGGCGTGACCCGATGCCAAGGCGTAACCCAATGGCGCCCAAGGCAGAGCAAGGCAGCCAAGCAACGCCAAGGCAAAAGCGAGGCGCGACCGATGCCAAGGCAGAGCCCAATGGCAGCCAAGGCAGAGCAAGGCAACCCAGCAATGCCAAGGCAAAAGCGAGGCGCGATCCGATGCCAAGGCGTAACCCAATGGCGACCAAGGCAGAGCAACCCGACATTGACCCGACGCCTAGGCGAGGCAGACCCGACAATGACCCGACGCTGGCGAGGCAGCGCGACAATGACCCGACGCTGGGCGAGGCGTGACCGACAATGACCGACGCTGGCGAGGCAAACCCGACAATGACCCGACGCCTGGCGAGGCGCGCGACAGTGAGCCGACGCTAAGGCAAGGCAGGCGCGACAGTGAGCCGACACCGAGGCGAGGCAGCGCGACAATGAGCCGACGCCGAGGCGAGGCACGCGACAATGAGCCGACGCCGAGGCGAGGCAGCGCGACAATGAGCCGACGCCGAGGCGAGGCAGCCCGACAATGAGCCGACGCCGAGGCGAGGCACGCCCGACAGAGCCCGATGCCTAGGCACCCTAGCCAAGCCAAAGTAGAGCGGTCAGCCGGCGGTCAAGGCAAAAACCAAAATTTTCCTACTAACCACTCCGGCATCGATGCACCACTAAGCCAAGCGGTAATCGGGTTTGCTAACTAATTGGTTAAAAGCTAACTATGCTTGCTAAGTAGGATTTCCAACTGAGAAATATAATTTAAAGATATTATTTACTTATTAGGAAAAATATACGAGCACGCTTACAAGTATACTAGTCATGGGAGAAGGACTAAATTGTCCTGAGTAAATTGATTCAATTTTACAAGTTTCAAATCTAATTATGACGGATTATTAGAATTTAAAAGGAAATTTTAAAGCAATCCAAGCAATTAAAATAAAATTTAAATATTTATCAAAATTTTCATAAGTCAATAACTACCGATTTTTGGGTGTTAAAAATGAAATCCAAGTATTAAAATAAAATTCAAATTTTTAACGAAATTTTTATTTACCAAAAATCGTGGTCGTTACAACCTATCCCCTTAAAAATAATTTCGCCTCGAAATTTGCACGTGACTACGCAGGTTAGGCTTAATTACTATACCGGTCTCGGAATCACGTCTATCCCCCTTAAAAGAAGCAAGTCACTCTTAAGTCTTAGGTTAGGCGTAGGTTGGCTAGTTCTAGTCCGCAGTCGCTACTCACTTTAGACTAACAGCTGCATTCTCCCGAAATGGTGGTGTTACTCGAACTTAGGGGTTTTGTTATGAAGTTAGCACGCAATGAACAAGACAGATTATGGTAGATAAGCAAATAAAATTTGAGTTAGAAAAGATCATTATATTACACGCCTAACGGCATCATCGGATACAAGAAAATGAAAGTAAAAGCAAAATAATGGCTAGGGTGCCATTGCTACGCCTCGAGCCGCCATCGATCGTTGAAGGCTTGGAGTGCCCGACGTTCGTATTCCTTTCCGAACGCCACAAGTGCGACGGCCACGACGGGAACCCAGTACCAGAAGGTGGTGAGGCGGTTATTCCTGTCGAACCACCGAGGCATGGCTATGGTAATCACGGCACAAAAGAGGACGAATGTGAAGGGTAGCAACTGTATTGCTCGGATCGTCGAGGTGAGCTCGATTCGCTCCATCTCTCGGAACTGGGCGTCCTCCGGGAATCCTCGTCGGTAGATCGCCATGGCTCGGTTTGGTTGGATAGTGGTTTGGAGGGGTTAAGATGGTAAGAGAGATGAAGATAAGAAGAGGGGTGAAGAAAATGGGAATAGAAGTGGAGTATATATAAGATCGGGTGAAGGGTGTGGAGGAGGGAAAATTTTGAATTTGAATTTTGGGGGGAGGTTGAGGGTGGCGGTTTACCGGGTCCCCCCTTTTGGGTTATGGCCGACACTTGGCGCTCTCATTTAAACTAAAATAAAATGTCTAATGGTAGTGTGCTACAGTACCCGTAACAAAAAAAATTTCGTAATCAAAGAAAATCACTATCCTTTAGCAACTTGCGCCAACTAAAATAATTGTCCTTTGTAATAAGGGTTTCATTTACTAAAGAATACTACGCAACAGTACTCTTTTGAAGGAAACAAGCTTTTATAGATAAAAGAGAGATATAATCAGAAGCATGGAGTTCAACTACGAAGGCAAGTTTGCTAATGGTTAAAGAATTGAAATTTCTATAGTTGGAGGGTCATAGTTTCTCGGTGACCTCGAGTTGGTGAGTTTCAACTATCAGGTTGGTTAGGTGATCCACCTACAAAGGAGAAGTGTTAACCTCAATGAGTAACTTTTAAGGCAAGTTTGCTATTGCTAAGGTATCGTTGAAATTTCTATATTCTACATTCGATCCTTGATTTAAGTCATCATCCAATTGTTCGGGAATTCCCAGCTCGGTGGTACTGCCAATTTCCACACCTTGCTTCAATCCGAAGATTGTTTTGTCAGAATTCCACCCAATTTGGGACGGTAAACTTAAACTCAATTCACGTTTGTGCAACGGTCAACTTATCTTAAACTTATCTCAAGACTTATCTTAAAGGCTACCCATTCTACCCATGGCCGAGTGTTGAGCCTAAAGCTCTGATACCATGTTGTAACGCCCCCAAAATCGGGTACGTTAATTATACATTTTATTGAATAGTAAAAGAGAGTCTGGCTCTTTATTACATCATAAACTCCCAAAGGGTTCTTATATTACACAAAAGGGATGGATATCTAAGGTTATCTACAGCTCCTTCTCTTCTTCCATCCTAGCCAGTTCCTCAGCTCCAAAGGCCTCCAAGGTATACTGTTCATCTTGTTCATCTACAAAATCTGACACATTATACCAGCGTCGCCCCCAGTATAATATGTCAGGGTCACCAAAGGTAACACCGTGAGCTACAAGAGCTCAGCAGAATAATCCTATATCTACTAACCCATAACTTTACCAATATCAGAGTATACAAGCAGCGGAATACAATACGTATAAGTCAAGGTAGTATAGATACGATTTTCCAAACTTAACATGCTTAAGAAAGAACACATAACAATTACACATGCGCATTCACTAGCTATCGTTGGTGTCATGGTTCCCGTGTTTCTCCTACGCGACTCATCGTTTTGTGTCTCATCTTTCATCATCATTTCTTAAAATCATACGCACACACACACCAATGAGCTACCAAGTCCGACTCATTGTCACAACGGCTACCACGTCCGGCACATTGTATCTCAACAAATCTTGGCTCCTCTCCGCGGATAACCAAGTCACACAACGGGCTACCAAGTCCGCCACGTTATCAAATCTTGCATTGGCTCCTCTCCGCGGATAACCAAGCCCAATTACCAATGAAGCTACCACGTCCGGCTCCATTAGCAATCTACACAATGGGCTACCAAGTCCGGCCTCATTGTGGTTTTCGCAAGTCCACACAAAGGGCTACCAAGTCCGGCCACCTTGCGGGTTTTCACAACTCACATAAGGCTACCAAGTCCGGCCATTATGTAGTTTCAAAAGTATTTTACCAAGTCCAATTATTTCCTTTATCCACACCCTAGGTGACATGTTTCTACTTTCTCGATTTTCGTGTCTCGTAATCATGCATAGACTCAGGCGGGACAGATCACTTTAAAGAAAAATTAAACTAAACTAGCAAGATCATCCAACTCTATATTACCTAATCGTACTCAAATTATTACTTAAAGCCACTTATGTTTTATCAACAGCAACAAGTAATGCAAACAAATATACATACATGTTCATAATCATCCTCAAGACAATAATATATTACGAAAAATCCGTTCTTTCTTCCTTTGTGGGATTTTCAAACAACATATGGTTATTGACGTAGAAATTCATTATTTGGCATGCTCATTCTTCTTTAGTACTTTAGTAAACAAGTTTTACTAACTAGCTTTGATACCTTAACCGTTTAACTCATGGTTGTATACTTAAAGTAAGTATAATCCAAGCAAGTACATAGCATGTCCATAATCATTACTTAAAGCATAACGCCACATGTGCGAACGCCTTGGGGTGGTAATCCACCATATGCTTTGTTACTTTACCACGAGTAATACAAGCAAGTACATAGTATGTCCATAACCATTACTTAAAGCATAACGCCACATGTGCGGACGCCTGGGTGGTAATCCACCATATGCTTTGTTACTTTACCACAAGCAATACAAGCAATGGTATATAAGCTTAAGTTAAAAGATCAAAGTAAACTACGTAAAACTAGCATACGATACGTTTGGCTTCATGCTCATACAATACGATAAGTTTCGAAGAAGGTTAACATAAGGGTACTACATATCCTTAGAGATACGCTACTCTATAAGATCAATACAACTTACACTTAGGGAAGTAGATTAGAATAATCTACGTATACTTAGGACTAGGGATTAAGATTATTCTACAAGATCATGCTTTCAAGATCATAACTAACGTTATACTTAATCATTTTCTACTCAATACGCATACGTATATGTAGAGTTAGGAAGTATAGGAAAATTCTACATGATCATACAATATTTATACTTAGGATTAGAGTGTAAGGATAATCTACTATACTTAGGGTTAGAAAGTATAAGAAAAGTCTACCTCGATCCGAAACTAGTCGGGGCCGAATAAGCTAATTGGAAATTCCTATGGGCAGTGAACCTCACGAATCTGGACCAAACTTTGGATGGCAGTAACTCGGCCAATATTTGGCCGAATGAGGTCGTTCTTGAGTCTAAATCGAAGATCTCGAAGTTTTCTACAACTTTCGTGGAGGTCGTTGTTCCTAGAAACGACTTTCGCCCGGAGAAAAATGGTGAAAAAGGAAGTGACAGTAAGCTGTCTGGAATCTGGAAATCCGAAATTTGACTGAACTTCGGATGTCGATATCTCGGTCGTTTCTTAACGGATTAGGGTGGTTCTTGAGTCTAAGTTGAAGATCTCGAAGTGCTCTACAACTTTCTCCAAAGAAGTTAGTCCTAAAAACTACCGTAAGCAGGAGAAAAATGGGGATTTACGAAGGGCAGTAAGCTGCCAGGAAAACAGAAATGGTTTCTAGAGAGAAGTTGGAGCAAAGGAGTGAAGGTGTGTGTTAAGTGGCAAGTGTGAGAGGCTATTTATAGAAGACCTTGAGCCCTCTCCTTCTCTCATATGGCTGGCCCCCCTTCTCTATCTCTCATGGATTTGCTCCATGTGTCACTCTCCCTCCCTCTCTCATGGTTGGCCCCCCCTTCCTCTCTCCTTCTTGCTCCATGTGTCACTCTCCCTCCCTTTCTCATGGTTGGCCCCCCTTCCTCTCTCCTTCTCATGGCCAGCCATATCTCTCTCTCTCCCCCATGGATTTGCTCCATTGAATGGTCATGTCAAGCATGTCATGCTTTGTCATCAAATAGTCTCATCAACCAAGTTGTAACTAGGTCAAATAGTGTCAAGGTACAACACATGTGCCTATAACTCACATACATGCATCTCACTCTCCCTCTCTCCTCTCCCATTCGGCCCCCCTCCCTCTCTCTTAGTCAAGTACAACTATGTATATACATATATGCACATTTATGGAAAGAACAAGGAAGAAAAGGACAAGACCACTTAAATGCTCACATGGCTTATGATTATTCTTTTTGTAGGAGAAAGTACTATCATATCTTTCACCAAGAATCCCATGGGAATATTGGACAATGCTATTATCCAAGGGATAATAACTTCCCCAAATGGTTATTGTCCAAGGGTCTAACATTTCCCCGTTTATTAACCAATGGGCGAAAGAAGTAATGATGAGGAAGCACATGACTTGTCTTGTCATCTTATTTGGCAAATCCTAATATCTATTATCCAATGGGTAAAGTTTTCCCTAGCGGTTATTAACCAATGGTCCAAGGAAAGTCATCATGGAGTATACTATTTGCTTTTGACTAGACTGTTCCAACTACTAGTCAAACTTGGTCTTCTCCCTAACAACTATTGTCCAATGGTCAAAAGATCTTTCTAGCATGTAATAACCAATGGGTAAAGACTAGTCATCATGAAGTACACTATTTGCTTTTGACTAGACTATTCCAACTACTAGTCAAACTTGGTCTTCTCCCTAACAACTATTGTCCAATGGTCAAAGGTCTTCCTAGCATGTAATAACCAATGGATAAAGACTACCCTAGTATCTATTGTCCAATGGATAAAGATTACCCTAGTATCTATTGTCCAATGGATAAAGATTACCCTAGCCTTTATCGGTCCAATGGATAAAGATTACCCTAGTATCTATTGTCCAATGGATAAAGATTACCCTAGCCTTTATCGTCCAATGGATAAAGACAAGAAGGGTAAAATGGTCCATCGAGGGTTAGGGCAACCTAACTAGACTAAATGGGCATTAGGTTGTTCTAACTAATCGGTTAAAGACTAATGATACTTAATCTAGGCTTTCATTGCTCGAGTGGTATTTTGGTTTTTATTTAGTAGGAAATTGCCTAGTAACGGAATATTAAAGCCCGCCGGAGCCAAACGCCAAGGCAAGGCGTGAGCATGGCCAAGGCACTGGTGGCAAAGCGGTGGCGGCGGTTAAACAAATGGTGGCCAAACAAAGGCTAAGGCACCCAAAGAGCCTAAGCGATGGCCAAAGCGCCAAGATAAGAAGGCTAAGGCACCAAGAGCTCTGATAGGCTGGCAAATTCAAAGAATGCCAAGGCAAAAGCGAGGCGTGACCCGATGCCAAGGCAGAACCCATGGCAGCCCAAGCAGAGCAAGGTAGCCCAGCAACGCCAAGGCAAAACCGAGGCGCGACCCGATGCCAAGCGAGCCCAATGGCGCAAGGCGAGCAAGGCAAAGAATGCCAAGGCAAAGCGAGGGCGCGATCCGATGCCAAGCGAACCCAATGGCAAGCGAGCAACTCGACAAGTGACCCGACGCCTAGCGAGGCAGACCCGACAATGACCCGACGCTGGCGAGGCAGCGCGACAATGACCCGACGCTGGCGAAAGGCAGACAATGACCGACGCTGGCGAGGCAAACCCGACAGCGACCCGACGCCTGGGCGAGGCAGGCGCGACAGCGACCCGACGCCAAGGCAAGGCAGGCGCGACAGCGAGCCGACACCGAGGCGAGGCAGGCGCGACAGCGAGCCGACGCCGAGGCGGGGCAGGCGCGACAGCGAGCCGACGCCGAGGCGAGGCAGGCGCGACAGCGAGCCGACGCCGAGGCGAGGCAGGCGCGACAGTGAGCCGACGCCGAGGCGAGGCAGGCCTGACAGAGGCCCGATGCCTAGGCACCCTAGCCAAGCCAAAGTAGAGCGGTCAAGCCGGCGGTCAAGGCAAAAACCAAAATTTTCCTACTAACCACTCCGGCATCGATGCGTCACTAAGCCACACGGTAGTTAGGGTTTGCTAACTAATTGGTTAAAAGCTAACTATGCTTGCTAAGTAGGATTTCCAGCCGAGAAATATAATTTAAAGATATTATTTACTTATTAGGAAAAATATACGAGTACGTTTACAAGTATACTAGTCATGGGAGAAGGACTAAATTGTCCGGAGTAAATTGATTCAATTTTACAAGTTTCAAATCTAATTATGACGGATTATTAGAATTTAAAAGGAAATTTTAAAGCAATCCAAGCAATTAAAATAAAATTTAAATATTTATCAAAATTTTCATAAGTCAATAACTACCGATTTTTGGGTGTTAAAATGAAATCCAAGTATTAAAATAAAATTCAAATTTTTAACGAAATTTTTATTTACCAAAAATCGTGGTCGTTACAACCTATCCCCTTAAAAATAATTTCGCCCTCGAAATTCGCACGTGACTACGGGTTAGGCTTAATTACTATACCGGTCTCGGAATATCGTCTATCCCCCTTAAAAGAAGCAAGTCACTCTTAAGTCTTAGGTTAGGCGTAGGTTGGCTAGTTCTAGTCCGCAGTCGCTACTCACTTTAGACTAACAGCTGCATTCTCCCGAAATGGTGGTGTTACTCGAACTTAGGGGTTTTGTTATGAAGTTAGCACGCAATGAACAAGACAGATTATGGTAGATAAGCAAATAAAATTTGAGTTAGAAAAGATCATTATATTACACGCCTAACGGCATCATCGGATACAAGAAAATGAAAGTAAAAGCAAAATAATGGCTAGGGTGCCATTGCTACGCCTCGAGCCGCCATCGATCGTTGAAGGCTTGGAGTGCCCGACGTTCGTATTCCTTTCCGAACGCCACAAGTGCGACGGCCACGACGGGAACCCAGTACCAGAAGGTGGTGAGGCGGTTATTCCTGTCGAACCACCGAGGCATGGCTATGGTAATCACGGCACAAAAGAGGACGAATGTGAAGGGTAGCAACTGTATTGCTCGGATCGTCGAGGTGAGCTCGATTCGCTCCATCTCTCGGAACTGGGCGTCCTCCGGGAATCCTCGTCGGTAGATCGCCATGGCTCGGTTTGGTTGGATAGTGGTTTGGAGGGGTTAAGATGGTAAGAGAGATGAAGATAAGAAGAGGGGTGAAGAAAATGGGAATAGAAGTGGAGTATATATAAGATCGGGTGAAGTGTGGAGGAGGGAAAATTTTGAATTTGAATTTTGGGGGGAGGTTGAGGGTGGCGGTTTACCGGGTCCCCCCTTTTGGGTTATGGCCGACACTTGGCGCTCTCATTTAAACTAAAATAAAATGTCTAATGGTAGTGTGCTACAGTACCCGTAACAAAAAAAATTTTATAGATAAAAAGATTTCTATCATTTAGCAACTTGCGTCAACTAAAATAATTGTCCTTTGTAATAAGGGTTTCATTTACTAAAGAATAGTACGCAACAGTACTCTTTTTGAAGGAAACAAGCTTTTTATAGATAAAAGAGAGATATAGTCCGAAGCATGGAGTTCAACTACGAAGGCAAGTTTGCTAATGGTTAAAGAATTGAAATTTCTATAGTTGGAGGGTCATAGTTTCTCGGTGACCTCGAGTTGGTGAGTTTCAACTATCAGGTTGGTTAGGTGATCCACCTACAAAGGAGAAGTGTTAACCTCAATGAGTAACTTTTAAGGCAAGTTTGCTATTGCTAAGGTATCGTTGAAATTTCTATATTCTACATTCGATCCTTGATTTAAGTCATCATCCAATTGTTCGGGAATTCCCAGCTCGGTGGTACTGCCAATTTCCACACCTTGCTTCAATCCAAAGATTGTTTTGTCAGAATTCCACCCAATTTGGGACGGTAAACTTAAACTCAATTCACGTTTGTGCAACGGTCAACTTATCTTAAACTTATCTCAAGACTTATCTTAAAGGCTACCCATTCTACCCATGGCCGAGTGTTGAGCCTAGAGCTCTGATACCATGTTGTAACGCCCCAAATTTGGGTACGTTAAATGATCATTTTATTGAACAACAAAAGAGAGTCTTGCTCTTTATTACATCATAAACTCCCAAAGGGTTCTTATATTACACAATAGGGATGGATATCTAAGGTGATCTACAGCTCCTTCTCGTCTTCCATCCTAGCCAGTTCCTCAGCTAGAAAGGCCTCCAAGGTATACTGTTCATCTTGTTCATCTACAAAATCTGACACTTTATACCAGCGTCGCCCCAAGTATAATATGTCAGGTCACCAAAGGTAACACCGTGAGCTACAAGAGCTCAGCAGAATAATCCTATATCTACTAACCCATAACTTTACCAATATCAGAGTATACAAGCAGCGGAATACAATACGTATAAGTCAAGGTAGTATAGATACGATTTTCCAAACTTAACATGCTTAAGAAAGAACACATAACAATTACACATGCGCATTCACTAGCTATCGTTGGTGTCATGGTTCCCGTGTTTCTCCTACGCGACTCATCGTTTTGTGTCTCATCTTTCATCATCATTTCTTAAAATCATACGCACACACACACCAATGAGCTACCAAGTCCGACTCATTGTCACAACGGCTACCACGTCCGGCACATTGTATCTCAACAAATCTTGGCTCCTCTCCGCGGATAACCAAGTCACACAACGGGCTACCAAGTCCGGCCACGTTATCAAATCTTGCATTGGCTCCACTACGCGGATAACCAAGCCCAATTACCAATGAAGCTACCACGTCCGGCTCCATTAGCAATCTACACAATGGGCTACCAAGTCCGGCCTCATTGTGGTTTTCGCAAGTCCACACAAAGGGCTACCAAGTCCGGCCACCTTGCGGGTTTTCACAACTCACATAAGGCTACCAAGTCCGGCCATTATGTAGTTTCAAAAGTATTTTACCAAGTCCAATTATTTCCTTTATCCACACCCTAGGTGACATGTTTCTACTTTCTCGATTTTCGTGTCTCGTAATCATGCATAGACTCAGGGCGGGACAGATCACTTTAAAGAAAAATTAAACTAAACTAGCAAGATCATCCAACTCTATATTACCTAATCGTACTCAAATTATTACTTAAAGCCACTTATGTTTTATCAGCAACAAGTAATGCAAACAAATATACATACATGTTCATAATCATCCTCAAGACAATAATATATTACGAAAAATCCGTTCTCTCTTCCTTTGTGGGATTTTCAAAACAACATATGGTTATTGACGTAGAAATTCATTATTTGGCATGCTCATTCTTCTTTAGTACTTTAGTAAACAAGTTTTACTAACTAGCTTTGATACCTTAACCGTTTAACTCATGGTTGTATACTTAAAGTAAGTATAATCCAAGCAAGTACATAGCATGTCCATAATCATTACTTAAAGCATAACGCCACATGTGCGGACGCCCTTGGGGTGGTAATCCACCATATGCTTTGTTACTTTACCACGAGTAATACAAGCAAGTACATAGTATGTCCATAACCATTACTTAAAGCATAACGCCACATGTGCGGACGCCCTTGGGGTGGTAATCCACCATATGCTTTGTTACTTTACCACAAGCAATACAAGCAATGGTATATAAGCTTAAGTTAAAAGATCAAAGTAAACTACGTAAAACTAGCATACGATACGTTTGGCTTCATGCTCATACAATACGATAAGTTTCGAAGAAGGTTAACATAAGGGTACTACATATCCTTAGAGATACGCTACTCTATAAGATCAATACAACTTACACTTAGGGAAGTAGATTAGAATAATCTACGTATACTTAGGACTAGGGATTAAGATTATTCTACAAGATCATGCTTTCAAGATCATAACTAACGTTATACTTAATCATTTTCTACTCAATACGCATACGTATATGTAGAGTTAGGAAGTATAGGAAAATTCTACATGATCATACAATATTTATACTTAGGATTAGAGTGTAAGGATAATCTACTATACTTAGGGTTAGAAAGTATAAGAAAAGTCTACCTCGATCCGAAACTAGTCGGGGCCGAATAAGCTAATTGGAAATTCCTATGGGCAGTGAACCTCACGAATCTGGACCAAACTTTGGATGGCAGTAACTCGGCCAATATTTGGCCGAATGAGGTCGTTCTTGAGTCTAAATCGAAGATCTCGAAGTTTTCTACAACTTTCGTGGAGGTCGTTGTTCCTAGAAACGACTTTCGCCCGGAGAAAAATGGTGAAAAAGGAAGTGACAGTAAGCTGTCTGGAATCTGGAAATCCGAAATTTGACTGAACTTCGGATGTCGATATCTCGGTCGTTTCTTAACGGATTAGGGTGGTTCTTGAGTCTAAGTTGAAGATCTCGAAGTGCTCTACAACTTTCTCCAAAGAAGTTAGTCCTAAAAACTACCGTAAGCAGGAGAAAAATGGGGATTTACGAAGGGCAGTAAGCTGCCAGGAAAACAGAAATGGTTTCTAGAGAGAAGTTGGAGCAAAGGAGTGAAGGTGTGTGTTAAGTGGCAAGTGTGAGAGGCTATTTATAGAAGACCTTGAGCCCTCTCCTTCTCTCATATGGCTGGCCCCCCTTCTCTATCTCTCATGGATTTGCTCCATGTGTCACTCTCCCTCCCTCTCTCATGGTTGGCCCCCCCCCTTCCTCTCTCCTTCTTGCTCCATGTGTCACTCTCCCTCCCTTTCTCATGGTTGGCCCCCCTTCCTCTCTCCTTCTCATGGCCAGCCATATCTCTCTCTCTCCCCCATGGATTTGCTCCATTGAATGGTCATGTCAAGCATGTCATGCTTTGTCATCAAATAGTCTCATCAACCAAGTTGTAACTAGGTCAAATAGTGTCAAGGTACAACACATGTGCCTATAACTCACATACATGCATCTCACTCTCCCTCTCTCCTCTCCCATTCGGCCCCCCTCCCTCTCTCTTAGTCAAGTACAACTATGTATATACATATATGCACATTTATGGAAAGAACAAGGAAGAAAAGGACAAGACCACTTAAATGCTCACATGGCTTATGATTATTCTTTTTGTAGGAGAAAGTACTATCATATCTTTCACCAAGAATCCCATGGGAATATTGGACAATGCTATTATCCAAGGGATAATAACTTCCCCAAATGGTTATTGTCCAAGGGTCTAACATTTCCTAACGGTTATTAACCAATGGGCGAAAGAAGTAATGATGAGGAAGCACATGACTTGTCTTGTCATCTTATTTGGCAAATCCTAATATCTATTATCCAATGGGTAAAGTTTTCCCTAGCGGTTATTAACCAATGGTCCAAGGAAAGTCATCATGGAGTATACTATTTGCTTTTGACTAGACTATTCCAACTACTAGTCAAACTTGGTCTTCTCACTAACAACTATTGTCCAATGGTCAAAAGATCTTTCTAGCATGTAATAACCAATGGGTAAAGACTAGTCATCATGAAGTACACTATTTGCTTTTGACTAGACTATTCCAACTACTAGTCAAACTTGGTCTTCTCCCTAACAACTATTGTCCAATGGTCAAAGGTCTTCCTAGCATGTAATAACCAATGGATAAAGACTACCCTAGTATCTATTGTCCAATGGATAAAGATTACCCTAGTATCTATTGTCCAATGGATAAAGATTACCCTAGCCTTTATCGTCCAATGGATAAAGATTACCCTAGTATCTATTGTCCAATGGATAAAGATTACCCTAGCCTTTATCGTCCAATGGATAAAGACAAGAAGGGTAAAATGGTCCATCGAGGGTTAGGGCAACCTAACTAGACTAAATGGGCATTAGGCTGTTCTAACTAATCGGTTAAAGACTAATGATACTTAATCTAGGCTTTCATTGCTCGAGTGGTATTTTGGTTTTATTTAGTAGGAAATTGCCTAGTAACGAATATTAAAGCCCGACGGAGCTAAACGCCAAGGCAAGGCGTGAGCATGGCCAAGGCAACCTGGTGGCAAAGGTTGGTGGCAAAGCGGTGGTCAAACGGTGGCCAAACCCAAGAGCCCAAGCAGGCTAAGGCAAAGGCCTAAGAGTTTCAGCGGCAAGGCACCAAGAGCCTATAGGCCAAGGCACAAAGAATGCCAAGGCAAAAGCGAGGCGTGACCCGATGCCAAGGCAGTCTAGCCAATGGCAACCAAGGCAGAGCAAGGTAGCCCAACAGCAACGCTAAGGCAAAAGCGAGGCGCGACCCGATGCCAAGCCAGAACCCGATGGCAGCCAGGGCAGAGCAAGGCGACCAAAGAATGCCAAGGCAAAAGCTGGCGCGATCCGATGCCAAGGCGAACCCAATGGCGGCCAAGGCAGAGCAACTCGACAGTGACCCGACGCCAGGCGAGGCGCCTGACAACCGACGCTGGCGAGGCAGCGACAATGACCCGACGCTGGCGCGAGGCACGGCAATGCGACGCCTGGCGAGGTAAACCCGACAATGACCGACGCTGGCGAGGCAGCGCGACAATGAGCCGACGCTAAGGCAAGGCAGGCGCGACAGTGAGCCGACACCGAGGCGAGGCAGCGACAATGAGCCGATGCCGAGCGCAGGCAGCGTCAATGGCCGACGCCGAGCGAGCGGCAGCGCGACAATGAGCCGACGCCGAGGCGAGGCAGCGCGACAGTGAGCCGACGCCGAGGCGAGGCAGGCCGGACAGAGGCCCGATGCCTAGGCACCCTAGCCAAGCCAAAGTAGAGCGGTCAAGCCGGCGGTCAAGGCAAAAACCAAAATTTTCCTACTAACCACTCCGGCATCGATGCGTCACTAAGCCAAACGGTAGCTGGGGTTTGCTAACTAATTGGTTAAAAGCTAACTATGCTTGCTAAGTAGGATTTCCAGGTAGAAATATAATTTAAAGATATTATTTACTTATTAGGAAAAATATACGAGTACGTTTACAAGTATACTAGTCATGGGAGAAGGACTAAATTGTCCGGAGTAAATTGATTCAATTTTACAAGTTTCAAATCTAATTATGACGGATTATTAGAATTTAAAAGGAAATTTTAAAGCAATCCAAGCAATTAAAATAAAATTTAAATATTTATCAAAATTTTCATAAGTCAATAACGGCCGATTTTTGGGTGTTAAAAATGAAATCCAAGTATTAAAATAAAATTCAAATTTTTAACGAAATTTTTATTTACCAAAAATCAGGGTCGTTACAGTAGCCCGAGAAATTAAGAGGCTTTTAGGTCGGTTTAACCGTAGCCCGAGAAACTATGAGGCTTTTAGGTCAATTAGACCATAGCCAGAGAGACAAAGAGACTTTAGGTTGGTAAGACCGTAGCTCGATTGACTGAGATGCTTAGATCCTTTTGACTGTAGCTCGATAGATAAAGAAGTTTTAGGTCCTTTTGACCATTGCTTGATAAACAAAGAAGCTTAGGTCCTTTTGGCCGTTGCGAATTGACTGAGAAGCTTAGGCCCTTTTGACCATTGCGAATTGACTGAGAAGCTTAGGCCCTTTTGACCGTCGCTTGTGAGACCATGAAGCATTAGGTCAGTTAGACCGTAGCTTGGTTGATTGACTTTTGGACAATATTTGAGATTCGCGATTTGGCACTCAACGACAATGATGACAACATTCCTGTAGACACCCCAATCTGGGCTTCCAGATTACTTTACTTACGATATTTGATTCCCCGATGATAAAACGGATCAAGAACACCTCGGGAATGTCGAGTGTTTGAGCTTTGAGTGTTTGAAACCCTTTGAACCCTTTGAACCCTTAAACCAAGAAATTAAAGATGGTCAACACGGGGTCTGGAGTTGACCCTCGCGCGAGGGAGTGATTGCCTCGCGCGAGAGTCTGCTTTGCCAGGTGTGGTCAAAGTCAAACATTTGACTGTTGACCCACGCGCGACAGGTGGAACCCTCGCGCGAGAGTCTCACTGTCTCGCGCGATGGTCCTAGGCTGTCCCTTTCACCTTTTGCCAGCCACTTGGTTGCTTGCCAGGGGGGCTACAGGGCTTCTGAACCCCGTTTTTCCCCATAGGTACTGTACAGTGCAGGCCCTTGGGAACACACCCTCACACAACCCTTCCCATCACCTTTTCACCAAGCTTAGTCACCAAGTTTGGTCCTAAGGGGGTGTTTGCCACCACCTTTGGCCATTGGCTTCCTCTATAAATACCCCCCATTTGTTCACTTTCAAAGGGTTAACAAAATTGGCATTCAAAGGCTTACACCTCAAAAACAAAGGTTGTTCTTCCTCCTCCATCACTCAAATCCCCTTTTCACCTCAACTCAACTCAAAGTTCAAACACTTTTCAAACCAAAAGTCAAGGTATAGCTTACCTTTGTTACGCTTCTCTGCTCTAATCTCTGAGAGGAATCTGGCAGGCCAAGGCCGGGTAATCAATACCGCCCCGGCCCTAAAGTCAAGCAGAAATACAAGGATCTGTGCTAAGCACTCCCTCGCGCGATAGACTCACATACGCACGCGACAGTCCATGCTCGCGACAATCCTCGTGGGGTTTGGGGTGCTTGGTTATTCTTGTTTTATCATGTTATTCATTGTTTTGAAGTATGATAGGCCTTTTAGCTCACTGCTGCTCGGCATGTTAAAACACATAGACTAGCTTTTCTTGTTTATTTACTTTGTTGGAATGCTTCGGGTTGCATCCGGACCTGTGCAGAGCTCGAGCATGCAGCGGTTCTGGAAGTCGGTCGGGACACTCGCGAGGGACTCACCGCCTCGCGACGGTCCTTCCTCGATTTCCGATGAGTCGCCTCTTGCATGAGCAGCTTGGCCCTTGGCCTTTGTTTTGATACCCCCACTGTTTAGGGGTTGTATTTCAATTTGTTTAGTTCCTGTTTGTAATAATTAGTCTTAATTATTTGCTTTCAGTCTATATAAACTGCTTGGTTTGCCCCCTGGGTGTGCACTGGTCCTTCCAGAGCCCAGAAGGGGATAAAATTCAACCTGTGGTGAGGTATGAACCCTCGCGCGAGGGAGTAGGTGTATCGCGCGATGGTCCTCTTTGCATGCGCGTAGATCCATGCATGCAAAGGTGGCTGTCATGTGTGATACACTCATTCCATGAGCAGCTTGGTTTATTTCTGATCAGGGGTTAAGTTTTATCCCATTTTCATAGTATTCCATCCATTCATGCCATATTCAATCACATCCTGCAAACATGTTACAGTTTTAATCCCTGATTAACTGTTCCCTCGCCCTAATTGGCTTAAAATTGATTAAAGAAGAGGAAGAATCACAATATTTTCACAAAATGCCTAAGTAGAGACCGATCTCCGGATTGGGCGAGAGGGGTGCCTTAAAACCCTTCCCCTCTCGTAACCTGGCTCCCGAACCCAGATATGGTTATGACGGACTGGTTCCTTCACTTTTTCAAATCAAATAGCGCGGCAGGTGCTTCGAAATACGGTTCCTTGGGTGTCGGACCTTCAAACCCAGGTGGCGACTCTGTGTTTTGCGAGCGCCTGCTTCTCCGCTCGCGCTCCCTCGATCTATCGGGCCCTTGCTTCGGGAAACGAAATTCCCGGAGGCTCGCTTTGGAATCCGAAAATTCCAGGGCATGCTGCCCACAGTGGCGACTCTGCTGGGGATAATCGAACCGATATTAATCCATACTTAGAGTTTAATACACTTGTGAACAATTCCTTAAAAGTCTGTCAAAACGGTGAGCTTCGCGCTGCCGAAGGTTGGAATGGTGATTTAACAGGACCCCGTGTCCGGCCAATCTGATCTGGGACTTTTTCGATTGTTCACTTGCGTAGTTTCCTCTAAAGATGGACTAAATAAAGTGAGCCGAGCTTGAAAAGGTATTTTGCGATTTTGTGATTTTTCTTCTTCTTAATCAAATTCTAGCATTCATTTGCATCGATGTGGGATAAGCCTCGTTGGATCGTTTTGGCAATCCGGCACGGTTTACCGGAGCCCGGGGACCCCGAATGACTAACAACCTTCGACGATGATGGGTCATGCTACCGTTTGACTATTGCTCAGCGATATCGCGGGCAACAGGAGGTATATATGTGGCCCTAGTCCAAGGAACCTGTTACGAACCAAAACCGGCCTTTGCATATACAAAGCATTAGAACTCTCCAAACTAGGACAGGTACCTACAGGGTAGGATCTACTTGCATCTAACCCCATATACTGTCTACGTGTTACTGCTTTCCCTATCGCATGCACTGTACATACACTGTTTTGCATAGGAGCATGCTTAGGGCAGTTCTTTCTTTCGAGTTTGTCTTACGCTGTCTAAGACGTTGTTGGACCCGATGAGGAGTCGTTCATTCTGTTGAATGTTCGTTGTCATTTCAAAGTCCCTAGTTCAATGAGACTTTGAGAAATCAAAATTTGCTAAATCCTCAGCTCATGCCTAATTGAGGATTCAACCGACAATTAGGAACAACAAAGTATTGATGCCGTGTCACTGGCGCCACCCAGGTTGAAGTGCGTTGTCACTATACACCACGTTATTCAAGGTTAAGGTGCCATGTCATCAATGCCGAGTTGTTTCTAATTCAAAGTTAAATCTTCAAAAGGGACTAGACGAAGATTTAGTCTATTTTGACATCTCTTAGGATCTGTCGATCTACATGAGGACACATCGCCGAAAAGAATTCTGAGGATTCCGGCAACGTCTGAAACTTGTGAGGCAAACTCGTCTCTGGAACTGTACATACATACATGTTGTTTTGCATAGGAGCATGTTTAGGGCGGCTTCTAGGTTGTCACTCGCTTTCGAGTCTGTCTTATGCTAATTTGGACGTTGCTAGACCCGATGAAGAGTCATGCATCTCGATGGTGCATGTTGTTATTTTTCAAAATCCCTAGATCAGCGAGACTTTGGGAAATCAAACCTTATTAAGTCCTTGGCTCATGCCCGATTGAGGATTCAACCAAAAATAAGGAACCACAAAGTGTTGATGTCGTGATATTGATGTCATTTTGGTTATCGTGCGCAGCACGTACACCACCCGGCTAACGCGCGTTGTCGCTGAAGCCACCCCGGTAAAGGTATCACGCCATCAATACCGAGTTGTTCCAAGTTCAAAGTTGAATCTTCAAAAGGGACTAGTCGAAGACTTAGTCTGTTTTGACATCTCTTAGGATCAGTTTGATCCTTTCAAAGGATACACCCTCGAAAAGAAATCTGAGGATTTTGGCAGCGTCCGAACATCATGAGACAGATTTGTCTCTAGTTCTAGAGTCTAGGGTTGACACCGACAACGACGCATGCATTGCATTCTAATTGCTGCAGGAACACCACTGAGCTTTCACTTATTTTACTGTCTAGTTCTGAGCCATTGCACCGAGCAAGAGAGTACCGAAAGGAAGAGCCAAACCTACTTGGGAACGTCTTCAGAATCCGAGTCAAAGGTTGGTCAGGTTACAATCCCAATCAGTCACAACAGAAGACTCTCCGCACTCTTTGTTGGCTGCTCTACAGTCAGGGTCACCACCGGTTATACAGGAAGGGCAACCAGCATCCCCATCTTCTGCATCGAGCACTTCTGAATCACCTACCATGGCAGATCAACCGCTCAGTCTAGAGACCATGCTCATGAATCTTCAGAACAGCATTACCACTATGCAGCAGAGAGCCATCCAGACCGATGCTAACATCACTCGTCTCAATGACCTTATCAACACTGCCTTCCACCTCCACTCGAAGAGGAAGGCGAGGACGATGAGGACGACCAGAAGCAACTGTCTTGGTCCCAGATCCGAATCACGAGGCGCGTCTTGTTCAACCCAACCCTAGGAAGGCTCGTGGCTGCTGCAAACCCGAATCTTGCGGGTAGGAAACTTGTTCAAACCATGACATAGCTGCTCTTATGGCCAAGATGGCAAAGCTAGAGAAATCAGTCTCAAAGAAAAGATCAGCACGGGCGGAATAGACTTGGATCGTCTTTGCCTGTACCCTAATGCTAAACTGCCAGACAAATTCAAAATGCCTGACTTGGTCAAGTTCGATGGGAGCGGTGATCCCAAGATTCATCTCTATGGCTATCATGCCGCCATGAAGCTACTCAAAGTAGAAAATGAGGCCATGTCTCAGCTTTTCCCTCAAACTCTCTCAGGGCCTGCCTTCCACTGGTTTCTGTCGCTCGACATTTCCAAAAGAAAGACTTGGGAAGACATTGGGGCTGCCTTCATTGCTCAATACAACTACAACTCCCAGCTCAAGATGACTATTCGAGAGTTAGAATCCACGAAGATGGAAGCCAAAGAATCCTTTGCGGATTTTGTTAAAAGGTGGAGAGCCAAAGCCGCTCTAATGATTGAGCGCCCGAGCGAGAGGGATCAACTCCGCATTATCTCCCGCAACCTGCATCTCGACTATGCTAAGCATCTCGTGCTGGTTCAAGCATCTGCCAACTTCGAGACTTTCTTTGAATCTGACCTGGCCATCGAGGATGCGCTGCAAAGTGGGATTTTGCCAAGAGGGGAGTCTTTTTCTTCCAATCCTCAGAAACCAAAGTCGAAGGCTTACTCTGGAAATAATAGCACACTGTTTGGCAGTAGCAATTATGCCAGCACGGCTACAAGTGGGGATAACGCTGCTGCTTCCCCTAATCATACAACCGATGTCAATCAGGTTCAGAACACCCAAAGCTACCGG